>CM072999.1:77380000-79780000 GCA_037038555.1 Rhynchonycteris naso | reverse complement strand
TCACCTCACACCAGTCAGAATGGTGCTCATTAATAAAACAATATATAATAAGTGCTGGTGAGGATGTGGAGAAAAGGGAACCCTCCTGCACTGCTGGTGGGAATGCAGACTGGTGCAGCCACTGTGGAAGACAGTATGGAGATTCCTCAAAAAGTTAAAAACAGAACTGCCTTATGACCCAGCTATCCCACTTTTAGGAATATATCCTAAAAACACCACATCACTGATTCAAAAGAAGATATGCACCCCCATGTTTAATACATTTACGTTTTAAGTTGCTAAAATTATGGTAACTTTTTTTTTTTTTTTACAGGGACAGAGAGAGAGTCAGAGTGAGAAATAGACAGGGACAGACAGACAGGAACGGAGAGAGGTGAAATACATCAATCATTAGTTTCTCGTTGCCGTTGCGACACCATAGTTGTTCATTGATTGCTTTCTCACATGTGCCTTGACCCACGGGCCTTCAGCAGACCGAGCAACCCCTTGCTTGAGGCAGCGACCTTGGGTCCAAGCTGGTGAGCTTTTGCTCAAGCCAGATGGGCCCGCGTTCAAGCTGGCGAGCTTGGGGTTTCGAACCTGGGTCTTCCGCATCCCAGTCCGACGCTCTATCCACTGCACCACTGCGTGGTCAGGCAAATTATGGTAATTTTTATGACAATAATAAAAAATGAACACAAAGGGTTACAAAATAGAATTTATTTTACAATTGGTTGTAATTTTCTGGCTTCTGGCACCCCCAATATCCTTAGTGGTTGCCATGGTAGAGAAGTCCCTTTTCATGGCTGGGAGGGTCCTGGGGGTAGGGAGGGCGTCCTTCTGATCCTATATGCTTCTTGGCACATTGTGTTTACTTCTCCGCTGGTGTCTGCTTCTGGCGTCCCCACCTGTCTGGTTCTGGGGACAGATGCTGCTGGAGGCAGGTCTTTTCAGGGAGCACAGAGAAACCCCTTCTGTTTCCTGTCATCTCTGCTGCTTCAGAGGGGCAGCTGCTGCACCCGCACGCCAGGCAGGTGACTGACACCCGTGCTCCATGCTCTTTTCCTCTGAGTGTCCTCCTAAAACTGGCAAGCTGTCTCGGGTTGCAGCTAATGCCTCTGGACCAGTCTGTGTCCGAAGAATGTGACGGACATCCCCCATTACCATACTGGACTCCAAGGAAGGCTGGAAGTGGCTTTGGGCCCCTCCCACCTGCCTGTGCCTGGCTCTCTCCCCACTTCCTGTCTCCCCATGATATAGTGCGGCTGTGACTGTGGAGGCTGCACTGGGGGAGAGCCTATGATCTCTCTCTCTCCTTAGGCCTTTGTGGGAGTCCTGCTATTGCCTTCCTTCTCCCTACCTACCCAGGGATGAGGCCTGGGTTCATGCTGGTCCTGGCGGTGGTGATGAGGAGGCCAGGGGAGAAGCTCTGTGACCCTACTCGTTCGGTTAGCTCTCCTTTCACACTTTCTCTCCCTCTCTGGGTTCATCGCCCATACAGTTCACACTCCAGCTGGGGGACAAATGAAGAAGTAGTTCCTGTTCACACAGGCTGTGACTTCTACTGTTCATTAAGTCATAGGTGCTTCAGTTTCCTCTGTACCTAGCTTGAGTGTCTTTGTTATTAGCAGTCTTTGTGCGATTGGTAGCAGAGAGTGAAAAATGAACAGGTAATTTGGTTCCTCAGGTTCTTCGTGTACAAATATTAAAACCACACAGCAAGCTCATAAGTGGATGCTGTGTTCTAGCCACCAGGCATCAGCAGGACAGCTTTGCCCAAGGCTCTGTCTCCTCAGGCCCATTTCAGAGCCTTTCCTAATTGTACAGGTTGGATTTACTTTGTCCTTTGCTTTCTCCGGGCATCAGTTTCTTTATTCTAGGCCAGAAGGAAATTGTGGCATAAAATACCTCTTCAGTCCTGATAAGAGATGGCTGATGCTTTCAATATGCAGTCTCCTGAAGGTTCTTTATTCAATCTGTTTCCTCAGGGTCCACGGGTGGCCTATGGGGGTGGACCCACGAAACACTTGGATTCACTGTGTTTGGAGCCACCTCAAAATTCTGTGGAGATGAGTCCTGGCCCTGATTTATGCTTTGAGCCTGGAAGGTCCGTTTTTAAACTTAGAATCAGGATGAGGTAGACTAAACAGAGCTCCTCGGTGTTCTGCTATGGTTTCCCTGAAGAGGAGAACCAGCCAGTCTGGGTGTACAGACAACTGAGGTCAGTTACTGCAGTTCAGTCATGGCCTCCTGGCTTGGTTCCCCGCCACCAGGACCTGTGAATCTCAGAGGTTCCTCCTTGGGTGGTGAGGATATCATGTTTAGGTGAGATCAGCATTGGGCAACAGAGCAGAGCTCAGACTTGGGCCACTGTTTTTTGTGCTGTAGCTTCCAGCATGGAGGCCTCAGTAAAGAAGGGCACTGTGCCTTTGGCAACTCTGTTTACTAAGCGCTGACATTGCCCCGGTGCCCTGGTGCCCCGGTGCCTGGTGCCCAGTGCCGAGCTGGGCTGTCTGCATTCTCTCCCTGCTCCCCACAGCCCCCTAAGGACAGAGCTGCTCTCCTTATTCTCAGGGAGGGAGATGTGATTCCTTGGGAATCAGCTGGGGGTCATGGCCACAGTGAGAGTGCTGGCTTCCAATCCCCAACCTCTTACTGTGTGGCTTTAGATGAGATACTTGCTTGCTCTGAGCCTCAGGCTTCTTATCTATAAAATGGTTCCCTAAATCATAAAGCTGTTGTGAGGGCGAAATGAAATAGTTGATATTTAATAATGTCCTTCACCTCCTCTTTTCAAACTCTGAACAAAACTTTGGTGTGGTACCCCAATAATTTGGGGGCTAACAGCAGTTTCAGCTAAAAGTACTTGGGCAGAGTCCCATCCAATGTTGTTTAAAGCCTGGAAGCCTCTTTCCTCCCAGGACAATTCAGCAGCACCCCCAGGGGCATGGCAGCCCTCTCCCTGTTTCCCCTGCCCCACCCCCAAGGGCATGGTGCCCCTCTCCCCGTCTCCCCTGCCCCACCCCCAAGGGCATGGCGCCCCTCTCCCTGTTTCCCCTGCCCCACCCCCAGGGGCATGGCAGCCCTGTCCCCATCTCCCCTGCCCCACCCCTAGGGGCTGGGCTCCAGCTGCGGAGGGCTTACAGGAGACTCCTTTGGCTTTCAACACTGTCTGACCTGTCTTTGACCTCACACACTTTCTTACTGATTCTGTAGCTGTGCTTAGTCGACCTTTTTGCTAACCTTTCAGTGAAATAATGTCTGGCATCCTCTTTTATTTTCCATATGCTGTACTCCCCATAACTCCATTTTCTTCAGGGCTGATTTTGGCTTTCATTTTTTCCACCAACAGGCAAGTTTTGCTCCATGGTTTATCTTGCTTACTGTAGATCTTTTTTCCCTTCTTAATTATTTATTGATGAAAGACAGATAGAAAAAGATTTGCTGTTCCATTTATTTATGAATTCATTGTATGTGCCCTGACCAATTATCAAACCTGCAACCTTGATGTATCGGGACAGGGCTCCAACCAAGCTACCTGGCCAGTGCCAGACCTCTTGAATGACAGTGTCAGCCCCTTTCAAGCTGATCACACTATTGAGAGTAAAACTGCCACCTAGTGGTCATGGGAGGTGCGCCTGCCTTTTCATGAACACTTGTTATTGGTATCTGAAACAAAATTCAGAGTTGCTGGTTCTCTCTCTCTCTCTTTTTAAAAGATTTTATTTTTTCATTTTAGAGAGGGAAGAGAGAGATAGAGAGAGATGGGGGAGGAGTAGGAAGCATCAACTCCCATATGTGCCATAACTAGGCAAGCCTGGGGTTTCAAACCAGAGACCTCAGCATTCCAGTTTGATGCTTTATCTACTGTGCCACCACAGGTCAGGCTGGTTCTCTTTTAATCTGACTTAGAAGGTATGATGTAAATCAAACCAAACAACATATCTGCTTTAAAAAACCAGACTGACATACACCAGTTTGCCAAGCTAGTACACTGTATTGTTTTCAATGACTAAAGTTAAATTCAAATGAAGTCACACAAAAACTAAATAAGCAAAACAACCAATAAATCACTAGCCCAAACAACAGGAAAAGGATTGACTGTTTTCACTTATCTAACACATATCTACCTAGTGCTGGAAGGTTCTGTTCAGCATGCCAATGATTAGTGGGCACCAGACCATCTTATTAGACCACAAGGAAGACGTACTCTGTGGAGCCGTAAAACTTGAGTTGTGTGGTTAAAGCAGTGGTTCTGAAAATGTGTGCCAGGGTGCACTGGTGTGCCCTAGAAGATTTCCAGGTGCACCCTGTGGTATTCCAGAGAAATATGTGCCTGTTGGGGACCAAAAAAACAAGTAAGGTTTTTGGAGTTTAGATTTTTGGGGCACAGAGGTGTGGGGAATTGGCTATAAACTGACAGTCTGCCCAACCCCCCACCTCACTTGCCTGATTAGGTTGCAAAAGGCTGTTAAGCTGTGGTGCTGGATTGTTTACACCCCCCCCCCCCCCATGTTCCCTGGAAAGACTGGAGGCAAATTTCTTCTAGCTTTTCTTTGGTGTCAAGATGATATGTGTGGTGGGGGTTTTCTGCACTCAACACAATTAAGAGTAAAAAGAGAGGAATTCTTCAATGTATTGATGAGGAAGTGAGAGTTTGCCTTTCAAATATATGCCCAAACATTGAAGAAATCGCTAGGACACATCAGGCTCATATTTCTCATAAACACAAGAATGAAAAAGCTTAACACATTTGCACCAGGACCTGCTGAATTTACTAAGTCTTACTAAGAATGTATCTATATATATAAAAAGATAATTTTTTTGTCATTTTTTTATTTTTTAACTTCTCTTTTTTACAAATTCTAAAAAGCATAACTCAAAAAATGTAACATAAAAATGTTTTTTAATGTCAGAATACATTTAATTTTGTCGTATTTATTTTATTTAATTACCATAAAAACATGCTTGGACTTTATATCTTTTTCTTTAATATTCGACTTAATTATTATAATGTATTTCTCAGAAATTTATATATAGTGCGCCTACAATTATTTGTAGGATTTTAAATGAGGCCCAACCTCAAAAAGTTTGAAAACCACTGGGTTAAAGGAAGATTAGATTTAGCCAGCTAGGAGAAACAGAGGACCCAAAGGGAATTCTTCATGATTGAGGGAAGATTGCATGCAGCACCCAGTGGGGTGGAAGAGAAGGATGAATGAGCAGGTGGTGGTGAGATGTGTAGTGTGCCTGGAAATACAATTGTCTAATACTATCCCAGTGCCCTTCTTAGTAGTCATGCAGGTTAGATTTACTCTGTCCCTTGCTTCCTCTGGACTTCAGTTTCCTTATTCTAGGCCAAAAAGAGTTTGTGGCATTAAAAAAACCCAGTCCTGATAGGAGATGGTTGAGGTTTTCAGCTTGTAGCCTCCTGAGGTACATTAAACATTTTTAAAATTAATTTTTATTTATTGTGTTCACATGGATTCAAATGTCCCATTCAATAGAACTCCCTCACCCTCACCCCCTTGGCCCCCATTACCCCCCCCCCTTTGCACCCTCTCCCTAACTCCCTCTCCCCTTCCCTTTGGGATTTGCTGTCCTGTTATCTGTATCTATGTGTTATGTATATATAATTTCACTAATTCTTTCACCTTCTCTGATCCCATCCCTTCATCCCCCTTCCCTCTGACAGCTGTTCCTCTACTCCCTGTAACCCTGCCTTTGCCTCTATTTCGTTCTTCAGTTCACCATGTTCATTAGATTCTACATATAAGTGAGATCATATGATATTTGCCTTTCTCTGCCTGGCTTATTTCACTTAGCATAATGATCTCCAGGTCCATCCACGCCATTGTAAAAGTAAGATTTCCTTCTTTTTCAAGGTCAGGTAGTATTCCATTGTGTGTATGTACCACTGCTTTTTAATCCACTTGTCCACTGATGGACACTTGGGCTGTTTCCAGGTCTTGGTTATTGTAAACAATGCTGCCATAAACATGGGGGGGGGTGCATGTTTCCTTTTGAATCAGCAATTTCGTATTCTTAGGGTATATTCCTAAAAGTGGAATGGCTGAGTCAAAAGGCAGTTCTATTTCTAACTTTTTGAGGAAATGCCATACTGTTTTCCACTGTGGCTGCACCAGTCTGCATTCCCACCAGCAGTGCAGGAGGGTTCCCTTTTCTCCACATCCTCGCCAGCACTTATTTTGTGTTGATTTGTAAATGAGCACCATTCTGACAGGTGTAAGGTGATATCTCATTGTGGTTTTAATTTGCATTTCTCTGATGATTAGTGATGTTGAAAATTTTTTCATATGCTTATTGGCCATCTGTATGTCCTCTTTGGAGAAGTGTCTATTCAGTTCTTTTGCCCATTTTTTAATTGGATTGTTTACCTTCCTGGTATTGCATTTTAGAAATGCTTTTTTTTTTTTTTTTACAGGGACAGAGAGAGAGTCAGAGAGAGGGTTAGATAGGGACAGACAGACAAGAATGGAGAGAGAAGCAACAATCCTTAGTTTTTTGTTGCCATTGCAACATCTTAGTTGTTCATTGATTGCTTTCTCACGTGTGCCTTGACCGCAGGCCTTCAGCAGACCAAGCAACCCCTTGCTGGAGCCAGCGACCTTGGGTCCAAGCTGACGAGCTTTTGCTCAAGCCAGATGGGCCCACGCTCAAGCTGGCAAGCTCGGGGTCTCGAACCTGGGTCTCCCGCATCCCAGTCCAACGCTCTCCACTGCGCCACCACCTGGTCAGGGGTGTTTTAGAAATTTTTTACAAATTTTGGTTATTAACCCCTTAACGGATGTATTGGTGAATATGTTTTCCCATTGTGTGGGTTGTCTTTTAATTTTTTTCATGGTGTCTTTTTTCTTAAATAAAATTTTTTATTGATTTTATTATCTTTACATATATTCTAGTGTTGCCCTGAATGCATCCCTCCTCCCCCATATTCCCCTCAAAATCTCCCTTGCCCACCTCCCCCCAACTCCCTCACCCTTCCCTCCAGGATTTGCTTTTCTGCTCTCTATAACGCTGTGTTATGTGTATATAATTTCGCCAATCTCTTTTTCTTCTCTGATCCCATTTTATCATCTGCTTTCCCTCTGGTACCTTTGATCCGGCCTCTGTTTCTATTCTGTTCCTCAGTTCTCATTGTTCACTGATTCCTCAAATGAGTGAGGTCATATGATGTTTTTCTTTCTCTGCCTGGCTTATTTCACTTAACATAATAATTTCCAGGTTCATCCATGTTGTCGCAAAAGGTAAGATTTCCTTCTTTTTCATGGCCCCATAGTATTCCACTGTGTATATGTACCACTGCTATTTAATCCACTCGTCCACTGACAAATACTTGGGCTGTTTCCAGATCTTTGCTATTGTGAGCAATGCTGCCACAATTGCATGGGGGATGCAATTCTTCTTTTGAATCAGTGATGTGGTGTTCTTGGGATATAGTCCTAAGAGTGGAATGGCTGAGTCAAAAAGCAGTTCCATTTTTAATTTTTTGAGGAATCCCATACTGTTTCCCACGGTGGCTGCACCAGTCTGCATTCCTACTAGCAATGCAGGAGGGTTCCCTTTTCTCCACATCCTCACCAGCACTTATTATGTATTGTTTTGTTAATGAGCGCCATTCTGACTGGTGTGAGGTGATATCTTATTGTGGTTTTAATTTGCATTTCTCTAATGATTAGTGATGTTGAGCATTTTTTTTTTCTGCCTAATGGCCGCCATCTGTATGTCTTCTTTGGAGAAGTGTCTATTCATTTTTTTAGCACATTCTTTTATTGGATTGTTTATCTTCCTGGTGTTGAGTTTTACAAGTTCTTTATATGTATATTTTGGTTATTAACCTCTTATCAGATCTATTGGCGAATATGTTCTCCCATTGTGTGGTTTGTCTTTTTATTCTGTTCATATTGTTTTTAGCTGTGCAAAAGCTTTTTAGTTTGATATAATCCCATTTGTTCATCTTGTCTTTTATTTCACTTGCCTGTGGAGATAAATCAGCAAATATATTTCTGCGAGAGATGTCAGAGAACTTACTGCCTATGTTTTCTTCTAAGATGCTTATGGTTTCACAACTTACATTTAACTCTTTTAACCATTTTGAGTTTATTTTTCTGAATGGTGTAAATTGTTGGTCTAGTTTCATTTTTCTTGCAGGTAGCTGTCCAATTTTCCTAACATCGTTTGTTAAAGAGACGTCTTTACTCCATTGTATGCTCTTACCTCCTTTGTCAAATATCAATTGTCCATAAAGGTGTGAATTTATTTCTGGGTTCTCTGTTCTGCTCCATTGATCTATATACCTGTTCTTATGTCAGTACTAAGCTGTTTTGAGTACAATGGCCTTGTAGTATAACTGGATATCAGGAAGTGTGATACCTCCCACTTTATTCTTCTTTTTCAAGATTACTGGGGCTATTTGTGTTCTTTTTTGGTTCCATATAAATTCTTGGAATATGTGGTCTATGTCTTTGAAGTATGTCATTGGTATTTTAATAGAAATTGCTTTTAATTTATACATTGTTTTGGGTAATATAGACATTTTAATAATGTTTATTTTTTCTATCCATGAACACGTTATATGGTATATGCTTCTAATTGTTTGTATCTTTCTTGATTTATTTTTATCAATGTTTTATAACTTTTTGAGTACAAGTCTTTAAACTCCTTGGTTAAATTTACTCTTAGGTACTTAATTATTTTTATTGCAATAGTGAAGGGGATTGTTTTCTTAATTTCTATATCAGACAGTTCACTGTTGGTGTATAAAAATGCCTCTGATTTTTTTTTTTTTTACAGGGACAGAGAGAGAGTCAGAGAGAGGGATAGATAGGGATAGACAGACAGGAACAGAGGAGAGAGATGAGAAGCATCAATCATTAGTTTTTCGTTGCAGTTGCGACACTATAGTTGTTCATTGATTGCTTTTTCACATGTGCCTTGACCACGGGCTTGCAGCAGAATGAGAAACCCCTTGCTAGAGCCAGCGACCTTGGGTCCAAGCTGGCGAGCTTTTGCTCAAGCCAGATGGGCCCGCGCTCAAGCTGGCGAACTGGGGTCTCGTACTGGGGTCTTCCGCATCCCAGTCCGATGCTCTATCCACTGCACCACCGCCTGATCAGGCAAAATGCCTCTGATTTCTGTGTATTAATTTTATACCTTCCACCTTGCCAAATTCATTTATCAGGTCTAGTAGTTTTTTGACTGAGACTTTAGGGATTTCTATGTACAGTATCATATCATCAACAAATAATTATAGTTTTACTTCTTTTCCAATTTGGATGCCTTTTGTTTCTTCTTCTTCTGACTGATTGCTGTGTCTAGGACTTCCAGAACTATGGTGAATAACAGTGGTGAGAGGGGTCACCCCTGCCTTGTTACTGATCTTAAGGAAATTGCTTTCAATTTTTGCCCATTGTGTATGATGTTGGCTGTGGATTCGTCACAGATGGCCTTTATCATGTTGAAGTATGTTGCCTGTATTACCACTTTGCTGAGAGGTTTGATCATAAATGGGTGCTAGATTTTATCAAATGCTTTGCTGCATCTATTGATATTATCATGTGGTTTTTATTCTTCCTTTTGTTTATGTGATAAATCATATTGATTGATTTGCAAATATTGTACCAGTCTTGCCTCCCCAGAATAAATTCCACTTAACCATGATGTATGATTTTTTTCATGTATTGCTGGATCCGATTTGCTAATATTTTTGTTGAGGATTTTAGCATCTAAATTCATTGGGGATATGGGTCTATAGTTTTCTTTCTTTGTATTGTCTTTGCCTGGTTTTGGAATCAGAATTATGCTTGTTTCATAAAAGGAGCTTGTAAATTTTCTCCCCACTTAATTTTTTTTCCACAGGGACAGAGAGAGAGAGAGTCAGAGAGAGGGATAGACAGGGACAGACAGACAGGAACGGAGAGAGGTGAAAAGCATCAATCATTAGTTTTTCGTTGCCGTTGCGACACCATAGTTGTTCATCAATTGCTTTCTCACATGTGCTTTGACTGCGGGTCTTCAGCAGACCGAGCAACCCCTTGCTGGAGCCAGCGACCTTGGGTCCAAGCCGGTGAGCTTTTGCTCAAGCCAGATGGGCCCATGCTCAAGCTGGCGAGCTCGGGGTCTCGAATCTGGGTCTTCCGCATCCCAGTCCAACGCTCTATCCACTGCGCCACCGCCTTGTCAGACCCCCCTCTTGATTTTTTGAAATAGTTTAAGAAGGATAGGAGTTAGTTCTTCTTTGAATATTTGGTAGAATTCACCTGTGAAGTCATCTGGCCTAGGGCTTTTGTTTGTTGGGAGATTTTGATAACTGTTTCGATCTCATTTGTTGTAATCAGTCTGTTTAGGTTTTATGATTCTTCCCGATTGGTTTTTGAAAGATTATATGTATCAAGGAATTTGTCCATTTCACCTAGGTTGTCTAAGTTTTGGCGTACAGTTCTTCATAGTATTTTCTTACAATCCTTTGTACTTCTGCTGTGTCAGTTGTTACTTCTCCAGTCTCATTTCTAATTTTATTTATTTGAGTCCTCTCTCCTTTTCTTTTTTTTTGGTGAGTCTGGTTAAAGGTTCATCAATCTTGTTTACCTTTTTAAAGAACCAGCTCTTGGTTTCATTGATCATCTGTATGGTTCTTTTAGCCTCTATGTCATTTACTTCCACTCTGATTTTTATTATTTCCTCTTTTCTCTTTGCTCTTGGCTTTACTTGCTGTTCTTTTTTTTAGTTCTTTTAGATCAGTGGTTCTTAACCTGGGTTCTATCAAACCCTAGGGGTTTGATGAGTCAGTCTCAGGGGTTTGGAGAAGCCTCTGCCGCGGAGGACAGAATAAAGTAATACCATAATTTGTTGTGAGTTCATGCACTTTCTTGGTTTTGTTCTTTGAGCAAGGTGATGTTCATGCATGGCTCATTTTGTGCACTAGTAAAAAAACATATCTCTATGTCTTGAATTTAAAAAAAAATAATATTTTATTTATCACTAAAGAAGGGTTCGGTGAATGCGCATATGAAACTGGTGGGTTCAGTACCTCAAAAGAGGTTAAGAACCACTGTTTTAGATGCAGGGTTAAATTGTTTATTTGAGCTTTTTCTAGTTTCTTAAGGTATGCCAGTAATGCTATGAACTTCTGTCTCAGGGTTGCTTTTGCAGTGTCCCATAAATTTTAAGTTGTTTTATGTTCATCTTTATTTGTTTTAAGGAGAAATTTCTTATTTCTTATTTCTTCCTTGATCTCATTGTTAACCCATTCATTATTTAATAACATGCTATTTAGTTTCCAAGTGTTTGAGTGTTTTTCAGTTTTCTATTGTAGTTGATTTCTAATTTCATGTCATTGTGATCTGAAAAGATGCTTGATATGATTTCAATATTCTTAAAATTATTGAGACTAGTTTTGTGTCTTAACATGTAGTCTATCCTAGAGAAAATACCATGAGCACTTGAAAAGAATGTATATTCTTCTGCTTTAGGGTGAAAGGTTCTGAAGATAGCTATTAAATCCAGTTGATCTAGTATGTCATTTAAGTCTGCTATTGAGACTAGTTTTGTGTCTTAACATGTAGTCTATCCTAGAGAAAATACCATGAGCACTTGAAAAGAATGTATATTCTGCTGCTTTAGGGTGAAAGGTTCTGAAGATAGCTATTAAATCCAGTTGATCTAGTGTGTCATTTAAGTCTGCTGTTTCTTTGTCAATTTTCTTTCTTGAGGATCTATCCAGTGCTCTTAGTGGGGTATTGAAATCCCCTATTATAATAGTTTTGCTGTAGATTTTGCTCTTTATGTCCATCAAAATCTGTTTTATATATTTAGATGCTCCTATGTTAGGTGCATAGATATTTATAATGGTTATATCTTTCTGATGGATTGCTCCCTTTATTATTATGTAGTGACCTTCTTTATCCCTTACTAATAGGCTTTGTTTTAAAGTCCATTTTGTCAGATATAAGTATTGCTACCCCACCTTTTTTTTTGTTTCCATTTGTATGAAATATTTTTTTCCATCCCTTTTCTTTCAGTCTACATGTATCTTTGTTTTGAAGTGGGTTTCTTGTAGACAGCATATGTACAGGTCCTGTTTCCTTATCCATGCAGCTACCCTATGTCTTTTGATTGGAGCATTTAATCCATTTACATTTAAGGTTATTATTGATATGTAGTTGTTTCTTGCCATTTTATTCTTTAATTCTACATTCCTCTTTTACTAGATTTTTCCCCTCTTTGTTCTGTTTACAACAGGCCCCTTAACATTTCTTGGCAGCATTTGTTTGGTTGTAATGAATTCCTTGAGGGTTCATTACATATGCTGTCTACAAGAAACCCACTTCAAAACAAAAATACATGTAGACTGAAAGAAAAGGGATGGAAAAAAATATTTCATACAAATGGAAACAAAAAAGAAGGTGGGGTAGCAGTACTTATATCTGACAAAATGGACTTTAAAACAAAGGCTATCGTAAGAGATAAAGAAGGTCACTACATAATAATAAACGGAGCAATTCAACAAGAAGACATAACCATTATAAATATCTATGCACCTAATATAGGACCACCTAAATATATAAAGCAGATTTTGATATACATAGAGGATGAGATAAACAGAAATACTATAATAGTAGGGGATTTCAATATCCCACTAGCATCACTATTTAGATCCTCAAGAAAGAAATTTAATAAAGAGACAGTAGACTTGAAGGACACAATAGATCAACTGGATTTAATAGAAATCTTCAGAACCTTTCAGCCTAAAGCAGCAGAATATACATTCTTTTCAAGTGCACATGGTGCATTCTCTAGGATATACCTCATGTTAGGGCACAAAAGGGGTTTCAACAAACTTAAGAAGACTGAAATTATATCAAGCATCTTCTTGGATCACAATGGCATGAAACTAAAAATCAACCACCACAGAAAAACTGAAAAATACTCAAAAATTTGGAAACTAAATAGCATGTTAATAAATAATGAATGGGTTAAAAATGAGATCAAAAAAGAAATAAAAAATTTTCTAGAAATGTATGGTAATGAGTATACAACAACTTAAAATTTATGGGTCACAGCAAAAGCAACCCTGAGACAAAAGTTCATAGCATTACTGGCATACCTTAAGAAGCTAGAAAAAGCTCAAATAAACAACTTAATTCTGCATCTAAAAGAACTAGAAAAAGAACAGCAAGTAAAGCCCAGAAGTAGTAGAAGGAAGGAAATGATAAATATAAGAGTAGAAATAAATGACATAGAGGCTAAGGAAACAGTACAGAGGATTACTGAAACCAGGAGCTGGTTCTTTGAAAAGGTAAACAAGATCTATGAACATTTACCTAGACTCACCAAGAAAAAAAGAGAGAGGACTCAAATAAATAAAATTAGAAATGAGAGTGGAGAAATAACAACTGACACAACAGAAATACAAAGGAGTATAAGAAAATACTATGAAGAACTGTATCCCCTAAATCAGACAACCTAGGTGAAATGGACAATTTTTTTGAAACATAATCTTTCAAAAATCAATGTGGAAGAATTATAAAACCTAAACAGATTGATTACAACAATGAGATCAAAACAGTTATTAAAAATCTCCAAACATACAAAAGCCCTGTGCCTGATCATTTCAGAGGTGAATCCTACCAAATATTCAGAGAACTAACACCTATCCTTCTCAAGCTGTTTCAAAAAATTCAAGAGGAAGGAAAACTTCCAAGGTTCTTTTATGAGGTGAGCATAATCCTAATTCCAAAACCAGGCAAAGACAACACAAAGAGAATTATAGGCCCATATCCCTGATGAATTTAGATGCTAAAATCCTCAACAAAATATTAGCAAATTGGATCCAGGAATACATGAAAACAATCATACATCATGATCAAGTGAGATTTATTCTGGGGAGGAAAGGCTGGTACAATATTTGCAAATCAATCAATATGATTCATCATATAAACAAAAGGAAGGAGAAAAACCACATGATATTTTTAATAGATCCAGAAAAAGCTTTTGATAAAATTCAGCACCCATTTATGATTAAACCTCTCAGCAAAGTGGGAATACAGGGAACTTACTTCAATATGATAAAGGCCATCTATAACAAATCCACAGTCAACATCATATTCAATGAGAAAAAAATTGAAAGCAATCCCCTTAAGATCAGGAAGAAGGCAGGGTGCCCCATTTTACCACTCTATTCAACATAGTTCTAGAAGTCTTAGCCACAGCAATCAGACAAAAAGTAAAAATAAAAGGCATCCAAATTGGAAAAGAAGAAGTAAAACTATCATTATTTGCAGATGATATGATACTGTATATAGAAAACCTAAAAGTCTCAGTCGAAAAACTACTGGACCTGATCAATGAATTCAGCAAGGTGGCTGGATAAAAAATTAATACTCAGGAATCAGAGGCATATTTATACACCAACAATGAAGTGTCAGAAAGAGAAATTAAGGAAACAATTCCCTTCACTATTCCAACAAACAAATAAAGTATCTAGGAGTGAATTTAACCAAGGAGAATAAAGACTTATACTCAGAAAAGTATAAAACATTGATAAAAGAAATCAAGGAAGATACAAACAAATGGAATCATATACCGTGTTTATGGCTAGGAAGAATAAATATCATTAAAATGTCTATATTACCCAAAACAATTTATAAATTCAATGTAATACCAATTAAAATACCAATGACATACTTCAAAGACATAGAACACATATTCCAAAAATTTATATGGAACCAAAAAAGAACACAAATAGCCCCAGTAATCTTGAAAAAGAAGAATAAAGTGGGAGGTATCACACTTCCTGATATCAAGTTATACTATAAGGTCATTGTACTCAAAACAGCTTGGTACTGGCATAAGAACAGGCATATAGATCAATGGAACAAAACAGAGAACCCAGAAATAAAATCACACCTTTATGGACAATTGATATTTGACAAAGGAGGTAAGAGCATACAATAGAGTAAAGACAGCCTCTTTAACAAGTGATGTTAGAAAGATTGGACAGCTACCTATAAAAAAATGCAACTAGACCAACAACTTACACCATTCAGAAAAATAAACTCAAAATGGTTAAAAGAGTTAAATGTAAGTTGAGAAACCATAAGCATCTTAGAAGAAAACATTGGCAGTAAGCTCACTGACATCTCTTGCAGAAATATATTTGCTGATTTATCTCCACAGGCAAGTGAAATAAAACACAGGATAAACAAATGGGACTATATTGAACTAAAAAGCTTTTGCACAGCTAAAGACAATATGAACAGAATAAAAAGACATACCACACAATGGGAGAACATATTCGCCAATACATCTGATAAGGGGTTAATAACCAAAATTTATAAAGAACTTGTAAAACTCAACACCAGGAAGATAAACAATCCAATTAAAAAATGTGCTAAAGAAATGAATAGACACTTCTCCAAAGAGGACATACAGATGGCCAACAGACAGATGAAAAATGTTCAAGATCACTAATCATCAGAGAAATGCAAATTAAAATAAGGTGACCAGACATCCCGCTTTTGGCTGGACAGTCCTAATTTTTAACAATTTGTTCCACGTCCCACGGCATTTTAAGAAAGTCCTGATTTAAAAAAATATATTACAATACTATTTTTGCATTCTATGAAATTTTTTTTTTGCTCGATATAGACTAAATTTTTAATCAAGAACCCCCTGTTAATGGTGTCCCGCTTTACCAATTTTAAAATCTGGTAACCTTAAATTAAAACCACAATGAGATATCACCTCACACCCATCAGAATGGCACACATTAATAAAACAACACATAATAACTGCTGGTGAGGATGTGGAGAAAACGGAATCCTCCTGCACTGCTGGTGGGAATGCAGACTGGTGCAGCCACTGTGGAAAACAGTATGGAGATTCCTCAAAAAATTAAAAATGGATCTGTTTTTGACCCAGCCACTCCTATTTTAGGAATATATTCCAAGAACACCATATCACTGATTCAAAAGAAGAAATGCACCCCCATGTTTATGGCATCATTGTTCACAATAGCAAAGATCTGGAAACAGCCCAAGTGTCCCATCAGTGGATGAGTGAATTAAAAAGCAATGGTACACATATACAATAAAATATTACGGGGCCATGAAATAGAAGGAAATCTTATTTTTTTCAACAACCTAGGTGGACCTGGAAACTATTATGTTGAGTGAAATAAGCCAGGCAGAGAAAGAAAAATATTATATGACCTCACTCATTTGAGGAATCCAAGAAACAATGTGAACTGAGGAACAGAATTGAGACAGAGGTTGGATCAAAGTGACCAGAGGAAAAGAGGACAGAGGGGAAGGGGAGGATAGGATGGGATAATCTTGGGAAAAAAAAAGTGAACTAGTTTTCCTTTTGTTGTTTGTAAGTATTAAATGCACTTGGTCATTTTGTGGGTACGGTTATCCCTTTAGGCTGGCTGGCTCTAAGGGTCAACCTTGATCATGTGTAGTACACACTGTGCAATGTCTGTCCTGTTGGGCGTTTTTATTCTCCACAGTGTCTGTTGCCTTCACCTTTGGCGTGCTGCTTGTGTAGGTAGCTGTGTCTAGGGTGGGTGCTGTGTGTCACCCACTATCAGTTGTGTTGGTTCTAGGTCTTATTGGGTTGGCATCAACTGTTGTTTGTAACCCTCTGTGGGCTACCCGTCTGCAGCTACTGTACTTTTCACAGTTTGTGCCTGCGTTTTCTGTGCTTGTGTACTGTGGCAGGGGCCAAACTTTGTATAAGGATCAGCTTTCTCCTGCTTAGAGATGACTGCAGCTCTGTAAAAGCCCAAGCTCTGTAAGTTTTGTCTCCACTTTTCAGCTATTCCTCCTCCTCTTGCAGCTGCCTGGTCTTCCCTCAGAGTCTTCTGTGGTAATATTGTAGTGTGGGCTAGATTGGCCTCACCCAACCAACCCCTCTACCAGTTGCACACTTGGTGGGTTAGGGTAGCTGAGGTTGTGAATACAATGTTAGTGGGACCCCCTACTTCAGGGGTCTCTTGGTCAGAAGCTCAGTATGGGGAATGTGGCTCCTCCTACTCCAGAACCTAATCCCTCAGCCGCTGCTGGATACTCAAATTTTATTTCTCCCCAACAAGGTGAGCAGCAGTTTCAGGCCGAGTGTGACTGATAGTCTCCTCTGCAGAAGTTCTTTCAGCTGGTGTGACCCTGGTTTCAGGGAGGAAGACAGAGAGTTCTCTCCTGGGGCTGACTGTGCCCCTTCTGAAGGTGGCTAAGCTCCTTGACCAGATCCAATACTAGACTCACAGGGGCCCACACATTAAATGTTCATGCTCCAAGCCTCTCTCCCTTCTCCCTGTATAATCTAGCCCAGCAAGGCAGGATATCCAGCGCCTAGGCTGGCTGACTGTGGAGCTCCACCCTGCCCAATGCACATGAGCCGCTGTACGGGTGCTGATCACAGAGAGTGGAACTCACCTCAGCTGGGCCAGGTATGAGGAGCCTTTCCTTAGGATACCACTCTAGCATGGGTTGTTGGATCCTGAACTGATGCTTTCTGCAGCTGAATCCTGGATGTGCCAGCCCTGGGCCTCCCTGGCAGGAACCTGGTGCAGACCAGTGAGAGACACTGTCTGTGACTGGCCCTCAGCCACTTTCTTGGAGCTACAAGCAATCCAGAGTTTGTGGCTGCCTCTGCTGGGCCTGGGTGCACATGGAAATACCAAGCTGCACACCTAGGCTGGCTTTTACCTGCATTGGACCTGGGAAAGGTTCACTTAAAAGGCCAACTTTCCCTTAGTCTCGCTTCCTGCAACCTCTGTAAGCTGGCTGCTTGTTGGGCTCAGCCGCTGAAAAAATATCTGCTAGAGTCTGGCACCTGCAGCAATTCAGGGATTAGGAAGAATGGGGGTATGGCTCTGCGCCTTAGCCTAGGGTGTCAGTCTGTCCAGACTTTTTTCACAGACCTAAGTAGGATGTGGCCCCAGGAGTTCAGTGGGTGTGGCCTCTGAGACCCAGAGATGTCGTCTGCCTGCAGATATTGAGTTTCTACTGAGTCTCCCGTGAGGTGGAAGCACCAGTCCTAGAGTCGCAGCATGTGGGGGAAAAGCTCCGGTCTCAGCATCAGAAAACTGAGTCACTGACATGCCCCCCTCGCCTCTCAGAATGA
This sequence comes from Rhynchonycteris naso, assembly GCA_037038555.1. NCBI lineage: Eukaryota > Metazoa > Chordata > Mammalia > Chiroptera > Emballonuridae > Rhynchonycteris > Rhynchonycteris naso. Next base: position 79,761,874 of record CM072999.1, on the reverse strand, counting down.
CTATGACTGGGGCTGGAGAGACTTCCCAGAGCAGAGCAGTTGCTTTTCCCCAGGCTGATGCCACACAAAGGGGATGCTCTGCCCAAGAAAGGTGGCGACTGCAGAATTGGAGAATGATAGCATAGGGATTCTAGTGACTGTCCCCCACAGTGTCTCTCTCTGGGCCTCCAACTTTACACATTCTCATGCAACTCCAGTCCTCTCAGGTCTCCCTCCACCGGAACCTTGGGTAAGTGGCCATGAGAGAGATTTTCTGCACAAGGACCTTTAAGGTAGAAGCTGCGTCTCCAAGAGTTTCATCTTGAAACCCGGATCTTTTCTCTGCCAAATGTTGTCTGGGCACCTCTTCTAGGGTCTGGGGCTCTAGGCTGGGCTCCGGGGCTGGGGATGAGCACCCACACCTCTCAGGGTGACTCTCCTAACAGTGAGATTCCCTTCAGACCCTCAGCTACCCCTCGTTCCTGGGATGGGGTAGTCCTTTCTGCATCTCTGCCCTTCCTACCAGTCTCGTGTGGCTTCTTCTGTGATCCTTGGTTATAGAGTCCTCTTCCGTTAGCCCAAAGTTGGTTTTTAAAGATGATTATTCTTAAATTAAGTAGTAATTCAATTTGGTTCTGGGAAGTGGCAGTTGGAAAGTCTGCCCACTCTGTCGACATCTTAAGATATTTGATTAAAAAAAAAAATTAAACAAGAACATCAGAAAAGCAAACAACAATTCAAAAAGTAATAGATGATTGTTCAATTCTGCCCGGAAGGTACATTATTCACATCTATTTCCTCAGGGTCCATAGGTGTCGATACCAAGAGTTACGATAAAGCTAAAGGAATTAATCATTAAAAAACTGGCAGAATTTACTAAAAAGAAATATATTCACACCCTCTGAGGCAGCATTTGCACTCCTGCATGTATCCCAACAAAGATGCATATATAGTTAACAAAAACCTGGGCTAGATCCCTTAAAGCAGTGCCATTCATAATAACTCTGAACTGTAACTACTCATTTTTCATATATATATTTTATTTATTCATTTTTTTAGAGAAAGAGAAAGAGAAGGCGGGGTGGAGCAGGAAGCATCAACTCCCATATGTGCCTTGACCAGGCAAATCTGGGGTTTCGAACTGGAGACCTCAGTGTTCCAGGTCTACTCTTTAGACACTGTGCCACCACAGGTCAGGTAAACTGTAACTATTCAAATGCTAATAATAATACTGTGGTGTCTTCACACAATGGAAATCTATTTGGCAATGAGAATGAAATATTTATAACTACATGCAACATGATGGATGCATTCCATAAACACAACGTTAAGAGAAAGAAGCCAAACTCAAAGGAATACAGGCTTTACGATTTCCATTAAAAAAGTACAAAAAAGGCCCAAACTAAGTAATTGTGGTAATTGATTGATTCTTCATCTTTCCTGATGTCCACGCACTTCACCATGTGGCTGTGGGTCCTCTCACTAAATATGTGGAGTGCATTTCCCCAGCAGGGCCAAGATAGGGTGTGGTAAGTAAGGTATTTACCCTGGGCACAAAGTTTAAGGTGTTGCCAGAAATCTCAGTAGTCAAGAAAAATAAACATTTCATGCAATGTTTTTTCTTTTTAAATCAAAGTCAATGTAAAAAATAACTCATGGTGAACAAAATATCAAAAATTTTTAATAGCCCCTGGCCGGTTGGCTTAGTGGATAGAGTGTTGACCTGGCATGTTGACATCCCGGGTTCAATTCCCAGTCAGGGCACACAGGAGAAGTGATCATCTGCTTTTCTCCCCCTCCCTTTTCCTCTTCTATCTTCTCCTCCTACAGCCAGTGACTCAATTGGTTCTAGCATGGTCCTGGGCACTGAGGATAGCTCAGTTGGTCCAAGACTCAGTCTCAGGTGCTAAAAATAGTTCAGTTGATTTGCTCATTGGCCCTGGATGGGATTTGCTGGGTGGGTGCTGGTCGAGGTGCATGTGGGAGTCTGTCTATCTCCCCTCCTCTCACTTAAAAAAATTATTTTAAATAAATACAGGAACTGACCCTGTATTTGCATGGCTCAGTTTGCTAGCCTTGTGCTAATCCTGGCTCTGTCAGATTCTGAATTGCATAAATAGGAGGCCTGAATATTTCTGTCAGTTCTCTTAGCCTCTGCCATCACCATGGTGATATGCTGGCTGGCCTGCTAGTGGGCAGCTGTGCCCCATCACTAAACAGGGGAACAACCCAGCCAAGATGAGCAGAGTGGCCTATATAACCACCCAGGTGAGTGAACCGTGAAGTCTTGCTTCTTTGTGGCACTGAAGTTTGTGGTTGTTTGTGATACAGCAACATCCATCTGATGCACTAAACCATGGAGTTCAAAGGCAGAATAGAGGTTCCCCCGGGGAAGTAGGTGACTACTTGAAGCAGGTGTGAAGTGGGCTTCTGAGGAGCTGGTAAGTTGTTTCTTGATTGGGGTGTTAATTACTCAGTTGTGTTCAGTTTGTGAAATTTCATTGAGTTGTATGTTTATGATTTGTGCATTTTTCCATATTTTTATTATATTTGAATACAAAAAACTAAGAATATAGAAGACATGGCCTTGAACAATAAAGTGCTGCAGCGTTTGTTGCCTTTCTCCCCCCATTTCGACTCTGCATGCCTTCTTTTCCCTTCACATCACACTTCCAAAGGGTCCCCTGGACCCTGACATCTATGCACATCGCTTTCTTTCTCTTTGGCGGCAGGTTGAATTCTAGCTCTCAGACAGATGGAGGAAAATCTAGAGGTTCATTAAGTCCCATTATTCCCACTCCGCTCCATTCCCAGTTGAGAAGGGGTTTCTGAAGATGGTCCTGGGCTCCCAATCCTCTCTGTCACAGTCAGAAGTCTCGAGTGCATGGTGACACACTCTGCTAAGGCCTTCTGTTATCTCCCTTGTGATTTCTACAGTTAGGAATTGCAGTTCTTGTTTGTTTTAAACAAAATTCTAGTTTTAATCACCTTCAGTGGCAACATATTTTTTCTTTTTTGACAGAGACAGAGAGTCAGAGAGAGGGATAGAAAGAGAGAAAGGGAGAGAGATGAGAAGTATCAATTCTTTGTTGTGGCACTTTAGTTGCTCATTGATTACTTTCTCATATGTGCCTTGACTGGGAAACTACAGCAGACCAAGTGACCCCTTGCTCAAGCCAGCAACCATGGGCTCAAGCTGGTGAGCCTTGCTCAAACCAGATGAGCCCACACTCGAGCTGGCAACCTTGGGGCTTCAAACCTGGGTTCTCCCTGTTCCAGTCCGATGCTCTATCCCAGGGGTCGGGAACCTTTTTGGCTAAGAGAGCCATGAACGCCACATATTTTAAAATGTAATTCCGTGAGAGCCATACAATATGTTTAACTCTAAATACAATTAAATGTTTGCATTTTATGTAAGACCAACACTTTTAAAATACAATAAGTCTCTGAATTCTTTTTAATTACATTGTTATGCTGTTGCTAACAAATGATGAATAAAGTACGTCTTACCATTAATGCGACTTCTGGTGCTATATGGTTTTGCTGATGGCTTTGTAGTCTGGTTGATACATGATGAGGTTAAGCTTCACACAGGCGTTGAGACTTCCATCGTTAAACTTAATCATAGGTTGGTCTTAACGTTCTTTAGATGTGAAAAAGACTGCTCACATGCATACATAGAACCAAACATTGTCAGTACAGCATTACTCACATGCTTCAGTGTGTAGTGTGTGACAGGAAGTGCGTTCCAAGTTTGGACAGTCAGCTGGTCCGCGGGTTGAACTTTTTTCATTTCTCCCCACTTGTGTTTTCTCGCCAACTCTGCTTGCTATTGTGCAAGTCTTTTCAAATCTTCATTCAGTGACTTGAACTTATTCACCCACATGTCTGAGGGCTTCAGCTCAGCAGCCTGTAGCTCAAAATCTCTGACGGAGACACTGGAGATGTAACTCAGGTTGGTGATGTCCACTGCACACTCGTGTGGATGGGTGATGAACTTAAAAAGATGAGTGCACTCAGGAAATTCTCCAAAGCACGTTTTGAATGACTGCAGGAGATTAGATGTGAAGCCCGCTAGCTGCTGGAGATCAAGATGTTGAGCAGGGTCACTTGCTATGCATGCATCTTTAAACTCTCCCAGTTTTTCAAAGTATAATTAATGACCTGTTTCAATGTCTGTGATGAAGAGTTCCAGCTTGTTTTCAAATGCAAACCCTCCTTGTTGAAGGAATATTACTGTATTTCCAATGCCTTGCATTTTCACATTGAGCTGGTTCAGATGTTCAGTCATGTCCACAGGATAATAGAACTTCAGAAGCCACTCAGTGTTAGCTAACTCAGGATGCTCAACATTTTTAATTTCAAGATAAGTCTGGATTTTGCTCAGACAAGCCACGAAACGGCTGAGCACCTTCCCTCTTGACAAACAATGCACAATGCACAGAAGCAGACCAGGATAATAATTCTCAACTTCATCCAGCAGTGTTTTAAACTGGTGATCATTTAAAGCTTGGGCAACAATAAAGTTGACCACCCGAATGACCAGCGACATCACCTCACCAAGCTGCTCGCCACACATCTGAACACAAAGTGCCTCCTGATGTAGGATGCAGTAAAAACTTAGGATGGGTCTCTTTTCATGTTCATGAAGAAGCACTACGAATCCTCTGTTTTTCCCCACCATGCACGGGGCACCATCAGTACACACCGAAATAAGTTTATCCATCGCTAGATTTTTTTCTTTAGCGAACTCAGTGACAGACTTGAGTAAATCCTCCCATCTTGTTGTCTCTTTCATTGGCAAAACAGCAAGACTTTTCTCATGTAGTGTATCACCGACAGCATACCTTGCAATCACGCTGCACTGGGATAAATGACTTATGTCTGTTGACTCATCCGAAGTGGGATAAAAGAATGGTACTGCATTTATGTCCTTCACTTGTGTTGCCTCAGTTTGATTTGTCATCATGATGGTATGATCATGAACAGTTCTTGCCGACAGAGGCATGTCTTTTATTCATTTGATTATCTTGTCTTTATTCAAAAAGTTGTCAAAACGTTCATTGGCAACATCAAGCATGAATGTTTTGGCATACTCCCCATCTGTGAATGGCTTTCCGTTTCTCACAATTGCTAAAGCACCAGCAAAGCTAGCTGAATTCTAGTCACCTTGTTGGGTTTAAACACGGAGTTGCTGCTGACTAGCTTGCACTCTGCACAGTAGCTCTTGACATGCTTTCTTCCTGCTGTCCCCTGCTGGATATTTTGATGCAAATGTAGTATGGCGTGTGTCGAAGTGCTGCTTTATATTTGACCGTTTCATCGATGCAATTTTATCATTGCATATTAGACACACTGCAGAACCGGCTCTTGTTACAAAGGTGAATTCCTTTGTCCATTCCTGCTGAAAAGTATGATACTCCTCATCTTTTTCTCTTTTAGCCATGTTCTTCTTCAAAAGGGTTTCTGCAATTAGTTAGCTGACTACTTGATTAAAAGGAGGGAAGTTTACTTCCTGACCTCACAACGACCCATGTACATTATGCATTATCCAATAAAAATTTGGTGTTGTCCAGGAGGACAGCTGTGATTGGCTCCAGCCACCCACAACCATGAACATGAGAGGTATTAAATGAATGGATTGTAATACATGAGAATGTTTTATATTTTTAATGTTATTTTTTTTTATTAAACATTTGTCTGTGAGCCAGATGCAGCCATCAAAAGAGCCACATCTGGCTTGTGAGCCATAGGTTCCCAACCCCTGCTCTATCCACTGTGCCACTGCCTGGTCAGGGGCAACACATTCTTGATCCTTAACCAAGTTAGTCCCCATTTTTTTCAAGTATTCAGCTAACATTTATGAATTTTCCTTGTGGGTAAAGTCCTATTTGATGTGCCTCAGAGCATGCCAAGCAAGAGTGCAAACTTGCCTCTGGACATCCAAATCTGTTGGACAGAAAGTCGGGATACATAGCACCCAATCAACTCTAATGCTGTGATGCGTGTGCTCCAATGGAGATGTGAGAATGGGATACTTAAGGGCAAGACAGACTCATTTTGACAAGGGGATACAGAAAGCCCCTTTCTTAGAAATAGGATCGATGGGTTACTTTGAGGAAAGTGTGCTTCCTTTCAAAACTCATCTTAGTTCTGTCATTTTATTAGTTTTCTCCAAATTTGCTGCTGGTGCATTTAATTAATTTTCCTGCCTCCAGCCCTGCTCACTAGGAGCTTTCTCTCTCAGCGGTGCAGTAAATGCTCAGTCATCCAGGCTGGGCCAGAGGGGCTCCTCCTTTGGGTAACTGCATCCCTAACCCCATTAGCCAAGAAAATAATTTATTCCTGGATTCAGACTTTGCTCAACTGTAAAATGATCCTGACTTTCATAGTTCATTAGAAAAGGTTTTGGGGAAGGAAGCAGCCATACACCATATACAAACTAAATTATTTCTTCATTTGAAAATAGTCTACTCCAATGAAAACCTATTAGCTTTAAGCAAACTGTTGCAGTAAGCAATGCTCACCTTTGATGATCTGGAGGAAAGCCATATCTCTGGCAAGCAGTGCTAGTGACTGACCACGTAATGATTTGGAGGCTTCCTCCCTTCCTAATGAGGTACAGCTGTGAACCTCTAGAGGGGTCCACATGTAAGCTCCTGGACTCAGGGTTGCATTTAGACTCACTTGGGGAGCATACTGAGCCTTCCGTTTGTAGAGTTTCAGCCCTAAAGTTTTATGACAGTAGTTCTAAAAGTAGGACCTAAAAATCTGTTTTTAAAAAGCTCTCCAAGGAAGTCTGTGTAAGCAAGGTTTGGAAATGATTGTTGCAGGAACTGTGTGATTGGCTGATGAAATTCCTGGTGACGAGTGATACCGGCTGAATGTGCTCTGGTGACTTCACTTTCAGGCGTGTTCTCCCCCACGTGGTCGACAGCTGATTCAGGGCAGAAAAAGCAGGGGTTGTTGGGCAGAATTGATAGGAGTCCATTGGATATACTTGGCTTGTTTCTGTTTGGCAGACTGTTTCCTGTGAATATGCTACACCATTAGGAAATGAGATTGCACAAACTATATGTAATATTAAGTGATATTATTTTGCCATCTTTATACATCCCACTTTTTACTTGTCCTCATTCCTTTTTTTCTATATCCTTATGACTATAATTGGCACTCTACAATTATACTCCTGCTAGTATTCTATTGGACATTTTCTCACATTGTTGGGGGATTTTAAAATTTTCCTTTTCAACAGCTGCATGTTCTTGCCAGCTTTTAGTATACCTTTGATAGGGGAGCCCAAAAGTAAGAAATTTAGCCTCAGTAAAAAGTAGCCTTTTGAATGTAATGAGTAGGAGATATGTAAAGGTCTGAAAGTCACTCTTAGTGTTCTGCTGTCCCCTAATATTTTCTCATTCTGAGGGTGCAACACCCAGATGTGACCAGGAGATGGTGATGTGGACCAACTTTTCCCTCCTCTCCTGTAATGCAGGTAGTTTTCTGAGATCCCAGGTGAAAGATCTTGAGATAGCTTTCCTACCTTTCCTATTGAGGATAATAAACTGCTCAAATCTGCATGCCAAAAAAAATATTTAAAATTAAAAAAAACTTTTAGCGATAAAAGATCATGGACTGTCTTTGAACCCTGCTGTTGGGAAAACAGCTGTTGATAGGCTTGCTCACTTGTGCTTTCCCTGATTAGTGGGTGAGCACGTGGCAGCACCTCGTGTGTATAGTTTATGTAAGGCTATGGGTGCTCGCCCTTAGCGTAGATTGTGGATTGCCTGCCCACCACTGTGAGGGGCTGTTTTGCTGTTTGTTCCCTACTGCCATGAGAAGTTTTCCCCTGCCTCTTTGCTCATCTACTGTTGCAAGACTTTCTTAAACAGGAATGGCCCAATGCTTTCTGGCTCCACAGTTTCTCTACCGTCTGCAGGAATCCAATGGGAACCTGCCTGGCCTCGGCCACAGGCATTATACCTGCTCTAAAACCCTAAGATGTGAACTTCACACTGAACTTGAACTTGGAGGAGGTAAGGAGCTGAGTGTTTACTGATATCTTCTAGTTGCTAAGATTGAGGTTAGGGAAAGAGCTTAAAGAAGTTTGGAGACCAGTCTGAGGCTTCCTGCTGCTTTACAAGCACACAGAGAAGTGATTTCAATATAAATGGAGTTCCAAAAAATACATATATTTTATGCTGTCCTTGATTTAATCATAAAAATGTCAGGCAGAAGTTGCTATCTACAAAATTAGCATAAGGAAAACATCTGATTTCAAAGGCCATAATATTTTGTCCAAGCCTTTGTAACCACGAATGTAGTTGGCTCACTTTCCTAGTATTCTGAGATAATGCTAACTGACTGTTTGGTTTTCCTCTGGCGTATTTATAACTTCTGGTATTTGTAGCTGGAATGGATATTCATTTCCAATATGCATGCAAATAATATGACCATGACCCTGTAAATGTCCCACAGGCCATTTTAGAAATAGGGTGTTGTCATCCCAGAGGTGAAGTCCCCGCATCCTCCCTATGAGTGTCTAAGCCAATTAGCTCAGTGGTTTGAGTATGGTTGTAAGACATCCAAGGTCACACAGTAACTATCTGTGGCAAGGTCAGTCAAGTTAGAGACGAAAGAGCCTGTGTTTTCCAGGCACCCAGAAGAATGCTCTTTAACCTAGACAATATGTAAGTCATTCGTAACGTGGAAAAACAAAATGAGCATGGCTCAGTGTTCCTTGATGCTGAATGGAACAGTCCCTCAATAATGTCATCATCACCAGCGGAGCCATTTTTGTCTAAATAGGGCAACCTCTTCCTAAGAATGAAGTTGATTCACAATATGACTCTTTGTGTGACTCCCTGTGTCTTCTAAGTTTTTTTTTTTTTTTATCATAACACATGACAATTAGCAAGAAATGGAAAGATAACTATGCTGTTGACAGAGTCAGGAAACAGCCTAACACCCAGTGGGTGGTTCTCCTACTGTAGGGCCCTCATCAGCTGCAAAAGTCTAGAAAAACTGCAAAACAGGTTTTTCATCATTTTTGCATGCTGTCTATGGGGTCTCTCTATTCACCACCATGATCCAGATGTATACTTGTGATTTATAGTTGTTTATTTGGGAAGTAAAAACTCATATAAAACAGGAAAGGGATTTTTCATGTAAAGTATAAATATTTGTGTTCTATCTAGAGGGAGAAGAACATGCCTTCCTGAGGAGAACTTCCACTGCCAGCAGGGTGAGAGTCTGATTCATATATAATAGCTCACATTCACTGACCAGGGGACAGGCTCTGTGCCGGGCACAGTACAAATATCACTTCTTTTAATCCTCACAAAAACCTTGTGAAGTAGGTACTGTTATTATGTGCACTTTTTAAGGATGTAGAAATAGACTCACAAAGACGAAGTAATTTCTTGGCTACTAAATGGCACAGACACAATTTGAACCCAGGTTAATAAATAAGTCAAAGGCCATGTTCTTGAACACCACCACCCCATTCTATTCAAGCTGTAACTTATCAGAAATAATCTAATTTCAATCTGATTCCTTTTCTGTTTCCAAACAGGGTTACATACCTGTATTTCTGTAAGTGGGGACCAGGCTTCAGTTTCTGCATTCAGATACCATACCCTTCCTAGTTCTCAACAGGCAGGTATGTAGGGAGGTTGAAAATCACAGGGTCGGGGTTCCTGTTTCTTAATAAGTCACACGCATGTGTTTAACATCTCTCCTTGGAATGTGGGGCTACCTTTTCTCTATTGTTCTCAGCTTGGGACTATGTCAAAGATTCCAGACAACAGGAAAGGACCCATTCAGTATTCTGTTTCATTGGAAGACTCCGCTCCTCTCAGTACTCAGCACAATGCAAGCCCTGTGCTTAGTAGGAAACACCATCCTGAGAGGGCATTTAGGGTTCCATCTACTGTTACTTCAGCATATTCTCCAGGGTTTTGTCCTTTCAAAGTATCTTTCTTATTTCTTGCAACACATATACTATTCTTACAAAGGAAAATTCTTCCATAGTTAATTACCAAGAGCAGGGGTCCCCAAACTTTTTACACAGGGGGCCAGTTCACTGTCCCTCAGACCGTTGGAGGGCCGCCACATACAGTACTCCATACACTGACCACCAGTGAAAGAGGTGCCCCTTCCGGAAGTGCGACAAGGGCCGGATAAACAGCCTCAGGGGGCCGCATGTGGCCGCCTGCAATAGTTTGGGGACCCCTGACCAAGAGGATGCGTCTTCCTCCATATCATCTCACCATGTAGCTTTAAAACAAAACATTAAATAAAGAAGAACTGGTGTTAAATATGTCACTTGCTTTCAGAAGTATAGAACCTACTGCCACCCCCTTCACGGGGAGGCCCCTTGCTATTTCCCTGTGGAGCCCTTCCTCTCTACGAGTGTTTGCCCTGGGGAGACAGCATGGCACTAAGCCACAGGGACTGGGATAAAGGGGATGTCACTGCAGGCAGGGGGAAAGTTTCATAGATGTTGGACATGAGCTGAACCTTGAAGGAGGTACAGAAGTTGAACTGATAAGGAGGTGGGGTGGGGTGTATCACGTAGAGAAAAAACTCAGATGGGCCAAGTGTCAGTGCTGAAATTGAGCCTCTTGGTGTAGACTAGGAAGCCTGATAGGAGTGGAAGGTAAGTGGTCTGTATGGACTGGAGGTAAGGACATAGTTTAAGTGGATGAGAAGTATGAAGTCAATGGAGGGAGTTGTGGAGCTGGCAGGATACCAATGGCAATATTTGAGTGTAGACTCAGCTTTGGAAGCCATCTATTCCAGACCTAATGTCTTATGGCTGAGGCAATGGAGATTCAGGGTGGTGAGGCAACTTCCCCAGGCTCTCACAGGGTATCGGTGGCAGAAGGGTCATTCAGTGCTTGCTCCTTGGCACAGTCCTGCCTCTGTGCATGGTCTGACCATGAATATACAGCTGTTATAGGCCAGGAAGCTAGAAAGCCCTGTTATGACACATTTCTAGTTTATTAGATGTATTGAAGAGGGAGAAACTAGAGAATCAGAAGGAGAGCTGTTATTATTATATTAAAAGCTTGAGGTGTGTACTGTGGCCTTGGCTGTTGGCAGGAGGACAAAGGAAATAATCAAATATATTAAAGGAGAAGTTGGTAGAACCCAATGTCGTAGGGCCTAGGGAAGAGAAACAGAAACTGACTGCAAATATCAAGTTTTGGGTTCTTATAGAACAGTGTCAAGGGAGCAAGAGGGGGAGATTCTGGTCTGAGTTTGGAAATGTTTGGTAAATAGACTCAGTGATAGACATCGGGAAATAATGTTTATTCATTTTATCTAATGAATATTTATGAATGCCTATTATGAGCTATCATGCTAGGTACTGGATAAACAAGTAATGTGCTCTTGTTCTGGGACCTTGTGTGGCTTTCATCTGGTTTCCTAGTAGAGAAGCTGGGCCTCAGGTATGAGGGGCCTCCTAGAGTGATGACTCTTGGAACCATCAACTACTGTGGTGCTTGGCAGGTGATCTCTCTCAGGCAGTGAGCACAAAGTGAACAGCAGGGGCCTGAGGGCAGTCTGTGGCCCCTGCTTATTGCAGGGAAGATGCCATCATTATCAAAAAGTTCTGAGTTTTAAATATATTGTCTTAAGAGTTTTGAAATAATTTCCCCTCTTATTTTGTTTTATTTAAATAAATTATTTGAGCTTCTCTAATATCCAGGTGAATAGAATGAATGATTAAACAGGCTGTCAATGGAATGAGTGTGTCCACTGACCAGATAAAAGGTGTCAGACTCTAACTATATTTTAAAAATTCTCCTGGCCTACTGAATCAGCACCAGCACTTTTGTTGGTTTCAGTCGTCAGGATTCTTCAGGCTTGGCCCTTGCCCCACCAGGTGGTGTTATCTGCTACCGCTCCCCTTTTTAAGATTTTATTTATTCACTTTAGAGAGGAAAGAGAGAAAGAGAGAGAGAGAGAGAGAGAGAGAGAGAGAGAGAGAGAGAAAAGGGCACAGGGAGGAGCAGGAAGCATCAACTCCCATATATGCCTTGACCAGGGTTTCAAATCGGCACACTCAATGTTCCAAGTTGACGCTTCCAATACAGGTCAGGTCTCTCTCTCTCTCTTTTTTTTCTCCCTAGTTTTAACCCATGCTTGAAATGGCCTCAGGGTCATTTAGGAAATTTTGACCAGTGGGGGCCTGGGAGCACTCCCCCACGCCCCCCAGTCTCCTGAGTAAAAAGTCATGGTAGTTGCCCAGAGGTTAGGAGAAAATCTTTTTGAATATTAATACTAAAATTATCATTGACTGACATTTTCAAAGCCTTATTTACTACTTTATTATGTTATAATATTAATGTTGTAAAATTTCAAACTTCTAAAAACCTCACAGAAGCAATCGTAATGTAAATCTTACGGTCAGAGATCAATTGTTAAAAGAGAATCTATAATGAAAAAAAAAGTAGAAATTATCTTAGTGACTAAGTTCTTAGTAGTCTTTTTCAGAGATGTCTTTTTAGGGTGCGATGTATATTGAAAAATAACCCACATAAAATTCAGCCTTTGAAAGACTGTGATGACTCATGGTCTAAAGACAATTTTAAATTCTTCAGGGCAGGAGGGAGCCATTCTCCATACCCCCATTTGTTCTGCCAGCCTCCCCTCCTTCCCTTTCCTGTGTAATTGGATGTGCTATCTTTCCCTTCTTGCTCATAGAAATGCTTGCTATGCTGGCTTCTTTTCTTCTCTCTCTTTAATTGTAGACATCTCTATTCATCCTCTCATTTTTCTTTCCCAGGACACAGAGTGCTTCCGAAGTTTGCTTCTATCTGCTCTGATCCATTAAGATTTTATTTTAAAGTTTAACTCTCAGTATGGCATTATTATTATTTTTTTCTGTTGTAGCTCCTGTTGGGATAGGAAGAAGTGTCTCACTGTTCACTGTACATCTAGTCAATAATAATCTTTGTTCTTGGATTATCTGGGAAAGTCACCTGTGGGAGCTATAAATCTTTTTTTTTTAAAAAAATTCTATTGATTGAGAGAGGGAGGGAGGAAGGAGAGAGAGGGAGAAGCATCAACTTATTTTACTTAGTTGTTTTATTTAGTTGTACACTTATTGGTTGATTCTCATACGTGCCCTGGCCAGGGCAACCTCGGTGCAGAGCACAATGCTTTATTCACTGAACCACCCAGCCAGAACAGGAGCTGTAAATCTTAAGTCTTAGTGTCTCAGTCTTTTCTGAGGTGCAATGCAAGTAATTTTCACCCATTAATAATCTTAGCTTTAAAGTGTATGATCGATGATTCTTGGAAAATAAAATCAGAGAGGATTGTAAATTATTCCTATAATCAATAATCCTCACTGGATTCCCATGTTTTTGGAGAAGTGAGTCAGAAATGAACATGGCCCAAAGTCACTCTTGGTGCCTACAAGGCAACATGCTCACATGTGTGTTTATTATTTTTAGGAGTGGGAGCTGGACACTTTTATCTTGGAGCTATTTGAAAAAAAAATTCCAGATTTTATTTAATAATGAATCAAGCAACCTTGAAATTCACAGCCCTTCCCCTCATGAATATTGAAGTTACTCTGAATGACATAGGTTCAAAGGAAGTTCTATCAAAGAGTAGTTAGGTCAGAATGTGTCAACTGAACACAATGCGTGATTACCTGGACCATTCTAACTTGGTCACACACTTGCTGCTCTGAGACCTGCCCACAGCCGCTGCGCATCGCTTTCCTCGCTGCCTTCGTTTCTCTCTGCTTGTTCCTGTTCTCCTTCCCTCCTTCCTGCCTCACTCCCTCACCAGACTACATCTTTCCTCTTCTCTGAACAGCAAGTCTGTCTTCTTCCAGTGTGGCTCTGTGCCAGAAATAATGGAAATGGCAAAAAGTTTTCCTGTGATAAGAGGTGAAGGCAGGAGCGGCGGGAGCCTATCCCTCGTGCGCCTCCCTCTAGACACCCCTCTCTTCAGGCGCGCTCTCACGCTGGGCCAGGGCACAGCAGAGCGAGCGCAAAGGCACCCCGAGACTCTTGCCGGCTCTTGCTGCCTGCTGTATGCCGGGAAACCGCAGCTGAGAGCACAGACTGGCACTCCTGGAAGGATGGGAGGTGCCAGCCCGCAGTCTTTCCTTGGAGGGAGCTGCTGGACACGGAAGAAAGGGCCCCCTGCTGCACGAGGCTCTCCCTCCTGGGTCCCAGCACGCACAAGGGCCCGACAGGGTAAACACCTCCATACCTCCTGGGCCCACCTGGCCCTGTTGAAACCCCACCCCTGTGTGTTTGGGTTAGTCCAGTAGAGAATTCCAGGAGTCTTGAAATGCTTGTGGTCAACCTGGAATTTCCTGAGAGACCTGGCTGCATAGACCACTTGCCAGCTGTGGCGACCCATGCCTTCTGTAAATGACAAAGACATTTGTGCAAAAGTGGGTCACAGGAACTCCTTGGGCCTTAAATTCCCCATAGGGTACAAATGTACCAGCTATAAAAGTTCTGGGCTATGCCAGAGAAGGTCTAAATCTCAGTCAAGGCAGAGGTATGTAGGCAGCACCACGTGTCTTTGGCTTATTCTAAGCACCAGCTTTTTAGTATTTGTTGTTAAGGCCCCTCACTTACAAGATCAACTACCATTTGCTTAGCAGCCTTTGAAGTTGGAAGGTGAAGGCCATATGGGCCTCATTGGAATTCACAAGTTCTCATGGGCTAAGACACAAAACAATGGTTAAACTGTTGGTATGCTGAATGGAGATGACATTGACCTTTCCAAGTAGATGCAACACCTAACTTGCCCCAGTGAAAGCTCAGAAATGGTCATTCTCATTGAAGCCACAATTCGAGCACACTCAAAGACACTTTTGGGGGCTACTACTTTTCTTTAACTTTCAGAAATATTAGCATATTTCTTCCTCATATATTATTCTGTTATTTTTATATGAAATTTTAAAATTAATTTTTAAAATTTATTGATTTTAGAGAGAGAATGGGGGAAAGAGAAGGAAATATTGATTTTTTTTCCTCTTATTTATGCATTCACTGGTTAATTCTTGTATGTGACCTGACCAGGGATTGAACTCACAACCTTGGCACATTGGAATGATGCTCTAATCAACTAAGCTACCCAGCCAGGATCTCTGTTATTTTTGATTCACTTAGCAAATATTTACTAAACATGTGCTAGATCCTTTATTAGATAGTGAGAAAATAATGATGAGCAAGAGAGTCCTAGATCCATGCCTCTTAAAAGTATAAAATCACCATAAAGCAGGACAGAGAGTCCCAATGGTGCCACACCTATAGGCATAGGTTCCAGAGCACTCCAGAGCACTCCAGAACACTGCTGTTTTTGCCCATCTCTTCCTCTAGATAGGGTATGTTTAAAGTAGTTGCATCAGCCCCAACTTTGGCTCCAGCCCCTCCAGTTTTGGCTTTTCTAAGGGAGATTGATGTTTGGGAAGGACAAAAACAGGCTTCTAAAATCAGAATGTGGTACTGTGGGCCACCCTCTTTTTTTTTAAATTTTATTATGTTTGCATAGATTCTAGGGTTGCCCTGAATGCATTCCCCCTCCCCAATATTCCCCTCAACATCTCCCTTGCCCCCTCCCCACAGCTCCCTCCCCACTTCCCTTCAGGTTTGATTGTTTCTCAGTTCACATTGTTCCTTGGATTCCTCAAATGAGTGAGGTTGTATGGAAAAAGAAGGAAATATTATCCTTTGAAACAACACGGGCTGCCCTTTTTTGATGATGTTCTCCTAATAATAACAATTTCTGCAAAGTCTGCATGACTTCTATTTCTTTGCATACGTAAAACAAATGTGTCAATGATAATATCACTGTGTTATTACAAAATCAGTTTCTCACTGTTCTTCTAATCAAGGAGCCTGTGCCCGAGGACTTTACCATGTGCTCACAAAAACCACAAATACAAACATGACAGCCTGTGGGGGGAGGGCCAGTGGGAATCAGGTGGGAGGTCATTTCTGTGGGCTGAACTAACCAGGGAAAGTGTCAGGAAGAGAATGGCATGAGACCTGGGGCATGAAAAAGAGATAAACAGTGACTGAGGGTTGGTGTGTTCACTGGAGGAAACGTACACTTCCAGGTGCAGAGAGAGAAGTATTCACAGTGTGAGGTGGCGAGGACAAGCTGGCCCACCTGGAGCTCTGAGTTTAGTTTGGATAGACATGCAGATACTCTGTCTAGAGATACCACCCAAGGATCTCTATGGCTTGCAACAGAATTTGCTTGGGAGAAAGTAACTCACGTGGCCCTTTGCCTATCACTGTCACTATCATAAAGCAATCAAAGATAGAAATGAGGAGAAAACAGCTTATTTCTCTTCCTTTGCTTAAAGCATCAATTTTCCATGGGCAATTTTTCTGTGCTAAGAGACTGGTGAATTTCTTTAGCAAACAGTAGGACTCTAACCTTTAGGACATATCACACACTTGAGGGCTTGCAGAGGTCACACTCAGCACCCTCAATATTCCATGAACACTCCATAGGCCAGAATGGGAAAGCAGGGCTCCCGAATGGCCACAGCCACTTATTATACGTCTCCAAAGAAAAAGGCCCTAAAGTGCCAAGAACGTAAGCCAAGAAGAACTATAAAAGGTACATTTCTCTTTCGAGGTAGAGCAGTGGGCACAAAGCAGTTCTGTCTGAGATGTGTGAAGCTGCCTGTGCACGAGTTGGACTGAGAATTTGAATGGCCGCCAATTGTAAGCCGGCAGTGCTGAAAACCTGTTCTATATGTCCACGCCAACGTGTATGCCTGGCATCACTGTGGACAGAGCTGGTAATCAAGAGCATCCTGTGTGAGGGCAACTGCATCATAGAATAAATACTGGGCTCATGTGCTACCATGGTCTAAGACTTTTCCAAAGAAAGCTTTCAGTATAGATCATCGTGAGCATTAGACAGGGCTCTGTTTGTGCTGCCTGAGGTTTTCCCAGGGATGTGGGGAAGTCTTCTCTGGGGAGGTATAGTTAATTCCAAGGTTTGGGAAGCTTCAGATTTATTTTTCCTCTAAGTTTTGAGAGAGAAGAGCAAACTAAAGGGGTGAACCTCATAGGTCATTTCCAAACCTACAGGAGAAGTAACAGAACATGTCTCTCACTGTGCCTCCTCAGAGATAAAGGGTCCCTTTCCTTTCTGTCCCTTTTCAGACTTCTCTCTCATTACTCCCCAAAGCAAATCTCCTTTGGCAAGCTGCTCCAGTCATGCTTCCCAGGGCATGCAGTGAGCATTCTGGCCTATCTTCATGTGGCTCTTTCTTTCTTTCTTTCTTTCTCTCTCTCTCTCTCTCTCCCCCTCTCCATCCTTCCTTCCCTCCCTCCCTCCCTTCTTCCCTCCTTTCCTTCCCTCCCTCGCTCCTTTCCTCCCTCCCTTCCTCCCTCCTTCTCTCCCTCCCTGCCTCTTTCTTTCCTTCCTCCTCTCCCCTCCCTCCCTCCCCCTGCCTCCCTGCCTCCCTCTCTCCCTTCCTTCCTTCCTTCCTCCCTTCCTTCCTCCCTCCCTCCCTCCTTTTCTTTCTCCCTCCCTCTTTCTTTCCTTCCTCCCTCCTTCTTTCTCTCCTTCCCTCTTTCTTTCCTTCCTTCCTCCTTTTCTCCCTCCCTCCCTCTTTCTTTCTTTCCTCCCTCCCCTCCCTCCCTCCCTCCATCTCTCCCTCCCATCTTCTCCCCTCCCCTCCCCACATCCCCCCTCCCCTCTCCTCCCTCCCCTCCCCTCTGTTCTCCTTCCTTCCTTCCTTCCCTCCCTCCCTCCTTCCTTCCCTCCTACCTTCCCTCCCATCCTCCTCCCTCCCTCCCTTTTTCAGTGACAAGAGGGAAGGCATAGATAGACTCCCATATGTGCCTCAACTGGGAACCACCTGGCAAGCCCACTAGGGGACAATGCTCTGTCCATCTGGAGCATTGCTGTGTTGCTCAGCAACTGAGCTCTTCTTAGTCCCTGAGGCAAAGGCCATGGAGCCATCTTCAATATCTGGGGCCAACTCGCTTCAATCAAGCCATGGCTGCAGGAGGAGAAGAGAGAGAGAAAGAGAAGCAAGAGCGGAGAGGTGGAGAAGCAGATGGATGCTTCTCCAGTATGCCCTGACCAGGAATTGAACCCGGGACATCCACATGGCAGCCTGATGCTCTACCACTGAGCCAATTGGCCAGGGCTATGCTGCCCTTTCTCTGTGGCTTGGAGTTCCCTTTCCATTCTTTCTGGTTATTGGCATCAAATCCAGATTTCAAGATTCATCTCAAATAGCCCTTCTTCAGAGAAACTTTCCACGCCACCACTATCTAGTTTCATTAACCACCATAGCTTCATTAAGTGACATTAAGTATTACCTTTTAGCACTGTGTGTGACATGATGCATTGTGTAACATTAACTAAGTTAACACCCTAACTAACCCAAACTTTACAGAGAGAATGGACCATGACCATTTATATTATAGTAAATACCCAAATTTCTTGTGTTCAATTTAAATATATTTATTGATTTTCCAAGTCAGTGAAGACACAGTTAAGAGGAAAGTTATTTAGATTTGGAAGCTTCATTGATGAAATCAGCTGCAGCCAAAAAATACTGCCTCAGGCAACAAGGATGTATGACTGGCCTTCATGCTTGCAATATTGTTTTGATTTCTTACTGAACCCAAGACACATTTAATTTGTAACTCAGAGCTAGTACACTGAACATCTGAAGCCTAAACAGGTCCTGCCATTGACTGATATGGTGACAGATGCAAACTGGGAAAGAGAAAAGGAACCTATTTCTACAAGCTACTGTGGTAATGGCCAGCCAGGACACTGATCTAGGGACAGGAGGTTTGGGGAGACCTCTGGTCAGGATGAGGAATAGAAGAACTTCCAATCTGTTTCAATCTAAACTTCTTGCAGCTTTTGCTAAACATCCTGTCATTGACTCTTGTTCATACTTCATGCTGTCCACTTTGGCCCTGATCACTTCTGTGTTTGAGAGCTCTTAAATGGGAGGAATTCAAAATCCATGTTTTATATTGAGATATAATTCAGATGCTATAAAAGTCATCTTTTTTAAATGTATAATTCAGTAATTTCTAGAGCATTCACAAAGTTATACAGCCATTCTCCTAATTACAGAATGATTTTCATCACCCTGAAAAGAAACTAAAACCATTACCCATTGCCCTGTCCTCTGCTTCCCCAACTTCTGGAAACCACTAATCTACTCTCTGTCTCTATAGATTTGCTTATTCTGGACATTTAACTTAATTAAAATCATGTAATCTGTAGCCTTATACATCTGCTTTCTTCCTCTTAGGATAATATTTTCAAGATTGATCTATATTGTAGAATGAATCAGTACTTCATTTTTATGGCTGAATAATATCTAATTGTATGGATATTCAACATTTTTATCCATTCATCCACTGTTGTACATTTGGATTGTTTCCATTTTTGGCTGCTGTGAATTGTGCCACCATAAAAACTATTTGCAGTTTTTTTGTGAACATATGTTTTAAATTCACTAGGAATGTAATTACTGGGCCATAGGGTGTCTATGTGTTGCCTTTTTGAGGAAATGCCAGACTATTTTCCAAAGTGATCACACCACTTTACAGTCTCATCATCAATGTGTAAGTGTCCTATTTATTCACATTCTCACCAGTAGTTTTTACTGTCCATCCTTTTTATTATAGTCCCCTTAATGAATGTGTGGAGTAGTGTTTCATTTTGGTTTTGATTTGCATTTCCCTAATAATGATGAATGTTTGTTTTATATATTTATCAACCATTTGTATATCTTTAAAATTATGTTGATTTTATTTTTTTGGCCCATTTTTAAATTGGGTTGTTTTATTTTAATCTTCATTTCTACATTTTCCTGAAATTTTAATAACCATAAGAAAAAGATAAAAAGATGCATCATGATTTTCTCAAGGAATATTATTTGATATATCAAATAATCAACTTACTTTGTATTAGTTTTTACTGGTATATTACAAATTGCCACAAATGAAGAGGCTTAAAACAATACACATTTATGGCCTCAGAGTCCATGGTCAGGAGAAGTGTAGGCGTGGCTAGGCGGGGCCTCTGCCCAGGAGCCTGCTGTCACTGTGCGGCATCCCCTAAGAGGCCCAGTGGGGAGAAAGCCAGTGCCTCACCCTCAGCGTGGAGTGAGGAACTGTGGGCTTATTCTCTGCAGCTGCAGAGCTCACCACCTCATTTCTCCAAGGCCAGCACAGGGCCCCTCACCTCACAGACGGCTCATCCCCTCTCTTAAGGACTTTACCTGGTTAAGTCAGGCCCAACCAGGCAGTCTTCCTTTCAACTCAAGGTCCAATGATGTGGAATATTAAATACATTTGCAAAATTCATTCACATTTGCCATATCCTACTGCCTACAAGCAAGTCACAGGTCCCAGCCGAACTCAGGGAGGTGTCATGCAAGGGTGTGAGTACTGAGAAAAGGGATTTTTCCTTTATTAAGCAAAAGAAACACAATGAGTTATTTTTCTTTTTTAGATAATGTCATGAAATAGTTTTCCTGGCTATAGCAGTTCAAAAATTGTTCCTGTTTAATCAATTTCAGTGACATAAAGGCTACAAAACAAATATGCATAAACGACGACAGTGCAAGGCATCATGAAAAATCTTTTCAATACGTAACAGTCATAGATACAACAATGGCTTTTATTAGACAGCTCCCATTTTCCCTAATTGTCACAATAATAATAACTAATAATGGATTATATAATGGAGAGCTAATGCGAATAGTGCTTTGTGAGATCTAGTGCTTGACACATATTAACTCATTTAATCTCAACAATCAATCCTAGACATAGGTATTGTTTCATTGTCATGTCTAGATGAGGAAACTGAGGACAGAGCTCAAGCACTCACACAGCCAGAAGCAGAGCCTGGACCAAGCCTGGGAAGTCTGCACGCACCCACCACACTCTTTGCCTCTGAGATAAGTAAAGACAGACTCACTCGCAGAGGACAAGCCATCTGGGTGTCATCAAAGCTCTCGTTCACAGACCCTCCGGAGAAAACTTGTGACTAAGTCATTGTTATCTCTGCAAACAGGTCATCAGCAGAGGGTCTATTGGGTCATTACAAAAACCATTAACTAATAAATACAGAGCTAAAGAGAAAAATGTAGTTTAAAGTTCTTATGTCCATTTTGTAAGCCACCTTCTGTTTGGGAGAATACCAAAGCAGCCCATGTTCAGATCGGCCAACTGTACAAGGCATCAAACCATTTGTCTAACATTTATAATTAAGACCAATTATGTGTCAGGTCCAGTGTTATGCACCAGGGACACAGAGGAGAAAGTGTCACAATTCCTCATTCATGAAAATAACAGTCCAGGGTAGGGGAAGACCCACTAAAGAGGTAAATATAAATAAAATATCAGCATAACCACAGGTGATATTTTTAGAGTCAGACAGTTGATGGTTGAGACTGGCACCCAGGGTTCCTTCCTCTCTGGAGGAAAAAATAAAAGCATGTAAGCCTGTTAAGAGCCATAACTAATGCTTTTAACTTTGGGAAAAGAAACAACTATAAGTAAACTAACAGGAAAAGGGTGGCAGATGGGTCAGCCCCAGCTGAAGGCTGAATTCAACCATTTATGTCCCTCACAGTTCCAGTTTCTGCCTTTTGCTGGCCACATATATCCACCATCAAATGGCTCCTCACCACACCTCAGTCCAAATGACTGTCAGCTCCCAGGGTCCTTTGAACCTTCTTGGCTCCCACATTCTTCCCAGCTGGTCTCAGATTAGTTTAGGTCTACTCATTCCTGCCTAGACCGTGAACTCTGACCTTACAGGAGTCACTTTATGTATACTGGGCCACCTGGAACTGACTCTGCTGGACATCTCATTCTTTGTCCTGTAGGGCTCCAGAGCTTTCTACCAGACATACTTAGTCAATGTATGCAATCAGCTGTGGTTGTCTTTTTTTTACTTAGTTCACTTATTAATGAGCTCATATTTGTCTTTCTCAGTCTAACTAATTTCACTTAGCATAAATGCCCTCAAGATCCATCCATGTTGTCGCAAATGGCAGGATGAATAATACGCTATTTTATATATATATAATATGTATTTTTCTTTATTCATTCATCCCTCAATAGGTTGTTTCTGTATTTTGGCTATTATAAATAGTACATCTGTCTTTTTGAGTTAGGTATTTTTTTTTCATATAAATACTAAGAAGAGAATTGCTGGATCACATAGTACATTGATTCTCTTATGTATTAAATGGCATTCATTTTGAGTTGCAAATTTACTCATTTCTCTCATTAAAAATAAAGAAGGTTTTTTTAATTATTAAAGATCAGGAGTATTTTAATACCCATATTTTCTTAACGTCTTCATGAAATGCCACTCTCAGTATCTAACCTTACATTAATTCAAGTTGGGAGAGTTTCAGAGTTAAATAACATTATTTCTTTATTGTAACATTATTGTTTTTTTACAGTTGAAAGTATTACAATCAATTTAGGATACCTAATGGTTAATCAGCAATGAATATTGATGGTTATTAAAATTATTTTATAAATCATTTGAATCGCATAATGCATGATATTTAAATTATATAACTATTTATTAAAATATACTGGTGGTCTAAAAAATAACATTTTTTAGTTTTTTTCTCTTGGAATTGCTCTTTTCTCCCTGATATATAATTAATATAAGTACCAAATGAATGCCTTCTTTCAAAAGAAAAAGGAAAAGGAAGAGGAGAATAGCAATTTATTAATTTTCAGTTTGATAATTTATTGAATTTCTTAGGAGACCAGAATATTCACAACCACAAATAAATTCTTCTGTCAGAAAATTAAATTATAAGAGTTCTTTGTGAGCTTATAATTAGATTAGAAGTGTTTGTTATTCTTAAAATGCTGTATTGGGTTTAATATACAGTGTGTCTGTAAAGTCATAGTGCACTTTTGACTGGTGACTGGACACACAATTACGGACACACCGTAGTTACCTTTGACCCTGTAGAGGAATAACCTTTGTGGCTGAAACTCTTGGCCAAGACTCTTGTCCTTTAACAGTACAGGTCGCATTGGCTACATTTTCCTTTTGGAACCAAGTACAGGTAAATAGTCACTTCTATACAACATGAAACTTAGAACTTAATCCTTTCTATAAATATAAAAATAATTTTATATGCATATATAATTATTTTCATTGCAATTTTATAATTTCAAAGTTTAATGTGAATTATAGTTTTCTGTTTAACAAGAATGAATTTTTATTTTTAATATATCTGGACCTGCTGGAGTTAGACTCTCACAGAGCATTAGTGAACGTTAGATAGAAATACTCACAGTAAACACTGCTTTCCTGTCCTAAAATGCACCACTCCATCAGTCATCATTATTAGGAGAAGCGTGGAGCATAATTAGATTTTCTTTGTACCTTACCACCTGTATACCTGTGACTTTAATATTCTTTTGTAATAAAAGGAAATCTTTCAATTGTTTTAAGCTCCAGGTTCATATTTTTGACTTGTGATTATTTGCTTTAATGATCGTTTTCAATAAAACTCTAACATTTATTTTTTTAAAAGAGAGAATGGAATACATTTTACATTTTTATTGTATGTATGTTGAAGGCTGACCAAACAAGTCTATTATAAGTGCAGTTTCATCTAATGCTCAATACAGCTCATGCATGCTTTTTATCTGTGGAGTAGAAACTGTCCTTACCACTGCGATCGCATGTTCTTCCAACGCCAGTAGCATCTTGGAATAGTAAAAACCTACGGTTCACTAATGGCAAAGGCATTGCAATAGTGTTTTTCTTTCCAAAGGAGAGAGATTCACAAAGCATGTGTTTATAATGAGCTCAGAGGTGGTAAAGGAAAAAGAACCACAATCAGTGCCAAATACAGTAATTTTTCTACAAATAATCAGCTTTTAGCATTCAGGTTAAATGGTTGCTCAGACTTATGGTAATCTCCAATACTTATGAACCATCACTTATAAACCCTGTGTTTTACAAAATTGCATGTTTACTATATAGCACCAGCCTCTAAAAGACTGTGAGTGGCTGGGATAGAGTGATGCAGACTTCCACATGCACACCTACTGGGATCTACCCAGCAACCCCATTATGGGTCGATGCTTGTGTACCGAGCTATTTTTAGCACCTGAGACTGACATGCTTACACCAACTGAGCTATCATCCTCAGCGCATGGGGCCACACTCAAACCAGTTGAGCCACTGGCTGCGGGAGGGGAAGAGGAAGAGAAGGGGGAGAAGAAGGGGGAAAGGAGCAGGTGGTTTCTTCTCCAGTGTGCTCTGACTAGAAATCAAATCCAGGACTTTAGCACACAGAGCTGACACTCTATGCACTCAGCTACTGGCCAGGGTTGTAAAAGACATTTTTAAAATTATTTATTTATTTCTTATTAAATTGATTGGGGTGACATTAATAAAATTATATAGGTTTCAAGTGTAGATTTCTATGATTTATCATTTGTACATTGCATTGTGTGTCCAGCTGCAGTTGTCTTAACCATGAATTTCTAAATTAGACATGCCGACCAAACACTCCAGAGCCAACAACTGGAAAACGCAAGAAAAACACACTCAGTATGAAACACAAAACTGAACTTTAGGCTTTTCTTCATCATTCAGAGTAATTCTCTGTATCTTTTACTTCATTCCCACTTTAACTGTGCTATCTACCCTTATTCAGAGACTCTTGATTTTGCCTGTTGTTTCTGGCCTGTTGAAATTGACAATAGATTTTGGCTTCCTAGAGGTAAACCCTTACCTTCTCTTCCTCTTCTGTTCTCAATCCAACCCAGGTCCAGCCCTGGCAGCCACCCTGGCTTGGGCCAGCCTGGTCACTGATAACCCAGGAATGGGCTTCCAGGGTTATCACAAGAGGGTGGGGAGGAGAAGCAAGAAGCTGAGCCATATGACAACAAGTTTCTCTCTCTGACACCTGAACCAAGGATCACTGACCTAGGCCATGACTTGAAAGTGAGCCTCGAAGCCAGGCTCCCAGACACAGTGTCTCCTGATATGCCTGAATCTTCTCATGCATAGGTAATCAGTGCACTGGCCCAGGTCAGGCCATGGGGGGAGGTCAAGGAGCTTTGGGAAGTTTCATCTGCACATGGTGACTCTGCCTTCCTCTCCTCTCCACCCCTGGCTCCACCCCTCTCCTCACAGCCTTGTCTTGGATGGCATCAGGTCCTGAGCTAAGCAAGCTCCTCACATGATTCTGACCTGATGCTCTGCTGAGAATTGCTATGGTTATAGGATTCTGGAAAAAGATTTGAAATCAAAAACAAAAATATCATTTTAAATAGTTTTCTGTGGCAGTGAGTAGCATGTTCTCCAATTATGCAGGCTTACACATTCCCTCTCAGCTTATATGTTTGGAGTAATTCCTCTGGATGATTCATTCAGAGGATGAAACGTGTTCCCAGGAACCCACACTGCTATTCTCACGCTTTAATGATTTCAGTCAACAGTTCTAAGACCTTGGTTTCTGGCCTCACTTTTCAAATTAAAGAGTTGCTCAAAACCAGATGAACTTTCAGGGGAAGTAGGACTGCGCCAGGGGTCTCTGCCTCTGCTCTAACAGGAAAGGAGTGAAGGCCTCTCCTCTGGTGTTCCTCAGAATCCCTCCCCCTGAGGGCCTACATCAATGCGGAACACCTCAGCGGGGTCTCCGGCAGCACTTTCCAAACCTGAGCCATTCCAGAGTGATAAACACACTAGCTGTTTTGGAAAATGTGAGAATATCTGGTGATCATCAGTTCATAATTATTGAAGTTTTACAAGAGAAGTTAAAAGGAAGGGTATGGGTAACAAATTTCTCAAACGAAAATAGCAAAGGCGAAATTATCCCAAATATGTTACTCTGCATGACATAAACAAGACATGTTTGCTCTTTAATAGAAATTCTCTTTCAGTCTCTCATTTCTTCCTAAACATAATCCAGATGGTTTTTGGTAGGTGAAATTTATTTTGTAAAATATAAAAGTCATAAAAATAAAAGTGAAAAAAAAAGAAAAGAAAAAGAATACAGTCTGAAAATCTCACTCTAAGGCAGATGCTCGGTGGCTGGCATGTTACCTGCTTACTTTACAGACACGCATCTCATTGTGCCAGCAAGAAAGCCACCCCACCCTAGCCAGCCCAAGGACATTAGGACGGGCCACAGCATAGCCAGTGAGGAGGAGGATGGAGCAGGACCTGGAACGAGGTCTCTTCACCCTATAATAGGCTTCCTAAAAGGACCACCTATCTTCCAAGCCTATTTTGTCCCTGTCCACCACTCCACTTTGGTCTCTACAACTGTCAAAATTAGCCATTTTTACAGCAGACTTTTATTCTTAATGTGCCTCTACATTTTCCTGCCCAGTGAATATCTGGTTTGTGGATTATTTTGCCCCAGACATATCTATTTGCATTTTTCCATGATGATTCACATTCTGTCCCTGCCTTTCCCATTTTCCTACTTCCTTTATGTTATTCCTTTGCGTATGCTAGTGTTTGTCAGATTTCTCCATTCAGAATCATCTGTGAAGTCCATTTTCAAGTTCCTTCTCACTCCCTAAGGTTGTTAATAAAGACAGGTCTGAGTGAGGTGGGGGAAAGGTCAGCTTCCCAACCCACCTTGGGGACCACCCCCTCCAGCCAGTGTCCTAAAGTCTGTTTACTTTTACCCAGCACCTCTTTCCATCCACATGACAAGAGGGACAGCCAAGATGATCTGCCTTCACTCATGCAACATCTCAGGACCCTTTATTAACTGCCAAATGTCAACATTCATGGAGG
Organism: Rhynchonycteris naso; assembly: GCA_037038555.1. NCBI lineage: Eukaryota > Metazoa > Chordata > Mammalia > Chiroptera > Emballonuridae > Rhynchonycteris > Rhynchonycteris naso. The sequence continues at coordinate 79,735,093 of CM072999.1, read as the reverse complement.
GAACATCTGTTCCTGTCAGCTTTTATGCTGGAGCAACACACAAAGGGATAGGGTTTGCCTTCGCCTCAAGAACCACATGGGACATTGCTGACAATTTAATATGTGCAACATGGAAACATGATCTTCCCTCTCCCCACCCTATGGGAAGTTACATTTCCCTTATGCCCCTAATTGTTCCGAGGGCTTCTGCACTCTTCTTTATTTGGTGTATAGGACAAGCCAACCCTCCTTTAAGAGAGTCAGCAGGGAACCAAAACCATTCAGTGCTTCCAGAATTATTGAGAAATTGGTCTGCAATGTTTTTCTCTGCCACTGAGCCCCTAAATTTTCTCTTTGTGCAAAGCAAATACTGTTGATCAAGGCATGGCTTTTCCAACTGGCGAAGCCTAATTACATGTAAGTCTTGGAAAGCAGGGAAAGGGTTGACATTGGTATGTTCAAGAAAGAGATTTAAAAATGTTATTTGAGGGGAGAAGAGACCCTAGAGAGAATTCCTTACCTGAACTGGCTTCTGACACTAACTAGCTCTGTGGGCTTGGCCTATTGCTCAACCAGCCTGGGCCAATTTTATGTTTTAAGATGAGATTGGAACTAGACAGTTCAAGGCTGCTTCCAGCGATTAATCTATGATTCTATCTGAAGAACTGAACAGAGTACGGAAAAGAGTGTGTCCTTCATAACAGATGTTTTCACTGTAGAGGGAATAACTGTAGGACTGTGACCTGGAGCCACTTAAGAATTATAGAGTTCTCTTTAAATCTCAAAGGGCTGAATGAATCATTTTTACTATGGCACTTTTTAAAGTAGCATCATGAAGAAGATAGGTTGAAAGTCAGCTTTGGCCCCAAACTGTAATACACAGAGTTTGTCTCTGTTCTTTACATACCAGCTTTTTAAAGTACTTTCTCATTTAGCACCCACACTCATCTTCCATGGTTGGGTGAGGTGGTCTATCCTATGATTCTGTCCTAAGCACCCCATTCAGATGCTCTTAAGTGACACACAATGCCATTCGCAGAGGTACTTTCATTAATTCAGATACTCAAAGAAGGACTCTTTAGGGTAGCATTTTACCCATTCATTCTTGAAATATTGAGCATCTATTACATGCCAGGCACTGGGATAAAAATTGGATGCACAAAGATGAATAAGATACAAGCCCTACCCTTGAAGAATTCACTCTTTAACACGGATGTCCGGTAAGTGAAGAAACAGTTGTAACATATTGACAAGAATGGCTTGTAAGATTTTTCACACTGTGTAGTACAAATCAGAACATTTTTTTAAGGTAAAAGTTTGCATACTTAAGAATGGAACAATAGAAGAGGACCTTCTGGAACCAGGAAAATGACAAGTATCCCCCATTCAGTTCCTTCCTCAGTGTTGTATTAGAAAGCCCAGCCAGCATAATAAGATAAGAAGAAATAATAGAAAAGACAAGATATAAAGGAGAAAAGACCACAATTTTTTATTAAAGGTAAATAATATTATTTCCTAAATAGAAACTTCAAGAGATTCTAAAATAGAAAAAAATATTAGCCTAAATAGAAAACAACAAAATTGCAAGTTAAGAATCAATACACACACAAAAAATCAATGACCTTTCTTCTCTCCATCAACAGCACAATGGACATTTTAATTTTAGAAAGACATTTAAAAAAGACTCTAGGTACACAGAAACAAATATTATAAGGTAAACAGGGATATATTAACAAAACATGGAAAACACTTTATCGAAAGTATTACCAAATATATTTAAAAGAAGAAAAAAATCTAAAAAAAAAGGTATGTTGGACATATAGTTGGGAAGTTTCATTATGATAATAATTTGCTCAATTCTACTTATAAATTTAATGCCATTCACAACTCTATCTTGACACTTTTTTTGGTGTGAAAATTGTCAAACTTATGCAAAACTGATATGAATGAGTGAAGGGTTAAGAACAGTTAAGTCAATTTTGAAGAAAAAGAATAAAAACAATTCTAACCATGCTAGCTGTCAAGAGTTGTGTAAAGCTATAGTAATTGAAACAGGGTTAACCCAGTACACCAATGGGATAGACCAACATCTATATGTCAGCTTTGTGAATGACACTGGTGGCAATACCAGCCAATGGAGAAAGAATGAGCTATTTAACAAACAATGGCCTGACCAGGCGGTGGCACAGTGGATAGAGCATGGAACTGGGATGCGGAAGACCGGGGTTAAAGACCCCGAGCTCGCCAGCTTGAGCGCGGGCCTATCTGGCTTAAGCAAAAGCTCGCCAGCTTGGTACCAAGGTCGCTGGCTCCAGGAAGGGGTTGCTCGGTCTGCTGAAGGCCTGGGGTCAAGGCACATGTGAGAAAGCAATCAATGAACAACTAAGGTGTTGCGACGGCAACGAAAAACTAATGATTGATGCTTCTCATCTCTCTCCGTTCCTGTCTGTCTGTCCCTATCTATCCCTCTCTCTGACTCTCTCTCTGCCCCTGTAAAAACAAACAAACAAACAAACAAATAATGCCAGGACAATTAGCTCATCATGTAGAATAAATACAATTAGTTTCCTATGCAAAACGAAGTCTCATATGGTTAAAAACTTAGATGTTAAAAGAAACAATGCAGTAAAAGTTTTACAAGAATATACAGAAATATATTTTTGTAACACTAGAGTAAGGAACTTGTATAAGTCACAAAAATATTAACCACAATGGGAAAGATTGGTAAATTTATTTATTACAATAAAACTAATAACTTTGGGATAAAAAAACAAACAAACATAGCAATTAAAAGAGAATCCACAAATTAGAAGCTATTTCTCTTAAAAAAATTAGTATCCAGAATATACAAAGATATTCTTCAAATTAATAAGAATAAAGAAACAAAGAAATGAGCAAATGATCTGAACATATAAACAGGAAATTTACAAAGAAGAAAACTGAATAGCCAATATATACATGAAAACATTAAGAAAATATTATTTCATACCAATAGGATTTAAAAAATATTAGGTCTTACAACACACATGCTGGCAAGGATGTGGGAAAACAAGGAGTCATATAGTCCTGGTGAGGGTATAAATATCCACACACACTTTGGAAAGCAATTTCACATTATCTAGAAAAACTGAGTATAAACATACCCTGCCACCAAGTAACTTTGCTTCTAGGTAATTACCCTAAGGAAACTCTCAGACATGTGCTCATGAAGACTCTTGCACAGTTGGTTGTTCCAGTGTTATTTTTAATAGCATAATATTGGAAGCCATCTAAAAGGCCATCAATGAAGAATGGATAAACTGTGGTATATTCATATAATGAAATACTAAGCCACTGTTAAAATGAATAAATGTATAATCCCATAACTGGTAATGTGACTATACCTGGAAAATAGAAAGTTCAGCAAAAATAAGTTAATTTATAAAGTATTATTTCTATGCATTAAAATAATTCAAAATAATATTGTATGTTGAAAACATAGACTAATTGAAAGATAGTGGCTATTTTACATGGAAGAAAGAAATAAGGTTTATTTATATTTATTTTATTTGTTTTATTAAAAATTTTAATTTATTATGTTAACATGTATTCAAGTGTCTCATTTAATATAGCACCCTCAACCCCCCAAAATGTGCCCTCCATTGCATCCCCTTTGTTCTCCTCCCCCTGACTCCCCCCACCCCGCCCTGGGATTTACTGTCCTGTTATCTATATTTATGTGTTATGTATTTATAATTTCACTAATCCCTTCATCTTCTCTGATCCCATCCCCTCATCCCCCTTCCATCTGACAGCTGTCCCTCTGCTCCTGGTGGCCCCGCCTCTGCCTCTATTCTGTTTCTCAGTTCACATTGTTCATTAGATTCCACATATAAGTGAGAACATATGATATTTTTTTCTCTGCCTGGCTTATTTCACTTAGCATAATAACTACAGGTCCATTCATGTTGTCACAAAAGGTAAGATTTCCTTCCTCTCCATGGTTGCATAGTATTCCATTGTGGACCACAGCGTTTTATCCACTCATCCACTGATGGATGCTTGGGCTGTTTCCAGATCTTGGCTATTGTAAACAATGCTGCAATAAACATGAGAGTGCATATCTTTTGAATTTGTGTTTGGGGTTCTTAGAATATATTCCTAAAAGTGTGATGGCTAGGTCAAAATGTAGTTTTATTTTTAATTTTTTGAAGAAATGCCATACTGCATTCCCACAAGCAGTGCAGGAGGGTTCCCTTTTCTCCACATCCTGGCCAGCACTTGTTTGTTTGTTGATATGTTAGTGAAAGCCATTCTGACAGGTGTGAGGTGGTATCTCATTGTGGTTTTAATTTTTATTTCTCTGATGATTAGTGACATTGAACATTTTTTCATATGCCTATTGGCCACCTGCATGTCCTCTTTGGAGAAGTGTCTATTCAGGTCCTTAGCATATATATATATATACACACACACACACATATATATATATATATGTATATATATATATATATATATATATATATATATATATATATATATATATATATATATAAATTTTTTTTTTACAGGGACAGAGAGAGAGTCAGAGAGATGGATAGATAGGAACAGACAGACAGGAACAAAGAGAGGTGAGAAGCATCAATCATTAGTTTCTCGTTGCCCCTGCGACACCATAGTTGTTCATTGATTGCTTTCTCACATGTGCTTTGACCGCAGGCCTTCAGCAGACCGAGCCACCTCTTGCTGGAGCCAGCAACCTTGGGTCCAAGCTGGCGAGCTTTTGCTCAAGCCAGATGGACCCGCGCTCAAGCTGGCGAGCTTAGGGTCTCGAACCTGGGTCTTCCGCATCCCAGTCCGACACTCTATTCACTGTACCACCGCCTGGTCAGGCCCTTAGTTTATCTATATCTATATCTATATCTATATCTATATCTATATCTATATCTATATCTATATCTATATCTATATCTATATCTATATCTATCTATATCTATCTCTTTATATATATAATTAATTTTAATGGGGTGACATTAATAAATCAGGGTACATATGTTTAAAGAAAACAGCTCCAGGTTATCTTGTTATTCATTTATGTTGCATACACATCACCCAAAGTCAAATTGTCCTCTGTCACCTTCTATCTGGTTTTCTTTGTGTCCCTCCCCTCCCCCTCTCCTTCCCTCTTCTCCCTCCCCCCACCCCGTAACCACCACACTCTTGTCCATGTCTCATAGTCTCGTTTTTATGTCCCACCTATGTATGAAATCATGCAGTTCTCAGTTTTTTTCTGTTTTACTTATTTTACTCCGTATAATGTTATCAAGGTCTATCCATTTTGTTGTAAATGATCTGATGTCATCATTTCTAATGGCTGAGTAGTATTCCATAGTATATATGTACCAAAGCTTTTTAATCCACTCATCCTCTGACGGACACTTGGGCTGTTTCCAGATCTTCGCTATTGTGAGCAACGCTGCCACGAACATGGGGGCGCATTTACTTATATTTTTAATTGGATTGTTCACCTTCCTGGTGTTCAGTTTTAGAAGTTCTTTGTAAATTTTGGTTATTAATCCCTTATTAGATGTATCGGTTAATATATTCTCCCACTGAGTGGATTGTTATTTTCTTTTCTTAACCATGTCTTTTGCAGTGCGAAAGTTTTTTAGTTTGATACAGTCCCATTTGTTTATTTTTGTCCTTTATTTCACTTGCCCATGGAAATATATCAGCAAAAATATTAATATGAGTGATGTCTGAGAGTCTACTGCCTATGTTTTCTTTTAAGACTTTTATGGTCTCATGACTTACATTTAAGTCTTTTATCCATTTTGAGTTTATTTTTGTGAATGGTGTAAGTTGGTAAAGTAGTTTCATATTTTTGCATGTACCAGTCCAATTTTCCCAACATCATTTATTAAAGAGACTGTCTTTTTACTCCATTGTATATTCTTGCCTCTTTTGCCAAATATTAATCTGCCAAAAAGGAATGGGTTTATTTCTGGGTTCTCTCTTCTGTTCTATTGATCTGTATGCCTGTTCTTATGCCAGTAGCAAGCTGTTTTAATTTCAATGGCCATGTTGTACAACTTGATATCAGGAAATGTGATACCTCCCACTTTATTCTTCATTTTCAAAATTGCTGAGGCTATTTGGGTTCTTTTTTTGGTTCTATATAAATTTTTGGAATATTTGTTCTAGATCTGTGAAATATGCCATTGCTATTTTAATAGAAATTGCATTTAATTTATAGATTGTTTTGGATAGTATGGGCATTTTAATGATGTTAATTCTTCCTATCCATGAACATGTTATGTTTCCACTTGTTTGTATCATCTTTGGTTTATTTCTTTAATGTCTTATAATTTTCCAAATACAAAGATTTTACCTTTTTGGTTAAATTTATTCCTAGGTACTTTAATTTGTTGTTGCAATAGTGAATGGGATTGTTTTCTTAATTTCTCTGACATTTTATTGTTGGTGTCTAAATATGCCACTGATTTCTGAATATTAATTTTATATTCTGCCACCTTGCCAAATTGATTTATCAGGTCTAGTAGTTTTTTTGGCTGACTTTAGGGTTTTCTATGTATAGTATCATGTCATCAGCAAATAATGACAGTTTGACTTTTCTTTTTCCAATGTGAATACCATTTATTTCATTTTCTTATCTGATTGCTGTGGCTACAACTTCCAGAACTATGTCTAATAAGAGTGGTGAGAGGGAGTACCTTGTCTTATTCCTGATCTTAAGACAATTGCTTTTAACTTTTGACCATTGAGTATAATGTTTTTGCTTTTGTTGCCTGTATTTTTGTTGTTATATCCAAAAAATTGTTGCCAAGACCAATGTCAAAAATGTTTTACCCTTTATCTCTAGGAGTTTTATGGTTTCAAATCTCAGTTTGTCTTTATTAAAAATAAATATTTTTAATTTTTAAATTTTATTTAGAAAATTAACTTTAACACAGTGACATTGATCAATAAGAGTACATAGGTTTCAGGTAAACATTTCTATAGCATTTGAACTGTATATGGTGGGGGGAAGGGTGTAAAGAGGGACAAATATAAGGTATCTGTTTAAGTCTTTAACTAATTTTGAGTTGGTTGTATGGTTGAGTGTATGGCGTACTATAGAGGTCCAATTTTATTCTTTTGTATGTGGATATTCAGTTTTCCCAACACCATTTATTGAAGAGACTCTCCTTTCCCCATTATATAGTCTTGGTGCCTTTGTCAAAAACTAGTTGTTTGTATATGTACAGGCTTATTTCTGGGCTCTCTATTCTGTTTCTGTATGTGTCTGTTTTTATTTTCATATCATACATTATTGATTACAAAAGCTTTGTAATGTAGTTTAAAACCCAGAAGTATAATGCATCTAACTTGGTCCTTCTTGCTCAAGATTGATTGAACTATTCAGAGTCTTTTGAGGTTTCATATGAATTTTATGATAGTTTTCTATTTCTGTGAAAAATGCCATTTAGATTTTTATAGAGATTTAGTAAATCTGTAGGTTGCCTTGTATAGAATGGGTATTTTAACAATATTAATTTTCCCAATCCATGAATATGGATAATCTTTTTATTTATTTGTGTCCTCTTCAATTTCTTTCATCAATGTTTCATAGTTTTTAGTGCACAGATCTTTTAGCTCAGTAGATATTGTAAATGGGATTGTTTTCTTAATGTATTTTTTACATAGTATGTTGTTAGTATATAGAAATATAACTGATTTTTATATGTTGATTTTATATTCTGAAACTTTACTTAATTCACTCATTAGTTTTAACAGTTTTTTTGGTATATTCTTTAGGGTTTCCTGTATTTAAGGTCATGTCCTCTGCAAACAAACACAATTTTACTGCTCTTTCTGATTTGGATGCCTTTTATTTCTTTTTTATTTGAATGCCTAATTGCTCTAGCTAGAACTTTTAATATTATTTGAATAAAAGTGGTAAGAGTGGGCATTCTTGTTTTGTTCCTGATCTTAGAAGAAAATATTTTAGCTTTTAGTCATTGGGTATGATGTTGGCTCTGGGTTTGTCATATATGGGTTTTATAATGAAGCACATTTCTTCTGTACCTAATTTGTTGAGAAGTTGTTTTTCTAATCATGAAGTGATGTTGAATTTTATCAACTTCTTTTCCCTATCCCCATAATATATCTTCAGCAATATGTGTAAAAGGAAACTCATTTAGAAGGAAAATACTTGGCGATGCACATCCAATCAAGTTTTTATTACTCCATGCTTTCTCTTTTGTCTCTTATGTATAGTCCAACTTATTTTATCTGTTTTCTTTTTCTTCACTAGATAATAAAACCAGGGATACAAGTATGTTAGAGGATATCCTTCCTTTAATGACTCAAAAATCACCTTATTAAAGGGGTCTTTCTGACCACCCTGTACAAAATTGCACAGCACTCTCTCTACCCCCACTTTCCCTACTTTATTTTTCTACATTTACCTTGTGCTGCCTGCCATATTTTATATTTATTTGTTTATTGTTTGTCTCCCTCCCATAGAATGCAAGCACTATAAATATAGAGTTTTATTCTGTTTGCTGATGTGTCTTTTCAGTCTACAGTAGTGTCAGAAATAAAACCTGGCTCCAGATTAATAGATATTTTAAAAATAAAATATCAGAGTGTTGGGCAGATGAAATATATTATGCTCACTTTGTTAAAGATGGCGCTGCCCACGTGTAAGCCTGTTGCTCAGGTGATAATATTAGTTGCCCTTATGCTTGGGAGGGGCGTAATTATATTATTGTGTGTGTGGGACAGGCTGTAAGCAGGCAGGGTCATTATAGCTGAAGGCTTAGTTTTAAGACTAAGCTTTTCCCCACAACCTTGACTAATTGCATGATGTAGGGTGGTGCACTCTCATGAGGAATCCCATTATGCCTCAGATAAGTGGCTTTGTATCAGAGACTTTTCTATTTGTAGATTGGCTTAAAGGTTTGGATTTCTACACTATAAAGTGGGGCAGACCGGGAGCTTGCTCTCTCTTGGTTCCTGAGGTTAGCATTAGAGAGGCGAGCAGAGAAAGGCCACATGGAAGAGGCCAGGAGAAGCAGCCAAGATGATGGAGTGCTGAGGAAGAAGCCAGTTTGTGTAGAGTTTGTGCAGAGAGAAGGAGATGGGGAACATAGGTGAATAAGTCTGGTGAACTAGAAGCCTTTGGTTCCAGGAAACTTGGATAAGTCAGTAGCTTGGTGAGCATTGAATGAGTGGGTTTTGGAGCCCAGTGTGTGTTTTTACTTGCCCGCTGGGTGCAAGCTAGGATTAAAGCTGATGGCCCACCAGTTCTTTGCTTCATTGTTTCATTACCGTCTGTCCGAATCTAATGTGAACCTGCACGAGCCAGGTGGCTGTGATGGTGGCCTTGGCTACTGGCTTTACAGGCATGATTATATTAATGTGTGTTGGGGGAGGGCTTTCACACCAAAAGGTTTTAAAAGGAAGAGAGATTACATTGTTCCGGGGGAAGAGTGATTACGTTCTAGGAGGAATCTCATTATGCCTCAGATAAGTGACTTTGTATCAGAGACTTCCTTGTTTGTATATTGGATTAAAGGTTTTGATTTCTATACTATAAAGTAGGGCATACTGGGAGCTTGCTCTCTCTTGGTTCCTGAGATAAGCATTAGAGAGGAGAGCAGAGAAAGGCCACATAGAGGAGAGGAGAAGCAGCCAAGATGGCGGAATGCTGAAGGAAAAGCCAGTTTGTGCAGAGTTTGTGCAAAAAGAAGGAGATGGGAAACAGAGGTGAATAAGGCTAGTGAGGTAGAACCCTTTGATTCTAGGAAACTCGGATAAGTCAGTGGTTTGGGGAGCCCTGAATGGAAAGGGAATTGTTTTCCCAATGTGTGTATTTCTTCCCCACCGGGTGCAAGCTAGGATTAAATCTAATGGCCCACCAGTTCTTGGCTCCGTTGTTTTATTACTGTCTGTCCAAATCAAATGAGAACCTACATGGGCCAGGAGGCTGTGATGGTGGCTGTGGCTACAGGCTTTACACAGAGTTTAGAGAATTTCCTTTTTTCCTTTTTCTTATATTTCCTCTAGTCCTCACTGCTTTGATTCTCTCAGGTCTCTTCTAATACATAACCCTTCTATAGCTAATGAAACTTTTCTGGTTATTATCAATGCAAATTTGGGCCTGAGACAGATTATTCCATCCTGTTCTGGACACAAAAGTCTCTTTGTTTCCTCTTTGCCCCCCCAAGTGCCAGTTTTTTTTTAGTTCAATCCAATCATCTGTTTTCTGGAACTGTAGTGGATTAGAAAGGATCAAGACAGCATTCTCTGTTTGACCTGATACTGTCATGCCCTGAGGGTCTGGGAATAACATTTCTGCTCCTGCCTTTGCCTATTCCACACAGCAGATTCAGTTCATTGGCTAACATTTCCTAGTTTCTTAGAGCTTTATCTCTCTCTTAAGAGAGAGAAAGATAGGAAAGACGATGAGATGTATCAATTCATAGTTGCAATACTTAGTTGTTCATTGATTGCTTCTCATATTAGAGAGCTCCAGCCAAGCCAGTGACTCCTTGCTCAAGCCAGCAACCTTGGCTTCAAGCCAGCAACCATTGGATCATTTTATGCTCCCACACTCAAACCAGTGACCCTGTGTTTAGGATAGTGAGCCTGCATTCAAGTTGGATGAGCCTGCACTCAAACTGGCCTCAGGGTTTTGAACCTGGAATATCAGCATCCCAGGTTGATGCTGTACTCACTGTGCAACCACCAGTTAGGATATCTCTTTTAATAGAGGCGTAATCTTTACTTTGAGTGTCATGATGGTAATGACGTCTTTTTAAAATTTAAGGTTTGTTTATTTATTTCCTTCAACCATTAATGGGTATATTTTCAATCATTTTCTTATATATTTGTCTAATCTGTTCCATAGATACAATATGGCAATGATAGGTAACTTCATGATTTGGATGCTAGTTGAAGTAAAGCACTATAAATTATGTTAATTAACGGTGGGTATACCACAAAACTGTGTCAGAGAATAGAATCAAAATTATAAAAGAGAGAGATCCCAACAAGCTATATGATGTTCTAAAATTGGTAGAATGAAATAGAATAAGAATAAATATTGAATTTTACATTTAGTCAAAAACAAGCAATCAAACAAAGAAAACCTCAATGTGGCTGAGAACAAACTAGAGGAATATGGATGACTTAAAAGCAGAATTTTATGTTTATTTACCGTAGTCTGTAAGTGAAACATAAGTGTGATGGGGCTGCTAAGAATAAGGTAATAACAGTTTAGGCTCTTCTAATAGTAGTATCCATGCTAGTTCTTTTTTTCTTGGTCACATTACAACAAAGCTTTTCTAGTTTTGTCCTTATTAAAGTGGACTTAGATAAACAAGAAATCATATAAGGATAGTAAAGTCTTCAGTGGAAATTTTAGACTGGAGAAAGGACTTACTTTTTAATAGCTGTTTTTAAAAGTTGGAAGTATTGCCATTTAGACTCACTTTGCATGTGTCTAAGACAAAATATCCCCAGTTATATAGAGGTAGAACTTGGGATGATATAATAACAGATATATTAATAATTGGAGCTGTTGAATGATAAGAGCTACTCTTGTTTGATAGAGAAATCCCTGTCCTTGCAGGTATTCAGAGAATGGTTGTTCCTTTATGAAGAATTTTGTAACATATCAGAAGATTACAGATGACACCTAGGGTTGCTTTAACTTTGAGATGTTCAGCTTTGGAGTAATTTTGTAGTTCCACTTCCATTCTGTGAGTGGCAGTAAAATACGGGAAAAAGAATCATGAGATGACTCTTAGCTGCAGGAACCTACAAACCCTTGCGATATTAAGTAGATCAAAGAGAGGAAAGAGGAACTGTGGTTCCCATTTCTTTTTTTGTTTTCCCTCCTTTTTTAAGTGACAGACTCCTACCTTCTGCCTTTAAAATATTAAATGTTATATAGAACCTGATTTGGAAAATAAAGAGCAATTTGAGTGACTAAGACTGGGGGCTGCCACAGACCTGGAACCCTACCTACTCAGCTCTCTTCACCCCAAGAAACCTCTGTAGTATCTCTGTGAAACCTAGGGTTCCCTGGTACTCTTCTCCTACCATTTGTCCTCTTGCCAGAACCTTCCATTGTCTGAACTTAATGGGAAGTCAGATATCAAAGGAACCCCTTGAAAGATTCTATATATTATCAACCTTCTGGGTTTGCAGCAGGGCAGAAGGGGAATCTAAAATGATACATGGAAAATATTCAGCACCAAGCCTCAAAATTTGGGCCAAACTTTGTGTTTTAGGTATGTGGAGACCATCATGTTCACTCCACCTCTCTTTTATTCACAGCCCTATTGCAATCATATGTTTTACAGAGGATTATATAATATTGTTGGGTAGAAGACAAACTGCCTTTGTTGGTGGGCAAGCTCATTCCTTTTGAAGCTAATACTGAATATTTTCCCAATTGTTTTTCTGGAAAGTGAAGCTGAAAAAACCATTATTTGTCTCTTCTTCTAGTTTGACATTTGCCTTCTCTCTTCTAAGCAGACTCTATTATATCTGAGCCATGACCCCAACATTGGGGAGCATTTTTTTCTGCCTTATAATTGACCCCAAAATGTGATGAGTAAATAACCATTGGCCTGTAATACATAACTTCATTCTATTAAATTGTTCAAAATGCACATTATATAATGATAAAGGGGACAAGCATTAAGAAGACATAACTTTTATTAATATATTTGCACCCAATTTAAGAACACCAAAGTATATAAAGCGATTATTGACATATACAAAGAGAGAAATAGCTACACAATCATAGGAGGAGACTTTAACACTTCACTTATAACAATGAGTAGATTATTTGAACAGAGAGTCAACAAGGAAACATTGGCCTTAAATGACTCATTAGACCAGGTGTATAAACTTAATATATTTATACAGAGCATTCTATCCAAAAGCAACAGAATACACATTATTCCCAAGTACACATGGAATATTATCAAGGATAGACCATATGTTGGGACACAAAACAAGTCTCAATAAATTTAAGAAGACTGAAATTATAACAAGCATACTTAGTGATTATAGCAGTATGTAGGTAGAAATCAACCACAATTTAAAAATCTGGAAAAAAATCACAAATATGAGGAGATTAAGCAACAATACTACTGAGCAACTATTTGGTCAATGAAGAAATAAAATATAAATGGAGACAAGTGACAATACAACATACCAAAATTTTTGGAATGCAGCAAAAGCAATACTAGCAGAAAAGTTTATAACAACATGGGATTACCTAAAGAAACAAGACAAATCTCAAATAAATAATCTAACATTCCACATTAGGGAAGTAGAAAAAGAAAAACAAAGTCCAAAATCAGTAGAAGAAACGAAATAATAAGAATCAGAGTGAAGCCTGACCAGGAGATGGCGCAGTGGATAGAGTGTGGACTTGGGATGCTGAGGACCCAGGTTTAAAACCCCAAGGTCACCAGCTTAAGCACAGACTATTCTGGTTTGAGCATGGGCTCACCAGCTTGAGCATAGGGTTGCTAGTTGAGCATGGGATCATAGACATGAACCCATGGTCACTGCCTTGGGTGCAAAGGTCACTGGCTTGAGCAACTGGCTCAGCTGGAGTCCCCTGGTCAAGGCATATATGAGAAAGCAATCAATGAACAACTAAGGTGCTGCAACTATGAGTTGATGCTTCTTATTTTTTTTCTTTCCTGTCTGTCTGTTCCTCTCTTTCTTTCTGTGTCTTGGTAAAAAAAAAAGAAAAAAAGAAAAAAAAAAGAAAGAATCCAACTTAAAATAAATAACAGACACCAAAAAGGTATTAAAAAAGACTAATGAAACTAAGAGTTGGTTTTTTGAAAAAGTAAAAAAAATTGATAAACTTTGAGCTAGAGTCACTTAGAATATAAAACAGAAGACTCAAATAAATAAAACCAGAAATAAAAGAGAAGTTTTAATGGAATACCACAGAAATACCAAAATTCATAAAAGAATAATATAAAAGGCTATAATCTATAATTGAACAATCAAAAATAAATGGATACATTCTTAGAATCACATAATCTACCTAGACTAAATCATAAAAAAATAGAAAATCTAGCTAGTAAGGAAATTGAATTAGTAATCAAAAACTTCCCCCATAAGAAAAGTCTAGGACCAGATGACTTAACTGGTAAGTTCTACCAAACATTCAAAGAATATTTAATACATATCCTTAAATTCTTCCAAAAACTTTAAGAAGAATGAATGCTTTCTAACTCATTTTATGAGGCAAATATTACCCTTATACCAAACCAGACAGGAACCCAAAAAAGAAAATTACAGGCCAATATCTCTGAAAAACATAGATGCAAAAATCCTCAACAAAATATGAACAAACCCAAGACATAAATACATTAAGAGGATTATATACCACATTCAAGTGAGATTTTATTCCAGGGATGCAAGGGTGGTTTAACATCCATTAACCAATCAATGTGATACACCAGATCAACAAAATTAATGATAAAAATTATATGATCATCTTAATAGATGCAGAAAAAGCATTACAAGTACAACATTTATTCATGATAAAAACTCTCAGTAGAATGGGTATAGAAGTAAAGTAGGTCAACATAATAAAGCCATATATGACAAACCCACAGCTAAGATCATACTCAACAATGAGAAACTGAAAGTTTTTTTTCTGAGATTAGGAACAAAATAACACCCACATTCACCATTTTTATTCAACATAGTATTGGAACTATTAGCCAGAGCCATTAGGCGGGAAAAAGAAATAAAAAATAAATAAATGAAAGGCATTCAACTTGGAAAGGAAGAAAGAAAACTGTCACTATTTGTAGATGACATAATTCCACATATTAAAAACCCTAGATACTCCACCAAAAGACTAACAGAAATTATAAATGAATATAGTAATATTTCAGGATACAAATTCAAAACACAAAAATCTGTTACATTTCTATATACCATGAGAAAAAAAAAATTTTTTTTACAGTTGCAACTAAAAGGAAAATATATCTAGGAATAAACTTAACAAGGGAGGTAGAAAGACCTGTGCACTAAAAACTGTAAGACATTGTTGAAAGAAATTGAAGATGAATAAATAGAAAGAAACTCTGTGCTTATGAATTGAAAAAAATAGTATTGTTAAAATATTCATATTTTTCACAGCAATGTACAGATTCAATGCAATACCTATCAAAATTCCAATGCCATTTTTTTACAGAGATAGAGCAAAAAAATACTAAAATTTGTATAAAATGAGAAGAACCAAAGCAATCCTGAGAGAAAAGGGAAAAGGACCACACACCCCAATTTCAAAATATCTACAAAACGATAGTAATTGAAACAGAATGGTATTAGCAGAAAAAGAGACACACAGACCAATAAAACAGAATTGAGATCACAGAAACAAACCCACTAATATATGGACAACTACTACTGTTTTCAACAAAAGATCAAGAAACAACGGAGAAAGAAAAAGTCTTTTCAATAAATAGTGGTGGGAAAACTGAACAACCATGTACTAAAGAATAAAAGTAGACCACTGTCTTACACAATACACAAAATGAACTCAAAATGAGTTAAAGACTATAATCTAAGACCCAAAACCATAAAATACATTGGACAACTATAGAGGTTAAGCTCCTGGACATCAATTCAGTGATGTTTTTGTGGATTTGACTCCAATGACAAGGGAAGCAAAAGCAAAAACAAAAAAGTGGAACTATATCAAACTATAAAGCTTTACACAGCAAAGGAAACCACCAAGAAAACAAAGAAGCAAACAACTAAATTGAAGAAGACATTTGGAAATTATATTTCTGATAGGGGTTAGTATCCAAAATACATAAAGAATTCATATAACTAAAAAACAAACAAGCAAACAAAACACAAACAACTTGATGAAAAAAAGATGGGCAGAGGATCTGAATAGATATTTTTCTAAGGAAGATATACTGATGGCCAACAGGTAATGAAAAGATGGAAAGATGTTCAGCATCACTAAGTAGGGAAATTCAAATCAGAATCATAATGAGATACCATGTCACACATGTAGGAATAGCTATTATAAAAAAGACCAGAAATAAATGTTGGAGAGGATGTGGAGAAAGAGGAACTCTTATACACTGTTGATGGAATTATAAACTGGTGCAACCCATATAAAAAAAAACAGTATTGAGGCTCCTCAAAACACTGAGAATTGCCTGATCAGGTGGTAGTGCAGCAGATAGAGCATCAACCCGGGATGCTGAGGACCCAGGCAAAACCCTGAGGTTGCTGGCTTGAGCGTGGGCTCGCCAGCTTGAGTGCTGGGTCACTGACTTGAGTGTGGGATCATAGACATGACCCCAAGGTCACTGGTTTGAGCCCAAAGGTCACTGGCTTGAAGCCAAAGGTTGCTGGCTTGAGCCCAAGGTTGCTTGCTTGAGCAAAGCATCACTGGCTTGGCTGGATCCCTCCCCACCTCTGACCAAGGCACGTATGAGAAAGCAATCAATGAGCAACTAAGATGCTGCAACTATGAGTTGATGCTTCTCATCTCTCTCCTTTTTTGTCTGTTTATCTCTGTCTGTCCCCTTCTCTCTTTCTCACTAAAAATAAACAAACAAAGAATTGAGAGACTATGAGATCTGGCATTCCTCGTCTGTATATTTATTCAAATAATATGAAAATACTTATTCAAAAAGATATAAGTGCCCCATGTTTATTGCAACATTATTTATAATAGCCAAGATACAGAAACAGACTGTCCATTGACAGATAAATGGATAAAAGAGATGTGGTATTTATATACAATAGAATACTACAGAGTCATTAAAAAGAAGAAATATTGTCTTTTGTGAGAACATGGATGGATCTTGTGGACATTATGCTAAGTGAAATAAGTCAGACAGGGACCTGGCCAGTGGCTCAGTGGATAATGCATTAGCCTGGCATATGGACATCCTGGTTTCAATTCAATTCTTGGTCAGGGTACACAGGAGATGCAACCATCTGCTTCTTTCTCCCTTCCTCTCTCCCTTTCTCTTCCCCTTCTCTTCCTCTTCCCCTCTCGCAGCCAGTGGCTTGATTGGTTCAAGTGTGGTAGTGGACACTGAGGATAGCTGGGTTGGTCCAAGCCTATCAGCCTCAGGTACTAAAAATAGCTCAATACTCCAGCATCAGCCCTACATGAGGTTGCCAGGCAGATCCCTGTCAGGGTACATGTGGGAGTCTGCCTTACTATCTCTTCTCCTCTTGCCTAAAAAAAAAGTCAGACAGAAAAAGACACAAACCATATGATTTCACTCACATGTAAAATATAAAACAAAATGAAGCAAATGAAAAAAACAAAAAAACAAATTCACAAATATAGGCAACTGATTTATGTTTACTCTAGGGAAAGGGAAGTTCAGGAGGGTAAAATAATTAAAAATCAGTTAGATGGTGAGAGATGAAAAGTAAACTTTTGGTAGTTAGCATGCTATACAAAAATTGAATTATAATGTTGTACACCTGAAACTTACATAATTTTACTAACCAGAGTTAACTTATTAAAAGAAATTGGTACAGAAAAGCTAATATTATTTGAAGACATTATAATAGTTTACACAGAAAATCTGAGGGAACCTTTAAACTATTAGCCCTGAGAAGTTATTGTCATTTCTACAAATTAATGGATACTAATTTAAAAACTACATGTGAAGTATATATATATACTTATATATATATATATACTATGCAACTCAAATTATATATATATAATATATATATATATTATATATATATATATATATTATGCAACTCAAAATGGCACTAAATCCTATGAAGGTTGTAAAAGAAAAACTTTGGAAGCCAAATAAATGTGAATCAATACATAATAATTGCATATTTGTATAATTATGCACTTGAATACAATTGAACATTTAAGATGAAAGAACTGACTTTACCTCAATCAACATTGGATAAACAATTGTCTGGAAAAAAATTGAGTAAAAAATATCAGATTTCAGAATATCTGTAGTATGATCCTTTTTTTTTTTTGGTATTTTTCCGAAATGAGAAGGTGGGAGGAGGGGGCGGGTGGTGGTGGTGGTGGTGGTGGAGGCAGACTCCCACAGACGCCCAACCGGGATCCAGCCGGCATGCCCACCAGGGAGCGATGCTTGTCCCCTCTGGGGCATTGCTCCACTGCAATTAGAGCCATTTTAATGCCTGAGGCAGAGTACATGGAGCCATCCTCAGCAGCCAGGCCAACCTTGCTCATATGGAGACTTGGCTATAGGAGGGGAAGAAAGAGAGATAGAGAAAAGAGGAGGGCAAGGATGGAGAAGCAGATGGACGGTTCTCCTGTGTGCCCTGGCTGGGAATTGAACCCTGGACTTCCACATGCCGGATTGATGTTCTACTGCTAAGCTAACTGGCTAGGGCTAGTATGCTCCTATTTTTGTAAATTAAAAAATGCAAATATAATGCTGCATGTTGCTAGTGGACTTATACATATGCTGTGAAAGTATAAAATATGGATAGAAAAGATACTAAACCAATGTCAGGATGTAGGTGACCTCTCAGTGGGGGAATGAGAGACTATAGACTGGGTATTGAAGCATTCAATAGTAATATCTTATTTCTTAAAAAAAAAAGAAAGCCTTGAAGCAAATTGCACAAAATAATAAGATTTTCCAAATCTGGATAGGAGGTATCTGGATGACTGTTTTATTAGTCTCATGTTCAATTTATTGGATGAGTAAATAATTTTTTAAAAATAACAGAAGTGAATAGGGAGTGAAGAAATGTGCATAAAGTTCATTGCCAGCACTGAGGCAGTTCGACCCTGTATAAGAGTAGAGAAATGCTGTACTTTCTAAATGGAGAAGTGGTGGGAGATGCAGCCAAAGCCTGATTTCCTCACCAGGGCTTTTCAGACGCCCGCGGCTGCTTTATTTTAGGTGCAGAGATACTCTGGCTGCACCATCTCTCAACTGCTTTTAATCATCAGGATGATGGATTCTGCCCATTTATCCAACACACATGTAATAAGAAAATGCAAGTAGCTACATTTTTCTTTGAGGCATTATAAAATAAAAACTTTTTTCCCCCTGAACCATTTAAGAGCTATTAAATCATGACTGGTAGAACTGAAGTGTTGATTATTGTATTGGAGTTCTTCAAAAGTTAACAATTCCTTAATCATTTCCATAAAGTCCTGTTTTCTTAATACTTGAGTTTACTGTAACATCATCTTATTTCAAGGGACTTGATGATGGTTTCTACATTTGTTTTTGTTTCCATTATTGTCTTGATGATCTTCAATTCAGACTCATCAGGCAGAACCTGGGAGAAAGCCCTCATCATAAATCCGAAAAGAAAAATTTTACTAAGAACGTGTTTGTCCTATTGATTGGATAGTTAATTAATAGTCTTTTTGGCCATACAATTTACTAGTGCCAATTAAAAGTTAAAATGTATGTAACATGTCACTAATAATTTCTAGTTCTAGAAATCTAACCTTCAGAGATCCTTTCATATCTGCATAAAGTTATGTGTAAAAGGGAGTTCATTGTAAAAGATGTCCACTGTAATATTGTAATGAACATCTTGAACATACAATTAATTGTTTTTACATTCAAGGGTATATGAGTAATAACTTGGAAATTTGCCAGTGCGCATCAGTAAGGCAACGGGCGAGTACACATGGCACACCAATGCTACAGAATCATAGGGCAGTTACAAATAAGTGAGTGTTCTCTCTTTAAGTTCAATTTCTAACATATTTTGTTAAATGAGAAAAGGAGAGTTATAGAGACATACATATGCTATAATGCTATTAACATTAAGAATCCCAAATTCACATATGTGCAAATTATAAAACATACACATATGTAAATATATGAAAAAGTTCATAGCCCAAATTGTTGACCATGATTATTACTTTTGGGAAAAGAGTTTCATTTGGTGAGATAATGTGTTTAAAGTATATTAATATGTATTTAATATATATAATATAAACATTTATTTAAATATATTTATATATTTTAAGATATTTAATATATTAATGTTTGTATTAGTATACATTTCTGAATTTGTGTGTCTGTTCACGTTTTTGTATTTTTTATAAGTCTGCTTAAATTCTTGAAGTATGTTGAATAGAAATTTTACTGTCTTTGAGACTCACTAGTCATATGCCTTAAAAGATGAGGAAAATACTTTAAAATGAAGTTATGTATGTTTCCTATGAAATATTTAAAAATACAAAGAAACCCTGAAGAGAATAAAAATTAATTAAATCTAATTTTAATGTGTTGATACTTTCCCTTCTTTTATGCATATAGTTGAGACCATACCATATACTGTATACATTTTTAATATATTTTTTCTTTTTTTTTACAGGGACACAGAGAGAGGGATAGTTAGGGACAGACATACAGGAACGGAGAGAGATGAGAAGCATCAATCATCAGTTTTTTGTTGCGACGCTTTAGTTGTTCATTGATTGCTTTCTCATATGTGCCTTGACTGTGGATCTTCAGCAGACCGAGCAACCCCTTGCTCTAGCCAGCGACCTTGGGTCCAAGCTGGCGAGCTTTTGCTCAAGCCAGATGAGCCCGTGCTCAAGCTGGTGACCTCAGGATCTTGAACCTGGGTGCTCCGCATCCCAGTCCGATGCTCTATCCACTGAGCCACCGCCTGGTCAAGCCATATTTTTAATCTTGATTTATTTTAACCTAACTGTTGGGTCTGAGTTTGGAGGTGAGGGATGAAGGGGTGCAAGGGGCTGGGAGCTGAAATAAGACATGAGGAGCTGTAGGCAGATAATACATGCTTTATTGGGTGGTGGTGGCAGCTACATGCAGTACAGTATGGTGGCGGCAGCCTGACACAGTGTGCATGGGTTTTATAGTAAATCACACAAAAGTGGCATCAAGCCATGACTACAAAAAGTGGGAGTAACATTAGAAGTTATATAAGGTGGGCATGCATGTGTACCATCCTGGCCTGTTCCTCTTAGTTAGTCATGCATGGCTGGTTCTGATGCAGTGGACCTGTCCACACTGATTCCATCTTGTGCAGACTGTTTACCAATTCTGGGGAGATCAGCTTCTCCACACTAACACTTACATATTTACTATGTCATTAAAAGCTCTTCAAAAATGAAATCATATAGATTCCCCATCATTTAGTTAACTATTTCTCATTGGTCTTGAATTTGGTCAACAACCATAAAATCTGGTTCTAAATAGGACTTCAGAACACATTTGTGAAATTACAGACTGCTTGGTGATGGGCCAGCATGTGTCCAACATGGTCAAAAAGAAAAAGAGAAATCTAGGAGACACATCAACAGGAACCCAAACACTTCTTGGGAAGCAATGGACAGAAGCATAGACTAAATGTTTCTCTTTCCACTCTTATATAATACTAGCTGTACCGGGTCATGCATTGCTGTGGCTCAGTCTGGTTAAATGGAAAAGAAAGAAAAGAGAAAGCGCACGTTTCTAATATGTTTAATTTCACAATGCTTGTGCGTATACAATATTTTTTGTTGTTTCATTGTCTGTGCAGATATAGAGATTGTCTGGTTTGCAGACTCTAGAACACACAACATATAATTGTCCATGTGAGAAGCAATCCGTGTCCAGATCTAAACCACACAATTCTAAAGATTGGCCGTGAGCTTTGTTGATGGTGATTGCAAACGCCAATCGAATTGGGAACTGCAATCTCTTAAATTGAAATGGCATATCCGTTGGAATCATAGGAATGCGAGGAATGAGGACATCTTCACCTTTGAAAGGTCCTGTCAAGATTGTTGTTTCTACGACATTGCTTACCACTTCCTGTTTTACCATCAAATCCATCAGTGATTTCAGCTTCTGTCTGAAAACACGTGCTGTGATGTCATGCCTATCCACCAGTGATTGCCCAGGAAGTAAGAGCTGTTTTATATCGTCCTAAGCTGGATTGCATGCGAATGTAATGAATATGTCTGGACGCCCGTAGTGACAAACATATGCAATTGCATCTTGAGCATACTCATGCATATGACATGGACTGCCTGTATATGAAGACGGCAAAATTGTTAGTCTTCCAATGTTAGTTGTATTACCGTCATTTACAACTGCATCTCACAAGTGAACGTATTCTTTAGAGCGAAGCTTGGTCTGATTCAAATGGATGAATATCAAATGTTCTGTTTCAATTTTTGCATACATATCTATGATGTATTGGTGAAGCAATTGACGGCATTTCAAAATGTGATTGTCTTTATTCTCTCGAATCATTAATCGTTATGAATAATAGTTCATTGCACTGCATTTCATATTTGTTTCTTCACCACTGACTGGATTTATCACTTTAACGTTGAAGTGATATTCATTGCACCACCCCCCAAAATGATTGAATATTGCAGAGCATCGTAGCATCGATGAGTTTCTGCAACTTTTGTCAATTGATTGTTTCTCTGATGAAAAACAATATCTCTAGTTCGGAATTAATCTCTGACTATAACAATTGCCACTTCATCTATAGTTTGAGCATTGAATCTTCACATATGTTCTCCAGTAGCCGTTTTGTCAGCATGAATAACAATCTTGTGTGTATCGGATGGCATCATGTCAAGTGCTGTTTTAAACAAATGCACTAATTTTTTTTTTTTTGGTGAAGAAGCTCTTGCAGTTGAGAAACGATGGACCTTTTTATACCGGTAGAAATTCCGCAGTGTGCATTCAATTCATCATTGCCATCACCGATGAAATACATTTGTAGGAATTTATGTTGACCCTCTGGGAATGGAAGCAGGGAGCCGGCTTTATGATAAATTTGTCCTTTCACTTTGAAAGCTGGCATGACTTGAGCTGTTACGATTTCTGCACCGAACGACATCATTTGGAAGTATGAGTTCTATTTCCTAATGTTAGATAGGAAATGCTTTGATTCAGCGGTAAATCCAGCAAGCAAAGTTTTTAATGGCTCTGGCAGTTCTCCAAGATGAGGCAGTTTAATTTTTCTGGCGGCGCAACACATTCCTTTCATTTCTCCATTGAATTTTAGAGCTTTGCAATAAGGACACACTTCAGTCATAGTGTAGATGAGAACATGCTGGCTCAAACTGTAATCATCAGCTGGGTTGTACTGGAATGCAAGGCGATTGTAATCGTGTGATTGCTGAGCATGGAGTTGTGGTTGATGCTGATCTGCTATTTCTCGTTGACGTCTTTCAGCCACTCTCAGCCTGTCGCGTTCATTCTGTTGAGAACAAAGCAGATCTGAAGATGCAGAACGCAATCGCAGTGCTTGCAACCTTGTATCCTCAAGTCTGGCTGTACGTAAATGGATTGTAAATCAGAAACATTGAAATGGAATCATAAAACATTTAGTATAGCGTGTGTTGCTTTTACGTCCAACAGATGGTGCTGTTTTTTAAAAAAGCATGTTTTTACTTTTGACAGGTGTGACATCTATATCTATATAATAGTAGGTATATAAAAAAAGCACATATTTGAATGCAACATTGTGTCAAAATTTTAAAGCAATCAGTGAAGAACTTTCAGAGATTGAAGATTTTGAACAAATGAACATTTACATTTTTATTTATATAGATGATGGTGTTGGCATAAGTTATCCATGATTGACATTCATTGAGTCTACTTTTGAAGAAACCATCTATTTTCATATATCAGGAATAGTAACAGTCCAGCAAAGAGGCCCCATCCTTAGTCTTATCAAATAAGCAGGATAGAAATTTCAAGGAAAAAAGACGCTGATAGAAAAGACCCTCAGACTCTAAGATTCATGGGAGGAAGGCTCTAATTTATTTGGTATTAGAAGAAATGTGCAGAGTCCTGATGACACGCAAGACAAACACTGAAAGATCACTTGCAGGTGTGAAAAGTGAAATCTTTTCCTAAGGTTAATTGAATCACACAGCTTCCCATGATGAACTTCTCTTTACTTTTTCTAGGTCAATTAGCAGTGGAAGGAACTGCAGAGGCCCTGGCTCAGGCCACCTGAGCTGTGATGGAAGCATGGCAATGGTTCACAGCAGAGGCCCCTGTCCTCCTTGCACATTAGCCCAGGCACAGGAATTCCTTCCCCAATTTCAGATGGTGAGGCCCTGAAGTTTCTCTTATTGTTGGACTCGCTGCAGATTGAAACCGCAAAGGTAATAGAAGCCTGTAATCTGTTACAAATGGTCTGAATGGAAACCACAAGGCCTGGAAATTCAAGGACTTTGGCAAAAATGCTGTTTTGTTTCTCATGTCCCTAAATTGATCTGGCCAGTCCCTCCGGTGACAAACAGTGAACAGCACTGGATACTGTGTGTGCTGTAATTTGGTTGGTGGGTTGAACTGAGGCTTCTGTGGGACTGGACCTACCCAATCTGCTATTCTTGCAGTTATTTTGTGGCTTCATCGTACAAGCTGGGGGTTCCCCAGGATCCCCGGTGAGGCTGATTTTTATTAAAAGAAAAATAAGCTCATTGCCACTTCTTACCAGTACATGTTTGGATGTTTTTTCCTGATCAACTACATTTGTCAAGCCACACATTTTGTGATAAACAGAGCCTACCTAACTCTTTACTGGCGGGGAAATTTCCTGGATCACTCCCATATCTTTTATTGAAATGCCTGTGGGGAAGAGCATTTAACTAAGCATTGATTCTTTTGTTTGTTTGTTTAGTCATTTATTCATTCAATACATGTTTATTAAGCATCTATTATGAGAATACTCTTCCTGAGGTATTGGGCTTGGGAATAATGGAGAATAAAAATAGATCTGGCCTTGCTCTGATAAAACTGCATTAAAAATTAGAATAAGAGCTCTAATGGAAACAAACCATCTCATGAGAAGATATGACATGATGCCTGGAATCCCGGCAGTTCCATGACAGATAGTAGGTGAGCGGGCATCACACAGCTCATCTGCAGCTTTAATATGGAGGCTTGGAGTTTGAGGTTTATAGCAGGGGTTCCTTATTTTGTGGTCTTTTAGGGGTAGGTGGTGATGGTTATCCCATAATATATAGTTCTGGTTATCAGGTCAGATATATTCAGTATACAGATGTGGTCTTTATGTTATGAGGGTGGCAACTATTATTGATATAGTAAGCAGTTAGACAGACATGAGAGGAGTAGGAATAATAAGCCAGGTACAGAAGGCCACCTGGGTAGAAAGCCCAGGTTGCCTAGCAATGGGCAAACTGGGAAAACAAGTGTTGTAGGATGGGACTTCACTCCCAGAGTGACTTTTCCTCCCTTGGAATATCACTGGTCATGTGGTTTAGAACCCCTGACCTTTCATATTGCTGGTCATGTGGTTCTGACCCTCCCCTGACCTTTCCTACCCTGTCACGTTGCTAGACATGTGGTAGGCTCCCATGGAGGAGGAATAAAGGAGTTGGAGAGTAGCCTCATATGATTCCTGTATAAGCCCTTGCATGACCACTGCCTTAAGTATTAAACCCTGAAGACAATGAGGTTCTTCTTCTTCTTCTTTTTTTTTTACAGGGACAGAGAGAGAGTCAGAGAAAGGGATAAATAGGGACAGACAGACAGGAATGAAGAGAGATGAGAAGCATCAATCATCAGTTTTTTGTTGCGACACCTTAGTTGTTCAATGATTGCTTTCTCAGATGTGCCTTGACTGTGGGCCTTCAGGAGACCGAGCAACCCCTTGCTTGAGTCAGCGACCTTGGGTCCAAGCTGGCGAGCTTTTGCTCAAGCCAGATGGGCCCGCGCTCAAGCTGGCAACCTTGGGGTCTCAAACCTGGGTCCTCCACATCCCAGTCTGATGGTCTATCCACTGCACCACTGCCTGGTCAGGTGACAATGAGGTTCTGACTCACATCAAATAATCTTAGAGAAAAAGCCTTGGGTCTATTGACCACAGGGACATAGTTTTGGTTAAACTAGAGATAACATCTAGGCCTCTACTGTGTTTCAGTTCCAGGCCCAGAAAAGCAGCAAAACCAGGTGAAGTGATGCCATGGCTGACGTCAGGACCAGATGCAATGACTGATGACCCTCCCCTAGCGTCCACCAATCACTAGAGACCATGATCCTGAAAAGACACACTGGGAAAACTGATTAATATTCTATTGAGATCCTCCCCTGAGACCTCCAGATAAATACCTTTCAGATGAAGGGTCCAGCGTTAACTCTCTCTCTCTTTCTAGAGCAGTGGTTCTTAACCTTTTTTGAGGTACCGAACCCACCAGTTTCATATGCGCATTCACCGAATCCTTCTTTAGTGATAAATAAAATACGATTTTTATTTTTCCAAATTCAAGACATAGGTATATGTTTTTTTACTGGCGCACAAAATGAGCCGTGCATGAACATCACCTTGCTCAAAGAACAAAACCAACAAAGTGCATGAACTCACAACAAATTACGGTATTACTTTATTCTGGCCTCCGCAGCAGAGGCTTCTCTGAACCCGTGAGACCAACTCATTGAACCCCTAGGGTTCGATAGAACCCAGGTTAAGAACCACTGCTCTAGAGTATCCCTGTGCCTTTCCTCCCCCCTTTCTTTTCTCAAGGCATCTATCTTTGCTTTCATTCTCCTAAGCTCCAAGGGCCCTTTTTTTGCATCTGTAATGTGTTTTCTGAGTTTACACAGTCCAGATGGCTCACTTCTTCTACCTCTGTGACTTTCTAAATGAACTTCCACTTGTATTTGAGTGTTTTCTTTCACTCTGAATTTTTTCTTAGTCAAACTGAAGGACTGAGGTCTCATTTTGTTGGTAACATCTGTTGCCATTCATTGTCAACATTGTCATAGTCATTAATATATATATATATATAATGTTACCAAGTGCTTACCCTGTGCCAGAGGTGGTATCAGAATTCAAATTTTATTTATTAAACTGAGTTGCAATGTCTATTGAAAACTCTTCCCTAGAGAAGTAAATGACAGAATCATGGATGGAATCCCGGCCTTAGTCATAACACTTTTGACTCCAAATGTGTGGGTTTTTTACACCAAACAATTCTTCAGTTCTCTTTGGACAGCATTTGGGTTTCCTACAATTTAATTAAATTCTGACACTACCTACAGTGCAGACACCATGGGTTAAGGCAGTGGTTCTCAAACTTTTTGAAGTCAGGGCACATTTAAAATCCTATAAATAATTGTGGGGGCACTATATACAAATTTTTGAAAAATATATTATAATAATTAAGCCAAGTATTAAAAAAAATCAAGTCCAAGCATGCTTTTATGGTAATTAAACAAAATAAATATGACAAAATTAAATTTATTCTGACATTAAAAAACATTTTAATGTTACATTTTTTGAGTTATGCTTTTTAGAATTCGTAAAAAAGAGGGGTTAAAAATAAAAAAACGACAAAAAAGTTATCTTTTTATATATATTGATACATTCTTAGTAAGATTTAGTAAATTTGGCCGGTCCTGGCACAAATGTTTTAAGTTTTTTCATTCTTGTGTTTATGAGAAACACGAGTCTGATGTGTCCTAGCGATTTCTTCAATGCCCTGACACACACTTTGAGAACCACTGGGTTAATGGCTCAGTTCCACAAGACTGCCTTCCACTTTGACACCAATCTCAAGTAGTAGGTTTTCAGGCTATCCACATATCTGTCTGATTTGATTATGAATTGGTGATTTCTATGACTCCTTCTTCCTCACATTCAATATTTGCTATTGCAACTCATCAAACTCATCAAACAGGGAAATACTTTACTTACTATTACCTATCTTTATAACAGAGGATATTATAAAGGATATAAATGAACAGCCAGATGGAGAGGTATATATGGTAAGGTATGGATGGATCCTGAACACAGGAACTCCTGTCCCTGTGGAGTTTGGGGTGTGCCACCCTTCTGCCATGTGGATATATTCACCAACCTGGATGTTCTCTAAGCCCTTTTATTGAGATTTTTTTATGGAGGTTCCATTATGCAGGCATAATTGATTTAATTATTGGTTATCAGTGATTAACTCAATTTCCATTCCCTCTGCCTCCCTGGAGGTTGGGGGTTGGTGGGTGTGTAGGTGTGAAGACTGAAAGTTCCAATCCTCTAATCACAGGCTGTTTCCCTTAGCAAGTAGCCTCTATCTCGAAACTAACTAAGGGCTCATCAAAAGTCACCTCAGCAGAAATTCTAGTATGTCTGAAAAGAACTTACAATGAATAATGAGAGATGCTCTGCTTACCATTATCACTTAGTAAATGACAAGGGTTTTAGGAGCTCTGTGCCAGTACCTGGGGATGAAGGCCAGATACACATTCTGTTCATCACAATATCATAAATCTCTTATTTTCTATTACACCTGAGACTTTGTCCCTATGGGATACCCACATACTCAGTAAGAAGCTGAACTTTGTAATAGCTTGGAGACCCTTGGTGGGATGGAGGGCAAGAGAAGGTCTGTAGCTGACAGTAGTCTCTGTCCCTCTCCCCGCTTTGTGCTCTCTCCTCACCTAACCCTTGATTTACCCTGTAGCTTACTAAGTGTTAACGTCTTATGCTCTCAGACCAAGGAGTTCTTGAGGGATGAGGATTTGATGGTGAACTCCACAAAAGGCAGGAATTTGGTCTGTTTATATTTCTAGCACAGCATAGAACCTGGCTCAGGGTATGCACACACAGTGATGAACAGGTTCTTCTCTGGAGATGTTCTCTTCTCTGTCAAGAAGAGGGTAACAGAGAATCCTAGCCCCATCTTAGTTTCAAATGTCCCTTGAGAAAAGTAACAAGTAACTTGATCCCTGAAGGATCTGGTGGAGCCATGAATGCTCAGAGGACCCAGAGCACTTCTCAGGTGGGAATGACTTCTCTAGGAGCCCTAGGAACTAGGCAGCCTACAACTGAGGTCAATTTCACTGTGTCATTTTTGTCCTATTTTGTTTGATATCACAACCGTTGAAGTCAACCTACATAACTTCTATTAATCTCCTTGATTTTCTACACTTACTCCTTGACTTTCCCAAGGTTTAATTCATCTCCTTCCCACTTCAAGCTTCTCAAGGATGTCAGGGCTGCCACCTTAGACTTTGCATACAGATGTTTTTGCTGGGCTCTGATTGCTGGAAACTACCACCTCCTTGTGGAAGTGAATTCCAGAGGTGGAAAACATCTGCTTAAGCACTATTCCCTCCTCAGCATCATTTTGTTGAAAACATAGAGGGAGATAATGTGCCCGTGGGAAGCTGAAGCTATTGTGGGCCTGTGGAGTGGTTCTAAGGAAACCACCAGAGGGGCTCACGCTCACCAAACAGCTCATCTGGCCAGATGCCAGTGTGTTGCCAGCGAGGAACTTATGTCAGCTTGATTGGCTCAAAGGTACTGACCCCCGGGATCTGTGGTTCTGGTACACCTGGGCTTTAGACTCGAGTGGGTGCAGAAAAGGGTAGACTTGCCCCTGGGAACTGAAGGGGGTATCACCTAGGTTGTAAGTTCCCAGAGGCCTCTACTCCTATAACACAACACAGCTTTAAGGACTCAGGTTGAAGGTAGCATGGTGACCACCTCATGCAGCATGTCATTCTATGATGTAAAACTTGACTCGGAGCATCTTTTAGGCAAATTGGGGTTGGGGCTGCATGTGCTTCCCCCACAAATGCTTCTTCCCCCAAACTAGTAATTGAGAGAATAGAGGTTGGATATCAGCCTCACTTTATTCTTAAACCAGGCCAGGTAGGATTTTACTGGGCATTAAAAGTCCCTGTCATATCACATTTCTCATTAGGAGGCACCATAATTTAGGATTCAGAAGAACCGTGTTTCTTGTGGGCTCTGCTATGACCTGTGATGTCTCAAGCAAGCTGCACTCTCTCTCCATTGCCATTTCCTCACCTATGAAATGGGGGGAAAGGCAAAGTTACCTCTGCCCCTCCATCCCTCACAAGAATGAGTCTAAATGAGAAAATATATCAGCTCCCTGGAGCTCTTGAAAAGACAGGTGCTGTGGCCTCCCCCATTTCCCCCTAACAGATCTCCATGCTCCTTCCAGATGACATGATACACAAGTACCTAGAAACATTAGGGTGAGCTGAATCCAGCTGCAAAGCTGCTATATGTTCTTGCTGGTGAGGACAGTATTGCTAAATGGTTTGCACACTCTTTTCTCTTGTCATGTGACCAACCTTCCTAGTTGGGGCTATAGAGTTTCTGGGAAGCTGGAGTTTCCACACTAAACCAGGACAGTCTTGGACTAAAGAGGAAGGTCGGTTACTCTACTGGTAGAAATTAGAGAGCAGAATGTTCCCACTGCTGTTACCAACCCTCTGTTTATTTGAGGGGCTGTGTTTTGGGGGATAAAGAGAGAAAGATTTGTGGTATAAACTTATTTTGATTTTCCACTTCTCAAGCTCCAATTTGGACAGAAATCTCCCTGCCCAGTTTATTTTGCACTAAATTAGCAACTTCATGGGTGTGCTTAAGATTCTTTATCAATGACTTTCATCACTCATTGGGGGCTTTGGCACCTTGCACAGGGCAACCCCTTTAATATTATTACTTCCTTAAAAAAGATTTGATCCCCTTTCCAGCATCTTGCGCTCTTACTACACTATTATTTGTACCATCATTTTAATGGCCTGGGAGCTCAGCACATGGATCGGCCCATTTAATATTCTGCGTACCCATGGCCAACAAACATAAGGTTATAAAAGAGCAAGACTGACATTATTCCTAGCAGTGCAGCCAAAATTGGTGGAAGCTACAGTGTCTATGAATTGTTGATCAAAGATATGAATAAATAGAGACTCTAGAGGCTTAGACTTGATAAAAATGGGTTTCCTCTAACTCTATAAGCTTTTAGAAAAGCATCAAGATGGGCCAGTCCTAGGCAGAAGTAGAAATGAAAGAATGAGAAGGGAAGAGCATGAGTTTGCTTAGTGATACATATTCAATAATTCATCCTTTCATCAAATGCCATGCCGCCTCTGTTTTTTGCATGTTTCCTTTATGGAGACTGGATGAAGTCTAGAAAAAAAATAGTGAACATACTTTATCTTTGTTGTCATGGTCTAAGAGTTTAGCAACTCCACGTTGATCATCTCTATGTGAGGACTAAGTAAAATCTAGAAGCTTTAAAAAACTGTCCCGACATCTTGGCCAGTCTTTTGAGACTGCATAGCCTGGAGCCAAATGCTGTGCTGTTCATGTATTTCCTGATGAGATCATTCATAGCCCCCAACTACAAGTGACATCAATCCATCAAAAGTGTAGCGTTGTCTTTTTAATAACTGTTTTTGTATAGGGCAGGTGCCTTCCTCAATATAACTGGATACTCAACCCATCTTCCCCCAGTCGGGAGGAAAAATGAGTGACAGGAACTGGCAAGAAAGTGAGCTTTTTGCATACAAGCATACAAACCACAGAGAGGATAAGTTGGAAAAGTGTTTCTTTAAAGAAAAGGACAAAACCACAGAGTACTTTAACAGTCCACCAAACTCACAGTCTTAACACAAAACACATAAGATCTTAATTAGGGCATAAGCTTGTGTATTTATAGAAACAGAAAGTATGACAGAAAAACAAAGTTGGGTAGATTATTAATGCATTTAGAAACCATTTCAAAGGGGAACTAGAAAGGCATATTTGCTGCCTGAGATTTTAATATTGGAAGAATTCTTGGCACCAGCACAGTTAAAAATAAATACTTATTTACTTGGACCCCTGGTGATGATAGCAGCTGATGGATAAACAGGAGTCCCACTGGGCTGGGCAGGAGGTGTGGCTGCACTTAGGAAAGTTGGTGACTCACAGCAATGGGCTAATTCATGTCACATGTCTTCTGTAATGCTTGCAAATGAATTAGTGTTAAGATTTGAGACCTTACTATGGTTTTTAAATAGGTCAATGACCTACTCTATTCTCTGTCACCTGCCCCCCTCCCCTTTACTTTTCCACAAAGCAGAAAGGATTAATGGTTGTACCAAACTTAGGAGCAGGAAGATGACTATGCGGGTAAAATGTCATTCAGTTAGAGCCACAGGGGTACTTTAGAACTGAAATTTGGTTTTACATATAAATTGCCCAACTCACACTTTAGCTGGGTGTGGTATGGTTGTCCCTTACCCAGATTCACCATCTCCCTCTTATGCTATTTCTGTCTTGAACACCGTAGATGTCACCGGAATGTCTCTGCAGAAACAAGTCATCAGCAAAACTCTTTTCAGGGACCTTCACATGGTGAAGTCCTTCCCTTGGTTAGTAGGTCAAGGGCTCAGGGGAACAAGTATCTTCATAGAGCCAGCCTCACCACTCTGGAGCCAGGAAATGGGGTTATAGTTTCTGTCTTGATTATACCTGGCTGCACGATTTCCTGGGTTTCTATTTTCTTCACATAGAATGTGGACTTGAATTGGACTGAGAATCTATGTTTGCTCTCAGATCTGACATTCTATGAACTTTGAGCATTTTCAATCCCACTTGGAAATAAATAAACCCATCTACAAATCTCTTATTTGACAATAAAAAAGATTATCCAGAGCATAGAAGAAATTGAGGCCTGGTTCACCATCTCCCGGCAGAACTGCTGTTGAGATTGTCCCATTTCCGTGAGGTGTCCCGCTGTCTTTCTCACCAAGTCAGCTATAGAACCAGCTGGACAGTTATAGAAAAAGAGATAATGTAATGCAGGTATTAACAATGCAATTAAAATCAGCTTGTTTTGATACCTCAATTCTAAGGTCAAAAACAAGCAGGGATAGGAGGTAAGTGTTTGGACTGCTTTTGGTTCTCATGATAGAATGGTCTCATCTCTTGAAAAATAAAGTAGAAGATGTACTCAATAACTCTCTCCAATTAGAGATAGACTTTAAGTTTCTATGAGTCCCTAACATTAAAATTTTTTTATTTATTTATCATTTTTTAGAGAGGAGAGAGAGAGAGAGAGAGAGAGAGAGAGACAGAGACAGAGACAGAGAGAAAGGGGAGGAGCAGAAGGCATCAACTCCCGTATGTGCCTTGACCAGACAAGTGCAGGGTCTTGAACGGCAACCTCAAGCATTGCAGGTCCATACTTCATCCACTGCGCCACCACAGGTCAGGTAAGTCTCTAACATTTTAGATGGAGGCTATACTCATATGTTAGAGAAAAGAATCATTCTCAGTGTTGTTGTTCATCATATACCCACTAGTGACACACTGCAATACTAGACTTGACCTTGGTTATTTATTAAATGGCTTTGTTTGTTAAAAACATAAGTGAATATGGGCCATTCAATTTCTTTCCTTCCTTCCTTCCTTCCTTCCTTCCTTCCTTCCTTCCTTCCTTCCTTCCTTCCTTCCTTCCTTCCATTCTTCCTTTCTTCCTTCCTGGGAGGCAGCGAGAGAGAGACAGGAACATTGAGTTCCTCTTTTATGTGCCCTGACTGGGGAATCAAACCAATAACTTTCATGTTCTGGACAATGCTCCAGCCCAGCTATCTGGCCAGGGCTTAATTTTTTATTTTTAGGGAGACAGAGAGGAATGAAGAGAGAGAAGAGGGGGAAAGGAAGCATTCATCTGTTGTTCCACTCAGTCGTGCATTCATTGGTTGTTTCCCATGTGTGCCTTGAACCAGTATAGAACCTGCAACCTTGTTGTTTCTGGATGACACTCTTAACTGACTGAGATAATCAGACAGGGCCTAAAATTTCTTTCTTTTTTCTTTTTTCTTAATGAAATTTCTTCTGGACAGTTTTGGCTCCTTGAAAAATTGTGATGCAGGCAAAGCTTAATTTACTGACTTTCTCTTGTGGTTCCTCAGCTCTCTTGATATGATTATATTTTTGTGATGGCATTTTTTTTATAAATAAGCTTTCTGCTTTAGAATAGCTCTATAGACAAGTTGTGAAGATAGCAAAGAGAGTTTCCAAATATCCCAGACACAGTCTTCCCTACTGTTAACATCCTACTTAGTGTGGTACATTTGTCACAAATTTAATGTTGTTATTTAACAGCTCATACTATTGTACATTCAGATAGCCTTGGCTTTTTCCTACATCCCTTTTTCTGTTCTGGAATTCTATCTAGGACATCACACTATATTTACTAGTCATGTCTCCTTAGGCTGCTCTTGGCTATGGCAGTTTCTCAGGCTTTCTTTGTTTTTGATGACCTTGACAGTTTTAACAAGTACTGGTGAATATGGATGAATATTATTACCAATAACATTTCTGTGGCCTGCTGAGCAATGGGCAAGTCCTTTACATATATTGACCAAAGCTTAAAGGGTTAAGCAACTGACTTAAGGTTACATAGTATAAGTGGCACAGATGCCAGCCCAGGCAGGTTGGTGACAATGTTACCTTTCTAACCACCGTGCTTGATCAGAAGGACAGTAATGAAACTCCCTTAGTTCTATGTTGTTCTTCATTGAGCAGTTTCACGTGCAGTATGGCACAATCACACCCTAAAGACCCTGGTAATCAGGGTGTTCAGGGCAGTTGCTACGTGCCTGGATGCCCGACACTGCAGTGTGGGCTTCCACTGCAGCCTAATGTAGTTGTAGTTGGGCTGGTGTTACAATGAGTGACATAGCATCAGCTGTGCCTGCAGCCTGTCACACTCTGGAGTTCAGGGCCCATATATGCTTTCCTGTTATTTTGCCTGTGATGTCGAGTATCATGCTACAGAGAGAAACAGTGAAAGAGACAGATAGGGACAGACAGACAGGAAGGAAGAGATGAGAAGCATCAATTCTTTGTTGTGGCTCCTTAGTTTCCTTGGTTGTTCATGGATTGCTTTCTCATATGTGCTTTGGCCAGCGGGCTGCAGCAGAGTGAGTGACCTCATGCTCAAGCCAGCAACCTTGGGGTTATATCTATGATCCCATGCTCAAGTCAGCAACCCCATGCTCAAGCTGGTGAGCTCGTGCTCAAGCCTGTGACCTCGGGGTTTTGAACCTGGGTCCTCTGCATCCCAGTTCGATGCTCTATCCACAGCGCCACTACCTGATCAAGCTAGATTTATTTTTTAAAGACAAAGAAATCAAACATGAGAATTAACAAAAGCCAAAGAAATTTATTTTCCATGTAAATTCTAGGGCTTTTAAGTCTTTTTAAAAAAAGTCTTTTCTTTTGCAGGGATACCTGATTGACTGTCCATGTACTTATCAAAAGCCTCTAGGCTGGCAAAGCTGACAAGGGAAGCAAGAGCAACAATTAATAAAACCCAGATAACTTTAAAATGAAATTTTAAATTCCATTCTGGAATTTTAAGTTCCCTTCTGGTGGTAGTGGTAGTGTGATCTTTATTTTCATTCCTTATTGGCCAAGTCCTACAATACATAGTCATGGAATCACATCATTTTAATTTATCTCTTTGCCCTTAATTTTATGTCACTGGAAGAGATGTTAACACAAGTAAGAAACATGGTTAGAAGTACAAAGAAGAAGAAACAGGAACAGAAAAAAGTGGTGAATGTACTCTCCCAGGAATAGAAAGCCCAGAACCATCAGCCGTTAGAGACTGGCTGTCTTCCTGCAGAGCAGGCTGGGGAAGTCCTCATGATGTCCTTAGTGATCATTGTTACTCTTTCTGGGGTAGATAGCAATGAGAGGCTCAGTGCACAGAGCATGCACTGAGCTTGCTCTATAGAGAAATATTGAACCTGGGTTCAAATATTGGCCACTTACTCTGTGAACTTGTCAAGTTCTGTTACCTCTCAAACCTCAGCTGACTCATCTTTAACATGAACTTAATTGTCAGTGTGGTCCCAGAGCTGTTTTGCGGATTAGAGATAATAATGTACCAACATTACATGCAAAGTCCAGTGGATGGCAAATGGCTTAAGTTCAATACTTGCAGTTATTAAACTGTATGTTTTTCAGTTTACGGACCGACATAGATGGCTACCTCAATACATTCCAGCTGCAGATGTCAGACTCCTTTCAATTAATATTCCCAAAATAAAAGCCAAAGTCAGTAAAATAAAACAAACCAAAAACAAAAACAAAAAACCAAAAATAAAAAACAACTC
Organism: Rhynchonycteris naso; assembly: GCA_037038555.1. Classification (NCBI taxonomy): domain Eukaryota; kingdom Metazoa; phylum Chordata; class Mammalia; order Chiroptera; family Emballonuridae; genus Rhynchonycteris; species Rhynchonycteris naso. The sequence continues at coordinate 79,699,172 of CM072999.1, read as the reverse complement.
CAGGAAACAAGCAGAGTAACATTCTCCCGGGACCCAGAGAGCCAGTTTCTGGATTGAGTTCAATCCCAAGGGCACCTCTGCTCTCAGCACAGGGCCCAGCGTGTGACTCTCCACATCTGCATCTCCAAGGCAGGGCGCATCATGGCAAAGCCAGGAGCATGGCACCTGCCAAACCTCCTCTGTCCCCTAATTCCAGTCTATGACTCCTGTCCCACCAGGCCCTCCGGACTTGTCTGACCTCTGTTTTTCAGTCCACATTATATTTGGCATTTTTATCACCAGGGCTTGGGCAATTGGGCAAAACTTTTGGGCCAGAACTGGGCACTATTTCTGAGGAGTTTTCCTCAGTGAACTGCTTGACGCTCTATGGGTACAAATGGGAAGTTTTGACAGCTGCAGGGAGAGGTGGTGTCCTGGGGTGGGAGGGGTGATGAGCACACCATAAATCCCGTCTGCCTAGAGTGTAAATCTGAGGCTGCACAAGTTCTGAGGCAAGGAAATCGGAACTATGGAGTCAGGTAAACAGACCAGAGTCAACAGGAGCAAAGAAACAGCTCTTGTGGTCTTGCCATCCGCAGCCTTGGGTTGGGTTGCCAGGGAGTCAAATGGCTGGCTTCTTAGGAGTCATCTTTGATTTTTATGGTTTTGTGCGGTTTGGTAAAGAAAATAAACGCAGGACAAGGGTGGGACCCTTTCTTGCAGTGGCCCGGGGCAAATGCTCACAGTGCCATGGCAGCCGGCAGAGTTTCCAGGGCGGCTAGATGCTGTTGGCTCCTTCTCACTCCAGAGAAGTTAGCAGAAGACCGCTGAGTTGTCCCTTAGCCACCCCATGGGTCACTGATAGGTGGGTCCTCCGGTGAAAACAGGGAGCTGCAAGTCAGAGCACCTACATTCTAGGCCCTGCTTTGCTACAAATCCCTGACATGATTTGAGGCCTTGTGACTTATCTGAATTCCAATCTCCTCATTTACAGACAGAATGGACACAATATCCACATTCTACCTGACTCAGAGGATCAAATGAGGTTATAGACATCATATATTTGGAAACCTGTTACCTTGTGAAACTATCAAACTTTGTGCAAACATTTTTTAATTATAAAGAAATAATTACTAGCAATTGCTAAGTACTTTTTATTATTTGGCCCAGAGATGGGTAGGGCTCAGCACAGAATAAATATATGAGTCTTTCTGTTCAAAGAGAAAGAAAAAGTACCACTAAAGTTATTAAAATACAAAACTGTAGTTGACAATATTTAAAAGTGTCTAAGACAAATCTTAAAAGTTCTTATCACAAGAAAAAGTATTTGTAACTCTGTGAGGTGATGTATGTTAACTGGACTGATGGTAGCGATCATTCTGCAGTGTGTACATATACGAAATCAATGTGTTGTACACTTAACACCAAGACAGTGTCTTATGGCAATTATATCTCAGTTTAAAAAATAAATTGAAAAATAATACAACTTTTCCTTTTTATTCATGGATTCTCTCTCCACCTGTCAATGTATTTTTATTTGCTATTTAATGTTGAACTACATTAGGCATGGGGAATGTTATAGAGTGAGTACAGAGACCTTCATAAACTCCTGAGAACTCTGCTCCAAAACATCGTGTGTGTGTGTGTGTGTGTGTGTGTGTGTGTGTGTGTGTGAATGTGTGTGTCCCACCTATTATGACCTGATGTGCATGGCCTAGCTGAGGCGGGCAAGTTACGCCAGTCATTTCCCCTTCCCCAACCCACGGGACAGGTGATCTAGATGGGTGGGTGGGGCTGGCCCAATAACTGCTAGCCTGGGTTCTGCTAGGCGGGGGCCAGTATGGTGTCGCCAAGAGTTGGTCTGGAACGTGTACCCTGGACCTGACCCTCACCGACCCCATGCCAGGGTGCAGGACCTTGCTGGGGCTAAGGGGAGAGAGAGATCAGGTGAGGCCCAGGGCACCAGAGAAGAAGGAAGCAGGCATTGAAGAACCCCTCCTGGGGAGTTGGCAGAAGGTAGAACCATAATTTAATTCAGGTGCCAATCTTTCACTTTGAACTTTGTTTAAAAAAAAACAAATTCTGGGACTAGGACTGCAGAGCAATAAAGTTCCGTGTAGGACAGCCCTTTGTACTGAGCCCTACGTGCCTATGGTGGATCTGGTGATTATCTCATGAATGCTAAGGACCATGCTGCAAGGGAACTAGTTCTACTCCTATTCAGCAGCAGGGGAAACTGAGAACTTTTGCAGGTTACACTGAGCCCCATGAAGTCAGAGGTAACGTTATGCCCAGGCATAACAGAAATGAATCCCATAGATTCTCTCTGATATCTGTGAATGTGTTCGTTGGGCTGTTGAACCATATTCTCATCTGACCTAGATCAGTTAACTAATAAGTACTGCTAACTTCATAGAAAAGTGATGGTTCATGATCTCTTCAACAAAAAACATTATTCCAGCAACCCTATAAAGAGTCTTCACTGATGACAAATTTAACACCCAGAGGGGGTTACTGAAATGTTTCCCAGTCATTTATACTCGTTCACTGAACCATTCAGCAAACAATTATTGAGTACCTGTGACTGTCAAAGATTTGCTTGTCATATGGAGGGAATATAAATGTGATCAAGATCTGACTTCTCCCCTCTGATAATTCATTTGTGCCAGAAAACTTGCCAACTTAATGCAAGGTCAATAATGAAAAGTGTCCTGAAGAAAAAACAATTATGGGGGGCGGGGGTCAAAGGAGAGAGTCCTCTTGCAGGTGAATGGACAACTTCCTAGTTTGGTGTTATTTAAAATGGTCCTAGAGAATGGGTAAGGCTTTGCACATGAAGGTTGTGAGACAGGAACAGTAAGGGCAAATCCACAAGGGTTAGAAGAGCATGCAGCTTGTGCTGGGAACTGTGCCTCTTTCAATTTCAAGCATGTGTTTCCATGTCCTTATTTGACCCTGCTCCCTGCTACTTGGCCATGTTTAACTAATCTAGAGGTATGCTTCTCTGGAATTCTTCTTTTTCTTCTTCTTCTATTTTTTTTTTAATTTATTTTTCCCAAACAGATTTGGAGAATGAGGTGTCTCTTTTGGTTGTAGAAGCTGCGGGCTGGCACTCCCTGAGAGCCTTAGGTGGCAGTTTGCTTAACATGTGGGTGCTGCCATTTGCATGGAGAGAATAAAGGTGTCAGGCAGAGAAGCAGGGACAAGGGTGGGGAGACCGGAACAAGTGCTTGCTTCCTCATTTTCAGGTCTTCCCATGCCCGGAGGTTGCATCGGCCTTCTGTCTGTGGATGCCCTGAGTCCTTCCAATCAAGTTCTTTTTTGCATTGGCTATTGTGAGGTGAGTCTGTGCCTTTCAAAATCCAGAGATCTTGTTCAAATATAAGGGCTATTGCAATGGTCTAGGTGAGGACTCAGGAGAGCCCACAGCTGGGCAAGGGGGGAAGATGGAGGGGAGGCGCCTGGATGAAGGAACTTTTGTGGACTGAACTGTGATACTGTGACGATGGTGCATGCTTACAGAGGGGCAGAGATAATGGGCAACACCAGATTTTATGGGATCACTGGTATAATTATGACTCTAAATTGCCATTTAGTATACTTTGTATTATAGGATATAAAAATGGCCCTCACCCCAACCTAAGGAGTGTTAAGTTGACATCTAAGGCAGTCAGGGCTTCCTGTGATTCAGGATCTCGCTATTTTCTGATTGTACAGAAAGATAAACAACCGGCACAAGATTCTACATCTTTTAAAAAAGCATTTGAATTTATCTAAACAGTTTCCAAAATAGGATGAGGTGTAATTCCCTTTTGAAAAATGGGGTTCCAGAGCTTCTAAATACTTGCATTTACAAAATAGTTGATCAAAATCCTCTCTTTTAAGACAAGGTCTACGCTATCAACTCAGACTCTGCATCCTTTTCTTTGGCTTTCTCAGAGACCTGACTCTTCCGCTCATCTCTCCAATTCCTGAGGGAAATCTTTTGTTTCTTGATTTGTCACTTCAGTCTGTTTTACTTTTCTCCTTTTTCTTTCGCCTGAAAGGCTGTCTTGCTTTTCCTACTGCCCTTTTGAGATAAGTCTATAGCTAGTAGGAATCGGCTGGGCGGCAACTGTGCTGACCTCCTAGACTCTTCCTTCCCTGTCCGTTGGCCGCATTAACTTTCTGTCAGATAGCCCTGTCAGATCTAAGTTTACAGGAAGAGGAAAGCTATAGAAATTCACAGGCACAGAAGCATAAGAAAAACCGAGAGGGCAAGTCATGGCTTAAAAATATTTTGATAATCTTGTACACTTATTTGTAGAGTTGACTGTGGATTTCCAAGAATGTGGTAGAAAAGGAAAGGAAGGTAAAATTTAATGGACCAATTGTAGGAAATAAACTTGCAAAGCTAAGAAATACGATCTAGAGACTTTAACAAAACACACACAAAGCTGACACTATAAATAGCTGTGGCAGCCTGCGGAGTTCATTACGTCCAAGGAGTGGCCTGGGCACCTTGGAAGGTAGCTGCAAAGAGCAGGCACACTCCAGGACGTGCCCTTTCACTCAGACTTCACAGACGTCAAATTTCCAAGGGCTCTGTTCTCTCTGTGTCTGCCTGCAGAGGGAAGTGTGACCACACCTTGCCCTTTGCTTTGGCCTGACTCAGTGACCAGAACTTGGAGAACAAATGCCTGGTGTGTTAATATGTCTAGCAGAGGGATTTGGAATTAGGATGAATTTGCCAACCTAATTTTTTTTCCTGCTCTTTCTCTAGTTTCTTTGTGTCATGCTGAAGTTGGTAACTGTTTATCAAAGAGCAATTAAAATACAGTGTGTCCGTAAAGTCATGGTGCACTTTTGTCCTGTGACCGGTCAAAAGTGCACCATGACTTTACGGACACACTGTATAGCTTCTGATGTTGGATGACAAAAAGCAATATTTCTGCCATTAGCCCAGCCCCAAAGGGGAGGACATACAAGTCTTCCTGCTTATCTATAGACTTTCTTTGAAATCCAGCTAACTTGTTATCTCTTCAATTTTGTAGTCTTCCCTCAATTTCCCATCTTTCCTTCCTTTGAACTTGTTGGTCTCTGTCTCTAGTGGCATGAAAAAGGAATTGGGTTTTACAAACTAAAGTTTATATTTTGGCTGGGACTCATGTTGTCTTCAGTGAATTCCAGTAAAAATTGTACCATTTAGACTGGGACTACTAAATGTTTGGTGATTGTTATATTACTTCTATATTTTTATTTAACTCTCTCTGCAATGGTTAGGGGCTCTTTTTTTTTTTTTTACATTTTATGGATGGGAAAACAGAAGTTCGGGTTACATGGCTTGTCCGAGACAATGCTGTCAGAATTAAACCTGGATCTCTTACCTATTGTGCTGTATTGACTTCAGATTAACTTTTCTGAACCTTAGTTCTTTTGTCTTTGAACTAGAGATAGTCAGGTAATTATAATGGACCAATGATAAAGAAAACCTAACATGAAAGGTTAAAATATGCGTATGCATAATCTCTTCCTCCTGTCCTTCACTGAGTTTTACCATAAGCCATCATTTATCTTCTCATGTTTAAAAGTTGAATTTCTACCTAGATCCTCAATTTTCTCTATATGGTAGTTTTCATGCAGACTCTACAGGTCTCACAGTGTCACCAGCAAATACAGACATGGAGATGACTTGATTTTGATGATCATAATTTCTTTTCTCCCTTTTAGATATGCCTAGTAGCCTGGCATCACGACACACTGTCCATTTTGTGAGACTAAGGCAATCTATCCTTGTTTACCACATTTCTCCCTAAATGTCAGCTCGTCGCTACAATATTGCCACTCCAGGAAATTAAGTCTGTGGAAAAATCGAACAAGTTTCCAAACTATTTGGATTTTTTTTTAAAGATTCTTGGGAGCTTAATTTTTCTTTTAGCTACTCCAAAATATTATAAAAATGTGCAAGAGTGGGGACATAAGCAGAAGCAGGTAAGTAAGGTATTTCTTGCTTCTCTGAATGATTTGCCTGCAATAACTTCTGAGTGAAATGTTTTTACAAAAGAGAGACTTATGGCAAGTCAAAGAGGAAGAGAGGAAATGTTCAAGGGGAGGGCTGACTGACTCTTCCTTAGTTCATTGCATTTTCCAGCAGCGTGGGACATCCGATGGGGGGAGTATGTGTGTCCCCCGCTCCCCAGGGGAAAGCAGTGGGCCTAGGCCAGTGATTCTCAGTTCTGGCTGCACATGAAAATAACCTGGGGAGAATTTAAAAATCTCAAACTAGGAACAAGCCCAGACCAACTAAATTAGAATCTCTTGGAATGAGGCCTTCGTATTAAAAAAAAGTCTTTCAGGTCATTCTCACGTGTATCTGGGGTTGAAACAACCAGCCTAGAAGAGTTAGGCAAGCCAGGCCTAAAAACCAAGCTGTTTTCCTGCAGGGTTTCTGGGATAAGTGATGCAAGAATATAGTTTATCTTGAAATAAACGTAGAAGGATAATTTCACCGACCCCAAGAATGTGCACTTTGTGTATCTTTCTGGCAGAGGTGACAACTGCGATGTGTGTTAACAACAAACTGATTTCCTGTTAGAGCCATAGGTGAAAGGCCTGGGGCAAGCATTTCATGTTAAGAGGTATGACAGAAGTGAAGACAGGATGGAGTGAGCAATATCAGAAATAAGTCTGCTTCAACAATTACAAATACATACTTCCGGAATACCTCCCATCCTTGGCCTTTCTTATCTGATCGTGCAAATAAGAATGCCAATTTATCTCAACCTCTCCCTTCCCCTGTAACTAACCCTGCTCCAGGTCCATTGTGAAGTAGAGTTTACATTTTTAATTTTTCCTTTCAAAGTTATTCCTACTTGTTCATTGCAGCTATAAATGGCACCATTATGATTTCTCTTGCAAGTCTCTCCAGTTGAAAGGTAGCATGAGGTGTGGAAAGAGCACGAGTAGGGAACAAGCAGAATTGTTTGAATTCCTCATCTGTTAATTAATTCAGTGACTTTTGGCAAATTTCTTTATCTCTGAGTCTCAGTTTCATAGTCTATAAAGTAGAAACAGTGTCACCTACTTTAAAAGGTTGTTGATAGAGTAGGAAAATAATGTAGGTTAAACACATAGGCTAAGTGTCAGGAAAATATAATGGTCATTTGGTAGTGTTGCTATTGTTGCTTTTCTTTCTGTAGTACCTTTCCTCACTTAATTTCAGAGATGAATAACTATTAAGTTGCTATAGGAATAAGTTAGAATAAGAACAGCACACTTAAATATATCCCTCCCTATGTTCATTGCAGCATTATTTAAAATAGTAAAGATACAAAGCAACTTAAGTGTTTATCAGTAGACAATTAAATAAAGAAGAAGTGGTACATATATACAATGGAATAGTACTCAACCATAAAAAAGAATAAAAATTTTATAATTTGCTACAACATGGATGGACTTAGAGGGTATTATATTAGTGAAATAAGTCAGACAAAGACAAATACTGTATAATTTCATTTATATTTGGAATCTAAAAAACAAAATAAATGAACAAACAAAACAGAAACAAACTCATAGAAGTGGAGAATAGACTGTTGGTTGCCAGGTGGGAGAGTGGTTGGGAAATAGGTAAAAAAATAAAGGGATTAGGAAGTTTAAATTGGCAGTTACAAAATAGTCATGGGGATGTAAATTATAGCATAGGGAATATAGTCAATATCGTAAAACTATGTATGGTGTTAGATGGACTTGTTAGGGGATGAAGTCATAAGTTATATAAATCTGATCACTATGCCATATACCTAAAATAATATAACATTGAAGGTCAACTGTAATTAAAAAATAAAATGAAATTGAAAAAAATTTAAAGAGAAACAGAAAACATTCTATTTATATTTAAAGATCAAGCACAAATCATGCTAACTCTATAACTTAAATGAATTTATAATGGTAAAAACCACTGGTCCACAGTTTAGCACATAGTAGGTATGTAATAAATATTATTTAGTTCTTATTATCTCTATTTTTAGGGAACATTTTAGACAAGAAAGGGGATGCAGCATTATAATATTTTATGGTAATATAACAATCTGTATTATTGTTTTTAAACTTTTGTTTTACCACTTTTGGATTTCACATTTTAATATTTATACTTTCTCAAATTCCCAGATAATTCTACCTTAATTTTGAACCTATGATTCACTCCTCCCCTCTATTCTATCCACTGTCACTATTCTCAGAGATTTCAGCAACCTTGTTGACTTTCTAATATCCTGGCAGTATGGTTCTTTGTCTTTTTATTTTTATTAAGAGGAGGGCAAATAGAAAGACTCCTGCATGCACCCCAACTGGGATCCACCTGGGAACTTCCCATCGGGGCCAACATTGGGACCAATGGAGCTATCCTCAGTGCCTGGAGCCAATGCTCTAACCAATTGAGCCTCTGGCTGTGAGAGGGGAAGAGATACAGAAAGAAGAGAGGGATGGAAAGAGAAGTAGATGGTCACTTCTCATGTGTGCCCTGATCAGGGATTGAACCTGGGATGTCTGCACACCAGGCCAATGCTCTAATCCACTGAGTTAACTGGTCAGGGCTAGTTCTTTGTTCTTTAATTATTGATTTTCATGTCACTACATCTCCCTACACATGTGACCATTATTAGAAATGTCTCCACTGCCAAGATCTCATCTATAATCCTCCTTTCTGAACAATGCTATCTTCTATTCTCTTACCCTTCTTACCCTTCGGATCTACTAGATGTGATAGGACACACAGTTCCCAGGTGTGATACAGAGTCTTTGAAATGGATACATAAGGAAACTGTCAGGGTCCATATTAAGCTAGAGAAATCAAGTTGGTTCTAATGCCAGCTATTTTAGTTTTTATTTCAGAACCTAAAATGAGACTTCTCATTATGAATGTAGATTAACATTTATACATAGAGAAATGGTATTGAGCTATGGATTGTAGTAGATGGATTAATATACTACTCTAGTAGAAAACTCTAGAGATTCTTATGAGACTCTCATCCTAGCTTCTGTCTGTAATTTTGCTATTGATTATGAGTTGGCACATCTTCTAATTTTCCCCATCTCTGATGTGATTGGATCAAATAAACTTAAGTAACTTTCAAATGTCATAATCAGTAGTTGAACTGAAATGAATTTGGGGGATTAGAGCAGATAAAAGAATTAGTAGAATGGAGTCATTCCTTAGTTCTTACATTTCTTGAGCCCCTACTATGTGTCAGACACTGTTGTAGGTTTTAGGTATAGAAGGATAATGAAGAGCTGACAATCTAGTGAGCGAGATAGTAGGCAGACACAGGTTGCTGTCTAAGAAGGCTTTTCTAGTTGCTCCTTTGCTCACAGTTTTGCAGAGATATTCAATGTGTATGGTTACAGTGGGTGGAGTTGCAATTGGGCATAAGGGCTGTCAATTTAGAATGTTCTCAGCTACTTATATACATAGAACAAAGATATCTGGAGACACCCTAATGAATTTTCAATTTGTGAGCTGCTTGGCATTGGCAGATAGAGTCTGGTGCCAGGTCAGTAAGTAGGATTTATATACATATTTATTTGGAGTTTCCAACAGATCATTCCTGGAAAGGAGGTCTATCCTGCGAGAATTATAATGCAGGTGGGCTTCAGTCATCAGATGTTTCATTATGACCATTTGGGGTATTGTACCCATTCCTGGTATTCAAAATGAAAGAAATGTAGATATATGAAATAATGGTGTCTGATCCTTAAATAAAATGATTTGGGGGAAAAAAGAGAAAAAAGGCAGCCTTGAGCTTTCCAAAAGTGACAAAAACAGTGTTTAAACTCATTTGACCTCTTTAACTTTTGAGGTTCATGGAAAAAACACCTATTTCTAAGGGTCCTTGGAAACCAAACTCCTTCTATCTATAGTTGCTTTGAAGAAGGAGGTTATTAAGGGGTTTTCAGTCTCTTAACCTCTTTAATTCTCAAGAAATCCTTAATAAGAAACAAGAATGTGCTTTCTGGATGCTCTTTGGTATATAGACAGAGGAGTTTCCACAAGTTATAGTTAAAGAAACACCTTCTTGCCAAGTCTAGGCATGGTGGTCTCTACCCTAGAGTTTCTTGCCAACATACTTATTTGTAGAGCTACCAAGAGGACCCTCTGGATGTCTAAACTGCTGACCAGGTATGCTTTGGTAAACTTGTCACTGTCATACAAGAGGAAATGACATCATGTCAAGTGATGATTAATATTCTATAGATAGCATTTGTTGCCCTGACCATGTCTGTGTTTGAGACACTGCTGGCCTGAGAGAAATCTCTAGAAGATTCAGTCCATAGGAAAGTTTTCATAGCTTCAACCGTTTGCCTCCCAGCTTCACTGACCTTGTGAAGTCTGTTCAGAATTAATGTTTCTTTTGTTCAAATTCTTGTAGCTATTATTTAGAACTTTTTCTGCCTAATATTATAGGTATTAACATTTCTGTCTCACGAAATGATAAGCTCTATGAGGATTTTCTTCTCCATACTTCTATAGTCTTGACAAATTAAGTGCTAACTTCCCTTGTTTGAGAAATGACCAAGGCAGGTTTAAAGCAGTAGGAAGTTAGAGCCAATGGTGGCATCCAACTAATTTTAACTGCAAAGCAAAATGCATCACATGCAAGGTAACATTGAATGACTCAAGTTGATTTAAATAGGAGAATTTAAATATGAGTGCCTCCTCAAAGGGAATTTTCAGGGTTCTCTTGCCAAACTTTCCTGAGGCCCCCTCGGCCATTATCTTATAGATGCCATTAAAGTTTAGTAAAACTCAGGCATCATAGTGTAATGGCTAAAGCTGGCTTAAAAATCTAAGTAATGTGCCTCCCCTGTATTCCAGCTCTATTATCTTATTTATTTAAGAAAATTTTACTTTTTGCATTCAAAACTATTTTGTATTAGCTTCAGGTGTATAGTAAAGTGGTTAGACATTCATACAGGTAACAGTGTTTCCTCTGATAATTCAAGTGCCCACGTGAAACCACAGATAGTTATTACAGTATTATTGACTATATTCCCTATGTCTATTTTGTAACTACCAATTAAGACTTCTTAATCCCTTCACCTATTTCAGCCCACCCGCCCTACATCCATCCCCTCTGGACTCTATCAGTTTGCTCTCTCTGACATCGCTTGTATGTGGAACCAAGAGAACAAAATAAATGAACAAACAAAATTGAAACAGACTTAACAGATGCAGAAAACCAGCTGTATTATCCTGAGCTGGTTACTTTCCTGCTGTAAATCTCAGTTTTGTCATTAAAGTAAAAAATAAAATAATCCAGAAAGCAGGAAGAAGGAAATTGAGAGGACACACACATTAAAAGGTGGTGGTGTGAGGGGTGGAACAAACATGGCCTACTCCTTGAGTTTGGTAATAGGGAGAGAGGGACATTTATGGGCTACCTGTAGATCTGCAAATTCAGGCTTCCATTTCAAGGTTTCGGCTGCATAAGTGACTAGGGGAATACATACATAAGAAAGGAGACCAGCAGCTCTCCTAAAATTCTTCCTTGAAAAGAACAGAAATTACAATTGCTAGGACTGGGAAGAGATAAATAGAGACAAGATAATCTATTCTGGAACTAAAATCAGAAACTTTAAAAATAATTTACATATGCTTAAGTTTTACCCATTATTGTTTGTCATTGTTTCTGCGATGGAAATCATGCTCTTTCCTGCAATGCCCTTTGTAAATTCTACTACTCTTTAAGCTTTAACTCAAGTATCACCTCTCTTATAAAGCTTTCTCTGACCCAAATCCAGAAGACTTACTTGTTGTTGTATCTGCTCTTACATTGCACCTGTTGTGTTCATCACAACAATGATAGTCTTGCATTGTTGTGGTGTGGGGTGAGTCTGTCTTCTCACTGGCCTTGTAGCTTCTTTAAGGAAGGATGCTTTAATTTTTGTTTTGACAGTCATACACACTTTGTTTGCTTCTATACCATAGTATGTATTTGTAATTATTTTCATATAAAGATATATTTTCCTTCAAATACTTGAGTAAAATTGATGATGAAAGTGTTCCATAATTTTATGAGGAAATAAGTATTTTTTGAGGCCAGTTTTTTTTTCTTTTCAATTGAGTTTTGTTGTGGTGACACTGGTTAACATAATTATACAGGTCAGTTTCAGAGCTAATGGATGGGCCATACGGCTTACCCAGTATAGCATTTCCTAATGTTCTTAAGTACATAATTTCTTCACAGAAACATTATGAATGTAGAGATTGATTTAGGCTGTGTAAGTGTAGTCATTCACTTACTATATAATTCCATTGGGTCTGTTATCACATGTACTATTATTTATTTAATCATGTTTTCTTTAGCTCAGCTGATTTCTTTTGCTTAAATTAGTTTGTAAAAATTTTAAGAAAATTATGAATGTGTATAATTTGCCATAAATAGAAAAGAAAATATTCAAATACATTGAAATATGAAGTGCTTATCCACGTATTGCTTAAAATCGTTTCTGTGTGACCAGTGGTACAGTGAACTGCTCTCAGGTTTAGGAAGTAGGGCTCCAGAGCCTTCATGAAGCCACCATTTTCCTTCATCTAAAGAACCCTAACTATTAGACAAGTTGTCTGTATTTCTCATACGTCTCTGCTAAAGTACTTTACGTGGCAGAAGAGAGCAGGAATGCTCTCTGGTCCTCCTTGTCCCCCAATCCTGGCATGATCTCCCCTCCACAGGCAAGAATGGGCATGCAACCATGGGTGGTCTGGCACATAGCATCAGAATGGGCCAACATAAATTTCTTTGAAATCTGCATTTTTGTCATGATAATCATAGACATTTTGTTGCTATCCTATAGTATGGTACATATTTGTCATTATTTTTATACAAAGACATATATTTTCCTCCAAATATTTGTGTAAAATTAATGATCTTTGATACTGTTTATTTGATGATTCTGAGTATAACCACTTATACCATCGTGCCCCATGCTTTGAGAATAAGGTAATTTTGAGTAAAACACAATATTGAGTAAAACACAATATTCCTCTTAGTGTTCAGATATAATTTGGTAGAAGATTCCTCACTTAATAACACAAACAGAAATCCAAGGAAACTGAGGTTTGCATAAAACTCTAGGAAGAATTCGTCTACTGAAACATTAAGAAGTGAAAAACAAAGGTGATTTATCTAGATCCCTGGTTGGCAAACTGTGTCTCACGAGCCACATGTGGTTCTTTGGCCCCTTGAGTGTGGCTCTTCCACAAAATACCACGTGTGGGCAATACCTCAGTAAGGAATGTGCCTACCTATATAGTTTAAGTTTAAAAAATTTGACTCTCAAAAGAAATTTCAGCCTGACCAGGCGGTGGCGCAGTGGATAGAGCGTTCGACTGGGATGCGGAAGACCCAGGTTCGAGACCCTGTGCTCGCCAGCTTGAGCGCGGGCCCATCTGGCTTGAGCGAAAAGCTTGTCAGCTTGGACCCAAGGTCACTGGCTTCAGCAAGGGGTTGTTCGGTCTGCTGAAGGCCCACGGTCAAGGCACATGTGAGAAAGCAATCAATGAACAACTATGGTGTTGCAAAGGCAACGAAAAACTAATGATTGATGCTTCTTACCTCTCTCCGTTCCTGTCTGTCCTTATCTATTCCTCTCTCTGACTCTCTCTCTGTCCCTGTAAAAGAAAAAAGAAATTTCAGTTGTTGTACTGTTGATATTTGACTCTGTTGACTAACGAGTTTGCCGACCACTGATCTAGATCATGCTGGACCAGACTTAAAAGTTAATTATTGATTAATTGTTTGATTTTTTAGAGAGAGGAGGAGGAGGTCGGAGAGGAGGAGGAGGTAGGAGAGAGAGAGAGAGGTATTTGTCGATCTACTTATTTATGCATTCATTGGTTGATTCTTGTATGAGCCCCGATCAGGTATCAAACCCACAACCTTCGTGAATTGGGAAAATATTCTAACCAAATGAGTTAATGGCCAGGGCAAAAATTAATTTTTGATAATTAATTCTGGTAATAATCGATCTACTTTTTGTCTGAATGACAGAGCCCAAGGAGACCCTCTCCATTTTAAAGGAAAATGTTATTTTTTATTCTCATTGGCTTTGATCAGTCACCCAGGCCCCAGTGCAGCAGGTGGGTCAGTGCCATTGAACTACACATCCCACTGCATTGAAAATACCTTTAGATATTATGGATAATGTGTCACAGAAGTTAGTGCCTCGTTAGAGGTTTTTCATTTATCAGTTGACTTCAGGATACCAGTTGGGAGTCCTTATCTACACTTTTTCTCTACTGCTCAATTTGCTAAATTATTGTTGTGTCATACAAGTACACTTTAAATTGGGGCAGAGCTAGTCTCACTTTGGAATTTAACTAGTAGATGATTTATTTTTGGCTGAGCTGGTCTCATTTTTAAATTTAGAAAAATGGAAGAGAAGCTTTTGGCTTTAATTCAGTCTTCTGTTTCTGCACTTACGGCTAGTGGTGATGGCTGGCAGGTTGATTAAACCATCTTCATTTAGCTGGTAGGAGCCTTACAAAACTGCCTGGAAGTCAACAGAATAAGCCCCAGGAGGGAAAGCAAAAACTAGATTGGAGTCAGTTTTAAAGTTTCAGACTTGGCTTCAAATAAAACTGTCTGCATGGTTATTCTATTTAACAGGAATTCTAGGGGTTTTAGTGGTTTTAGATGACAGAATCAAGAAAGCTTTAATTACTTTAATGTAGCATGCCCAATATTTCTTCATGATGTGTGTGTGTAAGGAAACTGATGACCATTTAGAGAAGTTTCTGCCAAGTCTGGCTCTATTGCTGGCCAAGTCCCTGGGAGAAAGATTTGGTGGCAACTGGACTTTGGGTGAAGAAAATAACCTGTGTGCTATTTTCTAGTCCAGTTGACTTCAGGAGCCATCAGTAGCTTGCCCTCTAAAGCAACAGAAAGGGGGTCCTCTCTCTCTCATGCTGATTGTCTACTCCTCATTTGATGACCAGAGACACCAAAGTTAGAATCTCTGTCTATCTAACTCCTGATTACTCCAAGTCTACCTCTAGGTGATGGAAACCTAGTAACACAGCCACCATTCATTCATCATCAATCTGTGTTCAAGCAAAAACAGATGCCATGCCTCTAACGAGTCTTGTTTCTTGACAACCTTTGGTTTGCAATCTAAATCAATGCTCCCCACTGTCAGAGGGGCCTCTGCTTTGTGCCACCCCCCCCGGGGGCTAATGCAGGGCTGAGGGTGAAGGGCAGTGAGTCCCTGCAGCCCACTCTGTTCCCAGCAGCTCCTCTCCTTTCCTGACCCACTCAGGGTACAGAAGAGGAGTCAGGTGAGAAATGGCAAACTCGGCCACAGCGTAAGGCCTCTCAAAAGCCAAAAGGAGTAGGAATCTGTTAGGATCTGGCATTGGCAGGTATTTCTGCATCTCTGATAAGGGGTGAGTCAGACAGCTGACAGACAGCTGCACTCCTCCTATAGCTGCCTACAGACAACTCCTATCTCTGTGTCTCCAACTTACTGCATCCCTCACTGGGCTGGCGTGTGCTTACGGGACAGGGTGGGCTGGCTTCTGAGCTCGGTTTCTCCCTGGCTGTGTGACCCTTGAAGGCACATATACCAGCTTACCTCTGAGCTCCTGCCTCAGGAGGGGGTTGTATACTTTTCTAAGGACACTTTTAACTCTGAAATTCTATGATGTGACTAAAACTGGGGGATGAGGAAAAAAATCACCCACAGGGAACAGGTGGGGGACAATGGAATAATACAAACCTCACAGAGTTTACCTTTGATTATACGTCACCTCCATTATCTCCCAGTGTTTTCATTCATTTGCTCTGTGACCTTTGGTAAATTACTTAACTTCCCCAGATCTCTGTTGCCTCTTCCGTTCCTTGGGAGCAATAATAGTATCCATATAGAGTTTTTGATTTTAGTATTTATTTTGAGGACTTAATGTTTATACATTTAAAGTGCTTAGCATAGAATGTGCACGTGGAGGTGCTCAAGAAATGTGAGTTTTCTCCACTTTTCCCTTTCTCTCTAAATTTGCTTCACTCTGGATCTCTCTCAGAACTTGTTCTAGGCTGGATGTTATGATTAGGTGTTATACAAGTAAGGCCAAAGGTCAAATGCAGAACACCACCATGCTCCTCAGAGTAGGAGAATGCCTAGGAGAAGTTTTCTGTGTGTTTCTGTTTCCCTAAGCTGGGTTGGTGAAGAGGGGAAGACACGCCAGGTGGTGCCAGCATTTCCTCCTTCCCACTGCTCCCCCTGTGCTCTCTCTACCTCCTGAATCTTATCCCCTCCTTCAGGAGCCTGTTACCCTCACTCTCTGAGCCTACCCTTCACTTACATTGTGAGAGATTGTCTGCATTTCAAATTGCAATCAGTATTTATTTATT
This sequence comes from Rhynchonycteris naso, assembly GCA_037038555.1. NCBI lineage: Eukaryota > Metazoa > Chordata > Mammalia > Chiroptera > Emballonuridae > Rhynchonycteris > Rhynchonycteris naso. The sequence goes on along the minus strand of CM072999.1, from coordinate 79,682,811 downwards.
CTTCTGCTACTTAACATTGTACCCTTCTTTTGTCTCTTCAGCTGGATGGCAGATTTCTTGAGAGCAGGAAAAGTGTGTTTCTACAGCATCCTGTACAAAGAAAGCAATCTGCAGGTGAGCAGAACCATGATAAGTTAAAAAAAATTTTACACCTGACCAGGCAGTGGCGCAGTGAATAGAGTGTTGAACTGGGATGTGGAAGACCCAGGTTCGAAACCCCGAGGTTGCCAGCTTGAGTATGGGCTCATTTGGCTTGAGTACAGGCTCATCAGCTTGAGCGAGGGGTTGCTGGCTTGAGCGTGGGACCATAGACATGACCCCATGGTTGCTGGCTTGATCACAAAGGTTGCTGGCTTAAAACCCAAAGTAGCTGGCTTGAGCCCAAAGTTGTTAGCTTGAGCAAGGGGTCACTGGCTCAGCTGGAGCCCCCCCCCCCCCCATCAAGGCACATATGAGAAAGCAATTACTGAATAGCCAAGGAGCTGCAACGAAGAATTGATGCTTCTCATCTCTCTCCCTTCCTGTCTGTCTGTCCCTCTCTCTCTGTCTCTGTCAAAAAAAAATTTTTACACTTTTCATCTGTTTGCATAGTAGTACTGAGCCTCCTTTCACACCCTTACTACTCTTAATTAATACCAAATTTTCTCAACAGTAGGTCGCTTTGCTTTTTATTTATCATAGAGCAGATGATGCTTCTGATTTTGAACTTGTGCCACTTTTAGAAAGATTGTTTTGTTTTTTCTTCCTTTTACATGTAAAAATGAGAGGGTGCTTTCTAATCTCTGCCTCCCAGGTAGCTGTTTGTGTGCTTAAAGATGGAGCCCTATACCTCCTCCCAGCCCTTGAAAGGTAGATAACACATTTGTTTCCTTATAATGAGATCTTTTCTTTAAAACAAATGTCATAAACCTTTAGTCCTTTCTGTACTCCAAGTCCTTCCTTATTATTATAGTTCAAGCATTCCCTATAATGGAAAATAGCAACCTCACAAATCAATCTCCATTTGACCTATTCTCCACAGTCAAATCCAAGCTCCTGCCTTGGAAGTTATGCATTCCTCCGAAGCTAAATGATACAAAAAATGTCAAAAACACTCATGCATTTGAATCACCCTGTCTGTCTCTGCTCATGCAGGCTGATTCAGCAGGTTGGCTCCTCGGGGAAGGCACTGGGTTCCAGCCTATTTCAGACAGACAAAGGCATCTCCAAGGCGGCTTTGTCAAAAGCCAAGGACATATTTTAGTCATAGGCTCTGAGCTAGTTGCCACATAAACAAATAAAAGGATTTCACTTTAGCTTCCTCAGGTTTTCTGGATTGACAACAAGTACTAAGAGGGAGACGGAAGCCAGTAAGGCAGCCTGGGGCAGCAAGAATCCCAGAAGGAAGCCGGGAATTGCTGGCTCCGGCTCCTTGCTCAGGGCAAGGTTGCGAGCAAAACTCAGCTGTGAACTAATGTCTGGAAAACATCTCGGCTGGACATTTCACCCGGAGACCCAGAGGCTGCACAATGTAGGAGGGAGCTGTTGTTTCAGTGAGCAGTCCTCACTTCCGTCTGTGCAGTGAAATCACCCGTGAGACTGTTCAGGTCAGCCAGTGTCCAGGCCCCTTCCAGTCCTGGTGAATCCCAAGCATGGGTGTTTCGAAAAGATCTCTAGGGATTTCTTGCATGCGGCTAGCATGGAGAACCACTGGTGATCGCAAAAAGTCAGATTTTCTTTTGAATACCTTGACTGAGTTTCTCTGTTAATCACAATCTGTGATTAAACACAGACATAGATGCTATCTATTTCAAGGATGTTAGTTTTTCTCTTTTTGATGAGTCATTCTTAGAGAATAATTGTAGGCTAGATTGAGGGGGGATCTTAGAGCTGACGGAGTACAATGATGGCAGATTGGTTTAATGTGTGGTGCTGCTCTGACTGACAGGCTGCCTGGGGTGGGACACTGAGAAATATTGAGAAGAACATTGAGGCTATATCCTGACTCAACAGATTAGAGTTCTGTGCAACTCCTAAACATGACAGCCATATGTGAGACAGTGGCCCAGTGTCATGTGAGTGTGCTAATTGCCATTCCTTATGTACATGCAGAAATTACTCAAAGAGAGGAGAGTAAACTTGCCCAATTTCATAACAAGTGACTGGTTCCTTTCTTGTTCGTCATTTATTGAACATGAACAATACTCTTGATACTTAACGGGTAAAGTTATGTAGACAATATACTTTCAGGTTGTCTCAACAGAATCACTTGCTAAATTTGAGTAAATGGTGAATGGGAATAGGGATAATTCATGCCCTAATTCAGGCCAACTGTTTCCACTTTTCTTTGCCTTTGCCTATGCTAATATGGCCAATGTCTGTGACCAAATCTGGAACACTAACTCAGTGGTTTGGATTTTGGATCTTGTTACTTTCACAGTTTGAAAACTGGGAAGAGGCTAACATCCACTGTCATTTGGGAACCACTGTTCCAGCCTTCCAGAAGCCTCTCGGGACTTACTTCCAGGTGCTCTGTAGTCCTGACATGTGTTCTGGGAGACTTAGATGATGTGAGCCTCCACATTCAGCAGTTCTTCCACTCACTAAATATATGCATGCAAATACAGCTGTAGATATCTGGCTCCCTGATGATGCCATTACCCCATTCCAGACCCTAGTTTTCAATCCCTTACTTGCTTTCTGGATAGTCTTGGGGGATGACTTCACGGAGCCCTTTCAGATCTGTTCCAAACATCCACTTGCTCTCGTACCTCTGCACACTCCTCACCATTTTATCCCGTGTCAGATCTTTATCCCAAGATAGGATCTGGTGATCTTATATTCAAAACAGAGGAATGAATTGCCTGCTAAGGACAGAAAAACTTTTAAACTCACACCTCTGGCCCAACTATGAGAAATGTACGGCGAAGCACCACTCTCCTGATTAAGCCCAACATGTATTTTCTCTAAATGTTACTGACATTCCATTCAGTTTATCATTACTACATATGTTGCTCTCTACTTTGCAAACTGATAGACTGTTTAGAATAAGTTTTATTCCTTAAAAAAAGCTATACTAACACTATATGTATGTTTATATCATGATAGAAAATAGCCTATAAGATGATATACCACACTTTGATTGTAGTTAACTTAAGGGAGTGGGGAGAGGCTTTGGGTGGGCTTCACTTGCCAGGGTTATTTGGATTTTTTATAAAACAAATAAGCACAAAAGGACTCCAAATAAGCACATATTTTATAATTGCAAAATAAAAACATTAAGTAAATTTAGAAAAATAAAAGTGTTCACACAGAGGCCCTCTTTGGTTCAAAATCTGCTGTCAATCTTTGTCAAATTTATTACAGTGGTATCTTGAGATACGAATTTAATTTGTTCTGTAATCGAGCTTGTAAGTCAGTCAACTCATATCAAACTGCCAATACTGGACCCTTGCGCCAACGCGCCAACTAGCGGCAGCTTTCCGAATCACAACTCATATCTCAGAATTTCTCTGGGATCTCGAACAAAAATATGGACCGAGTCGCAGCTCGTATCTTAAAAAGTATGTTGGTCTGTTCATATCTCAAGATACCACTGTATACAATTCTGTGTGCATCTGAATGTGTGTGTGCGTGTATGTGCGTGTGTGTGAATATGTATGGACTAGTGTAAGGTTAAGAATTGTCCTTTGGTAGGAAAAAGTGTTTCTTATTCTCAATTACTTCCCTGTTACATTTTTGGTGTCAAAATGTAAGATGATGATTTTTTAAATCCTTAATTGGTAAAATAAATAATTGGAGACTCAACATCAGTTCACAGAATTTTAGATATTTATGGATTTATTAAAATTATAGTGTTGAAATTTCTCATATTCTCAACCTCCACATTTTATAGAAGAGAGAACTGAGGGTCAGAGAAACTGTGAAGTGCTCATAAAAAGTGATTTAATTGTTTTGTTCAACATATGACTTTGTCTCTCAATTTAAAAAAATATTCATTTTTCATACAATTCATACTTACTGAGCATACAATGTTTATTAGACTAGAAATTAGGGATAAAAATGATTAAATAAATATATCCTCCTGGAGTTTATAGTGTAACTTAATGACTAGCAGCATTCATTCATTTATTTACCATATGCTAAAACATTAAAAACACTTCCCTTCTTTGGTAAATAAAAAGCCATCTTATTTATGCATCATCATTTTTTTTTCTTCTGAAGTGAGAAGCAGGGAGGCAGAGAGACAGACTCCTGCATGTGCCCGACTGGGATCCACCTAGCATGCCCACTAGGGGGCGATAATCTGCCCATCTGGGGCATTGCTCCATTACAACTGGAGCCATCCTAGCACCTGAGGTGGAGGCCATGGAGCCATCCTCAGCACCCAGGGCCAACTTTTGCTCCAGTGGAGTCTTATCTGTGGGATGGGAAAAGAGAGGTAGAAAGAAAGGAGAGGGAGAAGCAGATGGGCACTTCTCCTATGTTCCCTGGTGGGGAATTGAACCTGAGACTGCCACATGCCGGACCAATGCTCTTCTGCTGAACCAACCAGCCTGGGCCTCATCATTTTTTTTTATCTGAAGTTCATTACAGATTTATTAAACTACATCTATATCAGATGTAGACTTTTGCTTTGTCCGTAATATTGACTCTTGTCTTGCACGCGAATCATGTAACCGTTTTAAATGTTTTTTAAAGTTGGGCAGAAAGAGTACATATGTTCACTGCAAAATAGTTAAGCAATATTTAAGTCTACAGAGATGTAAGTGTGAGTCAGGTGTGGTTGCTCACAGCTCTTCAGCCCTATTCTGGTCTCTGGAGTGAACCACTGTCGGGAGTTTGTGGCTGTTCTTCCTGAGCAGTTTCCTCTGCTTACAGGCACAGGTTCCATGGTACTACTTTTTGCTCTATAGCCTTTCTTATATAATTATCTATTTCTTACAGAGTGAACTCACTTCATCCTCATTTAAGTGATCCTATCATATCTGCAAATAGGATCATCAACCACTCCTTGACAGTTTTGCTTAAATACCGGCCTCTCTCGACTTAAAAACAACTTGTGTTCAACAGGCTTTTGTTTTATAAGCTGATTGGAATTTGGACTGTGTTCTCTCATAAAGTGAGTTACAAATATGTTTTACATGATGGTTGCAGCCGCACAAGTAAAAGGTCAATATGAAAAGGAACATTTAAAGAGTATTTACCACGTGTGAAAAACCCTATTAAGAACTTTCCATGATTTCATCTACTCTTTGTAACATTTTTGTTAGGATGGTTAGGAGTCCAAATCATACAGATGGAATAACTAATGTTCAAAGGAACTAAGTAAGTTGCCTATTGTCATTTAGATAGTAAATGTCAGAGCTGAGAGTCAGCTCCAAGTATGTTTAATTCCTAAGCGTAGGCACCTTCCAGGACCTGACAGTTAGTTCACTAGGGGAAAGGTGAACACACGGCACATGTGCAGCCGCAGGAGGAGACATGGCATTTGCCTCCTTGAGTTCCTGTGATCTTAGAAGGAAAGATCAGGAGCTGGAGGTTAGAAGCTTTGTTTCCACCCCACTTTATTCATACTCTAATTGATGGCTGTGCCAGACGAGGGGATTGACATGTGGGCTGCCACTGTAGAGGTGCTTTTGGCTTCCAAAGAGAGTCAGTAAACTGGCTGGAAATTCTGTTTTTCCCTCTAGATCTCTCTCCTGCCTTCTCCATCCTGCTCTATGTCTTGTGGGGCTAACTTCTCAGGACTCCATCAACTGACTGAGTTCTTTTTCCTCTGGCTTCTGACTGAATTTAACCAATCAGTGAGAGGCATCAGCAGGAGAATGGAAGATGTGAAGGAAGAAATGTCAGGTCACTTCGGTGCCTGGCCTCTTTCCCATGGTAGCTACTTTGAAGTGGCTGCATTCCTAGCCTCCAAGTCACAGCTCCTGTTGGATGGCTTTCTCTACATCTTCAGCTTTCTCAGAGGCAGATTAAGGTCAGTTGAGGTCCTGGGCACAGAAGAAAATATTTGGCCCCTTAAAAAAAGACAGAGGCAGGGAAAATAAAAATACATGTTAACCATATTTTTAAATAAATAAAAATATTATGTACTATTAATGTTAAAATTGCACATATGAAACCAAACTTTGTGTCATTGGAAAAAAGTGTAAAGTTGGGGTTTTGCGGGGCCCTTCAGAAGTCAGGATCCAGGGTACGTGCCCTGTGCACCCACTGTTAAATCCGCCTCTGGGCTTTCTCTAAATCCCAAAAAACAATTCCTCCCTGGTACCTTCAAGCCAAGGGTTGGTAACAGCATTCTTACTCCTACTAGCCAGGTGCTTTGCCATTTCTTATTGGCTTAACATGATGTTGCCCACTGCAATGCCAGTGGCTGAGGCCAGGTGGGTCCACATTGGATTCGGGCAAATGGAAGAGGAACTGCAGAGTTAAAAAACATTGGGCCATTCCTGTTTAATCGAGTCTTGCAATGGCGAATGAGCAAACAGGCAGGGGGAAACCGCTTCTCAGGCAGCAGACAAATGAACAGCAAAAGTAGACCCTCACTGAGGCGGCCAAGAAGTCCGTAAACCGCCCTGAGTCATACCACCCATAGCCTTACGCAGACTACACACATGTGGCACTGCCACATGCTCATGCACTAATCAGGCAAAGTACAAGTGAGCAAGCCTAATACAGCTGTTTTCCCAACAGCCCACACTCTTTGAAATATCCCTTCTTTAAACCCTCTTTAATTGATCCTTTTGAGTGTACCATCTTCTTGCAGCCGGGGACCTGGATAATTCAATAAATAAAACTAGGATTTGTTCCTGAAAACAGATCCTCAAAATTGGAGTCTGTGATTAGGCTGCTCACCTAGTACATGAGGGCACAGATAACACTGGGGAATAAATTTTTGTGGCATCCACAAAAACACTTATTCTTATCTAATTTGAGTGTGCTGATCTCAAATGTGACATTAGTGACATTAGTTTTCCTCTGTAAGCTACAGTTTCTTTGCAATTCAAGATTTTAGGTTTTCATCTTACTGTAAAATTTTCAACATTTAGTTTAACGTAATGAAGTAGAATGTCGTCTTGGGCATCATCTTTGTGAAAATATAATAATTTATATAATGCAGTAAATACACTAAAACACTAAGAGATATGATTGCATCAGAATTTGTCTACAATTTCTAAATAGAACATATTAAAACACTTATTTTAATCATAAAATTTGCGCACAACTTATTTAAATTCTATTCAGGCAAAAATTTGCGTTTGTAGCTCTTGGCGTTTGTGTACTTATTGAGGACAATCTCGTTGGATGCTCCAGCAGTAGTCTGCTCATCACTAACAGCTCCATGATTTTTGGGAAACTTATCAAAGTGACTGTTCAGGAAGTGAATCTTAACACTCATGTTCCATCCAATGTCGCGGAAAGCCAACAGCATCCTTTGAACCAGAAGTTCATAGTTTTCTGCATTTTTGTTGCCAAGGAAGTTCTTTGTAATTGCCACAAAAGACTGCCATGCTGCTTTTTCCTCCTTATTCATCTTCCTGGCAAATTCTTTGTCACGTATGAGGATTCGAATTTGAGGTCCATCGAATACACCTGCTTTTATCTTCTCGAAAGACAAACCAGGAAAAGCAGAAATAATATGTTGAAAACATTCACTTTCTCCATTCAAAGCCTGAACAAACTGCTTCATTAAGCCAAGTTTAATGTGAAATGGGGGAAAATGATCCTGTCTCAATTAACTACAGGTTTATTCACAATATTTTGCATCCCTACTTCCAGAGCTTCACGTTTTGGCCACTCCTTCTGTGTCCAGTGTTTCTCCCAAGCTCGGCTGTCCCACAAACACAGAAAGCAAGGATACTTTGTGAAACCTCTCTGTTGTCCTAGCAGGAAATTTACCATTTTAAGATCCACACAAATGATCCAGTTATGCTCCTCATACTTCATTAAGTCGAGGACAACTTTTATGTCATTATAATCTTCTCATAGATGAGTTGAATAACCAATTGGAATCACTTCATAAACATTACCATTGTGTAGGAGAACACACTTCAGACTCTGTTTAGAGCTGTCAAGAAATAGCCACCATTCTGTTGAACTATAAGTGGTAACACCTAGCTGGCTGAGAAGACTACTGATATCATGACAGTAAACAAAGTGTTTGTCTTCGGAAAAAAAGTCCACAAAAATTTGTTCACACTTCCTGAAATGGGATACTTTAGCTTACTGGTGAAGTACATCCTTTTCTTGAAGCCTGGAGGCTAATAACTCAGCTTCTTTCTTTGGTAGGTCCAAATTTCTTACTAAGTCATTCAATTCAGGTTGGCTAAACTGCTGAGGGGTTAATGACTGCTTGGCATCAGAAGAAGACCCTTCAGATTCTACAACCATTTACTCATGCATCTTTCTTTTTTTTTTTCAGGGACAGAGAGAGAGTCAGAGAGAGGGATAAATAGGGACAGACAGACAGGAATGGAGAGAGGTGAGAAGCATGAATCATTAGTTTTTCGTTGCCGTCGCAACACCTTAGTTGTTCATTGATTGCTTTCTTAGATGTGTCTTGACTGTGGGCCTTCCACAGACTGAGCCACCCCTTGCTGGAGCCAGCGACCTTGGGTCCAAGCTGACGAGCTTTTGCTCAAACCAGATGGGCCCGTGCTCAAGCTGGTGAGCTTGGGATCTCGAACCTTGGCCTTCCGCATCCCAGTCTGACGCTCTATCCGCTGCGCCACCACCTGGTCAGGCTCCTCATGCATCTTATCAAAATATACTTGATCACCATGTTCACTTTCTTCATCCTTAGAAAAAATAAAAGCATTGACAACTGGAACCGGGAGTGTCTCAGAGTACGGGATAGGTCGTATTGCTGAAGGAATATTAGAATATGCAATCATATGTCATTTTTTCTTGCCAATGCCCTTTGTATGGATCAGACAGAAATAACAGTCACTGCTGTGGTCCTTAGGTTCACGCCAAATCATGGGAATACCAAAAGGCATTCCTTTGCATTTTTCTTTTGTCCATTCACAAAGCATTTCCTCACAATTATGACACACAATATGAGGAACCCAATTGTTGTCTTGATCGCCAAGGGGAACTTGAAAATAGGCAATAAATGCCCGTGTCACAAATGATGAAATATTGCACCTTTGATGTTAAAGTGTGTAACAGCCACATATATAACAGAAGGTGTCAAGACTAAACTTACATTTACGCCTACTTGAAGAAGTCATAATTCAATCTTAAAATAAAATAAGAGGGTGTTTTCATCAGATAATAATTTTTTACATTTAAAAACAACTACAATTATGTAAAAGTATGTTTGTAAAACATTAATTGCCCTGTTATGTTCAATCCAAGAGTCATTGCCCCTTAACTCCAATTTCAAAACCAATGCATGCCATTAACTTTAACAAAAAGAAATTAAAATTGCATATAAACTAGAGCATGCACCAAAAAACAGATTTTAGGTTGGGAATCATCGATGCAGAAACATATAGAAAAAGTTCTAAAACCTTATGCAACAGAAAATGAAAAAGAAAATTGTTCCCCAGTGTAATCTCCTTGCCATAGTGAAATGGGTAACTTAGTATGTTGTGGAATAGTAGTTATTCAAATTATCAACAGCTGTTGCATGGAATGGTACTTGTGGAGGATAAGACATTATTAGGAGATCATGTGATGGTGGTATTTGCTGTTTTGTCAGGTGATTTAGATCACATTGACTGTGCCACAGGCTGGCTACTCAGGAAGCATACTCAGAGAGCATAAACAGAAGAAAGGACAGGTTATCAGCCTTGAATGCCTGACTCAGGGCAGAGGTGGAAAGCCAGAGAACCGCTCTGGAAGTGTTTAAAGAATCTCTTATTATTTTTGTTGCTGTAGGGCCAATATATCTAACTCAGGGTAGCTTTTAAAGAATCTTTTATCTTCTATAGCTACTGGGAAAATATGATGGAAGCTCAGCTGTGAGGAAACACTTGTACTCTATTTACCTTTCTGCTATTACATACATGTCTCCAGGGACTTGCAGTCTGGTAAAATAGTAGTTACATATGCTGAGGATTCAGGTGTACCTGGGACAGACTCTCAGTTCTGACACTTAAACACCTGTATGGCATCAGGCAGATTGTTTAATCACTTTGAGAGATACATTGCTGCATCAATAAATGTGCAATACCCCCTGTTCTGATATGATGAGGCATTAATAGCAAAAGAGTAGATTCCTTAGATATTAGATAAGGCTATTTGGGGGGCAGATGCAGAAGATTGAGAACTTCAAACTTCCAAATTCCCCGGATACTTCACAGCTACATCTGTAGCAAGCCCCACTAGGAGAATCAGTTCACTTCTGGTATATGGAGTATCACCATGACTCCTTCTGCACACAAATATTCTCCCTTTAAACAGCTTATGCCTTGCCACCAGGCCCTAGTAGAAACTAAGTGCCTGACCACATTAGTTTTTTGTAGCTGCAGTAAAAAATTATCACAAACTGGGAGGCTTAAAACAATAGAAATTTGTTCTCTCACCATTCTGGAGACTGGAAGTCTGAAATTAGGTGTCGGCCGCCACGCTTCCTCTGAAAGCTCCAGAGGAGAATCCTTCCTTTTCCCTTCTGACTGCTGTTGTTCCAGGAATATGACTGCAGAACTCCAATCTCTCCTTCCCTCTTCACACGGTCTTCTCTTGGACTCTAATAAGAACACTGTCATTGGATTTAGGGTATATCTCTGTAATCAATGATTTCATTCCAAAACCTTTTACTTAATTTTGTCTGTAAAAATGCTTTTTGGCTCAGGTAGAGCATTGGCCCAGCATGTGGAAGATCCAGACTTGATTCTTGGTCAGGGTACACAGGAGAAGAGACCATCTGCTTCTCTATCTCTCCCACTTCTCCCACTTCTCTCTCTCTCTCTCTCTCTCTCTCTCTCTTCCTCTCCTGCAACCATGGCTCAAACGGTTTGAGCAAGTTGGGCCCAGGTGCTGAGCATGGCTCCATGGCCTTGCCTCAGGTGCTAAAATAGCTTGGTTGCTGAGCAACTGAACTGTGGCCCCAGATGTGTAGAACATCACCAGATAGGAAGTTTGCTAGATGGATCCCGGCCAGGTGCATTCAGGAGTCTGTCTCTGTCTTCCCATCTCTCACTTAATAAAAAAAAAATGCTTTTTCCAAATAAGGTCACATTCACAGGTTCTAGGGGACATATCTGTTAGAGGGGGCTACCATTAACACCATTACACTGACTATGGAAAATCAAGTGACCATATGAACTGAGCTGCCCCTAATAAACTGGTCATTATTGGACTCACCATCTATAAAACTGGGAATGTGTAAAAGCAACAAAACAAGTGGAAATGAGATATAAAAGATTGAGTTCAACATGAGCAGGTAGCTCACTCTTTCAACACCCATTCTGGTGCATTTCCTCCTCTATCTCAATTCACACCTGTGGTTGTATGTGGAAATCCTTATATCCATGTGACTGGGGGAAGAAACTTGAGCTTGATTTTGACATGTGGTTAAAGCCAGAGGTGCAGAGCCACTGTATTATGGTCCCAGTTAGCTTGACTCTGAAAGACTCTCATGAAAAAACATTATTTCAATTATAGAACTTTAAGCAGTACATTGGGCTGTTTAGTTAGACCACCAGAAGATGGCTTAAGGTTTGTACCTATATATCTGTAGGAAGTTGCTTTAAACTTAACCAGTTGGTCAGGAACTTAAAGAGAACATGATATAAAGATTGGTGACAACAGGAAATATATAAAAATAGAATTCTTATAATGGGTACAAAACATTCTTTTACGATCTAAATTTCTACCAGAGAACATTTCAATGTGGAGAAGCTCTTGATAATGAGGAGGACAAGATGAAATCATACTGTAGCTATTGGTCAGAATATATCTCAACCAATGTGGTGGCTTGTTCAATGGGCCTCTTAACAAAGTTGCTATGGTAGCAGGAATTAATGATCAGCAATGTATTTCTCCTCCTCTGGTTGATCTGGTCACTGCTACTGCTCAATATTCAACCGACAATAGTAGAGACCAATGCTGACCCTTTGATACAGAATCATTCCCTGGGGCTACAACCAACACTATGTCATTGGAGCCCTCCATCAGGGAGGAAACACTCATTTTTCTCTCACAGAAATGGTTATACATTCTAAATAGGTATTTTCTTCCCAACTTTTCTTCCAGCACTTCCATTCCTAGATTTACATGCTTTATTTTTCCTCATTTGCCCCCTATAACTTATGAAATGGCATAAACTCATAAAACATAAAAATGGATTTGTAACCAGTAAATTCACTACCCCCTCATTCATATAATAGCAGAATAAACTACTGCAGGCTCAGCTTCAATTATAAAAAGAAAATGAATTGTGAAGTTAGGATATATGTGTAAAACCAGAGGTCAAAATACAGTGCTGTCACCCTGACTGCTGGAACTCATGGGTCTAGGAATTAAGATGTGGTGTTGGAAAGTCCTCCTCACTCCCATACCTAATACCTCACTCAAAGAATTTTTGCTTCCTGTCTCCAAAACCTTGGCATTGGTGGTTTGGGAGGTTAGCATGCTCAAGGGAAGAATACCTCCAAGAGGGGACAGTCATGGTTCCATTAAGTCGGAAATTGGGACTGATGGCTCCTCATGTTGCTGAACCAACAAGCAATGATGAAGCCTTGGTAATCAAACTTGCTTATAAAGAAAATGTGAATTACGGAGACCAAGCCTATGCTTGGAGCCCAGAAAATTTACTGGAGTGCCTCTTAGTTTTTGCCTATTATACTGCTCTATGAAAAACTGTAGCATCCCAATAAATATTCAGGTTTTACGTAAATAAAGTTTGAGTCTCCTCATTAAGTAAAGGCTGTATCTGGCCCAGGAACTTATAGGGAGGAGTGAGGAAGAGAATGGGTATTAGAAGCAGTAATGGTTATCAACAGAGGCCTGTGACCAGGTACAAAGGCAGGGAATGTAGGAGCTATGCTGTGTGTTGTTTTTTTCCCCCATCCATATCTTTCTTCCCCTGTGTTATGTGGTATGAAGAACACTGATGGAAGCTTGCATTTTGTTTCATGTGGGAGTATAAGTGACTTTATAGCCCCTTGTGATGATACCTCCGTAGACTGGAACTTTGTGTTTCCTAAACTGGGGATAGGTGCTTTTCAATGAAAGGGGAAAAGTAGATGCTGAGGCATTAAATTGTGCTAGATTATCTCTGCCCATCCTCCCCTCCCAGCACTATGCATGGGGAGCTTGATCTCTGTGAACCTCTTTAAGCAGGCTTCCATGCCCTGTGGCTTTTAGTTGTAATGGCAGATGCGCGTGCTAGAGGAAAGAAAGACCAAGCTGTGCAGTCCTTGACTTCTTCCAGCTGAGGCCACACTTTGGCAGTGACCACTTCCTTCCTTCTTCTTCCCAGGGCCAGGGCAACATTTGGTTGTCCCCTCTCACAGCTGCAATTATTGTCAGGACTCAGCAACTACTCTCTCCCCTTGTGTCTTCAGTCTTTAGGTTAAAGGCTCTTCAAATCATCCCTTGTCACCTTCCTTTAACTCTATCCTCTCTTTGAAAACAGCCCTTTTATGAAACTCTCTTTGGTCACCCACTTGAAGAGCCATCTTGATCTCTTCAGGATCCTGGCTAGTAGAACACCCAAAGCTGTGTTTTTCTGTTCAGGGTAAGGAGTCCCGCCTTCATCTCCAGCCAGCTTATATGTTTGTCTGTGAAGCTGCTTATCCCAGGTTCTCTGTGTATAGGCTAAGGAAAGGACAGATCCCAATATGGCTTTCTTTCCTTGGACTATGGTCACTTCCATAACAACTACTATAGGAGAAAAGAGGAATTTCTCTTTTAGGTTAAGATTTTTTTACCCTTGACCTCATCCATGTGCCAAGGCCTCTGAACTTGGAGATTAGTGCATTGTTTACTCTGTTAGCTTTGTAGTGAGCAGAGCAAATTTACCATAGTATTGTCATAGTTCATTGCTAGACTGTAAGGTTACTTTATTTATTTATTCAACAAATATTTTTTAAACATTTTGTTCTGGGCTATGAAAATTTGAAACTGGACAAAACAAATACCTGCCATCATGGAATTTACAATTTCCTTGAATAAGCCTTTGCCTTCTCTTCTATGGCATTACGAGCGCTGTGGTAGAAGCTCAATGGATAATTATTTAATGAATAAAGACGAGAATTAGAAAAATGATAAAAATGTAGGTAAATTTCAGTCCCATAGCATTTCCCTATAGTTAGCTTTATGCAGTTTAGTTTAATTTGTAAGTGTGAGTGTGATCTTTGCAACAGTGTCCCATGCCTTCCCCAAACCATCTAACACTTAGAAACTTGTGGAAACTCAACGAGGTTTTTCTAGATTCCTCTCAGCTCCATGTCAAATATCTGGAAGCATCACAATACTAGTCTACCTATTGCTGCTACGTAATCTGCCCAATTGCCTCTTCTGGAAAAATCTCACACCTTTGCTCCACTCTCAAGACCCCTTTGCAAGGGCAAGTAAATTCTGTTGTGCAACTGGGCTCACTGGCTTTGCACATATCAGCTGCTTCTCAACTCACAGCCTCTGTTCAGCAGGAGTCACTTCCCCAGAGGAGTTCTTCTAGATTTCCCTCCTCCTTTCCTCTGGCCCATGTTTTTATTTTCTTTTTAACCTCAGCTCTCTTCCTCCATTTCTTAGGTTAGTGTCCTGATGACTGTCAATCAACTCTGGCCCATCATGCTGCCACCATCTGTCTACTGAGAATACTGTTGACTGGCAGGTTGTTATATCAATAGACCCATTTTGCAAAATGGAAATTTGGAGAAACCTAAAACAGCAGAGTAGGTGATGGAAACCTAAGTCATTTATTCCAGATATAGCTCATTCCTGGTAGGTGTCAGCAATGGCATTTTCTCCTTATACTGGTGTTTTTGTTTTATTTTTTTATTTATTTTATTCTTTTTTTAGCACAAGGTCAAATTTTAAAATGTGCATGCTGACACTCACAGTTGTGCCTTCTCATTGTTGGGTGGCTGGTGTGTGGTCAGGGTTTTTCAACTCTTTGTAGTTTTGTGTGAAAATTCACTGTGACACAGGGTGGGAGGGAAAAGACTGATAGGGGAAATGTTTTGCTCACAGCAGATCTGGAATCAAAGGAATGCTTCAGGCTGTGAAAAATGACTTCCCACTCCCTGGCTCCAGACTGTGGGCATTCATGCCTCAGGAAAAGTAACCTGGAAAAAGTGAGGTGTGGGGAGGATGGGAATTTTCACATCACAGCAGAGGATATCCATAGTTTCTTTCCTGGTTTAACTGCATGTGGGTGGTGTACAATTATAAGTGCTCATAAATTGTCTACCCTGATACTGAATTCAGCCCCTTCCATGTGTGTCTGCATGAGCTGAGCTGAAGCCAGTAAAATGGGCCAAAATACACTAGAACTACAGCCAAGCTGATGACAGAGAGTTTGAAAAGTCATCCTGGAGAAACCTGTGGACCCTGTTATTGAAGTAATAGATTTTTTTTGTCCTGAGTCTCTACACAGATGCTATTTTTTCCTCCATCGGGTGGAATATGAAATGAGAATGTACTAACGAAGAAACTGACATTCCATTCTTCTCTAGTTGAAAAACTAGCATTTAGTAACTTATAAAACTATTCAGACATTTAAGGAAAAACATGTCATGTGGCATTTCATAAGATGTTCAAATTGGTTATTGTAAGATTCTTTAAAAATGCAAACATTACTGATATAGCATTATTAATTTTCAGTAGATTGAGAAAAGTTGATTTCTAGCCTTTATGAAATGTCAATGAGCAAAAAGGACTTTGAACTCCTCCAAAAAGAAGTAGTAAAGTACTATGGAAACATTTCCTACCATGGCCTACTGCTTATTTTTTATAGGTGGCTATTTTAATTGACGGTTTGATTAGTTTTCAGTGGAGAAATTGTGTTCTTGTGTGAGTTGTGTAAATGTGAGGCATTTTTGAGGTTGGAAAAGGTGAAGAGAATTAAGAAATAATAGCTAGCGGCAAGATGGTGATGGAATAGGCGGATGTACCAACTTCCAACTCCCAGAACCAAAGTGGATTATAACTCAATTTTAAGAACCATCATCTGGATAAACCAACTTTGAACTAAACTAAGTGGACTCTTCAACCAAGGAACAGAGAAGAAGCCACATTGAGACTGGTAGGAATAGCGAAAACGTGAAGAGGGCTTCCCAGCTCCCCGGAGCGAACGGCAGCCCGGAGAGACCCGCGTGGAGGGAGGAGAGTTTAGCGGAGAGGGAGGGACCTGGGTTCCAGGAACCAAGCCCCAGACTGCAGTCCCAGAGCCTAGAAGAGGCGTTTGGACAGTATTGAGCTGTGAAACAAGTGAGGAAACTGTTTGTGAGAAAGAGACAGTTCTCTCAGACCCAAGATTCTTTTTAAAGGGACAGCTCAGAAAACCTCTCTCACAACCACATACCCAGGGTTCCAGGGAATGGGGACAGAGGAGAGGACCAGAACAGCGGGAAGAAAGTGTGGACTGAAGGCACAGGGACAAACATTCTGAGGGACAGCCACCCTAACCCCTGGGCTAAGTCACTTCCCTAATCAAAAATGAATATTTCCCCTGGAACTAGCAATACCAGCAAAGGGAGACAGGACACCAGCCAAACAAGCCCTCCTGCGGAAATTAGAGCAGAGCTGCTTAGAGGGAGGGAGCTCCCAAGTCTACAGTATGGAGTATTAGGGCCCTTCCTACTCTGCTGAGGGTTGCTGAAGGGATGGTGGTGGCAGGACTCTGAAACGCAGTTCTGTCAGCGGGGGCAGAGGCCCAGCCAGTGTGAGCTTGGTCTAGCCCAGCAGGGGCGGAGGGGACGTGCAAAAGTGATCAGGCAGCTGCGGGCCGCCTGTAACCCCACCTGCGGGGGGGAAAAGCGGGAGGCCAGAAATGGGCAGAGATCTGCTCTGCTACCCTGCGCAAGCTGGCCCTGACCGCAGGAATGGGGCTAGGACCAGGGACAGGTGGAGGCCCGCGGCTGAACTCACGCCAGCAGCGCCCCCCGGCCAGAGAAACCGCGGTTTGCCATCCTATGTGCGCGAGTTGGCTCTGAACGCGGGGAAGGGTAGAGCCCGGGTCAGGAAGTTCGCAGGTGAGCACACGCCAGCAGCCATACCCAGCCCAATAAACCTTGGTTTGCGATCCTGTGCAGGAGGGTCCTGGCCTCGAGGGCAGGGCTAAAGCTCCGGATGGGCAAAAGCTCACAGCTGAGAGCATGTCAGAAGCCTCGTCCAACCCGCGAAACTGTGGTGAACAGGCTCTAACCGCGGGTGCTGAACAGAAGCCCGGAAAAAGGCTGGGTCTGCAGCTGAGCAAAGGTGCTCATCTCAACCCTTGGTGCTGAGGCTTGTGGCTTGAGTGACAGCCCCTCCGTGGAGAAGAGGCAGAAATCACAGCAACAGCCGCAGTGGGCCGGCACTGGCAACACCCATACCCAAACTGCCCTAGGCAGCAGCAGAGGGGGTGGCAGACCTGTAGGCAGACCACACCTAAAGAATACAAAGGCAACACCTACTGGACTCCAGTGGCCACAACTTACTTATACACAAACAAAATGGGCAGGCAGAGGAATGCAAACCAAATGAATCAAGAGAAATCCCCAGAGAAGGACCTGAATGAACCAGATATAACCAAAATACCAGAAGCAGAATTTAGAATAATGATAGAGTGTTCAAAGAAATTAAAGCAACAATGGATAGTCACTATGAACACCTAAATAGAGAGATAACAAATATAAAAAACAAAATTGAAATAATAAAGAATCAGACAGAAATGACAAATACAGTATCAGAACTGAACACCACAATGGAAGGATTTAAAATCAGGTTGAATGATGCTGAGAATCAAATCAGCGAGTTAGAGGACAGAATAATCAAAGGCATAGAAGCAGAGAAGAAAAAGGAAAAGAGACTAAAAAAATGTGAGGAAACTCAAAGGTAGCTCCGTAACAACACGAAGAGAAACAACATTCGCATCATAGGGGTCCCTGAAGAAGAGAAGAGAGAACAGGAAATAGAAACTTTGTTCAATCAAATCATAGCAGAAAACTTCCCTAAATTAAGGCTGGGAAACATTCCACACGTTCAAGAAGTACACAGAACTCCATTAAAGAGAAACTAAAGTAATCTACACAAAGACACATCATAGTTAAAATACCAAAGCTAAGCAATAAAGAGAAAATTTTAAAAGCTGCTAGAGAAAAAAAGGCTATCACCTACAAAGGAGCCCCCATAAGGATGACATCGGACTTCTCAACAGAAACACTTGAGGCCATAAGGGAATGGCAAGATATTTTCAAAGTAATGCAGAACAAGAACCTACAACCAAGACTACTCTATCCAGCAAGGCTAACATTTAAAATTGAAGGAGAAATAAAGAGCTTCTCAGAAAAAGAAAGCCTGAAGGAATTCATTAGAACCAAACCAATTCTACAAGAGATACTAAGGGGCCTGTTGTGAACAGTTCAAAGGGAGGAAAGAATATGGCAAAAGAAGAATACAGCTTTAAAGAATAAAATGGCAATAAACAACTACATATCAATAATAACCTTAAGGGGGGGGAGCAAGATGGCGACGGAGTAGGCGGACGTACCAACTTCCAACTCCCAGAACCAAAGTGGATTACAACTCAATTTTAAGAACCATCACCTGGATAAACAAACTTTGAACAAAACTAAGTGGACTCTTCAACCAAGGAACACAGAAGAAGCCACATTGAGACTGGTAGGAATAGCGAAAACGCGAAGAGGGCTGCCCAGCTCCCCGGAGCAAACGGCAGCCCGGAGAGACCCGTGTGGCGGGAGGAGATTTTGGCGGAGAGGGAGGGACCTGGGTCCCAGGAACCAAGCCCCAGCCTGCAGTCCCAGAGCCTAGAAGAGGCGTTTGGACAGTATTGAGCTGTGAAACAAGTGAGGGAGCTTCCAGGCCTACAGTGTGGAGTATTAGGTCCCTTCCTACTCTGCTGAGGGCTGCTTAAGGTTTTGGGGCGGCAGGACGCTGAAAGGCGGTTATGTCGGCGTGGGCAGAGGCCAAGCCGGTGGGAGATCCGTCTAGCCCAGAGGGTCGGAGGGTAAGCGCGAGAGCGGTCCGGAAGCTGCGGGCCCGCCTTTAATCCCACTTACGGGGACAAAGCGGGAGGCCAGGAACAGGCAGGCCCTGCGCAAGCCGGCCCTGACCGCGGGGACCGGGCTAGGACCAGGGACGGGCAGGGGCTCGTGGCTGAGCTGACGCTAGCAGTCCGCCCCCCCGCCCCCCCCCCCCCCGCCGCCCGCCGGAGAAACCACGGTTGGCCAGTATACGTGCGCGAGCGGGCTCCGAGCGCGGGAACGGGGTGGACCCCGAGACAGGCGGAGGCTCGCAGCTGAGCCCACGGCTGCTATCCCCATCCGGCCGGAGAAACCCCGGATAGCGTTAATACGTGCACGAGCGGGCTCCAAACGCGGGGGCGGGGTAGAGTCCGGGACGAGCGGAAGTACGCAGCTCGGCGGAAGCCAGCAAACACGCCCGCCCCAATAAATCTTGGTTTCCGACCCAGCGCAAAGGGCCCTGGCCTCGAGGGCGGGGCTAAAGCTCCTGACGGGCAAAAGCTTACAGCTGAGAGCACGTGAAAAGCCCAGCCTAACCCGCGGAACTATAGCGAGCAGGCTCCGACTGCTGGTTCTGGGCGGAAGTCCGGAAATAGGCTGGGTCCGCAGCTGAGGAAAGGTGCTCGCCTCTACCCTTGGTGCTAATCTTGTGGCTTCAGTGACAGCCCCTCCCACGGAGGAGAGGCAGAAATCACAGCAAAAGCCACAGTGGGCCGGCGCTGGCAACGCTCATACCCAACCACCCTAGGCGCCGGCAGAGGGGGTGGGGGGCCTGCAGATAGACCACACCTAGAGAACACAAAGGCAACACCTACTGGACTCCAGTGGCCACAACTTGCTTATACACAGAAAAAATGGGCAGGCAGAGGAATGCAAACCAAATGAATCAAGAGAAATCCCCAGAGAAGGACCTGAATGAACCAGATATAACCAAATTACCAGAAGCAGAATTTAGAATAATGATAGTTAGGATGTTCAAAGAAATTAGAGCAACAATGGATAGTCATTATGAACACCTAAATAAAGAGATAACAAGTATAAAAAATGAAATTGAAATAATAAAAAAGAATCAGACAGAAATGACAAATACAGTATCAGAACTGAAGACCACAATGGAAGGAATTAAAAGCAGGATGGATGACGCTGAGGATCGAATAAGCGAGTTAGAGGACACAATAAACAAAGGCACAGAAGCAGAGAAGAAAAAGGAAAAGAGACTTAAAAAATGTGAGGAAACTCTAAGGGAGCTTTGTGACAACATGAAGAGAAACAACATTCGCATCATAGGGGTGCCTGAAGAAGAGGAGAGAGGACAGGAAATGGAAACTTTGTTCAATCAAATTATAGCAGAAAACTTTCCTAAATTAAGGCTGGGAAACACTCCACACATTCAAGAAGCACACAGAACTCCATTAAGGAGAAACCCAAAAAAATCTACACCAAGACACATCATAGTTAAAATACCAAAGCTAATGGATAAAGAAAAAATTTTAAAAGCTGCTAGGGAAAAAAAGACTATCACCTACAAAGGAGCCCCCATAAGGATGACATCGGACTTCTCAACAGAAACACTTGAGGCCAGAAGGGAATGGCAAGAAATAATCAAAGTAATGCAGAACAAGAACCTACAACCAAGACTACTTTATCCAGCAAGGCTAACGTTTAAAATGGAAGGAGAAATAAAGAGCTTCCCAGAAAAAGAAAGCCTCAAGGAATTCATAAAAACCAAACCAATTCTGCAAGAGATACTAAGGGGCCTCTTGTGAACAGTTTAAAGAGAGGAAAGAATAGAGCAAAAGAAGAATACAGCTTTAAAGAATAAAATGGCAATAAACAACTACATATCAATAATAACCTTAAATGTAAATGGATTAAATGATCCAATCAAAAGACATAGGGTAGCTGCATGGATAAAGAAACAGGACCCATACATATGCTGTCTACAAGAGACACACCTTAAAATAAAAGATGTTCATAGACTGAAGGTAAAAGGATGGAAAAAAATATTTCATGCAAATGGAGATGAAAAAAAAGCTGGGGTAGCAATACTTATATCAGACAAAATGGACTTTAAAACAAAGGCTGTAGTAAGAGATAAAAGAGGACACTACATAATGATAAAGGGAACAATTCAACAGGAAGATATAACTATTGTAAATATCTATGCACCAAATATAGGAGCCCCGACATACATAAAGCAGACTTTGATGGATATAAAGGGCGAGATTAACAGCAATACTATCATAGTAGGGGATTTCAATACCCCTCTAACAACACTGGATAGATCCTCAAGAAAGAAAATTAATAAAGAAACAGCAGACTTAAAGGAGACACTAGATCAACTTGATTTAATAGATATCTTCACAGCTTTTCACCCTAAAGCAGTAGAATATACATTCTTCTCAAGCGCTCATGGTACGTTTTCTAGGATAGACCACATGTTAGGACACAAAAATGGTCTCAATAAATTTAAGAAGATTGAAATCATATCAAGCATTTTCTCTGATCACAATGCCATGAAACTAGAAATTAACCACAAAAGAAAAACTGAAAAATACTCAAACACTTGGAAACTAAATAGCTTGTTATTAAATAATGAATGGATTAACAATGAGATCAAAGAAGAAATAAAAAAGTTTCTAGAAACAAATGATAATGAGCATACATCAACTCAAAATTTATGGGACACAGCAAAAGCAGTTCTGAGAGGGAAGTTTATTGCACTACAGGCATATCATAAGAAGCTAGAAAAAGCTCAAATAAGCAACTTGACCCTGCATCTAAAAGAACTAGAAAAACAACAACAAATAAAACCCAAGACAAGTAGAAGAAAGGAAATAATAAAGGTCAGAGCAGAAATAAATGACATAGAGGCTAAGGAAACAATACAGAGGATCAATGAAACAAGAAGCTGGTTCTTTGAAAAGGTAAACAAGATTGATGAACCTTTAACTAGACTCACCAAGAAAAAAAAAAAAGAGAGAGGACTCAAATAAATAAAATTAGAAAGGACAGTGGAGAAATAACAACTGACACAACAGAAATACAAAGCATTGTAAGAAAATACTATGAAGAACTATATGCCAAAAAATTAGACAATCTTGGTGAAATGGACAAATTTCTTGAATCATATAACCTTCCAAAAATCAATCTGGAAGAATCAGAACACCTAAACAGACCAATTACAGCAAATGAGATCGAAACAGTTATCAAAAAACTCCCAAAAAAGAAAAGTCCTGGGCCTGATGGCTTCACAAGTGAATTCTATCAAAAATTCAAAGAAGAACTAACTCCTATTCTCCTCAAGCTATTTCAAAAAATTCAAGAGGAAGGAAGAATTCCAAACTCCTTTTATGAGGCGAGCATAATTCTGATCCCAAAACCGGGCAAAGACAACACAAAGAAAGAAAATTATAGGCCTATATCCCTGATGAATTTAGACGCTAAAATTCTCAACAAAATATTAGCCAACCGGATCCAGCAATATATGAAAAAAATCATACACCACGATCAAGTGGGATTTATTCTGGAGAGGCAAGGCTGGTTCAATATTCGCAAATCAATCAATGTGATTCACCACATAAACAAAAGGAAGGACAAAAATCACATGATAATTTCAATTGATGCAGAAAAGGCATTTGATAAAATCCAGCACCCATTCATGCTCAAAACTCTCAGTAAAGTGGGAATACAGGGATCATTCCTTAACATGATAAAGGCCATCTATGATAAACCGACAGCAAACATCATACTAAATGGACAAAGATTAAAAGCAATCCCCTTAAGATCAGGAACCAGGCAGGGTTGCCCACTTTCACCACTCTTATTCAACATAGTTCTGGAAGTCCTAGCTACAGCAATCAGACAAGAAGAAGAAATAAAAGGCATACAAATTGGAAAAGAAGAAGTAAAACTGTCATTATTTGCAGATGATATGATATTGTATATTGAAAACCCTAAAGTCTCAGTCAAAAAACTACTGGACCTGATAAATGAATTCAGCAAGGTGGCAGGATATAAAATTAATACTCAGAAATCAGAGGCATTTCTATACACCAACAATGAAATATCAGCAAAAGAAATTAAGGAAACAATCCCCTTCACTATTGCAGCCAAAAAAATAAAGTACCTAGGAGTAAATTTAACCAAGGAGGTTAAGGACTTGTACTCAGAAAATTATAGAACATTGATAAAAGAAATCAAGGAAGATACAAACAAGTGGAAGCACATACCGTGCTCATGGCTAGGAAGAATAAACATCATTAAAATGTCTATATTACCCAAAGCAATTTATAAATTCAATGCAATACCAATTAAAATACCAATGACATACTTCAAAGATATAGAACACATATTCCAAAAATTTATATGGAACCAAAAAAGAACACGAATAGCCTCAGCAATCCTAAAAAGAAAAAATAAAGCAGGAGGTATCACTCTTCCTGATATCAAGGTTTACTACAAGGCCATTATACTCAAGACAGCCTGGTACTGGCATAAGAACAGGCACATAGATCAATGGAACAGAACAGAGAACCCAGAAATAAACCCACAGCTTTATGGACAACTGATATTTGACAAAGGAGGAAAGAACATACAATGGAGTAAAGACAGCCTCTTTAACAAATGGTGTTGGGAAAATTGGACATCTACCTGCAAAAAAATGAAACTAGACCATCAACTTACACCATTCACAAAAACAAACTCAAAATGGATAAAAGACTTAAATGTAAGCCGTGAAACCATAAACATCTTAGAAGAAAACATAGGCAGCAAGCTCTCCGACATCTGTAGCAGCGGTATATTTGCCGATTTATCTTCATGGGCAACTGAAATAAAAGGCAAGATAAACAAATGGGACTATATCAAACTAAAAAGTTTTTGCACAGCTAAAGACAATAGGAACAGAATAAAAAGACAAACCACACAATGGGAGAACATATTCGACAGCACATCTGATAAGGGGTTAATAACTAAAATTTATAAAGAACTTATAAAAAGCAACACCAGGAAGACAAACAACCCAATCAAAAAATGGGCAAAAGAAATGAATAGAAATTTCTCCAAAGAGGACATACAGATGGCCAATAGGCATATGAAAAAATGCTCAACATCACTAATCATTAGAGAAATGCAAATTAAAACCACAATGAGATATCACCTCACACCAGTCAGAATGGCACTTATCAGCAAAACAACACAGAATAAGTGCTGGCGAGGATGTGGAGAAAAGGGAACCCTTCTGCACTGCTGGTGGGAATGCAGACTGGTGCAGCCACTGTGGAAAACAGTTTGGAGATTCCTCAGAAAATTAAAAATCGAACTGCCTTTTGACCCAGCTATCCCACTTTTAGGAATATACCCTAAGAACACCATAGCACTGTTCGAAAAGAAGAAATGCGCCCCCATGTTTGTGGCAGCATTGTTCACAATAGCGAAGATCTGAAAACAGCCCAAGTGTCCGTCAGAAGACGAGTGGATTAAAAAGCTATGGTACATATATACTATGGAATACTACTCAGCCATAAGAAACGATGACATCGGATCATTTATAACAAAATGGATGTACCTTGATAACATTATACGGAGTGAAATAAGTAAATCAGAAAAAAAGAAAAACTGAGAACAGCACGATTACATACATAGGTGGGACATGAAAGTGAGGGTATGAGACATGGACAAGAGAGTGGTGGTTATGGGATGGGGGGAGGGAGGGAAGAATGGGATAGGGAGGAGGGGAGGGATGCAGGGAAAACCAGATTGAAGGTGACAGAGGACAATTTGACTTTTGGTGATGGGTATGCAACACAATTGAATGATAAGATAACCTGGAGATGTTTTCATTGTACATATGTACCCTGATTTATTGATGTCACCCCATTAGAATTAATAATAATAAAATATATATAAAAAAAATAATAATAACCTTAAATGTAAATGGATTAAATGATTCAATCAAAAGACATAGGGTAGCTGCATGGATAAAGAAACAGGACCCATACATATGCTGTCTACAAGAGACACACCTTAAAACAAAAGATGCACATAGACTGAAAGTAAAAGGATGGAAAAAAATATTTCGTGCAAATGGAAATGAAAAAAAAACCGGGGTAGCAGTACATATATCTGACAAAATGGACTTTAAAACAAAGGCTGTAGTAAGAGATAAAGAAGGACACTACATAATGATAAAGGGAACAATTCAACAGGAAGATATAACTATTATAAATATCTATGCACCAAATATAGGAGCCCCGACATACATAAAGCAGACTTTGATGGATATAAAGGGCGAGATTAACAGCAATACCATAATAGTAGAGGATTTCAATATCCCAATAACAACACTGGATAGATCCTCAGGAAAGAAAATTAAAAAAGAAACAGCAGACTTAAAGGATGCACTAGATCAACTTGATTTAATAGATATCTTCACAGCTTTTCACCCTAAAGCAGTAGAATATATATTCTTCTCAAGCGCTCATGGTACATTTTCTAGGATAGACCACATGTTAGGACACAAAAATGGTCTCAATAAATTTAAGAAGATTGAAATCATATCAAGCATTTTCTCTGATCACAATGCCATGAAACTAGAAATTAACCACAAAAGAAAAACTGAAAAATAATCAAACACTTGGAAACTAAATAGCATGTTATTAAATAATGAATGGATTAACAATAAGATCAAAGAAGAAATAAAAAAGTTTCTAGAAACAAATGATAATGAGCATACATCAACTCAAAATTTATGGGACACAGCAAAAGCTGTTCTGAGAGGGAAGTTTATTGAACTACAGGCATATCATAAGAAGCTAGAAAAAGCTCAAATAAGCAACCTGACCCTGCATCTAAAAGAACTAGAAAAACAACAACAAATAAAACCCAAGACAAGTAGAAGTAAGGAAATAATAAAGGTCAGAGCAGAAATAAATGACATAGAGGCGAAGAAAACAATACAGAGGATCAATGAAACCAGAAGCTGGTTCTTTGAAAAGGTAAACAAGATTGATGAACCTTTAACTAGACTCACCAAGAAAAAAAAAAAAGAGAGAGGACTCAAATAAATAAAATTAGAAAGGACAGTGGAGAAATAACAACTGACACAACAGAAATACAAAGCATTGTAAGAAAATACTATGAAGAACTATATGCCAAAAAATTAGACAATCTTGGTGAAATGGACAAATTTCTTGAATCATATAACCTTCCAAAAATCAATCTGGAAGAATCAGAACACCTAAACAGACCAATTACAACAAATGAGATCGAAACAGTTATCAAAAAACTCCCAAAAAAGAAAAGTCCTGGGCCTGATGGCTTCACAAGTGAATTCTACCAAAAATTCAAAGAAGAAATAACTCCTATCCTCCTCAAGCTATTTTAAAATATTCAAGAGAAAGGAAGACTTCCAAACTCCTTTTATGAGGTGAGCATAATTCTGATCCCCAAACCAGGCAAAGACAACACAAAGAAAGAAAATTATAGGCCTAAATCCCTGTTGAATTTATATGCTAAAATTCTCAACAAAATATTAGCCAACTGGATCCAGCGATATATGAAAAAAATCATACACCATGATCAAGTGGGATTTATTCTGGAGAGGCAAGGCTGGTTCAATATTCGCAAATCAATCAATGTGATTCATCACATAAACAAAAGGAAGGACAAAAATCACATGATAATTTCAATAGATGCAGAAAAGGCATTTGATAAAATCCAGCACCCATTCATGCTCAAAACTCTCAGTAAAGTGGGAATACAGGGATCATTCCTTAACATGATAAAGACCATCTACGATAAATCGACACCAAACATCATACTAAATGGACAAAAATTTAAAGCAATCCCCTTAAGATCAGGAACCAGGCAGGGATGCCCCCTTTCACCACTCTTATTCAACATAGTTCTGGAAATCCTAGCTACAGCAATCAGAAAAGAAGAAGAAATAAAAGGCATCCAAATTGGAAAAGAAGAAGTAAAACTGTCACTATTTGCAGATGATATGATATTGTATATTGAAAACCCTAAAGTCTCAGTCAAAAAACTACTGGGCCTTATAAATGAATTCAGCAAGGTGGCAGGATATAAAATTAATACTCAGAAATCAAAGGCATTTCTATATACCAACAATGAACTGTCAGCAAAAGAAATTAAGGAAACAATTTCCTTCACTATTGCAGCCAAAAAAATAAAGTACCTAGGAGTAAATTTAACCAAGGAGGTTAAGGACTTGTACTCGGAAAATTATAGAACATTGATAAAAGAAATCAATGAAGATACAAACAAGTGGAAGCATATACCGTGCTCATGGCTAGGAAGAATAAACATCATTAAAATGTCTATATTACCCAAAGCAATTTATAAATTCAATGCAATACCAATTAAAATAACAATGACATACTTCAAAGATATAGAACACATATTTCAAAAATTTATATGGAACCAAAAAAGAACACAAATAGCCTCAGCAATCTTAAAAAGAAAAAATAAAGCAGGAGGTGTCACTCTTCCAGATATCAAGGTTTACTATAAGGCCATTATACTCAAGACAGCCTGGTACTGGCATAAGAACAGGCACATAGATCAATGGAAGAGAACAGAGGACCCAGAAGTAAACCCACAGCTTTATAGACAACTGATATTTGACAAAGGAGGAAAGAACATACAATGGAGTAAAGACAGCCTCTTTAACAAATGGTGTTCGGAAAATTGGACATCTACCTGCAAAAAAATGAAACTAGACCATCAACCTACACCATTCACAAAAACAAACTCAAAATGGATAAAAGACTTAAATGTTAGCCGTGAAACCATAAGCATCTTAGAAGAAAACATAGGCAGCAAGCTTTCCGACATCTATAGCAGCAGTATATTTGCCGATTTATCTCCACGGGCAAATGAAATAAAAGGCAAGATAAACAAATGGGACTATATCAAACTAAAAAGTTTTTGCACAGCTAAAGACAATAGGAACAGAATAAAAAGACAAACCACACAATGGGAGAACATATTCGACAGCACGTCTGATAATGGGTTAATAACCAAAATTTATAAAGAACTTATAAAACTCAACACCAGGAAGACAAACAATCCAATCAAAAAATGGGCAAAAGAAATGAATAGAAATTTCTCCAAAGAGGACATACAGATGGCCAATAGGCATATGAAAAAATGCTCAACATCACTAATCATTAGAGAAATGCAAATTAAAACCACAATGAGATATCACCTCACACCAGTCAGAATGGCACTCATCAGCAAAACAACACAGAATAAGTGCTGGCGAGGATGTGGAGAAAAGGAAACCCTCCTGCACTGCTGGTGGGAATGCAGTCTGGTGCAGCCACTATGGAAAACAGTTTGGAGATTCCTCAAAAAATTAAAAATCGAACTGCCTTTTGACCCAGCTATCCCACTTATAGGAATATACCCTAAGAACACCATAGCACTGTTCGAAAAGAAGAAATGCGCTCCCATGTTCGTGGCAGCATTGTTCACAATAGCGAAGATCTGGAAACAGCCCAATAGTACGTCAGAAGACGAGTAGATTAAAAAGCTTTGGTACATATATACTATGGAATACTACTCAGCCATAAGAAACGATGACATCGGATCATTTATAACAAAATGGATGTACCTTGATAACATTATACGGAGTGAAATAAGTAAATCAGAAAAAAAGAAAAACTGAGAACAGCATGATTTCATACATAGGTGGGACATAAAAATGAGACTATGAGACATGGACAAGAGTGTGGTGGTTATGGGATGGGGGGAGGGAGGGAAGAGTGGGATAGGGAGGAGGGGAGGGACACAGGGAAAACCAGATAGAAGGTGACAGAGGACAATTTGACTTTTGGTGATGGGTATGCAACACAAATGAATGATAAGATAACCTGGAGAGGTTTTCATTGTACATATGTACCCTGATTTATTGGTGTCACCCCATTAAAATTAATAATAATAAAATATATTAAAAAATAAAAAAAAATTAAAGATTTGCTGCACTCAAAAAAAAAATTATTTAGTGACCTTCTTTATCCCTTACTTTAATCTCTGTTTTATAGTCTATTTTGTCAGATATAAGTACTGCTACCCCAGCATTTTTTTTATTTCCAGTTGCCTGAAATATTTTTTTTTTATTCTTTTACTTTGAGTCTATGTATATATTTTGTTTTGATGTGCATCTCTTGTAGACAGCATATGTACAGGTCCTGTTTTCTTATCCATTCAGCTACCCTATGTCTTTTGATTGGAGCATTTAATCCATTTACATTTAAGGTTATTGTTAATATGTAGTTGTTTATTGCCATTTTATTCTTTAAAGTTATATTTCTCTTTTACTGTATTCTTTTCCCCCTTTGTTCTGTTTACAAGAGGCCCCTTAGCATTTCTTGCAACATTTGTTTGGTTGTAATGAATTCCTTGAGTTTTTTTTTTTTTTTTTGTCTGGGAAGCTTTTAATTTCTTCTTCAATTTTAAACAATAGTGTTGCTGGATAAAGAAGTCTTAGTTGTAGACTCTTATTCTGCATTACTTTGTATATGTCTTGCCATGCCCTTCTGGCCTCAAGTGTTTCTGTTGAGAAGTCAAATGTTATCCTTATGGTGGCTCCTTTTTAGGTGATAGCCTTTTTTCCTCCAGCTGCTTTTAATATTTTATTTTTATCTCTTAGCTTTGGTATTTTAATTATGATGTGTCCTGGTATAGATTTTTTTGTGTGTTTCTTTTTAGTGGAATTCTCTGTGCTTCTTGAACTTGTGTAATTCTTTCCTGTATCAATTTAGGGAACTTTTCAGCTATGATCTCATTGAACAAGGTCTCTAACCCTTGTTCTTTTTCTTCTTCTTCAGGAACCCCTATGTTGTGGATGTTTTTTCTCTTTAGGTTGTCACAGAGTTCTCTTAGAGTTTCCTCAGATTATTTTGCTCTCTTTTCTTTTTGCTGCTCCGCTTCTGTGCTTTCACTTATCGTGTCCTCTAAGTTGCTGATTCGATCCTCTGCTTCATCCAACCTACTTTTAATTTCTTCCAGTGTAGTCTTCATTTGTGATATTGTGTTTGTCATTTCTGTCTGGTTCTTTATAATTTCTGTGTCCTTTTTGATACTTTCAATTTCTTTACTAAAGTGTTCATTAAGTACATTTATTGTAGCTTTGAGATCTTTACGCATCCTAAAAATCATTATTTTATTCTCTGCATCCGGTAATTTGATTACTTCTGATTCGTTCAAGACTTTATCAGAGGATTTATCTTGTTCAAGCATATGGCTTATGCTTCTCTGCCTATCCATTATTCTCTATGACTTGTAGGCTTCTTCCAGCTGTGATCTCCTTACCTAGTAGAGCCTCTTTGAAGTCCTAATTTGTTCTTTTTTTTCTTCTGTCTTCTTAACTAGTGGTAGTCTTGTTTACTGATCTCAGCAGGGGGCTTATTTGAAGCTGTTTCCAGGGATGTGGTGGTGTAACCTGAGACTCTGAAGACCAGCTTCTCTCTAGGGGCAGGGTGCTTTCTCTGTTTCAGTAGGGGGAGGTGTATCTCAAATCTCCATGGAGACCTGAGTTACTGCCCTTCCTCCCTACTTCCTGTTTTCAGCTGTGTCTTGTTGCTCTGATTGGAGTTGGAGAGTTTTCTGGAGGTGGGTCATCCAGAACCACTTTAGGCTTGTGTTTTGTTGAGGGTTCAACTCTTCTGCCAGCTATGGCTGCCTCCACACTGAATGAGTCAGCTTCTCAGGTCATACCATGCATTCCTCTGCCCGTCACCATCTGTTTCTCCTTCCCCGCTTTCCTTTTGGAAGACAAACCAGGCCTCTCAGCACACCTCGTTCCCAGGTCCCCAGGCAAGTGGCTGTGAGCAATATTTTCTGCTCTTCTCCTTGTAATGAGAGCCCTTCTGGGCTCTCAGTCTCACCCCACCTTCACTCTTGGAAGCAGGGGAGCCCCTCCCCACCTCAACTTAGAGCTCCCTACCAGGCTCAGTGTGGCTTCTTCTTTGCTCTTTAGTTTTTGAGACCTGTTCTTTTAATCCAAAGTTGGTTTTTCACAATGATTGTTCCTAAATTAATTTGTCATCCAGTTTGGTGGTGTGGGCTGGGAGTCTGTGCGTCTGCCTACTCCACTGCCATCTTGGTTCTCAACAGAGATTCTTAAATGAAACAATCTTAACCTTTTGGTCAATGATCAAACTGGACAGGTAACTAAAGTCACACTGAGGTGACAGAGCAGCCCTGCCTGTTTGGATTCAGGTCAAGAATTCATATATATATATATCTGGAGTGAAAACTCTTTTGGACATAAAACATTTTGATGCCATTTAAAATATTACTTGACTAATTACTCAGAATTTAAAAATTTTAATGAGCAAAGAGGAAGATACTTTAGAAAACAATAAAATAGTTAAAGTACAAATCATTCAAGAGAACTGAGACTAAGACCTTTCTCAAGAGACAAGGCATAGCAAGGCATGGTGATAGCAACAATGACATCTATGACATGGGGAAGCTGAGATCTGCAACCAGAGTATTAACAGGTACAGAGAAGAATATGCGAACTGCTGTCAGAGGGAGGAAGAAAATGGGAAAGATAGAAGGTTTCAGAAAGTGCATTGGCATTGCCTCTAAAGGTACTCAATAAATATTTGTTGACTGAATGTGAGTAAAACTAAGAGGTAGGTTTTGGGGAGGAACAACATCAGTGTAGGTAAAGATCTTGTCTTACAGGTTTTGGGAAGCGGTGTAATTCTCATTTCTCCCCAGGAGAAGCTAACAAAGATAATATAGAATCAAAGTTTGGGTCTTAGTTTGGGTATTACTTACTGGTGGCAGTAAGGAAATTAGTCAGTAAATATGCTGGGAGCTGGGCATAGTTTTAGGGGAAACAGACCTTAGACAATAAAGTGGTGCTTTGTGCCGCAGGGACTGTAGGTCACAGGAGAGGAGGAAACCCAGTAAATTCAGCTCCAGTGCCAGGCTGCCCCTTGCTCTGTGGAAGCTCTATGGCCTGAAGAGGAATCTATACACATTGTCATTCCATCAGTAGGCGGTCCGGCACCTGTTGTCTGTCTACTTGCCCTTGGCCTTAAAGCAGTTTGGAGACAAAAAGACAACTGGCATTTCCAAAGCATGAAGCATTTTTACTCTTGTGAAGGTAATTCCTTTGCAGAATGAACTGCTTTAGGGCCATGGTTCTGAAATACTAAAAGGAAAAGAATTCTCCTGAATCTTCGGTTTTGTCATAAATTGTTTTTAAAATTATGTTACTTAAATATGTATGTGAAAATGTAAAACTAGGAAAAAATTCTTCTTTTTCTTTTTCTTTTTAGTGGGAGAGACAGAGATAGGGACAGATAGGGATGGACAGAAAGGAAGGGAGAGAAATGAGAAGCATCAATTCTTTGTTGTAGCACCTTAGTTGTTCATATTGCTTTCTCATATGTACCTTGACCAGGGGCTCCAGCAGAGCAAGTGACCTCTTGCTCAAGCCTGTGACCTTGGGCTCAAGCCAGTGACCTTGGTCTTAAGCCAGTGACCTTGACCCCACCCTCAAGCAAGTGACCTCAGGATTTAAAACCAGGGTCCTCTGTGTCCCAGGCCAATGCTCTATTCATTGCACTGCTGCCTGGTTAGACAGAAAAAATTCTTCAGGCTTATAAATCTTATACACTTCTACAACCAAATTTTATTTCAAATTAACTTCAGATCACTGAAGTTAGCATGTCTGTATTTTGTTACTATGTGGTATATGACGACACAATTTTCCCACAACTTTCAACAAACTTCATACAGTGCACTATGAAGTCATTGGATCTTGAGTTGGTTTTAATGCTTCATTTACAAATTCTATACTTCTTTTCTCATTCATCTATATGGTAATTAGTGTTACACATGTCAGATCAAACCTCAATGCATTAAATAACTTAAGACACTAAACTCTTATTTTATAAAAATACCTTTTAACTAAAAAAATGCCCAGTTTAAGTTTTAACTTTCTAATGAGTAAACTAATTCAGCATAAAGAAATGGTAGTTTTGGGTAATTTTTTTCATTTTTCCAGTAGGACATTAATTTAACATCAGTCAGCTTTGCCTTTCTGTACATGGAAGGTTCAGTGCTACAACTCAGGTGTTTTCTTAGTACCCGTGTGGTTATAGTACAGCTTAACCACAGGTTGTGAATTAGTGGCAATCCACAGTTCTCAGATAATTGTGAATATGCTAATATTAATTTTTAATTTTTAAAGTTTTACTCAGTATATTTTAAATAAAGTATAGAAGATATTTGCTTCAGATGTCTTTTTAGTTATTATTTTATTTTTTAAATTTACAGTGAAATATTTTTTTATTGTACAGTCTGAGTTTTAAAACATGCATAGATTTGTATAACTGCCACTAAAAAAAACCAGTTTCATTACCTCCCAAATTTCCTTGTGTTATCCTTTGTAGTTAGACCTTACCTCCTACCTCAACTCCTGGCTGCTACTGATCTGTTCTCTGTCCTGATTTTCTTTCAGGAGTCATTTTTTGTCTCAGCACAGGACAGCCCGACATTACTAAAAACCCCATGGATCACCCCAACCTTCTTCCTCACCTCCTATCATATCTAATCCATCACCACGTGTCCTCCCTTTTTTCTTTCTAACCAGCGCACGAATCCATCCACTTCTCTTCATGGCCATAACTACCATCTCCATCCATATCCTTGCATCTCTCACCTAGACTACTTCACAGTCTCATAAATCATTTCCCAACACCACCCTCACTCCCCTGCAAGCTATTTACATGGAAACCAAGATGAGTTTTTTAAAAATGCAAATTTAATCATCTTATTTCCCTACTTAAAACCTGTCCATGCCATCTCACTGTTTTTTTTCTTTGTGTGTGTGTGTGTGTGTGTATGTGTGTGTGTGTGTTTTGACAAAGACAGAGAAAGAGTCAGAGAGAAGGACAGATAAGGACAGATAGACAGAAAGGAAGAGAAATGAGAAGTATCAATTCTTCATTGCCACATCTTAGTTGTTCAGTAATTGCTCTCTCATATGCCCCTTGTCTGGGGAGCTACAGCAGAGCAAGTGACTGCTTGCTCAAGCCAGTGACCTTAGGCTCAAGTCAGTGACCATAGGGTCACATCTATGATCCCACACTCAAGCCAGCAACCCCTCGCTCAAGCTGGTGAACCCGTACTCAAGCCGGCTACCTCGGGGTTTCGAACCTGGGTCCTCTGTGACCCAGTCATACACTCCCTACTCTGCTCCAATGCCTTGACAGGCACATCTCACTGTTCTTAAACTGAAGCCCTGATGTTTTAATATAAACTTCCTGATCTAGCTCTGCTTCTCTTCACATTAGTCTCTCACCAACCTCATCCTCATTTTCTATACTCTAGTCTTTCAATACTTGTTAAGTGCATGTTTGTATGCCTGCATTATTATCTTAAAAACTAATCCCCAATGTGGTTTTGAAGAACTTTGGGAGGTGATTAGATGTGATTAGGTTATGATAGTGGTGCTCTACTAATGGAATTAGCTCTCTCTCTAACATGCGAGGTTATCAGAAAAACGTGGCCATCTGCAAAAAAGGAAGAGAGTTTACACCAGACATTGAATTTTGCTGGCACTTTTACCTTGGATTTCCGACCTTCCAGAATGGTGAGAAATAATGTTTGTTGTTTAAGCAACCCAAACTAACTTGAGACAGTTTCTAAGACATGCTATATCCTTGTTCTATTGGCCATTAATGCTTGAAACACTTTCTCGCTCAATGACTTCTTTGCAACAATATCCCCACCCTTCCTTTAGGTCTCATTTGAGGGTCTTGCTCTAAAGGTTATTTCCCCAGGCTGGTCCTCCCTATATCCTTAGTTCAGATCACAACCTGTTACGTACTTAAATTCCACTTAATTCCCTTTTTGTAATACTCACCACATGTGGACTAAAGATATCTAACGTATATGGTGGTGAGTACCACTGCGGACAGGAACCATGTCTGTCACTCAGTCTCCAGTCCCTGGCTCATCCTTGTGCTCAATAAATGCTGAATGACTGCAAAGCTGTTGCCTAATTTTTTTTTCAAAGAGTTAGCTAAACTTCAACTATCATCAAATATTCTGTCTTAAAACCTCAAGGTCTAAAAAGAACCCAAATATGAAATCCTGAACTCTTGTCATCTGCCTGTTGTGTCTGTGGAAATACATGTCTCATGTTGACTTCATAAGCACTGGTCGTTTTGGTTCTATTTCAGTGAGGCCTTCTTTTTACCTCAGGGTCTTGATTTCTATGACTTTCTTTAGGGATCTGGGATGAGAGAAGTAGGGACTTTTGTAATGGAGTATCTAATGCATACTTTTGCCTTTAGGGAAGACTCCATCTGAAATCATTTAGATTTAAGATCCCTAAGTTGTATGTTAAACAGGAAAATATTTTCTAATGTTCCCCCAACATAGGAGATTCATTTTTATATAAATTTGTTGTAAGAGTAATTCCCCTAAGATTTGATCTTAATTTTTAGTTACATTTTGGCCCACATGCATCTTATCTTGTTCCCAGCAAAACATGAAATTACTTGAGTTCATTCCTCTGTCCTAAACCATCTGAAAAGCTCAAAAATCAACCTTCCTAGCTTTTTGGAAGGTAAATTCAAGAAAAGGTCCTCTGGGAAGAAGTTCCCTTTCCTGAAGATAGTTTTCTACTGAGAAGTCAAGCTCTATACAATTAAAAATACACCACACTTAAGAGAATTGGAAGCCTTTCCGTTAAAAAAAAAAAAAAAAAAAACATTGAAAAACCAACAGCAATATAAGTCCTAGAAAATTAACAAGTGTTGTTTTCATGGTAAATAACTTATTACAGGAAGGATTTTATAGCTTTATTATAATTTGTGATAGACAAAGATGTTTCCAAGATTCTTTCTAATTCAGCTTCCATAACTATTTCAATAGCCAGTACAGAGTTCTAACTAGAAGGGGAAGGAAGGAACAAAGAGAGAGAAGCATATGGGGGTGGGAAGAAGAAAGATTCCAAGCCAGATCTATAACTATCTCCTTCTGTTTTTCTGACTCCTCGTCTTTTCTTTCTCTCAAAATCAGTCAACTTTGACAAGTTCCAGACACCCTGAACACAAGGTGGGGCCTAAGCAAAATGTTTCTGTGTCCAGGAAGTACCAAAATAGCCTCCACAAGCCATGTAAAGGGCATTTAGAAACACAAAGTAAACAGGCACATGATGAAAGGCTGATGATGGCTGTGCTGCTGAAAATGTCAGAAAGAAAGGAACAAGTTCATCTCAATCAGGTGTTAGTGTCCTTTATATAAACCAGCCAGTGGCTTGCCTGGCACTAGAACTTCTCCCCAGCCTTTGTGGATATAGCTGCCTGCTGGAGCTGGTATACTATTTAACCTCTCTGGGCTTCAGGTTCATTAATAAAACGAGGAGACAGGACCAGTGCGCCTCTCAACACTAGCCCTCTGGGACTCTTCACGTGCAGGCAGACTCTACATAAAAACTAAAGACGAGAATGAAAATGCACAGAATGGATCCTTTAGGAGGTGAATTTCAGCTTTGGCTTCTGAATTCTATCAATCAGCTAGTTCTTTTTAAACTCATATTTAAATGTTTTATTTGGAAATTTCCAGTGCTGTTTAACTTCCCTGGTATATTGCCTCTGCTCTTTGGAGGAGGGTGTGGACTGAAGTGATATATGAGAAAAGGCCTTCACCTTCTTCCTACATGACACTGGCACCTGTTGTGAGATAATACTCTGGGTTTGGACCACTGGCAGCAGTTGTAGCTATGACCCCAACTCTAATAAAAATCCACTATTTAGTGTTAGATCTATGTTAATGCTTCTAGGGAAGTTGGATAGACAGCATCTGTATAGAAAAGGGTACATTCTCTGTATCCAGCAAGCACTTTATGAATATTTGATTATAAGTATGTACACACACATAAGCACACATGAACTCTCATGTATATACAATTGATGAGCAGAATTGCCTGCTTAGGCCCATCAGATACCATTGGAGACGGGGTGAGCTGGGCACTGGGATGTGAAATGGTAGTGCTGGGGATGCATGGCCTACAGCAAATATAGATGGGGATGCATGGCCTCTTGCTCCGATACTGTTCTTGTCTGTTTTTGGAGTCTGAGGGCTTTGCCTGGGCAGTCAGGGGGCCCAGCTTTAACTCCATTGTCCTTTCTGATCCACATTTTGTCATGAATCATTATTTAGCTTGAGACACTACAATGACTTTACAAAATCTTTTACTGGGCCACTAAATTCAGGTATGAATTGTTTACATGCAGGCAAATGATATATGTAGAGTGGGATCCAACCTCCCTTGATTTAATCCATAACCCATGTTTCCAAGAACAAACAGACTTCCCAGTCTTTTTTTTGTTTAGACTGGATAGGTTATATCATGCTAAATCTCAGCCTCTAAAACTCAGAAACTTGAAATAGAAAGCTATATTTCTTGCTCACACTATGTGTCCATTAGGGACTTGCAAATGGACTGCTCATTGTAGCCTCTTGGGAAACACAGTCTAAGCCAAATACAGACTTCCATGATTCCAAAGTCAGGCGTGTGAGGACATGGTGAGCTGTATATTCACTGTGAACACTGTTGCCTGAAGATAACACATGTCACTTCCACTTATGTGTCTGGAGAAATCATAAGAAAATCTAAGGCTAAGACTAATGTTAAAAGAGCAATCATGCTCTTCCCCAGAGTTGAGCCACTACTGGTCAACAGTAACCCTTTTTCACCCTATTTGAATTGCCAGGCTCATCTTTCATCCATCCTACCCTCTCTCTCTGTTCAGGAACTTCTCTAACCCCTAAATTGGTTGTTCTCCATTCAAGATCCTACATCTTGAATCTCCTGAACTTTTTTATTTCTAGCACATTGAGGGTATCCAGATTCTGCAAGAGGCCAAAAATATCGTAGGATATATCCTATGTAAAAATTTATCCTATGCTTTGATGAACTATTCCCAATTTGACTCTTCTTCTTCTTCTTCTTTTGGTTTTTTTGCAAAATAAAGAGAGAGATTGTGTCAGACAAAGATGAGAAAAATCAATTCATAGTTGCAGCACCTTAGTTGTTTACTGATTGCTTTCTCATATGTGCCTTGACAGGGGTCGGCAGGATCAGGATGAACCAATGACCCCTTGATCAAGCCAGAGACCTTGGGCTTGAGATAGTAACCTTGGGCTTTGAATCAGTGACCTTTGGGCTTAATCTAGTGACCATGGGTCATGTCTATGATTACACGCTTAAGCGAGGGACCCTGTGCTCAAGCTAGCAACCTTGGGTTTTGAACTTGGGTCCTCAGTGTACCAGGCCAATGCTTCATCCACTGTACCACCACCTGCTCAGGCAATGCTGGGTCATTTTCACCAAAGAAGGTACCCCGTGTACAGCACAAGAATAGAGTCCTTTAAGAGGTATGTCACCAATACTCCTGATTAGCTGTGTGATCCTGGAAAGATACCTGTTACACCTCAGGTAATGTTTTTCCATGAGTGGATAAAGAATAGGTCTATATTTCCAACAAGTCTTCTAGGTCTACAATTTTACAATTCTATTATTTCTGTTTATAGTCTCCAAGAACATACATTAATCACTATGCTGTACACCAGAAACTAATATAATATTGAATGTCAACTCTAATTGAAAAAAATTTAAATTTAAATAAAAAAAGATGACAGATAAAAACAAACAAAAATGCACGATGTCTAACATGTGTTGGAGATAAAAACAGTTTTACATTTTTGGGTGTGCAAAAGTGAAGCTCATTATTAAGCATGCTCTATGGAGATCATGTAGAACTGCACTATACAGATATGGGGAGCATCTTGTTTCAGATGGTTGAGTGGAAAAGTCAGGGAGAGTATAAACAATGATGTGGTCCATACCCACAAGTGAGCTAATGAGTTACTTGTGCACACAGTGTAGGAGAAATACACCCACCCGAAGTGTTGTGTTTGACAAAGGACACATGATCTTTGTGAACTCCTATGGTTAGGACTGAGAGGCAGTGACCAAAATAATTTGATTATAGCATCTTGCTAGTTATATGGCTTAACTTATATTTATTCTTTTTTTTTTTTTTTTTTTTTTTTTAGTTTGGCATTTTAGACATAACAAAGCCAGGGCTATACGTGGACTCTTTCTTTTGATCCCCTTCCAAGACCACTGATTTCCTTCCCAGGACTTCTATATTGGTATAACTCTAAGTAACAAGAGACTGAATTGGAAATCACTTTGTAATCTACTTGTGGGTCCTCCAAACAAGTAAACTCAGTATGCTTTATAACTTTTGTTTGCTTATCTACTCATTTGACAAGCCTCCACTGAGCACCTTCTGTGTACCAGGCTCTGTGTGGGCACTGGGGACCCAAACAGCAATAAAGCACAGGAGGATTAGCCCTGTCTCTAAAGGCCGTCATAATCTCACTGTGCTATATGTATGTAGAATGCATGACCAGTGCTATAGTGTATTTGAGTCAGAGATTTGTTGGGTGAGGCAAGAAAAGCTCCAGAGAGATATTTGAGAGGAATCTTAAAGTGAGTGAAATTTTGCTAAGCAGAGAAATTCAAGATGCAGGCAGAGGGAACAGCTTGGGGAAAGGAACAACATTAATCAGACTTAACTGCTTCAGGAATATCTATTTCCAATACATTTCTGATGTATTGATCATCTATCTATCTCAAAGGTTTTCTTTCAATTGTTTTCCACATCTAAAGGTGACCTGGGGAAAACTGTGGTAAAAATTCAAGTCAGAAAATGGGGTGGCCTGAGTGCTCTGTGGAAGTGGCAATTGCCTTGGCAATGAGCAGAATAGAATGGTCACCAGTTCCTTTGGGGAGCCCTGGTGGACAGGATCCCAAGCTTGCTCACTGTCAGACATTCAGGACTCTAAACTCCTGTCCTGACACTAACTAGCTGTGTGATTTCAGTATGACTTAAGTTCTCTAAGCCTCAGCGTTCCTACTAATGGGATTAATCATATTTCCCATTAGCGTTGTGAGGGGTAGCTGAATTAACACATACAAATATGATAGAATGTTTGTTGGCATATATTAAGCACTTTAATTATCAAATTGTTTTTTGCTGTTATAATTTGTTCTTTAGTAGTTTCCAAATTATATTTCAGTGTAATTATTGAGTGCTAGATTCATTGTCTTCAAGTGATTTGTCATATAGCCCCAAACATTCTAGTTTGGAAAGGAAGCATGGGATTAGAGCAGTGGTTCTCAAAATGTGCACCGGGGTGCACTGGGTGCCCTGGAATATTTCCTGGTGTGCCCTATGGTATTCCAGAGAAATATGTGCCTGTTGGAGACCAAAAAACCAACAGGGTTTTTGGAGTTTAGATTTTTGGGGGACAGAAGTGCGGGGAATTGGCTGCAAGCTGACAGTCTGCCCAACCCCCCTCCTCACTTGCCTGATTAGGTTGCAAAAGGCTGTTAAGCTGTGGTGCTGGATTGTTTACACTATCCCACATGTTCCCTGGAAAAACTGGAGGCAAGTTTCTCCTATCCTTTGTTTGGTGTAAAGTTAAGATGATGTGTGTAGTGGGGGTTTTCTGCACTCAGCACAATTAAGAGTAACAAGAGAGGAATTCTTCAATGTATAGATGAGGAAATGAGAGTTTGCCTTTCAAATATATGCCCAAACATTGAATAAATTGCTAGGACACATTAGGCTCATGTTTCTCATAAACACAAGAATGAAAAAAACTTAACACATTCGTGCCAGGACCTGCCGAATTTACTAAATCTTACTAAGAATGTATCTATATATAAAAAGATAACTTTTTTGTCACTTAAAAAAAAATTTTAAACCTTTTTTTTTACAAATTCTAAAAAGCATAACTCAAAAAATGTAACATAAAAGTGTTTTTTAATGTCAGAATAAATTTAGTTTTGTCATTTTTATTTCATTAATTACCATAAAAGCATGCTTAGACTTTATACTTTTTCTTTAATATTTGACTTAATTATTATAACATATTTCTCAGAAATTTATATATAGTGTGCCTAAAATTATTTATAGAACTTTAAATGCACCCCAACTTCAAAAAGTTTGAGAACCGCCTGACCTGTGGTGGCGCAGTGGATAAAGTGTCGACCTGGGAACACTGAGGTCGCCAGTTCAAAACCCTGCACTGGTCTGGTCAAGGCACATATGGGAGTTGATGCTTCCAGCTCCTCCCCCCTTTCTCTCTCTCTCTCTCTCTCTCTCTCTCTCACTCTGTGTCTCCTCTCTAAAATGAATAAAAAAAAATAAATTAAAAAAAAAAGTTTGAGAACCACTGGATTAGAGGAAGCTTTAATCAATTTTCTATCAACTAATTTTTGTTGAGTATTTTTCTATGAGCAAGGACCTATGTTAGCTACTGAAATAGTGTATTGGAGGGGAGAGAACTTGGGAAACAGTTTTTCACCTGAGTCTCTGTAAAGCCAGTAGTCATGGCCACCAAAAGGGCCGCCTGGCCAGTGCAGGTTCACATTAAATTCAGACAGTCAGTAATGAAACAACAGAGCCAAGAACTGGCGAGCCATCAGCTTTAATTCTAGCTTGCACCCGGCGGGCAAGTAAAAACACACACTGGGCTCCAAAACCCACTCATTCAGTGCTCACAAAGCTACTGACTTATCTGAGTTTCCTAGAATAAAAGGTTTCTAGCTCACCAGACTTATTCACCTCTGTTTCCCATCTCCTTCTCTCTACACAAACTCTGCACAAACTGGCTTCTTCCTCAGCACTCAGCCATCTTGGCTGCCTCCTCTCCTCCACATGGCCTTAATCTGCTCTCCTTTCTAATACTAACCTCAGGAACCGAGGGAGGGCAAGCTCCCAGCCTGCCCCACTTTATAGTGTAGATTCAAAACCTTTAATCCAATTTACAAACAAGAAAGTCTCTGATACAAAGTCACTCATCTGAGATAAATGGATTCCTCATGAGAGTGCACCATCCTACATCATCCAATCAGTCAAGGGTGTGGAGAAAAGCTTACTCTTAAAACTAAGGTGTAGGCTATAACGACCCGGCCTGCCCACAGCCTGTCTCCCAATACACATGAATATCAACGGACTTGCATGCGGGGAGCGCCATCTTTAACAAAGTGAGCATAATATATTTTATCTGCCCAACAGTCTCCTAAAGAGTAGCAGTGTGGTTTATTTGAACTTCAGTTTTCGCATGGTTTTAAGAGGTTAAAAACAATTGTAACCTGCTATAGTGGATGTTTGTTTTCTTGTGTACTCTCTTTTTCGTTCTGGTGTAGATCTTGCCTTTCTTTTTTGAATTATTCCTTCCTCCAATCTTGCAATTTAGTTGAGGCTGTGGGATTCATGCACGTTAATGTGGGAAAAGAATATCCACATTCCACTTCAGAGCAAGCCCATGGAAGCAGCAGAGCATGCAGGCAACATACAAAAGTGTGTGTGTTGTTGTGTGTGTGTGTGAGAGAGAGAGAGAGAAAGAGAGACAGAGAGAAGAGAGAAATGGAAAGAGAGAGAAACAAAGAGAGAGAGACAGAGAGATCATTAAACTACTGAAAGCATCAAACCCCATATTCTTGTTACTAAATTTACCAATCCAGGATGGATTCTTCCTTTGGGTCAATGAGTGAACTAAATTTCCATTTCTACCTAAGCTACAGCAAGTTGGGCTTCTCTTATTTGTAACCAAAGAAGTTCAATATCCTGGTCTGCCTTGCAGCATTATTATGCAGGTCAAAGAAAAAAAAAACAAGTACACAGAGTTCTTTAAAAACTTGAAGCATAATGAAACTAACTATAATAAAAAGAAGTGTAAAATATAGTTTCTTCCCTTAAAAGAGAAATAAAGTATTTCAGACTGCTCATGCTAATTATTTAAGAACAGAATGCAAGTTGCACAATCTATGTAATTGGATTCAATGTCAAGGGAATGCTGTGAGCTGTGACCAGGGACAGCTTCAGTGAAGAGGTAGAATTTGAGCTGAGCCTGAAGGGTAAACACAATGCTGATTTAAGTTAGGAAAAGGGTTTTAGGCCTGCAGGATCCTGTGGACTAAAGCACCCATGTTGGATACTCAGTTAACAAATAGATACTGTCCTGCAATTTATGGGTCATGCATAGAGTAAGTCAGGGCTTGCAGACATCTTGGAATCTGCTCCAGCTACTTTTATATGCCACTTAAATCATCAGATACCAAAGAGTCCTCAGTATTTCAGCAGACAAAAAAGTGGAGCCATGTTCCACATTCCTGTGGGACCTCACTTGCAATCCAAGGTCTTTGTTCTCTCTGGTTATCATTTTAAGACTTCTTTGCGGTTTAAATCAAGTTGGTATCACCTGAAGATTTCATCTGTGTGTTTTTTATCCCCCTCTCTTTGGGAATGAGCAAAAGTGGCCAAGTCAGACTACAGTTATTACCCCCTGCAGGTCCCTTCTTGACCATGCAGCTGTTACCACTTTTTACCACACTGTGGTCACTGACTTTCCCAGGTGCACCTTAAACCACACCTGTGGCTAAGCCTCAGGGCTGTAAATGGAATTCATTCTTCTTGAGAAGCTTTGTACTATTATTGTTAAGTAGCTGCAGACTTCCAGGGTTTTTAGGGTCCAGGACAACAAATGTACACATTGTGTTCTCCATTATTTCTTAAAATGCCATGCTTGGGAATCTTTCTGAGTTAATTTACTATTTGACTGTGGGATCTCAGCAGCACTTGTCTCCTCCACTCAGTTCAAGAACACTAATATTAGAAGTGTCATCAAGTTCACTCATTATAAGGCATAAAAAACAATCAAAACCTTAGTTTCCCCATCTACAAAATTTGACTTATAACACCTAACTTACAGGGTCATTATAAGAATTAACTATTAGAATGAATGTGGAATTATCTTATGAAGCACCACAATAATAATAAAAGCAATACAGAAGTAGCAAGACTAGGTGTAATTTTGATTTGTGACTTTAGCTCCCTGACCTGTCTCCTACTTCTGTCCTCCCTCCATGATCCTCATGACCCTCTGGATTTTTCCTGTTATATGGGTTTGTGTTAATTTTAGTACCTGATAGGTACCTGAGGCTGGAGTTTACTAATTTGCTGGTTCTTAACACTTGTCACTTCATATTCCTTTTGGACAGATGCTATAGGCAATTAGTACTGAGATCAGGGTAGTAAGTGGCCCAAAACAGCAAGGCATGAGGCTTACCACATGCAGAGATGGGCCAATGGGGACCTGCGAGGCAACTGACTTCAGTGACAACCCCATCT
This sequence comes from Rhynchonycteris naso, assembly GCA_037038555.1. Taxonomy (NCBI): domain Eukaryota; kingdom Metazoa; phylum Chordata; class Mammalia; order Chiroptera; family Emballonuridae; genus Rhynchonycteris; species Rhynchonycteris naso. The sequence continues at coordinate 79,638,407 of CM072999.1, read as the reverse complement.
GATGGAATGTCAGCTTTGGACAGGCTGAATCCAAAAGGGTCAGTCTGATGATACAGAGGTGAAGCAGAGAGAGAGACTGCAGCTAAGTCAAGAACAGACCAGGTAATAAATGCCACCAGCAGCTCATTTCTGTGCTTTATAATCCATCATTTTCTCTTTTTCTTTGAGAATATCTCCTGGGAAGAGGCCCGTTGGCAAGAAGGAAGCAAGGCAGTTTCTCATCTTTTCCTCTATCCTCATCCCAATTGAAAACAAAAAACTCAAAGCTGGTTGACTTCCTAGCAAATTCAGTTTGTTTCAAACACTACTTTCAGTCAATTTTATAAGTAAATTCTTCCAGGAGAGCTAAAATGACTTTGTGAAAACAGTTTGGGTATGGTTTTTGGACAGAAGACAGTTGAGTTATTGACTTACAGAACATAAGCTCTAGAAAGGACCCAAGAGGTCAGACCTTTCCTTGCTTTTTCAAGATGGAGATGCTGAGGTCAGAATGGTCAGGTACTTGAGCAGGGTCTCACTTGCAAGTGTCTGCCTTCTTACGTGTTCTAAGGAAGAGAGAGAAGTGTGAAAGACCCACTGTATCTGGGAAAGAACTGAGTGGTGAAGGCAGAACTGGCCAGCTGGAACTGACCTTGTCAAAGATGAGACTTGGCGAGTAGGAATGAAAAATGCCAGGGCAAGACATATTTCTTAGAAATAAAAAAAGAAAAGAGGAAAAACCAAACTGGGACTTGGAGTGAACAAGTCAAAACAAAAAGCCAAAACTGGATGGGGACAAAGTAACACTGAAACAGCTGAGAATGATTTAGGGTCTGCATGGTGAAAAACAAGCTGTCCTCAAATTAATAAAAACCAAAACAAAAGTAATATAAAGTGAACACAGTACCTGGATTCATTCATTAATGATTCCCCATTGTTGGGAAGGCCCCCACAGTCTGGCATAACTTATGTTTCCTCTTACATTCCCTTCACCCACACGAATGCAACCACAAGCTCACACCCATTCCTGGTACCCATTGTCTCTAGAGCTTTCCTTAGGCTCTGCTCTCTGTCTGAAATGCTGTTTCTTCTCTTGACACAATTCTCAGGTCCAAAGGTCTATGGATCCTTCTAAGCACTTTTGTCACCAGTCCCAATAAAGTATTTTCCCCCATACCAAGCAATTTTCAGACACCATCTGGCTGTCCACAATTGAACTCAATTCTATGCCTGGCAACAGAGCCAGATTCCAAAAGTTAAGGGCTCAGTCCTATGTGACTGCTCCTACCCGACTTCGTACATTCACCGCATGAGCTGACTCATCGACCATAGATTGAGAATTCAGGTGACGCGCTTCTCAGCTTTGGTCAATTTGCTGGAGCAGATCAGAAAACATTTTACTTACTAGATCACCAGCGTATTATGAAAAGCTGCAAGTCAGGAACATCCATGAGGAAAAGATGCATAGAACAAGGTATGTGGGAAGCAGAGAGAAGCTTCCATGCTCTCCTCAGGCTCACTACTCCCAGCATCTCCACGAGTTTACCAACCTGGTAGCTCTCCAAATCCATTCTTTTGGTTTTCTGTAGAGGCTTCATTACATAGGGATGGTTGTTTAAATCATTGGCTATTTGTGATTGAACTCAATCTCCAGCCCGCTCCCCTTCCTGGAGATAGGTGAGAGAAAGGAAAGTTCCAATCCTCTAATCACATTGTTGTTCCCCTGGCAACCAGCACCCCCCATCTTTAGGAAGTCACCTCATTAACATAACAAGAGACAGAGCTACTGCTCTCACTGCAGGAAATTTCAAGGGTTTTAGGAACTCTGTGCCAGATATGGGTCTACAAACAGATGTACATTTCTTATTATAAATTACAATATCACAATTTTAAAGACCCAGTCAGTGCCTACTGCCTACATGAAACATTATACATGTTCAGGCTGAAAGTATTCTCTCTCATTGTTACCTCTAGTGGCATCAATGCCTGCATCTGTCTGACAGAGTGATTTATCTGGCGATGTCAGAGCATTATCTCCTTCCTCTTTTTGGAAAGTCCATGAGCAAGTCATCTTCCATCCCACACAAGCCTTCCCTGTGTGCCTCACACACTGTAGGTGCTGTCAATAGAAGAAGCATCTAAACAGGTAGAGAATTTTTATGAGGTTATTTGAGCCAGACGGATGACAATTGCCGGGAAGCAAAATCTTAACAGTTTGAGAAAACGATCCAAAGAATGGTTGGTTTTGCCACTTGTTTTATACATTACAATCAAAGGAGGAGGGGTAAGGAGGTTGCGTGGAATCCTCTGGTGATAGATTAGGGAGGTGGGAGAAGGCAAAGTAGGGAAATCTCTGGGATTGGATAAGGAATAGACACATACTTTTTTGACATTGGTGGGTATAGGACATTTAACAGTCAACAACAGGACAACAATAACAAGGAGAGATTTTGTGGTCTGTACTCTGGTATAGTGATTGTGCCCTGAGGGGTCTGGGAAAGGAAATAACCCTGCTATTGCAAAGGTATGTTATCATAGATGCAGAGACAACAAACAGGCTCAGTTAAGGTAAAGATTGACCTTTGTCATGGAAGATACCTGCCTAGGACATGACTACGCACTATGACTGGGTTTCAGTTAGACAGTTTTAATTTCAGACCATCCTGTGTGGTTATTTTATGTCTCTGAGTTTGCATGGCCACCCTGCAGGCCTCCCCTGAGCTTGTCAGGTTTTGCCTGTGGCCTCTTTTATTCATCTACAGTGCTTGGAAAATTTGTGCCAAAGAAGTGGTCATCTGGAGATCTCACATGCTACTGTTGGCTTTGGCCAGATCCTTTACTAAGGGTATTGTGTCCCCAAGTAAGGAGAAATGTTGGGAAGTTGAGAGCATTCAGAGTAGAGACACAGATGATAAATAAATTTTAAAATGGGCTGAAGAAAGTCAATTTAACAGAAAATACAACATGGGACCTTTCCAGAGAAGTGAGGCACATTCATTGATCTTTCTCCAGGTCCATAAAGACCTTTCACCAGAAAATTGACAGCAGCTGCTTTTAATCCCTGATCAAGACAGATCAGTAGAAAATTAACCTAAACAGAAGCATCATTGAGATCACAAAACAGGGAAAATATTTCTGAGAGAAGGTGAATAAACTTTCAGATGAGTTATCAGAGGGATTTGTAGACTTTGGGTCTCCAAAAGACTATTAAAAACAGATTCGTGTGTGTCAAGGCCAGTTTAGAGACTTCCACTGGAATGAAAGCCACGGAAGGAACTTGACAATCTTCTCTCATACCTCCTGTGCTGGCCAGGTGTCAGGCTCACATGGCCCAGCAGTCAGTTCCAAACTGGTTCCAGCAGGTGGCGGCCATGTGCAGTAAAAGCCCATGGGGTCTAGCTGGCCAGAATGGTTTGAAAAAGCAAGTCTACCAGGTTTGGAAGTGCACGGGGACCCATGCAGGGTGTGCAAAAGTGTAATAAGCATGTCCACGGGAAAGCCCAGAAAGCCTCCACCAGAGGGCCTCTCACTTTCTCTACTCCTGTCCCTGGGTGTTAAGAAAAGTGCACTAGGTAACTTGGAAAAACTTTCCCTCCAAACATAGCATTATGGCACATTTGGGACTTTTTTCCAGAGCCTGCGCTTAGAGAATCAGTGTAGCATGCTAAGGCTTTCTGATCTGCATCTACAAACCCCAGCATAGTCAATAATGCTTTATCTAAACCAGAGTGAAATGAAGCAAAACAAAAACCACTTGGTGAAGAGGACCAATGGCAGAGATAATTCAGAAGAGCAGTAAAATCACTTACATTTTACTCTAAAGACACATGCACACAGGGTGTCTACATGCCTGCTGTGTTCACAAGCCTCATAAGGAATGCTGCCCTTAGGTGCATCAAGTTTGCTTCTGCTGCGTCCTGGGAACTCACGGGCTCTGCTGCCATCCAATTGGCTGGGTGTTGGGAAGGTAATTAGAGGTAGTCCTATGGTGGGCTGAGGGCAGCCTCTACTGCCTGTCAGTTAATCAGGCTGCCCACAGGGATGCTCCGGATCCAGTGTGGAGTCGACTATTATCAGATCCTCTCCCAGGGAAGTACGGAAGTACACAGCCAAGTCACTGGGTAAGGCAACAGTGAATTGCTGCCAGCCCCTTGAAGGAACAGGGTCTGCTTTTTTAAAATTTATTTATTCATTTTAGAGAGGAGACACAGAGTGAGAGAGATAGAGAGAGAGAGAAAGGGGGGAGGAGCTGGAAGCATCAACTCCCATATGTGCTTTGACCAGACCAGTGCAGGGTTTTGAACTGGCGACCTCAGTATTCCCGGGTCGACGCTTTATCCACTGCGCCACCACAGGCCAGGCTAGGGTCTGCTTTTTATCCTAGCCATGAACCTGATGGGTCCCAGAGGACCTTAGACTGCTGTGCAGGCTTTCTTTGTATTCTTACTTCCCTGTCTAGCTCTCCAGCATCTCTCCATCATCTCAGCGACCCATGCACAACTCTCCATGCAACCTGAAGTGTCTAATAAACACCACGAGGCTTCCTTGCCCTGCCACCCCCACTACCTGACAGAGAAAACTCTAAAGTTGTTTTAATTTTGCATCCTCTGAAGTAAAAGTTCAGCTCAGAAATCTAGGTGGCTGGACCCCCAGAGTCTGTAACGATGCTGTTGATAGGATGAGACTAGCACAAATCCTTCAGTGCAGGAAGAATTACGGCACTTTCCCCGTGGCTGCTAGAGGTATGGTGCTTGGCTGAGCTTGACTTCCAGTTCTAGCCCTTGTGAAAAGGGCTTAAATGCTCGATGGCTCCCTCTTCTCATTTGTAAAACAGGGCTCATAGTACCTAGTTTAGGAGGTTGTAGTAAAAATTAAATGAGATCATCTGTATAGAACACTTAGAATAGTGCCTGCCCAACATAGTAAATGCTAGATAATGATAAATATTGCTGTTGACTATTTGTCTCCTCCATTAGATTGTGATTATATTAACATTTATGTCTTTCTGATACAAATAAATGATCATTAGTATGCACCAAATGACTGTGGGAAATATAAGAAAACATTGAAGAGGACTTTGAGATATTCTGGCTAAGTTTGAGTGAAATTTTCTTTTGCTTTTCTGCTTTTCAGTATTATCCACTCTACTTTCTTTGAGCATTGAAAGATCATTTTCTACAGTGTGTCCGTAAAGTCATGGTGCACTTTTGACCAGTCATAGGAAAGCAACAAAAGATGATAAAAATGTGAAATCTGCACCATATAAAAGGAAAACCCCAGTTTCTGTAGGATGATGTGGCAGCATGTGCGCATGTGCAGATGATGACGTAATACCATGTATACAGCAGAGCAGCCCACAGCCATGCCAGTCGAGATGTGGACGGTACAGAGGCAAGTTCAGTGTGTTCTGTGGCTCGCTAAATTCGAATCCGTGACCAAAGTGCAACGTGAATATCAGCGTGTTTATAATGAAGCGCCACCACATAGGAATAACATTACTTGGTGGAATAAGCAGTTGAAGGAAACTGGCAGTTTGGTGGAGAAACCCCGTTCTGGTAGGCCATCAGTCAGTGACGAGTCTGTAGAGGCTATATGGGATAGCTACCTAAGGAGCCCTAAAAAATCTGTGTGTGCGTGTGCTTGACAATTACACCTAAGCAAGACTACAGTTCATAAGGTGTTAAAGAAATGTATCTGTTTTACAGGATACAAATTGCGGCTGCTGCACACTATCAAACCGGTGGATAGACCCACACGATGCACATTTGCTACAGATATGCTTCATGAGATTGACAATGATGCAAGATTTTTGCAGAAGATTGTGTTTAGCGATGAGGCAACCTTCCATATCTGTGGACATGTTTATCACCATAATATTATATGGGCTGCTGAACATCCTCATGCCTACATTGAGTATGAACATAACACCCCTAAAGTGAACATGTGGTATGGCCTGATGCATGATAAGGTGATAGGCCCATTTTTTTCACGGAGCAGTCTGTGACAGCAAACACCTATCTTGACATGTTGGAATTGTATGCAGTGCCACAATTTCCAGAAGGTGTCATCTTTCAACAGGACGATGCTCCTCCACACTACGCCACCATTGTTCGTGAGTTTCTGGGTAGAACATTCCCCCCGGCGGTAGATAGGCAGAGGTTCTGTCAAGCCATGGCCACGATCCCTGGATCTGACACATTTAGACTTTTACTTTTGGGGTTATGTGAAGCAAAATATGTACATTGAACATATCAACGACATTAATCACTTAAAACAGAGAACCACAGACGTTATTCACTCTGTTACACCAGCCGTCCTTACCTGTGTGTGGCAAGAACTTCACTATTGTTTGGATGTGTGTAGGGCAGCAAATGGAGCCCACATCGAACTGCACTGAATAGGTATGAAACTGGGAGAGTTTTCCTTTTATTTGGTGCAGATTTCACATTTCTATCATCTTTTGTTGCTTTCCTGTGACCAATCAAAAGTGCACCATAACTTTATGGACACACTGTATTTTTAATGTCTCAAGCCTACTACATTTTGACATTCTTTAGATCAAGAATTATAACATCCTAAATTGGTTTATTATCTTACAGCAAGTGTCCACTAGGTTCAATCAGCTGAAAGCTGTGACAGTATTCTCTGTCAGTGAGAATGTTGGCCCGATGTCTTTCTGTAAAAGATAAGGTTTTTCTTTTTTAGCTCTGGGGTTGAACCCAAGATGTTGATAGGGTAGGAGATGGAGGTGGGAAGATGGAATGCAGCCAGGGGTGGATATCTCAATGTAGTCCCAGCTTTGAAAATGCAGTGTTTTCTTTGGACTTATGTCAGATGTCAGACGCAGCAGGGTTGACATCAATACTCAGCAGGCCATGGATTATGGCTGCCTCTAATGACTATGTTCCACTGTGTTTATTGTTCTGGATGTTAATATATAGAGTAAATGATAGCCCTTTAATTGAAGGTTGGAAATGCCCCATACTAAGGCACTCGGGTGACATCATCATTAACCACTCAAGTGAAACCCAAGACACTTTCTGGCCAGGAAATTGCAGCCTTGGAGGCCATCTTCCTATTTGTGTATGTGGAATGTGTGAGGAAGAGAGGGCCTGGTGCTGGCCTGTACCTTATTGGCAGTTCTTGACTTTACAGGGAGGAGAGAGACATCATTTGCAAACTAGCAAGACCATATTAGTTGTATAGGAACTTAATTCCATCAGCTAATCAGAACCTTAATGGAATATGGTCCTATAAAATGTTTTAGTCCAGGAGAAGAGAGGGGGATCAGGTTTTCTCTTTCTTTAGTGCTTTGAAATGTCTCTTCAAAGACTTTCTTCAGTTTATTTGTGGGAACAATGAATAATGCCTCCATAAAAGGGGTTTAATAAAAAACAATTCCTGAAAATTATTCAGGCTATAGCTTCTGAGCTCTCTGGAACCTTGACATGCTATTGAACCATGAACTGGTCCTGCTTCTATGAGAAGGTATATTGGTTTTCTATAGCTGCTGTAACAAATCCCATACACTTGGCAGTGCAAAACAACAGAAATGTATTATCTTACAGTTTGGAGGTCAGACTTTCTGAATGGATCCCACTGGGCTAAAACAACATCTTTTCTGGAGTTTCTGGGGGAGAATCTGTTTCCTTGCTTTTTCCAGTTTCCAGAGGTTGCCTGCATTTTATGGCATGGGACCCCCTTCTTGCAACTGCATCATTCTGATCTCTGTTTCTGTTGTTGTATCTTCTTCTCTGAGTCCCCTGCCTCCCTCTTTTGATTATGATGAACCCCATGATTACATCAAGTTGACCTGAATGGCTCAGTGTAATTTCCTTAGATCCAGGTCAGCTGATTAGCAAACTAAATTACATCTGCAAACCTAATTCTTCCATACCATATAACATGACTTTTTCAGGTTCTGAGGATGACGACATGAACATATCTGGGATGAGGGCATTATTCTGCCTACCACACATAAGTTAGGTAGGCTCCATAGAATCGAAAACTAGGCTGGAAGTTAAGGACTATAGGTGAGAAAGTGCACCAATGATATAAAGCTCTTTCATAAGTTCTAAGAGCAAAATAAGTGGGTAAATCAGAGGTAGTTTAGCTTAGTAAGAATACACGCTTTGGGCTGAGACAGAACTGGAACCATATCTTAACCTTCTCACTTGCTGGCTGTTAAACTCATGTTAATGAGTTTCCATTACTATAAGGTGGGAGCAGGAATATGTACCACTTAAGACTGCTATAAGATGTAAGTGAACTAATATAAATGAAATGTCCAGGGTGGTAGCTGATACTTAATAAGTGTTCAGTACAAGGTAGTTACACGTCATAAAGGGTTTCTCTTTCTCTAGCCTCTTTGTGGGGCATAGCAAAGATGGTGAAGGTCTAAGATTTTTTCTTTAAATCCAGTCTCCCAAATTAAGGGCATAGGACTTTTATTTAAAAGAGAGTCAACATATGACATTGTCTTGAGAAAGATAAATTTAATTAAATTTATCTTTATCAAGTGTAATTGTCACCTGCAGGCACCTGTGTCTGGCATGGTGCTAGGTGCTGGAGAGGGGACAGCCACAACATGACCCCTGGTCTCCACACTTGTATGTCATTAGCCATGAAGATGCCATAGCTAACAAAGAAGGGTGCTAAAGAAATTGGGACATGAGAGACAGAAGAGAAAGATTACCTGGGCAGAGGCAGTAGGAGGAGGTAGGAGGTTTCAGAGGAGTAAGGACTTAAGTTGGACCTTGAAGGAAGACAAAGAGTTAAAAAAGCTGGGAAAAATAAGGAGGGAAGAGGGTTTGGGGATAAGTGACATGAGCAAAAATGCCAGCATAGGGATTCCATGTTTAAGGAACAGGACAGATATCTTAAGTAGCTAAGTTGTGATGTGGGAATCTGCAGAGGGAGAATGGGACTAGGTTAAAGAGGGCTTGTATCACCCTTAGTAGACTTAAGATTTTCTATTTATTCATTTTGGTACGATGCGTAGTGAGTACTCATTAATATTTGTTGCTGTTTTGTTTTGACCTGAAATAAGGTATTTAGACATAATTCTTTGGATCATGAGAGATCACAGGAAGGACAAGGTGAAAGGCAGTGACCAAGTAGAACCCTATTGCCAGTGTCCAGCAAAAGAAATGAAGACTTGATAATAGAAGGGATAGAAAAGAGAGATAGGCAAGACTACATAGAAATCTCAGACATGTTAACTGTAAAGTTCAGAAATGATCTGGATGTATCTGCAGGACTTATGGGGCAAGTTTGCAGAGTGTAATTGCCTAACTTGAGGTTGGAACAATTACACTGATTCTTGATGCCCGCAAAGAAGTAAGGTGTCCAAAAATTTAAAGATGGGTGTATCAGTTACCTATTGCTGTGTAACAAACCAACCCATAAGTCACTGACTTAAAACAACCATTTATCTAATTCATGTTTCTGTAGGTTGGAAATCTGAGCTAGATGCTCTTTCTGGTCTTGGCTGGGCTCACTCCTCTGTCTGTGGTCAGCTGCCAAGTCATTTAAGGGCTGCTAGCCTTGGAGGCCTCAACTTGTCATCCTACTACATAGTCTCTCATTATCTAACAGTAAAGCATGGGGTTATTTTAATGATGGATACATGATTCTAAAAGAGCTAGCAGAATTATGAAAGACCCCTGAGCATAGGCTTAGAATTAGAATACCAACACTAAGTCATACTGCTTAGCCCAAATTCAAGGAGTAGGGAGATAGATCCCATTTCTTAACGGAAAGAGCTACTAAGTCACAGTGCGAAGTGTGTGACAATGGAGGCCACTTTTGCAATAGACTCTAGCTCAGTCAGAGAATATTTGAGATGCTTGGCTAAACAACTATTTATTTACTATTTTATTTTTATAGCCACAGCCACATTGAACTCAGTAACAATTGTACGGTGAATCGTACAAGTCTTCTTTTGTTTCCATTCCAATTGTGCCCAAGAGTTCTGTGACTCCTCTTGAAAAATATACCAAATAGTCATTGAAGGAAATTCAGTTTCTTAACCTGGTCTTGGTGGTATATGGTATATTTTACGTATTGAGATTTTTATCTTTCCCTTGAGCTTTGGGAGGGCCTGAACCACATCACTGGCTTCTCTTGATTAGTCCACTAAATGTCATGAAGAACTAGAAATATGGAAGGCAATTAGATATTTTCCTCTTAGCACTGGCTACAAATTCAGGTTTAGGTTTTAAATATGACTAATGTCACCAGGACCCACAGAGAAAATAGGGTGGTAGGAAGAAAACAAGCTGCCTGAGCCATCCTTCTACGAAGGGAAAAATGCATCCTGTCACTTCTCTGAGCATCCTTAAAGCAAAAGCCTACTCCCAGCACTACTTACTGGCCTGTGGTTGCTGTACTTCTCAACTCTCTGCAATCCTAGTTTAACGACCCAGTGCAGTGAGCTCAGTCGATCATACCCAAGAATTGGGAGAGGAAAGAAAGACAGCAGATGGACTTTTGGAGTCTGCAGATGTCTGGGAAGGAAAGCCTCTAGAATTGCTGGCAGGCCCTAAAAGCCTGACCAATTCCTACAGGTATCAGCTGGGTATATAATGAACACATTGTCCCTCTAACCATCTGTAGCACCACTTAAGAGGAGTAGGAACTCGGAAGATGAGCAAGCCCTTAGAGATGAGTGGTGGTCCCATTAGGTCTGGTTCTGACAGTGAAACAGCTGACAGGACAAAAGATTCCTTCCAGGAGCCTGGAGGAGCTGGTTTGCCACTCTGTGTATTGGACCAACTTCTCTTCTTGGGCCTTGGCTCTGCAGGCTAATGAGAAACATGCTGCTGCTGGGTGGGAAGGAGGAGGAGCAGGGAGGATAATGGGGCAGCTGGAGCAGTTGAGTGCTTTTGGCAGCCTGTCAATGAGCTGGATGAATTCAGCCCAACCCCAGTGGCCCTGGTCCAGCAAGGGGAGTCAGGGACTCGAAGTTCAATGCCAGTCCACCTTGGGTCTGTTTTCTTTCTCCTCTCACTAGCACTGACACATCTGAACCCAACCCCTCAGTCCTGCAAATACAACACGTTCCTTACTTTCCTCCCTAAAGTCTTGAAATAGAACTGCTTAGTGATTGACCAAGGTCAGCTAAACAAGGAGAGAGAAAGTTGTTCATTTTTATGCATCTAGGACAGGGGTCCCCAAACTTTTTACACGGGGGGCCAGTTCACTGTCCCTCAGACCGTTGGAGGCCCGGACTATAAAAAAAAACAAAAGACTATGAACAAATCCATACGCACACTGCACATATGCACATGCATCATATGACGCGCTTCCGGAGCTGTGAGGCATGATTCCCTTGTCACCAGAAGTCGTACTGTAGTGAGTGATGCCGCGCTTTGCGGGGCCACCACATACAGTACTCCAGGAGCACAGCATCCACATCCTGTGCTCCTCTCACTGACCACCAATGAAAGAGATGCCCCTTCCGGAAGTGCGGTGGGGGCCGAATAAATGGCCTGAGGGGGTCGCATGCGTCCTGTGGGCTATAGTTTGGGGACCCCTGATCTAGGATATCATTGACTCTGAGTTGGGAATGGTTCCTTATAAACTCTTTCCTTAGACCACTGTGCATGAATTGATTCCTAAGTGCACCTTGTGTACTGCACCCCCATGCCCCTGGTCGGATTATTCTCCCTGCCTAGAATGCTCTCTTTTTTTCCTGTTGGCCCAAATTCTACATATTATGTAAGTTTCATGATGCATGAAATGATTTTTCCTGATATTTTTATATTTGATAATCTATTTTCTGAATCTCATAGGCCTTATCATCTACATCCTACTCTATGTGGCTTAATATTTTCATTTACTTTTCTTGTGATCGGGTCTCATGGTCCATGTGAGCCTTATACTTCCTTATATCTGCATTAGCACCCAGCTTATTGCTTTGCACACAGACTCTCAACAAGTGTTCAATGTTGATGGCACTTCAAATGCCATTATATCCTCCCCAAATCTGCTGTTAATACCTCTTGTGAACACTAATCATGTTTTGGCTGTCTGGCATCCTTTCTATCTTCTGAGTAGTACCCCAATTTCCACTGTGGCTAATTACTTCTCACTCACTGTTCCAGATGCCTGCATTCCATGGATGGAATCAGGCATGAAAGCTCCTTCTGCCGTTTTCCTAAATCCCAAACTGGATCTCTGGTGTGTGACCTAAGTCTGGCCAAGCAGCTGCTCTTCATGACTTTGAAGCTTGAATGAGAAGTCAGAGGACAGAAATGGTTGGAGGTCACTCCTTGCAGGGTGGTGACAGAAGCATCTCAACCAGATTGGTCCACTACACGGGGGCCTTTCTTCCTCCTATGCCCTGGCCTCTGGGCTTTATGTGTGGTGCATTCTCAAGCCTCACTCTTCACCTGCTGGACCTCCTCCCAGTGAAGACTCTTTCAAAGTAGCTAAGGGCTCTGAATGTCTGTTGTTTGTTTATGATGCTGAAGCCATGCATTCCCAACTGATATGTGCTTGATATCCAGCCTGTATCAACATTCTCTTGGAAGATCACGAGTAGCCTTTTACTGGGCTTCTTCTCTTCAATTTTACTCTTCTTCAATAAGTTCTCTATATTCTTCCAGAGAGTTAAAATTAAAAGTTTAATTTAAATGCCAACTTATTCTTGCTTTTGAGATAAAACATCAACACCTAAGCATTTCTCATTTTCCTGCGCCCCATGCGTATGCTTCAGAACCGGGGCAGTGTGGTGCAGTAGAAAGAATATTTGATCCTACACCTAGGCTTGAATCATGTGACATTGGCCAATTTTATAAACCTTCTTCCTTGTTATTCATCTCATATGTACAATGAAGAAAGTGCTCCTTCCTAAGGTGGGTGTGAAGATTGGATGGGAGAACGTACCTGCAGTTCTCACTGTGTGATAGGTTAGGTCCTCAGGAGCTGCTAATCCCCTTCCCTCCACCTCCCTCCCTAGTTGAGGTGCTGCTCCCAATAGATCTTGAAAAACCTTGGATGTGCTTGGATGCAATGAAGCTCCCCCAGGTTAGGAGGTTGGATGTGGCATCAAGTACTGCTAGTACCCTATTTTATCTAGTTCTAGAGAGATAAGAGGACCTAGAGGAAGAATCCCGCATGGAATATTAAAGCAAACAAATTTTCATTTGCTGTGTGTTAAGAACACTTGATTATTCTGGTTGGAGAACAGGATTTTTTATTACAATGCAGTCAACCTTTTAGGTAAGTGCTTTTAAAAAATATGGCTGCAGTTCAGAGCCAGATGCCATGTCTATTCCTTGCTTCTTCACCTATTCTCAGTAGACACAAAATGAGAGGCTGCCCACTCTGTAATATGTGAAAGTGCATATCTCTGCCAACAGTTATGTCCTCCCACCCTCATTTTCCATGGTCTTTCTTCAAATCTTCACATTTGAAATGGTCTATTTGTTACTGCTGCCAAAGCTTGAAAGCAATGTGAACTAATTGGAGAGGGAGGGAGCTTGCCTAACAGAAGGGCTTTTCACCAGCAGCTGAAGGGGGCTGTTTCCTTTTGCATCAGTGATAGCTTGACAGGATTCAAAAAGTACACAGTAGCCTCTAGTAATTTCTAACTTGGGGTCACAGGAGAAAGCACATAGGAAGGGGGATTTTGATCACAAGTAGGGTAAACATATCTGTGTAGGACTATGTGCTACAATAGTCCTACACAGATATGTAGGACTATGTGTTTTCCAACTGAGTGGGTATTGTCTGGACAACATTGATGTATAAACAATAGGACAGACTCACAGGAGTATCACTCTGAGATGTCAGAATTTCAAGTGTCAACTAAGTAAGTGCAGGGGAGTGATTTGCTATGGTAACAAAGTGTTTTATTACCAGCATTGCCATCAGTCAGTGTGATGTGATGTCAAAAGGAAGGGCAGAGACTGGGGCAGGGAGGAATGTATTGTTACAGTACATGCAATGAGGAATTAGTTTCTTTTGTGCTAATGATGTATTGTCTTTTGTGCTTTTTTTCAAGGCATTAAAAAATGTTATCTAAGATCATGCCAGTGGTTCCCAGGAGCTGCATTTGTCTCTTCTACCTCTCTACACCTCCCCTGATTGCTCCCATTTAAAGAAGCTGTAGGTCCCAGCAGTAAAGTGTTCAGAGTCCCAAGTTTCAACTCCACTTAATCTCTTGTCTTATAACATTGCAACACCACACACATGAAGGAGCCAGGACCTCTCTAGGGATCTTCCCTCAGCTGGAAGCCAGCAGACCTCAGCCTGAAAGTCATTTTTTGTTGAGCAGAAATGCAGGCAGGGTCACAGCCCAGTCCCCTCAGAGGCCAGAGAACATCAGAGATAGATATTTCATAGCTCCACACTTTAGTATGGGCAGTTCTTAGAACAAAAAGTGGTTTGCGTGCTGGCTGGGAAATGAAATTAGTGTCTTCCTCTCTCCTTGGGAGCAGGAATGCCATTGTTTGGACCCATGTGGCCTAAACCTGGCTCTGAGTGTCTTTGGAAGTCACTAATAACTGTGACTATTAAATGGTGGGAAGGTGATGACATGGATTTCCCCACACCCAGCCAAAGCCTCAGAGGGGCATTCCAGAGGGAAACTGGATGGCTCTAGTGTGAACTCTTTTTCTGCTTACCTATTAGGGATGAGTGAATTGTGGCTTGAATCCTGGTTCAGAACCCTTCATTCCTTTTCTTACTAGACCTCAGGGTAGGTCTCAAAGCCCCAGATCACTTAGTGTCATTTTATAAAATGCAATGTAAATGCTTGTTTTTTCAGTCGAAATGTTGGGGATGAGAAAGGGAGGTGACTATCTTGTTCCTCTGGCTACTAGCCAACCTAAATTAAAACAAACAAGGAAAACAATATCGACAGATTTTTTTTTTTAGTTTTTCCAAAGTCTCTGTTTTCCAGCACATAAAAACCATCTATATGTCATGATGATGCCGTTGGCTTTTTCCAGAGAGTTTGGTAGTGTTTGCTCTAATCTGACACACCAGTCCATCCACAGTCTGTTTGATCCATTAACCCCCCAACCAGTGATATGCTCCTCTAAGTTCAGTGGCCTGTTGGGATATTCAGTGTATGGCTGTGAAATTGAATTTTACTCTGTAGAGATCTGGGTTCTGTTTATTAAAAACTATTTATCCAAAGAAAACAAAATAACATATTTGAAGAGATATATGTAGCCACCCTTATGTTCACCGCAGTATTATTTACCAATAGTCAAGATTCGGAAGCAACCTGGGTGTCCATCTATAGATGAATGGATAAAGATGTGGTTGGTATATATGCACAATGAAATACTTCACAGCAATAAAAAAGAATGAAGACCTGCGATTTTCAACAACATGATGTACCTAGAAGATATTATGCTAATTGAAATAAGTCAGACAAGAAAGACAGATACTGTTTGGTTTCATGTATATGAAGAATCTAAAAATATAAAACAAATGAACAAACAAAACAAAAACAGACTCAAAGAAACAGAGATGAAAAAGAAGGTTCTTAGAGGGTAGGGGATAGAGAATGGGTAAAAAATATGAAGGGGAATATAGTAAAAATATGTTGCAAATAAATTTACACAGTGACAGATGATTACTAGAACAAGTAGAGTCATCATTTTGTAAGGTATAAAAATGTCCAGTCACTATATTGTACTCCTGAAGCTAATATAACTAACATAATATTGTATACTAACTGTACTTAAATAATAATAATAAAAGATAAAAGCATGACATAGTGGAAATAGGTGGAATTAAGCATAGTGCATGACTTTGTACCCAGTTCTGCTTAGCTCTGGGGCTTGAGGGCATCCTTATGCTTAATTTTGATATACAAAAGAGGAATAAAACTCCTATTACTCACCATAATTAAAACAATTAGATAAAAATACATTAAAAATGTTTTTACATTAAAAAGCCTATACAAGTCTGACTGATTACCAACACCACTTCCAAATAACTTAAAGAATATAATTCCTGCCTGACCTGTGGTGGCGCAGTGGATAAAGCGTTGACCTGGAATGCTGAGGTTGCCGGTTCAAAACCCTGGGCTTGCCCAGTCAAGGCACATATGGGAGTTGAAGCTTCCTGCTCCTTCCCCCTTCTCTCTCTCTCTCTCTCCCTTTCCTCTAAAATGAATAAATAAATGAAAATAATTTTAAAAAGAATATAATTCCTATTAATAATGACATGCCAGAACCAATCTTTGAAGGTAGATGTAAATTTTGAAGCAATTGAAAATGATTCAACCTTTAAGATCCTTTCATATGACTTGTTTTTCATTTGGACATTTCTGAGGACTGACAGGGTCATCTCATTATTAGAGACTCATATAGTAAATGGAAGTGTTCCTGGTGCTGAGTGATAAAGTGGCTGGGCGTGTCATTTTCTGATTTCCTCCTGTCTGCTGAACTCATGTTTTTCCTGGTTGGACTCTTTTACTGAAATCTCCCTGATTTCCTGTTATTGGGAACCATGGAGACAGTTTTATCTTTTGTATCATGAGATAATACTTTCTAGGGCTTTTTAAAGGTTTACGATGAGTTATTGTCTGTAAAGCACTTATGGTAAACCATCACCCACAATAGGTATGTAATAAATGTTAGCTATCACCATTGTTGCTACTATTACATTTATTTTAATTATCTCTGGGTGAATCATAAATTACAATGGTCATATTCAACCTTTGGTCAGCCATTGATTCAATTAAATTTCAAGTACTTTTGGAAAGAAAAGAATATGACACATCTAAGAAAAGTTGATATGATTTTCAACTTCTTTAACAGTAGGATAATTCATCTTTGAATGTTTCTCTCTTTCTTTAGATAAGAAATACCAGTTGCCTTCTAAAGGTGGGAAGGCCCAGATGAACAGCAGCAGGTTAATTTTATACTGCTTCCCAGCCACAAGCTCTGAGGGAGAGATTCCAATTCTTTAGACTAGCAGATGGGCGCTTCTCCTGTATGTCCTGGCTGGGAATCAAACCTGGGACATCTACATGCCAGCCGATGCTCTACCACTGCATCAACTAGCCAGGGCAAGAATTTAAAATATTATAAGCAAATATTATAAAGAGCCTTTAAGTATGTAATACATCTATGATTTAGCTCATATTCATAGGTAGGTACCCAGAAGCTATCAGTCTTTAAGAGTTATTAAAATTAGTATGATTTTGAAATACCTCAAACTTATATAGAGGTTGTAAGCTTAATGCAGAACCCCCCTTTTCACCCCTAAACCACTTTGAAGTAAGTAGTTGATACTTTGTCCTAACATGTTTGCTTCCCAATGCAAACAGCCTGAGTACATAGTTTGCATTTCCCACAAACAAGGACAATCTTTGTCATCACCAAAAGCACCCATCACTGTCAGGCTCTGGCTCCTGCCCCAGGTGCCTATGTAAGAAAGCCCTCCTGTCCTGCTCATCAGGTGCTGATTTCCTTGACCAGGTGTCTTCCCAGGAAGGTCTCTCCTGCCTTCTGCTCAGATCCCATTCCCTTCTCTGAGTCCCCACAACTACTGCTCACCTCATCCCAGCCAGAACTACCCTTACCTTACTCAGCCTCATCCTATGACTTCACAACTCAGGAAAAGGAAGCAAGCACTCTTAACTATTTTTAAAACGGTTCTTATGATAGTAAATTAGTGAGAGCTACCATCACATATGTTGTTTTCTCAAAAAGCCTGGCCAAAGCATCCAGGCCGCCTTCTTCTACTGAGTTGCGGCCCCCACTGCTGTGGCTTCCCCAGGCAGCTCACTTCCGAGCACCCCCTCTCATTCTGCAGTTGTACTCACATCACTTTCCTAAAGGATCAGAGTAAGGCCCACCTCTTACAAGGAGTCACTCCCCACTCACCCCACACAGGACTTGAGCAACTTTGTCCTGGGTTGTTGTTTTTGTTTTTCAACTTATATTGTATTACTTACTTAGGTATAATTTGTTGCCTGGCTGTTCCAAAGGCATTCCGCTTCCCTAGCTAGATTCGTTTACTTCTCATGTAACCCCACAAAAGCTGGATCCCTGAGACAGATTCAGCCAGTATTTGCCATTGAGGTTAACTTGAGATTGTGCACTGTGGGCCTCCATATCAATTGTCACAGGCCCTGTGCTAGGGAGAACTGATGGGTATGTAACCTTGAGCCTTATATCTTCAATGTCTATCATGATTTGAGAGTCTTTATTTTTCTACTTTGTCCATGGAATGGTACGTTGCCAGTCTGACCATTGTTACTTCTCAAGTTAAAACTCTGCAGAAGCTCCTCATTGTTTAAAAGTCAAAGAGTTTTTGAAATAACTTACAAAGTCTTTCATGTTTGTAAGCCATGTCTCCCGCTATGCTCTCCTTCCTAATTCGTGTCCTGAAGTGACTCTGCAGTATGTACACTTGCTCTCACAGTGCCAGCCACCTTATGCTTCTGGAATATAGGCTGCTGCTTTCCCAGCGGGGTGCACCTGTTTGCTCTTTTTTTGCCTGACTAAGCTATTCATCCTCAATATTTAGGTCAATTATCTTCTTCAGAACATGTTTCTAGAGCTTCCTGGCAGGGATAAATTCCCCTTTTCTGTGATTATATAGTGTCTCATGTATACTTCCATTCTTGATTTTAATACAATCCATCCATCTATCCAACCAACAAAGTTTAGTTTTTTTTACAAGGCATTTTACTTTATTTAAAAAAATATTTATTCATTTTAGAGAAGGGGAAGAAAGAGAGATAAGGGGGGGGGAGGAGCAGGAAGTATCAACTCCCATATGTGCCTTGACCAGGCAAGCCTAGGGTTTGCTTTGCTCCAGGTCAATGGTCTATTCACTGTGGCACCACAGGACAGGCACAAAGTTTACTTTTGATGCCTACAGTATGTCAGGCATTGTCCTAGGTGCTGGGATGATTGTACTGACAAAGCCAGGTAATCCTTTTTATGGAGAAGATATATATTAGAAAATATTGACACAAATAAGTTAGAGTGACAAATGTGGAAAATACTATGAGATAGAAGCATAGATAAACCAAGCCTGGTGCGTGAGGTCAAGGAAGCTTTCTGCTGACAAGGTGACATGTAAGCAGCATCTGGAGGGCTGAGCTGTACGTATTCAGGTAAAGAGAGAAGGAAAAGAATGATTATTGATATACTTGGTTCACACATTCATGAGGAGAGGCATTGGACATAATTATTGCATCCCCAGAAACTAGTGTAGTACCTAGAACATTTCAATGTTTGTGAACTGAACAAAGCTGTTGACTGTCCAAAGCATGAAGTCTTGTCAGTGATTACCAGAAAGCCTGACTATTTGCAGGCCTGGCCACAAGGGAGGAGAAACTCCCATCATTTCTTTATTTCCTGTAGCCCTCTTGGGTTTCCTTTATTCAAATTGTGGCTTTCTCCATTTGTACTACACTAGACTTCTCAGAAGAACTTCCAAAAGTCTCCCCACAATTACTGTGGGACAACAGTAAATAGTGTGCAATTTCTAAAGGTTCAGTATCGTTTAGTCCTAAAAACAGCTGTAAATCGACCTCTTACCACCCAGCTGTGGTGTGATGGAATCTGAGGGGCCCAACCTGTGAATGAAGTGTCTTATAACCCTGGATTTCAAGACCAAGCCTAAGTTTTACTGTCTGTTCATGATGATGGTGAAAGAGAAAGGAAACTGGTCTTCCTCTAGGCTAGCTTTGAAGCTAAGCCTGGGAGCCCATCTGCTCAAGACAATAAAACTCCTCAACCTCAGCTAGAGAAAAATTCCTATTGTTAGAATTCTCCAGGGTTTTAGAGGGAGGAGTGGATGAGTCTGGCTATCTTAGTTCAGGATGCATGCTATTTCTTACTTGCTTCTGAAACCCTGCAGTCACAATAGATTGAAAATTTTCAGGGCTGGCAAACAAGAAGTTCAGAAAGTCCTTCAGTTCATTTTCTTAAGCTGAGATATGACTGAAGAGAAAAGAATACAGATATCTATTTTTTCTTCTTTTTAGTAATGAAGGAAAAATAATCTTTAACACAATTAAAATCTAACTGTTTAAAGCAAGAAGGTTCTTGCTTATTTCTATCCTTTTGTTCAGCTAAAAGTTAACGTATTTCTTTGTCCTGGTCATTAACTCAGTAAAAATGTACAACTTTTGATAATCATCCTGCTCATAACCCCCTGGTAGCCTTGAAGATAGTTCCCTTCATCAAGCAAAATCATTCCCATTTATTTATTTATTTATTTTACTTTTTGAAAAGATTTCCCATTGATTTGAGAGAGAAAGGGGAGGCTAGGGCAGAAGAGAAAGAGAGAAGCTTCAACTCATTTCACTTAGTTGTTCCATTTAGTTCTGTATTTGTTGATTGTTTCATGTATGTGCCCTGACCTGTGACCTCTGGTGCACTAGGATGACATGTTACCTACTGAGCCACCTGGCCAAGACCTATTCCCTTTCTTTAAACATTTATCCAATCCTACTTACCCTTTTCATCTTAGTCCCTAACCTTAAAAAGAATGTTAAATTTCAAAATGGACCACAGGTCAAGCAGAGAATAGATGCTAAGATGAGCATATGTCTCTGAAGTCCTTAAGTAACTTTCTAACCTGTTCTTCAAGGCTGGCTGGAAGCACTGTGGTTTGAAGCCATGCACTGGTACACACACTTCTGGAGAAATATACACAATGACTCACACATTTTGGGAGAACAATAATTGCATTCTTCTAAAAGCATCTGATCTCAAATTCTTTCTAGGAGGAAAAAAGTCATAAGCCTTCCCACCTGGCAGTGGATGGCTCAGTTTTACATTGAAAAACTGCTGTAGCTGGTGGATGGGTCACTCTAAAGTGCTGTGAACATAATAAAGAATCAAAGAACAAACTAAAAATTGTATTTAAAGATAAGACACTGCCAATTTTTTTTTTGAGCTGCCTTCTAAAGTTGTAGTGGGTCTGGCCATATGGACCTTCACCACTTCTCCACTTTGAAGACAGAGATACCAAAGACTCTCAGGCGGCACAAAAATACTTCGTGGCAGCAAAAGTAGAAATACAAAAGGTATTAAAATAAGTGAGGTGGGAAAACCTCAATTTTTTTTTCAATTTCTACTAGCATGAAAACATTATGACCAATAAAGAAAAAAAAAATGAAGATGGACCAGGTGTTTGGAAAAGGTAGCAGATTGCTGGGTTTTATGTAATGTCTAGATTGGGGACATACTGTCACTGAGTTTATTTTGAATCTCTTACAAGATTTCTGTTTACCTAAGATATTTAGTGTCATTAACACTTAATTGACTTTAAGCTTATATTGATTCATACTGCTTGATATTTTATACACTTCAAATAATTGAAGTAAGAAACAGTGAAAGCAAGTTTTCCATTTCCAGTTTTTGAGGCTTGCCACTGAGTGCATGCTTTGATGAACACCATTGTGTTGATCTACGAACTAGATTCTATGTCACTCACCTTTTCTGATAAAATAAGGTAAAACAAGGCTATGTAAACAATTCAAAACTTAATTGCTCATGTCAGGATGGAAAATATCTGACTTACCACACATCAGGGAAAAACAGAATTTGAATAGTGAACATGCTATGATTAATGATGAGAGAGAATTCCATAATAGGTACATCCAGGTTTACTCATACATAAGGCATGCTGATGACCCTGCCAATCCCTGCACCCATTCCAGTCCCAATTCAAATGCACATTCCCCAGAGTACACTCACATAAACACAATACTACTTGTAAAAAAAGCTCATGTCAGTTGAATGCCAGATTTTGATGCAAAAGATAATGACCTGGATAACTTAGACATCTCTAAGGTGGATTTTTATAACTGAAGTGAGAATGTGAAAAATAAAGGGCAGAGAAAAGGCATTGTCAGCTTGTGGAAGACCTACAAAGTCTAGATTTGCAAGCCAACCGATGTAATTGTCACACGTATTAAGAAGGGTTCAGCCTGACCTGTGGTGGCGCAGTGGATAAAGCGTCGACCTGGGAACACTGAGGTTGCCAGTTCAAAACCCTGCACTGGTTCGGTCAAGGCATATATGGGAGTTGATGCTTCCAGCTCCTCCCCCCTTTCTCTCTTTCTCTCTCTCTCTCTCTCTCTCTCTCTCTCTCTCACTCTGTGTCTTCTCTCTAAAAATGAATAAAATAAAAATAAAAAAAAAATTAAAAAAAAAAAAAGAAGGGTTCAAGTGTACACTGGTGGCAACTTTATTTTTAACAGGCCAAGTCACATCCACGGTCTGGGAATCACAGCTGAGAATATATGACCATTAGCATGCAGCTACCTGTTCAGAAAATTAGGATCCTGGTAAACACAAGAACCAAGTGAAATTTAGTTCTGCTTATTCTTAGGTCACCATTGTTCCTCTCCTTTATGAAGATTTTCTCCTGCATAGAATTATGCAAATACCACCTATTCTATCTGGGACACTAAAATGATATTGTGAATGTACAGAGTGTTGACAGGGGTCACTAGTCTTTTGTTTTTAATGCCTCATCTCAAAGAAGATACCTCTGTGAGTAGGGCACACCTGTTGAACTGGTCTTTCTATTGTGGTGCTGTATCTGAGCAATTCATACTCTGTGGTCGCATCCCCCAAGAGGGGTATAAATACATAGGACAAAGAAATTGTCTCAGACATTCAGCCTGTGATTACCAGATAGTGATGCCCTAATAGGATGGCCTGCAGGGATGATCCTGACCTCAAAGACTTTATTTGGGAGAGAGCCTCCCCCAGGACCTCAGTAAGACAGATCTCAATGAGACTGCTCAAAGAGAAAATTTAAGTCCCATGATACTGTCTTATTTAAGAATGGCATTGTAATGATTTGGTAAGTTTAGAAAGTAATAGAGCAAATTGGAGTATGGTCCTTTGGGTGGTTACATTTTCATATAGATTATCTGCTTTTTCTTGCCATTAGTCAATTAATTAATTAAAATTGACTTGTTTATGAGATTCTTCTTTTACCTTACTAATTGTGCCAAATCAGCGGTCCATCTCTCAGAAGATATCTATATAACCCAGTAGCAGAGAGAAATGAGAATGTTTTACTTCCTCCTGTCTTCCCCCATAGGACCCATCATTTACCCTTCTTTATACTGATTTTGTATTAAATAACAGCAAGAACCATTAAGTGATCTGATTTCAAAAGAATTAGCCCAGCCCTGGTGGAGGGCCACACATATTTGGAAGTCTCTTTTATGTCATGAACTGTTTCCTGCTGCATTGGATTTAATTGACTTGGATTAAAACAAGTTCACAGGGCTTCAGAATTTGGCCAGGAAGACAAAAACAGTTGGAAACACCAAGTAGAATTCATGCTTCCAAACTTGGGGGTGTTGACTTATGTGGTGCTAGTGGGGTAAGAGTAAGGTCATGTCCATTTAAAGGAATCACTGACACTCTGGAAGAGGCTGCTGGTGTCATTTACTAATTTCATCAGAAGCGCTGAGTTGTACCAGCACCAGCTAATGCGAAGCAAACATGCAGAAAGGGGCAGGAGAGCTCAGACTGCATGGAGGTGCTTGGAGGAGTTTGGGTACCAGCTTGGGCTCCTTCCCAGGGCCAGAAATCACTACAAGTATATGGGGCCTGCTGTAGGACGGCCAAGCGTAGGTGAGGCCACTGGGCACCCAGTTTTGATGGCATTAAAATGGAGCAGAGGAGCCAAATGTAATGGTATCATTGCCTCAAATAGACAGAGTTGGGCATTGCACCCGGGAGAGTATGTGCAGGAGTTTTGTGAGAATGCTGAGATGGCACCAGAGGACAGAGCTTTGTG
The DNA here is from genome assembly GCA_037038555.1 of Rhynchonycteris naso. Classification (NCBI taxonomy): domain Eukaryota; kingdom Metazoa; phylum Chordata; class Mammalia; order Chiroptera; family Emballonuridae; genus Rhynchonycteris; species Rhynchonycteris naso. The sequence continues at coordinate 79,614,665 of CM072999.1, read as the reverse complement.
GATGATACATTAAGAAAAATTGTTATAATTGAAAAGCAGAATACCACACTCCCAAATTAAATAATATCATTCTGGCCTTAAATGCTGTAGCAAGATATATTCAGAACCTAGGAGGATGCAACTGCCAACTGAGTGATAGAAGGGAAGCAATAGAAAATTAATTGAATGCCTTAAACAAGTTTGATGAAGAAAAAATGAGGATGGTCTTAGTATGGAGTACACTCCATAGGGTATAATGTAGTGCCTCAATGTCCAATAAATCCTAGTTGACTAATAACTGAATAGATAATAGGCTTCAGCTTGGGGAGGATCTCTATTAAGGAGATGTTTTTCACCTCCTCTAAAGGCTATGAGCAACAGGAATGCAGAATGACAGATGCAGGTTTGTGTGTTCATTCATTCATTCAACACTTACTTCTTAAGCACCAGTTGTGTACTTGGCACTTTTGTAGGCAGTAGGGATAAAGAATTGAACACAAAAAGGCCCCTGACCTCATAAAATGTGCACTCTAGTGAGAAAGACAAGTATTAATTAAACAAAACAACAAGCTTATATCTAACATTTGTCAGCTAGTTCTAAGGGCTTGAAAGAAAAATAAGGCTGAGCAAGGAGAGAATAAGTTGTTAGCATGTGGTGGCATTTTTCATAGGGTGAACCGGGAAGGTGGGATCATTTGGGATCAAGATCAGGAGGTGACATTTGAGAAAAAAAAATAAAAATGAGGAAATGACTATGGAGATGAAAACAGTGTCTGCAGCAGAAGAAACAAAAACCTTCCATGATGGACGGTAGCAGACCAACCAAATGGAGCAGCAATTGGCCCACCATGAAAACTGGAATGCCCACTAGTGGGCAGTAGGGCCCAGGATGACAAGCACTGTAAAAGTGAGCGGTTTTTATAAAAAGGTTGCCCATCAATGCCCTAGGCTGTGGTTCAGTGGACAGAGTGTCGGCCCGAAGTGTGGACATCCCAGGTTTGATTGCTGGTCAGGGCACACAGAAGAAGCAACCATCTGCTTCTCCCTCCCTCCCTCTGCCCTTTCTTTTTCACTTCTCCTCCTGCAGCTAGTGGCTTAATTGATTCAAGTGCCCTGGGCACAGAGGATAGCTCTGTTGGAGTACATGAGTCTCGGGCACTGAATATAGCTCGGTTCTCAAGCATTGGTCCTAGACAGGGTTGCTGGGTGGATCCCAGTTGGGATGCTTGTGGGAGTCTGCATTACTGTCTCCCTTCCTCTCACCTAGAAAAAGAATCAGAACTACAAAGATAAAAATGTATTCTTCATCCCCTAGCCAAAGAAGCTGCTGAGAGCCTGACCTGTGGTGGTGCAGTGGATAAAGCGTCGACCTGGGAACACTGAGGTCGCCAGTTCAAAACCCTGCACTGATCTGGTCAAGGCACATATGGGAGTTGATGCTTCCAGCTTCTCCCCTCTTTCTCTCTCTCTCACTCTATGTCTCCTCTCTAAAATGAATAAAATAAAATAAAATAAATATTAAAAAAAAAGAAGCTGCTGAGATATAGATGGTGCCTTATGGTGGCAGAGAGACAGTTTCCACTCTGTTTTTTCTCTCTGCAAGGAAATATTTGAGGTGGTCCAGGAGGCCAACCACATGATCTGTGGACTACGATCTGTCAGGTCCTGTAATTGTCATTTTAAAACTTCTCTTTAGAAGGTATAATGTGGGCCTGCAAATGAACCTTTTCTTTTTTCAAATGTAAAATCCCAGGTTTTGTACTTTGAGTCTTTTCAAAACTTGACATTACTGGATTAATACTTTTTTCTTGGTGTTCAAATAATGAGTGTCAGTGTAGTTTCAACACACCAACTTGTTTTCCTTGTGATGCCCTGGAGTAAAGGCACTGTGGGAGACACCTGTGGTCTGTGGCCACAGTCAGAGCTGTACAAAGTGGTGTATTGTCTGGCTATGTGGATAAATCCAAACTCAGGACTTGCCCTGCCAGCCCGCAGAGCTCAGAGATGTGGTTAGCATCATAGCTCGGTAACTTTCTGTTGAGCTCAGATGAGTTTCCATAGCAAAGGAGCTATGTCATTAACTATCAGGGCACTGCTATGGTGTCTGCATTTTATTAATGTCTTGACAGGTAAAAAAGCAATGGAGCATTTTGCATTTTTAAAGGCATTATCCATTGGTTATATTCATGTACAGAAATCACTATAACTGAAAATAACCATTGTGACTTGTATTATTAATTGGCTATAACTTCTTGCATAAGAAGATAGATCTCTAATTGTCAAATATGAGAGGCTCAGAGGTCGTTTTGACAATGCCATCTTTCTCAACATACCTTATGTTGATATCAGAATAAGATGTTCTTGGTTGCTAAAGAGCGGTCACTTAGGAGGTAGAATCCCACTCCTCTGCCAGCATAACAAGATTACAGAAGATGTTAATTCAATGTTCTATAGAAGGTGCTCCCATGCAGCTCTTGAGGTGTGGGAGGCTGGGGGTTATCCCAGAGCTGCTTTACTGAGATTCGCCTTGCCCCCTTCTGCAACTATATTCTGCTGATGGGGTACGGGGGAACTTTAGGACCATGCTCACTCTCCCAAGACCCATCCAGAAAATTAACAGATTCTTTCTGCATCAGGCCTTTCAAATCAGTGTTGCCTTGGGGAGGGTCACAGTGTGAAAATCCTCTCCCCAGTAACATGCTTATGTCTAAGTACTGTCTCTTCATCTCTTTTTTCTTTCCCCATTGTGACAAATCTGTATCAAGTCCAGAGCAAGAGCATGACCAGGTGGTGGTGCAGTGGAGCGAGCATTGGACTGGGTTTGAAACCCTGACGTTGCCAGCTTGAGCATGGGCTCACCAGTTTGAGCACAGAGTCACTGGCTTGAGCCCAGAGGTCACTGGCTTGAAGCCCAAGGTTGTTGGCTTGAGCTCAAGGCTGCTGGCTTGAGCAAGGGGTCAGTTGCTCTGCTCCCACCACCCTCGGTTAAGGCACTATGAGAAAACAGTCAATGAACAGCTAAGGTACTGCAACTATGAGTTGATCCTTTTCATCTCTCTCCCTTCCTGTCTGTCCCTATCTGTCCCTCTCTCTGATTCTCTGTCTGCCTCTGTCAAAAAAAAAAAAATAATCCAGAACAAGAAATAAAGATCTTCTGTTATCATGGCTTCTTTGTAAATCTATTCAATTGGTGTTCTATGTTGAGGATTTCAAAGTCTACTCTGCAACATAAAAGCTTGGAAAATTGACTCTTTTGTTTTCTTATTCTTCTGAGATCTTACCATCATTGCTGATATCTGAAACATGAGAGAAAATAATGTGGCAAAAAGAAAATACAGAAAAAGAAGAACACATAAGAAATAGTCTAAGCTTACCTTGTTAGAAAGAAAACATGCTCATGAACTTTTAGACCATGTAAAAAAGCAGAACATGTTAAAACAATTTGTACCTGACAACTAATTATCCATAGTATCATTTCTGTTGATACGGTCTGATTTCACATGATTATAGATGTTTTAAAGCTCAGAGAGACTTCAGGGTTTATCTAGTCCACACTGTTTTTTTCTTTTCTTTTTTTCTAATAAACAAAAAAGAATATAGAGGATAAGTAACTTGCAAATAGTCACACACATATTTAGAGGCCGAGTTCACAGGAGAACTCAGGTCACTAGTCTTCTATTATTTGGCTCTTTAATAAAATGGTGCAATAGGGTCTTCTAGTACCTCAGCATCTCCCCTTACGGCTTCCTCCCTTGGGAGGGACCCTATGGTGGAAGCACACTGAACTGAGACAAAGAACTCAGTGTATAATAAAAGGCTTTTCAAGCCAATGGCTTCACTTAAAGTTTATGAAAGAGAAAGCCATTGGGTGGGGTTGATTAAAAGATGCTATAAAAGGACCACCCAGTTAACTTGATAGTACAGTGAGGATTTGGGCTTCTATAGTAGAAGCTACAGACTCCTCTCCAGACAAATAAATGTATCTTTGCAAAAGTTTTGCAAATGCATTCAAATTACAGAAAAACCAACCTCTGTGTCAAGTTTAAGAGCTCTGCTATAGAAGCAAGATCCTTCTTTGAGGTTGTAGGTCATATATGGGGGAACACCAACAAGGTCACTTTTACTAAGGAAACACCCTGGGAGTTGTAGGAGTAGAAAGCAATAGGTCACAGAGTTGACTCAGAGGGTAGTGAGCAGCAAGTTTTGAATTTTAAATATTTTATGAGTGTGATCTTTGACAAAAAACTGCATTCATCTTTCAATCAAAGTCATCCTTGGAGGGGGAACGAGGGTTGGGCTATAATGAGCCTGTTGAGAGCACAGCTAATGAGAACTGAAATATAGCAATGTCTGTGCAATTGAACAAAGGCAATCTTGTTGGCTCCTGGGTTCTACTGGAGTTAATAAGCCACTTGGGAAGGTGTACTTTTGGGAGAAGAGAGCTGTAGCTCCCTTAACTAGGCAGAAAAAAAGGAAAACTGCTGATTTCCAAATTCTCTTAAGAAGCAGAATTTACTTAATTAAGAAGCAGAACCTTGAGATTTATATTTCTCATTTCTCTGAATCTGAGTCCCTTAGCAGAGGGGAAAGGAAGCTGTAGTGTGTGTTGCAGTCCTATGTTTGAGGGATATAGTCTTATTCACTATGTAGTCAGTAAATATTTATTCAGCACCTTTGACATAACAAGCTATGCTATATCTTAGAAATAAACAATAAAATAATGGATATGGTTCCTGACTTTATGAAGTATAAGTTCTAGTAAGAGATGTTGACAAGTAAACTGACTATTAGTGCAACAGAGGGGTGGTACAGGCAGTACAGGAATATCATGCGGAGGCATTCCTAATCAAGCAGATGCTACCTGGAGGAAATGGAGACTTGAAGAATGGGTTGAGGTTCACCAGCGGATGCAGGAGAATTAGAGTGTTTCAGACAGAGGAGAGAGAATGCTCCTATGACTGTGCCAATGCTTCAGAAAAATAGAGTAAAGTTGAGGGTGCGAAAAGGAGCCATAGAAATTACAAATTATAGACCACAGAATGAGGCTTTGTAGATCATTCTAAGTGGTTGGAATTTAAACCTGAGAACAAGGAAAAGACTTGAAAGGCTTTATGGGAAGAATGACCTAACACACCAATGCCTAGTGTGACAGATAGTACCAGGAAAAGAGATCTTGACCGATGCCTTATGTTGAAATGCTACTTGTGGCATTCTTGGGGCTAGAAGAAACCAGAAGTACTTTTTCCCAGTGTACCAGTACAAGCTTACACACACATACATGTTACATGTAGCTTTGGATATAGAGCTTATAAATTAATCAACCCTTGTGCAATTTTGTTTTTCATTCTTTGCTATGCATCCTAATGTATTTATCTGGTACTGTTGCTTTGCAGTCCATCAGGGACAATGATTATGTTCCACTCCATGGCAAGTTCCTCTCTTGCCTCATTCATTAATTAACCCCCCACCCCACCCCCACCCCACCACCAATGAGAGGAGAAACTCATCTGATTGGCAAGATACAGAAGAGGCTCTGAAAGTGTGTGGCTCAGCTTGATCCTCTCCATTTGGGGTCACCTTTTTTCAGGATCCCACTGCCCTGGTCATGCACTGGGAGCTTATCCAGCTTTAGCAGTAGGGAGACCGGTGCCTAGACTACAGATTCTGTTTACAGGAGACTTAGTAAGTTTCATATCTGTTGTAGGTCAGGCTATGTTCTCAAATTCAGCTACTCCAGTAATAGAGCTGATATTTTAGCTTCTATCTTTTTTATTTTTGTTGAGGTTGGAATCAGAAAGATAGAAGCTAAAATATCTTTCTCCCATTTGGTTCTGAAGTCGAGAGGGGAAGAAACAAATGTTATCACTTAACACCTGAAAACCTTACAAGTGATGAAATCAATAACATTTTCTTTTATTTTAATATAGAATTTATTGGAGTGATATTGTTTCACAAAACCAAACAAGTTTCAAGGGCACAATTCAACAAAATGTTATCTGTACACTGCATCGTGGGCCCACTACCCCAAAGTCTTTCTGTTTCCATTTATCCCCCCTTTGCCCATCTTTACCTGTCCTCACTCCCTTCCCCTCTGACTATCACCACACTGTTGTCTATGTCTGTGATTTATCTATATACCTACATACCTATATACCTACCTATATCTATCTATCTATCTATCTATCTATCTATCTATCTATCTATCTATCTATCTATCTATCATCTACATACACATACATTTTTTTGTATTTATTTATTTATCTATTTTTTAGGTGAGAGGAGGAGAGATAGTGAGGCGGATTCCCACATGCACCCTGACTGGGATGCACCTGGCAACCTTGTCTGAGGCCAATGCTCGAGTACTGAGCTATTTTTAGTGCCTGAGGCTGATGTGCTTAGACCAACCTGAGCTATCCTCAGTGCTCAAGGCCATGCTTGAACCAATCGAACTGGCTGTTGGAGGGGAAGAGGAAGAGGGAGAGGGAGAAAGCAGATGGTCACTTCTGTGTGCTCTGACATCCATATGCCATGCCTATGCTCTATCCATTTAGCCATCAGCTAGAGCCCATGCTTTTTTTGTGTGTGTGTGACAGAGAAAGAGAGAGAGAGACAGAGAGAGGGACAGATAGAGACAGATAAGCAGGAAGGGAGAGAGATGAGAAGCATCAATTCTTCATTGCAGCTCCTTAGTCTCCTTAGTTGTTCATTGATTGCTTTCTCATATGTGCCTTGGCTGAGGGGCACAACAAAGCGAGTGACCCCTTGGTCACACCAGCAACCTAGGGCTCAACCCAGTGACCTTGGGCTTCAAGCCAGCAACCTTTGGGCTCAAGCCAGCTATCATGTGGTCATATCTATGATCCCACACTCAAGTCAGTGACCTTGTGCTCAAGCCAGATGAGCCTGTGCTCAAGCTGGAGACCTTGGGGCTTCAAATCTTGCTCCTCTGCATCCCAGTCTGATGCTTTATCCACTGCACCACAGCCGGGTCAGGCCCATATTTTTATTGTCTTCTTCTTTCATCCAGCGCCCCAATGCTTTCCTCTCTAACAGCTGTCAGACTATTCCATGTATCCTTGCCTCGATTTCTATTCTGTTTGTCACTTTAATTTGATCATTAGTTTCCACATATAAATGAGATAATATGATATTTGTCTTTCTCTGACTGGCTTATTTAATTTATCATAATAATCTCCAGGTCTAACCATATTGTTATAAAAAGCAAAGTTTATTTTTTTACAGCTGACTAGTATTCCATTATGCAAATGTACCACAGCTTTTTATCTACTCATCTGACAGGTTCTTAGGCTGTTTCTAAATCTTTGATATTTTAAATAATGCTGCAATGAGCATAGGGGTACATATGTTCTTTTTTGAATTAGTGTTTTGGGTTTCTTTGGATATATTTACAGAAGTGGGATCACTGGGTCAAAAGGCAGTTTCATTTTCAGTTTCTTGAAAAAACCCATACTGTTTCCCACGATGGCTGTGCCAGTCTGCATTCCCACCAGCAGTGCAGGAGGGTTCCCTTTTCTCCACACCCTCGCCAACACTTGCTGTTTGTTGATTTATTGATGATAGCCATTCTGACAGGTGTGAGGTGATATCTCATTGTGATTATTAGTGATGTTGAGCATTTTTCAAATCACTGATATTTTCTTATCTACATTTGAATGTATTTTTTTATCTTATCTTTGTTAAAATATGGTTATGGTAGAAGACTCATACTTATTGATTCAATTCATTTACTAACTTTTTTACGTGAAGGCAGCCTGCATTAGGGAAATACATTGAGACCCCTACTCCTTCCATACTCACTTAGTTACCACGTAATTTCTACTCCTTTCCCAGAAAAGAAATGAGACAATTGGGTAGCTTAGATATAGAGACATATTGTGACTTTGTGCCATCCACCTACAGCATTTAGGTGGGGAGATTGGATAATGGTAAGAGGTGGAAGAAAAGCTAGAGAGCTTTCTTATCCTATATGTCATCTAGTGTCTAACACATTCCTTTTTTGATTTTAGCCTCTTTTCTGGCTCCATCTTATTTGTCTAACCTTATTTTCTCTTTTTCTTATTTTTTTAGTTGTTTTACATTTATTTTATCTTGCTTCACTCAATGCATCTTTACAAGTTTCTTAAATCATTTTAGCAACAAGGTAGAGAATAGATAAATAAATAATATCCTTCCAAAATATTCAATTCCTACTTGGCTGCACAATCTGCTTTGAGACAGAGTTTTATGATTTAGAAACACTCAGGTTCCTGCAATCAATGAAAACATGGCAGAGTCCAATATAAATAAATTTTAAAAGTTATCTTTATTAGTGCTATTCACTACAAATACTTATTTTTCAGATTTTTAAAATTTCAATTTATATTTAAATTAATTCAATAATTTTTAACAGCTACTTTGTCTCTGGAAGATATCTGAAACCAGCCTCTCCTGATCCTTGAGCCTTGAAGTTCAGCCTAGTGAGTCTTCTCTTCTGAAATACCTGTGGGCAATATCTACTGCTCTTTGTTGACTGGTTCAGTGTTTCACGAAGTGCTTCTCTAGATTTTGAAGATGGTGTTGTAGAATCATGTTTTGCTTTGGGAGTGGTAGAACAAGCAAATCCTTCTGAGCATTGGACTGCTGTAAATACCAATCAACCAAGTAGTCTGAAAAAGAATGATGGAATGGTGGCTTTCGTGGAGCTGAGAAATCTATATCTCTTCAGAGATATCATCCATTTTTCATTTAAAGTCATGTCCTTTTGAAGCTGATCTCTATCTGCTCTCATGGGTGTTTTGTGATTTCAACCTGACTCTATGGTGTTATATTTCATTTTACTGCTTCTTTTGTCCGCTGATCCTGTCTTATATGTAGTTACCTCTTTCAGTGTCAAATTCATAGTCTCATGTCTACAAATGTTTCAATTACTTTTTAACGTTCTCGGTGTATTTTCCTTATAGTCCAGAGCACACTAGACATTCATTAAATAAACATTCTATTCCTCAGGCGCTCCCACATTTCCATTTCTATTCTTATTTACTTCTCTATTATTGCCCATGGTGTGTGTATGTGTGAGTGGCTTGCACATATTCAAATTCAACTGTTGAGTAGGCAGAATGGAAGGTCCAGTGTGTATTGAGAAGAAGAAAATACCACTTGGTAATAACAGATTTGGTAGGAAAACTCTCTCTTCTTTAAGAGTAAAAAAAAAAAGGAATTGTGTTCCATATAAAAGTATGTACATATAATTATCATCCCAGCTGTAAATAAAAATACTGCACAGTGGTTAGGAAAAGGAGTCTCACAGCCCTGGGCCTCTGAAAGAAACAAAACCACGTGGTATCCTATGCCCTTTTCCTTCAAGGACAACTGTCCAGGGGCCACAGAAACTGAAATTTGACCTTAGGGACTCTGGGTCATTTCCTCTGTTGACTTTGGCCATCTGAATTGATAGTCCAAGAAAGTGACTTTTTTTTGTCAGGCTATCACCCAGAAGCAAGGGGCTTTCTTTCAGAAGCAGAAGGATTCAGAAGCCATGCAAACTATGAGCCTTCCTATTTTCTTCCAGTCATCACTATATTGAATTCATCAAAGCATGGCTGCCAACGGCAATCGCATCTTTTCCTCTCTCAGTTTCCAGAGTCCCAGCGGGAGTGTGATGGTGCTAATGTCCACTCCTCCTCACCTTGGTAATATCATGGCTATCTATGCCCATCTTCCACAACAATTCACCCAAGTTGTGGAATTCTATAGGCAAGGGAAGGATATGCCACGCAGGCTGGTCTTCTCTTGGCAATTTAATTCAAAACAGTTATAATCAACTTCTTGGTTCTGGGAACTGTGCTGGGTGCTGGAGAGACCATATGATGGAAATGAGGGTGGAAAGAGACTTTACTTGAGGCTTTTGGGAGCATGATGCAATGTATAGATGGTACTATGTTGAGCTGTACACTTGAAACCTGTATAGTTTTGTGAACCATGTCAACCCAATAAACTAAACACAAAGCAAAAATAAGAAAATATAAAAAGAGATTTCTTCCTGCAAAAACATAATTCAGTACACATTATATTTGCCTACTTTCCACCACCAGACAGTGTTCTAGCTGCTGAATAACACAGTGGTAAACAAAACTAAAAAAAATTGTGACGTCCCCGTGGAACTTACATTTCAGTGAGGAAAGAGAGATGATAATATATGTAAATAAAATATATCAGGCTGTGGTAGTCTTTTTGATGCATCACTTGGTTAGACTATAGTCCCCAAATATCTAATCCAACACTAATCTGGATGTTGCTATTTATCCATGTATTTAAAGTCCATAGTCAATTTAAGAGAGATTATCCCAGAGAAAGTGGGTGGGCCTGATTCATGTGGAAAGGCCTTGAAAGCAGGGCTGAGGCTCCTCTGGGAGAAGAAATTCATCTGTGGACAGTGGCTCACAATCCATGTCCTTTCTGTTGACCTGTCCTGTGGCTACTGGACTTCTGTAGGCAGCCCCCATGGTTGCTTAAGCCAATTCCTTGCACTCACCCTCTGCATATTATTCTCTATTGTTTCTGCTCATCTGCTTGTAACCTGACTTATACAGTTCTATGAAGAAAAGCAGGCAAAAGGGATTAGCCTGGTTGGTGACATGGATATATAGACAATTAAAATATAGAATTATATCTGTTACCATAGAGTTATGGACAAAGAACTAGAGTCATATGGTGGCAGTAGTGAATATTTTACTAATACAGAAAATTTTGCTTTGGAGAAAGAAGGGTAACTGAAATATTTGGGATTTTAGGCAAGTTTCTTCCTCTTTCTGAGCTTTTTTCTATTTGTTTGTTTGTTTGTTTATTTACTTATTATTCACTAAGAGGTGGGGAGACAGAGACAGACTCCTGCATGCACCTCAACTGAAATCCACTTGGCAAGCCCACTAGGGGACGATGCTCTGCCCATCTGGGGTATTGCTCTGTTGCTCAGCAACTGAGTTCTTCTTAGCACCTGAAGTAAAGGTTATGGAGACATGCTCAGCATCTGGTGCCAACTTGCTCCAAATGAGCCATGGCTGCATGAGTAGAATAAAAAGAAAGAAAGAGAGAGAGAGAGAGAAGCGAGAGGAGAGGTGGAGAAGCAGATAGGCACTTTTCCTGTGTGCCCTGACTGGGAATTGAACCTGGGACATCCACATGTCAGCTAATGCTCTGCTACTGAACCAAATGGCCAGAGCTTTTTCAAATTTTTAATGTCTAAGATAATGATGCCAACTTTATATAATCATTATGCAAATAAGATCTGTATTATCTAAAGCATCTAGCACCATGCCTACTACATAATAATCTCTATTCATTTTATTTTTTAATCTCCTCCTCACTAATACCAACAAATATGTATATCTTATATGTGAATATCATGGGAATTCAGCATTACCTTGACATTGTGTGCTTTCCATGCACCTGTGGCTAACCCAGACCTGAGGCAGACAGGTAGTGAAGTCTGCTTGATGCATGCATTTACTGGGATAATGCAAGTTGATGAGCATGAGAAGATAGTGAGCTGGAAATTATAAATGGATGGAGAAGAATCAGGCTTATTAGTCTACTCCATTTCCCCCTATTACCTCAACACTTTCTCCAACTATTAACTCAGCAGAGAAATATCTAGTTTCTTTTTAAATATCTTCAAAATAATGAAAAGGATATATCATTGAATGAATTCTCTTCGTTTAAGTTTCAATTTATATCTTTTTGTGCATGGCTTCTCATTGTCAAGTGCTTCTGATAGTTGACAAGGAGAAAAGAGATGGAGAGGAATGTTCTGTAGGATATAAATTGTAGTTGTTGTCAAGGGAAATTACTATCTGTCATTTGTGTACACATTGGTCCTTTCTCTGCTTAACTGAGCAGGCAACCCTACTTCCAAGCTTGTTTCGCCCTTGAGGAAGGTGGTACAGTACTCATTGCTGCACTTCATTTAGAAGAAGATGAGTTTTCTACTTCCTGGCATCTTTCTTGACTGCTTTCAATAAAACAAGGTATATAAGGCAAAAGTTGCTGTTTCCAGCTAAGATTATCATTGAATGGCAAGGGGTTACATTCCAACATGTTTTTAAAGTTAAAAAAAAGGGCTAATTTTTAGTCTAAGCATTTTTTTGGTGCCTACAATGTGCTAACCAAATCTAGATGGGAGGGACATGTTAGTGAACAGTTCAGGCAAGCTCCTGTTTTCCTATTGGTTGTTTTACTAATAGACCATCTAAATGGAACAAAGAATATATATTAAGTACCTACTAGACAAAAGCTCTTTGTCTAGGCAATTGAATGTGGGGAAGTCCAACAAATGGTAATAAGTGATGTCCCTGCAGATGACAAGAGGCTTAGAATAGAGAGCTTGATGCAAGGGGAAAGTGAGTGACCCTGCAGTCCAGCTGGTGGTATCAGTAGAAGTCTAACAGATGTGACTTGCATTGGAGACAGACTGTGGTTCACAGTGAAAAGGGTGGGTGTGAGCAAGTCTTTGAGGAGCTGGAGTTGGATAGAATATTAAGGCAGACTTCCATCTTGGGGAAATAAGACCCAGGTACTTGCATCAGGTACCTAAGGAGCTGAACAGATGACTAGAACTGTGGTCCTAGATCCAGTGCCTGGTGCATAGTAGGAGCTCAATAAATATTTGTTGAATAAATAAAAGAACAAATGTGATCTATATTCACATCAGAACCACTGAAGTAGAGCTCAGAAGCCTTCTCATTAGGCCCAGATTTTTATCCAGGGCTTTGGGGAGACTTGTGCTCTGAGGGAAAGTCAGCTAAGCCCAACATGGAAATTGGTGAGGTTTGTAGGAAGGCTGGTTTTGACCAGAGTGACAGATGGCCGGTTCTTTAGTTAACAGCTATCATCACTGCCACTCTGCCTGGATATACCTCAATACCACATTTCAAGGGGGTCACGATGATAGTAGCTGTTTTTAGCACCGCCTGCTGTTCCTGCTTCTACACTGTAATATAGCCTCAGTGTAGAAGGTTTGGAGAAGATTTTTGGGCAAAGCTAGAGTCTGCTGAAACATAAGTCAGCTCCTCTATTTGCTGCCACTTTCTCCTACCTATTACTGAAAATGCTACTCAACTTTGGGTCAGAAAAAAATATGCATTACATATATATAGTTTTATCATATTCATATGGTGAGCAGTTGGTAGCAAAGGTGAGCTCTGAAGCCAGGGCAGAGAATGTTTTATTGGCCATTACTTACGCTGCCCCCCAGTGTGGGTAACTCCAGGTCAAAGCATTAGATAAAGATGAAAGGCATAAATAGGTGGATTCGGCACTGACTGAGAGCTGGGAGAGAGATGCTGGCATTATGAGGAATTCCTCTTTGTTTTTATTATTATTAATTTTAATGAGGTGACATTGATAAATCAGGGTACATATGTTCAGAGAAAACATCTCCAGGTTATTTTGACATTTGGTTATGTTGCATACCCATCACCCAAAGTAAAATTGTCTTCCGTCACCTTCTATCTGGTTTTCTTTGTGCCCCTCTCCTCCTTCCCCCCTCCTTCTCCCCCCCTCCCCTGTAACCATCACACTCTTGTTCATGTCTCTGAGTCTCTTTTTTATGTCCCACCTATGCATGGAATCATATAGTTCTTAGTTTTTTCTGATTTACTTATTTCACTCAGTATAATGTTATCAAGGTCCTGGGTAGGAAGCTGGTATATGCTGGGATTAAGAGAATAACACCCACAGGCATCATTGTTAATTGAGGACTTTCTTTGTGTGAGCCCCATGCTACATGCTTATGTACATCAGCTCACCTTTTCCTGCCACAGCCAGGGGAGGTGCGTATTTAGCTACCTGTATTTCAGATGAGGACAGAGAGGCTTAGCAAGATCAACTAAATTACCTAAGAAGTGTACCTGCCATGTGGTATATACTCCACAAAAGCTTCTTAAATGAATAAGCAAATGAATAAGGCCACAACTGCTGATAAGTGGCAGATGTAAGATTTGCGCTCAGGCTGACTCAAAGACAGGTCCCTTACCGATATTTTTCCTGAAGGGCTTTACTTTTGCAGACAGCAAGGAGGCTCCTGGAATAATGTTTAGCAGCTCTGTTTCCAAGCAGGGGACTGTCTGTCCTCCCGTAAGTAAACCCAGCTGCCAGAATACACTTCTGGATTTATGTTAGCAACCAGGAGTCGCCAGCTGCCTACTGGTTATCTACATGAAGGAATGCTGTTTTGCTATTTCCCTCTGACTGATACTGAAATTGAAACGGGGAAGGACTCCAAGTACAACACATTATGCAGGGGGCTGGGGGACCCTTGTGGGATCATACTGAGAGGCTGCCGAGAACACGCTGAAATCACTCTTCTGACGGATTAGGAAGGCTTTCTCACCCCAGCCTAGTGGCCACATCTGCTGGGCACACACCGTGGTCAGCCTGAGTTGACTTCTTGCATAAGTGGGCCCAGAGCAGGAGTCCAAAAGCCACTTCCATGGGGAAAGCTGATTTCACATACCATAAACTATAGAAAAGTTGGGAGACAAAGACCCCTGGATAAAGAAAGAGGTGCCATTAAGGACATTCCCCCAGGTTTTTGTAGCTAAGCACTGTGACTCCAGGAACAGTCTGCAGCCCAGAGCTCAGGCCACCGCATGCCTGGAACCACCAGCAAACTTTCCCTTAATGCCGACGGATTGGGCAGTGAGGTTAAGGATCAATCTTTCAGGGTGATGGTGTTCTGCAGTGAGGTAGCATGTCAAAAGGAGGAGGTAAACTTTCTATTGGTTCCTCCCATTTCCCTTAGAAAGTACATTCTGTGAACAGAAGGGGTCACTTTCCTGATTCCAAGATGATGTAGTCCTGGTTTAGATAATCAAATGATCTGAAATCAGGCTCAGAGGGAGCGGCCTGCAAAGGAATCCTCTCACTTCCTAGCAGATTTGGAAAACAGGGAAAGTAGAGGCCCCTGGCTGAGGGGCCATGGGAAACCTGAACAGATAGTGAAGAGTCCTAAGAGGTCAACAGACTTTGGCCCAGGGACATTCCAGCCACCACATGGGGCCTAAGGGAACAGGCATTGTTGTTTCAAAAATGTACTTAATGATCTCATTTGCAGCATGTGTGATTTCAAGATGATACTGACCATTCATTGAGCAGTCCCTTAATTAAGCTCACAGCCAGGAATGATGATCGATTCACTCAGGGTAGAGTTCTCTTTGTTTTATCCTCAGCCCTTTTGTCTAAACTTTCCCTGACACACTGATCAAACTTCTTTCAATGACGGAGATCATCACCCACCAGTGTTCAAAGCTCGGAAGGTATACTTGCTATGTACTGTTTCCTGGGACCGCTGGTCTATTTCATCTGCTCACAGGGTCTTCATATTCAAATGTCTTTCATATCTAAATCCTTAGTCCAGATCTTCAAATATCTACTCTGGAGGGTATCACTGACAACTTAAACTTGACACACCCAACACCTGTTCACTATCTCTCAGATCACACTTTGCCTCTGGTCCCATTCTCAGTGATCAGCATTCAAGTCTGAATGGGCCACACTGCACTGTTTCTCCCTCACTCCCGCAGCCAACCATCCACTAGGATATGACTGATTTTCACTTGTCAATACTTCCTTACCTGTCTCCTCATGCCCAAACTTAGTTCAAACACTCATTATTAAACAAAAGTTTGGGGGATCTGGACAAGGAAGTGTTTTCCTAAATTATTCTCTCCAGTTCTTACACATGATCAATCAGGATGAGTTTTCTGAATCTCAGACCTCATGCCATTATGCTGTTTACTGACTAGCTCTCTTGCATGGCATTTGAAGTCTGTAATATTTAAGTCCCTGCTTCTTTCTCAGATTCTTTTCTATTGATTCTTTTTTCACCTCTTTGTTTGACCCAATGCACACTTCCTCCAATGTGACAAGCTCCCAGATATCTCCATGACCCTCCACACATGGTCTCTATTTTGTTGACAGAAATTAATTCATTCATGAGAAATGATCTCATCTACAGCCTTCCCAATTCTTACTTCCAGGTGCAAATAAGTGTGCTCTATAAACTGTTTTCCAACACCACAACACTTCTGACATCGAATGTGTGGGACTGTTTTCCCCCAAACCAACTTATTCCCCATCTTTCCAGACACCAACCAGGTGCACTGCAGTTCAGTTTAGTCCTGACACAAACTACTGCAGACCCTACAAGACTGCCCCCACTTTAGACCTCAATTACAAGTCACCAGCCTCTTGTACACTCATTCATACACTGAAGTTTACATGACCTCCCTTTTGGGTTGGATAACCTGCTAGCATGGCCCCTAGAACTCAGTAATTGTTTACTTACTATTACTGGTCTATTAGAAAGAATACACCTCAGGAACAGACAAAACGAGGAGATGCAGAGGGCAAGTTTTGGGGGCAGGGGCACAGAGCTTCCATGCCCTCACTGGGCGTGTTCAAGAAATGCTTACTGAATGGTGCAGGAGTAAATAACCTCCCTCTACTGGCCCAGTATTTTCTTTTCTTTTATTATTTTATTTTATTTTAATTAATTAATTAATTAATTAATTAATTAATTAATTTATTCATTTATTTCTTTATTTTAATTTTTGGAGAGAGTGGAAGGGGGGAGAGCACAAGAGACAGAGAGAGGAGAAACAGGAAACATCGATTTCTAGTAGTTGCTTCCTGTATGTGCCTTGACTGGGCAAGCCCGAGTATTTGAACCAGAGACCTCAGCATTCCAGGTTGATGCTTTATCCACTGCACCACCTCAGGTCAGCCTCAACCGGCCAGTTTAAAAGGTTCGTATTTTATTTTAAAAAATCCTGATGAAATAACACTATGGATTTTTTTTTTTTTTACTTTGAAAACCAATCTTTGCTCTTTTCTAACCCAGTTGCTGGAAAATTTGGAACCAGAATCTTTCATAGCTATGTCAGAGCATAAGTGTGCTGAAATTTAGGGACAAAGTTTCCTTTTACAATAGCAAAAGACCCATGTTTTGAAAGGACGTTCATTGGATGGCCTTCCACACCAAAATCATCTCCCACCCTGTTACTCTGTCTTGTAGAAAGCAGTGTTCAAAAGAGGATATCACTGAAAGTGAATAGATGAAAAACCCACCAGCACTCTGCTATATTCATGTAGTCTATCCCAGTAGCTTGATGTTAGAGATTTCTGGGAAGAAGACTACAGTGAGTGATTTGCTTAATAGCAAATACTAAATGTTAGGTTCTTTCCTCTGGCTCTGGTCTTAGGGAATATGGAAACAAAACTAGTGGGCCACTAGAGCATTCTTATAACATCAGAGCAGAAGGAAATTCTTTTAAGTAGTACATATCTAGAAAGTGTTTTGTTTGCAGGTTGACAATATTGAAGGCCTTCAAGAAGGATTTGGAACTTTCTGTAATTCAAAGGCCTATATCTGAGGCACTGAGGCATGACCTGGAGTGGGTGGAGAAGTTATTAAGCAGAGCTGGTCCTTCTTTCTGGAGTCACTTTTCTCTACAACGGCTCAAGAGAAGCCTGAGAGCAGAGAGTTCTCTCTGTGCCTCAATAGACAAGCACAACCAAGAAAGGGCCCCAGGTTGAGCAGAAGGAAATGCTAACAGAAATAAGGACAGGAAACAAGCAACATCCATGGTTAGATTCATCCCATATGATAACCATGCGGCTCAGCTACAACAACAGAAGAAATTGCTCTTTCTTTTTTCCTGCTTCTGTCTCTTTCTCTTTTGAGATGTCTGTACATTATCTGAAAACAATCTTCTCCTCTACTTGGCCCCGGCTGTGGCTCTGTCTCCAATGGCTCTCTCCCATTTTGCTGTTTGTGCGGCCTTCCCTAAATGCCTCTCACCCCACTCACGCCAGGCTCTTGTGGATGCCCTCACTTACATAAGCCTGGTAATTGGTTTTAAATCTAGTCCGAAAACTACCCCTCCTCAAAAGAGGGGTGTGCCCCCAGCTGCCTGTGGTTATCCAAGAGTCTGCTACAAGGGAGCATTACCTAGTTTGTGAAGACAAAATAAAACCCGCTTGGCTCAGCGTTGGATTCTGAAGGAAATAGCTGGGCTGGGTGACTCAAAAGAGTTGCATTTTCTGACCACTGCTTTCATAAGAAAAGTACCATTTTTAGCTACCTGAACTTGACTGACTTCAGCTTGTTATTAGGAAGGTTTATGGGGCTTAAGTGGCAACAAAAGGCACATCTATGTTTGCTCAGATGAGAGAAGAGTGTGTGCCTTGGTAGATCCAGTCCAGGGTCATCCATTAAATGGAGTAACAGGAAATTGTACCTTATTGAACAGCCAGATATCCAAATGTGAGACAATTACCCATCAAGTAGCACTACTATGACCAGACATTCCTATTTGATTAAAAAGTATTGTATTTCACATTCTTTTACTCACTAAAACATCTCAAATCAATCTCCTTTATTTTCCCAACAGCCACCTGCAATACTTCAGTGCTTTCCAAATAGTCAGTATCTCAGAATCACTTAATAAATATTTAGTGCATCAATAACTTACCAATTTTATGTTAATTTTAAAATATTAATATTTCCAAGCAATAAAAATAAAATGACACATTTAAAGTTTTACTGAGAATAGTTCTTTTATTTTATAATCTTTCACCAAGAAAGTTTTGTGCAGTTCAATAGACAGAATGTTTGTCATGTGTCTTAGGTCTATCTGATATGAAGACCTCATATAAGTCTTATGGGATGATTTCTCACTGGAGCATACAAAGCTCCTTCAGGTCATGGATTGGTAAGGATAGCACCTTTTCAAGCTGGAAAATAGAATGATACAGCCTGGGAAATAATGATAACGATTTCTGAATACACTGTTTGCTCATGTTTACCCTGGAAAGTGCTCCATCTGTTGCATCATTTGGATGTGGAGTTTCAAAGGGCCAGTTGGCTCATTATCTATGTTTTGTGAAGAGTGAAGAAAATCTGCAGACTTTGGGGAAGAGTCATTGGACAATTAAGTCTTTGCCCTCACAGTCAGCCTTCTTAAGCAAAACCAACTCTTTATCTTCAATCTTAATCCTGACAATCTGGGTCTGAAAGAGATTGTGCTGGTTCACACTACTGAGTTATTTACTAGGATATATTATTTCTTACAGTCCCTTGAAATCAGTATTATTTGTCATTGGTATTGTAGTCATGAAACAATATTTTTATCTCATTCCTCATTTCAAAAATGTTTATGAGTATTTTTCTTTTCAATAGCAGTGTATTTAGATATAAAAAAGCAATTTTTATATCTAGCATTCATTTTTTTGAATAGTGTACTCAAAAGAAGTACATTCAGTGCCTGAAAGTTGTTAGTATTGAATATTCTCACCATTTCTGTCAACACTAAATGATGATCAGAAGATTTTTTTCTTGGCTAGCAATTATTCCCTGTGAAGAACATGCAGGCAGTCATTGAAGAGTTACATCTCTGCTTCATGTAGCTAAATTTTCAAATATAAATACATACATATATAAACAAGAATCAGTTAAGTGAAAAAATTCTGTTCTAATTCTGAAGCCTGGGTTTTCAATGACTAAAATGCAAGGATTTGTCAAGCATTCCTCCCTCATATGAGAACCCTATAATGCTAAGTACTGATTATATTTATCATGTTTGCATTTTACTATAATCTAAATAATGGATTTTATTTTATAATCTTTCACCAAGAAATTTTTGTGCAGTTCAAATATATGCCATGGATATAAGGCAACATGAAATACAGTCATTTGTAAAAGTAATTATTTTAGTAGTTCATTCTGACTTACTTCTGAACACAATGATAATAATTCTCTTTGTGACTGGCTTTATACATTTTTTACTAATAGTATGAGTTTAATTTCATTTTTTTAAACTTTTTTTTTCTTTTTATTTATTCATTTTAGAGAGGAGACACACACACACACATACACACACACAGAGAGAGAGAGAGAGAAAGAGAGAGAGAGAGAGAGAGAAGGGGGAGGAGCTAGAAGCATTAACTCCCACATGTGCCTTGACCAGGCCAGTGCAGGGTTTTGAACTGGTGACCTCAGTGTTCCCAGGTTGACGCTTTATCCACTGCGCCACCACAGGTCAGGCTTAATTTCATTTTTTGATGAGTTGTGCAACTGTGGAAGATATCTCTAGTTTTATTTCCTTCCATGCCTTTAGTAAGTTAATTGGTTTTGAAATGATGAGCATTATTTTTTATTTTTATTGGGAAAACTCCATTCATTTTGTAAAGAAGTTGTTGTGCTATATTTAAAAAAATGTTACAAAAATCTTGATGCTTTCATGTCAATAGTTTGAATGAGTCTAATGACTGAAAATTGAAATGGGAAAAATGGATCTCAAGTCTCTTAAAATTAAATCTCTGGAAATTCACTGTCATTTTTCTTGCTCACACCTTTCCTCTTTAAAAGCTTGCCCAAATCATCACCCTCATAGCTTAATTTGATTACCAGCTTTATTCTTCTATTTATGAATAAGTAAATCCTAATACATTATTCACTAATTTATATACAAAGTAACTGTGAGTTATATATTTGTTTTCATTTTCATCACTATTTTTAAATTTCATTTAAGTCATTATCACATTTGTATGTGTGAGTTGAGGATGTAACAATATAATAGTCATATTAAAAATTATAAATAATGTGTGTATACACAAAGACTATACATAAATGTTCATAGTAGTTTTATTTGAAGTAACTACTAGAAATAATTCAAGTGTCCATCAATGGACTGACACAGTGAATTTCAACATTTTTCATCCTATAACACATATAAACTAATTACTAAAATTCTGTGGCACATCAAAAATATATATTTTTCCAATTTGACAATAAAATAGGTATGATTTTGTTTCATTCACACTGGACAGCTATTGCTGTGTTGGCAGTTGGTATTTTTTTTAAAAAAAATTGACAACCTAAGAAAAAAGGGGTCAGTGCCCCTGACTAAATAATCAAATACTGCATGTTTTAAAAATTCTTGCAGTATACCGGTTGAAATTGCTGGGCTAACAGATAAGCAAATATAGTTACAATGGATAACAGGAACAAAAAGGCATGAACTACTAATGCACACAACATAGAAAAATCTCAAATTTATTATGATGAGTGAAAGAAACTAAATAAAAGAAAATTCATTTTGTATGATTTTAATTATAAGGAATCCTAGAAAATGTAACTATATAGTGACAGAAAACATGTGTACAGGGGCAGGAGGCCATTTCTGGAGGTGATTATAATAAAATGTTGACAAGACAGTTTGAATTTGGATAGTATTCTTTTTTTTTTTTTGCATTTTTTTCAGTTAAGGGTCTTATTTTGGTGTGCATTTGATACAAAGTGTTGTCCACAAAGTTTCTGTAATTTTATTTGTTTTTGTATTTGTTTATAGTTTGCTTTTCTTTCAGGAGTTATTTTAGTATTTAAGTTCTATTGGTTCAAAATGGTATTTCCTGACACTATAGTTGACAATAGTTACTTAACTAAAACAAACATATTAAACAGTTTTCATGACATAAAATCTGGGGCACACAAGCACAATTTGACAAAGGGATCCCTACTTACTATAAAAAATGCTTCATTTGTTTGGGTTCTTTAATGTTGCTTTATGAATTTTTTCTTGGGAAAAACCATTCATAAGTGTTTCCTCAGCAAGGTGTTGCATCCTTCCTCCCAAAATAAAATTGTACATAATACAATCAGGGAAGAGGAAGTAAACTATTTGAAAATTGGTAAGTGTGTTTCTTTGTCCAGAATGGTGTAATTGCTCGCTGTTTAACATTTCTAAACAGACTAGGGCAGGAATTCTTTGAAACTCTTCTCTGCATTAATCAGAATAAGCTATATTATCCTGCTGTAACAAATAACCACTAAATTTAGTAGCATAAGACAAAAACAATAACAAGAAGTTTATTTCTCACTCAGGGTACATATACCCTGGAGACTGACTGGTGGAGAGAGGACATGTTCTGGACTATTCTCACTAAGGGAACCAGGACGAGGGAGGTTCATCTTCAGGTTTCCACTGCTGGAAATAAAGAATGGCGAAGAGATGGCAAATTGTGTGCTCCCTATTTATGTTCCCACCCAAAAGTGACATAGATTATACTCACTCTATTTCCCTTTTCTTTATTTTTTAAAATAGCTTTTACTTTTAGAGCATTTTTAAGTTTACAGAAACATTGTACAGAAAGTACAGTTTCCGTATACTCCTTCCCCACTCCTGTAGTATCTTTTATTATTAACATCTTGCATTGCTATGGTACATTTGGTACAGTTGAAGAGCCAGTGTTAATACATTATTATTAACTAAAGTCCATAGTTTATATTCCATAATTTTGACAAGTGGCTAATGTCTTATACCCACCATGATCATCTCAGACAGAATAGTTTCGCTGCCCTACAAATGCCGAGTGCCACCTATTTCTCCCCCCAACCCTGTGAGCAACCACTGATCTTTTCCTGACTTTTTAGTTTTGCTTTTTCCAGAATGTCATGTGGTTTGAATCACACAGTATATAGCCTTTCAGAGTGGCTTCTTTCACTTAGCAATAAGCATTTAAGTTTCCTGCATGCCCTTTTGTGATTTTTTTTGTATTTTTGCCTTTGAGTAATATTCCACTGTATGAATGTACTACAGTTTGTTTGTTACCCTCACTCATATTTTATTGACCAAAGTAAACAATATGGTGATCCTGACTTTAGGGAAGCAGTTTAATTCATCTTTTAGCCTCAGTGTCTTGAATAAATTAAAAATGTTATGTTTATCATTGAATCCTTTTCATGCTGGGTTAGGAGAGTTTAAATTTAATGATAACTTGGACCCCCAATTACTGCCACGAGGAAAGTAATAAAAAGAAACAGAGTACTTCTTTTAAAGAAATACCCAGAGCAGATTGTCAAAGCTTGCCTGTAGCCTGTCCACATACCCCTCTGTGTCTGCCCTGAAGACCATGTGAGTGACAGGGTCTCTGGATTCCTGAAGGAATCAGCCTTCATCAGAAGTGTATGCAGTGTAATTTTAGAATACCACTTGGCATTATCTTAGATAGAAACAAAAATTATAGTAAATCAGGCAAAGGCCAGTCCATAAAACAGGATGCACAAGTTTCTAATAATACAGAGAACTGAAGTGCTGAAAATGCAGAGGGGGAACGTGGAGGTTCATGAAGGTAACAAATTTAGGAAGCAACCACCACCCCATGGTGGAGGGAACAAAGGGAAGAAATTATGGTTACTGGATTCTAAAAGCTTGGTGGAGGGCCGTGCAGAGCTGAAAGCCAAAACCAGGAGGGGTGTTGCCTGGTAGGCTAGCACAGGATTCTTGGGAATTCAGAGGAGGTACTTGGCACAGGGACTCAACATCTAGGAGGGGGCTAGAACTGACGGAGTAAGTTTAGCCTGGTGCTGGGAGTAAAAAAGAAATTGAAACCCAGAACACACTGCTGCTAGTTGATGTCCATAAACCAGGAAGAAAACAGGAAGAATATAGCCCCTTCTCTTTCTTGCCTTCCAGTCTTTCTCTAGCACCCATTAATGAAAGATCCTAATGGAGACCTAGCTGGTAAAGCTGAAATGTGGCTTGCAGAGGCCCAGGCCCAGTGTCACAAGGCTAAGAATGAGGCTGAGTTTGGAGCTTAGAGATGAAACATCTTAATAATCAACACAGATAGTAAACAAATATTTTTTCTTTTTCTTATTTTTCTGAAGTGAGAACTGGGTAGGCAGAGAAACAGACTCTCACATGTGCCCGACCAGGATCCACCAGGCAAGCCCATCAGGGGGCGATGCTCTGCCCATCTGGGTCGCTGCTCCATTGCAACCGGAGTCATTCTAGCACCTGAGGCGGAGGGCATGGAGCCATCCTCAGTGCCCAGGCCAACTTTACTCCAATGGAGCCATGTCTGCGGGAGGGGAAGAGAAAGACAGAGAGAGAAGAGAGGAGGAGGGGTGGGGAAGCAGATGGGAACTTTTCCTGTGTTCCCTGGCCCGGAATTGAACCCAGGACTTCCACACACCGGGCTGACGCTCTACCGCTTAGCCAACCAGCCAAGACAAGTAAACAAATTTTTGACTAGTTCCTGTTTCTTATTCTAAACATCTGCTTATTTTAGATAAACAATTCAAAGGAAGGCACAGGCCAGAGAAGAAGTTAGATACAGAATTGGCAGGTCCTAAAATGCTCTCTTTTTAGTAACTATCACCTAAAAGGACCATCCCTTCAATCCCATCAGAAACTCCATTTGGCTATTTAATTTCTTTTTTCTCATGACTGAGTAAAACGATAGTCAGGGTTTCCAGCTCTTGCTTCCAAGATTCCTTGGAGGCATTTGTACCCAGGACACTTGGGAAAACAGGTCTACAAATTGTCTTGGTCCCCCGGGAACCCACAGGGGCTCACTATACATTTCGAGTTTTGAATTACAAAATT
This sequence comes from Rhynchonycteris naso, assembly GCA_037038555.1. Lineage (NCBI taxonomy): Eukaryota > Metazoa > Chordata > Mammalia > Chiroptera > Emballonuridae > Rhynchonycteris > Rhynchonycteris naso. The sequence goes on along the minus strand of CM072999.1, from coordinate 79,590,240 downwards.
CCTCTATAAAGCCAGCGCACTCATCAACCATTCTCCCTTCTCTTTATTTACTCCTTCCCTTTCTCACTTGTTTTATTCATTCTCTCTTTCTTTCTCCTACCCCCGTTTTTATATTCTCTCCCTTTCTTTTCTTTCCTCTCCTTTGCCTCTCTTAGATGACCTGCTCTCCCAGTGGGCAGTGCGTGTGGCTGAAGGAGCAAGACCCCATGTGAGAAAGGCCAAACATTAAATCCTAACCCTGTACTTGTTTTATGATCTTGGGCAACTGATTTTTTTATTTTCATTTTTCAAGTATGGGAAATGATAACAGATAGGATATATGTATCTTGTAAGAAACGAATGAGAAAATATATAAGTAGTACCAGATGATAGGTGCTTAGTAAACATTTATTCCCATCTACTCTTCCTTAAATTATCAAACGTACCCTTCAGTGCTCCTTTTAAAAAACAACTTAATACTTTTCATACACTCGATGCAGGGCTCCGGGTTAGGCACTTATCCTAGACTCAACTTTAATTTTTCTACTGCAATACTAAATTGGTTATTTTAATCTGACCATATTTCATAGAACTCATTCTCTCTGTCCTAATTATTTGAAAACTGAAGAGGTTCAAAATTCAGTTAGTGGTTGTCAGAATTACTGAGCTGGCATAGTTTGAACAAAGTAAAGGAAAGTTTCTAGCATAAGAGAATGAAAGGACAGACTAGGTTTGGACTGCCTGGCTGGAATTGGTGGCAGGGATTGCCCATGACTCAGATGGAAGGTTCAAGGCCCGAACTGTCATCCGATTACATGCCGTGCCAGAATCCATCTTTAGATGCGAGTCACCGTCATGTGCAACCTTGACCTGGAGCTGGAAAATGGCCACCAAAGGCACAGGAGGGTGGAAAGAACATTTTCCTCTGTCCTCAGTGTTATGACACCTTACTGGTTATTTACCTTTTAGCCCCTTGGAATCCTTAACTAAAAGTAGTTGCAAAATCAGCCAGCCAGCAAGCTAATTCACCTTGTAAGCCAAGCAATGCTGAAGAATTTACAAGTTGTTTTCTCTTTTATCCACTGAGTGCTGGCCAGGGTAAGCCTAGCCCTGCATCTTGAAACAGGGCTTCTCCTCTTTGTAGCTGAGGTCCAATTAGCTGTCCAAATTCCAGGGAGTCAGTGATACCTCACTGAGGAGTGCAGGTGAGGCTCCTGAGTCCCCATCTTCCCCGTGAAGGGGTGCAGTGGTACCACTGGGCACAGCAATGTAAAAGGGTGGAGGTTTCTTTTATTCTCAAGAGCTTTGCAGGGGTGATGGAAGAAAAAGTTTAGGAACAAAAGGGGGATTTCTTACTGTGGTTCATCTTGTGGCTTCAGAGTCTTGAACTCCAGAGTGGGGATTTAGAGAATGCTCATTCTGAAGAAGAGAAGATCATTTTACAAGTGAGACTACTTCCGGCTGGGGAGGGAAGGGAGCTCACGGCAGGTTATCAGCTGGTATGCACAAAACTGAAGTCTAAATGTTAGAGGATTTTACCAATTTAAAGAAAAAGAAAGAGTAAGGTAGAAGTTTCAGGACGGGTTCAGCAACTCAAAAATATCATTAAAGCGCAGGCCCTTTCCCTGTATTTGCTTTTTTGTTGTTCTCAGGTGTGGCATTGCATGGTCACAAAAAGGCTACTGCCACAGTGCCAAGCATTATGTCCTTACATAACTGCCTCCGTAGCAGAAGCTTACATTTAAACCTGTGTGATGCTGTCCATGCCACCCGTGAAAGCCTGTCTGACTCACACACAGGCTCGTGAGGGCTATGAATGCTGGGAGTCTCCCTCTCAGGCTTGAAGTATAACAAGATTTATTTCCTACTAATGCCGTGCCTTGAGTAATAATATTTAATACTCACTGAGCCCTTATTATATTCCAAGCAAAACACTTTTATATGAACATTTTAGTCAATCATCATAACAACTCCATGAGAATGATAATATTATTATCATCCTCATTTTACAGATGAGGAAACTAAAGCTTAGAGCAGAGTTCTTCAGTTGTGGGTCTTAACCCATTAGTAGACCATGAAGTTCATTTAATGGGTCACGACTAGCATTTATAAGAATCTGTATAGAATAGAATTGATCTAATAAATGTAAGTGCTAAGAACAGGTCAAGAATAATTATTATCATATTAAACTTCTGCATCAATTTATGAGCATATGTGTATGTACATGAATACATACATATGTGTGTATGTAACTATGTTAAATATATTTACTGTGGATTACAGTTTAAAAAGACATTTGAAAGCCTATACTTTAGAGAGTTTGACTAACTTGCCTAAGATCAATGCTAAATTATGAACTTGTAATTTGAATCCACGCAGACTGTGAACAGAACCTGGCTCTCAATCACTCTGCCTTGCTGCCAAGTTAACTCAGACTGTGGTGAGCAAACATGGGGTGTGAGTGTGGAGAGGGAGAGCATGGCTGAGGAGCAGCCGGAGAATGGAGGGAAGCACTGAACACTCAGAACTTCCTCTGTTCCCCTTTCACTGGACTCCAGAATACAAAGGCTTCAGTAGTGAGGGGACCAGCAAAGCCCTGGCCAGACGCCGATAGGGCCCGCCAAAGGCTGCAGCAGCCATGGGTCTGGTTTCCTAGCACAGTGCCGGTGGATGCAAGGCTTATTTATTAACAGTTACCCCTTGTATTCACACATCTCTCCTGGTTTAAACAAAAATGGTATCTGCTAACTCTATCGATCAACGTTAATCCTGTCAGGAATTCTAGAGGGCAAGGGGCCCTATACTTTGTGTTTTGGATGAGGAACATGAGCCCTGAGAGGTGGAGTGACATGCCAAGGTCACATGGAAAATGATGGCAAGCCTGGGCCAGAACCTAGACCTCTGGCTCTTAGGTCTGTGCTTTTCAATAATGTACGTCATTTGTATCGCGACCGTGGGCCCTTCAGAAGGTGGTGGCCTACAGGCTGGCAGGAGCTGTTTGTGTGTGCCAGACACTGGATGCTTGTCTGAAATCCTGGGAGAAGATGTCTAACTTCTTTGGCATCTATGGTGAGCTGCCGGGTGGGGTGGGACCTTTTTGTGGGGGTGCAGGGAAGTGAGAATGGAGAGGAGGGGGCTGCATTGCCTCTGGGCTTCTTTTTCTAAGCACAGGATTGAATTTTCTTCCAAGCAACTTTTTTCCTTTTCTTTCTTTTTTTTTTTTTTACAAAAATAATTTGAGACTGTTTTCTAGGGAAAAATATACTGTGCAGTCTTTGTGCCCACAGCACCTGTAAGAGGGGGTTGAATCAGAGTTTTGTTCCAGGTCCTGAAAGTTTATGGCCCATTTAGCTGTGAAACAGAGTTTAATGTTGGCAACCTTTGGTGTTTGTTTTAGTTTCTGAAAGTTGCTAACCAGTCTCCCTTCTTGGGGAGGAGCGTGGGCCTGGAGGGGAAGGCAGAGTCATTGTGGGGACAGGATGGCCAGCATGGGGGGTTAGGTGTAGAGTCTTAAGGGACCAGTGGACATTTCTGCCTGATGTCATTAGTGTGACTGTGCTTTAGCCTGGACTCCAGGCACATGGAGCTAAACCCTGAAGGTGAGGAACTCAGGGTGTTTTCTGAGCCTCTTGCTTCTGGGACTTTACAAGTGTGGATTCTAATGCGCAGCTGCAGCCCCTGGAGTCAAACACACAGCCTTGCAAAACATAAACATTTGTCTATTTTTCTCAGCCTTGCTCTCCTCACTTTGTTACTATCTAAACCAGAAATGTCATGCCATGAACTTGGCGGGAGATAAAGATAGCTGGCCTTAGACCTGGTACACAGACCCCATTTCTGGGGCTCTGAAACTAGCATGTTGGCTTCCTTCCATCATGTGTGAGACTCTGGACAAGAGGTCTAATGCATGTCACCTGTCCTGCTCTGTATACTAGCAGTATTTGACATTTTCTTGAGTATGGAGTATCAATTGGCTTCGTTTTGGAATTCTGGAATTAAATTGTTTGTCCAAAACACATAAAAGCAAAGATTTCATAGACACATTACAATCATTATAATAATGTATCAGAGGAAAGTTTCATACCCTTATCTTATTACTTTGTCCTTTCCCTTAATTTCTATTTCCATCAGGACCTTGATGCCTCATGTCTGGACTGTAGTAAGAATCTCCCATCAATCTCCTCGACTCTAGGCTCTCCCCATCCTCTTTATTCCATGCAAATTCACTTTGCCCCTGAATACTAAAATGCACACTCTCTCTTCTTAGTGGAAAGAGACGAGTTCCTGTTTAGTATGGGCACATCAGTACCAAGTTCTTAGGTACCTAACTGGTATTTGTAAAAAAAAAAAAGAATGCATAACTCATGCTCTAGTGATGAGTTTGTGCATGTGCAATGCCTCTGCATGTTAATTTCTGACTTTTCAAAATAAGGGAGGGAGCATGGCTCAGGGAAAGAGCTCTGATCTATGAATCAGAAGACTTGGCTTTGACAGTTGGCTGTTCTACCTATGCTAGTTGCTAAGTTAAAGGCTTTGCATTTATTATTCAATTCATATTATAAGTAATATGTGACATATATATTATTATTATTATTCCACTTTTTAAAAAGAGTTAATTGCCTGGCCTGTGGTGGCACAGTGGATAAAGTGTCGACCTGGAACGCTGAGGTTGCTGGTTCAAAACTCTGGGCTTGCCCGGTCAAGGCACATATGGGAGTTGATGCTTCTTGCTCTTCCCCTCTTCTCTCACCCTTTTCTCCCTCCCTCTCTCTCTCTCTCTCTCTCTCTCTCTCTCTCTTTTCTTTAAAATGAATAAATGAAATCTTAAAAAAGGAATTTACTGAGACATTGTGACTAAGGCCAAAACCAATTTGCTTAACTACTCTGCTAAACTGCGATTCAACCCTGGCCAAATTAATAATCTTTGGGCTTGGCTTCCTCTTGTGTAAAGTGAGAAGCCTGAACTGTAGAGAGTCTCTTTAAATCCTGTGCAGCTATTCTGTGACTCTGCACTTCTGATTCCAAACATCCACAGAAATGTACTGTGGAACTTCAGTGAATTGTGACCTGTGTTATGAGTGGAGGGCACGTCCGGGAACCTAGCATTCCATTGGGAAGCAGCATACATTTGCGGCCAACAATTGAAATCTGAACTCCTGGCACAGAGCCAACCCTGCCCGCAGTCTGAATGTACAGTTCCCTGGAGAGGCCAGTTGGCCCTTCCTGAATATTCAACTCTTGGTCACATCCCCATTAGAAAGCACAATAAGCAGGCCCAACTTGCTTCTAGATCAAGTGGCTATTTGCCCATGGGTATAAATTGAGGGCAGTAAAGCCCATGTGCCTGCGATGGTTGGAGGGCATTGTTCAAGTGACCACGTGTTATTAACTGGGGTATTAATGATGTCTTAAAACTGCACTAAGGTGATAATCCTGTGACTGGAATTCTTTCTCAGTCATTTACTTTGAGTTCACTTTTTCTTTGTACTCTTTCAATGTTGGATGTTCCCAGAGTGTTATTGTCAGCCTTTCTTTCTGCCAGGGTAGCCACATTCATTCTCATATCCAGACCTGACTTTTCCTTAAAATTTATATTTGAATTTACTTAAAATTTATACTTGAATTTCCACCTAACTTGTATATATCACTAATCCCCATCTCTCTGCCCCTCCTCCAGCACTGAATCACTCTGTGGTATAATACCAAAATAAGTACTGATCTGTGGAATAAAATAAGTATGAATTGAAGTATGAATTAATACATTAGTAAAAATTTAGATGTTAGGTAGACCTTGACATATTCCCTGGGAAATCAAAGTTTTTTAGTTTCTGAGAACAGGGAAAATACCTAATTTATAGTTTCATGAATTGGTTAGTGCTAACTCAGGCTCTTAAGACACTGCCTTTGGCTCTGAGGCTGGAGAGTAAATTATACTTTGCCAAATGTGGAACCGCTCCTTGGTACAGACCCAGGGTGATACTTCCATGAAGACTCAGCTGGTTTTCATAATTTCCTTTTACCTTTCACACCGTCATTGCCCCTGGGGAACCAGTCATTGAAGTGGTCCCAGCTGGTTTTTGTGGCTTCCAGTGGCCCCAGTACTCAGAAGAACAAACAAGGGCAGCTAGCCATGTAAGCACTTAGGAAAGCTTTTGGAAAATATGTTATTTCCTCTCATGACCGGTCCTGATGAGGGGCAGCTTGCTTGGAGACTCACAGGTGAGACAGTCCAACTCTGAAGATGTCCAGTCAAGTCAGTGGTGGTGCACGGCATCCCTATCTCCTGATGCCTGAGTCAGGGGTCCCTGGCCCAGGCAAATATCACCTGTCTGCAGATTCTCTCTCTTGGCAGGCTGTGGGATGCTCTAGAGCTAGGGTAGGGGAAACTGAGTGTTGGGATCTATGAATTCTATCACAGCTGCCTTGGCACAATTGTTTTAGAGGTGGAGACTTTCCTTTTAGCTTAAAGGAATTCTTTCTGGATGCAAGTCCTCCTCTTAACAGAAAGCCCCTTCATTAGTAACAAGACAATGGGGACAGTGAAGTGAAGAGGGCCCATGTGCTATGCCTACAGGAAGAAGGCAGACTACTGCCTTAGGCAGAGGGTATAGGTAGGGGTCCCAAGTGTAACAGGGTGGTGAGCGGCAGGAGTGCTAGAAGGAAGGGTGATCTCCAATTTAGACAGTATAATTAGAGTGTGGCTGATTGGGTCCTGGTTCTGATAAGTGGAGGTGACTTTAGAAAGCCAAAACTAAGCCCATAATCATGGGTGGGTGAGCAATTTAAATCTAGGCCTTGAGGGAAGGTGGTGTTGAGCTTAACTCTTTTCTATTCTTGCTAGAATTATTACACGACTGTCATAAATTGATCTTTTGTTAGTATTTACTGGGGGCATCAGCTGTGAGATGTTAGACAATTCAGAGGAATACAGCTTGAATAAAGGATTGACATCCATCCGGGATATATTCCACCCATTCATATTCATATTTATTTTCATCTATCCATTTCTCTTTGGTTGTCCCTTAAAAGCCATCTTCCCTTTGTTTTGGGGGGTTTGTGCTTATGGTCTAGCTCTAACTTCTGTAATCTGGATTCTCAATGACATCTCTATGTTTACTTTTCAACTGCCACCAAGGTACATCTATATATTTTTCTGTAACTCGATTTTGTCTCTAATATACTGCCTTTTGGAAAATAAGCTGCTTAATCTTCCCAAAAGGAAGCAGAGGAAAATTTCTATTGTCTCCATAACTCTATGTAGAATAGTTTCTAACAAAGCTACAATTATAGCCTTCTTAAATTTTTTCTGTTTTTTTTTTCTTTTCTTTTTAAAGTGAGAGGAGAGGAGATAGATAAATTCCTGCATGTGCTCCAACTGGGATCTACCTGGCAACCCCTGTCTGAAGCCGATGCTCAAATCAACACAGCTATCCTCAGTGCCTGAGGCTGACGCTTGAACCAATTGAGCCACTGACTGTGAGAGGGGAAGAGAGAGAGAAGGGGGATGGGAGAAAGAAGAGCAGATTGTCACTTCTCAAGTGTGCCCTGACTGGGGATTGACCTGGATATCCACTTGCTAGGTTGATGCTGTCCACTGAACCAAGTGTACAAGGACAATTTCTTCTATTTGGCATCTTGATTCAACTATGTTAAACACTGAAACCAAGGCACACTGTCATACTGAAAAATTCAATTTCAGTGAATTAAAATATGTCTCTTTGGTTGCATTATCCAGCTTATTTAGGAAAATACTGTGTATTGCAATATCGTAAAAATAATCATCTTTTCAGGATACATTTAAACTTGCTTTTTATATTTAAGTCTTTAATTTATGTGAATGTTTTTATATTTGGTATAATGTAGAAAATTAATTTTAATTATAAAATTTTAGATATCTAATTGACTCAGCATCATTTTTGAATTGTGCCTTCCTTTTCCCAGCAATCTATTATAAATTAAGCCTCCATATATGTGTAAGTTTTTTCCAGACTTTCTCTTCTATTCTGTTCATCTGTCTATACTTGAACAGATGCCACATCACTTTAGCTAATAAATTATGAAAAAAAGTCTTCATTTCTGGAAGGGTCTATATTTTGCCTTTCTATCAACAATGTATCTTTATAAGGTTTTATAAAAAAATTAGAATTGCACTGAGTTTATACATAAACTTAGGGGTGATTTATGATAATGACTTCCCATTCATGCATATGTTATAGCATTTCTATTATTTAATATCACTCAATGGAACCTCATATTTTTAAATAAAAATCTTCACTATTTTTAAATTTATTACAAGCTTATATATATATATATATATATATATATATATATATATATATATATATATATGGATCTTATTTAAGATTACCTTTTTCAATTATTTGCTGTTAGTGTATAGAAATACAATTGACTCTTTTTTTTAAGTCATTTCATACTACTATATTTAGAGGAGTTCTATTTTCACTCCTTAATCGAGTTTATGTATTTCTCATACACTTCTTTATTCATTAGCTTATCTAGTCCTGAAGGTCATCTTGATCAGCCAACCATCTTTATAACAAGATTTGTTAACAAGTCTTGGATTTTCTGCAAGAGCCTCATTAATTTCAATTACTTCCCCTGATAGAGAAGAATAAAGTTCACCAGCAGCTTTCATACTTTCCAAAGCACCAAACTCATCTTGTTGACTTTTACAACTGCTCATAAAAATTAGCAGATCAGGGAACATGCAGATACTCCAGTATAGTGCATTGTCACCAATGAAACAAAAGTTGGTTTTGCATCTCATTTGCATAATCAAACAACTTTCTTTGACTTGTCATTTGCTTTTCTGATGTTCTTGTTTAATAAAAAGACCAAATGCTTCTTTTTTTTTGCTTCATATTTATTTGGAAATATCCCCTAATTTTTGTGAGCAGTATATATATTGATGGTGCAGTCTCTTTCATATACTGATGGTATAGTCTTATATATAGACTTTTATATATTGATAGTATAGAACAATCATATCATCTGTAAATGATAAGAGTTTTGTCTCTTAATTCTAATCCTTAAACCTTTTATTTATTTTTTACTATGCAAACTTGGGCCTCTAGTAAATGATCTTTAAATTCATGACCATGGATCTCTGATAAGCTTTAATTCAATCACACTGTACACCATATATTCTTCCACTCTCCTGGAAGATTATCTTATACTTTCTTTCTCCTCAAATTTCAAGACCTGACCCTCTAGCTGCACCTTCACCCAATTACAGTTTATCTTAATTTACTGGGAACCCCTATCCCCAAATACCCTCCCTACATCTTTATCCATATAGTTTGCTTTCCTGCAGGTTGCCACGGAGGATACATCCCCAGGATAAACCCATGTTGATCATGATGCACAGTCCTTTTTTATATTTAGATTTGGTTGGCAAATGCTTTATTTTTTCATCTTTATTCATGAGAGAAACTGGCTTGTGACTTTTCTTTCTCATACCTCCCTTGTCAAATGTTGTCCTGGATGTTTACTATACCTTCATAAAATGAGACAAGAAGCATCCCCTATTTCTAGTTTCTGGAAGAATTTGTTTAAGATTGAAATTATTTGTTTCTTGAAATGTGGCAAAACTTTCTGGTAAAACCATTTGATGTTTTCTTTGTCAAAAACATTGTTAACTGCTGATTTATTTTTTTAATGGTTTATCTTGAATCAATTTTGATGAGATATAATTTTCTAAGAATTGAACTATTTTAACTAAGTTTTCAAATTTATTGTCATATTTATAATACTCTTACTATTTTTGAATATCTTAAATATTTTTGGTTATATTTATTTTTCCATTCTTAATACTAGTTAATAGTGGCTTCTTTATTTTTTCTTGTTCATCTTGGTAGAGGCTATTTTGGAAGTTAAAAAAAAATTTTAAAGCAAACCAACTATGGACTTGTTGCTTATCTCTTTTATATATTTATTTATGTTGCATTAATTTTGCTGTAATTACTTTATTTTTATTTTTTATTAAGTGGGTATTTTCCACCATATTAAGTTTTCTATTATTCATTTCCCCCAATACATGCACTTAAGACTATAAATTTTTATTTAAGTGCTACATTAGTTGTACTCAATACCTTTCCAAGTGTAGTAATATATATCATTTAGTTCTGTATTTTATAATATTTTTGTGTGACAGAGACAGAGAGACAGAGAGGAACAGAGAGAGACAGATAGACAAGAAGGAGAGAAATGAGAAGCATCAATTCTTTGCTGTGGCTCCTTAGTCTCCTTAATTGTTCACTGATTGCTTTCTCATATGTGCCCTGACTGGGGTGGGAGGGCTGCAGCAGAGTGAGTGACCCCTTGCTCAAGCCAGCAACCCCATGCTCAAGTTGGATGAGCCCATGATCAAACCAGAGACATGGGGTTTCAAACTTGGGTCCTCTGCATCCCAGTCTGACGCTCTACCCACTGCGCCACTGCCTGGTCAGGCTGTATTTCATGAAGTATGATACCTACTTTGGCCAAATGTGCCTGATGAGTCTTTATTTATTCAGATATTTAATTTTTATCTTTATGCTATTTTCTAATTAGTTAAGGTAGTAAATAGCAATACTGTTGTTTCTTAATTGAGATATAATGACATAGAACATTATATTCATTTCAGGTACAATTAGACATTTGCATATATTGTGAAAGTATCATGACAATAATTCTAATTAACAACACTAATAAAAAATTCTGTTGATTTCTATATGTTGATTTCTATCCAGCAATTTTGCTGTTTTCTCTTATTACTAAATTAGATTGTAGTTGGATTTTCTATGTTCATTATCAAATCATCTGAAAATGGGACTAGTCTCTTCTGTTTCTGAGTCTATATACCTTTTGAAATTATAACTATAATAATAATAATTATCATTATTTGGCTTGTCTTCTAGTACATTGGTAATAAAAGTGGTAAGAGCAGCACATCTATCTTTTTTCTGGGTGTAATGAAATTTTTCTAAAGTTCTACTGGTGTTTAACATCCATTTCACTTTCTTTCAATAGTGTGTGTGTGTGTGTGTGTGTGTGTGTGTGTGTGTGTGTGTGTGTGTTCTACTTCAGGGACTGTAGGACCCAAAATGACCTTTTCCAGGCTGAACATGATTTTTTTGGCAAATGGATGTGCCTACATGAATTTAGAAAAAGCTGCAGAAAAAAACCCAGAAAACTCCAAGCCACACCCTGGGGCCAGCACAAATGAAGAATCTGATCTGTGACCTGAGCCCACCAAGGGTGCAATGGTCTTGACCACATTTATTAAAGCCATCTCATCCTCACCCTCATTAGGCACACTGCACCTTCCTAAGCTAGGAGACTGAAGGCATCAGTTCACCAACAGTCATATGAGAAGTTTCCACTTAGAAAAGCAAAGAATAAAGGGAAAGACTAAACGTGTCTTTCTTTATAACCTGTATTGTTTAAATACTGTATTTCCTTTGCTTAAACAATAAACTACAGCTTAGCAAAGAGAGGGAAATAAACTATTGATAACCTTTCCAGGAACAACACACCATTAAACTCTTCCCTCTGTTACTCTGTGTATTGTTAAATTAAATAAGCAAGGAGGCCAACAGATTGAAGTGGCTCTGATGCTGTGACAGCCTATGTAAGTGACCCAAAATCTAAGCCTGTAAATCTCTCAAAGTTATGAAATTAAAATACTAAGGACAACCGATCATAAATAGCCAAATTGTTTTTAAGCTGTAGCCAATTAATAATGTCTTTACTTTGCTTCTTCTTTATTCTACAAAAGTCTTTCCCCAGCTCCTATTGGTGGAGTGTTCTCAACAGCTTCTGGTTGGGCACTGACAGATTCTAATCAATTTTTGCTCAAACAAACCTTTAAAAATTTAACTGCCTCAGTTTATCCTATAATGGTCTATTGTGCAAACATTTTCTTAAGTCATCATCTGATTTTATTAACCCCATGTAATACAGTCTTCAGGGTTTTATTGGTTAGTAGTTTGTTTCAGAGAAGATTCCACTCAAAACCAACATGACTGCTGGGTACAGTGTTTGGAGGGAAAAATAGCTGTGTGGTACCTAAGTCCTTAGGAGAGATGTCTCCTACCAGTACTTTGGGCTGCTTGGATGCTTTTTTAGTTATTGGTGTCTCAACTCATTTATCATTTATTATAAAATGGAAACATTTACTTAAACAGTAAAGAGAGATGGAGATATCTGGAGATAAATTCACAAAAACATTTTCCACAGCTGGACTTAGAAACCACAGAAGACTGTCCCTCTGTGATAACCCAGCTGAGAAAGATGTAAGCATAGAGGATAATCATTTCATCAGTTGAGGGTCTGTTTCATGTTATCCTTCTCTCTGCAACTGACAATGATTAAGTTTGAAAACATTGAAAAAAAAATCAAAACTATGGGGAACTTTTCCCACGAGTTGAGAGGAAAAAGATTTTTTTTCTTTTTCATTTTGACACCCCAGTTTCACAATGGGAAGATTCAGTATTTTATTTTCTTAGACTGACAATCTCCCCACAAATGCCCGATGAACTTTAACTATAGCTTCGGCCAACTTTCTCAAGGCAAAACCATTTTGTTGCCTCCAAGTGGTGGAGAGGTGCCAGCATATCAGGCTGAGTCGACTCCTAGTAAGAATTCTGTTCAAGAATCTGGGCTCTCTGAGACTAAAAAAAAATGTTTTCTGAGAAGGATTTTGTATTTATAGACCTTCTGTTAATCTTTCATTATTTATGATGGTGTTAAGGACATGAGGCTTACACTAAACTGGATCAAGAGTAAATTTTACTGGCACTTCTTAACAGCTATAAAAACCCTATGTCTTATGGAGTGAGTCTGTTTTTACTTCCTCCCACCTCCCACCTCCCACCTCCCACCCTGACAGCTGATAGGCATGCTCTGTCCTAGGAGAACTGAGTAAATGGCGGGATCTGTGACAAACCAATCTTCTCAAGCACGAATATTCCCTGTTTACATCTTTCTCTTTTTCATAAAGTGGGTGATTTACCTCTGGAATAATATGTGGAGTTCTAATTGTTCTCAAAGAAGAAGATATGTGGCTGTTTTTTTCCTTTATCCAAAACAGAAGAAAAAGCCAAATTGTTTTTCATTAGTGTTAAGCTGAGTCATGGCTTCTGGTTCAGAGTTGGCAAAAAAAGCAGGTTATCACTGACAACTATTCTGAAGGTCAGAAGAGTTTTTCTACATCCTTGCAGGCATGGATCTTCTATATGGCTTTTTATGCCTATGATCTCCTTCCCCTAACTCCATACCCAAACACTCCCTCCCTACTAACAGTTTTAAGATAAATAAGGCTTATAGAACATACCTTTTAAAATGTTATTTATAACCATTCTTCATTTTAAGGAAACTGTAGAAATGCCTAGAAGGAAAGAAGAGAAAATTGTGTAGAGTACTTACTGAAAATAATTAGTTAAGGAATAAATAATACATGGGAAGACAGAAAACAATATCAGCAACATACGTCGAACTGCACCCAGGGTGCACACTCATGTCATTGACCAGAGAAAAGAAATCTGCTTTCATAGGATGCAGTAGCCAAAGTAGGCTAACTGATGTTTCATACAAGCCCAGATTTAAAACAACAGACTTAAAACAATAAGATGTTACTTTTCACTATTAAACCTTCAGGTATTTAGTAAAGAGTATTAACAGTGGTAATTCAGGAACTCATATTCTTTCTACCTCTGGATTTCAACCTCTTCTGCATCACAGTTCTCCCTGTTCAGCTAATGATTGGAGAAGGAGTAGGAGCATTGCATACAGGAGGGTTTTATCAGTGAAGTCTGTAAGTGGTACACATCACTATGCCATCATTCCATTGGTTAAAATTCTGTCACATAATCCTGTGTAACTGCAAGAGAGGCAGGAAAATATAGATTGCTGTTTTCCCAAGACAGCAGGAAAAAAAAGAGTTTTGATGACACATGGCAGAGGATGAAGATACTTTTTAAGGATGATTATAGAAATAAAAGAGTCTCAGTAAACTCACTAGTTAGGTTGCTGCTTCATTAGTCCCTGCCTCCATTTATCTTTTAGCTTTTGGTTCTAAGTCTATACATCGATCTACTCTTCTGTCTAGGAATGCATCTCCTAGAGAAAAGTGCCATTCTTTTTTAATTTTTTTATAAAATGTTTTATTTATTTATTTACTTACAGGGACAGAGAGAGAGTCAGAGAGAGGGATAGATAGGGACAGACAGACAGGAACAGAGAGAAATGAGAAGCATCAATCATTAGTTTTTCATTGCCTTTGCAACACCATAGTTGTTCATTGATTGCTTTATCACACATGCCTTGACCGCAGGCCTTCAGCAGACCGAGCCACTCCTTGCTGGAGCCAGGGACCTTGGGTCCAAGCTGGCGAGCTTTTGCTCAAGCCAGATGGGCCCACACTCAAGCTGGCAACCTCAGGGTCTTGAACCTGGGTCCTCTGCATCCCAGTCTGACGCTCTATCCACTGCACCACCACCTGGTCAGACAGAAAAGTGCCCTTCTTTAGAGGGCATTTTCCTTCACTGAGTCCCTAAAATGCCTGATGGAGGATGTCACTGAGACCCTTAGCTGTCATGCTCTTCTGCTAGAAAAGAAGTAGAAGACTTGAATCCTACTTTTAGTACACCAGAGCTATTTCTTTGACAAGATAAACAAGCATGAAGCAAGTGGAGAATAGCCTATAATTGTAGATAACCAAGGTTTGGGGGCTTGATGAAGTACATGGTGTGACCATTCATATCATTACAGCTACAGTGTGCTACAACTCTCTTGTTGTACAAAGGTGAGATATTCAGTCCTGAAGGGTCTTCATATACTTTTCTTTAACATGCCCAGCCTTGAAACAGATCTTGGCTGTATGTCAGTAAAATAACTGAATGGGACATACTAACCATTCTTCTATCTTATTAAATAAAATAAATTGGTTTAACATTCTTGACTGGCTGGATTGTTATTATTATAACTAAAAAATCCAATTTATTGCCTCTTCATGAAGAATATACATCAGTCAAAAGACTGATGAAAAAAAGGAGAGATGATTCAAGCCAATCAATTTACTTTGGTGTGTGTGTGCGCGCGCGCTTGCACATATTTATTTTAATACACATGCTTTTATTTTTTGTCAGGGAGAGGAGTAGAGAGTTTTAATTTTGATTTCCAACTTTCAAATAAACTCTTCTCACAGGAATACTCAGATAAGCTTTTGGTGAAGAAATGATCAGAAAACTTAAAAATATAAAAGGAATAAGAGATCCAAAAATATAGACTAAGTAGCTTGTCTCCTCTTTAACCCCACTGGGAAATCTGTTCCTACCTGAAGGTCAGGAAGGTGTGGTCTAGGATGACCTTCCCAAATGGACAAATGACAGCCTTCACTGCTGAAGCAACAGTACCACTGACTGTTTCCCAGGGCTCAGGATTCCCCAGGTTTGCCATCACAAGCAGGTGATGAAAGAATTTGGCTTTGCATAGATCTTGCTAAAGTTCTGTTATTGGAAATTCTCTGAGGAGCTCATTTTGAAAAAGCTTTCTATTCCTGATTTATGAGATCCCATGGCTACTACTAGCATTAGATGACTAAATTGGTATGTTTGTCTAAACTGCATCAATAGGGCCATGTACTTCTTTTCCAAGGAACTCAGGTGGACATTGCATGCCATTGCCACTATCTCTTGGATGTCACCAGCATGAAATATCAGAAACCTCCCAAGACAGTCTGTACTCCTGAACTTTCCAGAGAATCCCTGGCAGACATAAAAAAGTTGGCTCTGTCTGGATTGGTACCTAGGCCTAGAAGTCTCTAATGCCCAGAGATCCTTCATAGTGGAAAAGAGCTGGGTGGGCACCCTAAGGTACAACTAGTGAGAGCAGAATATGGACTCCTGTCAGATGCCCAGTGTCACAGATGACTGCGACTGCTGCCTCCTCATTGATCAGATTAGCCAGCCACTCTCTGGTGTTGAGTTGCAAACGTCTGGATTTTGCTTCCCCTGGCAGTAGCTCCTGGGATAGGAGAGAAAACAGCTTATAAATTCTTTAATGATTCTTGGAGCCAAGGGCAGCTTACAGACTTTTCAAGCCATGTTATTTCAAAGGTTCCAGGGAACATAAAGGTAAATAGCTTGAAAAATGGGGGAAAGTTATTCTTTTCCTCTGAGAACATTACGTAGATCAAATTAACCCCTAGTGAATTGTTCTTGTGATTACAAGACTCAGTAGGGGGCATTGTGCTGGGACTCCATGGTCTGGCATCTTTATAGCCCCCATTGTCAGTGATGTTTACTGTTTGGTTTCACTGCATACTTCTTTTTTGAAGAAACATTTGGAAATTAGGCTTTTAAATCTTTATTTTTCTTGCTCTCTTTCTCTCTCTCTTTCTTTCTCACCTATCAGTATATGTCATTGGAGCTATCTATCAGCGATGAAATGTCCTCAGGGAATGACAAATGAACAGAGAGCAATCTCTGAAGATATTCAAGGAGAAGCTGGATATTTACTCAGAAGGAAGATACAAGCTTTAGTTGAAAGAGTAGATGATGTAATATTCCTTTCAGTCCTAAAATTGTATTATTTTATTTTGAGTATGCCTGTTTGAATATTTGGAAACTAGTGCACTGCCTTTTTTAATGGATGTGGAGGCAGATGTTGTGTAAAGCATTGATTTGGTTGCCTGTATTTTCTAGTAGAAATCTATTATAAGGTTGAGTCATTCTTTTATTGGTATGGTGTCCATAATCCTATCTTTTCGGGGGACAGTTCTGATTTTATATTTTCTCACATTTTGTTGCATGAGTCTATCTCTGCACGAGTCATGACCTGTTTAAATTTGAGATTTAATGAATCTTGACAGTATACTGACAGCGCAGGAGGAGTCAGAGATTAAAAACGCACACTATTATGTGCAGCGGTCATACAAGAGAGATTAGATTTCCTAACATCTTGGATAATTTTGAGTACTTTGGCTTTCAAATACCTGAGATTGAAGAAACCCTCTTCTTTCCTTTAATGTTTACTTCTTTTTATATAGAAATATGTTCCATACTAAAGTGCCTAAGTGATGATCATGGACTTAACTGCTAGTTGCCAATACTTGGCAGTGATTTTCCCATGCCTTATACATACATAATGTAGCAAATTTTCAGTCCTATTTCTATGGCTGCCATGGGATCCATCATAATGATGGTTCCCATAGGCAGAGGGGAGGTAGTGGAAGAAACAGCAGGTCAATATCCTCTCCCTCAACTTTCTACTGTGGTCCTGCTGTCCCGGGTGCCTTTTATGCTACTGACATCCCCGTATTACTAAAGAAGTCTTTGATTTCCCCACTTCCCTTTTTTTCTTTAGTTGTTACCTAAAAGCTGGACTTCTTAATCTGACCTCTAAAATGATACTAAATTGCAGAAACCCCTAAAATGAAAGATTCATCTTTTTCCGTGTCCACTCAATAAGCAATTGCCCTTCTCGGGTGTTCTGATATAGAGAGTAGAGGCTTGTGGCTGGGAAGGCAGAGTCAGATATCACTGAAGACAATCCATTTTTAAAACAAATATTTAATACCTATTTATTAGAATATAATTCTGATAAGATTAGGAATCTTTGTCTGCTTTACTCACTGGTGAATCCTAGGTGCCTTAGAAGTCAGTATATGTTTGTATGACTGCCAGTTCAGACCTTTAGGAAACACCATTTCATACAAGAGGCAAACAGGAGGGGGAGACCTAGTTTACAAGATCTTGTAGAGATATATGTAAAATGCATTAGAAACACAGAGAAGAATGTAATTGATTCTGCCTTTTGAGGGTTGGGGCAGCTCCAGAGAGTAGGTGGAATTGGCATGGGGTGTTTAAGGATAGGCCCTTTTGCAGGGAGTCAGGAATCATAGGCATACACCAACATGAACAGAAAGAGGCATGTGACTGCATGTTGTGTTTCGAATGGGATAACTATAACAAAGTTTTCCCTATCTATCTTTATATCTTTGTCCACAGCGTCTCTATTTCCACTCATCCATGTATTCCTTCATGCTAAAGTCAACAGGTATTCCTTAAGCATCAACCAGGTATTAGAAATAATTCTAGCCCCTGAAAACACCAAAATGAGGGAGTGAAACAAAGTCCCTGCTCTCGGGAGGCTTACATTCTAGTGAGGGGAGACAGATGACTCACGAGTAAATATGACCAGGGTCCATAAAAGTTATAAATCAAAATAAATAGGGTAACAGGATATAAAGTAATTGGTGGGTTGTTTTAATTAGGGTGGTCAAGAAAGGGCTGTAGGTGGTGAAGACATTTCAGCAGAAGCCTGAATGAAGTGAGAGTGTGAGTTTTGGGTGTGATTCTGTAGTTTTCCTTTTAACCATTGTAGGTGTAGTCCGGTTAGCCTTGGAGAAGCATGAAAAGAGAGGAGAGGGGGTGGGGGACTGAGTGAAAAAGATGATTGGACTGAGAAGTTCAGATTGGTAGTTACAAAACATCCACAGGAATGTAAAGTACAACACAGGGAATACAGTCAATAATATTGTAATAACTACATATGGGGGCAGGTGGGTACTGGGAATATCAGGGGAACACTTTGTAAAGTGTCTGACTGTTAACCACTATGGTATACATCTGAAACTAATATAAAATAATATTGAATGTAAACTGTAATTGAAAAAAATTTTTTTAAATAAAAAAGAGAGAGGATCCCCCAAGTGACTGATTTCTAAGAAACAGACACCCTGAGCCTGCAGCCCAAATTGGAACCTGGAATGACACAGTGAATTTAGTGAATGTAATTGCCCTGTCCAGGGCCCGGGGTCTCAGTAGCAGGGCAGGCCTGGGTCTGGGTTGAATAGGGACAAACAGGGACCGGTGGAAGGAACCTGCTTCTTTGGTGCCCAAAGGAAAGATATTTTTGTAGCAAGGGCTGCTGTTGAAAGCTGTTGGAGAATAGCTATCACCTGCCCAGTGACACGTCAGAGGAAGAAGTGGATTTTACGTGCTCTTTGGGGACAGAGTTGCAGAGCTTTCTACGAACGTACTTTGTGTGAAGTGATTGTGAATGTCAGTTCGCCTCAGCCTGATCTGTAATAAGAGCAGGAAAGCTTTTGATGGTTGTATTGCAGGCATTTACAGATTACTCTCTCTCTATTGTATGCTTCTTCTTGTTGCTGATGAAACATGCTGTACAGGGAGCCCAGTGTAACATAGTGCTTTAACTGGTCTAGAAGTCTGTCGCATATTACATGTTTTATAGCCAAATTCTATTACACTCAGACATCACAGAAACGTTTACACACCTTATTGCATTCTGATATGAAATGAGCCCAGGAAGCTATTTCTGATTTTACGGGAATGGAGCCTTTCCTTGTATGGAACTTTCAAAAAGCTGTTGAATGCCATAGTTCAAAGTGATTTTACAAATGTTAATTTCTCTAGGGATGTTTGGGACCTTAACAAAATTGCTGATGACTTTTACATCTTGCGTCTAACTTTTTTTTTTTTTATTTGGAAAACATGGACAGTTTCTTCAGTAAAAGGAATGTGTGTACTTTGTGGTTTATGCTGTATTCATGCCATGGTAAGAAGAGAGACCCTATTTATTGCAAGAGGAGACATATAAGGAAAATAAAAAGAAGAAAATATCATTTAATAGATAAACAGTCATGCCCAGCATGACATTTTTCTAACCCCTTCAAGGACACACATTCCTGAAGTCCTGTTAGTCTTTAGAATCTATTTGAAGATTAACTATTAACTTGCCTTAGTAAGGAGATTTTCTGCAGTGCCAGCCAGTGGAAGCTACAGCTTTTCCAAGTCTCATTCATTCACAACTAATTCATTCCATATTTACTAAACTCTTATTTTGTATGAGACACTCTGCTAGGTACAGGTGATCAACAGCAGAAAGACATAATTCTCAAGGAGTTTATGGGTCATACCCAGATGACTAACCAAAGACATGCATTTACTGTTATCTGATTACACATGAGAAACATATAATTTAGGGTGTGCTGTGTATACAGGATATTCATATGGGACAACATTAGCAAAGACTTCTGGGAAAGAGCAACACCTGGGTTGGGTCTTTAGGGATGGGTTAGAGTTATATAGAGAAATGTTAAGACTGTTATTTGTGCATATTACTAAAGTAAGTGGAAGGAAGACATGTGCACATTCTGAGACCAGGACGAAGTAAAGCAAAAGCTCTGCTTAGAAGGTAGAACTCAGAAGGGGGGATCTACTTCCCAGGGGTCTAAGTCATGCTGAACTTGGCTTATAAGTACATAATAATCTTATTATCTCACTCTGCTAATTTTTACTATCATAATAGTCTTAGTATTTGCATGGTGTCTGTGGTTTTTATATTTTTTCATGTTGATTAAACAATTTAATCTTTATAGTAAGCTGGTGATATGGATATTATTGTTACTTTGTAGATAAAGAAATGAATCAAACAAACATCAAGGATCTATTCAAGGTTACATTGTTAGCGAATGGATTAGCTGGGCCTTGAGAAAGCCCTTTCAACTCATATTCTGAACTCACCTACTATTTCACAGGACCTTTCATAGATTACTTTTATTGAATGATTCAATATATATTCATTCAATGCTGCATGTATGTATTCGGTAACCATTTACTGAGCACTTACTGTATGCCAGACAGGCACTGTTCTAGGTTCTGGGACTTTAGTGTGAACAACACCAATAATTTAAGTTTGTGATAGATGCCATAAAAATAAACATGATGATATGACAGTAACTAGAGGTAGGACTACATTTTGAATGGTTGCTTTTATTCATTGCTCCTTCAATATTTATCTAGGAGTTCTTTCTCTCTGGGTGCTCACCTGACACATATTCTTCAGTGAAAATTTACTAAGTGCTTTCATGTATGAACTACCACACGAGACTCTTCCATTATTTTTGTCAATATATAAGAAATAAAGGGAACTTCCAGTTGTCAAGAGATCAGCATGTGTTGGGCTTTTGGCAGACACTGGACTAATCTCATTAAGGGACACTGGCGGGGCCCTTCACAGCAGCACCAGGATTCCCTCCCATCTGATTCTTTTATTGTTTGAAATGTACACGGACTACCTTCTCCCTGTCAGAGGCAGGAGACAAGTCGTAGGATGACTCTGTTTCTGCTGCTTCGATATCTAGCCAATACCTGTCCCCACTCACAGCAATCAGCAAAGGTGACTATCCCACAAAAACACCCCTTCAAGGTTCTTACTTTGTAGAGCCTGCTTCCTTTCCAAAACTCAAGTCCTGGTGAGAATGCCTTAGTATTGTTAGTAAATACCTCACTGAGGATGATGATAACATGCTCAACAACTAAGGTCTGTCACAATGAAGTCACACAGGATGCTCTCCAAGAACATTGTAGAATCACACTGGTCCCAAGATATTATCCACACCATTGGCCTGAGATCACACTGCTTTCTTTTCCACCACACCCATCATTCCCACATTAGAGTAAATGTGTGACCATAGAACTGTGTGCATGGCTCCTGGAGAAGTGTGACAGTCCCAGATAGGCAGGTGGAGATGCTTCCCTTCTTCCATTGCAGCAACCTAAATGTCTTTCCCAGTTAGCTGAATATATCTGGGAAGGCTAAAAAAACTGAACGTGGATGAATTAAAAATGGGCCTATAAAACATTTCACAATGGAACGGAATCCTGGAGGAGGTGCCCCCATGAGGACACAGGACTGGAGGTGAGCAGTGCAGTGGCTTTGGACAGCTCCCTCTGGCTGGCCTAGCCTTCGAGACGGGTGCAGTGTCTAGGCTTTGAAGAAAATGGACTGCTAGCATTTAGAATTTCTTCTACTCACTAGCTACTTGACTTTGGGCAAGCCACTTAAGCTTCAGGAGGTAATTTCTGCATCTTTAAAATGAAGTCAGAAAACTTACCTCATGATTTTGTTTTTGTTTTTAGGTTGAAATAAGGTAATAGATGCTATCTTAGTCAGGTTCTTTAAAGAGAAGTGTGCAGGTTTGCTGCAACACTGGCAATGTGTGGCACAGATGACCTAGAGTGTGGGGTATTGTGGGAATGGCTTCAGCAGCAGCCCAGTCCCTTTGGTTCCCAAGGATTCATAAGTCTCAACAGAGTAACTGTTTCCCTTGCACAATCCACTGATGTTGTGTTCACCAGGTATTTATACTTCTCCAAATAGGGGCTGTGACTTGTTTTCACTTATTTGGTATGGAACACCCTGGTAATGGCAGCATCTGAGCCAACTTTGAGCTATGGGTCTTGCTTATTTATAGCCTTTGTAGGCATATAGAGTTACTTTGGTTTGTATCCTGATTCCTATTACAATCAGCAGTAGCAGAGTTGGTTTCACCCAAATATGAAATTTGGGCTTTAGAACCTGGGAAGGGCCATAATTATAATAGGTATGGTAAGGCTTAAAAATGTGTGAGTAGATATGGTAAGGACATGATGTACCATGTAGTCAGGCTCTACTAAACTGAAGCTTACCAAATGGCCTAAAGACTAAACTGTGGGGTGTTAGGGAACAAAAGCCACTAGTGAACAATGTGGCAAGCAGCCACCCTCTGCCCCTACCACCACCCAAGGCTCTAGTATGGTCACATAAGTTCAGGATGCCCACATCTCCCAAGGGAGAAGAGCACTGCTTTGGAGCATCTGGTCACACGTGAAACAGATGAAGCCATGGGCAGTGTCCTTTTGGCTCTGAAGGATCATCACCATTTATATACAGTGAATGCATATGATTACATATACTGTCAGGAAGAGGGGACAGTGGCTGGGTGGTCTCAAGTATCTCACATGGTTAAATTGTTTATTCAGTGTCAGTTAAAATAGCTTGCTTATAGACATAAATAATTAGGATAAAGACTTAGGACCACCTGATAGCTATTTTAGCTGTCATGATAAAGCATGTGGTAAAATGGTTTCAATGAATTTTTTTTTTAAACAGAAATCCATAGCCACATTTGTGCAAAACAGGAAGTGCCAGGGGTTTAACCACACAGTCTCTGAATTTATTTCTCTCACATCATTAAGCAAAGAAAAGAACCTCACAAGTTGCAAACTGTGGGACACAAATATCCTTCTTTGGTTGATGTGAGGTGGATGGGGTCTGGTTCCCATGTCCTGGGAGCTAGGAAGCCAAGTTTTAGAGCAACTTAAATTCTGTTGTGAGTGTTGTGTTCATGGCTGTGGCTGTGTTCTTAAGAGAAAACTCACAAAAATTATAGTCAGTGATCAAAAGAGTCACATGTGTTATGACCTTTTCTTATTTGCAGCCTCTCGGCCATCGTCATTTTGCAAATGACTGATCCTGGTGGCTTTGATGACTTCTCCCTTTATTCAAACCAGTTAAAGTTGACAGGCCTCTTCCACAAAGCTTGACAAATTAGAGATTTTTGTTAAAAATGTGAAATTGTTATAAACTGACTCCATTATGAAAAATTCTTATCAGTAAAAATTATTTGGGGGTGGCCCTGGCCAGTTTGCTCAGTGAATAGAGTGTTAACCTGGCATGTGGACATCCCAGGTTTGATCCCCGATCACAGCACACAGGAGAGGCGCTATCTGCTTCTCTTCCCTTCCCTCTCCCCCTTCCTGCTCTCTTTCCCTCCCGCAGCCAGTGACTCAATTGGTCTGAGCATCAACTTTAAGTACTGAGGATAGCTCAGTTGATTTGAGCATCAGCCCTGGATGCGGGTTGCCAGGTGGGTCCCGGTTGGGATGCATACGGGAGTCTCTTTATCTCCCCTCCTCTCACTTAAAAAAAAAGAGGAGATGTTAAAAATCATTTGGGGATGGCACAATCCAGAGGCAGAGTAGCTCCCCATCCTATCTGATTTAAAGAAGATAGGGAAGACTTGCTATTACTGGATAAAGGTCCACGAATTATTCTAAGAATTTTCTGCTTACTCTTGTATAGAAATGATACAAGTACTGTCCTTGGCTTATGAATCCAACTCATTGCTCTGTGGTATAGCTTTCTTGAGGACTTTCTTAGAAAAATAAAAGAACTTTTGGAATAAGTTTTCTTGGTTTTGTATTTCACTGCAAAAAGTTAACAATGGCCTACTCTAACATGCTAGTATGACGTGGTGGTGAAAAGCTTGGTATGTGGAATCAGACAGCCCTGAGTTTGAATTTAAGATACTCACATATTAACTGTGTGAAGTTAGGCAAGTTTCTTTAACACACTAATCCTTGTTTCGGACATTTATGAAATGGGCATAATCATAGCACCACTTTCATTGGGTTGTTGTAGCATTTATAAACTTTCAATTAATGGTGACTAATTATAACATTAGAGTATATTTAAAATTGAGCACTCCAGGCACTTGAGTGCTGTGAGAACGAAGGGAGTTGAGTCATTGTATTCAGCCTGTAAACCTGAGTTCTACGAAATAAAAAATGATGTTGGATTGGGTGTTAGGATAAAGGAGTGATTGAATTTTTTTTTCTTTTGGAAAAAAAATTGAATATTTTAGAGTTGAAAAAATATTTCATGAAGTAGATTGAAAGTTCTCACATTCAATGGGAGCCAGCTCAGCTGCATGTCTGTTACTTGGGGCCGGACAGCAAGGGATGCCATACAAAGCTCTTCTGTGTCCAGGTTGAGTAACAGCCATATGATATTCCCAGACATACCTTCCCAAGCCACATGACACACTGCCACACTAAGCACAGAGAGTCTGTATATTTCTCTTTCCTGTTATTACACATTCCATGCTGAATTCAAATGCAGAATGAGCATTTAAATGACCTATATATTGAAAATTGAATATTTTAGGGACTGACTAATATTTTAGGGACTGACTTTTAGGTGGAGGGGGAAGAGAGAGATAAAGAAAGAAGAAAAAAACTTGAACTATATATTTTTCTCCCCCTGACCAAAGCACCCATTTCCAGTGACAACATACAACATAAAAAATGTATAGTTACCCCCAAAACAGGTAACAGCATATGCAGGTATATAAGCACATGCACACATTTGAATTCAGGTTTAGAACTCATTCAAGAGTACAAATTTGGAACATGTACAAACTGCCAGAGAAGACTATTTAGTTGTGTAGAGGTTAGTAGTGTGAAAGAACCTCATGTGTATAGAAACAGCCCTTGTTTCTGTAATAAAGGCTTTGTAAGTGAGGTAAAATTGTCACTTGTAGTTTTCAGGGTGGGTTCAGTATGCTTTGGTGGGAGTGGGGAAAAAAGAAGCCCTCAATGGCAGCACTCGAAAACTGACAGAAATGCGGAAAACATTAGTCCATGTGGGCCCTGGTCAGTTGGTTCAGCAGTAGAGCTCTGGCCCGGAGTGTGGAAGTCCTGGGTTTGGGTTTGATTCCTGGCCAGGGCACACAGGAGAAGCACCCATCTACTTCTCCTCTCTCCGCCCTCTCCTCTCTCTGTCTATCTCTTCCCTTCCCACAGCCAAGGCTCCCTTGAAGCATTGGTCTCCGCCTCAGGTGCTACAATGGCTCTCATTGCAGCCGAACAACCTCCCCGAGGGGCATGCCCCTGGTGGGCAAGCTGGGTGGATCCCGGTATGGGGCATGCACGAGTCTGTCTGCCTCCTCTACCCCACTTCTCACGTTTGAAACAAAACAAAACAAAAATATTAGTCCATGTGGGTGGTTTCAGAAGCAGCCTGGGAGTGAGGGGTGAATGTGCTATGAAACGGTGGGGGCAGGGTGGCAAATGGAGGGGCAGGGACATCATAGGATCCAGAGCCATAGAGATAAGAGTAGAAGACAAAGATGTGGGTGTGGAGGGTAGAGGATATGGAATTTGAGGAAGAAAGGGCTGAGTGAGAAAGAGGAGATTAATTAAAGGGGAGGGAGGACTGCATGTACTACTTGCCAGTATAAAATTTCTGGACTGTCATAATGTAGGCACAATGTAGTTTTTCTATTTTGTTAATTGAATTTATTGGGGTGATGTTGGTTAATAAAATTATATAGGTTTCAGGTGTACAATTCTATAACACATCTGTATATTGTGTTGTGTGTTCACTCCAAGTCAAGTGTCCTTCCACTACTATTTATGCTCCCTTTATCCTCTTCTATTCCCCCACCCCCCTTCCCTCTGGTAATTTCCTTAATATTGTCTGTGTCTATGAGCTTTCCATTCTTTGCTTAATCCCTTTACCTTTTTCATTCAGCCCCCAATCCTCTTCACCTCTGACAGCTGTTCTCTGTATTTTTGAGTCTGTTTCTATTTTGTTTGTTCGTTTATTTTGCTCATTATATCCCACATATAAGTGAAATCATATGGTACTTCTATTGTTAAGAGTGAATCAATCAGGCTATTCACAAGCAACAGCTGGAACCCTTAAAATGGGTAATAAAGGAGAGTTTAAAGAGGAAATAATATTCACAGGCATGGGCAGAGTGCAGGGAAGCCATAGGGGGTACTCAAGGGTGGGAAGCATTTCTACCCAGCCTGAAGGGATAAAGGAAGCGGGGAGTTACTGGGACCCCCAATAAAAGCATCAGGTAAAGAAGCAGATAGGATCATACAGGTCAGTCTCCAGGACATGGAGCAGTTGGAGAAGCATGGAGAGCCGATCTTTTCATTTCTCATGAATATCAGAGCTCTGTCTGTATGTGACACTACATACATTTTGTTTTTGCCTTGCAACTGACATTTAAGATTAGTATGATGCAGTGTTTAAGAACTCAGTTATTAGACCAGGGGTTTGGAACCTATGACTTGCAAGCCAGATGTGGCTCTTTTGATGGCTGCCTCTGGCTCACAGACAAATCATTAATAAAAATAATAATAACATTAAAAATATAAAACATTCTCATGTATTACAATCCATTCATTTCCTACTGCTCATGTTCATGGTTGTGGGTGGCTGGAGCCAATCATAGCTGTCCTCCAGACAACACCAAATTTTTATTGGATAATGTGTAATGCACATGGGTCATTGTAAGGTCAGGAAGTAAACTTTCCTCCTTTTAATCAAGTAGTCAGCTAGCTAATTGCAGAAACCCTTTTGACAAAGAAGATGGCTAAAAAAAAAAAGATGAGCAGTATCGTACTTTTCAGCAGGAATGGACAGAGGAATTTGCCTTTGTGGAGAGAGCAGGTTCTGCAGTGTGTCTAATATGCAATGATAAAATTGCATCGATGAAATGGTCAAATATAAAGAAGCACTTTGACATACGCCATACTACATTTGCATCGAAATATCCAGTCGGGGAGAGCAGGAAGAAAGCATGTCAAGAGCTACTGTGCAGAGTATAAGCTAGTCAGCAGCAACTCCGTGTTTGGACCCAACAAGGTAATTGGAATTCAGCTAGCTTTGCTGGTGCTTTAGCAAGTGTGAGAAATGGAAAGCCATTCACAGATGGGGAGTATGCCAAAACATTCATGCTCGATGTTGCCAATAAACTTTTTGATGACTTTTTGAATAAAGACAAGATAATCAAATGAATATAAGACATGCCTTTGTTGGCAGGAACTGTTCACAGTCATACTATCACAATGGCAAATTAAATTGAGGCAACACAAGGTGAAGGACATAAATGCAGCACCATTCTTTTCTCTCACTTTGGATGAGTCAACAGATGTAAGCCATTTATCCCAGTTCAGTGTGATTGTAAGGTATGCTGTCTGTGACACACTACATGAGAAAAGTCTTGCTGTTTTGCTTATAAAAGAGACAACAAGAGGGAAGGATTTATTCAAGTCTTTCACTGAGTTCGCTAAAGAAAAAATCTACCCATGAATAAACTTATTTCGGTGTGTACTGATGGTGCTCCGTGCATGGTGGGGAAAAGCAGAGGATTCGTAGCACTTCTTGGTGAACATGAAAAGAGACCCATCCTAAGTTTTCACTACATCCTACATCAGGAGGCGCTTTGTGGTCAGATGTGTGGCAAGCAGTTTGGTGAGGTGATGTCGCTGGTCATTCGGGTGGTCAACTTTATTGTTGCCTGAGCTTTAAATAATAGCCAGTTTAAAACAGTGCTGGATGAAGTTGGGAATAATTTTCCTGGTCTGCTTCTGCACAGCAATGTGCATTGGTTGTCAAGAGGGAAGGTGCTCAGCCGTTTCGCGGCTTGTCTGAGCAAAAGCCGGACTTTTTTTGAAATGAAAAATGTTGAGCATCCTGAGTTAGCTAACACTGAGTGGCTCCTGAAGTTCTACTATCTCATGGACATTGACTGAACATCTGAACCAACTCAATGTGAAAATGCAAGGCATAGGAAATACAGTCATATCCCTTCAACAAGGAGTGTTTGCATTTGAAATCAAGCTGGAACTCTTCATTGCCAAAATTGAAACAGGTCATTTACTACACTTTGAAAAACTGGGAGAGTTTAAAGATGAATGCACAGCAAGTGTCCTTGCTCAACATCTTGATCTCCAGCAGCTAGCGGGTTTCACATCTAATCTCCTGCAGTCATTCAAAACATGCTTTGGAGAATTTTGTGAGTGCACTCATCTTTTTAAGTTCATCACCCATCCACATGGGTGCACTGTGTACAACACCAACCTGAGTTACATCCCTGGTGTCTCCATGAGAGATTTTGAGCTACAAGCTGCTGACCTGAAGGCCTCAGACACATGGGTGAATAAGTTCAAGTCACTGAATGAAGATTTGGAAAGAGTTGCACTACAGCAAGCAGAGTTGGCGAGCAAACACAAGTGGGGAGAAATGAAAAAACTTCAACCCGCTGACCACCTGATTGTCAAAACTTGGAACGTGCTTCCTGTCACATACCACACACTGCAGCTTGTGAGTATTGCTGTACTGACAATGTTTGGCTCTACGTATGCATGTGAGCAGTCTTTCTCACATCTAAAGAACATCGAGACCAACCTACAATCACGTTTAATGGATGGAAGTCTCAACGGCTGCATGAAGCTTAACCGCACCACGTATCAACCAGACTACAAAGCCATCAGCAAAACCATGCAGCACCAGAAGTTGAATTAATGGTAAGGAGTACTTTATTCATCATTGGTTAGTAACAGCATAACAACATTATTAAAAAGAATTCAGAGACTTATTGTACTTTAAAAGTGTTGGTCTTACATAAAATGCACACATTTACTTGTATTTACTGTTAAATATATTGTATGGTTCTCACAAAATCACATTTTAAAATATGTGGCGTTCATGGCTCTCTCAGCCAAACAGGTTCCCGACCCCTGCCTTAGACGAAGACAGCCTATGAATGAGCTCTGCACCCTTCACTAACTGTGTACATGTGTACAAGGGATTGAATGTTTCCAATCATTTTATGAGACAGTGCACATCAGGCAACACTATAATAGCTTTTTTTAAAACTCTTGTTGGAAAGTAGCCTTAGTTCTTTTCTTTCCTTGTATTTACTTTTCAATTCTCTGCTTAGGCAAGTTCTAGGAAAGGCCCATGAATAGGATTAGAAACAATATGGGTCATGGAATAATTGATATATACACATATGTATGTGCACACACATGTGCACAGATGCACACACACACCTTATTGTATATGCACATACACAAATGCACACACACACACACTCTGTCATTGAGTCTCTTGTTGGAGCAAAAGGAGCAGAGAAAGAAGGAGAAATGACTACTGTTGTGGGATATTTTTTAAACCTTCTTTACACCTGCAGGCTATTGCAGGAGGAAGCAGTGGTGAACTCGGTGAACTCGGTGGGGCCAGGAGAACACCGGAGCCGGGATTCACTGAGCATTAGAGAAAGCCTCACCACTCCTGGCTCCAGTGCCATCTGCTTTCTTTACAGCCCCTGCTTGTGCTTGCTTGAGGAGTGTGCGCTGAAACCACACCTCCTGACATCCTCTTAACCATTTTTTGCTTTAAATATTGAATGTGAGAAAAAGCAAAAACATAAGCCCAACTCAAAAGCAGAAGAAACTTTCAAATCATCTCTTCCACAGCCAGAGAAGCTTGTCTTAGCAACTTTGACTAAATCCTTTTATTCTTAGTGAAGTCTATAAAGAAGAGGAATAAGGAAGCAGCTCTCACGACATCTTGGAAAAATGAAAACAAAATTGATGCAGATAACATCTTTCCATTTGCGTTGATGTGTGAAAGGGAGAAGGTGGTGGTATTAAGAAGTGTGATGTTGAAGCCAGGCTAATGTAGGTTTAGTCATTGGTTCTGCTTCTAGTTATGTAATAAGGGTGACTTAATCTATCTCACTAGAAATCATAACTTTCATCAATAAAATGGAGTTGTGTTGAGAATCCAACATGATATTGAAAGTGCTTAGCATGCTATCCGGTACTTAATAAATATCACCCATTATTATCATTGTAAGTCATCTCCTGCATCAATGTCTGCTTAAGAAATATTTGCTTTTCTCATTTAGATTCAAAAGTTGTAAATATTCTGTCCCCAATCCCAATACATGTATTGGCATTCTTTCCACAGTTCCATTATTGCTTCGCCACCCTCCTGCCCTCTGTTCTCCTCCCAGGCATTCCTCAGGAGTCGGGACTTCTCTGAAAAATGATTTGCTGGCCCCACCAAACAGTAAGCACTGCTGTTTGCCTTGGCTGTTTGCTTGACACCAACCTACTGCTGGTGAATGTCTAGAGAGGACTTTCCAAATGATAGCAAACTTCCAATGACACATTTGGTGCCTTAAATTTATTAGGTCTGCTTCAAGGAACAAACTGTCCTTGTTACTTGTGTCCAAGAGCAACTGAAGTTTATAAAATCAAATTTATGTCCATTTTTTAATATTTGTTTTTCATTTTGGATTTAAGAGAAAATGCATGAGCCCTTTTTTTCCCCTAAGGAGGCTGTTGCTCCAATTATTACCATTGAGGTTTATTTATTTTTTGCCTTCAACTTATCTAAGTAGTATCAATGGGGTTGACACTTGAACCTTTTGCTCTGTCCTCAGGAAAACCAATTATAATATATCCAATCAGACAATGGTGTATTAGCATTTCATCTTTGGGGAAGGTATACATTTAATTGTAAAACAGATTTTCTTTCCTAATTCTCACTGAGAAATTTTTAAACTTGTCTTCAATACTGGATCTATATACTTCTTTCTTTTGTTTGAATTTTAAAGACATATTTCCAAATCTTTTGACTCCATCTATTTCTCCTTCAGGGAGCCTGATCTTTTCTTAACTTCCTTAAAGAAAAAAAGGGCCTTGTTTGTTCTCTTTATCTTTATTGAGGAGCTAAAAACAACAAAAACTAAATGAGAACGTGTAGACATCTTGTTGATGGGAGGACACTCAGCTGGCTGTGGTCTCAACCACTCAGGCCTGCCCTGCAGCGGTTTGGGGCCTGGCCTCACACACTCAGGCCTGCCCTGGTATAGGCTGGGGCCTAGCCTCACACACTCGGGCCTGCCCTGGTATAGGCTGGGGCCTACCCTCACACACTCGGGCCAGCCCTGGTATAGGCTGGGACCCGGCCTCACACACTTGGGCCTGCCCTGGAGCCGGCTGGGACTGGCCTTGGCGAGCTCATACAGAACTGCCCAAGAACACCTGGCATTTCTGTTGACAAGTGTTCTAGGTGAGAGGTTTGTGATCATCTTTAATTTCACTAAAAACCTATGAAAGGGCTTTCAGATGTTTACAGGACATGGGTCTTCAGAGAGTAAATCTTTTTGTCTTCCATTCCTTTGTAAGTAGTGGGCAACTCAGTCTTCTCTGTTACTATTTAGATTTCATCTCCTCCCCCTCTGTCCTTTTTTGTACAAAATCTGTCCCAGGTCGTGGAGAAATCATGCTTCTTCTCTTGGGATGCCAGGAGACAAGAGCAAATGTTGTTCCTCCTCCTCCCTAAACATAGAATTCCATTGTCCCAGCACCACCTGTCCCAAGCTCTCCTGATCTCTACCCCTAATGCTCCATTGTTATTCTTCACACAATATTGGTTGTAAGAATTAGAGGTGAGGGGAAGAAGAAAAAAATGTCCAGGTGGGGACCTTGAGGATGAAATATGACAAAGGCATCTGGCATATTTATTCCCACTCAGAAATAGGAGAGCAGAAATAAAATCACATTCTTGACCACAACAGCATGTATATGTGCTCAGTGAAAACCTCTCTGCCTTCATTATGCACAAATGGACGACTCTGGTCTGTGTCTCCCCGGTTTTCCCTCCTCAGCTCTGCCTCCTTAGTGAGGTGTTCTTCCTATCCCACCAATGTGACTGTTTCTAAAGGGCCAGGCCTCAGATGTCTGCTCTTGATATAGCTCCTACAGCATCATCTATTATCAGAGTTTCTACCTTTTACTTCTTTTCACAAGACTTCTTATATCTTTGTCTCTCACCTTGAATTCCTGGCCCACATTTCCAGATGACTGATGTGCGGA
Source organism: Rhynchonycteris naso (assembly GCA_037038555.1). Classification (NCBI taxonomy): domain Eukaryota; kingdom Metazoa; phylum Chordata; class Mammalia; order Chiroptera; family Emballonuridae; genus Rhynchonycteris; species Rhynchonycteris naso. Next base: position 79,557,937 of record CM072999.1, on the reverse strand, counting down.
CAGTGCACTGTTAACAAAAATTAAGTATTTCTAAGGCAGACATATTTAGTTTTTTCTCATATTGGACTGCCTTTACACCCTCTCTTTGTCAAGGTCTCTACCACACTTTCAGATTTTCAGATTCAAAACTTTAGAAACATCTTAGAATAGTCTCCACCCTTAATCCTCATTTATTTATTCAGTGACTTTAGTCTTGTATACCATTTTATTATAATTATTTTCATATGTGCTGTTTTAATTTTAAAATAACTTTTAGTTCTTTTTTTGTGTGACAGAGAGAGAGAGAGAGAAGGACAGATAGGGACAGACAGACAGGAAGGGAGAGAGGTGAGAAGCATCAATTCTTCGTTGCAACTACTTAGTTTCTTTAGTTGTTCATTGACTGCTTTATCATATGTGCCTTGACCGGGGGGCTACAGCACAGCAAGTGACCCCTTGCTCAAGCCAGTGACCTCAGGGTTTTGAACCTGGGCCCTCCGTGTCCCAGTTCGATGCTCTACCCACTGTGCCACTGCCTGGTTAGGCTAAAGCTATTTTCTTATTATGAAAGCCATTTCTATGTACACTTCAGGAAACACAAGTAAAACCTCAGAAAATCACAAAGAAGAAAATGTCTAGAATTACACTACACAGAGATAATTGTTTTTATATATTTTCAGTCTTTGATTCCTATGTATTTATCTATATGTATATGTGGTAAATCATGGACTCATATTGTATGCATTTACTATATTACTTAGCAAAAAATTATAAATATTTTTAATGTTATTAAATAATTGCTTCATGGCTTTCAATCAATTAGATGTACTCCCATTTATGTAATCAATCATCTGATGCATTTATTACCATTTTTACTATTAAAATAATATTTGATAAAAAACCAGTAAGACACATAGAAAAGGACTGAAAGATTTTATAAAATACAAATTAAAACTTGGGAGAAATTATAAACGTGTGTAACAGAAAAGAGACAAGAAAGATAATACAGTGGTCTCTCGTCTGTCATGGGGGTTAGGTCCCAGAACCCCCTGTGATAGGCGAAAATCCTCAAAGTAGTGACCTTATATTTATTTTATTATTTATATATATTTTAAAGTTTTATAAACCCTTCCCACACTCTTATAAATCTTTCCCACATTGTTATTAACGTTTCCCACATTTATTTTGCTGCAAAAATAATTAAAATAATAAATATATAAAAATTCTTATATACCACAAAATCCCGCGATACAGTGAAAAATTCGTGATACAAAATAAGATATATACAACTAAATATCCGTGATACAGTGAGCCCGCAAAGAGTGAAATGCGATATGGTGAGCGATGACTGTATAATGAAAGTAACTTTAAATAAGTTTTAAAAAGGCCAAAAATCTAGTAGAAAGAGGTAAAAATATAGCAGACAACTCAAAAAGAGAAAATAAATGATTAATAAACAAGAAAATGGCATAGGTGGAAAATATTGTTTCCTTGTTTTACATTGAAGAGTTATGAAAACTGTGTTTGAAATCTAAATACCCAGAGATGATCACTGCTAACATTTCTAATATCTTTTCTATATTTATCTAATAATCAAAAGATCTTTTGATTCCCATAGAAATCATTCTTTGTCTGTTGCAAATATTTTTAATAGTTATAACTTTAGCAGCAAAATAGAATACTAAAGAAAAACTTGAAAAGAAAACTTACAGCCTGACCTGTGGATAAAGTGTCAACCAACCTGGCATGCTGAGGTTGCTGATTCAAAACCCTAGGCTTTATTGGTCAAGGCACATATGGGAGCAACTTCCACAAGTTGATGCTTCCCACTTCTCTTCCCTCTTTCTCTCTTTCTCTAAAAATCATTTAAAAATTCAAAATAAAGAAAGAAAATTTAAATTTTTAAATGAATTAAAATTGAAAAATAAAGTAGTATTAGTAAAATTATTATTACATAAAGTTGAATTTAGGACAAGAAGTAAAGGTGTAAAACAAAAATTGTAATTGTCACTTTCTTTTGAAAAAGTCATTCTCTGTATGACATTATATCTGATGTTTAAAATTACTTTCATTTACCTATCCTTATTTACTTAACTGAGTTTATTTCCCTTTACAATTGCGTGCATTTTTGAAATTATATTTCAGTTTATGAAAGATACTTTTAGAGCACATTTTTTCAAAAAAGGTACTATTTGATGACATTTCCCTTAGCTCTTAGACAAAAAAAATATCCTCCCGCATATCCTGCTAATCATTCCTTTTCCTTTCTTTCTAATTTTACTCTTTTATACCCAGCCTTTAAATTTGGGTTTTTGTAAACTCAGTCATAGGTTTTGTTCTCTTTCTAGTCTGTCCTCTCTATCTAGGTGGTTTGAACCACAACTAGTACTGACTCACTGTATTTTACTTTAAATCAAGTCCTCTGAGTGGCATATCTATTTGATTTCTTCTCTTTGAGTCTCAAGTCACATTGAGCTGGTTATCTCTAACCTGAATCGATCATCTTTGTTTCAAACCTCGTTCTTTTCTAAGGTTTTACTCTGTCAATGAACTGACCTTCCATCCATTTGCACTAGCCAGGAAAAGTAGTGATTCTTAACACCTTTCCTCCCTTTTATGTCTAATTCATCTCCAACTCTAATGTTCTTTGTATCTTTGCCCTTGAGGAATATTCATCTATAATTTATTTTATTGTAATATCTATAGTTTTAGTGTTAGGTAATATTGTTATAAAAAATGAGCTGAGAAGTGTTCTCTTCTCTTCTATTTCCTGGAGAATTTTTGTAGCTTTTTTTTTTTTTTTTCTTAATTGTTTGGTAGAATTTGACAGTGAAGTCATATGTGCCTGGAGTATTTTAGTTTTAGTTTGTTTATTGTATTATGATTGATGTACAATATATAATGCATAATAAATATAAGATTTGTTCTGACAATTTTTTCAAGATATAGACCTCTTTAGGTTGTTTATTTGTTTTTGATTAAGTTTTATACTTTTTGCTAAAAATTTGTTCTTTTCATCCAATTTGTCAAATGTATTGGTAGGAAGTACTTCAGAAAACTCTTAGTAACCCTTTACTATCTATAGGATGTATGGTGATGCCTCCTTTTTTTTAAAAAAAAAAATTCATTTTAAAGAGTGAGGAGGAAGAAAGAGACAGACAGAGAGAGAAAGGGCAAAGAGCAGGAAGGATCAACTACCATATGTGCCTTAACCAGGCAAACCCAATGTTTCATACTGAAGGCCTCAGCGTTCCAGGTCAATGCTCTATCCACTGCGCCACCACACGTCAGGTGTGATGCCTCCTCTTTTAATAGAAGATATTGGTAACTTCTATGTCTATCATTTTTTTCTTGATCAATCTGACTGAAGAGTTTACCAATTTTATTTATCTTTTTAATACACCAGCTTCTTTCCCAATTGAGCTATGCTTGAAATTTAAGTGTTAAAATGACTTCAAAGACAGAAAAAGAGCATATATTTGAAGTGAAGCTACTAACAAAACAAAAACAAACAAAAACCTCCTCTGCTGAAGAAATATGGCAAATCCACACATATATTTTGCATAGAAATTAGTTACCATGGGAAATTTGACAAGCTTTTCATATGAAATGAAAGTTAGTATCAATTAAATTGTCATTTCATAGTTTCCTACACTTCACCAAATAAACTCTGTTATCATGGATCTGGGGTAATAGAAGAGTAATTTAAAAAAGGTGAAAGATTTATGTGACCTGAAGAGAAAACAGAGTATAGAAGAAGAGTAATTTTATATCAGACATTAAACCTAATTTCATTTTATATTTTAGGCTATGCCTCTCAACTAATTTCAAACATTTACAAATTATAGTTTTGCATCTCGATCTAAAATTGAAGCAAATATTAATTATGCTAATTTTAGAAATATAAATTAAATAATATGTCATATAATATTTACCCATATAATTAGCAGAGATAAAAATATAATTCTCAATTTTCATGAGGATAAGATAAAACTGGTACTATTATATATAATCAAAATGAATGTAAAGTGCTCCAATGTCTTTATAAAGAATTGCAAAATAAGTATTAAGGGCCTCCAAGTTTTTCTTACCTTCTAAAAGTCAACTCTTACTGTTTCTGGTAATTATTTTGAAGAAAAGTTAAATATGTGAACAAGTATATATATGTTCAGAAATGTGCATAAGTCAGTTATTTAACAGTTTTAGAAAGCTAGACACAATGTTTAATAACAGTCAACAAATTTTAAATAAATTTTAGTTGGTTAATGAGGTCAAACTGCCATTTTTTGTAGATTAAAAGATTGAATGTCAGTAATTTTATATGCTTCAACCTAGTAGCAGAAATACACAATGGAATATTATATGGTTAATAGTATCATTTATACAAACTGTTTTAATAATGTGAGTAAATTATATTCAAAATTATATTTTCACTATGCCTTCAGACACACACACACACACACACACACACACACACACACACAACCAGATGACCTGTAGTTGTCTGTAGGTGTTGGTATGTTTTTTCCTTTTTTATGTTTAACAATAGGATAGTGTTCCCTTTACAATCAGGAATGGGTTATTATTAAACAGAAACATAGGTACCGCCATTTTTCCAGGTAAAGAAGGAGTACCTGTTTCATAATCTCCAATCTCAAAGAACTTCTAAAGTTAATTAGCTTTTGAATTTTTTGATCAAATACAAAGACAAAGAACTAAAACAAGTAGGATATATGGGAAGATTTTCTAGCATATCAGAAGAGGGGGGGATTTACAAGTTTCCAGCAGTTATAGGTGACAAACTCCCCCAAGGAAACATGTCAACCTCTTCCTCCCAAGGAGCCAACCAAAGCTGAGACAGAGAGCACCGCTGTGAATGCTGCAGATTCCCTAGCATGCAAGCTGGTCAGGTTTGTGTTAGGGAATGACCTTGCAATACTTATTCTAGAATCCCTTATGAAATCTGTAGAATACATCAGGAGAACAGGCCAGTTAAGGTCATTCCCCTCATTTGATAAACAAAGTGAATACAGTGGAAATCTAGTACCCAACTTTAACAGATAAGAAAAATAAACAGTAGTGAGGAAGGAAGGCTTACTAAATAAATAGAAGGATTCCCACTGCGTGAAAAGTATTCTATTGCCAGCCTACTTTTGATTTGCCCTTCTCTCCTCCAAAATGCTTTGAGAAAAGTCAAGAATCACATCAACCTTAGGTGACTTATGCCTTTTGATTCAGATATTTAATTTCTGAACATCTCTTGGGCTTGCTCAGGAAAGCCAAAGGCAGTTGTAGATAGTTTTTGACATTTGTGTGTTTCTGAATCCATGGCCATAATCACCACTCCAGTCATTTTAAAATGCCATTTAGGCACTGAGATGTATTTCTAGGAAAAGACCATAAAGAATTTGAATTATCAAATTAAGATTTCTAAACTTTTATTTAGACAAACAAAGCTGCCAGAAAGATATTCAAAACCAACCCTCTTTATTTATTTTTGAGCTGTAAACTTAAATACTTTTGAACACTAAATTGCTAGAAGTTTAGAAGAGATTCTAAATAATGCTGAGTTTACAATATAAGAAAAAGCAACCCCTTCTTTTAGGGGAGGTATGGAATAAGGGCTACCATTGCTGACTTTTGGGCACATTGAGAACTCATAGCAAAGTTTGTTTCTTGAAAGGAGATTTTTCACACTGGTGTAGTCTTAGATAAAAATAATATTTATTTCCAATTTGCTTGGCATAAGGTTTCCTTCTTTTCTTTTGGTCTTTAAACACACCAGCACAATTTTATCCTCCTGCAATGGGGGCTGGGGCACATAAGGACAAGGTGTTTGTGTTGGACTTTGAGGTGGCCTTTTTGCTTAGCAGGTTAGAAAGTTCTGCTAAGGAGTACAAAGTCATAGGTTTCATTCTTACATGGAGCTTCATTCTTCTCTATTACTTGTCTTTGAAGAAACACCAAAGACAATAAAAAGTGGACAAGTAAAATCTTATTAGAGAAGGAAGTTGTGGAAGTTCAAATTAAACGATGTTGCCCTGAGTATGGCATGGTGGTAGGAAGAACTGTGTGGGCCCAGGACAGCCCAGTGATGCCTGAAGGGAGAGCATCAGAAGAGGAGAGATGGACCACTAGGGCAAGGGGAGGCGCATACTGATGGCTTGAGTTTCACTAAGGGGATTGCTGTGGTTGGAGCAGAACACACTTGTTCTTGTTACTAACTAAATAACCCAGAGGGTGGTAGGGCAGGGGCATCAGTTTGGGATTCTGTATTTATTTGTTGTACCGTCAGATTGTTGGGTGGGAAGGCCAGAAATCATATTCTTATATAGGTACCCAGGCTATTTCCATAGTTTTGGGGAAAAATACTCTGAAGTAATGTTCTGGGGTTGCCATCACAGTACCTTCTCCATGTGGCTCTGCTGTGTACAATACAAAGCAGCGGCTATCGCACATTCATTCAGCCAGTGTGGCCCCAGGGCCCTTTCCCATCCCTGGTCTGTGAGGACACATTATGCAGATTTCAAATCTTGTTCAAGAGAGCACATTTTAAAGCAATATTTAGTAATATTGAAAACAAAAATGGAAACATCCTCCCATTGTCATTTCACAATTCTGTTTAATAGTCTTAACAACTCTGATTACATGAAGGTGGGAATGGGGACTGACCAGGAGAGTGAAGAGGAAGGTAGCTTTCTGTGGGACCTCTGTACCCTTCCCTGCTGTCAGATCCCATCCCCTGGGCTATGTATCTGGAGTCACTTGGGTTCCCTACCTCCTGAATTATTTTCTAGGCTTTAGCACCAGTTTCTGGCTCAGTTATGCTTTGCTCTCAACCCTGATTTTGGCTCCCAGCATATGGCACTCCCATTGAAACCCAACTCCACCCAGACTTGTACTTTCCTGAGTGGGTCAACTGGACACTAGGCTTACTCCTAACACATTTCTGAACTTCTTCCTAGATAGAAATGATCCAGCCTGTAAGAATAAAGACTGTGGCTAAGTTAAATATTAATGTAACTGGTACCCACACCCCTTTCCTTGGTCACCACAGCCTGCTGGCTATTTGCAGGGCTGTGCAAGGAAGACAAAGGTAGCAATTGAGTAATGATACCTGCCAGTCAATATGTATCTCAACAAAAGTTAATGCCTCCTTCCACAGCCATTCATCATTCCCTTCAATCACCCTGACAGGCAACACCTCATGATGGGGTGTGGGGGTACCTGTCTGATAAGTTTTGCCTCCTATTTGGAGATGCTTCCCCTTGGCCATCTTTAATTATATGATTTTGGTCTGGTGGCCTCTTGGCATCTTGTGACAGATTCATGAATTAGAGGTGTATACGCGCTTCCTTGGCAGTTTGACATCCAAGAAACTCTATTTGCAGCACCCGTATCATTAGGTCATATAAATTTCAACAATCTCATAAATCTTACATATTACCTAGATAAAGTCAAAACATTCTCAAGGTTTTAAAAGTTCTCATCAGCAAAATATAATAATAGACAAAAACTGAAGAATGATAAAAATATATAATCAAAAAAAGAAGAGGTATTACTAACCAAATCAAATTTAACTCTAGGTATTGATACTCTCTTCAAAGAAGTATTAACTAGACACATGATTGTTATATTTGTTCTCATCTCCCAGTGAAACATTTACCTGTGAAGAGATGTTAACAGCAAATGGTCAATTGGAAAGGAGATATCTATTTATAAGTTAGTAAAACAACTTCAATTTCATGGAAGAAAAGAAAAACAGAGAGAAAGAGCGAATTATCTTATTCTCACTTCTAATGAATTATCTTATTTAAAAACTGTTCTTTTTAATTAAATCTCAACCTATATTTTTTACATGACAGTGATTGTATAATATTTTAAAATACATCTGACTTCATTTTATTAGGTGAACTTCTAAATATTATCAGAAAAGGGAGTTGATGTATAATAATTTGAATCAAATATTTGTGTCCATTTCATATGTTTTAACTTGGGAAATATTGTCTTACAGATATCATATCTATCTCAGCATGTAATAAAAGTCACACTCCACATTGACTCTGGAGAACTTTTTGAATTTGTTCTTTTTTCTCATAGTTGTGTAGGAGAGTACAATAAACTGCACAAAGAAAATGCCCCACTGTCTGTTAAAGCCACAGTATATAAAACTGCATCATTTATATATATGTATATTTCCCTGGAGTCCTCAGAAATTTGAAGAGGCTTAATTGTAAAGTTGTCAGAGTAGTAAGTCCATTCTTTTAGGGACAGAGCAGACTTCCTCGGTGAGCTTCTTCTCTCTTCCTGCAAAATCTGTTTTTTGTTTCTTTTTTTAAATGTTGCTCACCTACTTCTGAGGAAATATTATTTTAAAGTAGCAGCTAGAAATATGAAGTAATCCAATATGATTTCCTCTGAAAGCCTATTATAAATAGTTTGAAGAAATTCACCTGGATGTTTACAAAGTGATCTTTCATTTCTGTTTCTTTGTTTACCACCACTAGAGAGAAACACGGTAGCCTCTTCGTTGAAATGCAATGCAGGCTGGAGCCCCAAAGTCACAGAAGGTGCAGTCCTGATGTTCATACATTTAAATGACGCTACCAACATCAATCAGAAAACATAGAAAAACAAAATCGTTCTCGAAAGATAGGTAACCAAGGTAGTATTTATTTATACATATATTTTCTGGAATGCCTCCAAGTACATGTTTTCTGAAAAATATAAATTTTAACAAAATTTGGGAAATTACTTCCAATGAACTGGCACTAAAGAATTTAAGTATCAGATTGGTAAATTAGCCATATCTGCTTCCAATCCAGAGACTTCGTGTTCTATGAAACCTTCTGAAAAACAAAAAGGTATTTTTTAAGCTTTAATTTGTTTTGTAATTTTGAAAACACAGTTTTAGGGCAAAAGACTCCTTGGTTCAGTCTAGATAAGCAAACACCCTAATTAATAAAATTACCTTCTGACTATAATATTTTTCATCCTATTTGTCCTCCTCATTTTGAAAGAATGGAAGCCAGCACTGAAAAGCCAATATAAATACCCAAAGTCAATGAAGTTATTCAGAAAGAACTTCTGGTCACTTCTGAAGGTGCAGCATTTTTTAAAAATTTCATTTAGTCTGCCTGTTATAAGCAATTTAAAACCTTCTTATTCTCCTTTATGTGGAGTAATAGCTTTGAGTAAACACTGTTTTTTAAACCAAGAGTATATTTAATTAATGGACAGTTTAACTCAAAATATAGCTCCCCAGAATACTTACGAAGCACTAGATGTGATAATATAGTCTAGTTTAGAAAAAAAAAAGCATTTGTCTAGCCTTTAAAGATTTTTTCCTCTAACTATATTTATAGTTTATATCTCTTTCCTTAAATACAATGAAGACAAATGGAAGATTTCTCTTGATTTTTGTGTACATTTTATATATAATTTTTAAAGATATTATTTTTTTTAATTTTATTTTTATTTATTCATTTTAGAGAGGAGACACAGAGTGAGAGAGAGAGAGAGAAAGAGAAAGAGAGAAAGGGGGGAGGAGCTGGAAGCATCAACTCCCATATATGCTTTGACCAGACCAGTGCAGGGTTTTGAACTGGCGACCTCAGTGTTCCCAGGTCGACTCTTTATCCACTGCACCACCACAGGTCAGGCTTATATATAATTTTTATGCATAGATTTAATCCATTAAAAATAAGTTTGCTATATTACCTAACAACCTGGGGCTGGCTCTACTCCTCCTCTTGGAACTTTCTATTTGTATTTCTTCCTCACCTGTTGGGAAAACAGCTGTGTTTTTGCTTGCACTTTGCATGATTACAGTGAATGAGCACAAGGCAGAGTCACATGTGTGTAGCCTACATAAGGCTATAGGTACTTTCCCTCAGGGCGATAGCTTGCCTGCTACTGCGAGGGGCTGTTTTGCTCTTTGTTCGCCTGCTGCCTTGAGAAGTGGTTTCCCTTGAATCTTTGCTTGTCCGCCATTGTGAGAATCTGATAAATGGGAATAACCCTATGCTTTCCAGCTCTGCAGTTTCTCTACCATCTGCCCGAATTCAGTGTAAACCTGCCTGGCTTCAGCCATCTGCATTACACCTCTCAATTTTAAACCTTGGTAATTCAACATCTATTTCTTGCTTTTTTAATCCTAATGCTCTTCTATTTCCTCTCCATCTTCAGGAACAAAATTTACAAAATAATGCTCAGAAACTTGTGTTTTGTTTGGTTTCAAGAGTATTCCAATTTATTATAAGTATTGACATCAATTGAGGGTCTCTACATAAAAATACTAATTTCTTTTTCTTCTTCAAAAATCATAAGTGCCAACCAAACTGGTCATACATTTGAACTTGACTACAATTGGCCAAAGCTGAGTAGAGATATGACATGTTCTTTTCAATTTGCCACACTCCTAACTGTCTTACCGGCAGCCTATTTCATTCACTTATGTAATTTTCCATCCTGGCCAACATTTATTTGGGTTTAAAACTCCTCTTCCAAAGTCTGATTTCTGCATTACAACTCAGCTGGTACAGCTTGCTTAAAGTTAATAATTCACGCATGTGCGACCCCACCTCTACTGAAGTAAACTATAGGTAAGGCAGCAAGTTATATAACTGTGGGAGTAACTGCACATGCCCTCACACTTCCAGGTCATGTCCTTTTTGGCATAGCTACTGCACAGGTGCTCTGGGCTCTAGCTCATAGCTGGGCTCTCACTGTGGAACTGTCTATGAATGAAGGAGGCCTGGAATCTTAGCCTCCTGGTTTCCAGGTCACTCTTTATTCAACCATGAAACATAGCTTTTCTCCAAAGATCATGGCTTCTTTGAGGTACACTTTTTACAGTTCTCTGTTTAAAAAATAGCCCTTGATCTTTTTAGTACCAACTTCATTCTATCTGAATAAGAAACACTATTAGGAGAGGTTCTCTATTCCCTAATTTTTGCTTCTATCATTTTTCACAGTTATTTTCATAGTCTGGACCTTATCAGAGTTTACTTCATAACTACCGGTTGAATGCTTAGTTAATAACACATATACTCTACTCTCTAAGTTAATTAAATTTAGCACACACATAAATTTATCATTCTAACCCAGACCCTTTGAGGAAAGGGTGTAGCATTATTTATTAGTACTAAATAGCATATGTAAACTGAGGCAATGATTATCCTCATTATATAAAAAATTTGCACAGGACTTGGCTGATAGTAAGTGTTCCATAAATGGTCATTTGTAAAAGGACACTTATCAAAAGAGGTGAAAAGAGTTGATACTTTACTAAAGACTATACTTGGTCCCTTAAAAGGTAACATAGAACAATGGGTTTCAGGTGAAAAAATAAGTTTTATTTTTTGTATGTAGTATGGCATTTGAAGTCTAGGAAACTAAGGATGAAACTGGACATGAAGAATTTTTGTAGGCTAATTTACAGGTAAAGATATTATTGAAGGAGATCAACAAAGAGACAAAGAGCCATGGCCACAGAAAAATAATCATTGTACAACTGGGGTATTAAAAATAATATCTCATAATAAAACACTAGAATTCAGAGAAGACCCTACTTGTTTTTCAGGTTACCTTAAAATATTTGTTATTGTTTAGTCTTATTTTATGGAGGGAGAGACTAAATTGAGAATATTTTTAAAGTAGTTGGCCCAGCTGAATTTCCCAGGATTAGTGCCATATCCCAAGATACACATAACTTACTTTTTTACTGGTGTTCTATAGGGTTATCTGTAATGCCTGGCAGCCTTTGTAGGCTATTGTTTTCCTGGGGAGTAGGCATGAGAGGCAATCCATCTTACTCCCTCCCTTCCAACTTGAGACTTGACCCCTGATCTCTGAGGTCTGATCACTAGTGTTTCAGCCCCAGCTGCAACCCAATCCTTCAGTGAGCTCAGCTGAGCTAAATTAATCTAATTTTTTTAGCCTTTGCACCCTAGATATCAATCTCCTGGGCAGTTAGCCCTCCTTGCGCTAGGCATGGATTCCAGAGCCCATTATCACTGTCCCCTTTGTACTCCAGCCCCCAAGCTGCAAACGGTCCTGTGGGCACCACAGAGCTACACAAACATTTGTCCCCACAGCTGACTGGCTTCCTCAGGCCAGTGCGTCTAATGAGCTGGCTGTTGCCCGTAAATCAAGTCAAGCATACACAGTTCGGGCTTTCATCAGGTGAGCCCCATTCAGCCATGCCTTTGAAGGAGGGGCCTCTGTGGGCTACAGGGGCTACTGCTGCCCAGAAAAACACCCCATCTCAAAGATGTTGTTCCATCTCAAAGATGTTGTTCTGTTTTGCAGACAGGCTTGTCGTTAGTGGGAGGAAGTATGCTGGGTTGCCAAGTGCCAGCAACGGACTAATGTGACTTGGGAGCCAAGGAAAAGAAACACACACACACATACTCACAAACTCACACATTCACCTCCTTAACAGCCCAAACGGAGACACAAGGAAGGCAGAAAGCGTGAATGGTTTGTATCCCATCCTGTCACCCACACATGTGTCATTACCAGACAGTTGGCAGGGAGGTGGTGCATGTGGCCTCTATGGGATCTGTCCCAAGGGCCACCAACAGTTCTCTAGGCAGACTGACTGCCAGCTTGGGGACCCTCCCTCAATGCCTTCCCATCATTTCTTTACTGAACCTTTCCCAGGCTCTTCTGCCTGTTTTGCATATTCTCTGCATTTCCTGTGTAGTTACAATCTAGTATGATTCACCAATTAAATTTCAATCAGAAAACAAGACCGAAATAGCATAAGATGATTTTTTATGCTTTTATTTTTTTACCCTATCTAGGGAAAATTATTTTTTTTATATTGATTTAGAACTGTGATGGCGAACCTATGACATGCGTGTCAGCACTGACACGCATAGCCATTTTCGATGACACGGGGCTGCATGCAGCCGCATACCAGAGAAGTATGGGGTCGCATGCCAAGAAGGATGTTTCATCCTCGGCTCTTGCACGGCCAGTTGCAGTAGCCCAGGATAAAACATTTGCTGTAGTGTAGACACTCTGTGCCGGAGGTCTATAGGCCTAAACATCTTTGTTATTTAAACTATAAATACTGCAAAATGATGGTTTTTTTCTAGAAGTGACGCACCACCTGAGTTATGCCCAGTTTTCTGGCGAAATTTGACACACCAAGCTCAAAAGATTGCCCATCACTGGTTTAGAATCTCTTTTCAATGAGTACTTAGCAATTTTGTATTGATTTTTCAAAATTCCTTTAGAATTGTTCTATTTTATTCATTCATTAATAATAATAATGATGATGATAATATTTAGTAAACATATACCAAGAACCCAAAATACATCAAGCACTATTCTAGGGACTGGGGACAAGCAAAACAAACACCTGCATTCCAAGGGGGAGGACAGACAGTCAATGAGAAAGCATATAAATACAGGATGCCATGCTAGGTAGTAATCAGTGCTAGAAATAACATTTAAGTGGGAGAGGGATAAGCAGTGGGGGTGGTGTAATGGCCATGGGGGTGTTTTCAATAAGGCATCAGGCAAGGCCTCTGGCGAGATCATACTTAAACAAAAGCTTGTTTAAAGTGAGGGAACCAGAGAACTAAAGATCTGGGTAAGAACATTCTAGGAGAAGACAGTGCAAAGGTTCCAAAGTGACATGAGACGGTGACTCCAGGGACCGGGAGAATGAGAAGAGCTTCCCTTGGAGGTGGGGTCAGAGGGGCAGGCAGGAGCCATACCTGACATGAGTTCCACCAGGAGGAACTAGGCATGGTATACATTACTTCCAAACAAGGGCATCATAGTCATTAACTCATTTAATCCTCAGATAAACAACTCTGTGGAGAAAGCATTATTAACCTTTTCATAGCTATACAAACTTGGGGTCCAACTGACCAGGTGATTTTCTGGAGACCTCATGGGTAGTAAGGTGCTACAGAATCAGGATCTGAAGCCAGAGCTCAATTATAATCCCCTGCTTTATTCAGCTTAGCTTCTATCTCCCCTAACCTTAAGGAGATGACAGTTTTATCGGAGTGAGAAAACTTAAGCTTATGAATAACATGAGAAAAGAAAATATAATTTATGCTAATTTGAATTGTACAGCGCTGGCAGTGGCTACTTTACCTTTCTAATTGTTATTGTTCTATTAAGCAATGGGTAACAGACCCGCTGTACCAAGGCAGTCATGTTAGAGGTGAAGATCTGATCAAGTGGTGTCAGAGGATCACTGCACAGACCAGGCGTAGTGCAGCTACATACAGTATCAGGGGATATCAGAGTCCATCCTATTCACCTACATCAGTATTTTCCAAACTTTGGTCACTTGAAATACACCTTGAATTTTGTTTTGCCATATTTTTGTGCTATTATCTACTATTTTTCTTTAAATTGACTCAACTCTTTACTTAAATAAATATGTTTACAAAGGAAACTCTACATTTGTATTATAACCATAAAGCTAGTATAATTTGTCATAAAAAGGAAGTATGTCTTAATACAAGTCAGTAAATATGCCATTTTGCCTAAAATTACCCAGAGTATCCAGAGCAGTATGAGACAAAGCTGTGGGTAACACTGACCTGACTTAGCTCTTCCTACAACAGAAAAAGGTGGCAGCCAAGTATACTTGCATAGAATAGTTCGTCCACATACTTCATATCGTTTTTAACTATACTTTGCAAGTTTAAAAAATTTTACTTCATTGCCTGCTAATTTATGCACATTAACTTTAAGTCCTGCACAATATTAGTAGTCAAATGTTACCAAAAAAACACTGACCCAGCATGGCATGGTCTCTTCCACCTCAGTTGGTCTTAGCACAAGTTCTCATGCCAAGTTGGAGCTCAGTAACCGATAAAAGATTACTATTGAAATCATCTTCCCCCATCTTCCCTCCTTTTGCATTCCTGAAGATCTCACCAATAGCTCCCCTTAGTTTTCCCTTCTGTAAGCTACAGAGTTCTCTTAGGCTGTGAAGATGTGAAAGGAAATATGGATCAAAAGAGGAGACGATTAAATAGTTTTACTCTATAACTGCTGAGACCTCCATCATTCCCTTTTCATTTTCATTGTTCCTATTTTAATTCAAGTCCTGATTACTTTTCAGATTATTTTAAAAGACGTCAAAATACATCTCTGACCATTGTCTTCTCTCCCCCTCCTACACCATGGCTGCCAAGATGTAGAAACCCTCAAAAAATATCACTCACTTATTTTAAAAACTTTCTTTAAACTCCAATTGCCTTATGAGTAAAGAATTGCCTTATCACTTAGACATTCAAAGTCTTCCCAATATACGCTTGTTTCACACTTCTATAACCCGTTCCTATATATACCAGATGCCCTGATCAAACAATTTCCGTACCTTTTCATCTTAAACTTTGTTGTTCTCATTTCTATAGCTTTATCATCTCTGACTCTCAAAATCCCGCCCATGTCTTACGCCCATTCCAATTACTGTCTCTTCCATAATACATTCGTAGAAATGCAATAGGATGCAGGGATATAATCAGTACATCTTTCACCTTGTTACAAATTTCACTGTGTTATAGAGCAGGTTTTCAAAAATAGTGAAAGGAAGTCAGTTTATACACACATTAGTTCTACTGTCATGACTCTGCTATCACATAGAGTATGTCTGTAAATTATTCTATGAATCCCTTGTAAGATTACATAGGGCATTTGTAATAAGAATTTAAATAGCTGTGTTTTATTTTGTTTTAACTAGGAGAGAAGTCAACGGCTGACTGAGTAAAACTACACTGTTTGAGGAACTGGAGAAAGTCAATCACTGGCTTCATTACTAAATTTCCTGAGAAAAGAGAAGAAATGCATTTTATTGGCCCCTGCCTTACGGCTCCATTAATCATATTTACTGTCAAATATCATTTTCTTTTGTCAAATTTTCAGACTCTTATTAGAGACTTTCTAATGATAACTCCTTGTATATATATTTTTTTATGGCCATGAAACCATCAATAATAAACATATACTGTATTTTTTGCTCCATAAGATGCACCTGATCATAAGACACACCTAGGGTTTTAAGGAGGAAAATAAGAAAAAAACCTATTCTGAACCAAATGGTGTGTTCAAATATTTAATAAAATACCATATTTTTCACTCAGTAAGAAGCACAGGCATTTTCCCCTCCACTTTTTTTTGGGGGGAGGAGTGCATCTTACGGAGCAAAAAATACTGTATTTTACTGTCTTGAGATTGTCATCTCTATAAAGAGACTCATGGAAGTGACACACATTCACTGGTAAAGAAAAGAATTGCCTGTGCTTCTCTGAAGAGTGCCCCAGCCTGGATAAATGCAGGAGCTCTTCAGTTGTCCATGCCATGAGCCAATGACATGGAGATGAGAAAAGACTGGCAAGTGTGAGGACTGATATGAATGGGTCCAGTGAGTCCTATGCTTTTTGAATCACATTGTCAGAGGCTGAAATAGCTTCTGTTTCTTTTAATAATCCTTTAAGACTAAAACAAGAAGTTAAAGAAATATGAAAGTGACTTGTATATTAAGAAAGAAAAACATGCCAAAATATAGTCTAATTAATTATGCAATATGTTGAAGGTTTATATTTAACAACTTAATTATTAACAAAAATTACAATGATTCATGCCAGCCATAATATGCAGAAATGCAAGGGTGCCCAATTGTCATCATTGGAATCGTTAATGAGAAGGATTGGCTACATGTACCAAGGTGGTGCTAATATAGGTGCGACATTACTTATCATTGTACCTGTTAGATATGGAACTCGTTTAAATTTTAGGGGAAATGCATGGAAACACACTTAAGAGATATGTTCTCCCATTACTAAAACTGGCCACTTGATTGGCAGCAATGTTGTTGAAAGTGCTGTAGCCCAAGGCTAGAAGCTGACCTGTCAAGAAGCTTCTATGAACTGTGTTCTTATCCTCCTCCCTGTCAGAACTTTCCTTCCCTTCCATTCCAGTCATGGACGTTTGATTGTTCCCTAAAAAGTAGCTTTACACTGTCAGAGCCAGGGGACAGTCACAGGGTTTCCTCAGACAGAATTGCTTTCCATCCCCCTCACTCCCATGGGCACATGACCCTTCTGGCGCCAACCAGCTCCAGTAGGTTTTGCTCAGACCTTCTAGGCGCCTGTCAAAGACCATTTATGACAGGACTTGAGAAAAATAACAATCAGCTCTCCCCTCAAGCCCTCTGAGGAATGTGAAAACCCGAGTGGGGACACATAGGCTCTTTGTAACCCGGGTACACCGTGTCAGCTGCCTTCTCTGCCTGGCAGGACTAAGTGACAGAATACAATGAAATGCTCAATTGGGCCTCACTGGGCTAGTCAGGACAGAGGATACATTTTATTAAAGAAAGTAACATTGTGTTTCTTGCCAAACTGAGGTAATTTCCTTCCCTTTTCTATACTTCCTACCATTCCAGATTTATACATTTTAACAGTGCTTGCCAGAGCTCACCTGAAGAAAGCAATTCTCAAATAAAAAACTTAAAGAAATATTTTTGTTCAGGGCCCAGACCCATAAAGAATAACTACCATAGGCTTAAAAAATCCCAACCTAATTTTACAGCTAATTACTTAAATAAACCAAATAAACAGACCAGTTTTGTCTCACTAAAAAAGCCAGAAGCATGTAACTTGCCCCAGGTTTTGATAGAGTCAAAATAGTCACCCTATCTTCCCATTGGCCTTTCATCTAGTCAATTATTTTGTCCCTGAAACTGAGATTCTTGTGTAAATTTAAACACATATGTTTATTCAACAAAACAAAAAAAATGATTGAATTTCAATTACTAGACTTTTTAAGAACATATTTCAATAGAGTCAGATCTTTTTTGTTAATGACATAAGAGCCAACAGAGGTTTTAATGGTTCTGAACCTTCTGAAACTAGAAGGGAAACAGACTCCTTTCAGGTAAATTGCCTGTTCAAAGGGCATGGAAACAACCAAAGTGTTCTTTAGTATAGGACTGGATAAAGAAGGTGTGGTGCATATATACCACAATGTATGGCCAGTAGTCACTGCTATCATGGCCATGCACATACAGGTTCTCACTGGATTCAGGCAGATGGTAAAGAAACAGTGGAGCCAAAAAATGGTGGGCCATTCCTTTATTAAAATCTCGTACCGGCCGGTGAGCAAACACATAGGGAAGAAACACTTCCCTTTCACTCAGGGCTCCCAAAGCCACTGACACATTTCTCTGGTTCCACAATCAGGAGAATCTTGTTTCTCCTAGAATCAAAGGTCCCACCAGTTTCAGTGGAGCTAGCAAAATCCCTTCACCTCTGTTTCTCATCTCCTTCTTCAAACTTTCTGCACAAACTGGCTTCTTCTTCAGCACCCTGCATTCTCTCTGCTCTCACTCTGCAAACATGGCTTCCCTCCCGTCCAGCACACACTAGCAAGACAATAGCCATTTCCTAGCAGGAAGGTAATTTGTAATTTCATAGATCACATGGTTGGCACTGCCCAGTGCCATTTTTTAACACTAAAAGTGAGCAAATTCAAATAATACAAATTTTACAAACTCATTTGCCCAACACATGGTATACTATTCAGCCATAAGAAACAATGAAATGCTGCCATTCATGACAACATGGGTGGACCTTGAGAGGTTCGTGATAAGCAAAATAAGCCAGACTGAAAAATTCAAAAACCATGATTTCACTCATATATGAGATATAAAACTAACTGAAAGCAACAAATGAAAAAACAAGATGGACAAATAAAAACTCACAGACACAGACCATGGTAGTATGGTTACCAGAGGACAGGAGTGTATTAAAGGGCAAAAGGGATCAAATATATGATGGAAGGAGATTTGACTTTGGGTATGAACACACAATGCAATATATGGGTGATGTATTATAGAGTTGTACACTTGAAACCTATATAATTTTATTAACCAATGTCACTTCAATAATTTTTTAAGAGCACTATATAGGACCAAGTGATAATTCTAACATTTGGCTTGGGAGAGTGAGCATTTCCCCCAGAGTTACTCTGGTGGTGCAAAGCTACCAACTCCTGAGTGCAATTGATACAGGAAACAAAGGAGTGGGGCTGGGGGTTGACATTTATCATATCTACTGTGTATGGGCCCTTTGATGGGACTTTCACATACATAATCTCACTACACTCAGTAAGACTAGCTCATATTACAGTATAGAAAACTGAGGCCCCATTTCCAAAGCTAAAAAGTGGTGCAATATTCAGTAAAACTATTGTTTCTTTTATGAATTAAAAATATGTTCAATCCACTCAGCACATACTCATTTTGTATTCCCTGAGACTTAACACATAGACTGTTGTCTCTCATGAGAAATCACAGGGCTTTGAGGTTTTATTCACACTTCCTTCAATACTCTAATTAATGATAAATCTGAATACTAGTGTGAAATATGACCTATTCAGAATAATTCATTCTTCACTGGATGAAAGGTACTTGTGTTGATATAAAAGCAGTAGCCCAATATTTTCAATGTAAAAACTTCCTTTGTTTGTCAAATAATTTGGGTGTCCCCTTTCCCCAATGATAGTACCTATATGCTGACCATCTTTCAATTGAAAAAAAATACATATCCACCTGTTGGGCAAATGAATGTAAAATTTGTATTTTTTGAGTTTGCTAACATTTAGGGTTAAAAAATGGTGCTGGGCAGCACCAGGTATATGTTCTGAGAAATTGCAAATTATCTTCCTGCTTGGGAAGGGCCATTGTTTTGGTAATGTGTGCTGGAGGGGAAAAATGCCATTTTTGCAGAGTGAGATCAGAGAGAATGCAGAGTGCTGAGGAAGAAGCCAGTTTGTGCAGAGAAGGGAAAAAAAGGCTATGTTGGCAGGGAGAACAGAGAGAATGAAGGTGTGCAGATGGGAACCAGAGGCGAGGGACTTTTGTGAGCTCTCCTGAGACTGGTGGGGCCTTTGATTCTAGGAGGAACTGGAGAAGATTCTCCCGATTGTGGAACTGGAGAATGTGTCAGGGCTTTGGAAGCTCTGAATGAGTGAAAGAAAAGTGTTTCCCTGTGTGGTGCTTGTTGGCCGGTGAAAGTCTTTAATAAAGGACTGAGTCACCATTTTTTGGGTCCACTGTTTCTTTACCGTCTGCCCGAATCCAATGAGAACCAGCATGCGAATGGCCATGACAGTGGCGACCATTGGCCATATGCCACCATAACTTGATAACTACTTGATATAAAATTTTTATTTCAATACATCATGTGCTAACTTGGCAAAACTTGAATTCATATACAGTGTGTCCATAAAGTCATTGTGCGTTTTTGTCCTGTGACCGGTCAAAAGTGCACCATGACTTTACGGACACACTGTATTAGATATTGTATAGAAGAAGAACCTCAGATACTTGGCTATAATTCATAGATTCTCTGTCCAAGTATCTATGACCCACAGGTTGAGAACTATTGTTTTAGAAATCAAGAAGACAAATGTGTGAAATAAGGAGGCACTGATCTGAAGTCAGTGTTGGAGGAGATCTCTAAGGAGATAGTTGCTTTAAAAAAGGAAATTACAAAGGGGGCTCACCTGGCATTGACTTAGAGAATTTAATTCACGTTTTTCATGGGGTCATTTCCTGGTAGCCTGTATTTGTTTCCTGAGCCTGCTGTGACAAATGACCACACACCAGGTGGTTTAACACAACAGAAATTCATTCTCTCACAGTCTAGAGACACAAAGTTCAGAACCCAGGTGTCAGCAGGGCTGCATTCTCTAAGGCTGTAAGGGAGAATCCTTCCTTGCCTCTGTCAGCTTCAGGTGACTCTCAGGATTCTCTGGTTTTTGGATGCATCACTTTAATCTCTCTCTCTCTCTTCTGATGACCTTCCCTTGCTCAACTGGGTCCAGATAATTCTGGATAATCTCTTGAGATCTATAACTTCATTACCTCGGCAAAGACCTTCTTTCTAAATAAAGTCACATTCACAGGTTCCAGGAGTTAGGGTATGGACATGTCTTTTGAGGTTTTACCATTTGACCCACTACACAGCCCAACAGCTCACTTAAAGTCCCTGGTTTAGTACAAGGAAAACTATGGTGTCAAGAGGGCTAGAGAATGATGACTTGTGAATTAGGGCTGGTGCAGGGGACTGAGTTTAGGGACCTTAGTGATCACTAAGGTATACTAAGTTTATCCATCAGCTACATTCTGAGGCCTATAGAAATATGCTTTAAAGTGTGATAATTTCAGTTGCTTCTTTCTGATTATAATAGCAATGTATGGTCACTAAAATATTGAAAATATAAAAATACAAAAGGAAAAATAAAAGAAGCTATTTCATAACATAGGGAATGATCAATTCTGGTATGTTTCCTACCTCTGTGCTCCCTGTTTTGATTCCTCACTACTAATATTAGACTTTACTAATCTAATCATGTTAAAATATGTTTAATTTTTAAACTTGCTTATTTTTTAAATGATACTAACATTTTAATGTATAATGTCACTAATATCTATTAGCAAGAAGTCTAGATTTGTATACATTGATTTTTAAACAATACTTGTATTTTCTATAAGATGAAACAACATTTTTCCCCCCATAAAACGTTCTATACTTGATAATGGCTTTCTCATAATCCTGCTCTCTAGTCATATATGTGCAAATATATAATCTCATTTAATAAGTACCATAACTCTCAGAGCAATGCAGATTTAAATGAAAATAACAGGAAGGCTTAGAAAACCTGAAGCAATTTGCTGCAGACAACAAAGTAGGCAGGTTGCAGAGCTAGGATTAGAGCCCAGACCATAGAACCTCAAAGGCATTAAGCCATTTGGCTTCAGGAATAAGTTACTGGCATTTTGATTCTTGGTTTGTTCCAGGCTATGTACTCACACATTCTCAGTCCTGAACTAATTCTCTTTACATACTTTTATGCCTGTGTTCTGCCTTTATGTACACTATGTCATTGAATTGTCTGACTCTGTGTACAAAGTAAATTTCTCCATTCTCATTTTACTGAAAAATAAACAACCCCGGAGATGTTGCAAAGAAATGACACTGAAACTGTCATTTAGTAGCAGAGTATAACAAACATTCCAGTGCTTGTTTTCCTTTCATTTTTCCTTTTCTCTCCTGATATTTCCCAAATGGTGGCAAATATAGCTAACCTCACTTTAGGCCCAGAGGAAGTGTAAGGTAATTGAGTATTGACTTTGAAAAACATGTGCTGAAAACATGTTATAGGAACACCCAGCAAGCCTTATACAAACAAGAGACTAATTTTATTTAAATTTAGATTTCCCTGGTATATAGCATATGTTGTTTCACTGTACTATTAACTGATATACATTAAAAGTAAGAATCAGGAATATTATTCTGATACATTTTCCAAAAGGGTGCACATGCGTAAATGTGTGTGTGTATATATTTATACATTTATATATAATATAATATATTTATATATAATATATTTATATATAAAATTTATAATTTATTCATTTGACTGATTATATATAATTTATAACAATATATCATATATTAATAATATAATTAAGACATTGATAATATAATCAATATACTAATTATATATACTATATATTAATAATTATAATATATTATATATTCCTTTTTATTATATATATGTGTATATATATATATATGCTTTTTAAAAACAAATAGACTTGGAATATATTTTTTCTTTTATTGTTTTAGGTGAGAGGAGGGGAGATAGTGAGGTAGACTCTCACATGCCCCCTAACTGGGATCTACTCATCAATCTTGTCTAAGGCTGTTGCTTGACTACTGAGCTATTTTTAGTGCCTGAGGCTGATGCACTGGGACCAACTGAATTATCCTCAGTGCCCAGAGCCACACTCAAACCATTCAAGCCAGCCACCAGCTGCGGGAGAGAAAGAGGGAAAGAAGGGAGAGACAGAATGGAGGAGAAGCAGATGATCACTTCTCCTGTGTGCCCTGACTGGAAATTGAACCTGGAACATCCATATGCAAGGTTGATGGTCTATCCACTGAGCTACTAACCAGAGTCTTGGCATATTTCTTCATGCCTCTGATATTTTAACTGTATACATGACTAAATAACATTTTCTTTTATATAATTACATTATTTATTTGTCCATTTTTTTATTGGACAAATAAGTGGCCTAATCATTTAGGCCACTTATTTTTTCTATTACAAACAATGCAGAAAGGAACTCTTTTTTTTTTTTTTTAGATTTTATTTACTCATTTTAGAGAGAGAAGAGAGAGAGAGAAGGGAGGAGGAGCAGGAAGCATCAACTCCCACATGTGCTTTGAGGCAAGCCCAGAGTTTTGAACCAGTGACCTCAGTGTTCCAGGTCGATGTTTTGTCACAACAGATCAGGCAAAAAGAACATTTTTATACTAATCTTTGCCACCAAATTAGTGATTTACTCAGCATGGATTCTCAAAGCAGTTATTGTATCAAAAGTTATCATTATAATGCTCTTCATAAAAATGTCCCACTTCTTTCCATAAAGAGTTTATAAATTCACATTTCTAGCAGTTCTTATTTCCCATATCTTTACAAGAACAGAGTATTATTATTATTATTTAAAGTATTTGCTATGGTTATATGAAGAAAATTATTCTTAGCTTTACTAAGTGTTTTTTTAATTACTGTGGAAGGATTTTTTTCCATAGAACTGCTTTATAATCTTTTGCATGTTATCTTCTGTGATTTGTTCATATTCTTTGCGATGTCTGCCACTGAGATCTGTCTTCCTGATTTGTACTCTCTCCTCTGTAGATAAGAAGAGTGCTATTTTAATGTACAAACATGATTTTCACAGGGAAACAATTAATTCTTCATTTTTCCATGATGATAAAGTGTTGCCTGCACTGAATTTGATTTTCCCATAACACTTTTTATGGTTGTTGATGAAATGACTCTTTTCCCACATTTTCTTTACATCCTATCTTCTCCATGATTCTTCCAGAACTAACTTTAATGTATCTTCTCTTCAAATTTTTACTGAGGAAAATGTCATTTGGTAATTTTGAAATTAAGGAACCATATAACTTTTACTTTCTTGTTGGGAATAAACAATTTCCCATATATGTGTAATGTGAAGAAAGCTTACCTAATTAAACCCAGTGGAGGCAGGGCCATGGCCTGTTTTGAGCTCTAAATCAACCACTCAAACACCTAAATTGTCCAGGCTAAAACATGACCATCGAGATGGCCCTGATACTGAGTGTGACTTAAAAGGACAGCCTTCATTTGCTGATTTGAAGAAAAAAAAATGAGTCCTTTATTTGAGAGGCCCATCTCCAGCTATCTGAGATCAAAGCCATTACAGCTGAGTTAGTTCATTGAAGGAAGGGCCTGCTTAAAACACTGGGGACTGGATGCTCCCATGGTGCCTCCATGGAAGTGGGCTATTACTGACTCACAGATCCAATCCATATCACTAATAGCCTCCTCCAGATAAGGGAGGGGCAGGGGAGATGCTGTGCCTGTTCTAACTGATGTCAGTAGTCTCAGAGAACTTAGTGCTTCCCTCTAGCTCAGTGGTTCTTAACCTGGGTTCTATCGAATCCTAGGGGTTTGATTAGTCGGTCTCAGGGGTTCGGAGGAGCCTCTGCCACGGAGGCCAGAATAAAGTAATACCGTAATTTGTTGTGAGTTCATGCACTTTGTTGGTTTTGTTCTTTGAGCAAGGTGATATTCATGCATGGCTCATTTTGTGCACCAGTAAAAAATCATATACCTATGTCTTGAATTTGGAAAAAAAATCATATTTTATTTATCACTAAAGAAGGGTTTGGTGAATGTGCATATGAAACTGGTGGGTTTGGTACCTCAAAAAAGGTTAAGAACCACTGCTCTAGCTGCTATTGAAAAATTGTGGTGCTCTTCTTCTGGATGTCACAATAACCAGAGTGGAAAAGCATTTAATGGATGGATGCCAGGAATGCCAGATGTTCTAGAATGAATGGAGCAACCAGGAACAACAACAACAAAAAATACCATTGTCTTCTATCTTGAATGACTTTTTGATATCACCTGAACTACTCTGCTTGTAATCCTCTGATCTCAGAACTTTAATCATGCATATAAACAGAACGCAGATTGGCCTCATTTGAAAATATACCGAATTTTCTAAGAATGAACTACTGTGTCAACTGAGGTAAGATTATATTCTGTTTTACTTAGGAACTTTACCAAGAGCTGAACACGGTTACTGAAAATCATGTTACCAATGGCAATGCTGTTTGTGGATTTTGCATCACTAATTCAATATCCTGGAATCAGTCTGCATGCGTTTCTGTCACATGTGTGGTAACTCTACATGTAGGACATACATCTGACTACTTCTGTGTATCTTTAGTGTAGTTGTGCCTGATTTCTTAACACTTTATGAGAAAACATCTTATGACAATGGGTGCCCCAGAGGACAGTACTATGATGTAGACTGCTCTTGATAATATGAGAAATATAATAATGAAATGACAGGTTTCTTAGCCATCTGTAATATATTCTGAAAGAGTATAAATAACACTTTCTTCAAATGAATTAATTCCAAAGTATGTTTTCTAATATTTTAGTCATTTCTCTCTTTTTTCTAAACTAACTTATAGAACATTTGGAGATGGTTATTTAATATGAGAACATTTCCCTAAGTGATCTTCTATGTATTTCCTCTACAATTTCAGATGAGCCTGTCATCTGCTGGGTATGATGATAAAGAACTCCATCCCCCATATTAGTACCATATTTAGTATACACAAGAAATCTTGTATTTTTTTTAAAGATTTTAGTTATTCATTTTATAGATGGGGGAGAGAGAAGGGAGGGGAAGCAGGAAGCATCAACTCCCATATGTGCCTTGACCAGGCAAGCCGGGGTTTTGAACCGGCGACCTCAGAGTTCCAGGTTGACGCTTTATCCACTGTGCCACTACAGGTCAGGCTGAATCTTTCTTATCAATGATGCTGATTACTGTAATTCTGTACCCTGTGAACTTTTCAAGTACAAGTCTCAAGATCTCATATATATTTAAATGTGAGGCCCTGGCAGTGGAATGAGCTGGTTTGGTCAACCTGGGTTACCCATGACTCCCTAGTTTCTTCCCATATGCACAAGTCTGCCTTTTGCAGTTGGAGCCACAAGAAATCCCTCTTCTGCTTGAACAGTGAAATAGCAATGTAATGTATTCAAATTCTTTCTAGGCTAACAGTCTCCAGTTGTCAGAAATCAGCAAGAAATTGCACAAAGATTGGCTGGAGGATTTAGGAAAGAACAAAGGGAAAATCTGAACATCATCTGGAACAGTGAGACTGGCAAAATATTGAGAACTTCCCAAGAAAAGATTCAATCATAGGGCCACAGGGAATAAAGTTTCAGAAAACAGACTACAGAATAAGGAGTCATAACTGGGGACCAGCCCACAGAGAAGCTACTCCTTGGCAGTGTGTTAAGGAAGGCCCAGGGGAAGACATCCCCTGAGGACAGCTCCATGAAGTCCACTCCTTTTTTATAGAGACTCAAATTCCACTTTGGCTGAGCTGATTAGTAAACAATTGAGCTGATACAACAATTGGTTGTTTTTGTGACTTTGAACCTGTAAAATACTGAAGTGCTTTTAGAACCATTACGAATATATTTTATTACTGTATTTTATATTGTCACATGTGGAGCTAATTTTATTTCTAATTCTTTAATGATACATGGACTCTTGACCAAAATATTTAATTTTTTAGAACTCCTTCCAATCATGGTGAATAATAGATTTTACTGTATAGCTTCTGTCTCTTGTGCAGGTTTTAACAGTCTCAGAGCAAGAGATTGATTTTTCTGTTTTCTTTGGTCTCCTAGCAGGCTTCAATTGAAATAGATTCTAATGACTTGGAAAAGTTAATCCATCCCTGGAAGTTATGGAGACCAGCTCACTAAGCAGGCACTGGCCCTGTGTTTCAAATACTGTGGTGAGAGACTCTGTCTTGACTTGGTGCACCTTCAACTATGCATACCTTTGGCACTAATCTTAGTAACTGCACTTATCAATCAAGTCTTTGTGTAGTTGAGTCACTGATTTGACCTGGAGCCCATTTCAGGAGCCAAACTTCAACTTACTAATAGCCCTAGGATCAAACTTTATGCTGTCCAGAGACACATGTCTGCAGACAATAAATGATTCCATTATTCTTTGTTTTGGTATGATATTTATGATGGATCTTAATGAACCCTTTGGTGAGAATGTGTTTTATGCCATCTCATTTGTTTTCTATCTGTTAGGTATATAAGCTGTAAGACTCCATAGCCATAGCCAAATCTGTTTATTGATTATATACTTTCTTTAAAATGTATCTGGGTAAAATTTTTAAGGGTTCATTTGTCAAACTTTGTGATGCTTTAAAACACTCTCCTCTGTGCCTAAGGAAGTTCTACTCTAAAACAGCAACATTTTAAAAGCAATAATGGTTTTGCAAGAAATACTTTATTATTAAAATGTGTCTTGATTTTTAAGAGGCAAGGTAACTTTTGATAGTAGATTTGTACCTAAAACATTGAAAACAAACAAACAAGCTTATATCATAGTACATAAAGGTTGAACTGGGAAAAGGGAAGTTGTTTCTGTAGTATTCTTAACATTCTCACACTTTTAAAATCACCTCTCAAGGACTATGCCTAAGAACTTGTTCATAATATTTCTTTCATTACACATGAAAGTATTTTCATAGAAATTTCATCATATGACATTACACTTAACTAAAAATCTTATTTTTGTCTTGTAATATTTCCCTTTCAGACATGAGCATTTCTGGGGAATTCAGGTATAGAAAGAAAACTTAGTATTTTACTTGATGACTACTATGAACATTTCAGTAGGCAAAATAAATAGTTTGAAGTTAATTCTGAAAATAGAAAAACCCTATTTAGCTCATTATAAATGGATAATTATACACATGATGATATTTATAATCTGGGCCTTATTTCAAGTTAAATTGAGTCATTTTGTTCATTATACTTACGTTTAATTGCAAAGAAAAAAATTCTTATATTTTATTATGCAGATATTTGTGTTGTCATAATATATGTTTACTTGCTGTTAAAAATGATTAAGAGTCAAGAATTGTGTCAAAATTAGTCACTTTTGAAACTTCATACTGAACAGTTAGAGTCATAGATAAAAGTCTATTACTAAATTGATGGAATGATTTAACTTTTTAGAACATATATGGATGTAAAAGTAACCTATGAAACAAAATGTTGTATAAATACATACAGATATATAAGTATACTCTATAAACACTTAAGAAATAAATTCTTCAAAGTTACAATGTAAAGATTTTCTTATATTTAGAGGTTAAAAAAGAAAAAAACTCTCTTTTATTACTTTTAAATATTATAAGTTAAATTTTAAATTGGTATTATTTATTATTCTTTTGATTATTTACTACCTCGAATCTTTCCTGTGTTTTCTCAAAACTATACCTAGCTCAGAAGAAAGGAAACTTTACCCCAATTACTTCAGGGTAGTGTTGTCTAACTTAAGTAAAATCCAATGTAGCATAAAGGAATGCAGAGGAGGCAATATTAAAAATAATCAAAATTTTAATCATAGGTTAAACTGTAACAAATATAATTTAAGAATAAAATTATACTAAAGTAGCTTTTGAACATTCTTAACTACACAGCTTTGGACTGTAAAAAATCCAGTGATACAGAAATCAACCTGGGGCACAGGAGTAAAGAAAAGAGGTGATGGCCTTAGGCAGTGAGAGAAACATAGAAGATACTGTGGCAAGGTTCTTATGGTATACAATGAATTGTATAATATTACTTCAATGCAGACTATAATAAATTAAATATGAATACTATAAAACCTAAAACAATAACTAAAATGAATCAAAACCTAAGAGTTATAGTTAATAAGCCCAAACTGGGAAAAAATAGAATAACTATGCAATGAATCTAAAATAAAACATAAAACAAATAGCAAGTTGACAGATTAAACCCAACTTTATTAATAATTATAATAAATGTAAATTATTTAAGGCCCCAAATTAAAAGATAGAGATTGTAAGTTTGGATTAAAATAAAAGACAACTATATGTTGCCCATATAAAACTCATTTTAAAAAATAAAGACACATAGGTTTAAAGTAAAAGAATGAAGGAACATCTGCAACTTTTATATATTGCTAGTGGGATAAAATAATGTTATAGCCACTTGAAAAACAGTCCAGAAATTTCTTCTAAAGTTAAACATACAATTACTATATGCCCCATTAATCACACTCTTTATAAAAGAGAAATAAAAACTCATGTCCATGAAAAATAGTAAGTAAATGTTTATAGCAATTATCGCAAATTAAACATAATTCCTCCAAAAAGAAAACAAAACAAATGTCCTTCATCAGGTAAATGGATGAATGGATAGTATTATATCCAAATAAAAGAATGCTATCCATCAAATTAAATCTACAATGATATATTACTATATATCTATTAAAATTGCTAAAATTAAACACAGATTGTACAAAATTTTGATGAGAATGCATAGGAAGCAGAAATTTCCCACAATATAAACTGGATGATAAAATGGTACAGCCATGCTAGTGAACAGTTTTTTAAAAAGATAAACATGCACCTGAAGTCTCACTTGGCCATGTCACTCCTACGAAATTATTCAGGAGCAATGGTCTGCAAAAATCCTGTACATGATTGTGATAGTTTCATAGTTGTGTGCACATGTCAAAACTTGTTAAATGTGTGCAGTATATAGTATGTCAAATTTGCCTCAAATAAGGTTTTAACAATTAAGGGAATTCTAAAAATCTTGAAAAGGTATCTTGTGGGATACAGTTAATGCAGTGCTAAGAAGATAATTTAAAGTTTTAAATAAAGATATTATTTAAAAATGCTGAATGAATATCAGTGATCTAAGCATATATCTCAAGAACTTAAAGAACAGTTAACTAAAAACAATTGGTCAATTGATATCCACACAGAAAAATAATATTGTAGGTCAGGAATTAAGGCAGAGTTCATTTGGGCGATTTTTTTATTCCATGCAGCATCTCCTGGAATAGATCACCTCTAGGCAGTTGAAACATTTCCAAGGTTACTCACTCACATTGCTGACAATTTGTTTCTTTTTGCCAGCCAAGAGCTAAGCCAAGGTTTTGTCTGGGAACACATGAGCCTTTTCATGGGCAGCTTGGGCTTTCTCACAGCATGGCGGCTGGCATGGAGCAATGCTTGTTCCATTTCTTCCATATTTCCTGAAGTAACTTTGCAGATTGAAAGTAACTTTTGCAACATCATTAAGATGTAGAATAACATTTCTGTATTTATTCTTTCAGATTGAGTTAAGAAGAGAAAGCTTAAAAGGAATATAATTCATCATTTTCAAAGAGAGTGGTTAACCCATATAATGATCATTTTGCAAAATAACCTATCACAATATAGAAATAACTCAGAAATAAACCTCTAAGTTTCTCTTTGCCAACAAAGGGCCCCTCTCTATATGTATTAAAGTTTCCAAGCAAACTTCTCCGTGAGCAGCCAGGGAAACATATAGCCATGCCAACATATGATTCAGTGCTGAAGAAACAACAGAAAACCTCACCTATTACCTAATGAGTGATGCTGGTGTTTCTACCCTTCCTACTATGGATGATGTTGAAGGACTGAAGGCAGGCCAAGTCCTTGTTTACAGAAGTCTCTTTCAAAAGAGAGCTACTAGCATCTTCTATTTCAAGCAGGTGCCAAATACACAGCATTTTTATTTTGTCCCAAGCTGAATGGGAAACTTTCTGGTAATTTTTCCTCTGAGTTGAGGTTTGAAGAAAAGTAATGACTATGAAAGAATTCAAAGGATATAAAATTTGTCTTCATGGGAACTGTTTTTGCAACTCTTGTTTTTTCAGTAATATCTATATTCTGAGAGAAGCTTTTCAAATGACCAAATCAGTTTTGTTGTATAAGTACACTTGTTTCCTAAAATCTTCTTTCAAGGTGAGGACATGGTTATGTGTGATGTGTGTATGTACAAATATGAAGTAGAGAGGAACTGAGTTATGTAAATTGTTGGGATGGTGAAGAGCAGCTAACAGGAAGAAATAGAATCAGATACCACAGTTCTTTAATGGCATTCTGCCTATGCCTGGTATTCAACCCTTAGTCCCAAATTCTATCAATCTTTCAAGTGTAGTTCAAGATCCATCTCAAACGTAAACGCCTTTAGGCCATTGTCTATTCTGATGTCCAAATTTTTAAGATACATTTCCATTCCACAATTCATCTTAGCATTTAATATATAACCACTTAAAATTGTCTCTGTGTGGGTTTTTTATTCCCATTTATTTATTTTTGCTTCCATGCCTTTGCTTTTTTTTGTTTCAAGACCAAAAATTATCACTAACACAGGTCACCTGCCTTCAGACCAAAGCTCACTGACTATGTTTTTCTTCTAGTTTTATAATTCAGGTCTTACATTCAAGTCATTAATTCATTTTGAGCTGATTTTTGTGTATGGTTTAAAATAGTGGTCCAGTTACAATATTTTCCCATTTTTAAAAAATGTGGTTCAAAACCATAGTTCTTGCTTTCTTTCAGATAATCCTAATCTTAGGGGAGTTCCTTCCTTTTTTATTCTGCCATTTTATGATGAAAAGGATAAAAAGAAAGACTTTATAAGCATAGCTAAGCCTGGATCTAGACACATGAGTGTCTCCAGACTCATAATTTGGTACCATTTCAAAATGAATTTTTAAATATTTATTCAAAATTTAGGAGGCAAGGAGACTCTAACTTCCAATTAATATAAATGTATACAGAAATAAATTTACTTATTGATTCACTTTGCTGCCCAAAGCAGAGTCAAAAGTCTGGAAAAAAGTTTTCTACTTTCTTATAGCTCTTATTCTTTCTTCTGTTTTTTTGCAATTATCCAAACCAGACAATTTCTTGGTAAACTTATTAAAAATTTAGATAATAAAGGAAATTAATACTGTGAATAGTGTTATGCTGTACAGTTTTTTATCTCAGCTGCCAGCTACTGATGTCTTTTAGCTGACTGAAGTTGCATGTGCATGATGCAAAATTATTCAATAGAGGCAAATCCTGCTAGCAAGGGCTCTCTTCACACTTCCATTTGAAACACTGTCTCCTTCTGCTGAATTTGTACAAATTGGTATTTCTGTAGTTACATAAAAAGTCATTTGGGAAAATCTGAATCAGCAAGCATCTTAATTTTAAAAATTCCACGAATATTTTAATGCCCTCATGTCAGTGCTTTAGATTAAAGCCTACTTGTACTTTTCCTTAGTCATATTTTGTACCCACCATTTAGCAACTCTTCTTCCCAGTGACTATCTTCTTCCCCAAACTAATCACTCTGGATGCTGTATTATAAATTTAATTTGCCTTTGCCTTTTAAAAATGTGACTTTTTATTTTATTTTCCTTCTTATTAATTGTGACTATAGAGAAGCAAGAGAAATCATTACAAAAAGCGCAAGTTTAGGAATCAGATGTGGCAGCAAATTCTGAATTTGCCACTTCTTACCCCTAAAATCTTGACAAATTACTTAGCCTCCCTGACCTCAGCTTTTTATCATATGTAAACTAGAGATAATATTAACCCCACTCACAGAGGTGTTGGGAACATTGGCAGTGGTTAATCTTATTGTTCAGTTGTGTTCATTATACAACTAATTTGATTGTCCTTCGAGAATGATAGCTAAATTTATTGTTAACAAGTATTATGAAAAATTTTGTTCAGTCTTTGACATATGCTGAACCATATAAAGAAGACTTAAAATTATTAAAAGATCATACAATATTTTTGGAAAATAATTATTTATTAATTTATTATGTTAGATTCTATTAGGTAGAAGATACTTACATTTTTATGGTTATTATTAACTGAGGTTCACACTTATATTAGAGTTAGTTCTATGGATTTTGACAAATGTATGTCTTGGGTCCACCATTATAATATCAACCAGAACAGTTTTACTGCCCTTAAATTTCCTGTATTTGTAGGTTTTTTGTAGATACCCTTGATCAGGGTGAGGAACTTCCTTTATAGTTTGTGTTTTGAGGGGTTTTGTTTGTTTGTTTGTTTGTTTATTATGACTGGTGTTAAATTTTTTAAATGCTTTTTCTGCATTTATTAAAACAACCATATGGGATATTTTTGGCCTTCATTCTGTTACTATAGTGATTTATATAGATTGATTTCCAAATGACAAACTAATATTGCACTTCAGGTAAATCTCATGTGGTCATGATGTATTATGATTTTGATATATTGCAGAGTTTTATTTGTTAACATTTTGCTAAGAATTTTTATGATTAATGCCTGAGGAATTTAAAAAATTGTTTTCTTAGGTTTTTCTCTGGATTGAATATTAGCATAATATTTTCACCACCACTATTTTCTGAAAGCACTTGTGTATGATTGGTATGATGTAAACAAAGAAGTGTATAATATTCCATTATCCTTTTAATGTATTTATGATCTTTAAAATGCCCCCTCTTTTATATACACTAAATGTCTTTTCACTTTATTTTCAACTGTGTCTTAATATGGTTGACCCTCATTTGTTTATCCAGTCTGACAACCTTTGCCTTTTTTTTTTTTTTTACAGGGATAGAGAGAGAGAGAGTCAGAGAGAGGGATAGATAGGGACAGACAGACAGGAACGAAGAGAGGTGAGAAGCATCAATCATTAGTTTTTCGTTGCCGTTGCAACACTGTAGTTGTTCATTGATTACTTTCTCATATGTGTCTTGACTGCGGGCCTTCAGCAGACCAAGCTACCCCTTGCTGGAGCCAGCGACCTTGGGTCCAAGCTGGCGAGCTTTTGCTCAAGCCAGATGGACCCCGTGCTCAAGCTGGCGAGCTCGGGGTCGAGAACCTGGGTCTTCCACATCCCAGTCCGATGCTCTATCCACTGCGCCACAGTCTGGTCAGGCGAATCTTTCCCTTTTAATCAGTGTTTGCTCTCCTTACAGTTACATAATTCTTCATATGTTGAGTTTAAGTTGACTATCTTGCTATTTATATCATGTGTTCATTTTTTTAAATTTCTTTTTTGTTATATTTTAGATTAATCAAGTGTTTGTTATCATTTCATTTATTTATTATTTTTGTTTTTATACTATATCCCTTTGTTTTCATTTCTAGTGGCTGGTCTTGTGGTTACAATATGAATCATTAACTTATCACAGTCTAACTTAGCTTAAATTTTTATCACTTCATATGCATAAAAGAATCTTATGACATTTACCCTTCATCCTTTGGGCTTGTTATCACACTTTTATATATGTTAAAATCAAACCCTTCATAGTCATTTGAAAAAAGTTTTGTCTTATAAAGAAATAAATACTAAATAAATAATATTTTTTAATACTTTTCCACTAATTTAGTATATTTGGCAATCATGTTTCTTTACTTATATCTAAATTCCTTTTAGTATCAGTTATTCTCTGGACTAAAGAACATCTTCTAACTTTTTTTGTAGTATATTTCTGTTAGTAATAAATGCTGTCATTGTCAGCTATTCTTTATTTTAAAAATGTCTTTATCTTGCCTCATAGTTACAGGATACTTTTGTAGGAAATTTCAGTTTGAAAGTTTGGGTTCCTCCCCCCAGCACTTAAAATATATCATTCCATTATATTTTAGCTGCACGGTTTGTAATGAGGAGTAAGTTGTTCTTATTGTTCCTCTGCGTGCGTTGTGCTTTTCTCTGACTGCTTTAAAATTTTTCTGTTATCTTAGATTATTATTAATTTAATTATGATTTAACTGATGGGTTTTTGTTTTGTTTGTGTGTTTTGCTTTAGTTTTTGTCAGGGTTCTAAATTCTGTGTGTTGATATTTACATTATTTTTCAATCTTTAGCCTTAATCTCTCACTCCTCATCTTGGACTCCAAATGCACATATGTTAGATTGTTCCATATTGTCTCAGAAGTCACTGTCTCTCTCTTTCTTTTTCAGTCATTTTTCCTCTGTGTGCTTTATTTTGTATAGTTGTATTGGACAATTTTCAAGGACAATAGTACTTTCTTTTGGAGTATTCTATATTCTATTAAGCATATGTATTATACTTTTTATTTCACATATTATATCTTTTGACTTGAGTTTATTCTTTTTTCTTTCTTTTTTTTTGCCATATATCATTCTCCTCTCTACTGAAATTTCCTACCTATTCTCTCATTTTACCTATATTTTTCTTTCCTTTCAAAAATACTTTTCTCCTTAATCCTACATCTGCATCATCACTGGACCTTTCTCATCTATTATT
This sequence comes from Rhynchonycteris naso, assembly GCA_037038555.1. Classification (NCBI taxonomy): domain Eukaryota; kingdom Metazoa; phylum Chordata; class Mammalia; order Chiroptera; family Emballonuridae; genus Rhynchonycteris; species Rhynchonycteris naso. The sequence goes on along the minus strand of CM072999.1, from coordinate 79,522,683 downwards.
TTTTCCTCGTAATGGGACATATTTTTCTGTTTCATCACATGTCTAGCAATTTATTTTATCATATGTTGAATGTTGAGGATGCTTTTTTCTTGTTGTCATTCTTTTCTTTCTTTGAATAGAGCTATATTTTATTTTGGAAAATAGTTAATTTAGTGAAGGATCAGTTTAACCTCAGCAAGGTTTGGTTTTGTTGAGACTATTCTAGAATGACCTTTGTTCAAGTTTACAGTAGCTCTAGCCCATGGTATGTTCTTTATAATGTGCCAACGGAATGCTCAGGATGTTAGGTAGGGTCACTCTATTCTGGTTAGCAGAACTCCCGTCTATCTCAGCATGACATGTTCCAGAATCTCCATCCAACTCACAGCCCTTCAGTAACTATTATCTCAGATGTTCAGGATCTCAAACTGGTAGGCACAGCTTAGTATTTAAGGATGCTCCCTCTTTAGCATACTGTCATCCTTCAAATTCTACCTCCCTGGTAGCTCTGAATTTTGATGTCTTTATCACCTAGGAAGCAGGTGCTCTCTACTTGGTCTTTACCTTCCTGTGCCATAGTTAGTAAGGTCCCTGAGATAGTGGGCATGGTGAATGTGGAGCTCACTCATCTGTTTCCCTCCCTCAAAGATCACAGACAGCTTGTATTGTTTAGTGTCGAAGTCTTGAAAATAATTACTTTAAGATACTTTATTTATGTATAGTTATCTGGGACAGAGAATATAAGTCTCATCTATCACTTTGACCTATTACTTTTACCTTATGATTAGAAATGGAAATCTTTACAAAACTTAAAAAAAATACAATTAATATTGAAAAGATTGATAAACTTTTAAACATACCTTAAAATACTTTAATAGATGCATATGTGGATCTATCTAATTTTTTAGCGAAGTGGCATTATATTTTATTGAATATTTTTATTTTATCTTAGCTACACATCCCCATTAATAAATATCTTATTATATTTTTCTATTTTAGACAATAAGGAAATAAAAATTCTTCCATATAACCCTTAAACTATTTGTGTAAATATAATAGTAGACTACATTTATGGCAGTGAAATTGATAGATTTAAAGTAGAAATATTTGAAAATTTTGATAGATAATAACAAAGTACTCTGAGAATCCCATTCTACATTCCTACCACTAGTGTAGGAGAATTTTGTATTTTCCCAGATTGAGGTATTATATGACAATGTTCTAAAAGAAAATCAAGAGGTAAAATTTTGTACATTTGTTTCTAACAATGGATACTTCCCAGTAATTCTTTTTAAATTTAATTTATTTATTTTATTTACCTAATTTTTAGTTTTTTAGAGAAAGGCAGGGAGAAAGAGACAGAGAGACAGGAACATTTATCTGTCCCCATATGTGCCCTGACCAAGGATTGAGCCAGCAACCTCTGCACTGTGGGATGATGCTTCCACCAACCAAGCTATCTGGACAGGGCTTAATATTTTATCTATGGATTGATTTTTAGAGAGACAGAGGAAAAAAGGGAAAGAGAGGGGAGGAAAAAGAGAAGCATTCATTTGTTGTTCCACTCAGTTATACACTTACTGATTGCTTCCCATGTGTGCCCTGACCAGAGATTGAATCTGCAACCTTGTCATTTTGGGACAATGCTCCAACTGACTCAGCTTAACTGACCAGGGCCTCGATGATATTTTAAACAGAATCTTTTTTATGCTTTTCCTACTGACAACTTTCTATGTCTGGAGCATATGAATTTAGTAAACGATTACTAAATTAACTGAATAGACACAGTAGAATTTTAGACTTAGAAAAAAATTGTAAATATTTACATTATTAGAAAGATTCAGAAATAAAGAGCTATGACATCAAAATGGTTAATAAAAGTTGAAACACTAGTGACAAAGAGCAACCCTGATGGAGTTCCATGAAGGAACTGTCAGACCAACTTGCTGAGGTTTTATAAATCTAAACCCTGGTCTATATTTAACCACTCTTCCCTGATTACTTACCCCCTTCTTTGCAGTGGTCTGGAATTATGAGAAGCATGTTTACACAACTGGTTGGAAATGAGAGATTAGGTGAGTTAGATCAAACACCTCTTCCCTGTGATCAAGGGAAGGAAACTGAGACCTTTTCAAAACATACTCACTAGATTAGCCATACAGTTTGGGGCTTGTTCTATGTGGAGAGCACAACGGCTCCTTTATGGGTTTTCTTATGTCCCCTCAGAGCCTTGGAGAAATTGAGTACAGAAATAGAAAAGAAACAGAAAAAGAAGACAAATAAGGTGGGTCACAAAATCTAAATAATCTCTGCAAATAACTCTAACATACCTGGAGTCAATGTACAAAATTGTGTCTTACATCTAGTTACAAGAAAATCTAAAAAAGAAAGTTATAAGCAGAATTACTCAAATATCAAAGAGAAAAATACTCATGGAAAAGAAAGGTATGCATCATTTGGGCAAATCACCACACTTCTGTGGGTTCTTTAATCATTTATATATAATTTTAAGAGCACCAAATTCATTTTTTTTTTTCACGAACAGAGAGAGAGTCAGAGAGAGGGATAGATAGGGACAGACAGACAGGAACAGAGAGAGATGAGAAGCATCAAACATCAGTTTTATTGTTGCCATTGTGACACCTTAGTTGTTCATTGATTGCTTTCTCACATGTGCCTTGACCGCGGGCCTTCAGCAGACCGAGTAACCCCTTGCTGCAGCCAGCGACCTTGGGTCCAAGCTGGCAAGCTATTGCTCAAGCCAAATGGGCACGCACTCAAGATGGCGAGCGCAGGGTCTCGAACCTGGGTCTTCCGCATCCCAGTCTGACGTTCTATCCACTGCGCCGCTGCCCAGTCAGGCCATTTTGTTGTTACTGTTGAAAATGAAAGCTATAGGGAAGAGGGAGACTTTGAGCTGATTCTTGAGGGATAAGTAAAATGTGCTAGAGAGGAAGAATATTCCAGGCAGGAAAGAACGTCCTTTTCAGGAGGCTCCCCCTCCCACCCCCGTACCTGCTCAGGCAGAATTAATCTCTTCTTCCTCTGGATTTTTGCTGTACAGTTATTTCTGATATCAGGATCCACTTGTTTGTATATGTCTGCACTCCTAATATCTAACCTTGGGCCAGGCACAGGTGGTCAGTCTCTGAACATTTTATAAATAAAGTCATGAAATGGTGAAATAGAAGTGTGCTTGTTAAAGACTAAATCTATTGTTTTGGCACAGTGATGGGAGGTATGGGGCCATATTAAGTTCTTAAGAGAAAATACAAAAATGTATATTCTATGCATAGGGGCACCCTTAAACATATGACACAATTTCCTAAGGTAGCATTGTCCTCCAGCTATAGGCGGATAAGAATTGAGAAGGGAAAAATTGGTTTTGGAATATTGCAGAAAGCTCTGTTGAAAAGGTGGGTGGATAAATAGACTTTGAAGAACAGATAAGGGAGGAAGAAGAGTCCTTAGGAAGAGTGACCAGAAATAGAGGTAAAGAAATGTATGGATTATTCAGGGAACAGATGGAAGGGTGGCTTGTTGTGTAGAATGAGTCATTTCAGGGAATTAAGGGGAACAAGGTAGACAGATGGAATCTTTTCGAACAGTAAAGACCACAAAAGTCAGACAAAAGCTTTGTACTTAATTCTAAATTCTGGAGGAGGAAAGTGACATAATGACAGTGCTGTTTAAGAATGCTTGGTACCAGTCCAGCAGTAACAGCCAAGGGATTCTGAGCAACCTGATGTCAGAAAAGACTGAGTTTTACTCATTATGGTTTTAGTCTGTGATTAGCATAGTGGCTGACACATAGCACATCATAAAATTTTAAGGCATCCTCCAGCCTATGATTTGCTCATCAATTAAACAAGGAATAAAGAGGCTATGAAAGTAACTCAGGCAAAAGGTAAGACTACAGCATAAATATGGTGGTCCCAGTATACATGGATAAAAGGGTAAATCTCATTGACAGTTCAAAGGAATAAATAACATATCTTATGAACAGATTGGAAATGGTGGATGAAGAGATTCAAAATGATGTTTGGAATTCTTGCCTGGAAAAATGATGGTAACACAATATATTAATAGAATATAAGAAGGAACTTGATTTCAGGTTGTGAGAGATGGAGAGTGTGGGGGACAAAAATGTTGAAATTGGTGGCCCAACCTGACATCAAAGCTGAAAATTTCTTATGGGCATTTGGAAATTTAAAACTGGAATGTTAAGTGGGAAGTCAAGACTGAAGGTCATTTCTATGAATAAAAATGAGAAATGGGAAAGAAATAAAGTAAAACCTTGGGGAAAACAATATCAGGATTTCAACACAGGTTTCCAAGAATGTTGAGGAGTGTTTAATACATGTGTTAAAGCCTAGAAATAATGGTCAAAGAACAAACACAACCAGGGAACTCATTGAAAAAAATTCCTGTTCCTGTTTTTGTGTTTTTTCTACCATTGAGAAGGTGTAATAGGTTACATAGACTACTGTCCTACAGCAGTGGGTGTGATAACTGAGGCTGGAGAGAAAGTGCATTAATAGAGGTCAACTAGAATTTCCTCCTTTAGGTTTCCACAAAATGGACATGTATTACAAACAGGAAATGTTATGGCAGTGCTCATGAATGTAGCGTGGGTTTTACTGTCCTTTTTATTCTGTTAAAAACAGACATATGTTTTCCCATTGTTTGCGAGACATGTATATTAAGACTTGCTTGGAGATACTCATACCATGTAGCAATGAATGTAAAAGACAGATTGGACTTTTACAGAAACATTGGAATGTTTTATGTCACACCCTTTCTCTTGCTATTTGCTCATTTTCTTGGTTTTCTTAGTCACATTTTCAGAACAATGCTTGAAGCCTATTTGGAATGTTCCTGGGGGTAGAGAATATTGATAACTCTGTTTTCTCTCAAAAATATATAGCAATTTTAGAAATCTTTATTTCCAAGATGCCATACTACATCTCATCTGGCATTCCATATAAAAGATACCACAAATACCCCTTGCACAACTTTTGGCTTCAGGAGAATGAGCAAACTGGGAATCAGCCTCTGCTTCAGAGACATTTAAAATATTTATATATTAGCTAGGAATATTTTTAGAAATGTTTTCTAACATCCATAAAGTAATTGAATCCTCCTATACAGGTGTGGCTTTCAAACATTTCTGAGGGTGAGAGTAAGAAATGCATTTAGTGTTATGACCCAACTCTGATGTGCCTGTGTGTGTGCGCGCGCAGGCACACACACACACACACACACACACACACACGCACCACATAAACTAAGACAAAGTTTGAAGAAACAATACTTATCTTTGCTATCTGGGGAATTCACTATTATATTCTATACTTATTTTATTCTATTCCATTTCATCTCATTCTATTTCACCCCATCCCAGTAAAAATAATGCTTGTTGCAACTTATTAAAATTATTTGTTATCTACAGGCAGAAAAACATTGCAAAACCATTTTTAGTCCCATCGAAAAAAAAATCTGTTTTTTCAAACTTGGAACTATTCTATACTTTCTCATTGTAGGGGCACTTTATAGATCACCTTAACATTTCCTCTTCCTGAAACATCAGTTAATGTTATTTAGAGAAGAGGCCCTCGGATGTGGGCACGTTTTTATTTACACAGCCATCTTTAAGAAGGAACTCTTGGTGCTGGGTCACATACATCAATCACTACCTCTCTGTCCTTAACCCCTCTCATTACTTGGTAAATTAAGGAGTGACTCTACTCTCCTATCCCATACAACCCTTATAATACATTGCAGAACAATGCTCCCATACTCTACCCAGTGATGATGTTTATTTTGCCAAGCTCTCAGTCAAATAGCTGCAGTGACTCAAGAAGCAGAGGAATCTAAGATAGAACAAGAGCAGTGGTGACCCCAGGATTTCTATTACAGAGGACTTGGGGGAAGCCATCTGGTTGGAAGTTGCTTGGGGTTCTTGTTCTAACCCATCCTTTTATAACCAGACTACATACTTATCTGAGGAAGTCTACTGTGTTGGGAGGCTGGGAGGTTGGTCCTCTCAAACCTCCCTATGTCCAAGTGAAGAAACCAAGTGAAGTCACAACAGAAAAACTAGTCTGATTTAGACTATTTTTAGAGAAAAGCTTTTTCAGAACTATCACTTGGTTTGCAATATGCTAGCAAATAAAAATCTCTCAATGATCTCTTAGTGATTATATAAGAATGACATAAAAATATACCATTTCAAGAGTTTATATGAAGAGTGAAAGAGAGTGAACCCAACAATTCCACCCTTAGGTGAATATCCAAGAGAATGGAAAAACATATGTCCACGCAAAAACATGGACACAAATGTTCATTATTCGTAATAGCCAACATCGCCGGATGAATGAAGAAAATCTGGTATATCTGTACAATGGAATGGTTTTTAGGTATAAAAATAAATGATGTACTGATACATGCTACAACATGAATGAGATTTGAGAACATGTTAAGTGAAAGAAGACAGACACAAAAGGAAATTAGTGTTTAATTCTTTTTATATGAAATGTCCAGCATAGAAAAATCTATACAAATTAGTAGATACAGGAAATGGCAAAAGAAGAAAATTGGGCTAACTGCTAATGGGTATAGGGTTTCTTTTGGAGATTATGAAAAAGGGCTGGAATTAGATAATAGTGGTGGTTGCACAACACAGTGATTATACTAAAATCCACTGGCCTTTACAATTTAAAATGGTGAATTTTTTGTTGTATGAAGTACATTTTAATAAAACATATTATCAGAAAAAAGGAAAGTTAGGTAAATTCTAGTTTATCTCCTTTCTGAATTATTACAATGGTTATTATGTAGATTGGTATCTTTAAAGATCTTAAAATAACTTGTTCTTTCATGTAGGTTAAATGTATAAAACTATGTTTTTGCTATTATTTCTAAATTTTAAAATCTTGAATAAAGATAATTTTTCTGTTTAATATAGCTCATCCATTCTAAACAGTGTAAGGATGTTATTTATTGTTATTTATTGAACAACTACTGCTTGTATGATACTGTGCTAATTGTTCAAGAAACAAAAAGGTTTCTAATTTGTGATCTCTGTTCTAAAGAGCCATTCAGCTCATCTGGGAGACAGAACATGGCACAAAAGTATCCACCTAGAAGAAGGAAGACCAAGGGCCAAGCCAAATGCAAGGTCCAATGGTGAACAAGTAGGCATTAAGAAGAGGGGGAAGATAGTCTCCTGGAGGAGATGGGTCTTTGGATGTAAAAGAAAAATTTCTGGGCAGAGAAAAGAAGAACAAAGACTCAAGGACAGGAAAACTTGAGAGAGTTTGCTTATTACCTGGCCTCTGTGGAGATCAAAGCAATTAATTTCCTTTCACCATCATTCTTTGTTGAAGATCCCATTAGGGTTTTAGAGTCTCTATCCTGTCTTAGAATTAGGACAACCAAGGCACTGAGACTTTAGGAGGGCTCAGTTAAAAGAAAAATAAACTATAGTACATGGAAGAGTTTTCTGAAAAGAAGAATTTGTGGTTTTCCTTGGAAAAGATGTTCTCTCGCCTCCCAGGCTCCAGCTAGCTTTTGGTAAGACATGTCACTAACAGAAAAATTTAAGTTGTTTTTAAAGCATCAAATTTTTATTAAAACTTGTGCAAACTGCAATACTGTGAAGACAAAGGGTTATTGGAGCCCGCAGACTTCTTTCTTCTCAGGGCAGTTAGAGAAGTTAGAATTTTAAGCAAGTTTCAACAAAGCATATTTTAGCAAGTTACATAATAATTCAAGAAAATATACCTTTAAGAATAATTCCTGCTTTCTCAAAAAGAAAATAAAAAACATAAAAATTTGAAGTGGTGTACATTAGAGAGGTGTATCCAAATATACAAAGTAAAATGTTGGGTGTACTTGGGTATAGGAGATCAGTGGCTTTACCTTCTCTGGTAGCCCCAGTGAAGAATGCAACTGCCCTGGGAGCCAAAAAACTAGATGGTTCTCACCCTACATCTGTTTACCACGTTCTTTTTCACCTGGCCTTAGCACTTGGCTCCATTAAGCCAACATGGCATGCCTACTATGAGCGAGGTGTTGTTCTAGACACAGAGAAGGAGAAGGAGATGAGATCAGTCACATTGTCTGATGTCAAGCTACTTACTCTATAGATCCACATTTCCCAAAGTTTGTTCTATGAACCACTACCATGAGAGGTCCTCCATAAAGAAAAGTTTGATGTCTAAATTGGTTTGGGAAACCCCTATATCCCAGTCTCCATCAGAAACTGACAGTAATAAAAAAACTGCCAGAAAGAAAAACCTTAACACAGAACTCCCTGTACTTCACCCTCTATTAAGAACCTAGAGCTAGTCATATAAAGAATACACTAAGACACGTTGCTTTAGATCAGTGCTGTTCACTAGAACACTGCAGTGTTGGGAATATTTTATGTCTGGCTGTGCACTCTGATCGATGGTAGCCCCATGATGCTATAGAGCACTTTAAATTGGCTAGTGCAACTGAAGAACAGAATTTTTAACTGTACTAATTCTAGTGAATTTAATTTAAGTAGTCACACAAGGCCAGTGGCTACCGTACTGACCTATGCAGCTCTATATCATTAACATAAATCTCTTAAAAAGCCTTTTACTGGACATTTAAATTTTTCCAAATTTTGCAGAGAGAAATGTGACTGACACTTTAGGAGGTTTTGAGACAGTTGACAACAGCACAAGGACATTGTAAATTTTGCAAGTTTTGTCATTTGAAAATGCCTTAACACAATCTTTGTAGCTATATGAAAAGACTCTGAATCATGATCAGGATCACTTTTTAATCCCCATATTTTGATCCACCTCAATGTTGCACAGCTCTCAGTAAGAAATGCATTTCTGCTACACTGGGTAATTTGTCTATCTTGTGTGACTTCAGGTGTGATGCACAAACACGCACAGTCAGAGATGAGCTGCACGTGTGACTCTGTGAAGGGTCCCTGAACTTACTAGTCAGGCAGAAGACATCATCAAACAGCTTGATGTAATGCTAAAATATTCATTTTCAAAGGTTTCCTCCCTCAAAATGTTTTACTTTATTTTTATGTTTATTATCTTTCAAAACGTCTTTCTTATTTTTATAGTTATGAATAACATTCATCCAATGAAATATTTTTGGGTTTAATGAAATTGGTAGTAATTCTTAGAAGGCCATAAAATGGCAGCTTTTATTTCTTTATTCTTATTCTTATGATACTTGGCTTTTGATGTCTTGAGAGGGCTTCAGAACTCCTCCCAATCTTCCGTACACTGGCTCATTTTCAACTTTCTCTGCAGACGTCTGGAGCCCACGACGCCTGTCTCCACAGGCTTTATGCTTTTGTAGCTCCAGCTCCACTTCCTGTTCACAAAGCCTTACTGTCTGTCTTGCGGATCGGAAGTTGCTGGAAGGAGTGCTATACCCAGAAAGAGAAGAGCAGTGTCTCCATGCCTGATAACAGCCAAGGCTCCCATCTCCTCCATTTAAAGCCCCGTGGAAAGAGTCAACAGTATGGCGAAGAGGCTGGATGTTTTATGAGTCAATTGTCTTGAATAACCTTGGAGAAGATGCTGACGATTTTCTCTAGTCCAGAAATGTATATAAATTATTAACATAGAAATTAAGGAACCTGCAGCCTTCAATGAAAAAAAATCCTCTGGAAACCTATATATTTATTAGACAGTGTTTTGTTGACTTTGTGGTTTAGGTCAGTGAGGGCAGCTTAACTGTAAGATGGCATATATTGTATCTGCTCTGATAAATGTGTGGTTTCCTTATATAAGCCTCACCCAGGGAAAGTGGTCCTGGAGGAGAGGAAAACGTGAACTCCAGGTGCTGCTAAAACACCAAGGATCAGTAACATCATCAGCATTTTCCCAAATCCCTATCTTTTAGCTAGCCTCTCTCATAGCTGCAATAGATGATCAGATTTTGGTAATCATGGATTCTTATTCTCATATGAACTTAAAAAGAAAACCCATCTGAGGTCTGCTTTATAATTCAAATTGTCATTAATTAATTTATTCTATTTTTCTCTGACTAGATAATCTTGGGCTGGTGCTGGTTGACACCAGTCTTCAAACATTAAATGTGTGGCCCCCATCCCTCAGCAGTCTGCTAAGGATGTACCATCTGTGAATTTATCTGAACCTTTTACATTAGCTTGATGTTACCTTTTAGAGTATGTTCTTCACAAAAGTAATTTCTTAAATTCTTCTCTTCCTGTCTGATGTGTTCATCATTCATTATTGATGCATTTATTCTGTTAAAGGCAATTGCCACAGTTCATGAGGAGGACCAGTGTGATTTGATCTGGCCTCGTGGTCATGGAAACGGAGAGGAGTGTTAGGCTGTGAACGCATTAGGCCAGATTTACACAGTATTTGTTGACAATCTGTGGAGTGTGAAGGAGAAGCTGACTTTGAGGCAACCAGCAGGCGTCTGACTTAGGTCACTGAACCAATAAACTAGAACTAGGACTTTCTGCAATAGAAACAGGTTTGGGGTTAAAGACAAACTCTTTTTTGAAAATGTGTCACAGAGATTACTTTTGAAGCATCTCTGTGGGAACGCCCAGTGCACCAGTGTCTTTCCAATGCCTGACCATAATAACCAAGAGAAAGAAATGTGTTGAATGTCACATTTCCATGCTCCAATAAAATGAACAACACATTTAATGAAATAACAATTATTCTGTATAAGTTTGAGACATTATGATATTCTCTATTCTATTCCATATTCATGCTTAAAATTGTTTCAAACCCATGATTGGATTGTGACTCAAAGCCTGTAAAATACTGTCACATATTTTCACTTACACTTCTATGTATGGGAGACATCTGGGTATGAGGTCTAGGTGTAGCTAAGAAATCAGCATGTAGATGGTAAGTGGGTCTACAGCAGTGAATAGCATTGCCTAGGTGGAGAATGGAAAGGGATAAGGGTAGGAGGCCAATGGTCTAATTCGGAGATCTGGGAAATGGCACAGAGGACCAGGACAGTGTGCACTACAAAGGCCAACGCATGAGACGCTTCTGACAAAAGAGAAAGAATGTCTGATGTGGTTCAATGCTGCTAGGAGGTCTAACTAATCACTGAAGAATTTTTATTAGATACCAGATGACTGGGTCACTGGTCACATTTATGAAAGAAATTTCAGGGTACGAATGGGAAAAAGCCAGATTTCTACAGGTTAAAGAAGTGAGAAGTGAGGAAAGGAGTTAGACAACTTCTGCAAAAAGTTTGTCTCTGAAATAAAAGTTTGAGAACAGTGGGAAGTGGAGAAGAAAGTCAGTGGCAGGATAGAAATAGTACTGTAATTTCTTTTATTTGTCATATACAGTAACTCTCTCTAAATGTCAGGGTTGTTCCCCAGGGCCAGCTCTAGCATCATGAGATTACATTTTAAAAATCCATATTTGCCTTACAATACTTTCTTGTGTAGTTGTTTGGTTGTGGTCTTTCATTCTGAGTCTGTTTGTATATGAATACATATATAATTTACATAGATTATATATCAATATTATATATATATTTCTCAAGTCTAAATAGAACACATCTAAGTAGGCATATCAGCAAAGTTTCTAAGTTGTTTCTTATGCAGAGGCCCTAAGATGTCCCTGGGATACCTTTATCTATCAGAAAGCACTAGAGCTTTTGCTGGAGAAACCCTAGTATAAGATATACAATGCCACCAAGGGCTGCCAGTCTTCCTTCTGGTATGACTCAAAGTGCGGACTGTAGACTTTATTTCTTTCAGTGGAAGAAGAGTCATTCAGGATTTTATTTGAACATGCTTTGAGTTTCAGATTCAGGAGATAGATTATATTTCAGTTTCAATATCAGTCCAATTATCAACTATGTCAAGACACATAATTACCCCATATTTGAATCACTGCCAATGATCAGTAATAACCTAGAATCTCCTTGACATTTCTGTCAAAAATATCCTATGGTTTCTAAATTAAAATCTGCCAATCTTAAGAAACAGAGGTAAAGGAGATAGTCTAATAAGGTCTCAGGGGAAAGAGCGCTTGCTTTAGGACCCTGTTTCTCAGTTTGCTGGCCAGAGTACCTCTGTCAAATCATTTTGCTCATAGCCTTCAGGCCTTCAATTAGAGAAAGGGTTTACAAAGCACTTTGGGATTTAAAGAAAACTGAATTGATTCTAAACTATAAATCTTAATAATTATGATCTTCATTTTGCATTGTGTAATTAAAAGTATGAAGGAACCAAAAAAATTTGTGGTTGAGGTTATTGAAAGTAAACTCTGATTATTTTTTTTCTAATTATCTCAAAATATATATACTTCTTTTTATTTGGAAAGATGTTTTATACACGAATAAGACATTATGTCAGACAATGGGTCTGGTGACTCAGCATCTCAGATTTCCTGGAAGTTAAAGATTTTTCTTTTCTAGGACTGGGAAGCTAGAGGTGTCACAAGGTCAATAATGCTTCCCTCTACTGGTCAGGCTGGGGAATATACTAAGGTTTCTCTGCCTAAAATGGCTAATGGAGAACTCAAAGTACCCAAATGGAGTTGAGCTTGCCCTCGGGGTGCAGATGCTCAAAATACTGAAGTTCTTGCTGATGGTGAAGGTAAATTCCAATCAAAAAGCAGGTTATTCAGACAGGTCACAGGGCGAGCAAAGGGGGAAGATTTAAACTCAAACTCCCCGAGGTTCTGAGTGTGTATCCTCTTGCCAAACTAGAAACAGGCAATGTAGAGGTTATGACTGCTTTTAAGTATTTAGGCCAAAAGCGTTCTGCCGCATGCATTACCATACTTCACAGGCTATTGGAATCTGAGTCTGAAGCCAGTAAATGGAATGGCGTAAGAGGTCAATTGACCCTCTTCTCAATCAGTTGGGTCAGTGGTTCCCTCATAGTCATTTTAATTCATTCCTTTGGGTGAAAATATGTGCCTGTTTCACATTCTGACAGTCACAGGGAGTTAATCTGCCATGGTGAGCAGCTGCTAGATAGGACAATGGAATTTGTCTCCTTTCTGCGATGACTTTCCAAAATGCCAGGCTGCTTGGACCAGGGGAAGGTACTGTAAATTACAGGCACTAGGCCAAATCGCCTCAGCACCCTGTGCTGCCTTTGACTGCCACCCTCTGGGACTGTGATCTGGCCGAGTCAATTCACAGCTGCCAGTTATCGGGACTTGATCTGCATTGTTAGCATTCCTGATAACCTGCAGCCTCTATTCATTTAATGGTTATCTGATGGGGGACTGATATTAGGTGAAGAGGAATGTTCAAATCATGCTGGCTTTGGCAAGTGGCAGCTAAAATAGCAGAACTTCAGTTCAAAAGAGGAATATTTGCTCACTGATAAGAGATCTGTGTTAGTAGGATTGTGGCACAGGAGGGAAAAATGATTCCAGGGGAACTTGAAAGAATGATGCTCCCTGTAGTTCAGCCAAAAGATGAAAATAAAGCAACAAGGGAGGCAAAGGATAGGTATGATAGGAACACACTTCTCCAAATTATTTTTGGCCATTTTTCAGGCAAACATTCTCTGTTTGTAGTCTCATTGCTATACTCTGGAGCAATTTATTTTCATTGCACTAATCTGAGTAAGAAATATTAAGAGTTATTAGAACTCTCAGCTTTCAAGGAGCAGTTTTCTTTAAAGACAGACACATTCTTAAAGCATGTTTCTGAATTTATGGACTTTCTCACTAAAATTCCAGGCAGACAAGAAAGTCTCTTTTTAAAAAAATGTATGAAAAGACACAAAGCACAGGCAGAAGATCTTGCAGTGAAACAAATGCAATTATTGTAACTAAAGCTGAAAATTCTTCAAAGTGGCATACTATGTGAGCACATTGACTCCAAAGCATGCTTTTCTGCTTGGGGCTTGCAGTAGACTTACCAGGGAGTAAGCAAGGCAAAATTGAAACCCAGAGGGACAATGAGAGTCACAAGGGCAAAACGTGTCAACATCCTTTAGAGAGAGGTCAATTTCATAATGGCTCAAAATATATTTTTATCACACTAAGCTGAGCAAAGGCATTCTGCATTTCATCTTTTTAGAGAGCATACAACCGTGGAAAGAACTATAAACCTGCCTAAAGTAGTTCCCTACTTAAAAATGCACTTGCAACACACGATTATAATAACAAATGCCCATTTTTAATAAAGCCTAATACCTGTGCTGAAAAAAACGGGTATTCACATGCAACAAAATGAAGCTGAACTCCTATCTTATACCACTCACAAAAATGTACTCAAATGCATTAAAGATCTAAACATAAGGCCTGAAGCCATAAAATTCCAAGAAGCAAATATAGGGGAAAAGCTCCATGACAATAATATTGGCAATGACTTTATGCATTTGACATTTTAAGCACAAGCAACAAAAGCAAAAATAAGTAAGCCTGACTACATCAAACTAAGAAGCTTCTCCACAGCAAAGGAAATGATTAACAGAACAAAAAGGCAATGCATGGAATGGGAGGCAATGTTTGCAAACCACATATCCGATAAGGGGTTAATTTCCAAAATATCTAAGGAAAAATGCAATTTAATAACAACACCCCCCCCCCAAGTAATCCAGTTAAAAGTGAGCAGAAGGACCTGAAGTGACAGTTGGGAAATGCAAATCAAAGCTTCAATGAGATATTGCCTCACACCTGTTAGAATTGCTATTATCAAAAAGTCAACAACTAACAAGTACAGGTGAGGGTGTGGAGAAAAAAGGACCCTTGTACACTTGATAGAAATGTATGCTGGTACAGCCACTATGGAAAGCAGTATGCAATTTTCTCAAAAGATAAAAAATAAACTACCACCATACCCAGCAATTTTACTTCTAGGATAATGTCTAAAGGGAATGAAATCACTATCTCAAAGAGATATCTGAATTCTTATGTTTATTACAGCATTATTTACAATAATTTACAATAGCCAATACATGGAAAGAAGCTAGGTATTCATAGACAGATAAATGGATAAAATGCAAAACACCTTTGCTCCGCTTAGTGTGATGAAAATATATTTTAAGTCATTGTGAAATTGACCTCTCGAGTCTAAAGGATGTTTGCATGTCTTGCCCTTGCGACTCTCACTGATGCTCTGGGTTTCATTTTTGCCTCACTTAGTCTCCTGTGAGTCTGCCGCAAGCTGTAGGCAGAAAAGCATGCTTTTGAGTTTACACACACACACAATGGAATATTATTCAGTAATAAGAACAAGGAAATTCTGCCATTTGCAACATGGATGATCCTTGAGGGCATACATTAAGTGTAATAAATCAAACAGAGAAGACAAATACTGTACGATCTTGCTTATATGTGGAATCTAAAAAAACAGACTCATAGGAACAGAGAACACTTTGGTGGTTGCCAGAGGCAGGGGACGAGGTATGGCAGAAATGGGTGAAGGTGGTCAAAAGGTACAAACTTCTAGTTGTAAAATAAGTTCTGGGGATGTAACATAAAGCATGGTGACTAGAGTTAGCAATACCGTGTCATATATTTGAAAGCTGCTTAAGAGGATAGACAAAAGTTCTCATCACAAGAAAAAAAACAGTAACCATGTGAGGTGGTGGATGTTAAATAATCTTATTGTGGTGATCATTTGGATATATTGCAAATCATTACATTTTACACCTTAAATTTACAGCATGCTATATGTCAATTATATTCAGTGAAGCTATAAAAAAATAAATTAAATAAATCTCTTACAAAGAAAGACAATCTACTATCTTTAACCAAAAATTATGGTGGTGCTTTCAGTGGCTCCTGGGGCCAAGTGTGAAACTGATACTTCCTAGCTATGTGGCAATGCTGTTTAGACACCCCGTGCCTCAGGTTTCCCATTTACACAGTCTCCTCATAGGGCTATTTTGTGGATTAAAAGTGTTAAAGCTTGAAAAATGATTAAAACATGTCTGCAGCATGATAAGAGTTCAGCTAATGTTACTGTTGGCTCCTTGCTGCCTGGGAGTGCAAGGATCTTTAGTTTGGTTCCCAAGTCTACCCCCCGTAATGTTACCCCCATGGCTTCTGTGTGCCACTCCTTCAGAGCCTCTGCCACTCCTCAAAATATTACACATGTACAAAATGTTTCATCAGAGGGGGGCGACAGTGGGTGATGGATCACTCTTAGTACATGCCATAGCTGGTGGCCTCCTTCCTTGCACCCCCCCAACCAAAGTACATGGCTCTCCCCCCAGGTCAGAAAAACCAGCACCTTTTCCTGTGGGAAGGTCAGTCCTGCGTTTCCACTGTCAGCACCAGCCTCTCTCATTTTGTACCTTAATTCCCAAAAACGTCTGAAAGGGAGGTTGTCTTCAGGAAACCTTGCATTGCTACATTTATTAAAAATTGTAGAGTCCAGAAATAAAGCTTTTAAGAGTAGAAGAAAAAATATTTCTCTTCTTTTGAGTCTTCTGTGGGAGTGAGGGAAAATATACATTAATGGCCTGATAACTTTGTGTGTGTTACCTGTCTCCTCTGATAGATATATGTAGTAAGTTTGACTATCTTTTTATCATTTCATATTTATTGAATGAGTGAATAAATAAAAGCGAGTAGAGGTTTTACTTGCCAGCTATGAAAATTTATTTAGTTTTACTCCCTCGTTCTTTCTCTTGGAACCTAAAACTAGGCAGTGATGTGCTGAGAAATGTTTAGTGATCAGCTCTCCAGAGAGATGGGAAGGCCCCTATGGGCTCTTGTAAGCAACTACCTCTGGCTTCAGCACACCCACTAAAAATAGATATGATTAAATTTACACCATTTAAAAAAGGAAGACCTGGTATTGTTTAACACGGATTGAAACTAGAATACCAATCCAAACGCCACCCCTCTTTCTGGATATATAAATGTAGGTATAAGCAAATAAATTGATATGTGGAAATGAGTTTATATAGACACTACCCATAAAAAGACCTGCTTGTCAGACTGGCCATTGGCTGGCATCTGGGAATATGGATTGGGGAGGTTCCTGCCATTTTTAGAGCTGACAAGAGAGGCTCACTGTGCCCAAGATGTTTATACAAACAATATGGCTTATGGTGAACACCTGATTCATTCTGGAACTCTGAAATTTTCTTACTCGCTAGACAAAGGGTATTTAAGTAACCAGTCCCAAATAAAACCTCTGGAGTCTCTAACAAACTTTTCTGGTAGACAACATCTCACACGATGTTGTCACAACTCACTACCAAAAGAATTGACCACACCTCTGTGACTCCATAGGAGAAAACCTGCAGAAGCTTGTGCCTGATTTTCTATGAACTTTGCCCCACATGTCTTTTCCCTTTTCTGATTTTCTTTTCACTGTAATAAATCATATCCTTGAATATGACTCTAAACTGAGTCCTTTGAATCCTCCTGGTGAACTATAGAAACTTAGTCTGGACTGGGAACCCTCATCATGGAAGGAAAATAAATAAGTTAAGTGCTAGATACAACTGAGGCCATTGTTTCACAGTGTGAAAAATAATCTACAGGGAATCTGCTTTCTCCTCCTCTATACGCTCATAGCACATTGCATATGCTTCTGTCATGGCGCTTATTACATTACACTGTAGTCCAGCTCCCTTCAGTAACTTCCACTCTCACCTTCACTCCAGGGCTGAAAGCTCACTGAGGGCACCCTATAACACCCAGCACTCAAACATTGGATTCTCTAAATAGATTGTATTGTCTGTGGTTGGGAAGATTTAGGGTCAGAAGAGAGGTTGCCTGTGGGGTGAAGAATAAGACTATTCAGTTGGAGGGACAATTTTAAAGCTTTGTTGATGGGAGACAGAAACTTTACGCTGTTTCAGTGGCTGGATCATGAAACATCATGTGTTCTTTCCTCATTGCATTCCTGATATTCACAGTATAATGAATCCCTGAAGTACCTCCAAAGTTCTTTCTCTTTCTTACCACCCCAGGTGCCTGACCAATTGTCCCAATGCCCATCTCACATAAGACCACAGAGTGATTAGTTATTAGATTATTAGGTTATGGATTAGATTATTTGGAGTGAGGAAGATTCTTACTAATTAAAAGGCACTAGAGAAGAAGACACTATTAATTAGAAGTTGTTAGGGATGGCTTTGGAGTATCAACAAGGAAGATACAGATACCTTAATTCCATGAAACACCAGATTTTCTCCCCCTTAGTGGCGGTTATCTCCCCATGTTTCATGAAAACTGGTGCCAACACTTCTGGGTAATATAGACTTTAAAGGAACATCTTCCATTTTCTCTGAGTCAGTCATGCTTATTTTACTAGCAGACTGAAAGAACGCAAACTAAAATAAAACAGAATATTTGAACAACTTAGAACTATGTCTAACATTGTTTTCTTCTCAGCTTATTCACAGAATGCTGAAAGTTTATTCATTTCTGGTAAGTATAGCTAATAGCAAGGAATAGAGGGAAGAAGTACCCAAAGAAATGATTAATACAAAATGGTATAAAATAATGGTTATTCATTGCATTTTTTATTTCCCAGTGATGAACACTCACTCCCATTTTTCTTGCTCTGGAGTGAACATAATATAAGCACAAATGAACTTAGTGGGAGGAAGTTTTATGACCTTTATTATTTGGCCCAACCTCACAATAGTGTCTGAAAATATTGCCAAGAAATTTCTGCTCAGACTAATTAGTGAAGGAATAGCTACTTATATTTTTATTGGATTTATCTCTTAGTATAAACATAATACTGTCTATCACCTATTAACAGGTTAATAAAACATGTTGGCCATTAGATTAAAATGTGAACAGGCAGCTATCTCTCAGTTATGTGGAGAACTGACTATATGTCAGACTCTGTGCCAAAAACACTAGCTACACAGTGTTTGACAAACTGACTTGGTCTTTTCCCTGTGCACCCTACAGTCTTGTGGGAGAGAGACATTATACAAGAAACTCATGGACACTGACAACAGTGTAGTGATTGTTAGGGTTGGGGGAAGGTGTAAACGCATATAGGGTGGATAAATGGTGATGGACAGAGACTTGGGGTAGATGAACACACAATACACTGTACAGAAGACATGTTGAAGAATTGTGCACCAGAAACCTGTATAATTTTGTTACCCGGTGTCACCCCAATAAATTAAATTTAAAAAATAAAATAAGCAAATAAATATTTTATCACAAATAATAATGTGTTATCAAGGCAGAAGGTTCCAGGAGAGAGAACTTATACTGGCTGGGAGAAAAGGCCTCTCTAAGATAGAGTCATCTGAGAACAGCGTGTCTATTTGTGGGGATAGACAAGGTGGGGGTGGTTAGACAGAGTGAACAGCATGTACATAGGTCTGAGGCAAGAAAGATCTTGCAGGTATGAGGAAGCGAAAGTCAATGTGGTTGGGGCATAGTGAAAAAGAGGAGAGCAGTGTTATGCTACCCACTACAGTGACTGGCAGTCCCATGGGCACACTAGGGCTCAATACATTTTCATTGAAAATGAATAAAGTCTCTATAAAAATCTTTTTCAGGTGGTTAACTTGGGCCCTAAATTATAATCTCACCTGAAATAGCCATTCTACTATCGCTACTGAGAATGAAAACCATTGGGGTGGAGGGCACACAGTCTTCTGGGACAGCCACAGACAAATGTGGAGATTGTGAATTTTATGCAGTGGAAATAAAATGTTGCCAGTGAACTGGTTTGTTGGATTAACCAGCTTAGTTCAATGGAGTGTTACTGGGATAGATGGGTTGGAGATAGCTGATATGGAGGAGTTGCATGGTTTAGACATGAACTGCAAAGGTCTCAGCACCTTGTGTGCCATGTGCTTACCAATAACTATGTCCCTCAAGTTTAATCCAAAGCAAACGAGGCAGACAGAGTGGAAAGAAACTATTTTGAATTCTGGTAGTACCAGTGTGGACATAAATCATTGGCATTTCCCTGTTATATAAACATCCTGAACTCAGATTATATTTCAGCCCTAGACATCCTGAAAGATGACTGGACTGTGAAGAAAACAAGTAGCACAGAGTATGTAGGTTTCCACAACTCAGTTTCAGATGAAACTGACATTGAGGTAAAGGAAAATAACCAAGCCAAGTTCTAAACTTATTTCACCTCTCCGAGGTTGGAGGTACTCCAGTTAAGTATGTACATGAGCAAAAAATATTCATTAACAGACGGTTCTGCTTTCTTGGGCATTACTTTGTCATCTTGGAGACCCAGTTGAATGAGTTAAATCAATGTAAATTAGAAACATATGGATTAAATCACTCAAAATCACCACACATGATTGAGGTTTTGACAAACTAAAAGACCATTGAAAAGTATTTAAAAATGATTTCAGAATCCAAGAATCACCAAGTTGGCCAGTCTCTAAAAATGAACTCAGACCTTGTGAACATTTTAATATTCGTCTGATATTCCTCATAATTTTATGTTTAACAAAATAATTCCTGCCACCACCATTCACAACATATAAGCATTTGGGGGTAAGATTAAACATTCTGAGGTGAAAATGGTGGAAGTGGTTCTGATCTGGAATATCCTAAAATTCCATGGGAAAGAGAGAGTCTAGAAGTCAGTTAGACTCTTATACCTAACAGGGTTCTCAGAGCAAAACCAAAATTGACTCTAGTTAGTTTAAGCAGAATAAAAATTTGTTAAAGGAAATTAGGAAGCTCACAATTTCCTTAGAGGGCAAAAGAGTTAGGCAGAGGCTTACAGCTATAAAGAATGCCCAAACCAAACTTTGGGGGTTGCCCTAGGAGTAAGACACATTTGCTGCTGCTGCTCAGCGCAGAATTTCCAGATATCAACAATGATACTGGTGACTACGTGACAGGAGCTTTTTCTGCCACACTCACTGAAAGATGGATTTTGCATACCCTCTCTTTACATGGATCAATTACAAATCAAGGACTTCCATGGATGTATCGGATTGGTAGAACCCAAGTTATAGGCCTATGCCCCACCTGAAAGTGCATCTAGAGAAGGGAGTTTTGTCATCTACCTTGAAGAGCAACACAGAAGGTGGGAGTTTCACCAAGCATAACAAGAGTGCTCATAGGATTCTGGACAGCCACACATGGCAGGTGTCCTTTACAAGTTAGACTGTGTAATGTCTCCTAATTATCAGTGACATTTCATAATGTTGTGTTGCTATGCAACTAATGATATACTTATGATATACATATTTGCTTCTTATTTTTTTTCATGACTATTTTTCTTATTAATTATACTAAAGACTCTCATTTAATTAACATTTAGCAAACAAATTTTTTACCTGGGACACTAGGGGTAAACAGAAAATAAGTGCCTCTAAAAATGAGGGTAGGATGGGATTGAGCATGCATAAATTGCATTTGATTTGCCGGAATATACTGTGGACATTGAACTCAGGGTCTATTAGGTCTTTAGGATTTTTTTTTGTGAGAATTTATTTGGTGTTATGTTCCCGCACTATATAAAAGTTGCAAGAATAGTTAAATAAATACCCGTATACTTTTCATTTAGATTCATTAATCTCTCTGAAAGAGTCCAGACCCATTATTTTTTAGAATGCCCTTCAATTTGAATTTATATAGTTGTTTCCTCATGACTAGATTTAAATTAAATGCTTTTGGTAGAAATGCTACATAGGTGATGATGTACTGTTAGTGATTTCTAAAATAAGGCGCTTAATATCAGTTTGTCTCTTTACTAATAATATTACATTCACTCTCTTAGTAAAATGAGTGGGCCCCAGGTCTCTTCTTTATAAGGTTATTTTTTCTCTAGATGTAATTAAAAAGTGACTCTGAGACTGTGAATATTCTGCTTCCAGATTATCTTTAGACCAAGGATTTTAGCATTCACTGATGATTTTTTCTGAATCAATTACGACTATAATGGTTGCAAAATAAAGATTTTTACATTCTGTGATAACTTCTTCATTATTAATTGGCATTCTTCTGTCAAGCAGGATTTTCCCTCTCCATTCATTACATTTATTCACTCATTTGTTCTTGTTTATAAGTATCAACTCAATTCACTCTCTTATTCGATATATTATACAATATTACTGACAGTTTTTACTTTGATGCTTGAAATTATCTGAATTTGGCTAGTGGAAGGCTCTTACAAACCAGTTCCTGCGTCAATCTGACATGGCCCCAGCAGATTTTGAGTACTCGATTTGGCACAACAGGAAGCTTTAAGAACACCTAAAACTTTTCCTGCCCCAAGGATAGAATCAGCATTTCTTCAAGAATCACCACTTTATTTTATAGAAAAAAGAAATAGAATTTACATGCCAGGATCTGGAAGCTAGTATGCTCATTTCTATTGGGTATTATTGCCTCTAGTACCTTGCAGTTGAAATGCTGGGAAATACTTATATCTGTCCCTATATGCCTTGATACTTTTAACCAAATCAAACACCAGGATTTTTCCTTTTCTACTCTTATTTCATTATTTCGCATATTGTTGTTCTTTGTTTCTCCTTTACCCATGCTTCAGTATAGACAGAATAATTTAGTTTCCCCACAGAGGCATCTCAGAGCCCAGGCCTCGGTGGAGGAGTGATACCTCTGAAGCCACTGCCTTCGTTGCATCATCTCAGGTTGGGTGCTCATCTCAGGCTTGTGTCCTCAAAGCTATCTTGACCTCGCATTTTCCAGACCCCCCCACCCCCACTCCCCGATCCTTATTCTCCAGACTTTCTTGATTTAGTCATTAAAGCCAATAGCCTACCTCTTTTCCTGATTCTAGCCCTTATTTCCTCTTGGACAAACTATGTTACTAGATATTCATCTTATATTCTTGTCAGCAACTGCCTTCCTCATTCTAAGAAACAATTGCCTTGTAATTCTACAGGCAAGTTGATTTTGTTTCAAGTCAGAAATAATCACTTATGCTTCTAAAGAACTTAAGTTTCCACCAAGCCTAGTATTCAAAGTTGTTATTCTAGTCTATTTCCATCCCATCTCCTCTTACATACAATGTTTCAGCTAAAGGTAATGTCTTGCTTCTTATGCACACTTTTCATTTTACTTGAGTTTATCCTCTTTTGTCTGGGTTACTACAATTTCATTTTTAAAAGTATATTCATTTTATATTATTACCCCACTGCTCAGAAACCTTTCTTAACTTCTTATACATTAAGGAATCCAAACTCTTTATGCTGACATTCAGAGCCCTCCAGCATAACTATTTAGCCTTCCATCTTATTATTCTCCTTTGTGTTTCTTATGCCACCTGAATCCTTCCACTTCTCATAATCTATGTACCTCTTTTCATGACAGTCCTTTGCCTGGAATGCTCACCTACCATATTTATCTGTTGACATTATATTCACTCCTAACATTCACTTTAAATGCCACTCTTTTCCTCTCACTCCAACAAAGACTTCACTAAAACCCAAATTGTAACTCATTGTGAACTTTATTGAATGTCCCTAGCATTCTTTCTGCATCAAATTCTTATGGTACCATATCATACTGACTTACCATGTCATTTAGAATGATTTGTCAAACTATAACAGTGGCTTAAAATTTAAAAATGTATTATTATTATTTTTTTAGGTAAAATACAGTTGGCAGCTCCAGACTAGGTATGGCAACTTAACTCCTCAGAGACCTCAGAAACTCGGGCTTCTCTTGTGTGTAACTCCTATTTTAACAGTATAAAAATGGCAGCAAGAGCTTTAGTCATTGAACATGAATGTTATGCAATGGCAATGGGGAAGGTACAAGATAAAAAAAAAGAATACATTTCAGGAGTGATGTCAGAGAAATGGCACTGTAAGGGGTGCTCCTGATATCTCCCCCTGAAATTTCAACAAATTCAACAACTAGAGCCTCAGAAAAAAATCTCAGGAGCATCTGATATATACACACACCAGACAAAGGTATGATTGGGTGAAAAGGTGGCTGAATATATAATATACCTTGAAGGAAATAAGACGGAGAACAGAGTATTCCACTTTCCTCACTAATTTGAGGAAGGGCTATTTCACCTGGAACCGAAAAAAAAGGAGGATTTGGGGAAGAGGGAAGCAGCTGGGCTAGGGCAGATGACCAAGCAGAGGAGAGAGCATGCCAGCTTGGCCTAAGATCGTGGACGTGGGGCTAGCACAGGCGGCAGGCTCTGATGGAGGTTGCCAGAGCAGGTTGCCTGCGGAAGCCAGCACCAGAGTGGCTTTGGGCTTTGTGCGCTTCCAGTCTGCAGTCACGGGCAATGTGAGAGTGGATCTACTTGGTGCCTCTGGTGTGGGCACGCACGTTTGTAGGCAGAGGGGCTAGGCCCGAGATTGTCAACAGTGGACTTCTGCGTGGGCTGTAGCCAGCATTTCTGTGTGGTCCTAGCTCTGCAACCAACAGCACAGGAAGTTCACAAGGGCTAGAATCCTTAGGCCTTGACCTATCCGGGCGGGGCACGTCCACTAGCTGATACAGGTCACAAAGCGCATTCCTGCAGAGCAGACCTCCGAGTGCACTATGGAAGTCATAAGGGCTGGGCTGCAGGCTACCAAACAGGGAACAAGGGAGAAAAGCCTGTGGAGATTAGACCCATGGAGCGCTGATTAGACCTGCAGAGGCATACTAGACATTCCCAGCAATCGGCTCCCGGTCCTGCCTGCTTTCGCTGGTGGCTCTGGTTGGTACAGCCTTATCTGTAATTGTGCTTTGAGCAGTGCTGTAGGAAGGACTTGGCAGCTCTTAGAGCCTCTTGCTCTGCAAACAGTGGCTAGGGCAACTTCACAGGTAAGTCCCTGGGCTGCTAGCTCAGAAGGGAGAGACGTGGGGAGAGAAACCTGGAAAACTAACTGACTCTCCCATTGTCAGAGCTGGCAAACCCTAAAAGGCTCTGCCTACCAAAGGGACTGAGTCCCAACCTATGTCATTGCCCTAGCAACACAACAGCAAATCTCTACTCAAGAGCTCCACAGGGGCAAAACCTGTAGTACAGCACCACCTGCCAAAAAGAAAAGGAAAAAAAAAAAAGAAGTTACCTCTCAAAACCAGAAAATAATTACATTTTTTATAACTTTTTTTCATTTTTTTCTTGTTTTTTTTCTACTTTGGTAATTTTATCTTCTTTCAATCTTATTTTTTCCTTTTCTTTTTGAACTTTATTATCCATAGGTGTTATATTTTTCATTCTTGTTTTTTAATAAAGTTTACATTTCAAAAACCTTTAATTTTTTTCTTCTTTCCTTTTATTTTCTCTTTTTCTTTTTATCTCATTCGATCATCATTTATCAACAAATTATTTTATTTGGATTAATTTTTTGTGTGGCATTTTGTATGTATTTTACTTCATTTTTTGTCTCTTTGTCATTTTCTCCCAGCTCTGGCTCCCCACTCTATGTAGTTTTTGTTTCACTTATCATAATAGAATTTTCATTTTTCACTGTATTTTTTCAATTCTTATTTTATTTTTTAATCATCTCTTGTTAGTGTTATTAACAATACCACTCTCAAATACCATTAAGGAAAAATAAATTAAATATCATGGATACAAAAGACAGAGATGTAGCTCAGATAGATAAAAAGTCTCTAGAAAAAAATTTCAATTGCTTGGAAACGTTGGAGTTAAATGACAAAGAATTGAAAATTGAAATCCTAAAAATATTCAGGGAAACACAGAAAAGCATGAAAATGCAATAAAGAGAGCTCAAAAAACAATTCAATAAACAAAACAAAATAAAAGAAAATTGAAACCATGAAAAGGAATCAAACAGAGATGAAAAACTCAATACATGAACTGAAAAATGAAGTAACAAGCTTAGCTAATAGAACAGGCCAGATAGAGGAGAGAATTAGTGACATAGAAGAGAGGCAACTAAAGACACTACAGAGAGAAAAGGAGATTCACAAATTTAAAAAAATGAGAAAGCCCTACAGAAATTATCTGACTCCATCAGAAAGAGCAACATAAGAATAATGGGTATATCAGAAAAAGAAGAGAGAGAAAATGGAATGGAGAACATATTCAAATAAACAATAGACAAGAACTTCCCAAACCTGTGGAAAGAATTAGAGCTCTGAATCCAAGAAGCAAACAGAACACTGAGTTACCTTAACCCAAACAGACCTACTCCTAGACACATCGTAATGAAATTATCACAAACCAATGACAAAGAACAAATTCTCAGGGAAAAGAATACAACATATAAAGGAAGGCCAATTAGGTTATCATCACATTTCTCAGCAGAAACTCTACAAGCCAGAAGAGAGTGAACCCCAATATTTAAAGTACTGAAAGAGAGGAACTTACAGCCAACAATACTATATCCATCAAAGCTTTCTTTCAAATATGAATGGGAAATAAAAACATTCACAGATATAAAAAAGATGAGAGAATTTATCACCAGAAAACCCCCACTTTAGGAAATACTAAAGGGGGTTATCAGACCAGATACAAAGAACAAAACAAGACAAAATTACAAGTAAAAGCTCTATAAAGATCACAATACAAACAAGATTAATCTGTGACAACAAAAACAAAAAAAAGGAGAGGACAGAGATTAACAGTAGCCAAGGAGGATGGAGTGCAGAAGCACTCATGAGATAATGTACTACAATGAGTATTATATATATCCTTTTTATTACCTAATGATAACCACTCCTGAAAACCGCTACAGAAACACATGGCTTAAAAAAGGAAGAAACAGAGGAAAGAGGTATGGAATACGACCAAACAAAAACAAATGACAGAAAAAGAAAAGAGAAGAACCAAACAATTTACAGAGCTACCAGAAAGCAATATATAAAATGGCAATAGGAAACTCTTAATGTCAATAATTACACTAAATTTAAGTGAATTGAACTCACCAATAAAATGACAAAGAGTAGCAGAATGGACCAAAAAGGAAAATACAACTGTATGCTGCCTATAAGAAACACATCTAAGCTACAAGGATAAAAACAAATTCAAAGTGAAAGGTTGGAAAATGATTCTCGAAGCAAATAACATCTAAAGAAAAGCATGTATCGCCATACTCATATCTCACAATGCTGACTACATGACAGCAAAGGTAATCAGAGACAAAGATGGTCATTTCATAATGATAAAGGGGACATTTAATCAAGAAGACATAGCACTTCCTAATATATATGCAACAAACCAAGGAGCACCAAAGTATATAAGACATCTACTAACTGATCTAAAAATAAAAACCAACAAAAATACAATCATACTTGGAGACCTCAATACACCACTGATGGCTCTAGATTGTTCATCCAAACAGAAAATAAATAAATAAATAAATATGGGCCTTAAACAAAACCCTAGAACAATTGGATATGATAGACATCTACAGGATATTTCATTCCAAAATGCCAGAGTATACATTTTTCTCCAGTGTACATGGAACATTCTCAAGAATTGATCATATGTTGGGTCACAAAACTAACATCAACAAATTCAAAAGACTGAAATTATACCAAGCATATTCTCTGACCATAAAGCTTTGAAACTAGAATTCAACTGCATAAAAAAAGTAAACAAACACACAAATGTGAAAATTAAACAAAATACTTCTAAAAAATGAATGGGTCAAAGAAGAAATAAAAGCAGAGATGAAAAGATACATACAGACAAACGAAAATGACAATACGACATATCAGAATCTCTGGGATGCAGCAAAAGTAGTAATAAGGGAGAAGTCATTTCACTACAGGTCGATATGAACAAACAAGAGAAAGCTCAAGTAAGCATTTAACATCACATCTTGAGGAACTAGAAAAAGGAGAACAAAGGCAAACCAAAACCAGCAGACAAAGAAATAATAAAAATCAGAGCAGAAATAAATGAAATAGAGAACAGAAAAACTATAGAAATAATCAATAAAACAAATAACTGGTTCTTTGAAAAGATCCACAAAATAGACAAACCCTTGGCAAGACTCACTAAGGAAGAAAGGGAAAGGACTCATATAAGCAAATCCAAAATGAAAGAGGACAAATCACCACAGATATCATAAATATACAAAGAATTATGTAGAATACTATGAAAAACTATATGCCACCAAATTTAACAATCTAGAAGAAATGGATAAATTTCTAGAGGAATACAATCTATCTAAACTGAGTCATGAAGAAGTAGATAGCCTAAACAGACCAATAAGCAGGGAGGAGATAGAAACAACTATCAAAAACCTCCCAAAAAATAAAAGTCCAGGGTCAGATGGCTATACTAGTGAATTCTATCAAACATTCAAAGAAGACTTGATTTCTATTCTACTCAAAGTCTTCCAAAAAATTGAAGAAGAATCAATACTTCCAAACACATTTTATGAGAACAGCATAACCCTCATACCAAAACCTGGCAAGGACAACACAAAAAAGAAAACTATATACCAATATTCTAATGAATATAGATGCTGAAATCCTAAACAAAATACTAGCAAATCGAATACAACAACACATTAAAAAAGCAATTCACCGTGATCAAGTGGGATTCATCCCAGAATCACAAGGATGGTTCAACATACATAAAACAGTTAATGTATTACACCATATCAACAAAACAAAGAACAAAAACTACATGATCCTATTAATAGATGCAGAAAAGGCATTTGATAAAATACAACATCATTTTATTTAAAACACTCAACAAAATGGGTATAGAAGAAAAATATTTCAACATAATAAAGGCCATTTATGACAAACCATCAGCTAACATCATATTAAATGGCATAAAACTGAGGACATTTTCTCTAAAATCAGAAACAAGACAAAGTTGCCTACTCTCTTCACTCTTATTCAATGTAGTGCTGAAAGTTCTAGCCAGGCCAATCAGACAAGAAAAAGAAATAAAAGGTGTTTATATTGGAAAAGAAAAAGTAAAGGTTTCACTTTTCACAGATAATGTGATCCTGTACATCGGAAACCCCAAAGACTCCACAAAAAGACTATTAGAACCAATAAACCAATACAGTAAGGTCGCAGGATACAAAATTAATATACAGAACTCTATTGCCTTCCTATATGGCAACAATGAAACATCATAAACGAACTAAAAATAAATCTCTTTTACAGTTGCAACAACAAAAAAATAGGAATAAATATAATAAAGAATGTAAAGGACCTATATAATGAAAACTACAAAGCATTGTTAAGGAAAATCGACCATATTACCCAAAGCGATATACAAAGTTAATGCAATTCCCATCAAAATTCCAATGTCATTTTTTTTTATTTTATTCATTTTAGAGAGGAGACAGAGAAAGAGAGAGAGAGAGAGAGAGAAAGGGGGGAGGAGCTGGAAGCATCAACTCCCATATGTGCCTTGACCTGACCAGTGCAGGGTTTTGAACTGGCGACCTCAGTGTTCCGAGGTCGACGCTTTATCCACTGCGCCACCACAGGTCAGGCTCCAATGTCATTTTTTAAAGAAATGGAACAAAAAATCATCAGGTTTATATGGAACTATAAAAAACCCTGAATAGCCAAAGTAATCCTAAGAAAAAAGAATGAAGCTGGGGGCATTACAATACCTGACTTCAAATTATATGATAGAGCCACGATAATCAAAACAGCATGGCATTGGCAGAAAAATAGACACTCAGACCAATGGAACAGAATAGAGAGCCCAGAAATAAAACCACATATATATGGTCAAATAATCTTTGATAAAGGATCCAAAAGCACACAATGGAGAAAAGAAAGCTTCTTCAATAAATGTGCTGGGAAAATTGGAGAGCCACGTGCAAAAGAATGAAACTCGACTACAGTTTGTCCCCTTGTACCAAAATTAATTCAAAATGTGGCAAAGACCTAAATATAAGACCTGAAACAATAAATTACATAGAAGAAAACATAGGTACTAAAGTCATGGACCTCTGCCATAAAGAGCATTTTATGAATTTGACTCCAAAGGCAAGGGAAGTGAAGGCAAAGATAAATGAATGGGACTATATCAGACTAAGAAGCTTTCTCACAGCAAGAGAAACTGACAACTAAACAAACAGAAAGCCAACTAAATGGGAGATATTTTCAAACAACAGCTCAGATAAGGGCCTAATATCCAAAATATACATAAGAACTCACAAAACTCAACAACAAACAAGCAAACAATCCAATAAAAAAAATGGAAAGAGGACATGAACAGACACTTCTCCCAGGAAGAAGTACAAATGGCCAACAGATATATGAAAAGATGCTCATCTTCACTAGCTATTAGAGAAATGCAAATCAAAACTAAAATGAGATACCACCTCACACCTGTTAGATTAGCTATCAACAAGACAGGTAATAACAAGTGTTGGAGAGGCTGTGGAGAAAAAGGAACCCTCATCCACTGTTGGTGGGAATGTAAAGTACTACAACAATTATGGAAGAAAGTATGGTGGTTCCTCAAAAAATTAAAAGAACTACCATATGACCCAACAATCCCTCTATTGGGCATATATCCCCAAAATTAAAAAACATTGGTACGTAAAGACACATGCAGCCCTATGTTCATTGAAGCGTTATTCACAATGACCATGACATGGAAACAACCAAAAAGCCCTTCAATAGAAGATTGGATAAAGAAGATGTGGTACTTATATACCATGGAATACTACTCAGCCATAAAAAATGATGACATTGGATCATTTACAACAACATGGATGAACCTTGATAATATTATACTGAGTGAAATAGGTAAATCAGTAGAAAACTAAGAACTATATAATTCTATACATAGGTGGCTCATAAAAATGAGACTCAGGGACATGGACAAAAGTGTGGTGGTTACAGGGATGGGGAGGAGATGTGAGGAAGGGTGTAGGGGGAGGGGAGGGGCATAAAAAACCAGATAGAAGGTGATAGAGGACAATTTAACTTTGGGTGAAGGGTATACAACATAATCAAATGTCAAAATGATCTGGAGATATTTTCTCTGAATCTATGTTCTCTAATTGATCAATGTCACCCTGTTAAAATTAATTGTCTAAATAAAAAAATTTCAAAATGTGGTTGGGCAGCTGAAGGATTGGTTTTTAACTCTTATGGACTTGAATTAATTTACATTTCTTCAGAGGCAGGCGGCCACCAGCTCCTATGTGCACGCAGGGCAGCAGGGCTTCGGGCACTGCCTCCTCCTTGGGGCATTTTCAGTTCCTGCTGTCCTGTCTGTCCTGCTTCCTCAGTCTGGCTGCTCCAGCTTTATGAAACCAGATGGTTAGCTCATCCTCCTTCCTCTCTCTGTAGCTGGTCATTTCTACCAGGGATCAGGGGAAGCCCTTTTGACTGGGTAAGACAACTGCTTACCCTGGAGTTCCCTGTGTGACTCTTCTTCTGAATCAGTCGGTTCTCCCATCCCCCGCATCCCATCCCCCACATCCCCCCAGTCTTGTCAGCTGCAACTGCTGAGTTCCCCTGTAACCCCTTTCTCACCCAGTTCCTGAACTGGCCCTGAGGAAGGTAGAGAGTGCACCAGTGAGGAGAGAGAAAGCTTGCAGGAATGACTGAATCAGCCAGTTGCATTACAGCTCCCTTATCAGCTTCCTAGGACAACTTGCAGCACAAATCAAGAAAAACAGGATTTGTAAATAGTAAGACAAATGGTCTGAAACTCCCCTCATGCCCCTTCCACTCCTGAGACAGGAGGGTTATGTATGCTCACAGACAAAGGAATCACATACCCTGTGCATGAACATGAAAGGTATAGAAGCGGTAAGAAATCTGACTTAGGGAAGCTCATGTTTTGAAGCCTATTAGGGCACGTTGCTCCGCCAGCTAAATAAATTTCTTTTCCTTAAAAAAAAAAAAAAAAAACATTTCAGATGCTTTTTTTTTTTTTTTTTGACATAGAGAGAGAGAGTCAGAGAGAGGGACAGACAGGAAGGGAGAGAGATGAGAAGCATCAATTCTTCATTGCAGCACCTTAGTTGTTCATTGATTGCTTTCTTATATGTGCCTTGACCGGGGGTACAGCAGAGTGAGAGACCCCTTGCTCAAACCAGTGACCTTTGGGCTTGAGCCAGAGACCATGGGTTATGTCTGTGTTCCCACAATCAAGCCAGCTACCCCCGTGCTCAAGTTGTTGAGCCCGCACTCAAGCTGGCGACCTCAGGGTTTTGAACCTGAGTCCTCTGTGTCCCCGTCTGAGGCTCTATTCACTGCTCCACCGTCTGGTCAGGCTCAGATGTGAGGCATTTTTAATAAACTTTGTAAAGTTATGGTATACATACTAAAAAAATATATACACACATTCTAAACTTACAGTTAAATTAAATTAATTTTAATAAATACTGACCAGTAAAATAATCAAGATCTAAAAATTTTCTATCAATCCAGAAAGTTCCCTGTAGCATACTTGTAACCAGTCACCTACCTCCTGGCTCATATTAACAGAATAAAAAATAAACGTAAGATTACATCCATATATATTTAAAAACATTTGATGAAATTTAACACTTTTCAATAGAATTCTTATCAAATTAGGAAGAGGACTTCTTTAACCTGATAAAGAGCATCTGTGAAAAACCTATAGCTAGCGTCACATGGGAGGATGAAAGCTGAAAACATTCCCCATACAATCAGGAAAACAGCAAGGATGTTTACTCTCAACATTTTTATTCAACATTGCATTGGTGGCCCTAGACAGCAAAATAAAGTAAGAAAAATGAATAAATAAAAGGCAAATGGATTGGTAAGTAAGAAGTTAAATGGTCTTTATTTGCAGACAATATGATCATTTATATAAAAAATTATTTGAAATTTATTTAAAATATTTTAAGACTAATAAGTGAGTTTACAAAGTTAAAGTGAAGATTAATATACAGAAATAAATTATATTTCTATCTATTATTAGCAAATAATCAGAAATTAAAATTAAATTTATAAAAATTTTGTTATTATTTACTGAAAATTATCTATGCACCTTCCTTTTCACTCCTGAGAAGTAATCTTACATATGTTAGGTGGTTGACGTTATCCCATAGGTCACTGAGTCTCTCCTATTTTTTCTTTGATTATTTTTTTTCTCTCTCTGCTTCAATTTAGATAATTTCTATTGCTGTGTCTTCATGTTAATTTTGTTCTTTTTTCTTTTTCAGTATTAATCTGCTATTAATTATACTAAGTATACTTTTATTTCAGATATTGTATTTTTCATCTCTAGAAGTTCTTTTTTTATTATGATCATGTTCTTTAGGAGATATTGATTACATTTATAATACATAGTTGATTTAAAGTCATTCTCTTTTAACAACATCATCAATATAATTTCTGGCTCTGCTTCTATTTTTTTCTATTTTGTGATAACAATTTGCTGTTTCTTTGCCTGTATAATAAATTTTTGTTGACTATCCTATTATAAATATTACAAAATTAGGTGTTTATTTCATTTTATTTCTTTACAGAGTGTTGAAGTAGTCTTGTTAGGCAATTAAATTACTTACAAAGCTTGCATTTTAAAGCTTACTTTTAAGCTTTTTATAGGGTTGGTCTAAAGTAGCTTTTACTCAAGGACTAATTCAGCCACAGGATCAATCCATGACTCTTTAGTTTCCTTATTGAATTCCCTGAAGGTTTAATGAGATTTCTCTTTCTAGGTAGAAGGAGTTAAATATCCTTCAACCTTGTTTGAGCTCTAGGAGTTGTTCAGCATAGTTACCCAATAGGTATTTCCTCCCAGCTGTTGCTTTCTGTGGAGTTTTACTGACTGCATGCATAGCTAAGTGTATCTTTATGCATGTCTCTCTGTATAGATCGCTCCTTTCCAATACTCTGTCCTCCAGATTCTGGCTGTCTCAGAATTTGTCTTTTCACGTCAGCAACTCCTGTGTGCTTTGTATGGGATCTTACCTCCTGGGCTATCTTCTGCAGGCAGACAACAAGACCAATGGTAGGCTTCACCTCTGTTTCTCTTTTCTCAAGGATCACAACCCTCCTCTAACTATTGTCTAAATGTCTGAAAGCATGTTTAATATATTTCATCTGGTTTTCTAGTTGTTTATGGTAAGTAGACTGGTTCCGTACCATTCAAAAGTAGAAGTCAACTATATGTGGATTTTTAGGAGTTATGTCCCTTCTTTTTACTACTCATTGGCCAGAACTAAGGCTATCTCTACTTATAAAGGAAACTGGAAATGTAGCATGTTTTAAAATAGGTGGTCTTATGCTCAGTCAAAACATTAGGGAAGAAAATTTTTTGAGAAAGAGTGAGCAGTATCTACCATAACTGCACAATTACCAGTTTAGTAGTTTCCTGAGTGGAGGGTCATAGCCTTCCTTACTTCAGTGACCTGTGAAGAGCCTGCTGCTCATGGACAGCTCAGGAAAATCACAATGGGGGAGGGAGGGAGAGGGAATGGCCCTGAACACTGAACTCATAATTATCTACCAAAGAGAAAATTAGGCATGAGGAAAAAAGACAATGTATGCACAGAGAGGAGAGCCTTGGAGAAAAAGTTGAAAACTTCTTGGACCTCTAAATGCATGAACTTATAGGTTATTTAAAAATTTTGTTGAGGAATTGAAGTCTATAAAACCAGTTACTCCCCTCACATCAAATATCCTTTACCAGTCACTCATAGCACTTATTTCAAAGCTCAGATAATAAGCAAGCTACTACCAGATGAAGCCTTTTCTGACCCCCAGCCTTTGGTAAATAGCTCTTTTATGGCATGATTTATATTAAGTTCTTTTAGAAGTGGCAAAAGAAATAAAAGATTTTTATTTCTTTTACTTCTTTATTTTCCTCACAGTGCCTTCCAAAGTGAGCACAGAACATGTTAAATAAGAACATTGTTTCTTGATCTGGTATCCAACACTAGTTGGAAGTTGTTTGAGGGTTAGTTGAGACATCAGAAAAGAACAAGCATTGTTATATCACCTGCCTTCTTACCACTGGGGAGATGGGACCCCTTTCTCAGTGAGGCAGTCCTTGACTACTCTATCAAAACAGCAAACACACAACATCATTACAACCCTTTCTTTTTTTAATTTTTCCCTTACCCTACTATAGGGGTTGGGAACGTTTTTGGCTGAGAGAGCCATACAATATGTTTAACACTAAATACAAGTAAATGTGTGCATTTTATGTTACACCAACACTTTTAAAGTAAAATAAGTCTCTGAATTCTTTTTAATAATGTTGTTATGCTGTTGCTAACCAACGATGAATAAAGCACTTCTTACCATCAATGCAACTTCTGCTGCTGCATGGTTTTGCTGATGGCTTTGTAGTCTGGTTGATACGTGGTGAGGTTAAGCGTCATGCAGCCGTTGAGACTTTCATCCATTAAATGTGATTGTAGGTTGGTTTTAACGTTCTTTAGATGTGAGAAAGACTGCTCACATGCATACGTAGAGCCAAACATTGTCAGTACAGCAATACTCACATGCTGTAGTGTGTGGTATGTGACGCTATAGTGTGTGGTATGTGGCGGGAGTGTGTTCCAAGTTTTGACAATCAGCTGGTTCGTGGTTGAAGTATTTTCATTTCTCCCCACTTGTGTTTGCTTACCAACTCTGCTTGCTGTAGTGCAAGTCTTTTCAAATCTTCATTCAGTAGCTTGAACTTATTCACTCACATGTCTGAGGGCTTCAGGTCAGCAGCTGGTAGCTCAAAATCTCTGACAGAGATACCGAGGATGTAACTCAGGTTGGCACTGTCCACTGCACACTCACATGGAAGGGTG
The DNA here is from genome assembly GCA_037038555.1 of Rhynchonycteris naso. Lineage (NCBI taxonomy): Eukaryota > Metazoa > Chordata > Mammalia > Chiroptera > Emballonuridae > Rhynchonycteris > Rhynchonycteris naso. Next base: position 79,487,129 of record CM072999.1, on the reverse strand, counting down.
ATGAACTTAAAAAGATGAGTGCGCTCATGAAATTCTCCAAAGCCTGCTTTGAATGACTGCAGGAGATTAGATGTGAAGTTCGCTAGCTGCTGGAGATCAAGATATTGTGCAGGGACACTTGCTGTGCATGCATCTTTAAACTCTCCCAGGTTTTCAAAGTGTAGTAAATGACCTGTTTCAATGTCAGCGATGAAGAGTTCCAGCTTGTTTTCAAATGCAAACACTGCTTGTTGAAAGGATAAGACTTTATTTTCAACGCCTTGCATTTTCACACTGAGCTGGTTCAGATGTTCAGTCATGTCCACGAGATAGAACTTCAGGAGCCACTCAGTGTTTGCTAACTCAGGATGCTCAACATTTTCCATTTCAAGAAAAGTCCAGATTTTGCTCAGACAAGCTGCAAAACGGCTGAGCACCTTCCCTCTTGACAACCAATGCACATTGCTGTGCAGAAGCAGACCAGGATAATGATTCCCAACTTCATCCAGCACTGTTTTAAATGGGCGATCATTTAAAGCTCGGGCAACAATAAAGTTGACCACCCGAATGACCAGTGACGTCACCTCACCAAGCTGCTATCCACACATCTGAGCACAAAGCACCTCCTGATGTAGGATGCAGTGAAAACTTAGGATGGGTCTCTTTTCATGTTCACGAAGAAGCGCTACGAATCCTCTGTTTTTCCCCACCATGCACGGAGCACCATCAGTACACACTGACATAAGTTTATCCATGGGTAGATTTTTTTTCTTTAGCGAACTCAGTGACAGACTTGAATAAATCCTCCCCTCTTGTTGTCTCTTTCATCGGCAAAACAGCAAGACTTTTCTCACATAGTGTGTCACCGACAGCATACCTTGCAGTCACGCTGAACTGGGATAAATGGCTTATGTCTGTTGACTCATCCAAAGCGCGAGAAAAGAATGGTGCTGCATTTATGTCCTTCACTTGTGTTGCCTCAATTTGATTTGCCATCATGATGGTACGATCATGAACAGTTCTTGCTGACAGAGGTATGTCTTTTATTTGTTTGATTATCTTGTCTTTATCCAAAAAGTCATCAAAAAGTTCATTGGCAACATCAAGCATGAATGGTTTGGCATACTCCCCATCTGTGAATGGTTTTCCGTTTCTCACGATTGCTAAAGCACCAGCAAAGCTAGCCGAATTCCAGTCACCTTGTTGGGTCCAAAAACAGAGTTGCTGCTGACTAGCTTGCACTCTGAACAGTAGCTCTTGACATGCTTTCCTGCTGCTGTCCCCCGCTTGATTTTTCGATGCAAATGTAGTATGGCGTGTGTTGAAGTGCCGCTTTATATTTGACCATTTCATCAATGCAATTCAATCATTGCATATTAGACACACTGCAGAACCTGCTCTCTCCACAAAGGCAAATTCCTCTATCCATTTCTGCTGGAAAGTACGATACTCCTCATCTTTTTTTCTTTTAGCCATCTTCTTCGTCAAAAGGGTTTCTGCAATTAGCTAGCTGACTACTTGATTAAAAGGAGGGAAGTTTATTTCCTGACCTCACAATGATCCATGTATGTTACACATTATCCAATAAAAATTTGGTGTTGTCCCAGAGGACAGCTGTGATTGGCTCCAGCCACCCGCAACCATGAACATGAGGAAATGAATGGATTGTAATACGTGAGAATGTTTTATATTTTTAATGTTATTTTTTTTATTAAAGATTTGTCTGTGAGCCATCAAAAGAGCAACACCTGGCTCACAAGCCATAGGTTCCCGACCCCTGCCCTATTACCATAAGACATACAACATATTGTAGATATTTATTGTCTTTCTTATTTTTTCTTAGCGAGAGAGAGACAGAGACAGAGAGAAGGACAGATAGGGACAGATAGATAGGAAAAGAGAGAAATGAGAAGCATCAATTTCTCATTGCAGCATCTTAGTTGTTCATTGATTGCTTTCTCATATGTGCCTTGACCAGGGGGCTCCTGCCAATCCATGACCTTTTGCTCAAGCCAGTGACCTTTGGGCTTAAGCCAGCAACTTTGGGCTCAAGCCAGCGACCATGGGGTCATGTCTATGATTCCATCCTCAAGCCAGTGACCCTGTGCTCAAGTTGTTGAACCCATGCTCAATCCAGATGAACCCGTGCTCAAGCCAGTGACCTTGGGTTTCAAACCTGGATCTTCTGTGTCCTAGGCCAATCTCTATCCACTGTGCCACCATTCTTTATCCATTCAGATAAGAATTGGGATATGTACTCTCTCTCTCTCTCTCTCTCTCTCTCTCTCTCTCTCTCTCTCTTTGTCACTGCTATATTTCTTAGTGTGTAAACATTAACCCTTTGAGTAGTGAGTTTTTCCGTGCTCGCTGACCCCTGGGAGTGAGGCTTTTTTTTCAAACAATGAAATGAGTTCCAGTTACAGCTTTAATAACTTAAAGTCATGTTTGTTTGATAACCAATTTATGGCAACCAGAAGGACATACATCTGCCTTTCTTTAATGTTGCCTTACACATTTTTAAAATAAAATATTTTGTACGATCGTACTCTGGATGGTCAGGAGGCACAAGGACGTACATGAATGTTTGTACTACTCAAAGGGTTAATGGAATGAAATAATAGGAGAAGGAACAAGGAAGTTAAGTGACAGGGACACTATGGAAGAAACTGAGATGAGGTCTGAAAGTGTAGCAGGACATTTGCTACCCTCTAAATGACAAAGGGGGTTATGTTTGATGAGAGGATCTGAGTAGCTATTTAAGAGCCATGTAAAAAAGAAAGTGAAATATGAAGAGGCAGGTGAATCAGTTTTCCTCTGTCATGTTTGAGTAATTCAGACACTTCATATATTTAGTTTGTAGGAGAGTCTTTTAAGAGTTACAGTAGAAAATTACTAAATCACAGAAAAATTTATGAAGTAAGTAATATTAGATTTGTAATGAAAAATTAAGACAAAAGAACCAGAAATGCATTCTTCAATTTTTATTTTGTTTCCAATCAACGAATGTAGCTTTTTTCTATAATTAAACTTCAGATTGCCATGGGTCCTAGAAACCAGTAGTATAATGACTGGTTCTTGTCCCCCTATTTTCTCCTGCCTTATGATTTGAAAATGGGTGTTTTATTTTCTTCTCATTTTTACATTTATTCCAGAATCCCTTCTCCATTCCTTGGCCTCCATTCAGTACCAAAGGGCTTATTATTCCAAAGTTAAAAAGCCATAAGCTAGGGAAGTTTATAAAACAAACTGCAACAGAGGCACAGCTATCATCTTACCATTATAACCACTATGAATTGCTGGGTGGCACCAGGAAGTATACTGGTACCTTGGCATATGGCAGTTGGAACATGGTAATTTGGATAAATTAAAAGTTGGTATGGAGTTGCCATTAAGCTTTTATCCGGTTCTGGAATATAAGTGTGAGAGTGTGAATATAAGAGAGTATGTATGTTGTGTGTGAGAAAGAAATGGGAAGGAAGTAGGAAAGAGGATGTAAAATCTATCCTAGGCCCTGGCTGGTTGGCTCAGTGGTAAAGTGTCATTCCAACATGTGGATGTCCTAGTTCGATTCTCAGACAGGGCACATGGGAGAAGTGACCATCTGCTTCTCCACCCACCCTCCCCCTTCTCTTTCTCTTATCCTCTCCTACAGCCATGGCTCTATTGGTCGAGTGCATTGGCCCTGGGTGCTGAGGATGGCTCTGTGGAGGCTCTGCCTCAGGTGCTAAAAATAGCTCGGTTGTGAGCATGGTCCAAGATGGGCAGAGCATCTGCCCCAGATGGAGGCTGCCAGGTGGATCCTGGTCAGGGCACATGTGGGGGTCTGTCTCTTTATCTCTCCTCCTCTCATTTTGTAAAAAAGAAGAAAAAAAATCCATCCTAGGCTCTGCTAACTTTATGTCTTGATTATAAATGACTGGGAGGCATCACAACTGAACTCTACAGTTTTTCTCTTTCTGTGGATCTCAGTGTTTTGTTGCCAGTTCTCTTTTGCTGGTGCCCACCAACCTGAATGGTTGATTAGCTTTGTCCATTCCATTTCTTGATCAAAGGAGTATTCTAACTGAAAGGATAGGATTCAAATTCTACAATGCATATAACTTTCAAACAATCAAAACATGTAAACAATAAGCAAAGCAGAAATGGAGGTTGGGGTCAGAAGGAGAGAGATGTGTGAAGAGTTGGTAGACTTTTACTTCATTGTGAATTTGGGTCAGACATAAGCCCACATGCTTTTAATTTTAAACCAGAATCTTAGCATGTAACAAAATTGCTGAAAGCATATGACTGTCTAGGGTAAGAGGTCAACCAATTGAGCTACAGTGGACTGCTCCTTGGAGAAAGCATGGGTTGACAGTGTGAAAAAAAACATGGTGGCCAGCTTTCTCCCAACACAGTCCTCAACTGTAGGTTCAGATTTGATATCTAATTGTGTAACAATGTTTCAGCACAACTGAACTCATTCACCCATCTGAATATTGTCTGTAATTTCAAAAGCTAAAATTTATAGAGCCCAGTGAGCTGAAAATTACAGGGCATTGTGCTACACAAGAAAATTAGTCTCGTGTTTATTTTTGAGATTTCAATTTCAAATTTAATTAAGGATAAAAGATTCCTTACAATATTTTAATGATTTTTTTTCTCTTACACTCTTGGTGACAAATTTCCCATGGTTGGCAAACTCACTAACACTTTGTGACTTAGATACAGAAACTTATGCGCAAGGTGGATAGAGTGCTAGCAACAACACCCACCCATCCAGTGAACCCAACATAGAGGGGCAGGGATAACCCCACTTGGCAAGGAGTACATCAGTGCTTGTAAGAAAAGAACCCTAGATTGCATAGACTAAATGGTCGTCATCATACCTGCCTCATGTCCCTGAAATAAAGTAGAAAAGGGGCAGTTTTTCCTTGGTCCCTTCTAATTTCTGTTATAAGAACCTGTGATGTTTTTTTCCTGGCATTCTTCCTGTTCTTCTGTGTCTATCACTGCATTTTTTTCATGCCAGATCAATGACTCCACCACGCTTGGAATAACAGCCACTTCCCTCCATTATTTCTCTTGTATTGGAAAAGAAAGGAAAGCTCAAGTTAATCTGGGCTTAGGCAACAAAAACATTTTGGCACTGCAAATAAATTACCTAAATGTGTTGGGAGACATATTATTCTCCAGATAAATCCTAAGTATTGTACCACATGGGAGTGAAATATGGTTGGCCCAGGGGGTTAGGAAATTAACCTCAAAGTACAGAGTGGCAGGTGGGAGAGTGGTGAACACACAAGGCAGTGGCTCTGTGTGATACCTGCTATGCTATTTCATCAACGTGGGGATCCCAGATAAAGGAAACCCTTCTGCCATTCTGTCCTTTGGGGTTATTTTTCTAACTTTTCTGAGTTCTAATAATGAAGTCATCAGACATATTCTAAACTGCAACAGGGGAGTTTGTAGTCATAAAACCTGAGTCTCAGTATCCATCCATCCATGTTGCTAAAGAAGAAATGATGAGCCTATCTTTTCTCCTCTTTCCCTGCTTCTCCTCTGCTTCTGGTGAGAGATATTCCTCCCACAACTTTTTCTATTTGCTTCAGGGGTTGCTGAAAAATCAGGAGCAGAGAGTGATGATGAAAATAACAATAGCTGCTAGAATGCTGGTGGCCGAGGCCAGGCAGGTTTACATTGGATTTGGGCAGAGGGTAGAGAAACTGCAGAGCTGGAAAGGGTTGGGCCATTCTGTTTAATGAAGTCTCATAATGGTGGACAAGCACACAGGCAGGAGAAACCTCTACTCTAGCACACAAATAGCAAGAATGGCCCCTCACAGTGGCGGGCGGGCAAGCGGGCAGGAAGTCGGCCATCCACAATGCCCCATCTCTCTGGAACGCCAGCCCCCATAGCGTTACATAGGCCACACACACGTGGTGCAGCCACGCATTCACGTACCAGTCAGGCAAAGTGCTTGCAGCTGGTCACCCCACAAGCAAGCCATTTACTGTTTATTTCATGAGCTAGACACTAATATTCCCACTTCAATCCTCAAACAAATTTAGGATGAGAACATTGTTTTCTCCATTTTCTCATAAGGAAACTTAGAATAAGAAAACTGAAGAAACTACCAAGAAATAAAGCAGGCAGTGTTGGACATTTCTGAAGTCCATGCCTTCACTAAGCTATGTTAGGTCTTATAATTTGTAAAGCCCGATATAGATACATGGTATTGGTTATAGTTATTAAACCCCTTTGCAACTCTAATCCTGCAACTGTAAATTGTCCTTGATGCCCTAAGAAATATCTGAGCCAGGAAGTTTAGCAAAAGGCATCTGACAAGTTAGATGACTAACACCTTACAGGACAGGCTATCAGGATACCTTAAAATTTTTCCCTTTGACTTTTATGACTTCCAAATTTACTGTAGCATTTGTAGAGAAAAGGTGGTGCTGAATAATATATAGTTGTCAATCTCTTCTCTTAACATTTTCTAGTAGCTCAATCTCTCCGATAGCAAGCGTTTTCACTCCAGTAATAGTACACAAAATACATAGAGAGGACTGTGGGGCAGCTGTGTTAGGCTTGCTTGCTGGTTTACCAGCTGCAAGCCCTTTCTTTACCTAATTAGTGTGTGAGCACATGGCAGTGCCACGTGTGTATGGCCTATATAAGGTTACGGGTGCTTGTGCTCCAGAGAGATGGGGGATTGTGGATGACGGATTGCCTGCCTGCCCACCCGCCACTGTGAGGGGCCATTTTGCTTTTTGTTTGCCTTAGCGGCGGTTTCCCTGCCTGTGTGCTTGTTCGCCGTTGTGAGACTTTATTAAACGAAATGGCCTAACCATTTCCGGCTCTGCAGTTTCTCTACCGTCTGCCCGAATCCCATGTAAACCTGCCTGGCCTTGGCCATGGCATTACAGAGGACTTTAGGGTTTACAGAGTTCTTTCATATAAATGACCATATTTAAATTTCATCTAGTTTAAAAGCTACAAATTATTATTTTTTTAAAAAGCTACAAATTATTATAAATGAGAAAATTAATCTGTTCAATTACTTTATAAATGAGAAAATTAATCTGTTCAAGGGGCCATAAATTGTACCCTAAAAGTCTATATTTCCCAATTATAAAAATATGCCTGGTTGTATCACCATAATTCATTCTCAAAAGTATTCTAATTTAGGGATAAATTATATAATCAACTTCATCAATAGCATGGAATTAAACACAGAATTTCACTTGCAACTAGGACATTTTGATAACAGAGTAAGTTACATCTTGGGCCATTAGGGACTCAGCTAAACCTCTCTTACCTAAGGTGATTCCTTAAGCAAGACAGATATTTGGGGCATCAATAATCTTATTTTTAACTCCCTCCACCTGTATGTGAAAGCCCCTCTCAAGGTCAACCACTCCGTGTTTGGTTCTGAGTCTGGCAGCACATCAGATCCACCTGGTGAGCCTTTTAAACTCAGGGCTGCCTAAGTCCCACCTGGGACCAATTAAGTCACTAAGTCCCACCTGCAGGGGTGGAATCTTGGAAATACCATTTTTCAAAAGCTCTCCAGACAGAGCTTTTGACAGTGTAGCCAGAAGTGATGATTGGGAGCATGTGAACAGCCAGAGTTGTAGTGATGAAGTATATTAGACCCATGGGGAAGGCGTTGCAAAGGAGAGAGCCAGGGTGAGAGTGGGGCAGGATGCCAAAGAGTGGAAAGGAAAGATATTGCTGGCTACCTTTTCTATCTTTGAAACCCATCTGTGCCTATCTCAACGTACATGAGGTAGGATTATTTAGGAAAAAATGCGTAAGTAAAACTTGTATCTGTTCACATCATGTCTTCTAAGGGACAAAACCTCTTTATTATTTTATTTATTTCAGAATGTGCTCACTGAAAAAGGAGAAAAGTACCCCATTGTGCAGTGAAAGACAGGGGTCACAGAAAGGCCAGGGGCTGATAACCCAGACCTGGAATAAGCAGTCACAATTTCTAAGCATTAAACTGATGCCCTGTGAAAATGCAGGCATGGTGAAAAAGAAGTTTCACTATTTTCCCAATTCTTGAGAGTATTTTCATAATATTATTAGACCTACTTAATGGTTATTTATTGCAATTAATGTTTATTTTCCTTTGAAATGCACTAAATCATATCCTAATCTCTTTGCTATAATTTTTCCATGGAAAGAAAATAACATTTCAGTTGATGCAATTTCAATATGCTGGGAGCTCAGTCTCCAGTTTCAAACCCTATCCAGATCCAGAGCCTGGGGAGAAGGAGGCCAGGCCAGGGACTTGTTCCTTCCTGGTGAAGATGACTACACTGTAGAATCATTGAATTCTTTGCTGACAACTTCAAGTAACCCAAATTCTTTCCTCTAGTTTTTTTTCCTGTGTAAATACATTTTGTCTGTCCTAGGATTCTATTATAAGAGGTCATTTTTCAGCCTTTCCTCCAGCTGTCACCCTGTCATGTCTAATTTTTCAATCTTTCCTCTCACTTCCCTGATGATTTGCCTCTATTTCCTCTGGGGAAAGATGGACACATAGAAATAAGCCAAGTGCTTTAAATACTACATGCCTAAGAGATGCTTTACCCCAAATCTTAACCCACTACACCAGCTATTGGTGGAGACTAGAGAAGGGAGAGAGGCATAAGATATTGCAGAGAGGAACTTTTGCTAGACCTCAATCAGCCAGTTCTAGTATGAGTGGAGGATGGAAGTGTGGAATGGACTCCTGGCTTTCTTCTTTCACGGCACTGGTTAGTCATATACAGGTAGAGCAATAAGTTTAGGGCCATTCCTTAGACCCACTGTCTGGTGTCTTAGCCTATGTTAAATAATAATGTATAATATTATTTTATGCAGAGGTTGAAGAATAACCCTCAGAATTTAGTTTCCTCAGGCTGGTGTAGCAGCATAAACAAAAAGTAAATCCAAAGATGGTTTGTTTTTAATAGTCACAATTCCTGCTCATGTTTCTCTTCAGGAACCTTTAGTGGTCTCATGATGAATAGCGGAAGAGGTGACTGATTCCCTCTTCAATGTCTGGCATAGAGATCTGGCCAGGTAAATTGAAATAAGTCCCTGACCTCTTGGTAGAAGATCTAAGTCACTAAAAGTCTCAATGCTATGAAACAGTTGAGAAAACAAGTCAAATTGTTGATCTGCTCACAGAATTAAACATAACCTAAAAAATTATTTGACATAGAATGAGTTTAGTAGGGTGGAGTCTGCAGTCTGAAGAAGACTTCTGTGAAATGCTTCCTTGATCCACCTGGTAAATCTGGATGGACTTCTTGAAGGGGAAAGGAAGGCTAAAGGAGTACTTTTGAGCCACATTTGATTATAAGGGGGATCCTTAAGAGCCCAAGAAATGAAAAATTCAGACCTGAGTGTTACTGAGGAAGAATGCAGAAGTGAAAGATAAGGGAGGCATTAGCATACCAGATATATGATGGAGAACTATTACTCTCTGTGTTTGCCTGTCTCCTTTATAAGCCTCTCAAGGTCTGGGTCACATCATAGAATCTTAATAAATGATTGTTGAGTTAATAAGTATATAACTTAATGAATAGCTGAGGGTATGAATGAAGTCATAAATAGAAGTATTTACTCTAAGTGGCATTGCTAACAGTCTTGGCTATGAGTTTAGGACTGCTATTTGTTACCTATCATTTTCCTTTGCCCAACCATACAGCTCTTGATGATATTTCAGAGAATTTTGCCACCAGCAAAGGATACTTGCTTTTGGTATTTTGAAGGAAGACAGCAGTTTAACAGTTATATTGACTTTAAATTTAGCAGCATTGGGCAAGAATAGAAATGTTCTAATCCTGCCTCCTCCTACGGAATGTGAATTGTGGTCAGAGTAATATGTTTTTGCCTCCTGTGATTTAGATCAAATTTCATAGGCCAGACAGGGCGTTGGGAGCCAGGCACTCTCCCTAGTAAACAGTGTCACACCTCCCTTGGCTGGCCCAGGGCACTATGTGTGCCCTGGCATTAGAGAGGCCTTGCCAGGGCTTGCCTGTTCTCCCTGCCCTGTTTCTGTGTCCAGTGTTCATGTGGCATTTGGCTTCCTATTATTAGAACTGGGCAGTGCAATGATGTGCAGGTGTGAGAGGTGCACACACGTGTGCTTTGAGAAGGCTGGCTCAGGAGAAAACACTCAGGGCCTGGACACATCTTAGAGTTTTATGTCTCCACTTCCCATAAGAAATAAAGGTCACTATCTTTCAAAACTTCCACTGGAGAAGGCTGAGCTGACCTGGTGGGGCCATGCTAAGTGGTTGAGCCATTCTCTCTCTATGTAGCAGACCTGGAAGATATCAGAATGGCATCTCCATAGACAGGAGCCAGTAGGGAAATCTACCTTCACAGGCCACTAAGAAAGGAGTTACCCATTGTCTGCTAGATTTAGCACCTTTATCTCTCCACCATGTGGGCTCAGCATGTTTGCTTCATTTCACCATTTGCTTCAGCCACTGTCTATTATTGCCAGCAAATTCTCTCTCTTTTTTTTCTTTTTTCATTATGAGAGAGACAGAGATAGAGAGATAGGGACAGACAGACAAGAAGGGAAAGAGATGAGGAGCATCAACATGTAGTTGTGGCACCTTAGTTGTTCATTGATTGCTTTCTCATATTGCCTTGACCAGGCGGTTCCAGCTGAGCCAGTGACCCCTTGCTCAAACCAACAACCTTGGGCTCAAGCCAGTGACTTTTTGGCTCAAGCCAGTGACGATGGGGTCATGTCTATGATCCTGCACTCAAGCCAGTGACCCTGCACTCAAGCTGGTAAGACCTGCTCAAGCTGGAGGAGCTCGGGCTCAAACCAGAGAACTTGGGATTTTGAAACTGGGTCCTCAGCATCTCAGGGCAACACTCTATCCAGTGCACTATCACCTTGGTCAGGCCACAGAATTCTAAATCGAACCTGGGAGTAAAGGATTTTACCTTCAGAGGAGAAACATTGTGGATTTTTCATTCTTTCAGAACCTCTCCTACAGTTTCCCCTCCCCCCACATCTTGAGAGTGCTGACAATTTAAAGGCTTGATAACTGGCCTTAGAGGATAGGAATTAGGCTATATAGCAAGAAAAGTAGATTTTGGAATAGGGGAGAAGAGAATGAAAATGGAAGGTATAAGAAGGAGCAAAAATAAAATCTAACAGATGCATATTAATTTTGCTGAACTGGCATCATGTATTTTAAGGATGCTGTACAATCAGATAAGAGTTATTCACCTATTTCTGTTTTATAGATCCATGTAGTAATCTATATTAGGAATAAAACAACCTCTATTTTTTTTAAGTCACAGATATTCAGCCTATGAAAATACTAAGATCTTATGAAAGTTTAACTGATGTTCATTAAGAAAAACAAAAACCCATCCCCCATTTAGTTTCTCTTGACAGCACACATAGTAGTAGCTAAGCATATTGAGCCTCAAACCGCCTGGCAGAAAGTTTTCTTCTTGCTCCTGTATTATGAACAAATGTGTACTGGGAATATTCATCAGATGTTCAGATTAATTTGGACAGTTGGGAAGTTAATGCATAGATACTACATACAATTGTTAAAAGTAGAAGTAATGTCGTATGGTAGTTCTCTCTTGTGACCCCTCCTTGAACCTTCTGACCTATTATTAGATTAGGTTCATCCTTTATTAATTACCTTTAGTTAGTAAGATTTCTATGGTTTGTAAATTTGAACTTTTTTATTTAACTAATTGAATGAATATATAAAAACTATACCTCATAATTGATCATGAGCACTGAATTGTTCCTTCTCTTTATTTTTTTTTCAGTTTCTTCTCCTTATTGAATGTTTTTCTTCCAACAATTGTTTTTTGTTCATGATGCTTTTCTTTGTAAGTATTTTGTGAGGTTTATTTTCTAATACTTTCTAAAGTATGACTATCTCATAGGTTGGTAAACTATTAGTTTAAATATATGATATCAGCTAATAAACTTATGTTCCACCATTCAATGAAGTGATTGAACTTGCTTTGATCAAGAAATATCCCAAAGTTATAGCTCTCAGGAAGCAATAAATAAAACAGAATAAGACATTGGTTTTAACTATAAGCATAATATTCTACCCAATTAGTTACACCGATGAGAAAATAACATAACCCTTTTGCAAAGGCCTTCAGAATTTTAACATCTCACACAATCAGACTGTTAAATGTAAATCTGTGAAGATAAGACACATTGACTTCTTGGCTATGGTTTATTTGAGGTAACATAAAGAATCTTTACAGTTCATACATAATCTTATTTTCTGTCAGTAAGAACTAACAGCCAAAATAGTTCCATGGATGTGTGTGTCATGAACAGAGGTTTTTCAGATGTTTGTATGAGAGTCAGAGGAGATTGTTTCTGGATTACCCTGACTACCCCACATACTAGACATTGTTGCCTGAGTCCACTTTCAACATCATGGTTAGTAAGTTATGACAACTTCATCATCATTTGAAAATGGGTTTAAAGGTATATATGTATATCTTGCAGGTATCCACTAAAAAAAAAACAACAAAAAAAAAACAGGCCAAGGCCTGTAAAGTGGGTCCAGATCCCATTGGCTGGTCTGATCTGCTGCTACAGGAGCTGCAACTCTTTCCCACAGCAGGCCAACCCATGGGTTTGAGTCCCAAGGAGGTCTATGACTGCACCATGATTCACTAACTCTGCAGAAGCAAAACTGGCTCTGTCTTTGTCCTCAGGCTTCAGCTCAGGACCTTGGCCTCTCTTCCCTCTCAGCACAGACAAACGGGCAACAATAAGTATGAAGAGTCAGGTAAAACCATCAAGCTATATCCACCCTTTTAACATTACCATCAATGTTAAACCAAGAGTCATGAAGAATTTCAGAATTTGAACTAAAGATTTGAAAACAAAAATAGCAGGAGAAGGCACACGAGCAAAGAAGCGTATTTCCAAGTAGAGGTTATAGACCTTATTTTAATGAGAACTCAATTATTTATAGGAAATTTAATAGGAAGCTTTATTCTAATTGGTTAACATGAGTTATGTTTTCCCAAGTTTCTTAAAGCTGAGAATTAATAGACTGGTAAATAAAATTTCAAATCTTTGAAACACAGGAGATTCTTTTTCTAGCTACAGGAAAATCACTGTTTAGAATAATGTGTCTTAGACTTTGGGGGTTCTTTTTGTCTTACTGTGTTTCTTTTTAAGGCATTCTGCTTATTCCCAGAAGAGCCTGGTGAGCTTTTCTTTTGTGGGTATTAAAAGGTTTTGTTTTTAGCAAGTACTTACTATATGTAAAGCATAGAATTCCCTCAAAAGCATATCTATTCCCTCAAAAGATATATATATATATATATATATATATATATATATATCGATATCTAAGAGAGTGAAGGAAAAAGTATAAATATGAGTGGGGGTATAAGTAGGGGTGGGAAGGAGGACAATAGGTGATTTTGTCTGAAACCTACTTACTAAATGATTAGCTTTCCAAATGAGTTTCACCCAAACTACTTTTAACTATTTAATTGTAGCTTCTCAGTTTTATTTTACCTTTCTCACTAATGTTTAAGATATATTGCTCTGGTCTCTGCTTCCAGATCTCTGTTATAGTTGAATATTAAAGGGTGGAGAGAGGGGGGATATTGAAGGGCATACAAAAACATATCTATAAGCATAAACTTTTAAATATAAATAACATATTATTTTTTCATTAATTTGTTCATAATTTATAAGTATTTTTATATTTTAAAAAATGATTTCCAGAAATATAATCTTACTTAGTATATCATAAGTATATACCTGTTAACTAAATATTGGTCTAAAGGACCCATTGACATATAAGGCCAATCAGGGTTTTCCCCTGGGAACAATTAAAAGTTAACAACCCTGGGGCTGGGGAGCTGAGAGAACAGATTTGAGACTGACAAAAGCTATTTTTCCTCTCTGTCTAGAGACTCAAGTTAAACAGGAATAGGCAGAAATAAATGAATGAGGTATTGTCTTAGTCCATTGAGGCTAAAAATACCACAGACTGAGTGGCTTATAATAAACATAAATTTACTTCTCACAGTTTTGGGGGCTCAAAAGTGCAAGATCAACATGCCAAGACATTTGATGTCTGGTGAGGACTCATTTCCTGATTCACAGACAGCCATCTTGCCACTGTGTCCTCACATGGAAGAAAGGTAAGGGAGCTCTCTTGGGCCTTTTAAATAAGGGCACTAATCTCACTCATGAGAATTCTGTCCTTATGACCTAATCACCTCTTAAGGACTCTATCTAAAAATACCCTCACATTGGGGATTAGATCTCAACATGGGAATTTGGGATGAATATAAAAAATCAACCCATAGCAGATACAGAGAGAAAGATGGTCCTGGAGGAAATGAATGATACCCTTGTCCCAGTTGTTTATCTTTACTTTAATCCCTTGAGTTGACAAGAACTATGAAGGGTCTGAGATTTTACCCTACTTGCAAGCTGACAATTTTGCCTGCCACAGGTTCATGGATGCTACACAGAAGACATGATACTCTTGGTACAGAGAGAAAAAGCTTTATTACTCACACTCATAATAGGAGCCACAGTATCAAGTTTCCTTGTGCCCATTCCTTGAGTCCCTACTTGATGATGTAAAGAGGGCCAGGTGTCATCTGCACATACACTCAGTTGCATTACAGAAGAGAAACCATGAGCTTAGGGAACTCAGATCTTTTATGGTGGGCAATAAGCCTACTTTCCCTTTATTTGAGACTGAAACACCAGCTATTTACTACAGAAATATCCTTGAAAAAGTCTGGCAAAAGTTAATCATTGCCTCTGCTTATAGGACATACAGAAACCTGAGATAACAATGAAGACTTGTCTCCCACCAGACCTACCCCTGTATCCTTTTCAGCTTCACGAGTTAATAAACATGACTTAAGTTAGTACATTGTGTTTATGACACTTTAATCAAGAATTCTAATCAACACAATGTGGCACTAAGGCTTTCCCTTTTTAGTGGTCCCTTTCATTCTATCATGAAATCAGAGTGATAAAATTTTATTTTAGAAGATTCTGAAACTATAAAACTATAAGAAAAACAATCCTTTTAAATTATGTGTGGGAGGTTAGCTGGATCTAAGTGTGGGGTCTATTTTCATTTCACAGCAGCTGACTAGACTCTTCATATTTCTTTTTCCATGGATTGACCAAATGAAGCACATATTTTAGGGTATAGACAATATTTCAAGAGGGATTAACAGTTGTTCTCAGTTGATCTGGGGTCTTATAGACAGAAAACTATAAAATTGGTAATGGCACCTCTGCTCTCATCTTCCAATTGACCTCCCTTCGCTATGCATTCCTTCCCTCATTTCCTTGCTCCAAGTTCACTGTTCAATAATACTATTAAGACATTGTCTGTATAATGACATAAGACAAATATCCTGCCAGAGAACAATACTTGTAATATACAACCCTAGAGGAACACAAAGCCTTTTGAAAGAACTCACAGGAAGACTAATGGTGGAACTGAAGGCATCATAACAGGTGTCAGTTACCTAGGTAAGAACTGGGGAAAGCTGTTAAGCATCATCTAACTCATACCATTTCAGTGGTTGTATTAAAGCCATCAAGAAATGTTGTATCTCTTAGAGAAAAGAGGTCCTACTTCTGTTCCTGCTGACTAGATTGTGGACTGTTTAAGGCTCTGATTTATGTCTATATTTCAAGTGCCTAACACGGCATCTGACACACAGAAAGTGCTCAGTAAGCATTGTTTAATGAGTGGAAATAAGACACAAAGGCAAATAACTGCAATAAAGTGGTGGTCAGCTCATCAGGGTCATGTGCTCACTTATTCAACTTCTCAGGAAACTGAACAAATTCACACAAGCAACAAGTCACAGATAGTTAAGATAACTATGCTTGAATTATGTTTATGCAAATCATCATATAAAGGAAAACTTTGCTTAAGGGAGATTTTCTCATTTTCTATAGGATCACCCAGTAATAAACGGGAATCCCTTCCCATTTGTGTGTGGCGGTGTGCATGTTGTATTTGCAGAAGGAGGAGAAGATGAGGAGAGTGGAGAGGGACACCCAGCCACCTCTGTGGCTTATCCTCATTCTAGAGGCAGCTGTTTTCTCCATCAGCGGCTGGTGGCAGACTTCTCCATATCCATTTGCTGTGGAAGGGTGAACAGCTGGAATGTCAAGCCCAGACTCAGTCTGAGAAAATAAACTCCTATCCAAGGACAAATGTGAGGTTTTTAGTCCTTAAGTGCCCCGGAAACATCATTTCACCCTGTGTCTGCCTTGTGTTTGGTAATATGGAGGCATGTATATGTCCAGCTTTTTTTGCTTGCTGTGGGTGCTTTTCATCCTTCTCCTCCCTGTTGAGACTCAGTCTAGCCAGTCAAAAAGAGAAAACTGTAGGTATGTTTAGCATTATTCTATGAAGTCCTAGAGATAATTCATAAGAAGTGTAATTTAATCTATACTTTGGATAATAAGAGTCAAGTTTTTTATTGCTGGAAAAGGAAATTACAAAAGGGTTAAGTCTTAGATTGGAAATAGAAGTATCAGTATGAACTCAGAATTTTATATATAGAAATAGATATACATATATTTATAGATATCAATGTGCATTTTTTCCAGATAGGCTGAGAGGGCCTAGCAGCAAAAGTAAAAAATATATATAATACTCATATTTTGGTTTTTAAATATTATTTTTCACTGAAAGGAACAAGGTCTTTGGAGAAGTGTTTGATTCCAGGGTTGTGGCATGGAAATTAAACATGAGTTGGGAACATGCATTGTATCAAAAAGGAAGAACTGCTAAAAAATGATGGAGAAATGTCAGAAGAACCTATAATACACTTTGTAGAGGTCCCTTGCCAAATCTGGAACAACTGGAGCATCAACATGAGAAAGGAAGGGAGGAAGGAAGAGAAAAAATTAAAGCAAATGAGGCAAAATGTTAAGATCATTTGGGAAATTTAGACGAAGGGTATATTGAAATTTTTGGTAATAGTTTTGTAATTTTTCTGCAAGTCTGAAATGATTTCAAAAGAAAAAGTTAAGCGCATGTAAAAAGTGTGGGGAAGATAAATTAAACAAGATTAGCAAAATACTTATAATTGTTAAAATTGGACATTAGACACTTGGGAAGTCATTGTACTTATAATCTCTTTGTTGTTCTGTATGATGGAATTTTTTCCATAATAAAAAATGAAAAGTAATGAAAGAATGAGTTTTTTGAGGTTGCTGGAGTTTCAGGTAGAGAGTGGGCAAAGTTTTCTGGAATCTGTGTTTATTTTTCACCATCAATTTTTTACAGTCCAAGTCATGTCCTGCTCTATAGTGATTCTGCAGGGAAGTTTCACTTACTCCAAAACATCCCATCTATTCTTTCCATATTCCCTTCATCTTTCTTCAACATTTTTCTTGTAATTCAATTTCTCTTCCAAGACTCTTAGACATGTTCTTACATTGGTTAGAATGGACAGTGTTAGCATGAAAATTTTGGGAAGTTGCATCTGTCCTCCCTTTATCTGACATCCTGTGATACATTTTTTCTACCTCTAGCAATGATCTGAGGATAAAGAATATAATTGACCCAAACAATTTCTCTTGTAGTGATTTTCATGTCTCAGGGAAAATGCTTATACAAATAGATGTTCAAATATTTACGGACTGACCTACAGAAACCAGATCATTTATTTGTAAATGCAATCCCATTGCCCTACTGCAAGATAACGTGAACAGATAGCACCCTAAATGGAAGTTTACTTATCTCTCTCCTCATTTTTTACAACTGTTGTCTGAATAGTATTCTTCCTCAGATTCTCCATGGTTTCTTCCTATGCTAATTCCAAGCACCTTTATATTTCATTTATGGTTGGACTGCTTTTGAAGTGTGTGGATTCTACAACTAGGTTTTAATAACCCTAAACTATCTCTGACAATATGATACATCCTGTAGGTAATCTTAGCCAGTTGCCAACTGGTCAATCTTTTTTCACACTTAGCTGATCACCCATAGTGCAGTCATCTTTTAATAGCTTCCTGAGAGTCTTTTAAACTCTAATAACCATTTGTTTTGGATGCTTGGAGAGCACCTATCCCAGTGGTGGGATTCAGCCAGTTTGCACTGGTTTGCCAGAACTGATACCTATTTTTTTGTTGAGTTCAGTGAACTGGTTGTTAAAATGGCACTTGTGCCTGACCAGGTGGTGGTGCAGTGGATAGAGCATCGGACTGGGATGTGGAGGACCCAGGTTCAAGACTCCGAGGTCGCCAGCTTAAGCGCAGGCTCATCTGGTTTGAGCAAAGCTCACCAGCTTGGACCCAAGGTCACTGGCTTGAGCAAGGGGTTACTTGGTCTGCTGTAGCCCCTGAGTCAAGGCACATATCAAAAAGCAATCAATGAACAACTAAAGTGCAACAACGAAAAACTGATAATTGATGCTTCTGATCTCTCTCTGTTCCTGTCTGTCTGTCCCTATCTATCCCTCTCTCTGACTCTCTCTCTGTCTCTGTAAAAAAAAAAAAAAAAGATGGCACTTGTAATCAGGGTTCTCTCTAAGCTGGGCACCTGGATAGCTGCCCAACGTGGAAATCACAAATTTACATTCCTTACTCTTTTTTAATGTTCAGCTTCCCAACAGCATATTCTAAGTGCCTGTAGTAATGTTCATTCTGTCCACTGGTGAAAAAAATTGCAAGTGAGGATACCAATCAAGAAGCAATATGAAAATATCTTAAATAACAGTTTTATTGTTTTTTGTCAGGTATTAGTTAATATTTTTATTAACATTTTAAAACTCTTTCTTATAATAGAATCTAGTTTTGTGTACCTCTTTCATTGTTCTTATTTAACTGTTAAATGCACAAACTTTTATACTACCTTTTGGTATATTGTGGTTTTTTACACTTAAAATGGTCATTAGGGCAGAGAACCAGTAGTTAAATTATTTGAATCCCACCACTGACTTATCCTATGATAAGGATTGATGGCCTTTCTTGGTTCATTCCAGCCTCAGATGCAACACAATCTTAAAATGCCCTAGTCATAATAACCAGCGCTTGTATGTGCTTCACATGTGCTATTCTAAATTCCTTATTCTAAAATCGTTATCTGAATTAATGCGTGTCTGTTCATTTTTGTTTTTTAGTTTTTCCTCTGACTAGCCTCTGAGATAAACCACCTCACAAATATTTTGGGCAGTCCTATAGCACTCACTTGCCAGAAATTCTAGCACAAGCTAGAATTGGAAATATAATGAGCCAAGTCAGTGGTTTGGTATGGCAGCCATTGGCGATTAAAAAAAGAAAAAAAAATTAAAGAAATGCTATTTCTATTATAAAAACAATATTTTCTTACGTTCCAAAGAGAAACAAAACAATTAGGACACTCCCAACATATTTTGGTGGTTGGAAAGTAGAAAATGGCTTTTAAAAAATGGGTAAAATACATCTTGCAACCATATTACTGATGGCTTTAAATGGAAAGAATGACAGGCAAACCTGGGTACAGGGCTAGCATTTCATCTCAAAAACTTTTTCAATTCTGCGGTCTCAAAACAGTTCCAGAAAAAGCATCCTCAGAACATTGACTAATACTAAATAAATACTACACATTTTATGGTTTCAGACTCGGGGCCTAGAAAACACAAAATTAATCAATGGCAGAAGTCTTGTGGGCTGGGAGCTCTGGATATGCTAACTCTGAGCACAGCAGGCCATAGCTCCCGGTGTTCATCATTAAAATACACGATTAAAAATATGCAGAGTCATCTTAGAACTGCTCTCCTGTAGCTTCTCCAGCCTTGTATGTTTCTCAGTCCATGAGGACTTTGGCTCCCTTTCTCCCTATGAGAACTGCCAAGACCTTATATTATCCTGGGCCTTTTTCCTTCCTATCAGCTCCAGACCTTTTTCCTTCCTATTGCTTTACTTCTTCCATGTTCTCAAGAGTTGGGTTTATGCAGTCTTCTTTCTTCACATACATACAAGTTCCATGCAAGCATGGAAACTTCATAATTCCTCCTCTATGCAAATAATTTTCAAATCATCATTCCCATCTCAAATTCTCTCGTGAACTCTAGTTCTATGTGTCTAACAGAGAGGTTGGACCTTTTCTCGGATTTCTTGCAAAATCCTAAATCCTGATTAACAATGGGTGCCATTAATTTTTTTTTACTATTTTTTTTATTAATTTTAATGGGGTGACATTAATAAATCAGGACACATATGTTCAGAGAAAACATCTCCAGGTTATTTTACATTTAATTATGTTGCATACCCATCACCCAAAGTCAAATTGTCCTCCATCACCTTTTATCTGGTTTTCTTTGTGCCCCTACCCTCTCTCCACCCCCTTCCTCTTCTCCTTCTCTTCCCCCCCATCCCCTGTTACCACCACACTCTTGTAAATGTCACTTAGTCTCATTTTTATGTCCCTCCTATGTATGGAATCATACAGTTCTTGTTTTTTTTCTGATTTACTTATTTTGCTCAGTATAATGTTATCAAGTTCCATCCATGTTGTTGTAAATGATCTGATGTCATCATTTCTTATGGCTGAGTAGTATTCCATAGTATATATGTACCACATCTTCTTTATCCAGTCATCTGTTGAAGGGCTTTTTGGTTGCTTCCATGTTTTGGCCACTGTGAACAATGCTGCGATAAACATGGGGCTGCATGTGTCTTTACATAGCAATGTTTCTGAGTTTTGGGGGTATATACCCAGTAGAGGGATTGCTGTGTCATATGGTGGTTCTATTTTTAGTTTTTTGAGGAACCACCATACTTTCTTCCATAATGGTTGTACTACTCTACATTCCCACCAACAGTGGATGAGGGTTCCTTTTTCTCCACAGCCTCTCCAACACTTGTTATTACTTGTCTTGTTGATAATAGCTAATCTAACAGGTGTGAGGTGGTATCTCATTGTAGTTTTGATTTGCATTTTTCTAATAGCTAATGAAGATGAACATCTTTTCATATATCTGTTGGCCATTTGTATTTCTTCCTGGGAGAAGTGTCTGTTCATGTCCTCTTCCCATTTTTTTATTGGATTGTTTGTTGTTGAGTGTTATGAGTTCTTTGTATATTTTGGATACTAGGCCCTTATCTGAGCTGTTTTTTGAAAATATTATCTTCAATTAGTTGGCTGTCTGTTTATTTTGTTGTCAGTTTCTCCTGCTGTGCAAAAACTTCTTAGTCTGATGTAGTCCCATTCATTTATCTTTGCCTTCACTTCCCTTGCCTTTGGAGTCAAATTCATAAAGTACTATTTGTAACCGAGTTCCATGAATTTAGTACCTATGTTTTCTTCTATGTACTTTATTGTTTCAGGTCTTATATTTAGATCTTTGATCCATTTTGAATTAATTTTAGTACAAGAAGACAAACTGTATTTTATTTGAACAATTAAATTTACTAATATAGTTAAGTGGGATAGCAATGGTTATATACTATATGAAGCTTATCAGTGAGTATCCAATTATTATATACTTTTTGAGACAATAACTCCATTTCCAAAAATGTAACCTCGGAAAATAAATAAAAATATGTCAAAACCTAGGTGACAGAATATTTACTATAGTTTTGTTTATAATACTGAGAACAAACAATTTTATATGAGATGATGGCCAAATAAATTATCATAGATTTTACATTCAATAATTACAGACATCAAGAATCACATAAGGGAAAAGGCCAGAAAGACCTGTATAAACTTGAGACACAATAAAAATAATATAAGAAAAAAATTAACTAATTGACTACATAAAAATGTAAATGTACTGTATATAAAAATAATAAACACCATTTATTCAATAAATATACATATCTCTATCTGTGCTGTAGTATTTTGTTTTCCAAGATAGAAATGACCATATCCAAAATTATATTTCTAGATGGCTCTTCTCCATTTTTAATCTTAAACCAGGTTATACCATAGCAACTTGATGATATACTATTAATATATTAATTTATAAACAAGGTAAGAAGTTATTCCTTTATAGGGTCATATCCTACCCAATTTAATTATGAGCATAACAGAGAGGTTATTTCTTTCCTAAAATTAAGTGATTAGCTGATTTGCAGTAATTACAAAATATAAAGAGCTAGAGAGTCAAACTGATTTAAAAGTGCAAAATGACATTGAGAAACACTGTGGGTCTTAAACAGCAGACAAGAACATAGTCCTAATGCTGGTGTTAGGAAGCTTTGAACTTTCCAGGGGAACAAAAATACTCTTCCTAAAGTTATCATCAGTACACATTGAAGCTAGGAGAGAGACATTGCATCACCACATCATGGACAGTACAAAAGCTTCTGCATTTAAATTTATATTGGTTTGAAAATTCAAGTAATGCAGGGTTGTATTCTTTTGACATTTGATTAATCCTGATTAAACACATTCTCAAGTTCAAATGTTCTGGTTTTTCTCTTTTCTAATTTGATTGAACAATGTTCCCAAATATGTAAATTTTTTAAAAGATCTCCTAAAAAGAAACATCTTTGCATAAAATGTGACCATTATTGTGTTCAAATATTAGTTAGGGGAAATAAAGAGTTAGCTAACTGTTTTCTTTGGCAATTTTCAAGTAAATAGCAGAGAGATGGGCACAGGGTGGAGAGGGTCATGAGTATCTGTGGTATCTGTTCCCTGCTGTTTAATATTAATTAGTACCTTATAAATTCCTGAAGGGACAATCTCTGGACTTTTTCCAGCTATATTTTCAAGCCAAGTTCTGCTCTACAGGAAAGAATAAATAAAAGTCATGGGATATGTTGTCATACACCCACAGGAAAGGTCAGAGGGTTTGCATTGCCAGGGTTTCTGTATGCCATTCATTACAAGACCTGTGAAAAGACCACTAATGAATGTTGCTAAAGATCACACAGAAAAGCAAGGTGGCCCCTAAATGGGTGAGAAATCCCCAACTCCCAATCAAATTATTAGAGGTTTGTTTTGGTGAGTTTCATTTGGTAAAATGATCAATAAAGTATGATTAGAATTGGAATTTTTCTAAAAAGAACTTACCCTAGAGGTTGAATAAGTGAGTGAACACATTTCTAATGAAAATGGAAAATATAGCAAATTAAAATTAGAGATAAAAATAATGAAGAGTGTCCATCAGAAGATGAGTGGATTAAAAAGCTATGGTACATATATACTATGGAATACTACTCAGCCATAAGAAATGATGACATCGGATCATTTATAACAAAATGGATGTACCTTGATAACATTATACGGAGTGAAATAAGTAAATCAGAAAAAAAGAAAAACTGAGAACAGCATGATTTCATACATAGGTGGGACATAAAAGTGAGAATATGAGACATGGACAAGAAAGTGGTGGTTACAGGATGGGGGGAGGGAGGGAAGAGTGGGATAGGGAGGAGGGGAGGGACACAGGGAAAACCATATAGAAGGTGACAGAGGACAATTTGACTTTGGGTGACGGGTATGCAACACAATTGAATGATAAGATAACCTGGAGATGTTTTCATTGTACATATGTACCCTGATTTATTGGTGTCACCCCATTAGAATTAATAATAATAAAATATATATTTAAAAAAATAATAATGAAGAAAGCCAAATTCATGCCCAATAAAATCAGTCTAAGAGTATAGTCTACAAAGGGACTAGAGCTCTTATACCTCAGCCCTGCTATTCACTAAATGTCCAATTGTGAGCAAGTTACTTTTCCTCTCTGGTCCTTATCTAGAGATGAAAGTGTGAATCCAGCATTGATTTAGCTGGATCAGAGGCCTAGGAAAGTGTCTCCTCCATGGAGAGAATTTAAGAGAACTAACTGGTGGTTGCCAGAGGGAAGTGGGTTTGGCTGACTGAGATTCTTGAAAGGTGGAGGTGGGGTTGGGGAGCATGGTTGAAAAAGGTGAAGGAATTAAGAAGAATAAATTGGTAGTTACAGAACAGTCTCAGGGATGTAAATTACAGCACAGGGAATATAGTCAATAATATTCGAATAACAATGGGTGGATACTAGATTTATTGGGGTGATCACTAAGTAAGTTATATACTGTCCAATCACTGGGTTATATACCTGAAACTATATAATATTGTATATCAACTATAACTGAAAAATAAAAAAGTATGTACTAAAAGTAAGAAAAAAATAAATATATATAAACCTTGGGATGGGGGGAGAATATTTGTCTCTGGATACAAATGGACTTTCTCATGTTAACAATGTACCCTGCTAAGACCTCCAGTTCTCTCATATGTAAGAGGAAGAGGTTGAACTACATAATTTCTAAACTCTATTAATGCTTCACCACTCATTTTGCTCTCCTGGGCAAATTATTTAAGTTTTTCAAGTTTCAGATCCTCAGGTATACAATGGGAGTAGTAATTACTTACTTATTTCATAGGGTTTTATAAGGATGAATTTGTCTTTGTAAAATGTTTGAAAGAATACTTGGTACATAGTAATCAGTCAGGAAAGGCTATTTGTATTATTACTAGTATTTCTATTTTTGTTATTATTAAATACTTCAGATTTACATTGAATTGAGCCCTATGTTGTGCTTTCAAGTATGGGCTTCAAAACCATTTTTAAAAACCTAGTTATTATTTTTATTCTTTTAAAAAGCTTTTTAAGAGAAAGACCAAGAGGAAGGAACATGATGTGGCATAGAGTCTTAAAGAAGTGGGTCCACATTTCCAGTTTTTTATCTAAAGCTGGTCTTGTAGGTCAAGTTTTCCAGGAGGGAAGACACCAAGCTGGGGAGAGACCACGGCTCGCTTTACATGGTATCAAAACAAGAGGCTAGTTCAACCAATTCCATCAAACAACTGGTCTGTTCCGTGGGACAATGATCCAGCTGGAGGGCCATCCTTACAGAGCCACACTGCCTCCAGTGTCAACACCAATACCCACACAAAGGGAAGCTGTACATCCCACTCAGAGACCCAGCTGCTGAATTATAACTCATCTGAGGTTTATGATGGTACAATTTCGATGTTGACTGTTTTCAACTCATAATACAACCAGTCTCAGATTGGTGAAGACATTCCAAACACAAAGGCCACAGAAAGAGCTGTTCAAATGAAACTTCATCCTGGAGCATTCTTTTCTTTCTCACAGCCCATGCAGTGTGATATTATTAATTCCTGTTTGCTTTAGATCCAGCCTTTTTCTCAAAGGAGGTGTGGGAACTTCAGGCCCTTCTCTGTCACCATTTCTGGATGTGCCATTCAGTTATTTGGAGGAGAAGAGGGAGGAAATAGAAGCCTAAATGGCACAGGGAAAGGCTAGTATGGCTTTGGTGCAGCCCCCTGAGTTTACTCTACGGGGCGCTACACTCTGTACTCTCTATAGACAAATAGTATGATTCTTTACAAAATGACAGTAAACATCTTAATGGAACTCTGGTGAGAAAAAAAAAAGAACCACCCTATGAATCTCTGAATTGGCCAGCATGAACACTTCAATGTAATTCCTCTGTTTTAGGGTCTCAGATTAAGAATTAACTATTAGTCCTGTCCTCGCAATTTTTAAAAACATGTTTTCTTTTTAAATGAAAGATTTCAGCCATGCAGAAAATTATAGGGAACAGTATGATGAACATCCATATACCCACAGCTTAGATTTAATGTGTTAACATTTGCCAACGCTTTTATTTTTCAAATGTGAAGCAGTTCGAACATATAGAAAAGTTGAAGGAAGAGATTTAATAAGTAGTTTTGCAAATAAAATCTGTAGAGTTCTTGGAACAGTGCCTGCACCATAGTAAATGAGCTACTACATTTTTGCTGTCACTTATACTGAGTTTTATTAGATTTTAACATTTTTCCATAATTGTCTCAGATTTTTTAAAAGAAATAATAGCATGATGTGCAAGGTGCCCTGTTTACCCCTTCTTGATATTTTCCCTTCCCCTCAGTTCCCCTCACTACCCTCCCTCACACCCTTGCTTACTCATTCTCTCATTCCCATTCTTGCAGAGAAATTTGTCTTACATTTTGTGTTATTATAATTCTGAAACTTAGGCATTATATTGTGTGGATTATTGTATTCTCAGGCAATATTTATTGCAGTTTTCTTATTTATAAATATGTCAATGTATCATTGTTCAACTTGCTTTTTCACTCAATATGTTCTTGAGATTTATTTCTTTTGATATGTATAACTCTGGTCCACCCTTTTTAACTGCTGTATAGTATTCATTACATAACTATATATTATCTAATTTTCGATGATCATTGAGGTTGTTTTTAATTTTATGCTATTATAACTATTCTGTAATAAACATATAAACATATGTGCAAGGGTTTATTTAAGGCAGTGACTTAGTACACACATGCCTGTGCACACGCACACTTAGATATATACTGAAACCAAAGTTTTATAAAACAACCTTTTATTTTCTCACTATTTTTATTACTTTCTATTTATTGTATTTTACTCCATTCCATTCTTGTCCATTCCTGTCCAGTTTATCTTATTCTGAAAATCACAAATGTGGGTATGAGTCACCAAATTGATTTCCCATTTCACTAGTCCAAACTCATAGTTTGAATCATACCATTTCAGGTTTCATACTTTGAAGACAGAATTCCTGAGTCATAGAGTATATAAATCTTCAACTTTACCAATATCAGCTCTCCCAAAATGCCTCCAGAAAAGAAAAATAAACAAAATTGTTTCTAAAACAAAGTTCAGTTTCTTAGGCCAACTACAATGAGAAAGAGAATTATCATGGCAGCCTTAATAATGCCTCAAAGTGGGGAAATCAGAAGGTGGGATTTATGTGGTTTTAAAGTATATCTTGCATGGCAAGGAACTAGCTTGGAATGCACAGTTTGTGACATAATAGCTTTGATAGTAGGCACTTTGAGGAGAGGCTCTTGAAGTTTTGATGAGCAAGCTATTAGTCTTGATAAGTAAGTTATTTTTGTAGCCTTACATCCTTATCTTCCAGGAGAAAATAGTTCCTGGAGCAACTAGCTACGTTTTGCTTAACAGGAAATTAACAGAGAAAATTATGCCTGGTGTCAGACTTGTCCAACATAGGAACAGAAAAAGTTTCTTTGGTACCAGTGTTGTTTAACACCAGGACAGGAATTACATTGGATTTGGTTTTCACTAGATAATACCAAATATTCTCCAAAGTGCTTGTGTCAGTATACACTCTCACCACAATTATATGAGAGCCCACAATAGCACAGTCTCAGCAAGATTTAGTACTGTTTTATTTTTGCTTTTCGCCAGCCTGATAAGTATAAAATGATACTTATTGTAATTTCATTATATATTTCTTTGATTACTGTGAGATTTAACATCTTAGGTCCTTTGGTGTTTTACTTCTCTGAATAGCCTGTAACTTCTAGTTATTTTGTTTATATATATTATGGATAATAATTTTTTTTTACCATGGCAACAGAATCATTTATTTATTCTTTTTGCATTTGTTTATTATTATTATTATTATTATTATTAATTTTATTGGGGTGACACCAATAAATCAGGGTACATATGTACAAGAAAACATCTCCAGATTCTCTTATCATTCAATTGTGTTGCATACCTGTCACCCAAAGTCAAATTGTCCTCTGTCACCTTCTATCTGGTTTTCCCTGTGCCCCTCCCTTCCCTCCCCCCACCCCGTAACCACCACTCTCTTGTCCATGTCTCATAGTCTCACTTTTATGTCCCACCTATGTATGAAATCATGCTGTTCTCAGTTTTTTTTTTTCTGATTTACTTATTTCACTCCCTATAATGTTATCAAGGTCCATCTATTTTGTTGTAAATGATCCGATGTTATCATTTCTTATGGCTGAGTAGTATTCCATAGTATATATATGTACCAAAGCTTTTTAATCCACTCGTCTTCTGACGGACACCTGGGCTGTTTCCAGATCTTCGATATTGTGAACAATGCTGCCATGAACATGGGGGCGCATTTCTTCTTTTCAAACACTGCTATTGTGTTCTTAGGGTATATTTCTATAAGTGGGATAGCTGGGTTAAAAGGCAGTTCGACTTTTAATTTTTTGAGGAATCTCCAAACTGTTTTCCACAGTGGCTGCACCATTATGCATTCCCACCAGCAGTGCAGAAGGGTTCCCTTTTCTCCATATCCTCGCCAGCACTTATTCTGTGATGTTTTGCTGATGAGTGCCATTCTGACTGGTGTGAGGTGATATCTCATTGTGATTTTAATTTGCATTTCTCTAATGATTAGTGATGTTGAGCATTTTTTCATATGCCTATTGGCCATCTGTATGTCCTCTTTGGAGAAATTTTTATTAATTTCTTTTGCCCATTTTTGATTGGATTGTTTGTCTTTCTGGTGTTGAGTTTCATAAGTTCTTTATAAATTTTGGTTATTAACCCCTTATCAGACGTGCTGTCAAATATGTTCTCCCATTGTGTGGTTTGTCTTTTTATTCTGTTCTTATTGTCTTTAGCTGTGCAAAAACTTTTTAGTTTGATATAGTCCCATTTGTTTATCTTGCCTTTATTTCATTTGCCAGTGGAGATAAATCGGCAAATATATTGCAGCTACAGATGTCAGAGAGCTTGCTGCCTATGTTTTCTTCTAAGATGCTTATGGTTTCATGGCTTACATTTAAGTCTTTTATCCATTTTGAGTTTGTTTTTGTGAATGGTGTAAGTTGATGGTCTAGTTGCATTTTTTTTGCAGGTAGATGTCCAATTTACCCAACACCATTTCTTAAAGAGGCTGTCTTTACTCCATTGTATGTTCTTTCCTCCTTTGTCAAATATCAGTTGTCCATAAAGCTGTGGGTTTATTTCTGGGACCTCTGTTCTGTTCCATTGATCTATGTACCTATTCTTATGCCAGTACCAGGCTGTCTTGAGTATAATGGCCTTGTAGTAAACCTTGATATCCGGAAGAGTGATACCTCCTGCTTTATTTTTTCTTTTTAAGATTGCTGAGGCTATTCGTGTTCTTTATTGGTTCCATATAAATTTTTGGAATATGTGTTCTATATCTTTGAAGTATGTCATTGGTATTTTAACTGGTATTGCATTGAATTTATAAATTACTTTGGACAATATAGATATTTTAATGATGTTTATTCTTCCTAGCCATGAGCACGGTATATGCTTCCACTTGTTTGTATCTTCCTTGATTTCTTTTATCAATGTGTTATAATTTTCCGAGTACAAGTCCTTAACCTCCTTGGTTAAATTTACTCCCAGGTACTTTATTTTTTTGGCTGCAATAGTGAAGGGGATTGTTTCCTTAATTTCTTTAGTTGACAGTTCATTGTTTGTATATAAAAATGCCTCTGATTTCTGAGTATTAATTTTATATTCTGCCACCTTGCTGAATTCATTTATAAGATCCAGTAGATTTTTGCCTGACCTGTGGTGGCGCAGTGGATAAAGCGTCGACCTGGGAACACTGAGGTCGCCAGTTCAAAACCCTGCACTGGTCTGGTCAAGGCACATATGGGAGTTGATGCTTCTGGCTCCTCCCCCCTTTCTCTCTCTCTCTCTCTCTCTCTCTTAGTCTGTGTCTCCTCTCTAAAATAAATAAATAAAAAAAAGAAATTTAAAAATATATATAAAAAAAAAGATCCAGTAGTTTTTTGACTGAGACTTTAGGGTTTTCTATATACAATATCATATCATCTGCAAATAATGACAGTTTTACTTCTTCTTTTCCAAGTAGGAAGCCTTTTTTTTTTTTTTCTTCCTCTTGTCTGATTGCTGTAGCTAGGACTTCCAGAACTATGTTGAATAAAAGTGGTGAAAGGGGGCACCTCTGCCTTTTTCCTGATCTTAAGGGGATTGATTTAATTTTTGTCCATTTAGTATGATGTTTGCTGTGGGTTTGTCTTAGATGGTCTTAATCATGTTAAGGAATGTTCCCTGTATTCCCACTTTACTTAGAGTTTTGAGCATGAATGGGTGCTGGATTTTATCAAATGCCTTTTCTGCATCTATTGAAATTATCATGTAATTTTTTTCCTTTCTTTTGTTTATGTGATGAATCACATTGATTGATTTGCGAATATTGAACCAGCCTTGCCTCTCCAGAATAAATCCCACTTGATCGTGGTGTATGTTTTTTTTCATATATTGCTGGATCCGGTTGGCTAATATTTTGTTGAGAATTTTAGTGTGTAAATTCATCGGTGATATTGGCCTATAATTTTCTTTTTTTGTGTTGTCTTTGCCCAGTTTTGGGATCAGAATTATGCTTGCCTCATAAAAGGAGTTTGAAAGTCTTCCTTCCTCTTGAATTTTTTGAAATAGCTTGAGGAGGATAGGAGGTAGTTCTTCTTTGAATTATTGATAGGATTCACTTGTGAAGCCATGAAGCCCAGGATTTTTCTTTTCTGGGAATATTTTGATAACTGTTTCGATCCCCTTTGTTGTAATTGGTCTGTTTAGGTGTCCTGATTCTTCCAGGTTGATTTTTGGAAGATTATATAATTCAAGAAATTTGTCCATTTCACCTAGGTTGTCTAATTTTTTGGCATAGAGTTTTTCATAGTATTTTCTTACAATGCTTTGTATTTCTGTTGTGTCAGTTGTTATTTTTCCACTCTCATTTCTAATTTTATTTATTTGAGACCTCTCTCTTTTTTTCTTGGTGAGTCTAGTTAAAGGTTCATCAATCTTGTTTACCTTTCAAAGAACCAGCTTCTGGTTTCATTGATCCTCTGTGTTGTTTCCTTAGCCTCTATGTCATTTATTTCTGCTCTAATCTTTATTATTTCCTTCCTTCTACTTGTCTTGGGTTTTATTTGCTGTTGTTTTTCTAATTCTTTTAGATGCAGGGTCAGGTTGCTTATTTGAGCTTTTTCTAGCTTCTTATGATATGCCTGTAGTGCAATGAACTTCCCTCTCAGTACTGCTTTTGCTCTGTCCCATAAATTTTGAGTTGATGTATGCTTATTATCATTTGTTTCTAGAAACTTTTTTATTTCTTCTTTGATCTCATTGTTAATCCATTCATTATTTAATATCATGCTATTTAGTTTCCAAGTGTTTGAGTATTTTTCAGTTTTTCTTTTGTGGTTAATTTCTAGTTTCATGGCATTGTGATCAGAGAAAATGCTTGATATGATTTCAATCTTCTTAAATTTATTGAGACCATTTTTGTGTCCTAACATGTGGTCTATCCTAGAAAACGTACCATGAGCGTTTGAGAAGAATGTATATTCTACTGCTTTAGGGTGAAAAGTTCTGAAGATATCTATTAAATCAAGTTGATCTAGTGTCTCCTTTAAAGTCTGCTGTTTCTTTATTAATTTTCTTTCTTGAGGATCTATCCAGTGTTGTTAGAGGGGTATTGAAATCCCCTACTATGATAGTATTGCTGTTAATCTCGCCCTTTATATCCATCAAAGTCTGCTTTATGTATGTCGGGGCTCCTATATTTGGTGCGTAGATATTTACAATAGTTATATCTTCCTGTTGAATTATTCCCTTTATCATTATGTAGTGTCCTCCTTTATCTCTTACTATAGCCTTTGTTTTAAAGTCCATTTTTTCAGATATAAGTATTGCTACCCCTGCTTTTTTTTTCATTTCCATTTGCATGAAATATTTTTTTCCATCCTTTTACCTTCAGTCTATGAGCATCTTTTGTTTTAAGGTGTGTCTCTTGTAGACAGCATATGTATGGGTCCTGTTTCTTTATCCATGCAGCTACCCTATGTCTTTTGATTGGATCATTTAATCCATTTACATTTAAGGTTATTATTGATATGTAGTTGTTTATTGCCATTTTATTCTTTAAAGCTGTATTCTTCTTTTGCTCTATTCATTCCTCCCTTTAAACTGTTCACAAGAGGCCTCTTAGTATGTCTTGCAGAATTGGTTTGGTTTTTATGAATTCCTTCAGGTTTTCTTTTTCTGGGAAGCTCTATTTCTCCTTCAATTTTAAACGTTAGCCTTGCTGGATAAAGTAGTCTTGGTTGTAGGTTCTTGTTCTGCATTACTTTGATTATATCTTGCCATTCCCTTCTGGCCTCAAGTGTTTCTGTTTAGAAGTCCGATGTCATCCTTATGGGGGCTCCTTTGTAGGTGATAGCCTTTTTTTCTCTAGCAGCTTTTAAATATTTTTCTTTATCCATTAGCTTTAGTATTTTAACTATGATGTGTCTTGGTGTAGATATCTTTGGGTTTCTCTTTAATCGAGTTCTGTGTGCTTCTTGAATGTGTGGAGTGTTTCCCAGCCTTAATTTAGGAAAGTTTTCTGCTATGATTTGATTGAACAAAGTTTCCATTTCCTGTCCTCTCTCCTCTTCTTCAGGCACCCCTATGATGCGAATGTTGTTTCTCTTCATGTTGTCACAGAGCTCCTTTTGAGTTTCCTCACAGTTTTTGAGTCTCTTTTCCTTTTTCTTCTATGTTTTTGTGCCTTTGTTTATTGTGTCCTCTTACTCGCTGATTCGATCCTCAGTGTGATTCATCCTGCTTTTAATTCCTTCCATTGTGGTCTTCAATTCTGATACTGTATTTGTAATTTCTGTCTGATTCTTTTTATTATTTCAATTTTGTTTTTTGTACTTGTTATCTCTCTATTTAGGTTTTCATGACTATCCATTGTTGCTCTAATTTCTTTGAACATCCTAACTATCATTATTCTAAATTCTGCTTCTGGTAATTTGGTTATATCTGGTTCATTCAGGTCCTTCTCTGGGGATTTCTCTTGATTCGTTTGGTTTGCATTCCTCTGCCTTTGTGTTTCAGCGTCCTGCCGCCACCATCCCCTTCAGCAACCCTCAGCAGAGTAGGAAGTGCCCTAAGTCTCCATACTCTAGGCTGGGAGCTCCCTCCCTCTAAGCAGCTCTGCTCTAATTGCCGTGGGAGAGCTTGTTTGGCTGGTGTCCTGTCTCCCTTTGCTGGTATTGCTAGTTCCAGGGGTAATATTCATTTTCGATTAGGGAAGTGACTTAGCCCAGGGGTTATGGTGGCTGTCCCTCAAAGTGCTTGTCCCTGTGCCTTCAGTCCACACTCTCTTCCTGCTGCTCTGGTCCTCTCCTCTGTCCCTGTTCCCCGGAGCCCCAGGTGCATGGTTGTGAGAGAGGTTTTCTGCGCTGTCCCTTTAAAAAGAATCTTGGGTCTGAGAGAACTGTCTCTTTCTCACAAACAGTATCCTCACTTGTTTCACAGCTCAATACTGTCCAAACGCCTCTTCTATGCTCTGGGACTGCAGGCTGGGGCTTGGTTCCTGGAACCCAGGTCCCTCCCTCTCTGCCAAACTCTCCTTCCACCACGCTGGTCTCTCCAGGCTGCCGTTCGCTCTGGGTAGCTGGGCAGCCCTCTTTGCGTTTTCGCTATTCCTACCAGTCTCAACGTGGCTTCTTCTGTGTTCCTTGGTTGAAGAGTCCACTTAGTTTAGTTCAAAGTATGTTTATCCCGATGATGGTTCTTAAAATTGAGTTATAATCCATTTTAGTTCTGGGAGTTGGAAGTTGATACGTCCGCCTATTCCGTTGCCATCTTGCCGTCCTCTGGATAATAATATTTTGATGCACATAAGCAATAAGCATTTAAAATATTATATTCCAGTCTGTTTTGTAATTTTTTTTAAATTAAGTGAGAGTCAGGGAGGCAGAGAGACAAACACCTGAATGTGCCCCAACTGGGAGAGAAAGAGGAGAGAGGGGTGGAGAAGCAGTGGGTGCTCCTCCTGTGTGCCTTGCTCAGATATTGAACCCCAAACGTCCACACACCTGGCTGATGCTCTACTCCTGAGCGAACTGGCCAGAGCCACAATTTTTCTTAATATATAACATCTTTTGTTAAAACTAATTGTAGGAAAATTAATAATTTTATGCTTTGTACTTTTGGTTTATTTTTTAAGACATTCTTAAAATATTTTCATTACTTTTGCTTCAATATTAATTTTTTTATATCACAAATTAGATCTTTAATCTGCCTTGAATTTATTTTTCTGTGCAGTCAGAGAATATTTTATTCAAGTATTATAACAATAATACTTCTTTTTAAAAAACCCCAAATCAGTAGATTATAACAGAAAGCAAATATTTCCATATCATTTATCTTTGGCTTGATTAGAGTTTGGATAAATCTCAGCTGGCTCAACTGAGTTTGGAATCAGATTGAGTTCTGGTTAGGTTTGCCTTACACATGTTGCATTAATCTTGGACCAGAAAGCTACCTGGGGCAATGGCAAAATGAAAGCACGGAAGCCCAACTGCACTGGAGCATGCAAGTCCCTGATCATATGATACCTGCTAACATTCTAATAGCCAAGGAAGACTGATGGCCGAGCTGAGAATCAGTGACATGGGAATATGTACTCTGCCTCCGGTGGCAGGAGCTGCCAAACCCCATGAGGAGATGTGGATGCAGAAAGAGGTGAAACATTGTTTCTTGGTTATAATTATTACATTTCTCCCTCACACAACGTTTACTTTCCCTATTACACTCGAAAAGATTCATCCAATCAAGGCATCTGGCTCTAAACCTGGGCTAGGACATTATTATTTATGTCAGGTCTGGATGCAACTCCAAAACTAAAAAGATAAGTTATCTGCCTCCCACATATCCAACATACAGTGATAAATCATGGACAGAATCACTGTAAAGAAAACTCTCCCATTCTAAAAGAGAAATTAAGAGAAGACACATAGTAGTCACTGACCATAGTAATTTCAAGTGCCATAGGGCAAATGTTGTCAGGCTTCTTCTCCATGGTTATGCTCTCTCCTGCATCCTTCTTCCCACTGTCTGCCTTGACCACTCTGTAGAGGGCCCTGGAGAACATGTCCCTCCTGACAGCTGAACGGCTTTGTCAGCCTGCTTCCTGCCTACAGAAAGTTGGGTCTCTGGGTTTTTTTCCCACCTCAATGACATTTTTCCCAAGCAACTGTCTTCAGAAAAATTTGTGCTTTTTAAGCATATTTTATTTTAGTAAATCTCATGTACCAAAAGCCATACCCACAATTCTTTTGGAGACTTGCCTTATTTTCTCTAGACTTCACTGTAGAGAGTTTGGGCATATCAGGCTCTGTGTGATTATGCCCTTAATATTTCTAGAAGGATGTTTGTTCTGGTAGAGTAAAATTCTTTCAGAAGTCTTAACAGCCAACATTTTCATATGTCCTTTACCTTGAAACCATGTCTCTTAGCTTTTAAAAAATAGTCTATTGTTAATTAAAATTACCCATATATTTTGTCAATTTTGGCCTATTTTTTTTTTGTATCCCATTGTTTCCCTGGTTTCATTTTTCTTTTTGCTTACATTTATCCTTCAACAGCATTTTTAGTGAGGAGTCTGGATGATAAACTCTTTACTTTGAACATCAAAATGTTTTTATTTTTATGTCCTTGTTTTGCCTTTACTTTTAAATAACAGTTTCTTTGGTGACACAATTCTAGATTGCCAGTTATTTTCCTTATGTGTTTCAAAACTATTATCCTATTGTATTTGGGCATCTATCATTGACACTAAAAAAGAAATCTGTTATGTGCATGAATGTCATCCCTTTATAAATAACCTGCCTTTTCCTGTCTGGTAACTTTTAAGGTTTTCTCTATACCCTTGATATTTTAGTTTTACAACAATGTATCTTGATGTGGATTTGTTATTATCCATCTTGGTACTTCGAGTGTACATTTCAATCTAAAGATTCATATATCTTTTAAATTCTGGAAAAAAACTTCAGCTATTACCTCTTCAGATATTACTTTGGTTTCATTTATTTTTATTTCTTTTTGAAGATTTAGGAGATATATACTGGAGTCTCCTTATTTATTCTCCTTCATTCTAGATTATTCATCTTTTTGTTTCCTCTTTATTCTTAGTCCTTAGTACTAATTTATTCTAAGTACTGTATGCAGTCTGGAGTTTAACCAGTTTATTGAGTATTTTTAAATCAATGGTTATACTTTCTAATCTAAAGATTTCTAATTAGTTTTTCTCATTTGGTTTCTATGAAAAAATTCTAGCATTTTAAAAATTCAATTGTCTTCCTTAAAGGTTCCAAGTTACTTTATTTGCCTGAATATTGTTTGTGGGAATTTCCTTTTGTTTTTTAAGGGAAGGGGGAAAAAACAAGTAGGGAATAAATAAAGCAGTAATTTTGTAGTCAGTAAAGTGACCTGTTAAATTGTGCATTTAATATTTTTCTTTAGGACAATGAGTTCTAATTACAGGCGCACTCTGGGAGACCCTATGGTTTCTAGATTCTGCCAACTGGAGTATTAACATGATAAATACAATAATGCAATGTCTACTGGTTTTCTCTGTGTGTCTTGGCAAGAAATGGAACACTGCCTGGGAAGATCACTGTTTGTTTCTCAAGTATATAGATGGAATGACTTAACATTATTCCATGTCCTTTCTAAGAATTCTTTAATGAGATTACTTACACTCCAGCTATGTCTGCAGTATCTGTCGCATTAGGGAGGGAAGTACATGTGTCAGACAGGATCTGGGTCAGATGACGACTTCCTTTGTATGTCTTATTTCCTGGGCTGATTTTCAGGCTTTGAGCTAAATAGATGCATTTTTTCCCCTCAAATTATTGTTAGATAAGGGTTAAAAACCATGCACAAATAGGATAATACCCTGAACTTAATGTATTTGTCAATTTTTGGCTACATTAAGGATTTTCACTCCCTAAGTGTTCCATTGTAATATCTTTTCCCCTTTCACTGCTATCTTCCCACCTTCTTCTTTCAGATTTTGATCACTTGATTATCTACTAACTGCAGAGAAAAACCATTATTTCTCCCCTGAACTATTGCAAAATTCCTATAAGTAATCTGTCTTAAACTCTTATCCCTGTCAGTTCATTTTCTCAAGATAAACTCAAATGGTTGTTTTAAAAGAATGAGTTTTAAAACAGTGTGATATATGCAAATAATTAAAGATGAAACAGTACCAAAAAATATACAATTAAAGCCAACATTTTCCACCCTTCTCCATTCAACATGATTAATTCTTTTTTTTGGTGGGGGGAGATAGAGAGACAGACAGACAGACAGGGACAGTCAGACAGGAAGGGTGAGAGATGAGAAGCATCAACTCATAGTTGTGGCACTTTAATTTTCATTGATTGCTTTTTCAAATGTACCTTGACCAGGGGACTCTGGCTGAGCCAGTGACCCCTTGCTCAAGCCAGAGACCTTGGGCTCAAGCTAGCAACCTTGGGCTTTAAGCCAGTGACCATGGGGTCATGTCTATGACCCCATGCTCAAGCCAGCGACCCCTCACTCAAGCTGGTGAGCCTGCACTCAAGCTGGTGACCTCAGGGTTTTGAACCTGGGTCCTCAGCATCCCAGGTTGATGCTCTATCCATTGTGCCACCACCTGATCAGGCAACAGAAACTATTTTCTATCAGTAATTCTAAATATAATGCTTTATAAGATGTAAAATAATTGGCTAAGTGCTGTCATTTTACTATTGACATTTTTGCCTCAGTTGAGGATTTAGTTACCTTTCATTGTAGTTATTTCACTAATCTGTTCTACCACTGACCTCCTCTGCTCCTTCAAAGAGCATTCTTAAATTCTTCCTTCCTTATTTGCTCACTAGAGGCCAGAATTGTCCAATAGAACTTCCTGTAATAACAGAAACACTCATATCTATTATATTCAACATGGTGGCTACTATCTAAAAGTGAATAGTGGCCACTGGAAATATGGCTGGTGGAACTGAGGAACAAAAGAATTTCAAATTGCATTTAATGTTAATTAATTAATTTAACATTAAACAGCCACATGTGGCTAGTGGCAACTGTATTGGATAGGGAAGCTATAGATAATATATTTTAATTACCTATAGGTTTATAGGATGAGAATATTAGTCTTTCTCATTTCTTTATCACATTTCTTTTTCTTTCATCTCACAACTTCTTTTATCTGTAGCTTTATCTTTAGATTGCCAAAATCAGTCATATTTGCATGTTATTCATAAGTATAGTTAAATCTTCCATAATATGTCTAAGGTTAATCCTAATAGTGAAAATATAAGAGCTATATTTACATTATGTGATTCAGTTTACTTCATAGCTTTCTTCACAATTTTAATTCTTTTGGTTGATTTGTTTATTGTCTTTCTCTTTTACTAAACTGAAGCCAGGTGAAGGTGAGACTTTTGTCTGCTTGGTTCAACATTAAAATTCTAGAGCCTAACAGAGTAACTGATGGAGAGCTAAATAAATAGCTCCTAAATGTTGAATAGATGATGTTTTATTTATTGTTGTTAGACAGTTTGCCATTTTCTAATAGGAAAAAATCTTAGCAAATGCTCTTTGAAGAAATAAGTTTTAGAGGGATAGATAGGGACAGACAGGAATGGAGAGAGATGAGAAGTATCAATCATCAGTTTTTTGTTGCAACACCTTAGTTGTTCATTGATTGCTTTCTCTCATGTGCCTTGACTGCGGGCCTTCAGCAAACCAAGTAACCCTTTGCTCGAGCCAGCGACCTTGGGCCCAAGCTAGTGAGTTTTGCTCAAACCAGATGAGCCTGTGCTCAAGCTGGCGACCTCGGTGTCTCGAATCCGGGTCTTCCGCATCCCAGTCTAACGCTCTGTCTACTGCACCACTGCCTGGTCAGGCAGGAATAAGTTTTGATAAACAGTATTTTCATGGTGAAAATATTATTACTCTAGGAAACATTTTAATATTTTTCTCTACATACTTAATCTATAATAGTGTTTCAATTTTTTTTTGACTTGAAAATTCTCCTACCAATAATTTGTAATAAAATAACCTAAGGAATTAAAATATAATTTTATTTTTTATGATAAATGATATAATTTTAAGTAATCATATTTTATTTTATCAGCAGACCATTAATTATACTATAAGCTCATTTTAATAACTGCTTAAATACATGGGATATATCAGCATTAACTTTTGCTTAATAAGTTATGAAAATTTTTTAAATCACTTTTGTAAGATAAAATGTGATTTGGTGCTATATGCTTTAAAAAATAAAAGCATTTAAATTTGGGCTGAATATAGACTTAAATATAAATAGAAATTTAATTTGTTAAAACTATCAAAAATAGATAAGAAAATGCTTTTATGCTTTCTATTTGAATTAACTGCACTTTGCATTTTGAAAATCACTTGAATTGTGTGTGTGCATGTGTGTGTATGTGTACATACATACATTCAATTCTTTCAAATATTAATATAAGAGAAGTTTCAGGATGACATCTGTTGTTAATTGTTAGTAACCAATAAAATTTAGAATTGGAGATTCTTTATTGCCAATAAATAAGAAACCATTTTTTATATAATTGCCACAATATATATTTTTTTAATTTAGCATTTGATTTTGAAATTCTAGATAGGAATATTAAAAAAAATATATTTTCTTGATT
Source organism: Rhynchonycteris naso (assembly GCA_037038555.1). NCBI lineage: Eukaryota > Metazoa > Chordata > Mammalia > Chiroptera > Emballonuridae > Rhynchonycteris > Rhynchonycteris naso. Next base: position 79,447,824 of record CM072999.1, on the reverse strand, counting down.
CATTTGAGAGAGGAGGGAGGGAGAGAGAGAGAGGGAGAAGGAGAGAGAGAAGGGAGACACAAGAGGGTAGGAGCAGGGAACATCAACTCCTATATATGCCTTTACTGGGTAAGCCCAGGGTTTTAAGCCAGCGACCTCAGTGTTCCAGGTCAGGCTTTATTCACTGCGCCACCACAGGTCAGGCCTATACAGGGATTTTTTAAAAAAATATTTATTTTATTTTATTCATTTTAGAGAGGAGACAGAGAGAGAGAGAGAGAGAGAGAGAGAGAGAGAGAGAGAAAGGGGGGAGAAGCTGGAAGCATCAACTCCCATATGTGCCCTGACCAGACCAGTGCAGGGTTTTGAACTGGCGACCTCAGTGTTCCCAGGTCGACGCTTTATCCACTGTGCCACCACAGGTCAGACTATATAGGGATTTTTGATGAGGGGAAACTACACACCTAGTGAATAGTACCATGGGTAAATTTTTCTTTTTTAAGTCTTTCAATTGACATCATTCATTAACTATATTTGAGCCTCACAGATCCATTTGCTTTTCTGTCTTTAACCAATGCTTCCTGACTAGGAATTACAACATTCAAAACCATCACAGGCTAGTGTACTGAGGAAAGTGACAACCATTTGAGCTGTGACCAAGTCATAAACCCTCCTTCCCGACCCCCTTTGATCATTGCCCACACTCAATACACATGCAGGGCCTCCTAAGCTATAACATTGAAAAAAATATTTGTTGATTTAAACATTGAAAAGATGCTATTATTAAAAATGCCAATCTCATGGAATATCTTTTCAAATATCTGGGGATTTCTGAATCAGATACTCTATGATTAATTTACAAACTGATACCTTTATTAATGAAATATAAAAGAGACTATAAAGGACACAATTCTATAACATGGGATGGATCCTAGGATACTTCAACCCAGTCAGAATCAGTAGCTAAATTATACACCTTCAAGGTTTTGGGAAATTTTGTTTCCAAGTTATAATAATTCCTTCTTAATCCCCATCTCTATGTATGTGTGTATCCTGGAGTTTAAACATCCAATGGTAGTTGGTACTAGATATAATACTTTAAATACTGCAAGCTGTTATTAGATTGCTGTTTTGCCCTATACAGATATCCCATAAAATCAGGGAGTATTTCAGGTTATGGTAACATGTCACCCATACCTTTAGGCAACCATCCCATTTTCATATAGCCTTACCTGTCATCAACAGAAAGCACACAGTAGGTTAGACTGGCATTTACTTGAGCAGCAGATAGAACATTCCACCTTCCTCTCTTGGGTTCCTGTTATCTCCAGCCCGCATCCTATACACGGGACTATACTGCACAGTACCCTGACAATTTCTGCCCAGTTCAGAGAGGGCCCACCTTTGTACTTCTTTCTTTCCCTTCAGATTTATGTAAACCTAGTTACCCTGGCTAACTGACACCTTTGGTCCATGTGTGCTCTAAACCAGTGGTGTTGTGACAGCCAAATCTTGCTAGGGTAACCATGGATAATAACATCTGATGGTGAGGCTCCAAAGCACTACATGTCTGGTAGCAGAATTTTGCTCTTAATGCAGGAAAGGAGATGGAAGTCCAGAGTATGGTGTCTTTCCCACACTGTATTATAAGAATACTTTATTTATTCTTTCTATGAAGACAGTGAGTCAATTCAGATCATGAGCTTCTAAGGTAGAAATAGCAAATATATTTTATCTAACACTCCAGCACTGATAGATTTTCACTGGGTCTTCTAAGCCTATGTATATGCTCATTAGGAAAGCGCTGTTCGTATTATCTGGAGTGAGAAGGGAGAGTATACTCGATATAATTAAAAATCCCTATTATAGATAGTGTGGTAAAAAAAGTGTTATAATTTTTTCATATAATAAAGTCTGTGTTTGCTAAAATCATGTGATAATGTTGCCTTTGGAAATGACATGTAATGAGTACCTCTGGAAGTTTAATATCAAAATTCCTTTATGCTTGGTACAGCATAAAGCCCTTTTCACTCTATATCAGTGGTTCTTAACCTTTTTTGAAATACCGAACCCACCAGTTTCATATGCGCATTCACCAAACCCTTCTTTAGTGATATATAAAATATGATTTTTTTCCCCCAAATTCAAGACATAGGTATATGTTTTCTTACTGGTGCACAAAATGAGCCGTGCATGAACATCACCTTGCTCAATGAACAAAACCAACAAAGTGCATGAACTCACAACAAATTACGGTATTACTTTATTCTGGCCTCCGCGGCAGAGGCTTCTCCGAACCCCTGAGACCGACTCATCGAACCCCTAGGGTTCGAGAGAACCCAGGTTAAGAACCACTGCTCTATATAAACATCAGCACACAATGTTTTGTTTTGTTTTGTTTTGTTTGTTTGTTTAGAAAAGGGTGAGATGGTTAAAATAAATGATAATAATGATGATTCTTTGCCAGATGAACACCTTCTGGTTTGAAACATTATAGGTAATTTTGTAAAAAAATATTATCAAGTCAAAGCTCCTTCAAGGTCGAGCTCAGACATGAGCAATTAGACATGAAATTGATGTTTGGCCACATACTTCATTTACATTTGCTCTTTATGCACCAATTGAAGAGCAGATACAGAGAAAGGATCACTATTGCTATAATTACTAGGACTAATTGTATGGATTCCATATGCTTTTGTATTTTTATTGGGTAGTACCAAATACCTAGTAAAGAAAGCTTCTCTCAGTCTTTTCTCTAAGGGGCAGAAAACCTGTCAATTTTATCTCTCTGTTAAAATGTTACTATTCAGAGCCTTCATCTTCTTTTCTTTCAATATGTGCTACAACCCCATACTAACACTTACTTGAAAAATACAGGGTGGGGCAAAAGTAGAGTTACTGTTGTATGTGAAACAGTTTATTCTTATATTATTATTATTTTTGTGCTATTTGCCATAAAAACTACTGTAAACCTACTTTTGCCCAACCCTGTATTTTTTAAATTTGTTATTAGATCTTCATAATTACCTATGTACTGTGAGATTGGTCTTACATAAGACACTACTCAAGAGACCAGTTTATCTTTGATTATGTAAAAAGTCATACATTCAACCTTACTTTGATACTACTGAAAAATAACCTTTTTTTCTTTCTGCATTTTGACTTAATTGACAAGAGATATTAAGCCATAGTAACTAGAAGGCAAATCACAAAGTGACCAACTTTAAAGGGACAAACTGGACAGCAAGGCCCAGGAGAAATCATTTGGGAATAGAAACAATAGGTCCCAAACTGAACAACCACAGGACTCTTGACTCTTCTGTCTTGATGAGCTACAAGGACTCAAATCTGGTCTTCATTCTCAAGCCTCCCTCCATATTGGGGGTGGGGAGGTGTCTTAAAGCATATTTGGACACTTTTACAATGCACAGCTCATGCTCCAAAGAAAGAGCATCTAAATGTACTCTGGAAAAGAAAATTGGTAAAGGATAGATAGGTATTATTCCTCTCTCTCTTTTATAAATTCATTTGCTCCTTGAAGGATCCAAGATATTTCCAGAGATAAGCCATGGTTTCTGATGAGGGAAAAGGATCTTACACATGTGTGAAGGTCACAGTACAGTCCTTGACATGGTAGATGATAGAGCAGTATCCTTCTCAAATTCATGTCTACTCGAAACCTCAGAATACAACCTTATTTGGAAACAGGGTCTTTGCAGATGTAAGTAATTAAGAATGAAGATGAGATTAGATTGAATTAGGGTGGGCCCTGAATCTAATGATAGTCTCCTTGTAAGAAGAAAAGACAGAGAGATGCAAAGAGAAGGCCACGTGGAGACAGAGACAGAGATGGGAGTGAGGCAGCTGCAAGAAACATAAAGGCTTGCCAAGAACCACTAGAAGCTAGAAAGAGGCATGGAAGTGTTCTCCAGAGCCTGCATAGAGAGCATAGCTCTGCCCATACCCTGATTTCAGACTTCCAGCCTCCAGAGTGATTAAAGTATACACTTCTGCTGTAAGTGTGTGGTAATTTGTTGTAGGAAACTAACCGAACCATCCGCCTCCCTCATCTGGTGTTCTGGATGGTGCTCTAACCTGACTTTCTACCTGCATCTCCAACTACTCTTCTTCTCTCCTGCCTCTGTCCTTTTCCTCTGTCTATAGCTTAAGTTATGACCTTCCCAGAATTCTGTCCTTGGCCATATTTTGGTTTTACATTCCCTGTGAAATATTATCCAATTTTATGGTTTTAACTTCGCTTCTCTCTCTTTGCTTCTTACAGACATAAAGCTTCAGTCAGACTTCTCTCTTGAGTTTACTAGTAATTCCCTAGTACATATCAAAAACTCGTGTCACAAGGCACACATTCAAAAATGAGCTCACTTTTTACCCCCCCCATTCTCATACTTTCTTCTTCTCCTCCCTCTCTCATACTCCTCATTCTTTATTCCCTATTTATTTTCATGTGCCATATTTGGTCCAAAGACAAAAGCCAGAAACCTTGAGTTTTCCAAGAAGCCCCCCTTGCCATTAACCCCAACACCCAATGTTTTAGGAAGTCCTGCTCGTTTTATTACTTTAAGTTCCCCTGAATCAACTATTTTCCTATATAAATTTTTATTCTTATCTGTTGGGAGTGCTTTCTAACTCACTGCTCTCCAAACCATCTCATAATACTGCAGTTAGCACAATACCTGTAACATCCAACTACAATAACATCACTCCCCTGCTTAAAATCCTTTAAGGGTTTTCAATTGCCAAAAGGTACAAATTCCTTAGAAAGGCTTGGCCGTGTTCATGTTTCATTATTTCCCAAGTGCCCTAACCCGGACTTTAGATACAGTGAATAACCTGCCATTTTCCGGATAGAAACTGTACTTTCAAACACTCACACACTTCTGTCCATTCTGCCCTATCTTTTTTATTTTTTTAAGATTTTATTTTTTAATTTTACAGAGAAAGGAAAGGGGCAAGGGAGCAAGAAGTATCAACTCATAGTTGCTTCACTTTTGTTGTCCATTGATTGATTGTCATATGTGCCTTGACCGGGCAAACCCAGACCTTCAAACCATCGACCTCAGCATTCCAGGTGCACCCTTTATGTACTGTGCCACCTCACCACAGGCCAGGCTCTTCTATTTTTTTAAAGGCTCTTTCTCCTTCCCATATTTATTTGGCTTACTGGGACATGCCTGCCATCTTTTAAAAGGCTTCTCTGAATCCCCGATCTGTTTTAAATACCCTTGCCCTACAGTACCACAGCTCCCTGCAGGAGCACTTACCTCCCTTCTGCACTACTGATCATTTTCACCTAGAAGCCTCAGTAAGGTTCCTGAGACAGTAAGGTTCTTGAGACAGGGACAGTGCTAACTTTAGGGCTAATTAATATTTCAGAAATAATGAGAAATAAAGCAGATCTATTAAAAGATTTAACAAATATACAGTAGCCTATGTGTAGCAAAGGATTTTTTAAAATATGAGTTTTGATGAAGCAGCTATCATCAAACTTGCTGTAATTGGGACAAATACTAATAAGAGAAGAGACTTGAAGAAGGCCTTGAAGAAACAGTGGCATTTATACAATTTAGTCTGTGATATTCTGGATGAGATAAACAGAAGTACAAATTTGGCAGTAGGTTCAATTAAGTGATGGATTTAAACAGCAATTCAGCAGATAGTTTCTTTACCTTAACACTCATGGCTTTGACTGGTTCCCCTGACATGCCAGACTGACACGTCTCACTTCAGCTGCTCAGTCTATGAATGGAAGTGTTGTCCTTGGGTACTTCTGGTTATGTAAGATGGCTGAAAAAATAAATTTAAAAAACTATCTTCTCAGTGAGCTGGACAATGTTCCGATGAGTCAGAATCCTAGCTCATGGTTTCAAATGAAACAAAAAGGCGTATGGGACATTTCAGTTACTTCTTAGCATTTTAAATTGCTTCCTCCATAAACCATGGGAAATGAAGGCCAATTAGTCTCAGCTCGGAAAAAGACTTGGCAATTTCCTCTTGTGGTTTAACTAGGGTTTCATATTAATCCTATGGCAGGTTTGAGCATCCAATTTGATATTTCACTTTCTACATTAAGCCTTAAATGGACAAAAATGTTAATTTCTTTGGGGGAAAAAAATGACCAAAACATTCAGTTATTTGCTATTGTTTTGCTTGAAAGATAAGTTGCATTTTGGAGCAAACTTGCCTGAAGGACTCTATTAGAATGCCTATCTCATGGCTTTGAAAGATGGGATTAAAAATATAAAATTGTTCTGGACTCCTCTCATGAAACCATGTGATTTGATTATACATACTTACTTTTACCTTTTACAAAGTCCTTTTGCCTGAACAAAGTTATAGCAAGATGAGGATTTAATATATGAATAAATAAGAAAGTACTTATTATACAATATATATTTTATATAAGATAGACTCAAAGGAGTACATGTTGATTGCTAAGAGAAGCTGGTAGCATTGAAATAAGTAAATTCTCTAATGAACACACTTTGTAAAGATTTCCATGAATGAGCCAAGGAATATCATATGGACATAACTTTCAACAAGAAACCCAGCTGAGGCATAAAGCAAAAAGAAATTTATCTTCATTTTCCTTTCAACCTTTTTTTTCTGCCTGTAAAACAGCTGGCTTATCTTATTTTTTTTCAAGACCACACATGGCTTTGGCCGGTTTGCTCAGTGGTAGAGCTCAATCTGGCATGTGGATGTCCTGGGTTCAATTCCTGGTCAGGACACACAGGAGAAGAAACCTTCTACTTCTCCTCCGCCCCCCCCCTCTCTCTCTCTCTTTTTGTCTCTCTCTTTCTCCCCCTCCTGCAGCCATGGCTCAATTGATTCAAGTGTGTCAGCCCTGGGTGCTGAGGATGGCTCTGTGGAGCTTCTGCCTCAGGTGCTAAAAATAGCTCAGTTGTGAGTATTGGCCCTAGATAGGCAGAACATTGGCCCCAGACAGGGTTTGCTGAGTAAATCCTGGTCAGGGTGCATGTGGGAGTCTATCTTTGTATCTCTCCTTCCCTCACTTAAAAATAAAAAAGACCACTTACAGATTATCTATGTAAGGACTAAGTCAATAGTTCTCACTCTAACTGTAAATATTAGGATCTATAACAATTTAGTCTATTCTGTTAGCCAGCTTAGTAAGTCATTTCCTCCTTGATTTTCTATAAGTACAGATGTAAATCAATCCAATAGATCTCATAGGAAACTCCAACAAACTTCGGTCTGATAGAATTGGGGAAAAATATTTAATATGTTTCAAGGAAAGTAAGTAGTGGGGAAAGAGTTAATTTCAACCACACGGATATAAAACATTTCTTACCCACAATTTTGCCCTTGGTGAAAGGCTCTTCTGTAAGTTAAGTTCAACACCTCTAGATTTATATGTAATTAATACGTAATTATTGTTTTATGGTTTTGAAATGTCTCTCCCTAATTTGTTAGTGTCACAGCTCACCACTTTTCATGAACTCTCAGATACCACCTCCTTGAAACCTTGCATATAATACCATGTCAGCACTCTTTTTATCATCACATAGTACTAATTAAACATACCACACTTTTTAGTAAAATCTAGAATGCAATATTCTCTAAGTATCTATGTTTTTCTATTTTATCCATAATTATTCCCATTTTAAAAATAAGCTGATTTTAGACATCTCTATTTTAAGCCAGAAAAGAAAAAGCTAAAGAAATATTAGAACTTCCAGTATCCATACTCTTAAATCACGAGGAGACTTTGATATTTCCCCTCAGTTTTATAAAGTTATCAAATTGTCTAAATACCCATATCAGAAAAATTAAAGCAGAACTCATAAAGAATGACCTTTTTACTGTACTTGAGCCTTTTGTTCTCATGCAGAAAATTATTTTTTCAGTGAATCATGTGGGGAAAAAAGTCACTGACTAGCAAAGCCCAGGTCCCTTTGCCAATACATTGAATTCCAAGTATTTTTGACCACTGCAAGTGGGTGGGAAAGATACTACAGGCACCAATCATGACTGATAAGACTACAATTACTTCGTTGTTATTATTGTTTTTCATCAAAAGTCTGAACATATAATGTGGTCCAAGGAAACAGGGATGCTGACTTCTGGGAGGAAGGAGCACAGAAAACTAGCTCTAAAAATAAAAACATTATCAATATATAAAGTTTTAGTTTCTGTTGATTGTTATTCTCTGAAAACCTGAGACATTTAATAACTGTTTGCTAAGCTGATTTATACAAACAATTGCTCTGGAGACTTGTATGTAAATCCTACAATGCCAGCTCCTTGTTGCTTTATAATATCATAAGAGAATATGTATTCATTCATCAAATACATTTTGAGGACCTTTTAGTTTTCAGAACTTTTTGCAGGTATATATAAAGATTCTTCCCAAATGGTAACAGAGTGAAGACGTATGTGAAGGAGAGCCCCAGACACAAAGGACACATAAAGTTTCTACAAATTCATATGTTGAGAGAGGGAAAATAAATCATAGTTTTACTTTTGTATACTTTTTGTAAAATAGGGGAAATTTGGAAAAGAAAGTTTGGGGAAGATGTAAACACTGAATTTGATTATATATAAAACCTTATGTAGATGATACCATTTTTGTTGATTGAAGATAACAGAAGTGTTACTCACTTTGCTCATAAAGGATCAAACCCTGTAAAGGCACAGAATAGGATTTGTTTGTGTAGAGAATTCTGACCCACTCAGAATGAAAGATTCCAGGACAGAACATTTGTATGGTCTGCCAGGAAATGAAGCAAATATGTGGGACGCAGGATGAGTCAAGGTGGAAGGATAAACTTGAGTCCTTTTCCTTTCAAATGTTGAAATGCCGTTCTGTTGGGAGTTTATTTTCTTCTCCTCTCAAGTGGTGACACCAAGGTTTGACTGAGGTTAGAAAACAATGACCTAATCAGTACCCAACTTTTCCCCCCGGCCTCCTGGAATACAATTTCCTATGATAATAATCAAATTAGTATAGTCTGGTGAGGATTCAGAGAAATAAGCCTTTAGAGGCTGACTTGAAGACTTTGAAGAGAAAAGTGCTCTAGAAATAGCCCTTTAGTCCCTGGTTCCACTATTGTGAATGGCCAGCATGTTTCTACAATTGTAGGATATTTCTTATTTGCTAACATTCTTTGAATACTGTACCACAAGACCTAGAATTGTTTTTTATTTCTCTCAAGTATGAAGGAAAAAGAAAGTTCACCAATCCCACATCACCTGAAAGGAAAGACTTCTTTTTACACAATCTAGCAGAAAACCAGGATGTTCTAGGGAATGGAGCTATGTATAAGGTGAAGGAACACTACAAGAAAAGATCCTAGAGAAAAGTCTGAAAAGTGGGCAGAGATGCTACAGCAGACTTAAGATGATAGAGACTCTCTTAGGCACCACTGAGCACTTTGATCCTAGATCCTGAGAAGGCTAGTGCTCTTTTTTTTCTTCATTTTATAAATGGAAAACAAGAATACTTCAGTGACTTTGCTTTCCCAAAATTTCTACTTTCTAAAGAAGGAGCCAAGCCGCCAGGGAGTTATTGAGTTGGTCCAATGACCTATTAGGCGGTGATCTTTTTTTAGAGCCCTTTAAATGTAATGGAGAATTCAAGGTCACCGAAAGCAGGTTATAAGTGCCGCAAGTGGAACCACTCTCCTGATCTCATGAAAAGCAGAACCTATAAAATGGGCATGCCCAGAGGTCAGACCCAGGTAACAACTAATTTCCCAGAAGCATTAGGGAACAACTTATGGAAGAGTTGTGTCTGGACTTGGAGCCTCAAAGACTAGAACTCCAAATTCATCTAGATTTTGGAGAGACCATACTGCAAAATGTAACTTCCTGTCTCTACAGTTAATAGGGCTAATAAAATGAGCTCCTAATGAGGGCTCTCAAACATCAAATAGGCAGAGTGAAAACATACTTTGATGAGGTAAGTGTAAAGGGATCAGAAACATCCCCCCAGCCCCCAAAAAGTTTCCTTTGAAAGCTATGTGGGCTGAAAATGGAAGGATACACCATTCTTTGTGAATGCCAAGATATCTGGAATGAGACTTTGAAGATATCAAAGAATTAATGTGTCTAATTAGGAACAACCAGAAATGACCCAGCTTTGTGTCATCCTCTACTGCTTCTCAGTCAGACCTAGCTTCAACCCCATTCATCGCTGCACCGCACTTTCTTCAGGAAGCCTCAATTTTAAAAAAGAATTGTCTTAAAAACACCTCTCTAGTGAGAGAATGATTATGAGCAAATTTTTAAATCATAAAGTTTGTAGTCACATAATCTCTCTGAATCTCACCATAATAGTACGTATACAGACAATTACATATTCAGAAGTTATGGTTTTTAAGTTAGGAGCTACAGATTTAACATAATTGAAGAGATTTCATCTTAATATTAGGAAGAATTTTTAGAGAACAGTTGTTTTTAGGGGGATGGAAGGAAAGTTGTTTCAGAAGGTACTGAGTGTCCCAGCCCGGGAACTGAATAACTAAAAAGTAGGCCTTATATCAATATGATATGATATATGATATGATGTTCAAATAAATGAAAGTTGTATTTGAAAACCTCTGCAATTCCTTCCTAGGCTGAGATTCTACCATAAATAAGTGAAGATACAGCAGATCACTTTTAATAAGTCATAACAAGGTTTTCACTCTCCAGGAAGGCATTTAAATCTTTTTTGTCTTTGATGGGGTCAGGGGATCAGTTTCTATCACACACAACTTCTACCTGGTCTAGTGCTTCAAACAGTAAATAAATTCTGTTCCAAGCAAATAATCTCCTTCGGGAAAACACAAAATTCCTTTTTTATAGCTTCAATTTGTTTGTGACTTCAGGATCATCTGGCCTCTCATTTGTAATGTGCCAATATCCCTTGGAGGTATCAAAGGTGATGTTTACTTGGGCTATTCTTATTACAGACTGAGAGACAAGTAAATAATCCTGTCAAGCAAGGTTTTTCTACCTTGGCACTATTAGCATTTTGTGGGGTCTGTCCTGTGAATTGAAGGGTACTCAGCAGCATTCTTAGCCACTGCTCACTAGATGCTAATAGCACCCCCACTCAGTCATAATGACCACAAATGTCTCCAGACATTTCCAAATGCCCCCTGTGGGCAAAGATGCCCCCAGTTAAGAATCATTGCTGCTGTTAAGGGTTAGAGGATGGGTGGGGGGGTGAGGGGGGGTGAGGATAGAAATCTGGCAGAGGAAGAACTGTGATCTGGAAGGGGAAGAACATCAAAGAGAGATGCGACCAAATTCACATTTTTTTCCCTAGGGTTACACCTACATACAGAGAGTGATTTTTCCATCACTCATACTACCGATAGCTTCCTGCACCAGGAGGACAAGAAACCCTTTTGGCTATCTCAGAAGCTCCTTGGTGTTTGTAGCAGTCACGGTTTTACCAGAAAACAAGAACCAGTAGTAGATAGATAGATATAGATATATTATATAGCATATGCCATATATGTTGGTATGTATACATATTATAGAATACATATACACCAAGGAAATGGCTTACATGTTACATGATTATGGTCTACACACTTCACATGATTGGAGGGTTGGCTACCAAGTACAAAATCCCTCGGCCAAGCTGGAGCTCCTCATGAGCCAAAGCAGCAGTCCAACAGTGGAGTTTCTTTTCCAGTTCTGCTCTTAAAACCCTTCAATGGATTGAATTATACTCACCTAGATTTTGTAGGGTCATCTCCTTTATGTCTCCTTGAAACAACTATAGATATTTGCCCCAAAGTAATTCCACAGCAACATCTAGATTAGTGTTTGATTGAATAACTGAGAACTACAGTCTACATATGGACTTAAAACTGCACATCACAGTGTTCCAGAAACTATCGCTCAGGCTCTGATGTTTTCTTCAAGACCACAGTCTTCTGTTCATTTATTCGAGCTGTGCTGCGAGCCCTGATCATTCATAGGCTCTCCTCCCAGCATGCATTTCATAATTGTGTCCTGCAATGGTCAGGCAAAAGGTCCAAACCCTTCACAAGCATTTTCACAGACTTAAGAATGTCTTTGAAAGTATCTGATGGAGCATTTTCCAAAGAAATATAAATGGTCAATAGGTGTATCAAAAGAGGGTTAACAGAATTAGCTGCTAGAGAAATACAAATAAAAACCACAATAAGATACTTGTACCCACTAGGATGATGGTAATTAAAAAGGAAGATAATTACAAGTGTTAGCAATGATGTAAAGAAATTATAACTCTCATATACTCCTTGCAGAAATGTAAAAAGGTACAGCCGCTTTGGAAAACAGTCTGGCAGCTCTTCAAAAGATTAAACTTAAGTTACCACAAGACCTTGCAATTGTACTCCTAGGAAAATAACCATGAGAAATAAAAACATATGTCCACATAAAAACTCATAAACAAATGCTCATAACAGCATTATTCCTAATATCCAAAAGGTGGAAACAACCCAAATGTCTATCAACTAATTAATGTATAAAAAAAATGTCATATATTTTACACAATGAAATATTATTTGATCATAAAAAAATGATGCATACACGGATGAACCTTGAAAACATTCTGCTAGTAAAAGAATCAAGTCACAAATTGTACCACATGTTTTATGATATCACATACGGCATGATTCCATTTTTATGACACGTCCAGAATAGGCAAATCCATAAGGACAGAAAGTAGATTACTGTGCCAGAGGTTGGAGAGATTCCAAGACAAATGGGAAATGACTGCTAATAGGTGTGGGGTTTCTCTGAGGGGAAATGAAAATGTTCTAAAATTAATCGTGGTCATGGTTTTGCAACTCTGTGAATAAACTAAAAATATTGAATCATAAATGGATGAATTGTCTGATAGGAAGATTATATCTCAATAAAGCTGTTGTGTGTGTGTGTGTGTCTATCTATTTTTTTTCTTAATAAAAGCATATCTTTGGAAATTTCTGGCAGCAGAAGAGCATAACAGGCCTGTCAGGGCAGGGCTTTCTCGTCAGACCGATGATTAGCCAATGTCTAAGGCATCCACTCGCCTGTCGGGAAGCAGGCCACCAGAGGAAAGGAGGTGGTAGACGTTTCCCTCTTGCTTTGTATGCACAGCTCATACCAATTCAGTTGGAAGAGGAGCATGTTCCCACAGCAGATAGCCCCACTCCAGGGCCTCACATCCTGTGCCGCTCCCTGCTGACAGTTGTGTAGGCTGTCACCTAAACCAGGCTGACAAGGGTGGAACCTATCCAGGAGAAAGCTCAGAAGCTTGCCTAGGCAGAATATTAGTTCAGAAACTGCTCTTTTACTTCAGGGCCTTAAGAATTTTGATTTATGTAGTAACAGTTTATCTTTGAGGATGTACAAATGCATGACCCAGTTTTGTGGCTTTTAGTACCTAACTGCTGAGAACTTACTAAAGCCTGTTTCACAGCCCTGGCCTTTCCCCCAGCATCCCTCCTTTCTCTTGGTCCCCTAATGGGGCATTTACTGTACACTGGTCTCTCAGGGGACGTGGCTGAGATGCTGTCATTGCACTACTATGGCTCCAGTTCTTCAAGGGCTTTTTTGACTTTGGAATCTTCTGTTAAAGTACTAATATTAATATTCAGATAGCTTTAGCTAGGATTTTCAAGAATGGAAAATAGGTTTTAATAAATAATCCAATTTTCCTTCCAACTTAACCTAAGTAATCAGTGTGAAGACAATGGATTTTCTAGCAGGAATGCACCATCTTGGCAGATACCTTTTTAGGGTCTGATCTTCAGAGCTTTGTGTCCAGAGCCTCATGCAGTCTGAATGCCCTTTGTCCACTAGCCCATAGGCACAGATAATCCACATTAGTATATTTTATAGTTCTAATTCTGCAGACTTATGGTCTATACTCATATAACTGGAAGAACTTGGCCCCTTTAAAAGTCGCCCATGGTATTTTAGGGCTTCCTTAGGGAAGCCTCACATGTGGTCAAGCAGGCCTTCTACAAGCTGCCCTCTGGGCCTCTGCTCATCTCCCAACTCTCCTGGGTAACAGCTGCATACACTGAGTGCTCACTCTGTCTACCATTAACACATGACAAAAGAATACCAGCTAGCCCTGAGTCTGTTTCCTATTGCTCAAGCACCAACAGAGCCCTGTATTCCTTTCAGCCCTTATAAAGGCTCATTCGAAAGCACTTTTCTAGCCCTTGCTAGACGTGCTCAAAAACCATTCTCCTGACTTTGCAAGGTACCAGAATATATCTCTCCCACTGTTTTATCTCACTGACTTCCCAAGTATCTGTACACCAACTTTCTTGTAGGTGCTTCTAGCAAAGTAAACCAAAACCCAATTCAGACCCAAAAAACTCCAAGTCTTAATCAGACATCTCCACAAAATTATCTATATACTTGAGGTTTACCCAGTCATTATATACTTGAGTTTGATTGCTGCTGATCAAATCCAAGGATACTTGAGTATAAAAAGCCACATCTTTGATTTATTAATTTATAAGGAAAAAGTATTACCAATTTAGCATTCTTTCACTTTTTTTCTCTCTCTCTCTTAATAATAATAATAATAAAAGGATATGTTGGTGGCCAACCTTTTGAAGAATTACTGGTGAAAGGCCTAAGAATGTCAACCATCAATAAATTACAGCAGTTTCTTTTGGGGATATTTAAATTATATTTTTCAAGTCTTTATCAGCCAAATGTTTACAAACTAGGAGTGATGATCTCATTCTTTAAATTTAGTTTACTAATCTCATATGCAAAGAAATTCTAAAATTTCACTGTATCTTAATACTCCACTTCTCCTAGGATTTGGACTTGGAATAGAGAACAATTTAGCATTTACCCAACAAGGCTTTAACTATCCCTTATGATAAGATTAGATGGTCTGTAGGTTGCTGTGTAATAAGACTTTATAGAACAGTGATGGGCAATCTTTTGAGCTTGGTGTGTCAAAATTTGCCAAAAAACCAAACATAACTCGGGTGGTGTGTCACTTTGAGAAAAAAGGCCTAACCAGAAGTCCCAGAATTAGACGCTCTGTGCCGGAGTTCTGTTGTTTTGGCCCACAGACCTCCGGCACAGAGTGTCTACACTACAGCAAATGTTTTATCCTCGGCTCCTGCATCGTGCAGGAGCCCAGGATGAAATGTCCTTCTTGGCATGAGGCCCTATACTTCTCTGGTATGCGGCTGCGTGTCATTGAAAATGGCTACGTGTGTCAGTGCTGACATGCATGTCATAGGTTCGCCATCACAGTTATAGAAGCTGCCACTTTTATTTATATTTATGTAACAGGATGTTAAAATGGGACTCTTATAAGAAATGATGACATCGGATCATTTATAACAAAATGGATGTACCTTGATAACATTATACGGAGTGAAATAAGTAAATCAGAAAAAAAGAAAAACTGAGAACAGCATGATTTCATACATAGGTGGGACATAAAAGTGAGAATATGAGACATGGACAAGAGAGTGGTGGTTACGGGACGGGGGGAGGGAGGGAAGAGTGGAATAGGGAGGAGGGGAGGGACACAGGGAAAACCAGATAGAAGGTGACAGAGGACAATTTGACTTTGGGTGATGGGTATGCAACACAATTGAATGATAAGATAACCTGGAGATGTTTTCATTGTACATATGTACCCTGATTTATTGGTGTCACCCCATTAGAATTAATAATAATAATATATATATATAAATTAAAAAAATGGGACTCTTGGTCTCCCAGCTCTTTAGATAATGCAAAGACCAAGAGTGATGAAAGAAGTGCCAGGCACTTCTCCCCACATTGAGAGTCAGGTGCTAGGCCATTTACACAGAAGTTAAAGGATTATAAAATCAGCTCTGCCAACAATATAGCATATCACCCGCCTCTCAGCTCTATGAGAGAAGCTAAGAGAAGACATCCCCACAATAGATGAAGAATCACATAGAAAGATTTATAGTGTGCTATGATGTCTATCCATTTACCCCACCCCCACTCCGGCCCGTTGATAGGAAGGAGAGTTCTTCTCATCTCAAGTTAACTAAAGACAAGCTTGAAGAGAACTAAAATAGAGCTTGACATGTATCATTTGGAGTTTGAGAACATAGGAACTTCAAGTCCAACTTGGGAACATCTAAAAATGGGAGGCTCTGCTGCCTTGGGAATAGGCTGCCTTTCCAGTTTGATAATAGAAAGTATGGTGGTTCCTTAGAAATTAAGACTAGAACTACCATATGACTCAGCAATCCCTCTACTGGGTATCTACCCCAAACTCAAAAACATTGGTACGTAAAGACGCATGCATCCCCATGTTCATTGTAGCATTATTCCCAGTGGCCAAGACATAGAAACAACCAAAGTGTCCCTTGATAGAGGATTGGATAAAGAAGATGTGGTACATATATACAATGAAATACTACTCAGCCACAAGAAATGATGACCTAGTGACATTTACAACAACATGGATGGATCTTGAGAACATTATACTGAGTGAAATAAGTAAATCAGATAAAGCTAAGAACTATATGATTTCACATGTAGGTGGGATATAAAACTGAGACTCATGGACATAGATAAAAATGAAGTGGTTACCAGGATAAGGGGGTGTCGGGGAGGGTGGGGAAGGGAATAAAGAGGGACAAATATTTTGTGATGCAAAATGACTTGACTTTGGGTGACGGGTATACAACATAATTAACAGTTCAAATGCTATAGAAACATTTACCTGAAACCTATGTACTCTTATTGATCATTGTCACCCTGTTAAATTTAATTTTATATATAAACTTTAAGAAAAGATAATATCCATGTGCCAGATGTAGACTCTGAGAAGGAGAGCAGAATTGGATAATATTAAGGAAGGGGCCAAAAAGTTTGCTTGGATGGTGAAGTTACCTGACAGAGAAAAAAATGGCAAGGAACCAGGAATAGAGAGCAGCTTATAAATTACCACTGCAGGAGGTATTGCTTGAATCAAGGGAACTGAGGCTAGAGAGTCTCAGTGATGAGGTAAGCTCTTCATAAAATTTATAAACACACCAATTAAGAGAGACAACCTTAGACTTCTGCAAAAACAAGAGTTACCAGAAAAGCTAAGGGACCTGTCCAAAGTTTAATTTGGGTTGGGAAGAACAAGTTGAGAAAGCAGTTGGAATAGACAATAATGAGAATTAATAATGGTTATAATCATTTTAACATTACAGTAGTTACTATATTTAAAAAGCTATATATACATTAATCCATAAAATTTCTTTCTATGTTTTCTTTATCAGCGTTCAATAAACCAGTTACACTTACCTTTCTTATCATTTTTTTAGTAAATATATATTAAGTACCTGTAATGTGCCACTTAATGCTTAAAATATAGTGATGAACAAGATTTTTTTGAGAAATTAAATTTAATGGGGTGACATTGATCAATAAGAATACATAGGTCTCAGATAAGTATTTATATAGCATTTGAACTGTTAATTGTGTTGTGTGCTCAACATCCAAAGTCAAAGATATTTTAACGAGAGGGACAATATCCAATTAGACAAATAAAAATAAATTGTGGTTAAGTGTTATAAAGCAATTAACATGGTGTTGCAATAAAGAAATTGGAGAAAGTCTTTCAGACCATCGTCTAAAGAAACTTGTGAACATCAATGTGTGACTCAACTTGAGTTACCTCATTAAGTTATCCACAACATTCCAAAAGATTCTGTCATCACACGTGTTAACATGCCCAATAGTCCATCTTCCAACCACACATTGGTCAACCACAGCAGAGGGGACCACACATTCATGTTCAGTTTTTGTTTTTTCACTGGGACTGAGTCTGAGTGTGAACTTAACTTTATGCTTTTTTTTAATCAATCAAAATACAAAGAGAACCCCAAGCTTTCAATTACTTTTTGTAATGAGAAGTTAAGCAGGGCATAGGAATCTATCATTTGCAAAGATCCCAAAAAACTTTTTTAGAATATGAGTGACAGAAATCTTGCTAGGAAGCAAGAGTCTTAATTAGGTTTACTTTCTCCCTTGTTCTTTTTTGGGTTATTTGTGTAAATAATCCACTGTAGAAGCCTCAATTCCAGGAATTGCTTGTGAGGACTTAGAGACCTGCTATTATTCCTTCTGTTCCTTCTAAGGCCCACATGGCCAGTGTCCCTCTGACTACTCATGTCTTTCTCTTTGTTACACTGGCCACTTCCTCTGTTTACTCATACCTTCAGCTGGCTGATATCTGTGGCTTATTCTCTACTATGGACCTGACTACCCCACAGAACTCATGACCTTTTGGCTTCAGTTCCCACTCTTAGTTACTATATCATTGTGGTTCAAAGATGTAATTGATTCTATAATGTACCGTCTTTTTCTTTTTCTTTTGTTTTTGAGAAATAGAGAGAGAGAGAGATAGGAGGTGGGTAGAGGAGTGGGAAGCATCAACTCACAGTAGTTTCTCAAATATGCCTTGACCAGTCAAGCCCGAGGTTTTGAACCAGCAGCCTCAGCATTCCAGGTCAATGCTTTATGCACTGTGCTACTACAGGTCAGGCATTTTAACCAGACCTAGCAGGGAAAGAAGAAAATATAATCAAACTGAATACATATGTAGATGGTGTGACATTCTGATTTCAAGTATGTCAAATACTATAAGGAAGATATGCACCGTAGAATAAAAAAAGTGATTTGTAATTTGGGCAGCCATTGATGAGGGCTGCTCATCTCCTACATTAACCAGATAATAAAGCGCTGGGCTGGGCTGACTCACTCCTGGTTCAGTCCGTTTTGGCTATATCCTGAGGCAGAATAGCATTAAACACAGTGGTCTGGGCTGCTGTCTCCAGTGAGATTGTGGCCTGCCAGCACTCCTACAAGGTTCTGGGAGTAGTTATCAAGTAGTAATCAACTTGCCAGTGTCTCAAAGAGTGGAGAACAGTCAACTCCCATAGTCATGCTCTTTAATATTTTTTCTATCTTACCGGTATGACATGCATTCCACACTATAAAATTATAGCTATATTACTATGTGGGAAATATGTCCACATTTGAACCCTTTAGGTCATTTGTTTAACTACTATCTTTGAAGGCTAAGCTTGTATGAAAAAAAAATCACAAATAATCCATACCAGATTGATTTAAATTTCCAAGGAACATTGAACTCTCTAAATTGTGAAGTCAAGTAACACTCATGTTATTTTTCAAGCACAGACTTGGCCTTTGAAGACCTGAGGGTTTCAAAGTGGGAAAGTCAATGAGCAATTCTCATTTTCTTTTAGAAAAATCATTCCTCAGACTGTCAAGAGGCTGCTGGCAGAGTTTATATTAAACAGATGGTGGCCTGTAATTAAATACTTGTCCATGGCTGGCCCCAGTGCATTATGAATACTGTGGGAGGGTATACCAGTAGTTAATGAGTGTGGATCACTTCCAGGATGAAAAAAGTCAAGAAAGAAAAAGTGCTATGTAAAATTTCATGTGAGATCACTAGCGAGATGAATAGCATCTGACCTACTGATTGTTGACAAAACTCAATGGGAAGGAGTGCTGAATTATTCAGACACTGCTAGCGTAAGAAATAGGGAAATTCTTTCCATGGGTAGGCAGGATTGATAAACACCGATGGTGTACATTCAGGTTCATACACAGAACACATACTTTGAAATGGAGTAATACTGGTGTCTACATATATATTCTCTCTATATATACTGCTATGACATAATTAATTTTTAAAGTAAATTTAGAATATTAGGAGCATGGGTTTCTCTCCATTTATGCACAACCAAATAGGTCATATATAGAACTAAATACTTTTTTTCATCTCAAAGTTTAGAAATACTTCAAATTTTAATTGTAGAAAAATCCTCAGATGCCACAACCTGTTTGTTGTTATGTTAGTTGAGCTACTATAAGAAACAGAGACTCCCTTAGGTTATTGTTATGAGAAGATACAAGTAAACCTCAGAACCTGTGTCTTAGCTCCAGCCCCCAGATAAATGATGACATAACGGCTGTTACGTCTATACGTCAGGGGGCAAGGCTGTGTACAGAATATATAAATATCGAATGTAAAAGTTACTTTTGGAGTTAGGGGGCCTAAAATTGACTGTATAGCTAATTTCAAAAGATCCCATACATTTAAAATGGGAAATCAAAGATAAGATTCAATTCGTTTAAAGAGATATGGCCAGCTTTGAGTCCAGCTAACCTTTTACCTTCAACGAGGTCAAATGAGAAAAGGTTCTATGCCCTCCAGGTGGGCACAGGGTGGCTGTGAGCCTGCCTGTCCACGGGCCTGTAGACAGCAGCCTGCGTGACCTGGAGCAGCCCTTTGCCCAGGCAACATGCCTCATTTCCTGTCCTTCAAAGCATTCTTTTCTCAATCAGTTAAATTGTGCTGCCACTAAAATATTTGCATCTAAGCAAATGCAAAAGTGATTTTGAATTGTTTCTATTAGCAATGTTAGTGCTAATCCTGCTCCTCGGTAGTGAACAAAGACACTGGAGACAGAAACTCAGTGACATTTGGAATAGTGCCTGAATGAGAGGGAATGACAACAGAGGCTGAGAGCTCTAAACTGGGCAGGCTGGTCCATAGAACTTTATGGAAAATGTGTCTGACCAGGGAAAACAAAAGAGGGAAGGCTCTCCAAACTAACTGTAGCTTATGGATCTCCTGCTCTCCTTTCTCTCTTGTTTACAACAAATCAAATGTCAAATTGAAACAGCAATTAATTTGTTTCTCTTAATCTGCTTTGGTAAAGAGAACCAGATAACTCAGTTGATTAAAAAGACTAACTACATTCACTCCTACTATTCCTGGCATTCATGCCAAAGTGTCAATAAAGCTTTCTTTCCAGGGAGGTCTACAAACAGGTAATGTGTGCCTGAGTGCAGGATCCTGCAATGGTCCTAAAGAATGAGATGAGAGGTAAGCAACAGAGGTGACTGAAATGCTGTTGGAGGAGCCAGGCCCTGGAAATGTCCCAAGGACAGAAGCACCCTAATAAAGCCCAAAGTCCAGGGACTATGAAAGCAAAGCAACTCACCCAAGCACAGGGTTCTTTGAGGACATAACTGGAAAAGTAAACTGAGCTTTGGCGGGTCAAACACATTTGGGACAGGATATTTATACACAGCTATTTCTGCAATTGGAGTTGATCAGATTGGAGTATTCTAGTTTAGCTCAGTTTCTGTCCCCTTGGGCACATACCACCATCACACATACTTATGTATTCTGTACAGTGTGTGTGTGTGTGTGTGTGTGTGTGTGTGTGTGTGTGTGTGTGAGAGAGAGAGAGAGAGAGAGAGAGAGAGAGAAAGTTAGGGGTGTGAGGTACTGGTATATGGACAGAAAAGCCATTCTGACTTTGCTTTCTAACATTTCAGTACATCTCCTTAAGGATCCACTCACTGAGTCCTGAACACTTAGGATTGGTGCTTGGATGGCTCCATAAGAATTCTCTCCAGCAACAAGTTAACATAGATATTTCCAGGTCCCACCTAAAGGTTCAGAGTTAGAATGGTATATACCCCGGAATCTGTTTTTAAGATCTCCCCAGGTGATACAGATGCCATGTTTGGAAAACATTGATTCTATAATATAGAGTCTAAAAGTGAAATATATATATATGGAAAAGGGAAAGTTAATTGGAAATAATTATTTTGCAGTTATTCCCTAACCATGATTGTTGAAGTCTTATTTAGTAGATTAAACGTTTAAATGGAGACATACTATCCAAATAGCTACATCTAGTCAAAAGAATGATATAAATAATCAATATGGTCAAATTTCAAAATTTAGAGGATCATAAGTCTCTCTTTTTTTTAAGAATTTTTCTTTTGATTATTATATTTTTTCCAGAAAATATGTTTCCAAAGTGACTTAGATATTTATTTTAAGCTGTTGTAAAAAGTCCTGACAGACTATATACTATAAATGCTCATAGTTTTACATGTGCAGAACCAAAGCTGAATAGATTCACCTGGCATTCACTCTACCAATTAGTGTTTTGTTTTGTTTTAATGAAGTACCCACAAGTCATTTTACAGTATAAAATTTCTACTTGTCCTTGGTCTTGATGGCCTTTCAAAGTAGTTTAAATGTCTGAGTATTAGAAAGAGCTTTCTAAAGAATTATAACTGTTTTTAAGACAAAATAGATATAAAACATTTTTTAAAAATCCATCATACTCAATCCATAGACATATATGTATATGATATCTAATAGTTTACTAGTTTGTTGGAGAATAATTATAGAACCAAACATCTTAATGGAAATCTATAAATAATCATGAAAACAAAGAAAATGGAGATTTAAACAGTAAGACTCCATAAAAACCAAGGGGACATATGAAAATAATTCATATAAAAGCAGGTGGGGCAAATAGTGAGTCTAGGGCAATATAGCAGCCTTCAGTTACACACAAGCGGCTAAGGAATTTTAGAAATGAATTGTGTTCTTCCTAAAAGGTCAACTTCTGTGTGTAAAGTAATTTAAAATTGAGTAATGCACCTGCTTAGTCTCTCCTTTGCTTTCTATGAGATAGTTTCCCAATTGTTATTTTTTTCTCTCCATTCTATCTTTCTCTAACTATGTCTACACATTCCAGTGTGTATGTGCATCTCTGTGTGTGTGTGTGATGAGGTATAAGGAAAGAAGACACTTAGTGAGCCCTCTAGAATGCCAAGACTTGGTATTAGAAAACCCAAAAGGGGGCCCAACCAGTGGCTCAGTAGATAGAGCATTGGCCCGGCATATGGACGTCCCAGGTTTTATTTCCAGTCAGGGAACACAGGAGAAGTGACCATCTGCTATCTTTCCCTTCTTCTCCACCTTCTCTCCTTCTTTTCCTCATGAAGCCAGTGGCTCAATTGGTTCAAGTATCGGCCCTGGTGTTGAGGATAGCTCGGTTGGTCTAAGCGTGTCAGCCTCAGGTGCTAAAAATAGCTTGGTACTCAGAGCATTGTCATCAGATGGAGGTGCATGTATGAGTCTGTCTCTCTATCGCCCCTCCTCTCACATAAAAAAGAAAAGAAAACCCCAAAGGGAAGAATACTTCCTTTAGTTACAAGGAAGCTAAGTAACATTTTTTACAGTATTAAAATTAATACTGTGAATAATATGGATACTGTTTCTCCTGTTTACATATAATACCTCACTCTGATTTCTGGCAACCTCAACAAATCATGAGGTTTCTAAACAATTTTTTTTTATTTAAAGCCCCTGATCAGCTCTTATGACAAAAATAGTGCATGGTCCAAATATTAGAAACAAAATAAGATGATATTATTGCTCATTGTACTAACCACAAAGGAAAAAAAAGAAAAGATCACTAAATTGCTAATAACACATGTTGGCTACAAAAGCTACTCAGCACTAATGCAAAAGCAGAAGGAGTACTGTTGGGAAATGGGGAGGGGGAGTGATGGATACCATAGAAAGAAAAGTAAAGAGAAAGGTTGTCATTGGGAAAAAGAAGTGGTAAAGATTAGAAAAGAGGCACAGACCACAGATACTTTGACAATGATGTGACAAGACAATGAAGGTAAGAAATGACTTTGACAGAAGAGGACTGAGGAAAATTAGGAGAATTCCAGTCTGAGAGGCTATTCAGAACACAGAAGCAGCTTTGTGCACTACTAAACTTTTGGCTACCTTAGTAATGGGATTGAGGAAGACAATGATTAAAAATGGGATTTAGGGTGGGTTTAGAATTCAAAGAAAGAGTTCACTTGTATAGTCTCTAGGTTATTAAGTTTTAACACAGTATAATAACTCAAAACACATTAATATATTAGTGCAGTCAGTAATTAAAAGATGAGATCTATATGAGTAAGTATAAAGATCTACTGTATAGCTTAGTGTCTATATTTTATTAATATTTTCTTAATCTAAATTTGCTAAGAAGGTGGGTCTTATGTTAAGTGTTCTAAAATATATTAATAATGAAGAGAGTGGGAGACAACAGATATATTTTTGGCATAGATTGTGGTGATAGTTTCATTAATATATATTTGTCTTCAAATTCATGAAGTTATAGCCATTAAATATGAACATCTTTTTGTATGCCAATTATAACTCATTAAAGATGCTTAAAATAAAAAAGTATGGTTTTTAGAATATCACTTTACAAAAATGGAAGAGACCTTGATGTTTGCTGACATCAAGAGACTCTGGTTTATTTTTTAGCCATGCCTTTAAAACATAAATTTATAAAAATGCACAGACTCTTAAAACATACTCCTACATGGCAATATACATGTGACAGATATAGTCCTTGAGTCTTCCATTCCATGCATGTCTGATATCATGAACTAGTAAACCTTGTGATCCCAAATTATGTGGTGACATCTCATTTGTTTAGGTTGAAGTTTTAGTGTATTTATCTGTTAGTACAGACAGTTCCCAGGTTACAAAGAAGATAGACTCTGTAGGTTTGAAAGAAGTAAAGTTATCACTTTTTGTAGATGACATAACCCTGTATATAGAAAACCCCCAAAGACTCCACCAAAAAACTATTAGTAATAATAAAGTCACAGTAATCAGTACAATAAAGTCACAATACAAAATCAATATACAAAAACGCACTGCTTTCCTATACACCAATGATAAAACATAAGAAAATGAACTAAAAACAAAATTCCTTTTACAATTGCAACAACAACTACAACAATAATACCTAGAAATAAACTTAACAAAGGATGTGAAGGACCTATATACTGAAAACTACAAAACAGTATTGAAAGAAATAAAAAAAAAACACAATGAAATGGAAAAACATTCCATGTGCATGGACTGGAATAATCAACATAGTTTAAATGGACATATTACCTAAAGCTACATACAAATTTAATGCAATCCCCATCAAAATCTCAATGTCATTTTTTAAAGAAATAGAACAAAAAATGACCAGGTTTGTATGGAACAATAAAAACACCTCAAATAGCCAAAGCAATCCTGAGGAAAAAGAATGAATCTGAAGGTATTAAACTACCTGACTTCAAATTATAGTATAAAGCCACGATAATCAAAACAGCATGGTATTGGCAGAAAAACAAACACACAGATCAATGGAACAAATATGAGAGCCTAGAAATAAAACCACACATATATGGACAAATTATCTTTGACAAAGGAGCCAAAAACACCAAGAGAGAAAATAGAGTCTCTTCAATAAATGGTGCTGGGAAAATTGAAAAGCCACACACAAAAGAATAAAACTTGACTACAGATTGTCCCCCTGCACAAAATTAATCGAAGACATATATATATAAGATCTGAAACAATAAATTACATATAAGAAAACACAGGTACTGAGCTCATGGACCTTGGACATAGAGAACATTTTATGTTTTTGACCCCAAAGGCAAGGGAAGTAAAGGCAAAAATAAATGAACGGGAGTATATCTAACTAAAAAGCTTCTGCACAGCAAAAGAAACTGACAACAAAACAAATAGGCAGCCAACTAAATGGTAGATTATATTTGCAGACAACAGCTCTGATAAGGAATTAATGTCCAAAATATAAAAGAATTCATAAAGCTCAGCAACAAACAAGCAAACAATACAATTAAAAAATGGGGAGAGGACCTGAACAGACACTTCTCCCAAGACAACATGCAAATGACCGACAGATATATGAAAAGATGCTCATCTCCACTAGCTTTTAGAGAAATGCAAATAAAAAATACAAGGAGATACTACCTCACACCTGTTGGATTGGCTATTATCAACAAGACAGGTAATAACAAGTGTTGGAGAGGCTGTGGAGAAAAAGAAACCCTCATTCACTGCTGGTGGGAATGCAAATTAGTACAACCATTGTAAAAGAAAGTATGGTGGTTCCTCAAAAAATTAAGGATAGAACTACCATATGACCCTGCAATCCCTGCACCGGGTATATACCCCCAAAACTTGAAAATAATGATGTGTAAAGACACACGAAACCCCATGTTCATTGCAGCCTTATACACAGTGGTCAAGACAGGGAAAAAAAACAAAGTGTCCTTTGATAGAGGACTGGATAAAGAAGATATGGTACATATATACCATAGAATACCACTCAGTCATAAGAAATGATTACATAGTGCCATTTATGACAACATGGATGGATCTTGAGAACATTATACTGAGTGAAACAAGTAAATTAGAAAAAGCTGAAAACTGTATGATTTCACACATAGGTGGGATATAAAACAGACTCATGGCCATAGATAAAAGTGAAGTTGTTAACTGGGAGAAGGGGGTGTGGTGGAAGGGGGAAAGGGAGTAGGTAGGGGGAAAGGGGTGTGGGGAGGGGTCAGGGAGGAGTGGGTGGGATGGTGTAAAGAGGGACAAATATAAGGTGACAGAAAATGATTGGATTTTGGGTGATGATTATTCAACATAATTAACAGTTCAAATGCTATAGAAACATTTATCTGAAACCTATGTACTCTTCTTGATCAATGTCACCATGTTAAAGTTAATTTTCCAAATAAAATCTTAAAAAAGAAAGTGTTTAAGTATTTATATGCACAGAAATGCAAAAATAAATGCTATATTAAGACAAACATCTAAGTTGCATTTAATAGGTTGATGTACCTATTCCAACTTACATACAAATTCAACTTAAGAACAACCCTACAGAACCTAGCTCATTCATAACCCAGGGACTGCCTCATACCATTGATAGTGTTTTAGCCCATATTTTAGAATTTGGCAAAGTCATATCAAAATGATGTGCTTTCTTTTTTCAATTTTCTTTTATTCTTCTCTCTCTTTCAGCCTTTCTTTCTCTCTCTCTTTTTGTCAACTACTTATCTAGGGGACATTTATTGTTTTTAACTAATATAACACTTATTTCAACAGGATTGCTACATGTGCCAGCAGAGATTAGGTATAGTTTGCAATATCTTTGGGTTATTTAGTGTCATGCATTAACAAGCCTGATTTTTGCCCTTGAAATTTACTTACTGATGAATCTGTGTCCTTTAATCACCACCATATAACCAAGACAAGGAGCTGATAGGAAATGCTTTGATGGAGTAGTGGCATGTAAATCTTTAAGGGGGTGGGTAAGGTATTTCAGCAGAATGGAAAGGCAATTATAGAAAATAACATTAATTGCTAACTGTCCAAGTAATAAAGCAGTGGTGAAAGAAACTACATGCTGACTGTAGGGGAGAAAGTAGAGAAATTTGCTGCTGTCATTGCAATATCAGTTGCTTAATGAAATTACATGATTTCTTGTGAAGGCATTCACAAGAAATCAGGATTATTAAAGAATAGAAGGAAAACAAAATATGCTTATATCTTAAGACATTTCTCCAGTATCTCTTTGGATGAGAATGTAATGCTATTTCCCTGAAAAAGTTGAGTAGATATATCCTTAGATGCACATTTTATAAACAACCTCAGGGTCCTCTTTGAAGAGCCTCTTCAAACAGATCAAATAGCATGCACAGTACAGAATCATGACTGTTCTCGTAATATATACTAGTTATGGAAAAGGTGGTATAGAGAAACTTCTTGAGGAATCCCAGGTATATACTATCAGTTTGTCACCATATTTTCTTGGTTAAGTTTCATGTAATAATAAAAACAATAACATTATTATAGATAAAATGTATTGAGCACACATGGTGTGCCAGGCAGGATGCTAACTGCTTTGTATGTATTATCGTTCACTCCTTGTAACAACCTGTGAACCCTGAGAAAGAAGACACCTACTAAGTAGTGCTCCTGGTGGTCAACTGGGCTAAATTAAAATTAAAAAAAAGAAAAGAAAAGAAAACAGAGTCTATCAGCCATTTCCACACAGGGACTTCACACACAAACTGCTTTCCAGGGCGAGGCCTGCACTGAGCTGCCTCCCTACACCATGTTTCTGCCATCTGAGCCAGCCATTATAAATGAGCTCCTGGAATCCTATTTCAACCATTAGGACCGAGGCTTTCCCCATCCAATTGATGCTGCACAGCTCTAAGCAGAGTAGCTCTAGTCTGACCAGTCAGGACAATCTTTTTTTGGACCAATCAAACTGTGAGGATATGGATTGTTTTTTTTAAAAAAACCTCCCATTTGTATATTTATTGGGAATTAAGTTTCCCTCATTAAATGAAAAATACAAAGCAGATTCAAGTGTGCTATTCTCATCATATATGATGTCATAGCACGTGGGCCAGGCAAAATCCTGAGTGCAGACTAACCGTGGCGATGGTCCCCAACATGTCCATCAACCATGAAGGAATACCTTCAAGAGTATCGCTTAGGACCTTTTCTTAAAGGGTCAACTGGCATTAATTTGGCTATGTTTTCTGAAGACTCAACAGAGTCAGAAGTCTTAAAGTCTTCTTTAAGAAGAAGTAATGTGTTTCCTTTGTCTCTATATCTTTTGAATTCAAGCATTCCTATGTGATATAATGGGTAAATAAATGATAAGGGTAAATAAATGTTCAGGAAGTAGCCACCTGGCATTTCTATCACTCTGCATATTAAATCCACTTATATCTGCAATCTGACTTAGTCAGGTCAGGGCTCTGAAAACTTATATTTGAAATCTTCCCAGGGTTCTAAATTAATGGCAGGTAGAGAACAATTGCATTAATATAACTCAGAGGCAGAAAAGGCACACTACTGGTGAGGATAAAAACTGTGTTATTAATTTGTTCATTGGCAATATATATATATATATATATATATATATATATATATATATATATATATACACACACACACACACACACATATATGTATATATATATATAATTTATAATTTGTATGTATACACACATATATAGTACATGTTTTTATTAATATTCCAAAAAGGATTTAAAAAAGGTAATAGGCTGTTATACACAATACCAATTAAGAAAGTAAGTAAGATTTATAAAGCAAAAGAAACACACAGGTAAAAAGACTATGAGTCAGGACCAAGTTCAGAAGATTGTCTTGGTTTAAATGAGTGGGGTATGAAACACAGCAGAGAAACTGTGGATCAGTGCTAGTATTCATATTCACTTGGAGTGCTTAGCACTGACCTCTGAGTGATTCAGGGTAAGGTAAGCTCAGAGTTGATTTGTTCCAGCATATAGTTTGTTATTGCATTTCTTTTCCTTCGCATACGTTCTTTGAGCCGGGAATGCTTTAATAAAGGAGAAAATATTTCTATTGTTAGTGATTCTTTCCAGAAAGTTCTCCCTTACCTAGTTTATTCATCTCATTAATATCATCACTTTGTTTGTGATGACAAAGAGCATACTCTCCAGTTGCCATTTAAGCATAAAACTGGGAATGATTAAAGATATTTCTAGTGATAAAAAATGAAGGTTCGTTTTTAACTGCCTGGAGATGTTCATCAGAAAGGCGAATAATAATCCCCAAGGAAGACATGTTCACCTTGGCAACCTGAGGCTCCTGAAACTGAAGCTAATCTTACAGCTCAAAGGATTGGGTATTGTGGGAAATTAGAGTGGGGGTGACTGGGGAAGTTCGGGCAGAAGCAGAGAGCAAAGAATGCAGAGTCTTTCAAAGCCTGAATCTCCAAACTGAAGGAATCAAATTGTGGGTCACTGGTTCAGCTTCTGTGTACAACCCTGAACAGCCCAGTCCGAATTCAGGATGAAATGGGACACCTGTGGGTCTCCCCAGGCTGGGTTGCCTTTCACTGTTCCCACTCAGCTGCTTTGGAGGCACCCGGCAGCCGCCATTTCCAAACATGGCCCTGGAACCACTGCCTGCTTTGATAGTGGGAAGTGGAAAGCGAGAAATCTCTCTGGGCTCCTATTCACTTTAAACTGGTCAGACTAGAAAAAGGAAAGTGAGGGGGGTTTCTTTGTCTCTCACCTCTCCCCTGTGGTTAGGTAGTTTAACAGAAAATAAACCCCACTGATTCACAAATATCCAAAGTATGCAACAGACCAGGGCTCAAGCCAATTTTACAGCTCACTGTATCAAAAGCAGTAACAATGATCGTTATTCCCTGAGTGTGGGATCCAGGACCTGGTCAGCACCATGAAGGGAAAGGGTAGATGGGGTTCCTTTTCTCAACACTGTGAACACTATAAAACTGCTAAGGTTTTTGTTTGTTTTTTAACTTTTTAGGCCTCAGGACACTGAAAAATTTAAAAATGCTACTCTGTAGAAGCATTGCATTTTCCAAGTAAAAGAGCAACTATTGAATCTGATCAAGAAAGTGAGCAAAATATTGTACATTCAAAGAGGTTAATAAACTTTAAAACAATGTGTGTATAGTGTCCAGATTTTGTTTCAGTTCAGTATATAAGTGTGTACTTGTTTTCTGGGAAGCAGCATAGGGAACTGAGAGGAGGAGTACTAGAATTTTAACTAGTATCTCATCTCAGCCATTGTCTAGGTCTGGTCTTGGCCAAGTCGTTTGGCTACTCAAGGTCTCAACTCCCTCTTCTTTAAAGTGAGGATAGAGGTGTTAAGAGTATTAAATATGAAAACATAGGTTACAATGACAAGCAAATTTCTTGGCACCCAGTTGTATAGATGAATTTTAAATAGACAATATTGGGTTAGAGGTAACCTAGTAGGCCACTTGATGCTCACTTCAAATGCCACAAGGCCATGGCATAAACCTGGCCTGTCCTTCCAAAACTATAGCTGCTTTCTTCAACTCCAGCTCCTTTAGAACAAGGGGGGGGGGGGCTCAAGGGTATAATAATAAACTCATACTTAACAGTAGAAGGGATAGGGTGGAGCTAGATTAATTCTAAAACCCAAGGGCCTTGATAGCAACATGCCTTCTGTTGCCTGTGCAAAAAAATATCATACACTCATTGAATCCATCTGAAGAATAGTTAGCAGTGAGCTGCTTTAACACCTTATGGGGGCTCGTTTGGTTCATCCTAGTGTGACAGTGACTTTCCAATTCTATGGTTAGGCAGTAAAACATGGTGGTGACAAGCACCTACATCTAGTGATATAAACTTGGTTATATTACTTAATTTTCTAAGATTTTTAATCTGTAAAATTAAAATAATAATATAACCTACCTGATAGTGTTACAATGAAAATTTTGGAGGATAATAAATTTCAGCTGCTTGGCACTGTGCCTGGCACATTGTGATTAGTCAAATTATTTTTACTATTATTAACATTATAGAGATGGGGACTCTGTGGTTGATATTACTATTAAGTATGAGCATAAACAGCAAAAATGTAATGAGCTAAGTTTTTTCTAAAATTGACTCTAATAACATTTGTCATAGAACAACAAAAACTGATTATATAGCATCTAAAATTCAGTATTATTATACAATAAGAGCTGTGGCTTTCCTCAGTTATTGAACTTCCAAAGTAAG
The DNA here is from genome assembly GCA_037038555.1 of Rhynchonycteris naso. Lineage (NCBI taxonomy): Eukaryota > Metazoa > Chordata > Mammalia > Chiroptera > Emballonuridae > Rhynchonycteris > Rhynchonycteris naso. Next base: position 79,416,570 of record CM072999.1, on the reverse strand, counting down.
TTCAAAAGGAGAAGTTCTATACTTTTAAATTTTGCTTTCATTTAGCTAGGAACTCATTCGTATGTTGATGCAAGATAATGGATATTAATTTTCTCCCAATGAATGATCCAAAGGTTTAGTTATAGGAAATACGTAAACAACACAAAACTTACATGGATTTTAATCAACAGGTAGAAGCTGTATCACTTTTATATTTGGGTACCTGATTAATTCTATTATTTGATGATATCAGTAGAAGTCAAAATAGTATTAACTGTTGAGTGCAAAAATGGACAACAGCAATCACCTATGGCTATACCATACTAAGCACCTATACTCATCGTATTTTGAGGATTAGAATGGGAAAAAGTGGATCACTTTTCAAAAATAGCAAGTCCACCAATGATATTAGAAAATGTCTAGTGATGGGTCAGGATAGCAATGGCAAAGAATGGCTTGCTTTTGTGGTTACCAACATAAAATGCTGGAGGGAGTCCCTGTAATTTCCTCTGTGGCTGTCCAGAAGCATCAGTGCACAAAGCCCTGAGTGACAAACACATGGAGCCAGGTTTGCCTTTACAGCAAAGCCATCCTCATGAAAAGATTTCTGGAGGCTCTTTGTGAAGAAACTGAGGGGAACCACTAAAAAAATGCTGGGGCTTAAAGCACATGTTGGTATCATGGTGTTTACTAAAGACTCTCCTGTCATTGAAAGGGCCCCCCAAACACCGTATGTGTTCACAAAATGAGGCAAGGGCATCCCAGGAAGGTTTTAGAAAATCTTCACTCATAGCAGAGAAACTGGTAACTAAGTAGTCTGACAAATACAGTTACCTACTCTACTTTTCCTCTCCTAAACACATGTGGAAAGAACATAATGCTATATTTAGCAAGCTGGTCAACACAGGTTCTGACTAGTACCCGGAATAGCCTGAAAGTTAATGATAACAAAATGTTACACTGTGTTATTCTCCAATATCAAAAGGAATGGTTCAAGATAGAACTGTGGAGTCTTTCCTTGTCTTCCATTCATTTCCAAGGTATCCATCCAGCCATGGTGAGTCATCACCACATCGCAGGCACTCGATCAGTTTTTGGCATGAATAGTGACAGCTTTAGTATTTTTCCCCCTCCAAACGAAGAAGCCTATGTCAAGACTCAGTTTTACCAAAATCATTTATTGGAGTTCTGTCATCATTAGGAAGGACAGGCAATTATTAACTTAAGTACCACCATATGTTTTCATGAGAGTCTTCTTTTTTTTTAGGAAAATGCTTACAAAACACAAACTTCTGCTGGAATACTCACCCAGTGCATACATACTCATGAATTTAATGTTTAGCATTGCTTCCTGACAGTATGTTCTGGCTGCAGTAAACTAAGGAAAACTTAGGTATGATATTTGACAATAAAAAAATATCCAGAACTCTAGTTAATTAGGTTGTGAATAGGTGCTCTCTATTTAGAGACATTCTTTAGCTATGACTATATAGGAATAAAATACACATGTTCTCATTCTAATTTTTTATGCACAGAATAGTAAATTATTTAGGAAATAGACCCAGACATTTGCTTTTCCTCTTGGAAAAGGATATGGCTTCCAATGGTAGGATCCATGGTTGAAACCATGCCCATGACCAGAAAAATACAGAGATGATGGTGATCTGTCATGTCTGCCAGAGACTCAGTGTCTAGGGAGGTGTCATTGATAGTGAGCTGGTAGGAATAAACATGAGGAGAATGGCATATATCTGGAATCACCACTGTGAAGCAATTAAGAGAAATAAAGAGTCCAATCACCTGATGGAGGCACACTTCAACACCTTCTCTTTCTTCCCAGGAACCTAATTGTTGTTTCCTTTTCAATATACAAATTGCATAAGACAATGGAAATCTTGTTCCCCTCACTGCTTTATTGAATGAAGAGGAATAAGTATCTCTCAAAAGGAATAGTCTATATATTCAAAAGGGTGGCAATGATGGGCCAGTGGAAAAGAAACATCTTATTATGACAGTGGACCCAAGAATTATCTTGGCTTACACATCTTTCAGTAATCTTTTCTTCATATTATTTTAATTACTAAAATTTATTGTTTCTACCTAGAAATATCTTTCAAATCTCTTTTTTATCCCTGGACAGTGGTTCAGTGAACAGAGCATCAGCCCAGCATATGGCTGTCCCAGGTTTGATTTCCAATCAGGGCACACAGAAGAAGCAACCATCTGCTTCCCCTCCCATCCCTCTTCCCTCTCCCCCCTTTTTCCCTCTTCCCCTCCCACAAGCAATGGCTCAATTAGTTCAAGTGTGGCTCCCAGTGCTGAGGATAGCTCAGTTGGTCCAAGATCATCAGCCTCAGGTGCTAAAAATACCTTGGTACTCAAATATCATCCCTAAATGGAATTATGGAATTGTTAGATGAATCCTGGTTGGGATGCATGTGGATGTGGGAGTCTCACTAGCTCCCTTCCTCTCACCTAAAAAAAATAAAAAATAAAAAAATTATATATATATATATATATATATATATATATGATCTGTTTTTCAGCTCCAATTACACTTCCATATTTCAGTTACACATCATTTTCTACTTCCATTACTACAAAATTACTGTAATTGGATATTCTATTGTTTCTCTTTATTATAGCTTATCTTTTTTTTACACTGTTATCAAAATTATCTTTCTAAGACAAAGTTTGACCATACCACCTCCTTACTGAAAAGAAAAGCATGTTTTTATTGTTCCAGAGCCTCTGGTTTCAATATGACTCAAAATTCTTATCTCTAAAAGAAACAAAGGAAATGATACTATTTTTTTTCTAGTATGTGTCAAATAATTTGAACCCACTGTGGACAAAAGAGTGGTTTTTTCTATCTTTTATTTTTAGTATAATTTTATCTAAAAAGAGAAACCTTTGACATGGAAGATCCACCAGCACCATCGAGGTCTACTCTGACATTTCTAAATAAGAACTGGCTCTTAGCAACTACATATCTTGCTCCCCCATTAGCTCTTCCAGGTCATTAGAAGGTCTACCAGAACCCCCCCTTCATTAGCTATGAGTATTGAGAATGTGGAAAGTGATAAAATGAAGAAAAACAAAACAACCATTCCAGGCAATTCAGCACTGGAAAAAATTATTAAGTAAGAAAAAATTATCTTCATGCCCCCTTTTTTTATTTTAAATTTATAACTAGAGAAACATATAAGAGCAAAGAAAACAGATAACAAATACTCATGTACCCATATCCAGCTTCAGAGTTATCAACTCAACTTCAGTCTTGCTTTATCAATACTATCCCAACACACATTATTTTTACCACACACATTGCATTATTTTGTAGCTTTGTTTTATTCTTCTGTAAATATTGTACTATGAACTTGTAAAAGATGAAGAAAAATTTAAAACAGAACCACAATGCACTTCTTGCATTGTATTAGCTTCCTATTTCTGCTGCAACAAATTACAGTGGCTTAAAACAATTTATTCTCTTACAGTTATGAAGGCCACAGTTGGAAATGAGTCTTACAGGGTTTAAAATAAAGGTGTCATCATGGCTGGTTCCTCTTTGAGATTCCACAGAAGAATCTATTCCTCTTCTAGCTCCTAAAGTATAATGGCATTTGTTGGTTGCTGGCTATATCACTCCAACCTCTGCTTGAGTAACATCACCCTTTCTTCATTGATGTTCTTGCCTCTCTTCTAAGGACCCTTATATTATATTTAGGGTTTACCCAGATAATCTAGGATAATCCTTAACATACTCACAGCTGCAAAGTCTTTTGCCATATAAGGTAACACATTCACAGGTACCAAAAACTAAGTCATGGACATCTTTGGGGTGGGGAAGTTATTATTCAGTGTACCATACATACTTAAAAATTGACATTTGTTCCTTAATATCATAAAAATATGGTCAGAGTTCTAATCCCTCTCATGATCCCATAGTTTCCTTGGTTTGGTTTGGTTGCATATTCAGATGCTTTGATTAAGTCAATAATTCATACATTCAGAATTTTCCTATGTAGTTGACACATTTCTTTATTCTAATTTCTTCTATAAATTGATAGTAGACCAAGAAGTTAGAGGCCCTGGCCAGTGGCTCAGTGGATAAAGCAATAAACAGGCTTTCCAGAGATCACCACAATTTCCACCCTGATCAGAGCATGTATGAGAAGCAATCAATAAGTACACAACTAAATGGAACAACTAAGTGAAACAATGAGTGATACTTTTCTCTCTCTCTCTCTCTCTCTCTCTCTCTCTCTCTCTCTGTCTTTCATTTTCACTCTCAAATCAATGGAAAATTTAAAAAAGAGTTTGAAAAGATTCAGGTTATATTTTTGGCAAGAATTTATGATGCCCCTTCTTCCATTAAACATTATTTTTTTATGTTCCTCTTTCCCTGATCAAAGACTTCTTCGCTGATAAAGCTCTGTTATGTCCTCACAGCCATTTATGCCTTATTATGAATTAGTTTAAAGGCTCTGGTATAGCACTATAGCCAAGATTTTGAATGTAGCTTTGTCCTACCCAGCTGTGCCTTTAATAAAATCCTAAAGGAGTCAGTTATTTAAATCACATCACCAAGTCAATAGTGCTACTGACCAGTCTGATCCAAGTTTTCAGCCAAGATAGTTCTAAAGGATTCATCTATAATTTGTACAGATACAGCTAATTTTGAGCAATGACTTTAGGTCCCAGGGTAACTCGCGTGTTACGTATTCAGAGAATTAATAAGTGAGAACACATTCATGACAAATTCAGGCCACAGTGGAATACCAGGAAGCAGAGAATGTGGCCTCTTGAAAGAGAATGAAGATTCAGAAATTAAGATACCAGGAAGAACCACTCCTTGGTCAATGTTGACCCCTTAGTTTCTGTCCAAGTTCTCATAATTAGATATCTGTAGCTGATCTCAAGGATGAGATAGAACAGGAGACAATTATAAGATACAAAAAAAGTGCTCACAGATCATCTGGGAATGGAATTGGAAAGCCAAGATTGATAAGTACTTCTACCTTACTGATTGAAAGAAAGAAGAAATAAAAATGTGGTATAAGGATTGAATTATTTGTCCTGGGTTTGGCTGCAACTCTATATTACCTAGCTATGTGATTTGGGGTCAGATTTTAAGTGTTCTGGGTTATTAATCATCTTTAAAATTCATATGTGGATTAGGTAGTCTTTAAAGCTCTTACAGAGATTTCTTTCTAGCATGTAGCATAGCTAATATTAAACACAACATAAAATGTACATTCATCTTTGCACTTCATAGAATTTGAATAATTAGCAGATTTAAAAATATGCCTTTGCATAGCACTTCAGCAAGGTAACTGATTCTTGCAACTGTGAAGCATTTCCTAACAGGCTCCACCACAAAAGTAGGGTGGAAACACACTAAAATACATTAACACAGGTGTGTTGTTGTCACTCATTACTTCTCTCCCTTCCTTGGTCCCAGAGGCAGTGGACATAACTGATACATCATTGGTATAAACAAGGGCTGCAAGGACCCTGTGAATATATTCATATTAAAAACACAAATTACTACTACTTGAGAAAATGAAATACAGTGAAGCAATAAAGACATTCATATTTCATGTTTGGTGACTGCAAACTTTGTTAGAATGAGAGAAGAATGGAAATAGAAATATTGTATTTAAGGCAATGGCTTTTATGATCCTGGAGAACTGTTAAGAATAGAAATTTGTCTACAGCCTTACCACCCTGAATGTGCCCGATCTTGTCTGATCTCGGAAGCTAAGCAGGGTGGGGCCTGGTTAATACTTGGATGGAAGAATAAAAATGTTTGCATTTCTGCCAATTAATTCAATAAAACCTTTTGGCATCACATGGGCAATGTGAAGCATTGATTGGCAGTTGTAGCGACTATTGTTCAACTCAGTCAGTTCAGGTACAACATGATGAGAACTCAGGAAGACTATTACAAGCAAAACTTCTTCACTGACAGTATCTACACAATGGGTAAATAGATCATTAAATAGGAAAGTCAAACCCATTTATTTAAAAATAATAATCTGGAAAAGACATAAATAGCTTCTCCACTTTTCATGGTACAGTACATGCTCTGTGCTCTGTATGAAATAAAAATCAGATGGTTATTGAAAACATGCGATCCTTCACAATGGAGTTAGAATAACAACATATGGTTTCAATAACCAAGTAGTATTTGTCTAACATACAGTGACTTTATTATTAAATGTGGTATGATTATTTAATTTAAATGTCAAATATTGAAGCCAACTTGGCTAAAGATTAACAGCTAATACCTACTTAATGTTAAATACGCAGCAAATCCTTTTTATTTGGGATTACTACTTAACTGCTCCAGCCCTGGAGCTTTTCTTCCAATTTACCTTATTATCTCACAATCCCCCTGGGTCAAAACCTTAGAGTCACACCGCTGACCTCCACCACAATCTTATCTATAGATAAGGAAAAGAAGGCACAGAGTGGAAAAATTACTTATTAGAAGTTTCATGAATAGTTTTCCTGTTCAGCACTTTTTTAATGACATTATGCTGCTTTATCCAGGAAGAATTAATTACAGGAGGACCAAAGACCAAGTGCTTTTTGAAATGAATATCTGTAAAACCAGTACATGACCAGTATGAAGCTATATTTTCTTCCTAATCTATACTTTTTCCTTACTCCCTTACTCCTGTGCCCCCAGCCCCTGATCTCTTCTTATGGTGGGACCAGCAGCTCTTTGCTGACTCAATGCCTAAGATATAAATTCTATCCTGCAGTTCTAGAGTTGAAGAAGAAAGTCTCCAGGCCATTATGGTATCTATAGAAAGAGTGGAACTGACCCCTTCTGTCACACAGGGGAAGAAAGACTGCCAAGAACAAAAATCTAATTTGGAGAGCAAAATCATGGCAGGGGAAGCTGAGTCCCTGACCTAACAACAGAAAGCATAAAGCAGAGAAGTTTGTGTGTATCTGAGTGTGACTATGATCTGTGGGTGGATTAGGCCAAGGGTAGAGAGACCCAATGAAACTTAAATTGAACCAAATGTCTGAAAAGCCTGTGTTTTTATGTTTATTTTATTGACTTTAGAAATAGAGGAAGGGAGAGGGAGTTGGAGATGGAAATGAAGTCAGAGGTAGGAGTGCAGAGCTCTATGTCATTCAAATATTAGCTGCAGCATTTTTGCACCTTGGATACCTCGGTTAACTAGAGTCAAACCGCAACTGGCCACAGCTCTTCCCCTGATTTCTGTATACTCCCATGCTGACTTAAGAAAATAAGGGTCAAACTTGATCTGATCTCTGGTGCCCTTTTCTTCAGTTAAACAATTTTTGTCTCCACGTGAAGATTTTCCTAACTGTGCTCTACGGAGATGGAATAGGTGACTGATGGTGAGAGCAAAGTTTCCATCTCAGTACTAGGACTGTTTGGGAGGAAGGATAGATACAATTACTTCATCAAACCAGGCCACACTTCTAAAGTATTGGTAATGGTCCCAAGAATCATATAGGAATCATGGAGAAGAATCTAATACTAATTCCAGGAAACTTAGAAGACATTTCTTATAAGACTTAGTTTTTAATATATCTCTTCTCCTTTATATTTGTGGTTACATAATAACTTTTTCCACCATCAAATATAGTTGGACCTTACCTTTCTTATCAGTTGAAACCTATATTGTTGTAACTATTAAAGGCCTTTATTTAAAATACCAAACACCAGACTGACAAATCTCATTGATTGGGAGATATGTTGCTTCTTTACTGGTTGTCGGTACAATTTTATTTCTAATATGCTATGATGACAGGAGGCAGTTAAATAGAAACCAGACCTGCTGACCACTCATCAAGGAAACGTTCCATGCTGAGAGTGAGGGCTCTTTTACCTCTGCTGTGTTTATACACTTCTCCTCCTGGGTTTGGGGCTCAGATCTGTCTCTAAATGTACTGAAATGAAGCAGGATTTTCCTGACTGGCTTGTATCTAAGCATTCAGTGTCAAGCAGTGATTTCAAGCTCATGGCATTCTGTGTCTGCTGTTAGTATAAAAGCACATTATTTCTTATCCTCTTACTAAGAAAGACAGAGAGCTTTTCCCACCACCAAGGTTAATGCACGGTGTATTTTTAAATAGCACATGCCTTACTCTCTTCCCAATTAGTATCAGCTTCTAGCTCTGGTTTGTACCACCATAGACTCTTGAGATCGAACTGAAGTGCCTACTACTTTTTTATATGTATATATTATTATTATTATTATTAATTCTAATGGGGTGCCTACTACTTTTTAAGAACCAGATTCTCTCTCTCTCTCTCTCTCTCTCACACACACACACACACACACACACACACACACACACACACACACATACACACACACACTGTCCTTGTCGAAAGAGCTTACATTACAGACTCGGAGTACTCAGCCTGCTTTCCCAAATTCAAAATGAAGGTCCAGCCTGACCCAGTGGTAACGCAATAAATAGAGCATTGGAATGGGATGCGGAAGACCCAGGTTCGAGACCCCGAGGTCACCAACTTGAGCACAGGCCCATCTGGCTTGGGCAAAAACTCACCAGATTGGACCCAAGGTCAGTAGCTCCAGCAAGGGGTTGCTCAGTCTGTTGAAGGCCCGTGGTCAAGGCACATATGAGAAAGCAATCAATGAACAACTAAGGTATCTCAATGAAAAACTAATGATTGATGCTTCTCATCTCTCTTCATTTCTGTCTGTCTGTCCTTATCTATACCTCTGTCTGTCCCTGTAAAAATAAAATAAAATAAAATGTACCCAAAATGAAGGTCCAGGATAGGCTGTTGTCCACTGGACTCTCCGTCTCTAACTGGCCACCCACACATAATTTTACATGTGCCACAAATTAGAGGAAGTTTACCCTTCCATAAAAAAAAGAAAGAAAGAAGTGTCTTGATGTCATTTTTCTTCTATTCCTCTCATGAGGCCTCATTATTTTGTTCAGCTTTGAGTCACACGTTTTGATGCCTTAGAAAACATTTTTTTGAGACAAAAAAGAAAAATACAACACAGCAACAATAAGAATAGAATTCTGAGAGCCCTCCAAACAATAATATATTAAGAATAGTGGAAGGAATTGGGAATAATTTTTTTGGATACCAGAAGTTTTGATGAGCTCAAGATAGCTAATTGACTTCACAGAGTTAAGGAAGTATTTGCTGGGATTCCAGAAGGCATGGTTAAACCAATGGATAGATGTTCTCAAAGGGCTGAGGATAATTTTGGCTTGATATGAAAATTTAAAAACAATATAATAACAATTAGAGATGTTCAAAAATCTAATAAGTTGCCTCAGAAGACAGTGCATTTCATGGCACTGCAGATACAGTTTTTAGGTAGATGGCTTGAAAAAGGAACAAGAGGCCAAGTGTTTCTGTTTAGACAGTTATGTTATTTTCTTAAAAAATCAAAGATGAAGAAGATTTTGTGACATGAAGACAGCGGTGGAGCAATAGTGGTGGAAGCCAGATGGGGTTGGAGCGAATGGGGTTAAAGAAGTTATTTCAGTATCTGAACTTGTGGCATGCTTCTGTACTTGCCTTAGCTCAGATTTCTAAAAATAGAGCCTAAAATCACAAACTTACATACTGCCTCTTTATTGGGAACGTGGGGAAATGAAGAGTTTGGAACAGAACAAAGAAGAACAAAAGTGAGGGTGTGTGTAAGCCACCTGGCCACCACTTGGTAACAAGCATAGTTAATTGCTTAATTGTTTGGGACACCACTAGAGAGGCCATCTGAGAACAGACTCTCCAGGAGACAGAAGGGAGAAGAGTCTGTTCTATTCTCAGCTTTTGATTGGTCAAAGGCAGCCACATGGAACCCCGGCACTTTCAGTTAGCATCGCTGATGTCTCCGGAAAGCTCCAAAAAGCCAAAACCTGCAAGGCAACTTTGATGAGTGTGTAGTAATAGTGTTCCTCTTTGCCATGTAGTAGGCTGGAATGGCAGTGATGACTCAGCTTCACAGCTGTAGAAACAGTATGGAAGCCATTCTGGCCAGAACCAGTCAATTGATAATACAGGTGGAGGACAGAAAGGCAGGGGTGCTTAAGCTGTGTCCAGCATAGCTCCCTACTCTGGATCCATGGTGCCATCTATGAACATGGATGTGGTCCTTGGTAAGACCTAATCCACCCTCTGTGTGCTGCAGTTATAGATATTTATACCAGATTTTTTTTCTAAATCTGAGATGCCTAGCAACACGAGACTAAAGAGTAGATAACCGGTTGGCATTCATACCAATCATAACTCCACTGATGGGGGAAGGAGGCCCTATGAAAGAAACTCCTTCTTAGGAATAATTTTTCTGCTTCCAGACCTCAGAGAAAGTAAAGGCTTCTTCTTCTCAGTCCTGATTGAGAAATATACTTTCTGACATTCCTATGGGGGTGGTACTTCACGACACCTAAACAACTTTTTCTAGGGCTGGTCAAGTTTGCAGAGAAACTCTCTTCTGGACAGGGCTGATTTTAAGAGATAAGCACCTGGAGCTTAATTTCACTCTGCAGACACATGATTCTGTCCTCTTCTTACTTGTAATCTTGTTTTTTTTAGTTGCATGAGAAAAAACATAGAATAGAAGAAAGTAATTTTGACTTGAAGTTGAAGGACCAAGGTGAGTCATGAACCTACTCCTTATTCACTAGGGATTGTGATCAAATTTCTTAAACTCAGTAGGCTGGTTTTCCACCTACTTCTAACATTTTTATAACTCCAAGTAAGTGCTGCATAAAATTTGCATACATATTATTATTACAGGGCCTGCCACAGGTCTGGGACAGTAGTATTTGGGAGTATATGCTTGGAAAGGCACATGGCAGCTATGTGGATAGTCTGACTAAATTGGCAACAACAAATAAATAGCCCAACAGGTTTAGAAAGGCAGGTTTATGGCTTTAAAGAGGCCACTGCTCAAGAAGACACCAAATGCTATCAAATGTTGTATGGCATATTCCTTGATCTTGTTTTCATCTGATGGGAAAAGATACTCAGAGGATAAAGGAGTATGTAGGAAAAGAAAGACTGAAATTATCAGAAAAAAGTATGAAGGCAGTTATAAGGTACACTATGTAAGTTATATGTAAGAAGTGGTTTTTCTTTTTATTAACACTCATTCAATTAACCAGTGGGTTTTGTATTAGCCTTTGTACATCTAGCACTGTTATGTAGTATGTAGAACACATAGAAATTAAAAGATGCAATTCTTTTTCTCAAAGTGCATAAAATGCAGCTGTTGTTTTAAAATATCATACCTGGAACAAGAAAGGAGAAAAGCAAGACATAATAAAATGCATGTGACAAATTAAGTAAACATAGCCAATAAATGATATCCAGTATAAAACAGTGCCTTCTTACTGAGCAAAACATGCAATATTTATGAAGCACTTAACTATATAATACAGTCTATTCTAAACCCATAAAGTATTAACTCATTTAATCTTTATAACAATACTAAAATGAACTAAGTAAGGCATATTAAAGGTAACTTGCTTAATGTCACACAGCTATTGAATGGCAAAAACAGGAACCAAATTGCAGAAGGCTGAAGAAGAGATCCATGTGGTGTGCAGACAAGCAACTTGATATTTACTAGACTGTCAGTTATTGCAGGTCACTCTTGTGTTCCCAGGGTCAGACACTGGCTAGTCAGTCAATGGTTATTTGCTGAAATAAAATGAGCTGAACTGAATGACCTGGGAGAAGGTAGGGAAGGAAGTATAGAGATCATCATGTTCAGTGGAAGAGCAGAAGCAGGAATGAGCATGACTCTGCCTTTACTCCCAGGACATGACCCAGATCACATTGAGGGATGACATCCTGGAGCATAATGCAGCTTTGTGGTGCTGCAGAGAGGATGGCAGAGAAGCAGAAAGCTGGAACACAGACCAGAGCTCCACAATTCTCACAGCTGAGAGAAGAGTACATTCATGTGTCATAATAATGCCACAAGCAACAGACATCTTCTGATTTGGTGACTCATCTTTGTTCTGCAAATGCAACATGCTACTGCAATGACTAAAAATGTATTTTGGACTCACCGTTCAAATGGCTAAGTAATGCAGACTGCAATATTTCCCATGAACTCTTGCCATGTTTAGACAAACCAAGAGAATAACTGGGTAACACCCTGAGATTTGGCATTCTGGGAAACACCAACAGCTGGAGATCCTGAGCACTGGTCTGATTTCTCCTCAGAGTTCACGGTGTCAGCACACCACATTATGAACTAGCTGAGAAAAATTCTCCCATCTTTCCAAGGGCATTCAACTCTTCCACTTCCTTACATGACCCTTTCTAAGTTGGGCTGCTTTGATTTCACTGGATTTTTCTCCTCACCCACCCACCTACTTCATAGAGCCCATTTTACTTTGTACCTTCTGAATACCCCAGTCAAGTGGCCAACATTTTTTTTCAATCAAGAGAGTGGAACTGGTCATAAGGATAAACTTTTTCCATCTAGTAAGTGTTCTCCTGCTATTTTAACATCTTAGTCGTATCAAATGGCTGCAGCAGCCAATGCCCTTGGGGCAATAAGCCACATTGATACAATTAGCCTACATAGCTTTCCATTCCTGGAAATGCCTTTTCTTTATTATTCTTGAATATCGACAGTTCTTAATTTCCAAAGACATGGCATGTAATCAAACTCCCAAATCCCACAATGAGAAAACCCGGCCCCCACCCACTCACATATTCCCAGCAACAACCCCACAGACTGCTTCTGTATAGCTACACTGGGCCTGAACTTTTTAATCAATTATACACTTGGTTGGAGCCAACAACATTTGTTTCAACCATATTATGTTTTTAGTAATTAGAAAGTAATTCTCTGAGTCAGAGAACACTTGAGGCTTGCCAAGCATAGACCCTGTTGATGACTTCTGAGAGCTATGAATGATTTTGCTGTGACTGCTATTATAAAAAAGATCAATTCACTGACAAGAATAAGGCCGTTCTTTCAACTTGGATGGCCATTCTGCCTAGTATCCTCCTAAAATAATTTCCCTTTGAAAACTGGAATTTTTCATATAGCTTATAGTTGGATCCAAATTAGCTAGAGATAACTAAGTCTTCTTTGACCAGATATTACATGATATTACATTAGGGTGAGCATATGATTACTCTCAATGTACAGAGTAACCAGTGTTGCATTCACACAAAATTATGTAAGCAAGCAAAACTGGCCTTCAATATTACTCCCATCCTATATTCTCCCCTCCCCCCAACTTTCTGGTATCTTTTCAACTTGTATTTTGAGATTATATCCTAAGGCTTTCTTTTCTATCTCTTAGAAAAAGTGCTTTCAGAAAATATAGTAGATGGTACATTTTTGGTGGGAATGCAGATTGGTACAGCCAGTATAGAAAACAGTATAGAGTTTCCTCAAAAAATAAAAAATGGAACTGCCTTATGAACAAGTGATTTTATTTCTGAGTATTCAAAAAAACCCAAAAACACTCATTGGAAATAATATGTCCACCCCTATGTTCATTGCAGCATTATTTACAATAGTCAAGATATGGAAGCAGCCCAACTGCCTGTCAATAGATGAGTGGATAAAAAAAAAGTTGTGGTACATATGTACAATGGAATATTACCTGGCCATAAAAAGAATGAAAACTTACATTTGTGTACCTAGAGAGTATTATGTTAAGTGCAGTAATTCAGTCGGACAAAGACAAATACTATATAATTTCACTTATATGTATAATTTAAGGAATAATATAAACAAATCAGAGAAAGACTCATAGATATAGAGAACAGATTAATGGTTGTCAGAGGGGAGGGGAGGAAAGTTGGGGGGTTGAGTAAAAATGTGAAGGGATTAACAGATATAAATTCGTAGTCACAAAATAGTCCTGTATATGTAAAGTACAGCATAAATAATATTGTAATAACTACATACGGTATCAGGTGGGTACTTGAAATATTGGGGGGACTACTTTGTAAAGTATATAATGCTGTACTATGAAACTAATCCAAAATAATATGAAATGTAAAATGAAATTGGAAAAACAAAATTAGAAAAATATATAAGATAACGTTAAGGATTGACACCCTTAATGTTCTCACAAAAATAGATTTAACTAATGGGGTTTTCAAAGGTCTATGAATGCAATTCTAGAAAACAGCCATTAGAGGGAGCAGTTTGGTTTTGTGTGGTGGACCCTCCCTGGTATCTATGAAATCAGATGAGTTTTCCCACAATTTAGTGTCCTACTTTGCCAAAAAATGTAGAGTTAGCTCACTGTTACCTGAATAAAGACACACCTAACTATTGCTCTATAATATTTTTTATTCTTATTTTTGTGGGTGCTTGCTTTTGATTCTTTTGTTTTCAATTTTTGTCAAAGGATGTGAAGGACCTATATACTGAAAACAACAAAGTATTATTGAAAGAAATAGAAAAGACACAATAAAATGAAAAAATAGTCCATGTCCATGAATTGGAAGAATCAACATAGTTAAAATGCCTATATTACCCAAAGCTATATACAAATTTAATGCAATGCCATAACAATCCCAATGTCAGTTTTTAAAGAAATAGAACAGTGGTTCTTAACCTGGGTTCTATCGAACCCTAGGGGTTCAATGAGTCAGTCTCAGGGGTTCGGAGAAGCCTCTGCCACGGAGGTAAAGACACACTTGTGTAAAGTCGTGATGACACACCCCACTTGGCCATCACTTGCTGCAGAGGATCACATTACATTGCTTGGCCAACCAGCGCTGCGGGGAATTTAGTGCGCGTAGCAGTCATCTGCTGCTGTAGTTGTACATCGTGTGGTTTCTTTCTTAATATTTTAATCCATACTAAATATGTCGAGCAAAAAAAGAAAGTGGTCAGATGAATATGTACAACATGGATTCACATGTATCACGGAACAGAATGGGAGTCAGTGTCCTATCTGCATGATATGCAATGCCAAGTTGAGCAACTCTAGTCTTGCACCGGCAAAACTAAATTTGGAAAAAAAATCATATTTTATTTATCACTAAAGAAGGGTTCAATGAATGCGCATATGAAACTGGTGGGTTTGATACCTTAAAAAAGGTTAAGAACCACTGAAATAGAACAAAAACATCACCCAGTTTGTATGGAAACAATAAAAAACCTGAATAATCAAAGCAATCCTGAGGAAAATAGCCTGGAGGTATCACACTACCTGGCTTCAAATTATACTATACAGACATGATAATCAAAACAGCATCATATTGGCAGAGAAATAGACACACAGACCAATGGAACAGAATTGAGAGCCTAAAACCACATATATATGGACAAATCATGTTCAACAAAGAAGCCAAAAACACAAAATGGAGAAAAGAAAGCAGTTTTAATAAATGGTGCTGAGAAATTTGGAAAGCCACATGCAAAAGAATGAAATTTGACAATAGTTTGTCCCACTATACAAAAATTAATTCCAAAGGCATCAAAGACCTAAATATAATATCTGAAACAATAAACTATATAGGAGAAAACATAGGTACTAAGCTCATGGACCTTGCATGTAGAGAACAATTTATGAATTTGATCCCAAAGGCAAGAGAATTAAAGGCAAAAATAAGTAAATGGGACTATATCAAACTAAAAAGCTTCTGCACAGCAAAAGAAACTGACAACAAAACAAAAAGGCAGCCAACCAAATGGACATGGTATTTGCAAACAACAGGTCTGACAAGGAGTTAATATCCAAAATATATAAAAACCCCACAAAGCTCAGCAACAAACAAGCAAACAATTCAATTAAAAAATGGGGAAAGGACCTGAACAGACACTTCTCCCAAGAAGTTATACAAATGGCCAAAAGATATATGGAAAGATGCTCATCTTCATTAGCTATTAGAGAAATGCAAATCAAAACTCCAATGAGATACCACCTCACACCTGTTAGATTAGCTATTAACAACATGACAGGTAATAACAAGTGTTGGAGAGGATGTGGAGAAAATAGAACCCTCATTTACTGCTGGTGAGAATGCAAATTAGTACACCATTATGGAAGAAAGTATGGTGGTTGCTCAAAAAACTAAGAATAGAATTACCATATGACTCAGTAATTTCTCTTCTGGATATCTACCCCCCAAACTCAAAAACACTGGTACGAAAGACACAGGCACCCTCATGTTCATCACAGCATTATTCACAGTGGGCAAGACAGAAAAACAACCAAAGTGTCTCACAGTAGAGGATTGGATAAAGTAGTGGTACATATATACAATGGAATGCTACTCAGCCATAAGGAATAATGACATATTGCTGTTTAAACATGGATGTACCTTGAGAACATACTGAACGAAACAAGTAAATCAGAAAAAGCAAAGAACTGTATGATTTCACACACAGGTGGGCAATAAAACGGAGACTCATGGACATAGATAAAAATGAAATGGTTACCTGGGTGGGGGGAATTTGGCAGGTGGGGGAAGGGAGTAAAGAGAGGCAAATATATGGTGACAGAAAACAATTTGACTTTAGATGATGGATATACAACATAATCAACAATTTAAATAGTATAGAAACATTTACCTGCAACCTATGTACTCTTATTGATTAATGTCACCCTGCTAAGTTTAATTTTTTAAATAAAATTAAAATAATATTCTAAGGGCCTAAGCAAGCTCTCAGTGCCCTACCTGATCTTGCTGCAGCTTATCCTCCAGCCTCATCACCTACAGCTCTTCCCTCATGGTCATCCAGTTCCTGAGCACCCTGCTTACCTGCTTGCATCAAGCTCTCTCCCGTGTCAGGCAGGGCCTAGCTACTAGCCATTCCCTTTGCCAGCAGGGCTCCTCTCCTGATGCACACATGGTTCACAACCTCTCTTCATACAGCTCGTTCATCAAATGTCACCTTTTCAGAGGAGTCTTCTATGTCCACTAGACTCCATCCCTATCTGCTCTTTGTTTTCCATTCCCTTACCACTAGCTGACATTCTATTATTGATTGATGATCGTTTTGGCCTTTCTCTCCCATTTAGTTACAATATCCATGAAGGCAAGAATTTTTCGTTTTCTGTCCATTTCTGTACTCCCAGTACCTAGAATAGTAAGTACCTACTTATATTGTGAGGCATTCAGTAAATAACTATTGAATAAATGGATAAATAAACAATATATTGTGAGTCTGGGATAGCCAAGTATACAAGTTATCCAAAAGAAAAGGAACAAAACAATCTGAAACATGCTGACAATGACAAATTTGGACTGAATCACATTCATAGGAGTGGCCCATTGTGCACTAAAATCTTTTAATGGTCCCTATAGGCTAATGAAGAGTCCAAATGATAAATCAAAACACAAAAGTCTTTTAATATGTTTGGTGCCTCAGCTTTGTGAAGGGGGGGGGTTGAATTTTGGTGGTTATTGTTGCTTGGTTTTTGCTTTGTTTTGTTTTACACCTAGTAGTCAATAGATAGCACATGGGCCATTTTGTCCAGTCTCCAGATGTCCCAGCAACGAGGCAAAAGACATTGAAAGAGCTCAGGAAGGTGTTAGATCACTCAGGGTTCAGTATGAAGTAACTGGAAGTGGTCCCAAGTATTTAAGCAGGGAGATTTTACACAGAGTAACAGGTGATTACAAAATCGTTTGGAAGGGTTAGAGGAGCAGAGGTCACTTAGATCTAAGGTAGCATCACCAGAGCAGTGCTGAGATCTAGAAAGAGCTTCTGCTTCTGCTTCCACAGTGGTCAGGACCATAACTTCCTGACACCCAGACTGGTCACCTGGTCCTGCAATGTGGTTTCCAGCCTGCAAACGTGCTCTTCTTTTCCTATCCTGCCTGCTAGTGCCCGCTTGCTAGTTCTATCTCCTGGGTTGTCCCTATGTATACTGACTGAGTCCACTTCATTGGGTATATATCACATCCAGAGCTAACCATGTATGAGTCTGTAAAATATCCTTTTAAGTCTTCCAGATACAAGTAGGTAAAGGAAAGGGTAGAAATGGATGCTGAGTGCAATAAACATCATCCAGCAGACGTGCCAACAGTCAAAAACTTCACATGGGGATCTTCCTTTGCTCTACAAGAATGAAGTTCAATATTGGGGTGACATTTTTGGAAGACAAAAGCAAGTTCCATTAACATATAACGTAACTTTCATGTAGTGAGTGCTTAATTTGTGCTCAGCACCATAAAAAGCACTTAACAACATTTATAATCTCACTTACTCATCTCAGTAACTCTTTGAAGTCAGTACTGTTTTTCTCATTTTACAGATTAGAAAATCAGCTTATAAAGTTTCAGAGGTGTGCCAAGGATATACAGATAGTGAAAAACAGAGCTGGGATATAAACTCAAGGCCAAAGTTCTCAACAAGTAGGCAGTATCAATCACTCCCACCACCAGCTTTCACCATCTACTTCATCAACACAGTAAACTTCATCTGTAGTCCCATTTCTACTCTCTCTCTTCTCTCTCTACCTTCATCCCCAAGCTTCTCTTGTTTTCTCATTTTATCATTTTTGTTCTAAGTTGAACATGTGACTATTATATATACCTATATCTGTACATCTATCTATGTACTCACAATCATCATGGGGGATAGTACTAAAATCCACTCTAAAGCAATCCATTTCCTAAGATATCTTCATAAGGAAAGTTTGAAATATCCTCTGGGAAAAGTCACAGTTCTTTGGATGGAAGAAATGGGATGTTGAAGAAATATCAGTATCCCTAGTAGGAAAACTTAAAAGATATTTCAAAATTCTCTTAGTCATACATCGTGGAGTCTTGAGAAAGACCAGTCACTCTGGCTATTTTTGTTACTAAGAAAATTTAAACATTCCCATATTTGTTTTTTGGTTTCCTAGGTTATATTTGCTAAAGGTTATTCTGGATTGTAATCAAGAGGATTACATATGGAGCAGAATGACAAACACTTTTTCTCTCTCATGAGAAGTGCCTGGGACATCTTAGAAAGCAAAATAGAAGGGCCTGGCATTCTTGTATTGAATGTCTATTTAGCATAGGCTCTCTGTGCAACTAATTCCTTCTTTAAAAAATACTTTTAAGTAGATATTGTTGACTTTGTTGAATGAATGGATCAAACCAAGGTTTAGTCACTTGTACGTACATACTCATAGTGATAGGTGGTAGATCCAGGGTTTGAACCCAAGGTCCTTTGTGGTGAATAATCTACACACCCACTGTCTAGATTCTAGAGTTTCCCTTGTTAGAACTTCTATTTCCTTTTATTAGATTTTCTATTTAAAAATAGACTCTTTAATGAATTATGTCTGTCTGAAACTTAATAAGAATAGAAGATCAATGTTGTGGTTGGGTTAACATTAGAGGTCTTGTTTTCCAAAGAAGTAACATTTCTATAGAGGAACAAACAGAACAAGAGTTTCATTAAACCTTAAGGTATGGCTGTCCACCTAGTCACTTCAGGATCCTTGGCTAAGAGACCACCATTCAAGGAAAGGAATCATCACCCTAGTAGGAGTAAATTAAGCTGATAGTTAGGAGGAGAGAAGACTGCTTTGTCATACAGAGTAATGGAAGTATACATGTAGCAACTGCATGGTACACAAGTTATCTCTTCCTTTTTCCCCTGCCCCATTTTGATACTAAATGGACAAGGGCAGAAGAAGGGCATGGTGACCACAATATTAGCATTACTATTGCCTAAGAAAGAAAAACTATAGAATTAGGGTTAATGAGCAACAGCTAGAACAAACTATGACTGGGTACAAGAATGTGCCACAGGATGGGACCAGTCACAGGGGACAATTCATAAATAGCAAGTAAAGGATGTTTTCTTCTGATTATGGCTACCTTAATGGGTCCCTTTGGGAATCTGGTCATCAGTACAATACTTGTTTCTACCCTTTCAATTTGGGGATGAGAGGAAGGTGTCAAGTCAGAATTGTTTCTGGACATTTCTGGAACATAGGATGGTGCTGGTTTTGTGACTTGCTTCCAAAACCAGCACCAATGAGACCTCATGTTTAGGTCTGTGCACTCCTGAACTGATTCACACTTTTTCACATTTTAGACTCAGTGACCTATTACAGAAATTTGAGAAGCAGCTTGAGGATTTTATTTACTTGCAAATAAGTAGTCTTTCCTTTTTTAAAATTTTTATTTAGAAATTAAAATTAATTGGGCGACATTGATCAATAAGAGTACATATGTTTTAGGTAAATATTTTTTATAGCATAGGAACAGTGATTGCATTGTGTGCTCATCACCCAAAGTCATATCATTTTCTGTCACTGTATATTTGTCCCTTTTTACTCCTCTTCACCCCAGTAACAACTTCATTTTTATTTATGTCCATTGGTCTCAGTTTTATATCCCACCTATGTGATATTATATAGCTCTTAGCTTTTTCTGATTTACTTATTTCACTCAGTATAATGTTCTCAAGGTCCATTCATCTTGTCATAAATGGCACTATGTCATCATTTCTTATGGCTGAGTAATATTCTGTTGTGTATATGTATCACATCTTCTTTATCCAGTCCTCTATCAAGGGGCACTTTGGTTGTTGCCATGTCTTAGCCACTGAGAACAATGCAGCAATAAACACGAGGGTGCATGTGTCTTTACATATCAATATTTTCAAGTTTTTTATGGGTAGATTCCCAGTACATGGAATGCTGGGTCATATGATAATTCTATTCTTAATTTTTTGAGGGATCACCATGCATTTTTTCATTATGGCTATACCAGTTTACATTTCCACAAGAAGTGAGTGGAGGTTTCAATAAGCAGTCTTTTCTTGAGTGTTATGATGACAACCAAGGGACAATGTGACACCAGACCTTCTCCCAAATACCTTTTCTATTATACCTCTCAATAACATTTGTACATTTTTTATACAAATGAATGGCAAATAAATAAATGATAACTTTCTCATATGTGGCCAAGAATGTGATTCCTCAAGTCTCTGAGTTAGAAAACACTGAGGGGAAGACAAATAAATGAATGTCAAATAAATAAATGATAACTTTCTTTCTCATATGTGGCCAAGAATGCTATTCCTCAAGTCTCTGAGTTAGAAAACACTGAGGGGAGGGGGCTCATTTCCAGAAAGACACTATTAAATATTTTCATGTATTAGTTTATTCAATAATTGATTCATTTCTTCACACACAATAATTATCTGCTACTTTGTCAAACATTGTGCTCCCCACAGGCTAATGAAGAAATGAAATACACATATGACACAGCTGCATCCTTGAGAAGTTGAAAATTGAGTAAAATAATCACAAAATGTGATATTTATAGAGTCAGTGCTACAGCAGAAGAATACACCCAATTCTGATTTTTAAATAGGATGGGGGATAAGGCTTGAGGAAAGCAAAACACAGAAGCAGTGTTGCTGCTGGGCAGTTGGAATGAAAACGTGGTGGCTAGGTAAAAATGATGAGGACGGGCGTTCGGAGAGAAAGCAAGCATGAAAGTTGTGGTTGGGGAGTAGCTAGTAGTCTGATATGATTAGAGTAGAGGGGTTATGAGTATAGACAACTGGATGGATGTGCAGAGAGAAAACTAGCTGGGCATACAGTGAAGGGCCTTGAACAGCAGTTTTAGTATATAGTGTTTATATTTGTAGGCAATGGGGACTCATAAGATGCTTTAAGCAGGACAATGATTTGACAATACAGATTTTGCCTTCTCTGTTTCTAACCTCCATTGGTTCTCTCCCTAATATTACAAGCTACGTTACTCCTTTGCTATTTATGTTCTTCCTAATGTAAATGTTTTATTGTGAGCATTGCCCAAAGTTGATGTTTACTTCCTCCTCTGTCCTTCCCTGATGAATAATTTCTCTCTTATAAACCCAATTGTCACCTCTCTGTTAATAATTCAAGTCCTTATCACCTTTCTGCATCTTTTGCTCAAAGTGTTGTCCTTATAACATATAGGTCAACTCTATTGGGTGTGATGACCCTGTGATATATGAACTTGGCTAGGATGAATGACGTTCCTCAGACTTTTCTTTTTAGTATGTTTCTGATCAGGGTAGGCTTCAAGGATAGTTGGAGGGCAGAAGAAAGGCAATGACCATTTTGTTGTATATACACATCTTCTCCCATTTATTCCATCAAACTATAGTTTACATACTGTAGTAAAAGAATTTTGCAAATATAATTAAAGCCCCAAATCAGTTGATCTTGAGTTTATCAAAAGGGACATTATCCTGAAGGTAGGGTGAGGGAAGGAAGCTCACTTAAGCAGGTGGAAACCCTATAAAGAAGAAATAGGGCTTCCCTGAAGGTCAGAAACACCAGGCAAGGGTGCATGCTTTTCCTTCCCCTGGATCTCCCCTTCCTGTGAACTTCAAAGGTTAGCCAGCTTTCATGGAATTCCTGCCTGCTTGTGATCTTCATTTCTGAATACCTGTTCTATGGGTTTCAGTGATAGAAATATAAGCCAATTCCATATAATGACTAAATCTCCATATATATATATATATATATATAATACATGTATGTTATGTTTACGTGTACCCATACATATATGCATATAAATGATGATACATATATATGAGATATATATATATATATATATATATATATATATATATATGTGAATTATCTCTCTCTTCTTTTGATTCTTCTCTTCTGCTTAATAGTTGAATCCTAACTGATACAGAATGTTACACTCTCACTTTTTATTTTATTTATTTTTTTACTAAGTGAGAGGTGGAGAGGCAGAGATAGACGCCCACATATGCTGGACCAGGATCTACCTGGCAAGCCCCCTATCAGACGATGCTCTGCCCATCTGGGGCCCCTGCTCTGTTGCTTGGCAACCAAGCTATTTTAGCACCTGAGGCCAAGGCCCTGGAGCCATCCTCAGTGCCCAGGGCCAACTTTGCTCCAGCCATGGCTGCAGGCAGGGAAGATGGGGGGCGAGGGGTGGAGAAGCATATGGGCGCTTCTCCTGTATGCCCTAACCAGGAATTGAACCCAAGACTTCCACACGCTGAGCCGATGCTCTACCACTGAACCAACTGCCCAGGGCCTCACTCTCACTTTCAATTTAGTTATCCAGAATTAAACTCATTATCTTCTTTCTTTTTCATTTAATTCATGATACACTATTTTCTGGAATTTGAGAAAAGGCCAGTTTTGTCACTTATTTTCCTCAATTGTAGTAGTAGCAGGAGCCCCTATGTCCTAACATGTTTCCTTTGAAGTCTCTCCCTTCTATTCCAAACTAGGTTCCCTTTGTCTCGCACCAAGGTGATTTTCCTTCCTCCTCAGGCTTTTACCAGTCACAGTTCACACTGTCTTTTAATATTGTCTATCCAAATACCTTCTTACATCTTACCACTTACTGCTCTGTTTAAAATGAGCACACAACTGCCTTCAGGTTAAAATCTAAGTTGTTGGTTTTTTTAAAAATGACATTTAAGGCTGTCCAAATATTGTCTCATAATTAACATAATAAAAATGATAGTCATAATAGAGTAAGCACTTCTACACAAGGCACACTGAGAAGTGATTTTTACCAATGATCTCATTTAACACTCATCATAATCCCATTAACTGGGTATAATTCTTTTTCTCATTTCACAGCTGGTAGCACTGAGGCACAGAAAGGTTAACTTCCCAATGCATACATCTAGAGCCCACTATTCTCACAACTCCCTGTATAAATTCCACACTCTAAATCAGCCTGTAGTCTTACTGTTTTTGATCATTATGCTCATTTCCTACATGCTTATCTAATTTTCATTCAAAGGACACACTTTCTCCTTGCTCTTTACTTATTCAACTCTTGGACCTGATTCAAGTTCTACCTTCTCCAAATAATATTCACCCACTGTTACAAACCATACACATTTAATTCTTTCTCAATGTTTAATACACTGATTTGTGTGAATACTTCCTTCCTCTATTTAGCCTACTGTAAAGCCAGTATCACGGCCACAATCACAGCCATCTGACCCGTGCAGGTTCACATTAGATTTGAACAGTTGGTAATGAAACAATGGAGCCAAGAACTGGTGAGCCTTCAGCTTTAATTCTAGCTTGCACCCAGCAGGGAAGCAAAAACACACACTGGGCTCCAAAACCCACACATTCAGTGCTCACAAAGCTACTGACTTATCCGAGTTTCCTAGAATCAAAGGTTTCTAGCTCACCAGACTTATTCACCTCTGTTCCCCATCTCCTTCAGCACAAACTCTTAACAAACTGGCTTCTCTCTCAGCACTCTACCATCTTGACTGCTTCTCCTGGCCTCCACGTGGCCTTAATCTGCTCTCCTCTCTAATACCTCAGGAACCAAGAGAGCAAGCTCCCGGTCTGCTCCACTTTATAGCACAGAAAATTCAAACCTTTAATCTAATCTATAGACAAGGAAGTCTCTGATACAAAGTCACCCATCTGAGGCATAATGGGATTCCTCAGGAGTGCACCACCCCACATCATCCAATCAGTCAAGGGTGTGGGGAAGACCTTACTCTTAAACTAAGCCTTAGGCTATAACGACCCGGCCTGCCAACAGCCTGTTCCAGAACACACATTAATATCAACGAACTTCCATGTGGGCAGCGCTATCTTTAACAAAGTGAGCATATTATATTTTATCTGCCCAACAGTAGGTGTTGGCTTTACATTTGGCGTAGTCTGTGGCAGGATTCGATACAGATCGGCATGGAGCCACCACCACCTTTGAGTGGTGGAGTAGAGGACTGGCTGCTGTTATGATTCCCTATGGCTGTTTTTTGGGAGACTGTTGGCTGGCTGACTTTCACAGTCATGCGTGAGGAAACCGAGAGCTCTATGAAAGAGATGCCGACCCTGGAGCTGGAGGAAGCGCTGGAGGAGGAGGCCAACCAGGTTCGTGAGATTCGCCTGGATATGGAGCAGCTGCCGGAGAAGGAATCACAGGTTCGTGAGTTGCAGATGGCCCTGGACATTGTGGAGAGCCAGCAGCAGCAGGAGACCGAGGCTGAGGCCAGGGCTGTAGCTGCAACACCTGCTGAGCAGAAGGCGATGGCAGCCTGGGGCTCCAACCTGGCAGCCTGGTGCTCGAGCCCAGCAGCAGGAGCTGATGTTTTCATTTCCTCTTTGGAGGATGAGGAGAATCCAGCTGGAGTTGCAATCCGCAGTCTCCAGAAGATGAGAGCCCAGTTGAAATGGCAGGGAGTGCCTGATAAGCTGCTGATAGGTCTGCGATTTTAGGACATAAGGGTGGATGCCATCATGCTCCCCAGAGCAGAGATGGAAATGCTGACTGCCATTGCCACATGCTTCTTTTTAGGACAGTGTGAGACTTGCCATGATGGCAGGAATGAGGGGGGAGGCTAACACCCCATGTGTGTGGACTGATTTCCTGGACTACAACCTGAGTGAGCACTGGCTCATTTGTTGAATGGACTTATGAATTTTGGACAGTGTGAAATACCCTGATGGGGGTGAGGGGTGGCTTTGATGTAGGCCATCCCCCTGCCCCGGGAAGCCTTTCCAATGGCAAGAGAGAAGGCCAAGGACATTTTGAACTTTTGGCAAAGTGCTCAGAGACTGGTGAATTGTACCTTTGTAATTGTTGAAACTTTATGATTTGTGCTATTGTTGTAATTTGTGTAATGTGCCTAATTTCCTTGTACAGGGATGCCGGTGGTGTAGATTGTGGATAGTAAAGTGAGCATAAGGGTGGATTGTTGGGCAGATAAAATATAATATGCTCACTTTGTTAAAGATGGCACTGCCCACATGGAAGTTCGTTGATATTAATGTGTGTTCTGGAACAGGCTGTGGGCAGGCCGGGTTGTTACAGCCTAGTGCTTAGTTTAAGAATAAGCTCTTCTCCACACTCTTGACTGATTGGATAATGTAGGGTGGTGCACTCTCCTGAGGAATCCCATTATACAGAGACTTCCTTGTTTGTATAATTGGATTAAAGGTTTTGATTCTAGGGTATAAAGTGGGGAGACCAGTAGCTTGATCTCTCTCTCTTGGTGCTTGGTTCCTGAGGTATTAGAGAGGAGAGCAGATTAAGGCCACGTGGAGGCCAGGAGAAGCAGTCAAGATGGCTGAATGCTGAGGGAGAAGCCAGTTTGTTAAGAGTTTGTGCTGGAGGAGATGGGGAACAGAGGTGAATAAGTCTGGTGAGCTAGAAACCTTTGATTCTAGGAAACTCGGATAAGTCAGTAGCTTTGTGAGCACTGAATGTGTGGGTTTTGGAGCCCAGTGTGTGTTTTTGCTTGCCCGCCAGGTGCAAGCTAGAATTAAAGCTGATGGCTCACCAGTTCGTGGCTCCTGTGTTTCATTACCAACTGTTCGAATCTAATGCGAACCTGTGTGGGTTGGGCAGCTGTGATAGTGGCCTCGACTACTGGCTTTACAGTACCAAAAGTTACAAAATTAATATTAATATTGTAGGAACCTTAAAGAACATTTTATTAATTTTGGATAGGCATGAGGAGAGATTTTGTAAAATGATCTTTGTACTTGTGTGATTAGCATCAAACCAGGATGGCCGATAGCATTGTATTGTAAATGCAGAGGGGAAGGAGATTTGGATTCTCTGACTTCCCCCCACACCTATAGGGAGTGAATAGCTGGCCATGTGTTGGACGAGAAAGATTAAAATAAACCTTTTTTTTATATTGATGGGCCATTTACAGGCATTTGTCCCCATGGAAACTACCCCTTCCCTCCTGAAAGCTGTAGCTAATATATATATCTTGAAACAAAAGAATAGCAAATGAACACTAGAAAATATAGGAATATCTTTTAATATGTAAACTGACATTTTTACCATTGTGTTACCTTGTAAGTTTTAACGTGTAGAAATGTCTTTTTATTAATCCTATAGATGAATGTTATAAACCTGCTAAGGAATTGTGTCCCAGCCCCCTCTCCCCCTTCATCCTTTTCCCAGACCCGTGTAGGTAAAAACAAAGGTTATAAGCTTATGCTGTGATGTCAGGCTTTTTCCCCACCCACGTATAATTAAGGGTATATAACCAGCCCCTAGACTATTATAGACACACACAATTTAGGACTGCCGCCTGTGTAAGCTATATGCAGCCAGCATATTTAATAAATTTCCTCCTTTAATAAAACTTTTCAAAATTTATCTGGACTGGGTGTCTCTACCTGAACTCTATGAAATGAGATACAGTGCCTTTCAGAATCTGGTGCAGTACTTTGTAACAGTTTATACCTCTCTATTTAAAGGAACGTGTGTCTCAATTTTTTTAGTATCTAGCACAATGTGCCAAAATGGATGTCAGGTTAATTAAAAGGGGAGAAAATAAACTACTAATTTCTATTTCTTGTGAAAGCACAATAATCATTGGTTTATAAGATCAGGATGTGTTTTCTTTCTTTTTTTTTTTTTATAATATTGTAGTTACAAATATTCCCCCAAACAACTCAGTGAGGAAAGCTCCTTTTATTTGAGCAATATAAAAGAGATCATGTGGTAATAGAACTGTTTTGTATCTTGACTACGGTGCTGGGTTCACAAACCTACACATGTGATAAGAATCACGTAGACCTAAATACATACACAAATGAGTATAAGTAAAACTGGGGAAATCTGAATATCCGAATAAGACCAGGGCATTGTGTCTGTGTCAATGGCAATATCCTGGTTGGTAGTTACTGTTTTGCAGAAGTAGCATTTGTATGATGTTACCATTGGGAGAAACTAAGTATAGAGTACATGGGAATACTCTACGCTGTTACTTACAAGTGCATTTGTATCTGTAATTATCTCAGAATAAAAAGTTTAAAAGAATCCATTTCTTTACCAGTGGTTTCATAATGCTTCGGGGTTAGTGCCTTTGTCATTAGCAGAAATGATCTGTGTAATAACTTAACCCTCCAGGATATGTTTCGGATATACAATTTGAAAATATGCCCCACCCCCAAAGTAGTACAGAGGGAAAGCTATGACACAGGGCCCTTGGCTATAGTTTTTCCTCTTGGAGCTACTTTCCACTGTCCCTTTCTCACATTTGCCTGAAGATGCATTGCTGTACACCTCCAAGAATGTGGGACAGCAAGACAATTAAACCTGATTCTGATTCATTCTCTATAAGGCTTTAGAGATGTTCCTGAAGTTTCCCTTTACCTGTTGTCAATGAATAAGAAATATGTCTCCAAATCAGACTTAAAATTCCAGGAGAATGCTTGAATTATAGGGCGGTGCTGATTTAATTTCACTGTGTAGTAGTAATAATAATAATATACTATTAGTAGCAGGAGTGTTTGTGCTGATCATATTGTTACAGTACTAAGGACTTTCCACACTGGCTGAAACTGAACAGTCTGTGGAGCCAGAACCTGGCCAAAGCATTTGTTATTTTTTTTTCTTTAAAAAAGCTATTTTGCTATGAATTGTCTCCATTAGCATCAAAAAGCTCCACTATGGTGGCCACAGCCAGGAGAAAGCCCAGAAGGAAGAGTCAGCCCGATGAGACAGCAGCTCTGCTGTCCCAGTAGTGATAAAGGCACTGCTCTGTGAGTGCCAGTTCATCTACTGTGAGTCACCAAGTGCACGCCCGGTGATAATGGGGTTAGTGTCAGAAAAACAGTCCCTTCTGAGACATTCTCAGAAGCCTTCTTAGAGAAGAACACCACGGAGCTCTGGCTTTTTTCTGTAATAAAGAGAAGGCTGTGCTGACATGCCTTTCTCCCCCTCTGGCCTACTTGGTCCCTATCAAAACAAAAATCCTTTCCTCTGAATTTGAGCTGACTTGAAAATGAGCTGGATCCCACTTACAGTATTTGTGGGGGACTCTAGAAAGATATGCTCTTCCTTTTCCGATGGTGTTCCATGTAAGGTAATGGCATGCACCCTTAAAGGGTTGTGGTTAAGGGCAGAACAAGGCTTCCTTAAGCGGACACTGGCTATCATTAATCATGAATCAAACCTCATCTTCTTATGACGCTGGCCTTTTCTATAAATAGATGGCTTAACCAGAGCTCTATTTATCCCCTGGAGAAGGGGAGAGTGAGCTCTTTTCCTGAATTGACCTTAGTTATTAAGCTTTGGAACAAGCAATGTATTTTTTATGCACAATTTCATAAAATTCCATTTCCTATGGAAATATATATATATATATATATGTATTACACCTTATATATCAGGATATATATATTATACCTTATATATCAGGATATATATATATATATTACACCTTATATACCAGGATATATATATATTACACCTTATATACCAGGATATATATATATATATATATTACACCTTATATATCAGGATATATATATATATATTAAACCTTATATATCAGGATATATATATATATATATATATATATTATACCTTATATATCAGGATATATATATATATATATTATACCTTATATATCAGGATATATATATATATATATATATATATATATATATATATATATATATAGCTAGATAGCTATGCATATACACAGGCTTTAATTCTATTGTTTCCTTCACCACTGCATGCTGAGTTTTCCCCCTTCTTTCACATTAATTCAATAACACATCCAACTGGCTTATCTTTATATCTCTCTCTGTCTTTCTGTGTCTCACACACACATGTGTTTGGTTCCCAGGCCTCCTCCAGCTTATATATTTCTTCATTCAAACTTCTAGTTCAAAAATTTTATAATACTTTTTTTAGTCATATTTCTTAGTATATATTCTCCCCTCAACATCTGTCTCTCTGTGTGTCTTTCTGTGTCTCTCTCTCTCACACATACACAGACATGAACTCATTCAGATCTCAGTTAAATCTTGGTTCCCTGGTGTTGGGCAGATAAAATATAATATGCTCACTTTGCTAAAGATGGCGCTGCCCACATGGAAGTTCGTTGATATTAATGTGTGTTCTGGAACAGGTTGTGGGCAGGCCGGGTTGTCATAGCCTAAGGCTTAGTTTAAGAGTAAGCTCTTCCCCACACCCTTGACTGATTGGATGATGTAGGGTGGTGCACTCTCTTGAGGAATCCCATTATGCCTCAGATGGGTGGCTTTGTATCAGAGACTTTCTTTATGTATAATTGGATTAAAGGTTTGGATTTTCTATGCTATAAACTGGGGCAGTCCGGGAGCTTGCTCGCTTGGTTCCTGAGTTCCTGAGGTGTTAGAGAGGAGAGCAGATTAAGGCCATGTGGAGGAGAAGTAGCCAAGATGGCAGAGTGCTGAGGAAGAAGCCAGTTTGTTAAGAGTTTGTGCAGGAGGAGATGGGAAACAGAGGTGAATAAGTCTGGTGAGCTAGAAACCTTTGATTCTAGGAAACTCGGATAAGTCAGTAGCTTTGTGAACACTGAATGTATGGGTTTTGGAGGCCAGTGTGTGTTTTTGCTTGCCTGCCGGGTGCAAGCTAGAATTAAAGCTGATGGCTCACCAGTTCTTGGCTCCTGTGTTTCATTACCGACTATTCGAATCTAATGCGAACCTGCACTGGCCAGGCTGCTGTGATAGTGGCCCTGGCTACTGGCTTTTCACCTGGTCTGGTTTTTGGTCTTCAGCTAGTGTAACCACTGATTTTCTTGCTAACTATAGTGACAGGCATAAAGCAGAAGTGGGCTGGGTCTATATGAATCCAGACGTGGTGAGATTAATTGACAAAACATGGGGAGTATTGGGCAGATAAAATATATTATGCTCACTTTGTTAAAGATGGCGCTGCCCACATGGAAGTTTGTTGATATTAATGTGTGTTCTGGAGCAGGCTGTGGGCAGGCTGGGTCATTGTAGCCTAAGGCTTAGTTTTAAGAGTAAGCTCTTCTCCACACCCTTGACTGATTGGATGATGTAGGGTGGTACACTCTCCTGAGGAATCCCATTATGCCTCAGATGGGTGGCTTTGTATCAGAGACTTTCTTGTATGTATAATTGGATTAAAGGTTTTGAGTCTATGCTATAAAGCGGGAGAGACCAGTAGCTTGATCTCTCTCTTGGTTCCTGAGTTCCTGAGGTTGGTATTAGAGAGGAGAGCAGATTAAGGCCATGTGGAGGAGAAGTAGCCAAGATGGCAGAGTGCTGAGAAAGAAGCCAGTTTGTTAAGAGTTTGTGCAGGAGGAGATGGGGAACAGAGGTGAATAAGTCTGGTGAGCTAGAAACCTTTGATTCTAGGAAACTCGGATAAGTCAGTAGCTTTGTGAGCACTGAATGTGTGGGTTTTGGAGCCCAGTGTGTGTTTTTGCTTGCCTGCCGGGTGCAAGCTAGAATTAAAGCTAATGGCTCACCAGTTCATGGCTCCTGTGTTTCATTACCGACTGTTCGAATGCAATGCGAACCTGCACGGGTCAGGCTGCTGTGATGGTGGCCGCGACTATTGGCTTTACAGTAATGAAACAGCAGAGCCAAGAACTCGTGAGCCATCAGTTTTAATTCTAGCTTGCACCCGGCGGGCAAGCAAAAACACACACTGGGCTCCAAAACCCACACATTCAGTGCTCACAAAGCTACTGACTTATCCGAGTTTCCTAGAATCAAAGGTTTCTAACTCACCAGACTTATTCTCCTCTGTTTCCTATCTCCTCCTGCACAAACTCTTAACAAACTGGCTTCTTCCTCAGCACTCTGCCATCTTGGCTACTTCTCCTCCACATGGTCTTAATCTGCTCTCCTCTCTAATACCTCAGGAACCAAGAACCAAGAGAGAGACATGGCCTTAATCTGCTCTCCTCTCTAATACCTCAGGAACCAAGAACCAAGAGAGAGATCAAGCTACTGGTCTCTCCACTCTATACCGTAGAATCAAAACCTTTAATCTAATTATACAAAGAAGTCTCTGTATAATGGGATTCCTCAGGAGAGTGCACCACCCTACATCATCCAATCAGTCAAGGATATGGAGAAGAGCTTACTCTTAAAACTAAGCCTTAGGCCATAACAACCCGGCCTGCTTACATTACAGCCTTTCCCCCTCACCAATCCCAATCATAAGGGCAAATAATATCACCTGGGTGACAGGCTTCCATGTGGGCAGCTCCATTTTTAACAAAGTGAGCATAATATATTTTATCTGCCCAACAAGGATGTAGGCTCACTTCTTTTTGGAGCAACCATTTGAATATATTTGTTTCTATTTTACATAGTATAGCTACCAGTCCTATTTGTTACGGGCTGGAGAATGTGAGAGAAGAGACGTGCTATGTTTTGGAGTGAGGGTTGCAGGGTACTTGCTTCAGGAGAAACTTGAAAGGTTCTTCAGTTGAAGAATTCAGCCTGTCTAAGAACTTAGGGGCAGAGCTGATACACCTTCTTAAATAAGGACTGCTCACTTTTGCGCTTGCCACCAAGATATATACTTCCTAGAAAGCAAAGAACTGCTTTAAAAAATGAACAAAAACCCTTGAGACAAGGTTGGTATCCATCCTTAGTATTGATTTCTGGGGATGGAGATGACCTGGAGGTTGGAGCTGGAATGTGTAGAATAACAGTGAAACTGGAATATGGAGGAACATGTGTCTGACTACCTGTGCTCTTGTGGCAAAGAAAATCCAAACCCTGCATGGAGGCTATCCTTAAAAAGATCCCAGCTCAATCAATGGAAAAGCTACCAAATAATTATATTTTGTTCATATGATGTCAAGCAACTGATTCAGATTGTTTTATACTTAATCTACTGAAGAAATTTGTTGTTTTGGGATTTAAAATAACTATAATTAGGTGTGTGTGTATGTGTGTTTAAAGACCACTTTTGAGATGAATTTCCCAATCCAAAGTTCAAAACATCAAAATATGACAGGACTCCACATGACCTGGCCATCCTAGACTTTGAGTTGGATAAAATGGCTATATGGTCTCCCTTCATACTGCCTCCCTTGGGGAAATAATGGTGAGGGTTATGTACGGGAAGAGTTGGAATTTGCTGGAAGAGGAGGGTAGACTATGTAGGAAACTGAATAGTGCTTATCAAAATGTTTTTTTTCTTTCAGGTCCACAAATAGACTATAATAATTCTAGCTAATGAAAATGTGGCCCTTAGCACTTTCCCTTTTGGCTTGATAAATATGAGTATTGTAAGAATGGAAGTCATATGTTAAAGAGAGAGAGGCCACATGACAAAAAGAGCCAAGGTCCCGAAATCACCACCTAGAGAAGAGTCTCCCATCAATGCAAAGTTCTTGTTTGGGATTTTACATGAGTGAAAAATAAACTTCTATCATAGTTGAGCCATTTCTTTAGAGTGACTATATTTACATGTTTTATGTTAGACAGATACAGACACAGATTAAGTTTAATGTGAATACCGAAAAGTAGAAATGTGAAGAACAAAGAACATCTACAGCACACGGAACTGGTTTTACAGATTCCTACTCTCAGCCAAATGAGTGGACCTACCTTTTCCGGGATCCATTATAGGAAATTATTATTTAAAGCTTTAGGGCATTTCTTACTGCTCTTTCTACTATTGTGCTGTATGGATACTTCCTTGATTTGAACACACAGCAACAGGAAAATGTGATCAGAACTCCTATAGGACACAGCCTGCTCTCCTAGGGTATCAGGGCTCTTGGATGCTCTCGTAGGTTATCAGGGCTCTTGGAAGTGAAGCCACAGCCAGTTCTCTTGGCAGCTCCATTCAACTGTGCTCTCAGGCCACATGTGTTGGAGAAATACTGTCCCTAATAAACTTCAAATTAAAGAAAATGCAAATTAGTTCTGCATTTTTGAAAGATGCTTCTCTCTTCCAATTCTCCCCTAAAGTTGAAATCTCCTGAGAAGGAAATCTGAAAAGAATCCACTTCTACATAGGCTAGAGCTGCCCAAGATAAATATAAAGTGAGCTACATATATAAGTAAAAATTTCAGTAGTAACATTTAGAAAGTAAACCAGTAAAATTAATTTTGATAATATATTCCATTTAACCTATTGCATCCAAAATATTACCATTTCTACATGTAATCAGTGTGAAATTATTAACCCTTTGAGTAGTGAGTTTTCCTCATGCTCGCTGACCCCTGAAAGTGAGTCTTTTAAAAAAAAAAAATGAAATTAGTTCCAAGTCCAGTTTGATTAACTTAAAATTATGTTTGTTTGATAACCAATTTATGGAAATAAGAAGAGCATACATTGCCTTTTCTTAATGCTGCCTTACACATTTGTAAAATAAACATTTTTGTTATGATCGTACTCTGGATGGTCAGGAGGCACTAGGACGTACATGAACGTTCGTACTACTCAAACGATGAATGAGCAATTTAACTTATTTACAACTTGAAATCTGGTGTGTTCTTTTACCCTTACAGCATATCTCAATTTAGAATAGCTGAATTTCAAATGCTCAATAAACATATGTGCCTCGTGGCTGCCATACTGAATGACACAGGCCTAGATTTCTGCTTTTACCTTGAGCTCATAGTACATTCCACAGCACACAGTGTTTGTTCGGAAATTTTTTTAGTGGTATCTACTACTTTGAAAGGAATGATTAATTACAACACATGTAGTGAGCTAAAAAATAATAATAATAAAGTTTCTCAAGGGATTTAAATTTTTCTCTAGAGATTCCCATGCTGAGTTAGCCCATCTTCACCATTATATTTTTAAACCATTTCTTCCTCCAAATTTCCACTTAACTGGACAAATAAGTTTATCTATTTACTTATCTACCTATGTTTATTTTTCTGGGCATTTTTGATGCAACTTCTGCAAGGAGGTTGGAAGGCTAGCAAAGTGTGGTTGGACAATGTTTGGTGTCAGATGCCCTCGCTATGTCCACTGAATTGCAGAGTGCCTTTGGGAAACATGTCTGACTGTTTTCTCGGCTCTAAAATAGAGACAGTGGTATTATTTTGTAAGGATTTTTTTGAGAAAGACATGAGATAGTAGCTATGCTGGGCCTCATACAGTGCCAGCACAGGTCATAAAGGATTGTCCATGTTGTGCTAAGGACTTTCAATTTGCTTTTGCAGGTAACAGGGAGCCAGCGAGCACAGACTCACAGAGAAAAGTGATTTGGTGAGCTTTTCCATTTGTAAGGCAATTACTAAGAAGAAATTGAAAACATTTTGTTTTCTTATAGCTATGCTTTGTCTCAGAAAGAAGTGTTTGCTTCCAAATCTTTCAAATATTTTTCTTGTGTAAAAAAGAAAAGAATCTTGGCTTAACTTCAGATTAAAATTTTTTGTATACCAGAGGTATCTTTGAATGAATAGGTTTAAAATACCATTACACATGTCTACCTCTGGCATTTATGAATATGAACTTTTCTTAGGAAAATGCACACAATGATATTACAGGCATAAGTTAGAAAATAACTTTATTATTATTTCTGGTGTTTCTTTACCCCAGTGAATTTCAATACACCCTCCTGGACCTCTTTAATGAGAAAATGACTCTTGACTAGATGGTTCTAGACCAGATGATTCTTATGTGCCTGTCTTTTCAGTCTCATAGCCTTTGGGACACAGTGGAGGTTACAGTTAAATAAAATTGAAAAAATAAAATTGATATTTGAAATATAGTTAAATGCATCAACTTTAAAAATGATCGTGTTATGCCAGGAAAATTCTAGTCGAGATTTTCATTTTCACTTTAGCAGAAATAGTGTTTCCTCATTTGGGGGAGCTTATTATTTTTCAGATCTTAATCTTGGGGTTTACCAGCTCCAGTGGCAAATGTCATAAACACCAGAGGAAACTGCTCTAGATCTACTCTACATGTTCTGTCTGTAGAAACAAGGACCATTTCATGCCTAGTTAAGGATATATTCAATCTACTCACTTCATTGACCCTCATACGTACAAGGTATATACCAATTTAGGGGAAACAGAAAATATGATAATGTCACTATACTTGACTATAGATGAGCTAGAAAGACAGCTTTATGCATTACTTTACAGACTAATTAAGTACCTTCTTTACAACTAAGAATATGTGTACACTAAATATAACAGTTATAACTTATTGTGTAAATCAATTAGGTAAACTTAATGGAATCTTAGAAAACATTACCCAAATCTGAAATGTCTACATATAAAAAAACAATAAACCCCAGCCAATGATATATGAAAGCCAAGATAGATCACTAAGATTTTAACCATATGAGTTGAGATTAGACATGTAAAAGAAATGTAGAAATATAAAGTACTATTTAAACGTGAGGGGTTATATTAAATAACTCCTTTAATGACAGAACCTTGCAGTGAATGCTTTCCTATGGGAGAAGATTTGAATCATCTGACCTTTTGAATAATAAACTTTAGAAGAGTCTGAGAGTTGGCAAGACCTGAGAAGCCACAGCTCATCATAAAATTTTACCACTTGTATGATATTAAAAGTTTTCCTCCATTCTTCTCAGTCAAGTTTAGGTTGCAAAATGGAAAGATACCTTGCTTTCAAATATAAATGCATAATTTAAAAGCCTAGAACCCAAATTCCTACAGAAAATGATAAAACTCACTCTGTTGCTGTTTATCCTAAAAAAGTAATTAGATTGCTCCAGGAACAGAAATTTCTTGTATGAAAGGAGAAAGTTTACTAAAAATAATATCACTTGCCAACATTGTACACAAGGGTGTTTTCTTATAACCTGTAAAGATTTATGAAATGTTTTAATGTAATTTTTGAAAATGAGATTTCTGATAGAATTATCATGCTATCTTGACTCCCTAGACTTTCTCCCAGTGTGAACATAATACATATTCATGTAAATCAATTCCAGGCCTATTTGCCTAGAGCCTAAAAGAAGTCATCTGAAACTAAAAGATGTGTTTATTCAAAATGGAAATTGGTAACTAAAGCTTTATACAATAGTGCCTATTATCAATAATTAGTCAATTAAAACTGTAAGATGCTGACATATTGCCATTTACAACAACATAGATGGACCTTGATAACATAATACTAAGAAAAATAAGTAAATCAGAAAAAGCTAAGAACTATATGATTTCACACATAGGTGGGATATAAAACTGAGACTCATAGACATAGATAAAAGTGAAGTGGTTGCCAGGGAGAGGGCGATGTAGGGGAGAGGGCAGTAAAGAAGGACAAATATATGGTGACAGAAAATGATTTGACTTAGGGTGATGGGCAACTAACATAATCAACAGTACAAATGTTATAGAAATGTTTACCTGAAACCTATGTACTCTTATTGATCAATGTCACCCTGCTAAATTTAACTTTCTAAGTAAAATTTATTTTTATATACTGTGATATACTGTGTGTGTGTGTGTGTGTACACCAAAAATTCATCACTATATATATATTTGTTTTCAGGTCAACGTATCTGAATGATAAAATGAGAAAACAATACTCATAAACCAGATTTTCCAGGTTCTGATTTCTAACACTTTTGGAGATCTTACAATACCTCTTTGAATACTTCCAGACATTTCTAGAAGCCAGTAAAGGGTGACTAGCAGGTTCTCTGTGCCCTAAATGTCTAGGCTACCATATGTCTGTTCTCACTCATCTCCAGATCCAGGCCACAGAGTTGGGACCCCATCTTTACCTATACCCAAGTCTACACAGAGACCACTAGTGTTCAATGCTATGGAAGACATCCCCAGTTTCTGGCACTTGTGTTGCCAAAACTTGAAATTCTCTATATGCTTCAGAGATTTCAGCAAAACAACTCTTTTTTGTTTTAGCTTGCTTTTATTTTATAAATAAAATTTATCTTCAGTCTCAGGCAAAAACTTAGAGGAGCTGAGAATCTTTGGTACAGTTTGTGGTGTACTGCTGCTCTTGCATGAACTGGCTACATGTTGGTTCCTTCTTCTTTTAGGGCGAGTTCTTTCCAACAGTGCCTCTTGGTCACTCATGAAAACATATAGCTAAGGAACTCGCATCTTTGGTCTCTGGGAAGGCCTGATTTCTAAGGAGAGCACAGCTTTGGTTCCACTCCAGCTTGAACCTCATTAGCAATACAATCCTACCTGATTTCAAAAGCCATACAGTCTAGATGTGGTAGGTGCATAGACTGACTGGTTATTCCAATACACTGTGCTAAATGATATAGTGGTGAAAAATCATGAGTCACTTAACTAAATTTGGAGATTCTGAATAGACTTCCTGGGAGACAGGATACCCAATTTGAGGCTTGAAGCATGAACATGTTATATTCTCATTCTATTTTCAGGAATGCCAAATTCTCCCTCCTAATCAAGATAGAGTAAAGAAATGAAAGAAATTACAATAGAGACTTAAAGCCCCAGGGCTTCAGTTTCTGCAAATGGGTTGAAATATCCATAAATGGCTGGGAAAGAATGCCTGACAAAGCCACTTTGGGATAAACTCCTAGAAGCTCTATAAAGACAATCACTTTAAGCTTTAGCTGCACAATTTA
Organism: Rhynchonycteris naso; assembly: GCA_037038555.1. Classification (NCBI taxonomy): domain Eukaryota; kingdom Metazoa; phylum Chordata; class Mammalia; order Chiroptera; family Emballonuridae; genus Rhynchonycteris; species Rhynchonycteris naso. The sequence goes on along the minus strand of CM072999.1, from coordinate 79,378,330 downwards.
GTCTTATCTTGATGTGTCAAGGTACTCTCTGAGCCATTGGCCCATATCATTGAGAAGGATGTTCATGAATGGGTTATCAGAACCTCCATGAATGAGGAGAAAGGGGGCGCAATGGCATATTTAATTGCCTTTTCTAATTTCTGAATAACTTTTAAGCCAAATATTTTCCACAAATTTCATCAGTCAAATTTTTTCTCTACTCCTTATATTTTGTCAATATTTGATTCAACTGTAGATTTAATACTTAGTAATGAACTCATAGCCCAAGTGCTTTTATTTGGAAACTTGTGAATCTTTTATTGTTTTTAAATTATAAAAGAAATATATAACCTAAAGGAGACAATTGCTTATATTTTGATGGATCTGATCTTTATTTCAAAGGCAAGTCAGTTAAAAAAATATTTACCATACTGTGACCCATTAAAATGTAGCTAATTTAATTTTATTCATAAAATTATGGACTACTTTCACATTTTTCTATGAGCAATTCTAAAGTGAATCTTCTCAAACATTTTGTCTTCTGGCATGATTAGACTGAGTTCGGGTTCCATCCACACAGGATTGAGGAGGAAGGACTGAAGTATAGTGTACAGGCTCAGTGTAGGAATTAATACATGGCATCATCTCCGAGACTCAATATAAAACCCCTGAGGAGAAGATTCTTCAGAAGCAAAACTAAGGAACAAAGCATCTCTAACTCCACTGTACATCTTACCCAGTTTCCATTAGGGTTCTGGTTCTTAATTTTTACCTTAAATTCCACACACACAAGTGCACACATATATTCTATTGCTTGTACAGACCATGGAAGAGCAGTGAGCAGTATCTGGCCTCTGAAAGATATTCTGTTAGAAACAAGTGGAAGGAACCCAGCTCAGAAAATGGCATATAGAGAAGTCATCCTGTTAGCGAACTCAGCCTCCTGAGTATTTCCATTGCCCAGGAGGAGATCCAAGAAAAGAGCTGCATCCCATAAAGTGGAAGGCTAATTGTGTTTTGTTTTCAAGATAATCACTCTCAACATTGCAAGAGTATGGTTTGAAGTGAGTAGCCCATTTGTTACTCATCTCCTGTCAGTTGTCACTCAGGTCATAGAATGGAAAAAAAACCCAGGGCATTGGGTCTAAATTGGCCAAGGGGTAGGAAACATGGAACGGTCTTAAATGGAAAGCATTCAGGCTCAAAACAAGTTTGTAGGGGAAACCATACAAGAATCTGTGTGAGGCAGCCTGGAAATGTTTACATAAAAAGCTGCAGAAGTGGGAGAGAAAGAAGTCCAAGTCCAAGCTCATGGGTGTCCTCAAATTTAGAGAGAGATTTCATCAATTCAATGTTTAACGAGTATCTAGGAGCCAGGAGTGGGAAGTTTTGTAGTCTGCATCAGGACATAGGTATAAAATACTTCCGATATAAAGACTGAAAAAAATTAAAATAGGAAGTGGATCATTTTAAACAAGAGATTTTGAAATTATTTCTAAAAGAAAGAAATCAAAGCAAAGCATAACAAGGTATTCCTCTGAACTGGGTAAGACCCTGTGGCCTCCTTATTGTGTCATTTATTTTACTCCAGAAATCAAAGGGATAGAGGTCTTTTGTTTTCACATTTTTCCCCCAAATCAGAAAGAAGCAAATATAGATATTAGAGAAATATATGAGAGAAAAAAATGTGCTTTGAAGATTTTTTTTAAACAGGGCTAAAAAAGAGAAAACTACTGATAAACTGTTCTAAAAAATGTCATTTTTATATTTGCTATTTTAATAAACTATGTTTTTTCTTAAAGTTCTGGCTTTGGGTAATTATTATAATATATAACATTTAAGTGCTTGCTATAATTGTCAAAACATACCGAGAGGGTAGGTGATATTTTGATCCTATTTTTATGGGAGAGAACTGAACTTAAGCAACATACTTGGGATCACAAATTGCATAAAGAAATAGCAGGGCTTGACCCTGGTCTATATCATACCAAAGTGCATGCAATTAACCATGACTATAAACATTCAGTCAAAGTCACTGCCTTTTAGTTTCACTTGATCTTTTCTTAATTCTTTATAGCCATAACATACTTAAATTTTTGGAAACACAATGAAGGAAAGTGGTTTTTTGTTTTTTGGTTTTTTTTGCCAAAATCACAAAATAATCTTCTTCAGTTGGCAACATTTAAAACCTTCAAGGCATTTGTTGCCAGAAGTGATGCTTATTAAAGGGTGATGGATGGGACCCTATGTCAGCCAAACAAATGCCTTTCTCTTGCCTAATACATTGTGCTTCTCTTTTTTTATTTATTTTTATTTTTTTATTCATTTTAGAGAGGAGACACAGAGTGATAGAGAGAGAAAGAGAGAAAAGGGGGGAGGAGCTGGAAGCATCAACTCCCATATGTGCCTTGACCAGACCAGTGCAGGGTTTTGAACTGGCGACCTCAGTGTTCCCAGGTCAATGCTTTATCCACTGCGCCACCACAGGTCAGGCCACATTGTGCTTCTCTTTGATAACACATGAAACTTTTATTTCTGGGCCTGACAGTGTGGGCTGCAGAGTAGGTGTATAACGCACATTTATCATTGTATGTATTGCCATATCCCTGGAAGTCACTTATGAGTCTGTGTTTACCTTTAACATACCTTAGATCACACCATGGGCCAAACAAATAACATTTTATTTAACCTCACAGCAATTCTCATAGGTAGATGTAAACTTCACCTTGCAATTACCAATGAGAAATTTAAGGAGTGAAGAAGTTTTCACCGATGAGGAATTAAAGTAGAGAAGTTGTGTATATTGACCAAATACTCACAGCAAGGGAGAGGCTCATCTAGAATTTAAACTCTTTTGTTTGATATTGAAGGCCATGCTTTGAACCACTTTTTTTTTAAGTCTTCATGTATTAGTTTTCTTTTTCTGTTATAATAAATTATCATAAACTTAGTGGCTTAATACAACACAAATTTATCATCTTACAGTTCTAGATTTCAGAAGTCAGAGAAGAGTCTTACAGAACTGAGGTCAATGTGTTGGCAGACACATGTTCATTCTGGAGGCTCTAGGAGAGGATTAGTTTCTTGCCTTTTCTAATTTTCTAGAGGTTGCTCACATTCTTTGGCTCGTGGCCACATCTTCTCTTTCTTTAACCCTCCTACCTCCCTCTTATACAGACCTTTGTGATTTTGGGGTCCTATCCAAATAATCTAGGATAATCTTCCCATCTCAGGATCCCTTCCATAATCATACCCACACAGTCCACTTGTTATATAAGATAACATAGTCACAAATTCTGGGTATCAGCACAGGGACATCTTCGGAGGACAATTATTCTAGTACACACTAAAACATGCTTTATATGTTTTTGTTGTTTGTTTTTTTGTTTTTTAACATGTGTGTGTTTTGTTTTGTGGAGGGAAGGAGGGTCATTTTGGCTAAACATGTAGTTTTTTGTTTGTTTTTGTTTCCCTCACTACTGTAATATAAGTGCTTTTGAGAAAGTGTCATCCCAATCAGTTATATCTCCCTGACAGAGCCAGCCATATGTGGGTGCTTCATCCACAGGCTGTGAATTCGGAGACCTCTCTCTTGCCTCTGACCCATCAATCTGTACCTCTGCTCCATAGGAAAAGAAACTCTCTCCAGCTATTACTGGAGAAAGGATTTAATTCCATTATCAGAAAGAAAGCTAAAAAGGTAAATAATCTTGAAGATATAATATTGACTTTAAAATCACACAAACTGGCAAAAACATAAAAGATCTGATGGTGGAAGAAAAGGGCCCTGAGTAACTGAAGGGGTAAAGAAAAGGAGTAGGAAACAGAGAACATAAAGAATCCTGAGAGTGAGGAGCAACCAGAGAAAATTTTCTTCCTTCACAACTTTGCCAAAGTCCAGACCCACTGCCCATAAAACTGTAATTATTAGTATTGTTCAACGGTATATCCAGTTCTCTTTTTTTCTGGCACATGGTAGCATTACAATTCCCAAATCCTTTAAGTTGAATGTGAATAAATGATGTTTTGGCCAATGAAACATCCTGGCACCAGGACAGACAGAGACACAAAATGAGTGGAAGTGACATGTGTCACATCCAAGTGGACACCTTGAAGAGCTAATATATGAATTCCTATGAGAGCGGCCACTTCCATAATGACTGACAGTGCTTCATACTATGGAGCTTCTGTAGCCTGTGCTTCGTGCTTCTGAGTGTTAGCCCCCAAATGACCTGTGATGGTCATGAAGCATGCATGAGGAATAGCCTTTGTTGTTAACAATCCAAGATTGGGAGGGGTGTTATATTGCAGCTAACCTAGTCTCTCCTGACTGATATAGAACCTAGCTCTTTTTGGACATGGTCACTGTTGGAATGGAGCAATAGGAAAAAAGAAGGGTGATTAGGTATCATTCATAGTAATAAGTATCCCTCAAACGTTTCCTAGGAACACTGCATTAAATGAAAGTGAGTACTCTTTGGGAAACCTGAAAGTACAATGTAAACAAAGATACACAAGTGCTTTACAAATTGTAAATCACTTTGCAAATATTGGTTATAACAATATTTATTTCTCACCCACCACTGCAGTCACAAATACATGTTTTCCTACTTTGTAAGTCCATCATATTTACTCAGTTCCAACCAAAGACATGTATTTATTTACACTGTATGTGGACAATTCAAAGAGATCAGAGGCAACTTCCCTAATTTAGGTATCAAAAATATCTATACATGAGGAAGACTAAGGCCATTTGATGGAATATATACAATTTGAAATAGGTGCTTTTTTGTTTCCTTTTCATTATTTATAAGATCCAGAAGTATTCTAGGAGAGATGAGCTCTATGTCCCTCCTGCCATGATCACAGACAATGGGAACAGCATGAGATTAGTGGTTTGCTGGCAAATGGACAGGACTGCCACTGCTGACTCTCACTACCTCCGCCCCTTGCTCCTCTTGGCACCAGGATGTACAGAAGTTCATGATCATTGCAATCGTTTTGTTCACTTCAACCTTTCCATAGGAAATTAACTTGAAGTTTAGTAACATATTGTTATATTTGGATATGACATTATTAAAACCTCCTAATCTCCATGTCTACAAAATTAAGAAATTGAGAGCATATTTTCAAAATGGAAATGAAAATATGTAAAAGCTTACTAATAAATATTTAGTTAAGTTCCTAAAATTAGAGAAAAGACAAGTGATGACAATACAAATTCTTCTTCATGCCCCTTTGAGGAGTGAGGCTTGATCAGCAGGCTCAGTCAGAAAGAATAGCCACATTAGACAGAAGAATTTGTAGCCCTTGTCTACAGTTTCTGGCAAAAAATGTCTAGACTTAGTCTCTGGGGGCAGAAGTTGAAAAATTGTTTTTTAGCTTCTGGTGACTTCTACTGCTCCCAAACAAGGAATAAGCTTGGAACTGGTCTATCTGTTCCTTCTGCTCAGTAAATCTTCTCTCTAAGGAGTTTTCAGAGTTGCAGGTACTCTGCAAGCTGTTTCTCATTCAAGGACCCATTTCCTAGAGGGCACAGACCAGTGACACTCTACAAGGTTCAGCCACACCCCAGGCTGCTCAATCTAACACAGTCAAGCTGAAAAGGATATTTCTCCTGATTGTACCTCAGGTCATTCATTGCTCCTTTCTTAGAGCCACTCATCCTTTGGAAAAGAAGTTTCCATCCTGACTCTTGACCATTTTCTTCTTGATGAGGTCAACTTCTACAGGTACCACCCACCCTCTTCCTTTCCTGACCTGAGTCGCCCTTTCCCTGTTTTACTTTCCTCTAGGACTTTCTTTAATTGGTTTTAATTCATACTGCTCCATTCCAGCATGTGCCCTGAGAGTCACACAAATAAATATTCCCACTGACAAAGTCACTGCATTTCTGAGTAATTTCAGTCTAAAACTTCCAGCTAGAATGGGTATAATTAGAAAAACATTTTAAAAATAAATAAAAACTACGTAGACTTCCACATTTTTTCCTTCGTGATGACTAATGACCCTTGGAAATATTTTATTTACTTACATGCTCTTCTTTTCCCAAATGTATTCAGGGAAGCATCTTTGAAAATAAAACTCATGCCTTTTTGGAGTCTAAGGTAGCGCATGTTGCTGGTGTTTTTTGAAAAAAAATAAGTGGCAGTCCTTACACTAGGGGGCAATAAAGACTGCCATTCTTTATTGCCCCCTACGATTTTATTTATTCTATTTATTAATTTTAGAGAGGAGAAAGAGAGAGAGAGAGAAAAAGGGGGGGGTAGGAACAGAAAGCATCAAATTCCATATGTGACTTGACCAGGCAAACCCAGGGTTTCAAACTGGCGACCACAGCATTCTAGGTTGACAGTTTATTCATTGGGCCACCACAGGTCAGGAAGCCTGCCATACTTATATTAAGACAAGCCAAGATTTAATAGTTTACTTCAAAATGTTCTTAAAACCTCATATAAGTAAACGTCCTAGAATAAGAACCTGCATCTCAACTTATATTAGATTCCAAGAATTCTAACATATAAACTCTCTCTGAAAGAGATAAGAAAAGGAAGTTTCTGGAGAGACTCAGATTGGGGGTGGGGGGCAAAGTGTGCATCCTGTCAAGGCTTGGCTGCAGTCAAGGATCACTACTAATATTGCCCGAATTCTGGTTGTTTCCCCTGCTGTTATAGCTTAGAAAGTTTAATTGAGATGTCCACTCTTCCATATTGAACAAAATAGTGTCCCGTGGCTGGACTATTCAAGTTCAGTGAGGCCTTCCACTATGTGATAAATGGAAAGCATTGAATAGCACTTGATGATAAAGATCACACAATGAGTTTTGCTTGCTCCTTTGGGAGACATAGCCAAAGTCTACTTTCTCTCAGGCTTAGTGCACAAACACCTTATTCCCATAGCTCACTCAATCATCCCTGAGACTGGACACAATGTCTGATTCTATGAGGTCATTTTGACACCACGGATTGCCCCTAAACTCATGAGTAGAAATAATATCGGCAAGGAAAGTGATCATCCTTCAAGGAACCAGTTCCCAGAGCAGAACTAGCAAACCATAGTCAGCACACTGGGAGAGATTTGTGAGTTGTTGCTATGGCCTCTTGCCTCTTTCCCACATGTGATCACTGCCTAGAGCTTAAGTAAGCCCTTTTCAGGGTGGGGCAAGAGAGATGTCTGTGGACTTGTTTCTGCATGATTTGTCTTCCATTTACTTTCTATAGCTCTGCAGCCAGCTCAGAGGACTTGGGGGACCTTGAGAATGAAGCACAAGATCTTCACATGCTACAAATAAAGTCAAATGCAATGAGTAATCTCAGCTCAGCACAGCTGAGAGGGCAAGGGCCAGGTCTGCAAATCATTAGATGAAACAAAACAAATAAAAAATTAAGATGAAAATGTTGGCAGTTGGTACAACACCAAAAAAGCAACAATTGATTTCTTTGGTTCTCCCTGACTTTCCAGATCATTAGTCCTCACTCAACATTCAACATTGCAAGAAAATTCCCCTCTCTGCAGAAATCACACATGATGTGTATGTTTGCTAGAGTATACAGTCATTTGCCTTGACATACCTTCTCTTTTAGGTATCAGCTTATTCCTTACAACTCCTAGATATGCCCTGGTCTAAAGTAAGTCAGTCACGGTCCAAGGAATCAGAGCCATTGATGCCCCTCAAAAATATTAGTTAAGGGCCAAATACTTTCAATATGTAAATATCAAACAACAGAGCCATTTATCAGCCCTGGGTGCACATAAATAACCATCCAGAGAGATTATATTTCTGTGAAAAATATATAAGGAAGATTAGTTAAGCTGTCTAAAAGAAAGAAAGAAAAAGGTCAGTGAAGGTTAGCAAGGACAGAGGAAGGTTTCCCTATTACGATAAAGAAGGAATAAGGGAAATTCCCCATATAAGAAAAAAATTGGGACAAGGCCAGCCAAGTAGGCAGACAGCCCCCAAAAGACTGGCCAATGTGAGCTGACCCTACAATAGAGACTGGAAAAAAAAAAGCCAAACACTCCTTCCCTGAGGTCAGCTGTTTTCTGAGGCCTAGAGCTGAGGTTATTAGGCCATAGCTGGAGCCTCCCTGGCTTGGCTTCTCTCCTCAAAGACCTCTTGCCCAATAAGCCCATAGCAGCTAAATCCAACTCAACAAGATAAATTATGTAATTTTTCTCTCTGGGGATGTTAAGATTAGGGGAGATTAGAAGAGAGACCTCAGGAGGGCCACCCTTGATTTAGACATCGGATTAATAGTCACTCTCTCTCAATTTTATACACTATCTCCTAGGTAGAATTTACCTGATTTTAAGGCTGAAAATAAGACAGATACCCTGAAAAATACTCAAGGACATGTTATCACTAAATAAGAATCAAAGGTGTTACTCAAAGCATTCCTTTTTAAATGAGAATCTGAGTGCAGCTGAAATAGGATGATTCAAATACTCCTAAAGATATTTACTGTAGTTGGAGGAACAGGAATGTTTCTTCTCAGTGAAATTATTTTACTCCTCTCTAAATGCTTATAAAAGTAGGGTCTTTAAAAGACTAAACTATAAAATATGGTCCCACAGCTGAACAATAAAAATAAGTCATCAAAATTTAAAAGGAGCCTGACCAGGCGGTGGCGCAGTGGATAGAACATTGGACTGGGATGCAGAAGACCCAGGTTCGAGACCCCGAGGTTGCCAGCTTGAGTGCAGGCCCATCTGGTTTGAGCAAAAGCTCGCCAGCTTGGACCCAAGGTTGTGGACTTGAGCAGGGGGTTACTTGGTCTGCTGAAGGCTCTCGGTCAAGGCACATATGAGAAAGCAATCAATGAACAACTAAGGTGTTGCAACACCAACGAAAAACTGATGATTGATGCTTCTCATCTCTCTCCATTCCAGTCTGTCTGCCCCTATCTGTCCCTCTCTCTGACTCTCTCTCTGTCCCGGAAAAAAAAAAAATTAAAAGGAAACACATTTCCCTGGCCTGTTGCATTATAATAAATATAGAACTAGCTGTTGCTGATGGCATCTGACAATGAAAGATGACCCAGCCAAAACACAGAATCAGTGGGGCACTGGTTCGTACTAGCAAGGTCCAATTTTATGCATCTCTTCTCGATTCTGCATTTAGTGATCTTACTTGGCCACCTGAAATTGGTGGTGACCAGACTATTTACAGCAAGAAAATTTGAAAAATCCACAAATCATGAATCCACCTCCTACCCCACACCAGTTGTTAAACATTGACCAATATGCCATGACACAGATGTGCTTACTTCAATCATAGCTGAGTCTAATTTCTAAAACTCCATCACATTTACCTGTTATATATCATTTACCAATTCAGAAGTCGATCAAGAAGATAGTTACTAGCAATGATATTTCAGTTCAGAGACAGGCATGGAGATAAGCAGGATTCTCTGATGAAGGGCCCCAGGGGCATCTCTCAGTCTAGTGACAATACCAGTACCCTAGATTCCTTGGCCAGCAAGAGGGAAGTTATGCCCAAATTCAACCTCCTATTGGTCTAAGGGCCCCAAGTTCTCTAGATGGTATATAGCTGGCATTTCCCAGAACTCCCTTTTGAACAGCTGGCACCTAAGGTAAAACTGCCAGAAGCTTGAACCCAAAAGCCATTCAAGGCTGTTCTTAGGCTTACATATAAGAAAGAGAGCAACAACAGAACAAGGTCGCTTTAATGAAACCTAGCTAGCTCTTCAGTGTCCAGCTGTGCTCCAGCCCACGCACCCCTTTTCTGCAGGAAGTCAAGAGAACAAGGACTCATGTACACACTGGCCTTTCAGCTAGCTTATGTCAAATAATAGTGTTCACCCAATCTTTGCAAAACACTGGGGAAACAGACACAGTGCCCAGAACACCTCCATTCATCCACACTGACTCTGAAGAGTTAATATGGCCGGCATCTACTTCTTATTTACAAAGAAACCTATTCACAAAGAAACCATATAGAGCAAAGCCTTCTTTAAAACTCTGTCATCCCTTTCACTCTCCAATCTAGCAGTGCTTACAAAATTATTAATGAAAGTACTTTTCTAATGAAGGAGTAGGTGAACATTCTTACATGCATTTTCAATAAGCAAAAGGAAACATATTTCGTATAGAGCTCTTTGGTTAAAAAAAGAAAAGAAATAGATTCTCGTATTTGTCTGCAACACATTAAAAACTGGCAAAGGACAAACAACATGTTCTGTTCATGTAAAATAAGCATAATGAGAAATCTCTTTTTAAGTGAAGACCAAAGTAATCTAGGCATTTGGTGTTAGCAACACATCCTGCATATTCCTGCAAACAGGACAATCCCCTTCCCCCAACACACCCCCCCCCACAAATTCACATGAAAAAAATTAAAAGATTTTTTAAAATGATGCAGATGCAAACTATCATGTCAGTTATTGTGTGTGTAAATGCCTATATTCCAAAAGGGAACAAAGAGAAAAATTCATGAACAAAACTTACAAGCTCCTGGAATTTAGCTATAAAATAGTATTGAAAGTAGAAAGATGTAGTTGTGGTGAAGCTCTTGATGCAGAAGCCCTGCTTGCCTGTAACTACACATGAATCATAATGTCTCTATGGACATGAGCAGGCAGATGCCATGGTATTTTCATACCTATATTTAGAAGGTGAAAATTTGAATGGTTGAATTCATTCCAAGTCTGTAGAGCTAAACTAAAATTTTTATTGAACACAAAACTCCTATAGGCTCTCTAAACAATGCAGGCTGACATCAAAGGGCTCCTTCATTTTTCTATAGCAGATGGCTCTCTGGTCTTTACTATATTGTGAAACTACCTTCAATGTACTCATGAAGTGAGAAATATAACTCCAGAACAATAAAAGAAAGCTAGCTTGCTGTGCCCAGTGTTTCCACATGGACCATCTCTTATCTCAAAGAATATATGTCATAGTAACTGTTACTTCTCTTCACCAATATTCAGGTGGGTTGAGATGACTGTTATTTGACAAACTCTTAAATTTATTTTATTATTTACGGCAAGAAAATGCAAGTAGTGATATTAACTTTACCACTTAATACTAGGTAAAATCAGGTGACAGGAAAGAAAAATGTTCCAAAGAACCCTGAAACAAAACCTTTGTTTCCCCTGACTTAAGACATATGAAGATAATACTGCTGGTTATAACATGGGACTTGACATTTTAAGGTGGAAGGTGTGTGTTTCTGTAAGGAAGGGTGGTATTGATTTTAATGCAAAAGGATTATGCCACAAGACACTTTATGAGAGAAAGAATATATCTTCTCTTTCCATTCCATTTTCCACTTGCAGCCATGATTTCCATATTGATAACCAGACTCTGAAATGTTTAAGATATCGCTAAGGGACATGTTAAAATGGGTCTTCTCATGTAATGCCCATGAAAGCATAAATTAGTACAACTTTTCTCGGAGACACAAAAACCTTAAAATTGTTTAAATTCTTTGTCCCAATATTCTACCAGAAATTTATCCAAAAGAAATAATTAGTTAGGACAGCAAACAAACAAATACAACACCTTAAATGTCTAAGTATGATGGAATAATTAAATAAATAAAATTTAATCAATAGGATGAAATAGTACATTGTTATAAAAATGGGGTTTTTTTGCAGAATACTTAAAGTATTAAGGATATAGTTACAATCTATGTGACATAAAAAGACAGATACAAAATTGCATATACATTGTTCTCAGTGTATACACATGCACACAAACACACAGACTTAGTAAGCAGAACATTGGAAGAAAATATGCCACAGTATTTAAAGAGGTTATTTCAGAATAAAAAGGGGAAATAATAGTGAATGTCATTCTTTTTGTGTGTGTGACAGAGACAGAGAGGGAGAGACAAAGAGAGGAACAGATAGGGACAGACAGGAAGGGAGAGAGATGAGAAACATCAATTCTTTGTTGCAGTTCCTTAGTCTCCCTGGTTGTTCATTGATTGCTTTCTCATCTGTGCCTTGACTGAAGGGCTATAGCAGAGCAAGTGACCCATTTGACCTATTCATTGCTCAAGCCAGTGACCTTGGGCACAAGCCAGCAACCATGGGGTCATGTCTATGATCCAATGCTCAAGCCAGTGACTCCGTCCTCAGCTTGGTGAGCCTGCATTCAAACCGGCGACCACAGGGTTTTGAACCTGGGTCCTCTGCGTACCAATCCGATGCTCCATCCACTGTGCCACTACCTGGTCAGGCAAATTTCATTCGCTTTTATTTTACTTTTTTATACTTTCCAGGCCTCTCAATTTTTTTTATATTTGCATTTATAATTGCAAAAGTGATATGTAAACATTATGTAAACTTCAAGAATTATAGAAATGTATGGAGTAAAAGATAGAAGTATTTTCCCCTACTCATTTCCCAAAATTTCCCAGGAAAAATTTAGAATTTATCTATCTAGATTATTCATGTCTATATGTATACACACATACACATATATATGCATTTATGTAATTTCATAAAAATATAATATTTTACATTAAAAATACTTTGGATATATTTCCATGCAGTTATAACATCAGTTTTAATAGACTTTAATTTTTAGAGCCCTTTAAGATTCACAGCAAATTTAAGCATACAGTACAGAGTTCCCCTATAACATTTCTGCCAACCCCTCACACCCAGCCTCTCCCACTAATTCACACCAAAGTGGTACATTCATTATATTGGAATGAACCTACATTGACACTTCATTATCACCCAAAGTCCATAGCTTACATTAGGGTTCACTCTTGGTGTTGTGTATTCTACCAGTTTTGGCAATGATGCATCCACCATTATAGTGTCATACAGAACAGTTTCACTACTCGAAAAATTATCTGGACTTCATCTATTTATCCTCCCTCAACATCTACCAACCACTGATTTTTTTTATTGTGTTCATAGTTTTGCCTTTTTCAAAATGTCATATACAGTAGTTGAAATAATATAGTATGTAGCCTTTTCAGATTGCCTTCTTTCACTAAGTAATATGCATTTAGGGTTTCTCCATGAATTTCATAGCTTAATAGAATCTTCCATATGCACTCAAGAATGTATATTCAGCTGCTGTTGGGCAGAGCATTCTGATAGGTACAACTAATCCATAGTGGTGCTCAAGTCCTCAATTTCCTTATTGATCTTGTTCTATCCATTATTAAGAGTGAAGTAGTGAAATGTCCTATTATTGTGTTGCTGATTCCCTTTCAATTCTGTTAAAATTTGCTTTACATATTAAGTGTTCTGCAATTCAGCATAATACTTATCATTGTTACAACTTCTTGGTGAATTGACCCCATTACAATTATATACTGTCATTCGTCTCTTTTAACAATTTTTAGTTTAAACTCTATTTCTTCTGACTACTCTTGCTCTCTTTTGGTTACCATGTGCAAGGAATATCTTTTTCTACCCTTTCCTTGTAGCCTATATGTGCTCTAAGACCTAGTCAGTTTCTTATAGATAGCATATAGTTGGATCTTGTTTTCTTATCAATTCAGCCCATCTATGTATCTTGAGGAGTGAGTTTCATCCATTTATACCTAAAGTGAGTACTTAAAAAGGACTTACTATTGTCATTGTGTTTGTTATTTTCTGTTATCCTTGTAGTTTTGTTCTTCCTGACCTCTTACTGTCTTCCCTTATATTTTGTTGATTTTTTATAGTGATATACTTTGATTTTCTTCTCCTTTCCTTTTGTGTATATTCTATTATATATTTAATATCTATAGGGCTTACCATTGTAATTACATAAAAAATTTTAAAGTTATAGCTTTTTATTTTAAATTGATAAAAAATTCAAACTCTACTCCTTTATAACTCCACCCCCTCCATTTTATGTTTGTTAGTAATGTCAACAAATTACATTTTTATGTATTGTATAGATATGTAGTTTTTAAAAGCTTTAAAAATTTTTATTTTTATTAAATTTATTGGGGTGACATTGGTTAATAAAAATATATAGGTTTCAGGTGCACAATTTACAATATATAATCTGTATACTGTAGTGCGTATTTACTACCCCAAGTCAAGTCTTCTTTCATCACCATTTATCCTCTTTACCCATTTCAATTCTATGCATAAATATTACAATATACATATTACTATATTTGTTTATATACTCACTTTTACTGGAGAAACATATTTTCATACAGCTTTTTGGTGTCATCTATCATTCTTTTATTTCATTTTGAAGAACTCTCTTTAGAACTCATCCAGCTTTTGTTTATCTGGAAATGCCTTAATTTCTCCTCCATTTTGACAGACAGTTTTGCCAGATGTCATATTCTTGGTTGACAGTTATTTCCTACTTAACTTAATTTTCTTTCTTTTTAATTTTACTTAGAAAATTAACTTTAACCATGTGACATTGATCAATAAGAGTATATAGGTTTCAGGTGAACATTTTTATAGCATTTGAAGTGTTGATTATGTTGCATACCCATCACCCAACATCAAGTCATTTTCTGTCACCTTATATTTGTCCTTCTTTATACCCTTCCCCACCTCCTACTCCCTCCCCACTCACTCAAGTCCCCTTTCCCTTCCCCAATGTTTCCTTCCCCTTGGTAACCACTTCACTTTTATCTATGTCCTTAAGTGTCAGCTTTATATCCCACAAATGTGTGAAATCATACAGTTCTTAGTTTTTCCTGATTTACTTGTTTTACCCAGTATAATGTTCTCAACATCCATCTATGTTGTCATAAATGTCACTATGTCATCGTTTCTTATGGCTGAGTAGTATTCCACTGTATATACATACATAAAACATCTTCTTTATACAATCGTCTACTGAGGACACTTTAGTTGTTTCCATGTCTTGGCAACTGTGGATAATGCTGCGATGAGCATGGGGGTGCATGTGTCTTTATGTACCAATGTTTTTTAGTTTTGGTGGTAAATGCCCAGTAGAGGGATTGCTAGGTCATATGATTATTTTATTACTTTTTTGAGGAACCACAATACTTTCTTCTATAATGGTTATAATAATTTGCATTCTCACCAGCAATGAATGAGGGTTCCTTTTTCTCCACAACCTCTCCAATGCTTGTTATTACCTGTCTTGTTAATAACAGCCAACCTTACAGGTGAGGTGGTGTCTCATTGTAGTTTTGATTTGCATTTCTCAAATAGCTAGTGAGGATAAGTATCTTTTCATATACCTGTTGGCCATTTGTATGTCCTCTTGAGAGAAGTATCTGTTCAGGTCCTCTCCCCAACTTTTAATCGGATTGTTTGCTTATTTGTTGCTGAACTTTGTGAGTTCTTTATATATTTTGGTTATTAACTCCTTATCCTTATCAGAGCTATAGTTTGCCAATATCATCTTCTATTTAATTGGCTTTTTATTTGTTTTGTTGTCAGTTTCTTTTGCTGTGTAGATACATTACCACAATAGTACCTACCACTCACTTATTTTTGCCTTTACTTCCCTTGCCTTTGGGGTCAAATTCATAAATTGTTCCCTACAGCCAAGGTCCACGAGCTTAGTACCTATATTTTCTTTTATGTACTTTATAATTTCAGGTCTTATATTTAGGTCTTTGATGCATTTTGAATTAATTGTTGCGCAGGGGGACAAACTGTAGTTAAGTTTCATTTTTTTGCATATGGTTTTCCAATTTTCCCAGCACCATTTACTGAAGAGGATTTCTTTTCTCCATTGTGTGTTTTGGCTCCTTTGTCAAAGATAATTTATCCATACATATGTGGTTTTATTTCTGAGTTCTCAATTCTGTTCCATTGGTCTATATGTCTGTTTTTCTGCCAATACTATTGTTTTGATTATTGTGGCTGTATAGTATAGTTTCAAGTCAGGTAGTGTGATATTTTCGGCTTTATTCTTTTTCTTTAAGATTGCTTTGGCTATTCAGGGTTTTAATAAATAAAGTACCTAGGAATAAACTAAACAAAGGATGTGAAGGACCTATATACTGAAAACTACAAAACAGTATTGAAAGAAATTAAAAAAGACAGAATGATATGGAAAAATATTCCATGGTTATGAATTGAAAGAATGAACATAGTTAAAATGGCCATTTTAACCAAAGCAATATACAAATTTAATGCAATCTCCATCAAAATCCCAATGTCATCTTTTAAAGAAATAGAACAAAAAATTTACCAGGTTTGTATGAAATTCTATTTAATTTTCAATACTCTGAGTATGTCACCCCACTCCCCCAAAATTTCTGCTGAGAAATTCACTGATAATTTTATGGGAGCTTCCTTATATATGATATTGGTATTTATAAGATTTCCTCTTGGCCTTTGACTTTAGACATTGTCATTATGGTGTGACTTTGTGAATATAAATATAGAGATACAGAGATATAAATATGATTTTTTTTTGTTTTATAGATGTTTACTTTTATCTATATCATTTAATTTTCTATACTTATTTTGGTTTTATTTTTCATCTGTTTTTTTCTTTTTAAGGTAAAAAATAGATAAATGATTTTAAGGTAAAAAATAGATAAATGATTTTAGATATTTCTTCTGTTCTAATTTAAACAAAGTTATAAATCATTCTAAAAGTATTGATATATTTGTTCCATTAACCTTGACATACTGTATTTTTTATTATCATTCTGTTCAAAACACATTTTAAATCTAGTTTTCTTTTGATAGTTTTCTTGATCTATAGCTTATTTATAAGTATGTTCCTTAATTTCCAAATATTTAGGCAGATTTTATAGACCTTTGTTATTGATTTATAATTAATTACATAATGGTCAGAAATACTCTGTATATATAATTTTAATCCTTTGAAATTTATTCAGATTTGTTTTATGAATGCTCTACTTTGGTGAATTTTATGTACATTAGAAAAAATATTTATTCTGCAGTTTTTAAGTGCAGTGTTCTAGAAATGTCAACTAGGTCAACTAGTTTCTTGTCTACTTATTCTATTAATTTCTGAAAGATGTATGTATAAAATCTTCAAGCAGTATTGTGGATATATCTATTTCTCTCTTTTGCTGTCAATTTTTGTTCTATTTATTTTGAACCTCTGTTATTAGACTCATAAACACTTAAAATTGCTATAACTTTCATGATGATACTTTTAATCACAAAAAATGAACCTACTTTTTCTGATATTAACAGAATGACATAAACTTTTTTATTAATTGTTTTCATACTGTATCTTTTCCATCCTTTTATTTTCAATATTTTTCTTATTATAGTATTTGAAACATGTAGTTTTAATAGTCTAATAATCTCTGTCTTTTAACTTAAATATTTATTCCATTTTGTTTAAGGTATTATTGATATAGTTGGGTTTAAATTTACCTCTTGGTATTTGTTTTCTATTTGATCAAGAATTTGGCTATTTAAAAATTTGTTTTATTCAATTTCTCTTTTGGTTTTTACATAAATTATACTTATTACAGTTGCTCTGTAGGTTACAAACAAATCTTTAACTTAGCACGTTTTAACTTTAAACAACACTTTAACATTTTATGTACCATATAAGAGCTTTATAAAAGTATACTCCCATTTTTCGCCTATTTTTGTTCTACTGTCATAAATTTATTTCTGCGTATATTATTAACCAATAATATAATGCTTATTTTGTTTTAAACAATTTTTTAATAAACTTTATTAGTGAATTACAGTAATTAACTTTAAGAATATAATTTAATAATAAATTTATAAATTTATAATAAAGTTAATCAATTTTAAATGTATAATTTGATGAGTGTTGATGAGCCTTCTCACAATCTCTGACTTAACTTTTAATTTACTTAATTGTGTCTTTTAAAGAGCCAAAGTTTTTATTTTTGATGCTGTAATTCATAATTTTTTCTTATATGGTCTGCTTCTCTGTTCTGTCTCAGAACCCTTTTGATAACATTAAGTTCACAGAGTTTTTCCCCGTCTTTTAGATGTTTTGTAATTTTAAGTTTTACACTGAGATTAATAATTTATTTTGAGTTAATTTTGATTGTACTAGGAGGTGAAGGTCACAGTTGGTATTTTTGTATATGTCTCACTGATGTTTTCAGTACCATTAATTAAAGGGCCACTGTTATCTGTTGAATTGTCTTGGTACCTTTGTCAATTATTATTTGGGCATAAATACCTGGGCTTATTTCTGAACCCTTATTCTGTCCCACTGACCTACATGTTTATTCTTATGCCAATCAAATGCAGTTTTATGAACTTATCTTTATGCAATCCTTGATATCAGTTAGAAAAATCCTCCTGTTATTTCCTTCCTTGGGAAATTTGTTTTGGATATAGTAGGTTCTCTGCATTTCCAAAAATATTTTAGGATCAGAATACCAATATCTACATAAAAAGCATTGACTTTATAGGTCCATTTGTAGAGAATTGAGTTTTTAAATCTAACAATTAAGTGTTCCAGACTAACAATATTGAGTCTTCTAATCTATAAATATGGTACTTTATTTATTTAGGTGAAGTTTAATTTATCTCAGCAATGTTTTGTACTTTTTAGAGTATCAACCTAGCAGCAAGTTAAGCTAAAATCTTAGGTTAAGGCAATGATACTTAAACTTCAGTCTGCATCAAAATCAACTGATAGGCTTGTTAAAAACACAGAGCCCTGAGTTCCAAGCCCTGAGTTTCTGATTTAGTTGGTCCATCTGGCAGGTCTGACAACTTTTTCAGGAGGTTCTGATAGGGTACCTGCAGGGGCAATATTTCAAGAACTACTAGCTTAGGATATTTTTGTTTTGTTTTTGTTTTTATTTTGGCCACACACAGTATGAGGCATTATTCTAGTAATGGAAGTTTAAAGAAGAGTCTTTTTCTTCACTTTATTGATCCCAATGGGTGAGTGGTGAATATTTACCAGTTTAGTTTTACTTTGATGTCACATCTTTCAAGGTGTCATATTCTTGGGAGGTAGTCTTCTGTGAGACCTCCCATCTTATGGCAGGCCTGGACCTGTTCTCTTTTCTCATGCATCTTGAAAGACTAAAAAATAATATAGTTCTACAGATTAACTCAGAGCAAAGCCAGCTTCAATGATTCACTTAACTCTCTAGGTTCCCATTTTCACTTAATTATTGGTGTTTGCGAATTTTTATACATTGTTGTCAACTCATTGGCAAATATTGTTTTAATTTATATTTTAAACAGCATGTTTAGTAGTATCTGATGTGAGGATCAGACAAGGCATCTAGTCAGCAATACTATTAGAAATAGATATATTAAGTTCTTAAAATTCATGGCAATATAGTTTTTATCTACTTAATAAAGGCTTTTTCTGGCAAACTTTATTTCCCTGTCATTTGGTTTTCTTTTCTTTTTCTCACTCTCCAACCTCCTTTGAACATTCTAATATCCTATGCTGATTTTCTTTTGATATCTAGGTGTATATGAATTAGGTGAATTCCTGCTGGACCATTCATTTCACACTTATGTGGACATACAACCAAGGTTCTATTTCAGGGAATATTATTTCTTTTAATGGCATATGGTTTGTGTGTGAGTGGATATTTTTAGCCTTTCATTTTGAGTGAATTGAGAGCTATCCTGCAGAACTACTCATGGTGCAGCATTTTTTTTCTCCTCTCACTGCCTCACTTATAAACCAATTCTGGGAAGTGTTCCATCTCTGTCTAATTTATTGTTTTGTCACACTGCTTTATATTTTTTACTTCTCCTACCAAAGAAAATTCAGGGAGGTCCTGGCTACTGGCTCATCCACTCACATCCCACAGTGGCAAAAGAGTGCCTATTGTTTTTCTCCTCAGGTTGTGCCACTGAAAATAGAATTGTGTTCTGCAGCTTCTTCTAAGCTCTGCAGCTGTAGGCAGGCTCAATGTCTTCTCACATCCCTGTTGCCTATTACAGTTTTTAGGCAGCCTTTTGTCCTATGTGTGGCTCTGGGTTTTAAATGTCTGTTGTTTTAATCAAAGATGAAGTTAGCATGTCTAGTTTTTGTTCCCCTGTTGTTTGTGGATGATATCTGGGAGATGGGAGAGTGTCCAGTATTATTCTGTCATTTTAACCAGACCTGAATGGCTTTTCAAAAATTCTGTAGCCACTAATACTTCACTTTTTATTAACTATATGTTTATATCTTTGACTAAGTTTTTCTTTTTAGGTTTGTTTCTTTAATAATAAAAGATTGAAAATTATAAAATATGTTCTCCAAGAAGGGTGGCAGTGGCCATGATGTGGGTAGAAAAGTTATAGCTGATAAGAAGCTGCAGCCTTTAGTCTGATGAAATTTTCTTTGTAATGTTCCCAATATAGTTCATAGCCAAAGAAATCTTATGTTTTAGAACTCACTGGGCTCATTCTTGAATCTAATTCATCACCTTGTTATTTTAGATGCCATTTGAGAAGGATAATGAGTGCGTCAGGAATGGAAAAGGTAAGCTTTCCTGAGTGACCTTGAAAATTCTTCTGTAGGTATGTACCCGAAAGTTTTGAAAACATTTATTTGCAAAGATAAATGCACCTCTATGTTCATTGCCACATTATTCATAGTATCTGAACTTGGAAACAACTGACATGAACTTCAATAGATGATTGAATAGAGAATATGTGGTGCATAGATAGATACAATGGAATACTACTCAGTCATAAGAGAAGATGAAATACTGCCATTTGCAACAACACAAATAGATCTTGAGAATATGGTGCGAAGCAACATTAGTCAGAAAAGAACCATATGATTTCATCATATGTGGGATATAAAATTAAAATCAACAGTGAACAAACAAAAATTCATAGACAGAGATAATAGCATGATGGTTGTCCAGAGGGAAGAGAGGTAGGAGTAGTAAAAGATAAAGAGGGTTAGATATATGGTAATAGAAGATTTGATTTTGGGTGGCAGGCACACAATGTAACATGCAGATGACATACCATAGAGTTGTACACTTGACTCCTATATAATCCTATTAACCACTGTCACCTAAATAAATTTAATTAAAAACTATAAAGAAAATTCTTTTGTAATATCTGTTTTCTTTTTTCTTTCTTTCCTTTATTTTTCTGTCTTCCTGTCATCAAAAGGACTGTCAAATGCCACTTCTCTATCAGAAGAATTTGAAGAAAATGGATGAATAAAATTTATTTTAATTTGGAATCACTTAACGTTCAGATACACACTGGGCTAAGGTTTTACTTTTTTTCTTGCTCCATTATTCAGCAATATAGAAAGGCAAAGCAAGACAATCAAAACAAAAAACTGATTTATATGTGCACAGCTAGTAATAAGCTGATGTGTATATAAAAAGTCATATTTTTCTTTCCAAGTCACTTGAGCCAAAAATAATTACACCAAACCATTGACCACATAAAGACATATTAAAATTGCTTTATAGTTCTAACATATGTTCATTCTCTAAGCAAACAGGGAGTTAAATCCAACTTTTCTTTGATCAATATTAATTTAGGAGAAGGTATTTAAATTTAATATTAATATAATTAATTTATAGCTATAAAAATTAAAAAACTAAATATTCAAATTTAAATATTATGAATTAGCCAGAGCTCTCTGTCTAAATTACCTCAGAGAGACTACAATAGAACAGGACTAGTTATAGGACTGTTATTTCTCACTACTACCAGAATGCTATTAATTATTGAAGTATTTGTACCCATATAAAAAGGGACAATGTTGCATTTCACAATTTCAAGTTCTAGAAAACAGATGGTAGACAATATTATCAATTGCAAATGGTAAAAATAAGAAAAGAATTGACTAAAATTTCTCAAAAGCTTATAACATAAAAATAGATTAGTCACCTTACACTTCCTTCATAGAATCTTTGTGCTGACATGGTGCCTTGTTTACATACAGTTAACACAACATTAAAATTACTAACTACATAACCTAACCTACTGCAACTCCTGTCTGCTTGACTAATATTGCCAAACATTAATTGATTTTGAAGTAGCTAGGTTTTCCTCTTAAAATTTCAAAATCACTTTGGCAAACATTAGAAAATGTAATGAAAAGCAGAGGAAGATACTCCCAAAAACATACAAAATGCTTTTGAAAGTTACTTTGGGTTACTCATGATAAATGCTTCAAAAAAATTAGCCTTTGTACTATGGAAAATACAAAATATTTTTGAAATATTGGTGACACCCCATTCTTTGTGAAGAAAATTAATCATAGTATTGATGGAGTAGAAAACACAAGGGAATTTTCAATGAAATGTTTTCTTTCTTTTTCACTGATGTAATATTTGAAATGGGAGCATAGGGCATATTTCTAAGCAACGTAATTGTCAGCAATCATTACTCTTTTCAGCAAATCACCTGTGATCTTATGAGCAAGTAATTATGGACAGCAAATTAAAAGGCATGAACTCACTATGTATTTCAAATTAAATTGTGGCCTCTTTTTTGTGATTGATTACATAACTTATCAGACTTTTCATGTTCTTCATTCTCCACAGCAGTCTAATGAGAATAAAACATTGTTTAGGAACTGTTAGGCCATTGCTATACTTCATGGATTACTAATTACCTTTATCACCTCAGTAGGGAGGTCCATGCCCATTTAACAAATGGGAAAACTGATCTTGATCACTGAAGAAACTAGGCAAGAAATGAGAGATCTGTTGTTCTGCAGACAGGGCTCAGTGCTCTTCCTCTTTTCCAACAAACACTCTTATTCCAGGAAAGCAGTAAGAGCCTTTGTCGGAGTCACATGAAGTCCAGATCAGAGCTGGGACCAAAGTCCACAAACCTTCCATGAGAGCCTAAAGGTTACCTCCTGGTCATATTACATGACTGGCTTTTTCCTTCTCTTTAACTTGGTAGCATATGAAAATTTTTCTAGTTATCACAACTGAAAAAAGCAACCCGCTGTTATATGATAGGATTTTGATCAAGCAGACACTGAAGGCTGGATATGGCAAAGACTTCCCTCCAAAGATAATGTCCCACGAATTCCCACCCTCTGGCCTAGGCATGTACACTTGATGTTTCCTTTTGTCTGTTGGGCTTATTGCACCATTAACATCTTGAGTAGAGTTCAAGAACTAGACATCTGGTTCAAGGAGCAGTCCTCAGGGAGAAAAGTCATGCAGCAGGATGAAACAAGCTTTGGACACAGAAGCAACACAACTAAGAGCACTTGGGCAAATATTTACAAATTGAGCAACATTCCTACTGATCATGTTATCAATGACTAATATACCCAAACCAGTGCAGGTACTTCAAAATCAATCATCAGAGTAACATACAGGGATTTCATATTCCTTCCCATTAGTTATTTTTATCGCCTTTTCTGTGATGTTCAACAATTCATGGCAAATCATTTCAATTTGTGAAAAATTAGGCATAAAGAGGCAATATTCACATTGATTATTTCAGCTATAAAAGTGAGTTAGAACCAAAGTGTATAATTCCAAATTGAAAGCTGTTTTTAGTGTTTCAGCTTAATTTTTTCTTTGTGCCAGCAATACATATCTTCCAAGAAACAGAGGGAAAAAAAAGGGGGTTCACCAACTGATAAGATTTGCACCCTTTTTTCTTGCACAGCCATTCTTCCTTTCACTTGCACTCTACTCACCTTCTTTCTCCTGTTTTTCCTTCATTCTAATGCATTCTCTCCATTCATTTTTTCACTCATTAATTCAAAGATAGTTATTGAGACCCACGTGATACTCTAGGGGCTTGTCACTCATCAGTGATTAAACAGAAATCCTTGCCTTCATGAAATTTGCATTATCTTTTATTTCTTCATTAAATTTTTTAAATTTTAATTTATTTACTTATTTTTGAGTGAAAGAGAGAGGGAGAAGGAGAGAGTAAGGAAGAGAAATGAGAAGCATCAACTTGTAGTTTCAGCACATTCAGCTGTTTATTGATTGCTTCTTATATGTGCCTTGCTTAGGAGACTTTAGCCAAGACATTGACCCCTTGCTTGAGCCAGCAACCTTAGACTCAAGCCAGTACCCATGGGGTCATGTCTATGATTCCATGCTTAAGCTGGCAACCCTGTGCTCAAGCACAGAGGAAGGGAGAGAGATGAGAAGTGTCAACTCATGGTTGTGGTACTTTAGTTGTTCATTGATTGCTTTCTCCCATGTGCTTTGACCGGGGGACTCTAGCTAAGCCAATGACCCCTTGTTCAAGCCAGCAACTACTGGGTCAGTGTGGGATCTCGGTGATCCCACACTCAAGTCAGGGACCCCATGCTCAAGCAAGATGAGCCTGCACTCAAGTCAGCAAACTTGGGCTTTTGAACCTAGGTCCTCAGCATCCCAGGTTAATGCTCTATGCACTGCGCCACTACCTGTTCAGGCTTCCCTGCATGTTTACTTAGGAAAGCTGATATAGTTCAGGGACTCCTAGAAACACTTATTCTGTCACTTTGGTCCACAAGTGTTGTCCTCCTTCCATAACACCTATATTTTCACAACATGGAGGTAAGGGACATATGTGTGGGGAGTAGAGCTACACACATGCACTGGATGGCCTCTTGCTGCATCCTGTGATGAAAAGTGATAAAAAATATCACTTTTTTATCACCAAAAAAATCCAAGTGCAGCCCACATAGGCTTTCTATTCCTGCCTGGAAATAGAAAGATTTTAGGATAAGCTAGAGCTTACTGGTATGACTCTATTTGGCATTATGAGAAGAGTGTAGGATTCAGTCACCAATGTTTGTGGCCTGAGTAGGTAAAATAACTTCATAGGTCTCAATTTTTTCAACTCTTAAGTGAATTTAAGGTAATACTATTTACCTTGTGGGTTTTATCATTATTTTATTCAGTTATTCAATAAGCACTTATTAAGCACTTACTATGTATTAGCAACTGCTATAAATGGTGGAGATAGAACAATAGAGTAAGAAATTCTTGCCTTCATAGAAAATTTGAATTCATCTTATCTTTCTGTAACAATTATTGAAGCAAAGTGTTAATTTTGAAATAACCTTAAAATAGCATCAGAAATTAGCATGCACCCAGCAGATATGTGTTCATTACATTCTACTCATTTTATAATGCAGATGAGCTCAACCGGCTGACTGTGCAAAAAAAGAGCATACATTAGTGATGTTTTTCATAAACTGTGGGTTAAGTCATCTAGTACTTGGAAAAGATGCCATGTGAGTATAATTAAGAGCAGAAGAAATATGAATTAACTAGCTATGATGGTTCCTGCTGCTCACTCAGCGAAGCAGATTACCTAAGAAAGAAACACACCTGGAGAAGATTTGGGGGCGGGGTAGCAATTTTGTCACAGGGGGCAGCAAGAGGCGATCCAGTACCCAGAACATCTGATTCTTCCACCAAGGGAAGTGGTGTTCCATAGCCCCTTCCTTTACTACCTGGTTTTTTTATCAACTCCTGTTTCTAGTTTATTTCCAATGTTCAAGGCTTAGAACCCATGCCTAACAGAACACTGGCTTTGAAATAATTGAGTGTATATCTATATATTTGATCAGCCAGTCCATTAAAAATTTCCTGACATGATTCTTAGATTAAAATCACAATGCTTGCCTGACCTGTGGTGGCGCAGTGGATAAAGCGTCGACCTGGGAACACTGAGGTCGCCAGTTCAAAACCCTGCACTGGTTCGGTCAAGGCACATATGGGAGTTGATGCTTCCAGCTCCTCCCCCCTTTCTCTCTTTCTCTCACTCTGTGTCTCCTCTCTCTCACTCTGTGTCTCCTCTCTAAAATGAATAAAAAAATAAAATAAATTAAATTAAAATGAATAAATAAAATCTTTAAAAAAAAAAAAAAAAATCACAATGCTTTCTTGAATGTTGAGTCACATAGAAAGAAATGAAATTATTCTAATATATTAACCTTTCACAAGGCCATGTAATTTATAACCAGAACTTTTCTAGAATCTTCTCTCATTCCAAAGTATACAGTATGTTATATTATCTTTTATTTTTTTAGATTTTCTACTGACACTCCACTTTCAGTCCCTTTTTAGACATAGCTAAGGTGTATTTTATAAATAAATACTATAAGAAATTATAGTTATTTGGGGATGCAAATAAATTCTAAGAATAATTCCATTTCTTGCCAAGGTTTAATATGGCATGAGATTCTATTGATTTGAATGCATAGTATTTATTCTATGTTCTTTTTAAAACATATTTTCCTATTTTACTATGCCTCATATTTTCTCATCCCAAATAACACTCTCTCAGTCTCTGAATACTTGAAGCTCTATGAAAGCAAGGATCTTTTATTTTTTTCCTGTTTTGTTCACTGTTGTATCCCCAGAACATAAAACAGTGCCTGGTATATAAGTAAATGATTAATATTTATTGTCTACTGAGTGAGTTCAGGTTTTAAATTTTAGATGATGATAGCTAATATGTAGCACTTAGTATGTGTGAAACACTCTTCCAAGAACTTTATACATGATAACTTATGCAGCCCTTAAATTAATAACTCTCAGAAACACAGAGAAGGTACAAATTTGTCCCAATTTAGTGACAGAGGCAGAATTTGAACACAAGTGGTCTGACCCTAAGTCAAGGCCATTAACCACTATGCTATCACTAACTCTCTAGGGTGGTATAATTTTAAAAATCAATTAATTTTTAATTTTATATTTAAAAGCATTATTTTATGAAGTTAATTTTATTCTTTAATGATTCACATATATATATATATATGTATATATATATATATATATATATATATACACACACACACACACACACACACACATACACACACACACAAATATTCGTTATATTTATATAGTTCAAAATCCAACAGGTACAAATGATACAAAAGGTAAGTCCCCCCATCCTCGCTGCTGTCCATTAGGCAGCCCTTCTCTTTCCTAGCGGCAGCCGGCACGGGGTTTTGGTTCTCATCCGCTGGCGCAGTCTCTGGACGGGTAAGTGTAAGCAGACTATTAAGTCTTCCTGTGCCTGGGTTCTCTTGTCTCAAAAACGGACATAATAATAACAGCTCTAGCACAGAATTTTTATAAGGATTAAATAAATTGATGTATGTAAAATACTTAGCCATCTGTCACACAGCAGATGCCAATAAGTATTTGCTATTATTAGTTGTGTGTTTTCTTCCAGATATTTTATTCATATGCAAGACATATACATATATACACCCATAAAAACAAATTTCTTCCCCCCCCCCATTTTTTACAAATACTATTCTGTACCTTCTTTTTCTCACATCACAATCTTAAAACATTAATCAAAAAATAAGCCATGATTACATTTTCTTTTGGAAGAACTCATTCTCAGCATTTGCAATACATTTCTTCTTTGCTTAACAAAAGTTAACTATGGTTTCTTGTGCCTGTTCTGTCATTTCTAATTTTGGGGACCAAAATTGAGAAGGAATAGCTATTCTGGGGGCAACATTGAATCAACATGCATTAACAAAGTCAGTTAATAAAATATGAATGATGGTATGAATTCTTATCTTTTGAGAGTGGTTATAATCTTTGACCGGCTGGCTATAGTAGCATCAAGAATTTCTGCATCAGTTAGCAGTCTGGCCAGAAGGTGGGGTTAGGGGACATGTCTTAAAGCCGCGCTGCAGAGCAAGCCCACGGTTTTCACCTAGGTTAAATATATGGTTAAGATGGGGCTGTTTGCTGGTAGAAATTATGGAGAAGAGAGGTACCAAACCTCTCCCTCTTCCATCAAGGCACTCCTTGGCCCTACCCTGCTGGATGGTGCATTGCCCTTGGCTCTACCATTTGGAAAAATAAAACAAATAAACAGAAGAACAGCTTTGGCCCAGTTGAGAGATCATTACAAGCTCAGGGACTTAGTTACTGAGAGAGGAAAAATGTAAAGGAGGAGCTACTTTTAATTATGACTGAATTTTTAGAAAGGGTAATTGACTCTCAAACTGGCAAGAGAAGTGCTTCAGGGAAGGGAGGGTTGAGACACTGGCTAATGCTCAAGCCCTTTCTAAATTGTTTTCTGGGAGCCAGGGACCAGGGCGAACGGCCGGAACAGGAGTAGAGGCACCCTGTTCCAGGAAACAAAACAGATGGCAGCTGCCAGCAGGGAGCACCACAGACATTGAAATGGTGAGGCCTGTGCCTCCATGGGGCAGAAGAGAGGGTGGTGGTGAAAGGGAATTGGAACCTGCCACCTCGGTGATATATGGACTCGCAGACTTTATCTTAGGCTCAGAAACAGAAGAGAAGTTTCAGGACAGCGACACACTGCCTTTAGTCTCTGCACTAAAGTAAGGGGGCTCTCTGGGCCCCACAGAGACTAGGGGCCAGGAAAATCTGCCTGTGCAGCCAGTTTCAATGGCTTTTAGATCACAAATTATTTCAATGTGTCAAGGAAACACTGCAGCCACACACACACACACACACACTGACTCTGGTGATGAAGCTTCAGAGAGAAGGTATCATACAATGTCCCACACTGGTAAACTAGAGGGCACAGAATGTCCCCAGAGCGCTGGTTCCCAGCCCCTCAATCCTCAGGAGCTTCTGAATCAGAGACTTCATCCCAAACTCAGCCTTGCTAACCCCTTCCCCACTCGGCACTGAAGGGCTCCATGTGCAACAGGACATCCCTCAGGAAGGGCAAAGTTTGGCTTGCACAGTATCACCTTCAGGGCTGCTGCCCTAGCAGCTTTGTGTACACAGAGCTTTCTTCCCAGGAATGCGGACACTACATGGTTTCCTAGCTCCTCCAGCTGCTCTGAACAAACCAGTTCCCCACTCTTGGGGAACCGAAACTATACAGTTTCACTCTGCCCTGTTGTGTTGTCAGCTGGCTTTCAGCATTCCCCTGTCCCCACAAAAACCTCAACACGGATCCCTTGCAGGGATGTTGTACAATAGGAGCTTTTATTCCTGCTTTGGCACCTGCAACCCTGGGTTAGCAGAGCCATGGAGCACAAAAAGCACTTACCAAAGAGTGTGGTGCTGGGGACCCTGCTTTGTGGAGCAGTTGCTCAGAGGCAGGTAGGAGTCCTGTGCGTGTTTGCGGGGAAGGGAGGGAACGCATCTTGGGAGAACCATTCCTCTGCTATCCTGAGTGCTCTGACTGTCCACTGCATGTGCACTGTGCCAGGCAATCCACTCTTTGCCTTTTACATGTTTGAGGCTGCCAGGGGGAAACAGACCACAGAAACAAACATACCAGTCCAGGTTTTTGGTTATAAGTCACAAAATCCATCCTCAATAGGAAAGCTAGCTCTGAAGCGAGGCTCTAAGGTTTCCATCAGTTACTAACTATACGACCTGTATGACAACTACTTAGCCACTCAAGGCTTTGTAGTCTCATTTGTCATATGAGGGCTATAATATATGTATCACTTGTAAGGATTAAAATGGTGAATACGTATGAACTAACTAGATCAGTGCCTAATTCTTATTAAATATTCAGGAGATGTTAGCTATTATTATCACCAGTTTATCCTCAATCAAAATGCCCACAGAAGCAGATTTAGAAAATGGGCAGGCATCATGATAGGTTAAGAAGCAAAATTCACAGCCAAGTTCATGATACAGAAACAGTTTGATTAAATGGTGTGCTGGAGGCCCTGGCTGGTTTGGCTCAGTGGTAGAGGGTCGGCCCAGTGTGTGGATGTCCTGGGTTCAATTCCTGGTCAAGGCACAAAGGAGAAGTGACTGTCTGCTTCTCTATCTCTCTCCTTCTTGCTTCTCTCCCTCCTTCTCTCTCTCTTTCTCTCTCTCTCTCTCTATCTCTCTCTCTCTCTCTTCTTTACCCACAACCATGGCTCGATTGAAGCAAGTTGACCCTGGGCACTGAGGGTGGCTCCATGACCTCTGTCTCAGGTGCTAAGAAAAGCTTGGTTGTTGAACAATGGAGCAACACCCCAGATGGGCAGAGCATGGCCCCATAGGGGGCTTGCCGATTGGATCCTGGTCGGGGTGCATATGGGAGTCTGTTTCTGCCTCCCCACTTCTCACTTAATAAAATAAATAAATAAAAATAAAATGCCGTGCTGGCACCACTACCACCCAAGCTGGTAACTCCAATGGCCACCACTGAATACTGTTATAGCGAAATCAACTATAAATTTATTTTTTCTAATTTGTTCCAAATTCAAAGTTATCTACATTAGCAAATACTTTCCAAATCCCTGTTTACCTGTCTGAGACCTGGATGTCAGGGTTGGGCATTAGTTATGTCTGGTCTACTGTTTTCTGTACTGTGAGGTTGTGCTCTGTCCCCTATCAAGGCTCACACTATGGTGGATTCCTCCAATGTAGGAATGGTGACATTAACAAAAATGACAACAAAAACTGACAAATGTTTGTACAAAATGAGAGTGCTGTAGTAGAAATAGGAAGCTAGGCCCATAGCCGTCCTTACCTCTTCCTAAGGGGGTCAGATTTCCTCCTAGGTCTAGTCCTTTTTCAGGGTACTCCTGGTTCAGTGGGTGGCCCCTTTATGCATCCAGTGCATGAACTAGAATCCCAGATAATATCCTTGATACCTGCCTCTCCCTTAACTCACACTTTCAATCACTCACCATGTCCTTCCACTTTCATTGCTTAATAACCATCACTTGAATCCAACCTAATCCTTCCACTTCCTAATTCAAGCCACCACTATTGTGCTGTTAGAATATTACAGGAAACTCATTGCTGATCTAACCTCTCTTTAGTCCAGTGGTTCTTAACCTTATTTGAGCTACCGAACCCACCAGTTTCATATGCGCATTCACTGAACCCTTCTTTAGTGATAAATAAAATAGGATTTTTTTGCCAAATTTAAGACATAGGTATATGTTTTTTTACTGGTGCACAAAATGAGCTGTGCATGAACATCACCTTGCTCAAAGAACAAAACCAACAAAGTGCATGAACTCACAACAAATTACGCTATTACTTTATTCTGGCCTCCGCGGCAGAGGCTTCTCTGAACCCCTGAGACCGACTCATTGAACCCCTAGGGTTCGATAGAACCCAGGTAAAGAACCACTGCTTTAGTCTATTCCACTACAGCTGCCACAGAGTTCTTTTCAAAATGCAGATCTACTCCTCGATCACCACTCCAACTTTTAATGGTTTTATGAATCTCTTATGTTAAAGCCCAAACTCACAAATATGCCAACGGGGTCCTGCCTGCTTTGGGTCCCCCCTCTGCTCTCAGTTCCAGTGTGCTATGTCTCCCTTCCGCACCCCAGTCCAGTCACAGTGCCCTTCTTCCAGTCCCCAGTGTTCACACTCTTTCTCTTGTCACAAAGCCTTTGCCCATGTAGGGCACTCTCCTTCCCTCTTCTCTGTTTATCCCCGTCATTATTCAGTGTTCAGATTAAGTGTTACTTCCTCACGGAAGCCCACCCTGACCAGGACAAATCCTCTCACTACAGACTCTACAGCTCCCTGGATCTCTTCTATAGGGCCATTTGTCACAGTTGCCACTTTTCTTTTGTGTGATTATTTATATGACATATGAAAGTAGTCACATGAATCATACATATGACCATGGTTGATTCAGTTCACTATTGTCTAACATCTCCCTTTTGTTCAATAAAAGGAAGAAAGAACGAAAGCAAGCAAGAAAGAAAGAAAGAAAGAAAGAAAGAAAGAAAGAAAGAAAGAAAGAAAGAAAGAAAGAAAGAAAGAGGGAGGGAGGGAGGGAAGGAGGAAGGGAGGGAGGGAGGGAGGGACATGGCTTCTAACTGGCAACAAATATACCCTTGATCTTGAGATGTGAGTGAGCATTTATTCGATTGAGGAAAAGAGGAATAAAAGTATTCCAGGAGAAAAAATAGAGAATTCAAAAACATCCCCAGACATGAGAGGGAAGGGTGTGTTTAGAGAAAGTTTAGATTAGCTGGTGTACAGAGTAAGGAATGGGAGATAGATAAAGGAGAGAAGAAAAGCAGCAAATAAGGCTGGTGAAGGTTGGGGACCAATTGCAAAACTCCTTGAATGCTGCTAAGGAGGTTAGACCTGCTTTTTTTCCGTGCACACTGAGAGAGTCTGTATGGCTGAGTAGAGGAATGTCATAATCAGAAATGCAGAATGAGGGTTGAAGCAAGAACATGCCTCTTTAAAATATTATCAAGTTAGCAACTACATTTTTACAGCAAAGTTTTAGTCATTCATGCATTAGTCACTTGGAAAATATCCATTCACCAAGTTGTTCAGATTTTCCAAATTTTGACTCAGTTCATTATTCCATATCAAAAGACACATTCCTTAATATCACCACTAACCTTATCAGAAATATATTTTAATATTAAGAAGCTATTAAGCTCCCAGTGACAGATATAAATTTTTAAAAATTGAATTTACTTGAACATTTAAATTGTATCATTGGCAACAAATTCCATAACTATTTTCCTTGAAGTGACAAGCTGACTTGGTTAATTTTAAGAAAATGTCTGCTGCCTGACCAGTGGTAGCACAGTGGATAAAGTGTCAACCTGGGATACTGAGGTCCTAGGTTCAAGCCCTGAGGTCGCTGGCTTGAGCAACCCCATGATTGCTGGCTTGAAGCCCAAGGTCGCTGGCTTGAGCAAGGGGTCACAGGCTCAGCTGGAGCCCCCCATCCCGGCCAAGGCACATATGAGAAGGATTCAGTGAACAACTAAAGTACTGCAACTACAAGTTGGTGCTTCTTATCTCTCTTCCTTCCTGTCTCTGTCTCTTTGTCTCTGTCTCTATCTCTAGCTAAGTAAAAAAATAAATAAAGAGAGAGAAAATGTCTGCCAAATACCCAAGTCTAAATAGCAATACCTTGTCATTCTTTCAATAAAAATGGTATTCCATTAAAAATATGTCTAAGTGACAACAGTGTCATGATTACAGGAGGGAAAGGGGGAGGTAGAAGAGGGTAAAGAGGGGATAAATAGTGATAGAATGAGACTTGATTGGGGGTGGTGAATGCACAATACAGTGTACAGATGATGTATCATGGAATGGTATACCTATGGGAGCCTATGTAATGTTATTAACCAATGTTATTAACCAATGTAACTCCAATAGTCAATTAAAAATATATCTAGTTTAACTTGAACTCAAAAAAATGTCCATATGCTTTCTTTTTGAGTCAGCCACCATACTTCAATATGCAGGAGTGTTTTATATGTTATTTCTCATGTTGTCATACAGAATAGTAAAAAAAAAAAGTACTCAAAGGTCAAGATATAATGAAATGAGTAATTCCTTCCTGTTATATCAGGACAGCTCTATGTGAACCAGAGCTTATTATTTTTCACTGTGAGCCTGGGGTGGTGAATACAATGGCTGCGGCTATGGTTGGGTGCACTGCCCTGGCCTCTGCTCAGCCACCAGCAGTTCTATCCACATTGCTTTTGCACAATAAATTGAAATGTCAACAGAGACAGAAAGGCAAATGATATGTAAGTATTATTATGAAAAAAATTGATTTTGTGAACCATGCAGAAGAATCTTGGGACATCTAGGAGTCTGTGAACAACACTTTTAAGAACTGCTAAAACAGCCTGACTGGGCAGTGGTGCAGTGGATAGAGCATCGTACTGGCACATGGAGGACCCAGGTTCGAGACCCTAAAGTCACCAGCTTGAGCGCGGGTTCATCTGGTTTGAGCAAAGCTCACCAGCTTGAGCCCAAGGTCACTGGCTTGAGCAAGTGGTCACTTGGTCTGCTGTAGCCCCCTGGTCAAGGCACATATGAGAAAGCAATCACTGAATAACTAAGGTGCCGCAACAAAGAATTGATCTTCTCATCTCTCTCCCTTCCTGTCTGTCTGTCCCTATCTGTCCCTCTCTCTGACTCTCTCTGTCTCTATCACACACTCACACAAAAAGAGAAATTAACTTAGAAACCTATTGGTTTGCTTACAGTGAAACAATGGACTCAGCCCACAACCCAATTCATTATTTTATTGTGTTCAAAAAGTTAGCGTTTGTATGTTTTTACTACTTCAAGATCAATATGCTATCAGTAAAGAAAATGAGGACAAGTCGAATAAACTTTTAATAAAAGGCCCTGGTGGATTGGCTCAGTGGTGGAGCGTTGGCCTGGTGTGTAAATATCCCAGGTTTGATTCCTGGTCAGGTCACTCAGGAGAGGCGATTATCTGCTTCTCCACCACTCCCCTCCTTCTTCTCTCTCTTTCTCTCTTCCCCTCCCACAGCTATGGCTTGATTTGTTTGAGTGCATCAGCTGGGTACTGAGTATGGCCCTGTGGAGCCTCTGCCTCAGGCACTAAAAATAGTTCAGTTGTGAGCATGGCCCCAAATGGGCAGAGCATCAGCCCCAGATGGGGTCACCGGGTGGAACCCAGTCGGGACACATGCGGGAATCTGTCTCTCTATCTCCCCTCCTTTCAGATGGACAAAGAAGAAAAGGAAAAAATAATTTTAACAGAAGTATTCAGATGACTCATCAGCTTGGGTCACTGCAAAGGCTTTCTATTGCTAATAAGGAAAGGAGCCATTTTCCTCAAGTCTATGCCATTAACTGGTTAATTTAGTGACTCTCAGCACTGAGGCCAGTCAATGACAGCAGGTAAGCAATTTTGAAAAGTTGTATGAAGTGACATTTCACTCATTTGCTTTTCAGAT
The DNA here is from genome assembly GCA_037038555.1 of Rhynchonycteris naso. Classification (NCBI taxonomy): domain Eukaryota; kingdom Metazoa; phylum Chordata; class Mammalia; order Chiroptera; family Emballonuridae; genus Rhynchonycteris; species Rhynchonycteris naso. The sequence goes on along the minus strand of CM072999.1, from coordinate 79,343,902 downwards.
AACTGGAGGTGAACAGGAGAATAAGGGTGTGTTGTAAGCCTTATTTGTTGTAATATTAATCAGAAAAGTAGTACTTTAAACAAGATTCAAGATGACTTTCTTCTCTACTGATTTACATTATAACACCTATGTGTTCTGACCGAGCAGGAAGTCCACAAATTTGTACATAACATCTTAACAAACTGCCATTTGAAATAGTCAGACCTAGGTTTTTCAAAGGAATTGCCCAGCCCATGCTGAAAGCTATAGTGAATAAAGTCAGCTGATTCACCATAAGTGTTTTTGAACTTGCCAACAAGCAGAGGCAGGAGTAGAGCAAACGAAAGGCCATTTGAGCATGGTTCTGCCAACTGGGCAGGCACAAACCATGCTAACTCTGTGGTTTCTTCAATTCATGTTGGAGCAAGGGCTTGACTCTCAGTTTCCCACACTGGGTGGGTTTTTAAGAGTGTAACAAAGTCATCTGATTTATCTATACTTACAAGTAAGGTAAGGAAGAAATATTTTTCTATTGCAATGACATAAGAGTATAGAGCCCATGCTTTGGTCATTGACAAAGTATAAAGATGTGGTCATGGTGTAGACCACATGTTTATGGTCCTTATGTTTGATATTATAGCTATACAGACATGAAGGGTTAATGTTAAGCTCATAGGCACTTCCCTTTACCTATTTCTCAGCATAACTGCAACTCTGTTAGCTGTTCATATGGTAGATATATCCTGAAAAGGCAAGTTATTCAGTCAAATAAATACAATCCAAGTTAGTGTGATCATCTTAAGAAGTATCTAATCACAAAACCCCAACCCTACCAAAAAGGCCTAATTCATTACCCTGGCATAGGCCCCCATACCCAGGACTTTGTCTACCTCCACATCTGTAAATCCCTTCACTTCTTCCTGTGTAGCATTCATTGGTTTCAGAAGATGGAAGTACCTGAAGTGTCCTGAACACTCACCATTATCTCCCTTCTTTGAGAATGTTGTTTTCTCTGCCTTTCATCTTCTGGTAGAACTCCTCATGCTTTAAGACTTGGTTAGAGAGCTGGGTATCAACCTTCCACCCCCCACAGCATTCTGTGCTTGCCTCTCATGTTACCTTGTTACTTTGTTTGCTTATCTGTCTCCTCCATAAACTTGAGATTCCCGAAGGCAGAGATTTTGTCATTAACTTCCAGTATTGAGCAGAAAAAAAAAAAAAAAAAAGTGATGTAGAATGTCTCAATGATGGTTGCTGATTGAATATATATTGGACTACAATCATTCCTTTTACATTCATTTTAAACAATTAGTATTTCTCACTATAATTGAGTCCTATCCTAAAGTGTAACTTAATCCACAGTCCCGAACTACTATCTCCTTTTAGTATTTTCTTCATTTCCAAAATTAAAAGATCTATCTTTACTTCCCTGTACCTCACTTACACACCTTACTGGTCATTGTATGCCTTCTCATGTTCTAAGCAAATAATTGAGGTTACCTAATTCAGGGATATGTAAAGCTAAATCTCTATAAATAGCTGGATATTTAAAATACATTCTTTCCTTCCTTAATTATCTCAATAACCTAAACAAGGAAAGCTGTGTGTGGACCTGGGTTGGAGAGGGCTGGCAGGGAGGAGGAGGAGGACGGGAGTGGACTTGCCTTCTAGGCAGTCTGATGAGTGTTGACAAGGTCAAGTTGCTTTGCCATCAGAGTGCAAGCTCAACTTTGAGTAGGTCTTTGGCAGCCTCTCTTCTCTGGCTTTCTCTCAGCTAATCCCCTCCTGGTCTTGTTAGGTGGGCCTTGTTTGCATCCAAGAAAGTTCCAAATAAACATTAATCGAGGCAGCTCATTCTAATGATGGCCATTGTGACTTTGATTTTTCTTTTAAGCCACGAGCTCTGAATGTTACAGTTGGAGGAGAATTTAAGAAAAACAACAACAACATTTTTTTGAGATGAAAACTAAGACCCTGAGAGGCAACGTGAATAGCTTGACTATAAGTTCTCCTTAGAATGAGAGGCAAGGAATAAACCCACAAAGCAACAAAAAAGGCTAGTAGAGCAAGGAGCAACCTGTATACTTTTGGTTGCCTGTGACTCTTCCAACCAAAAGAAAAAAAGAATGAGACAGCTGCCTCTATGCAGCTTCTTTCCAAATCTGCCCAAATGTTTATAATTCTACTTAAATATATAATTAAATAAGGAGCAATAGCCATTTCTCATTAAAATTCTCACATTCATTGAATTTTTAACCCAAATTATAAGAATATCTATTTTTCAAAGAATTGAATTAAGATTATTTTCATTTTAAATATAAAAAAATACAGCTTGTAAATATTTTTATGTTTCCTGAACTGACCCACATGCCAACAAGCTCATCTTCACTGGGCTTATGGACTGGGGAGACTTTCTAGAACTATATGAACACAGGTACTTGGGTATCTTTTTCATGTGGTAGTTCGAATATAGCTGTTCTATCTAAATCTTACTCTTTAAGTTGCAGACATCTGATTTATACACCAAATGTACATTTATTTTAAACATTTTTACCGAAGGCACCATTTTTTTCTTCTTTTTTCTATTCCTTATTTCAATGGACATTAGCATGATATCCAGATATAGGTTTCCAGGAAAGACACTAGAGAAAACATAGAAGCGGATAAGGCTACTTCATACCTGTCCTCTCTCTGCCAATGCCCATCAGGTCTGCTTTCTGATTTCTGCCAGGATGTGGCTCCCTGTGCCAGGGAAACAGAAATTTTCAGAATTGTGATTACAACCCTGGCTAAATAGTGTTCCTGATAGAATATGTGAGAAGCAAATATCTTCTCCAACTTTCTGCTAGTTCTCAGAACCCAGTGTCAAAAAGAATGGAGTCATAAGGCACCAGCTCCAGGTAGATCATCTGTTCATGTTTCTTGGGGATGATATAAAATAAATTTTTCCTCTCCCTGTGAGATAGGAGTCTACGACTTTGTCCCAAGATGTGGGCATTCTCCTAGAAGAAGAGTTTCTGGAGAGGCTCCAGAGTCCTGTGGGAATGGAAAGCCTTCAGACTAAGTCCAAGGGAAAGAGATGCCCTTGGCAAGGGGACACCTTCATAGCAGGAAGGAGAGGCTCAGAGCTGTTGTGTAGAAAATTACACAGGAAGAACTGCAAACACTTATTTCATCAAAATGAACTATAAGGATTGTCATCATTTATCTCAGGAAAATATCAACATTTCAAATCTGAATTTAATATTATCATTATGACTCTGAGCCAAAAAGATCAAGCACATTAGCGGTAAACAGGTAAAATTTGTCCAAAGCAGAATTTTAGACATCAGGAAGGCTTCTAAGAAAAATGAATACCGATCAAATCCTTTGGTAAACGTAAGATTTATAATTTACACAAAGACTTTTTCTTATAGCTTTTGGGGTAATATGTGATTCACTGTTAGGAGAGCTGATTACCTCATTTATTTTTACTGTCTCAATATAGAGATCTCAAATATTTAATCCCAATCTTATTACAAATGTAAAACGGTTGTTTTTTCTTTAATAAATTTGGTTTGGCCTGACCACGTGGTGGCGCAGTGGATAGAGCGTCGGACTGGGACACGGAGGACCCAGGTTCGAGATCCAGAGGTTGCCAGCTTGAGCACAGGTCCATCTGGCTTGAGCAAAAGCTCACCAGCTTGGACCCAAGGTCGTTGGCTCCAGCAAGCGGTTGCTCAGTCTGTTCAAGGCCTACGGTCAAGACACATATGAGAAAGCAATCAATGAACAACTATGGTTTCGCAACGAAAAACTAATGATTGATGTTTCTCATCTCTCTCCATTCCTGTCTGTCTGTTCCTATCTATCCCTCTCTCTGACTCTCTCTCTCTCTCTCTCTGTCCCTGTAAAAATAATAATAATAATAATAATAAATTTAAAAAATGGTTTTTATTAAGCAAAATATTCTGAGTGCATTTTCTAACAAATTCTGATGATTAGCCTCAATATTCTGTTCCTAATACATAATCATGCAAAAAAAATAGCATAAAGGCAGACAGGATAATTTACTTAATTCACAAATTCTTTGTTATTTCCCATAGAGTGAGGTTTACATCTGGAAAAGTTCATGCAATTAAATAGTTTTCCAAGAAAAGACTATTGGAAGGAATTCCAAATATATATATATATATTTGCATTGCTGGTTGTATCTAACAAAAGCTTTTGAACACAATAATATACTGAGAAAAGAGGGAAAATAAAACATTCCGTGTTAAAGTTTCCAAGGACTTGAAGGAACACTCAAGTCTGCTGGGAATGGTTCCCTGCCTCAAGGTGGGACTGTACCAAAACATTCCAGAGTTCACTGCCTGAAATATTTAGGAAAGGAGCTCTATATTGCCAATGATTGTGTGTCCTGTTGATTCTTCATGGCCATGAAGGCTTTCTTTGTTCATAATCTGAATCTTTTCTGTTGTCATTTAAGCACATTGTTTTTTCCTGTGCACAAGGCCACTAGACAAAATCATAGACACAGCAACCTCCTGCTGATCTCCCAATCCCTGCAATTGCATGGCAGTCACCACCAAGGACACCCACATTACTGTTTTGTTGGAAGGGAGGAGTTGAAGTGGCCACAGGTTAGCAGGGAGAAGATGGGTGAAGGTAAAAAGATCAGCAAGAAAAAGCATTCAATGACACACCACCAAATTAGTTAATGAGTCACAGGAGTTGATCACATGGCTTTGGAGAAAGCAGTCTTTAGGCATCTTACTGCCATGTCTAGAAGATGATAGTGTTACAGTCTGGCGGAGGAGGGGAGTGGCTGTGTCCACTCTACAGCAGGGTTTGAAATGATGCCTTGTAGGGGTTTATCACTTGTACCTTCCCTGACCTCCCTATTTATGCATATTTCTGCCTTCCTCCACCATTGTTGTTAGCATCATAGCACTGGGTTTATTTCATGCTTAACAATGATCACAATCTGTAATTAATTTTTTTAATTGGTTTGCTCTCCCATCTTCTCCTTGGAAAGTTAGTCCAGGAAGGCAAGTACCCTATCTGTTTAATAATCTTCTACTTGTATCACCGGTAGTTCCTACAAATAATAAATGCATAAGAGAATCAAAATATGAATGTATAAACAAGTACCAATGCATAGGATCCATTTCTCTTCTACTTGTCTCTTTTTTTTTTTTTTCAGAGAAAGAGAGAAACATCCATTTGTTGTTTCACTTATTTATGCATTCAATGGTTGATTCTTATATGTGCCCTGACTGAGGATCTAACTCACAACCTTGGCATATCAGGACAATGCTTTAACCAACTGAGCTACCCAGTCAGAGCTACTCAGTTGCTTTGAAATACTTCATCCTCTACTCTCCCATCCTTCTGCAGCAGGAGCACTGGAATCATATTTGCTTGAATTGCCTTTCATTGGTGGAGAATAGTGGACAGGGTTCTCCCTATAGCTTCCGCAGTGTGTGCCTAGCCAGCCAAAACATATAGTTCACTTGCTTCCAGTATCTTGGTGTCTCACTTTGAGCACATCCATGGACTCAGGTTTCTGTTTGCAAAGCCAAACCACAAAAATTGAGTAAATTGAGGCATTATGGCAAAAGAATATTTCTTTAGGGATAAATTTACAAATTTCTCTAGTCTCATGATGATTGGCGTATCCATCTTTTATGCCCAATCCTTTTCTCTCCCTCTGCACAGAAATGAAGAAAGTGGTCTGCTATAGGAGAGAAACAAAGAAGTGTGTGTGGATATTTGATTATTTTTGGAGAGGAAGCTGAAGGAAATACTAAGGTTGAAATCAGCATGTCCATTCTTCAGAAAAGCAATGTGAAACTGGCTTAATAAATAAAGTCTGCCACAGCTTATAAAGTATTAAAAAGGCACATGCTCAAAGTAAACAAAAAGAATTTGTATCTAAGAGTGATCTATTTATATGAATTTTAGTATTAATTTTAGACACTAGCTTATATGGTGTTTTCTATTTTATAATGTCTTTATTTACAAGTGACCATGTATGTGGTATAGTGGAGAAAACAGGAGACCTAGCACAAAGGGGACTCAAAAATCTTTGTTAAAAAAATAAAAGGTCAATTGACAAGAGTGTTGTCCTAGTGTCACTTATAAATGAACTTGAGTTTAACCTCTAAGACTTTCAAAATCCTAATTTGTAAGATGCTCTTCTCTGCCCAACTCAGGTTTGTGAGAAACCCATATGACATTATGCATGTAAAAGTCTTTCTATATTATACAGCTGAATTTAAATCTGAGGGTTTTTATTATAATTTTAAGAAAATAATGGAAGTCAAGTTGTTATTCAATAAATATCTAAACCTGTGATAGATACTAGATGTAGTGCTAGATATTTGTTTTCTTTTTACTGATTTTTGGAGTTTTTATTTTACTTTTAAAAGTAATTTTAAATTAAATTTATCAGGGTGATATTGGTTAATAAAATTATATAGTTTTCAGTCTTACCATTACACTGTGTTCATCACCTCAAGTCAAGTCTCCTTCTATCACCTTTATCTCTTCCTCATTCCAGGCACACACTTAGAAACAAACTCAGTTCATAGTTTGATGTTCAATTTACTAATCTCATAAAGCATGTATGCCATATAAACTGCAAATATTTTTTCAAAAATATAATCACATCTACAGATTGCTTTGTATGTATTTAGTAAATTGTATTGCACAGATATCATTCTCAGTATATCTCAGTATAGCTAGGTCTGGCCTCAATTGTTTTTAATGGCTTCACTATACTTCATAATGCTATTCTCTTCCAATAATGATTCATAGTCGATTACAAGATTCTAGTTAGCTTAAGGGTGTGGTGGTAGAAGCACTATTTTTCTAGCAGGAGTACTGTGTATGTGATTAGCATCCCCTAAATCTTTCAACTTCAGAGGGGATCCTGAAGCTTGCCCCTTGCTGGCTCATTTCAGGTAGAACAGCCCTTCTTTGTGTCTCACCTGAATCTCTTCTGTTCAGACACTGTAGGAATGCTTATAAAATATGACTTGGCAACATTTCCTGGATAAAGTATTAGGCAGAACAATCAGTCCTGCTTCCACTTGATGGTGTGATGTTAGAAAAAAATCAGTTTCTCAACTTCATATTTATTCTATTTGCATAATGGTATCCAGAGCCACTTTACACCCCATCACAGGACCACTGTGAGGTGGAAAGAAACCACTCAATAAAACATCTGGGCATCTGGATTAAGACACTGCAAGCATCCAAGAGCTATCTTCATAGTTAGGAATGCTCGGGAGCCCGTCTGCCCCCACCCTTCTGGAGTACACACTAATCACCTCAGTAACCCTATAAGGGAGGTATTATTATCTCTAGTTTAGATGGGAAACTGAAGCCTAGAGAAATGAGAAAACTTGCCTAAAACCCTACAACACTTAAGTGGCAGGGAAGGGCTTCAAATCCAGATCCATCCAGCTCCAACCCCATATACACGCCACGAAGGAAACAAGTCCTCAATCCCACTAATCAAGGTGTCCTCCATCAGGCAGAGGTTTCAGGTGAGGTTTCTAGAATCTTCCCCTCAGGTCTGGTGACAATACTTCCTGCCTAGAACCTGCACTGAGATCAAAGTATAATCCTCAGTCTAACATGGGTTCAGGGTCTCTAAAAAGGAACTGGTGGGATATTTACAAGTTTTTGTCATGTTGTGATCACTGTTATTCAAACCAGAGTTAGGGAGGCCTCAGCAAGGAATTTGAAGGGTTCTGTTGAGCTTTAGCTCCCCTATGGCAGGGAACTCCCCAACAGGCTTTGCTAAATACAGTAAGGCAGGTGATGTCCTGTTTCCAGAGTGTCTTCATCTGGGACTACAGAGGCCTGGTCAGAGAGCCCTGAAGGAATACTTGAACCCGGCTGCTTGAGGAGACACATCAGGGATGCTTACAAAGGAAGCAGGGGGTCACCACCTCCATGCCTAGTAACTGAGTCGAACTGTTTTGTACACTTCTGAAAAAGGTTGTAAGGAGGATGGTCACCCAGGTCCTACCTGCTTCAAGGTGGAAAAGATACACACTGACAACAGTTTAAGACAATTCTAGTGCAAAGAATCCATAAAGGGCCAACAATGACCTTGGGTTGCCCTGTGTTTGCAGATGACACCTCATATAGAAGACTCATGAAAGGTATTTACATGCCCAACGCTGCTAGACTTCCACCTGACCCCTGGCCTTTGACACAGTGAGGCCATCTGCCCTCAGGTTCGGAAGCTCCATGCCTTCCTGTGTCTGTTACGACCTGCTATTATGGGTGGTTAGGCCTCCAGGCCTCCCTCTGTCACCTGAGACACAGACTTAACCTTGAACCACCATAAACAACTGACTTCAGCAAGCTGATGTGCTGACAATCACCAGGTGCCTGAGCCACCAGGAGTTCCTTATACTGTACTGCCATAGCTACTGCTTTCCTGCCTCCTCAAATACACTCATGGAGATAAAAATAATTTGTATGAAATGCCACCCTGTATACCCTCTAAATTTGTGAGTGCTGTCTCAAGAACATGCATTCTGAGGAGGTATACAAACCCAGGCCAGTGTTCTCAGATGAAGCATTTGTTCTGTAACCACTCATTCATTCACCAGAAATTATTTGTTATGTGCTCACCATGATGCAAAAGACATTCACTAAAAATTACCAAACCAAGATTTTTGATTAATTTTCTAATATGTTTACAAGATTTTGGTTCATGATTTTATCTTTGATTCTTACCCCCTCCAACCACCAGTTCCATAAGAATATTTACCAATTGGTGATCTGGAGAATGGTCTCTATCTCCCCAGTTTTCCACATTTGACCTGTGAAGAGGGTAGCATCTCATGACATTGTTGTGAGGCTTCACTAATTTATTTATGACGGTTTTTACATTATAACACAATATGAAAAGCTGGTGGTGGTATTAGCAACCATGTGTCTAGTAATCTATTTCCCCTTCTTCATTCAATATTATATTTCTAAAAAACAATTTATACAAATTTCCACACTATTAGCTGTGTCTTTTGTCAGATCTGACTTTCAAAATATCAAAACAAATGTTGGGACTACCGCTTCTTCCACTGATTCCTCTTATAGTCTGTTTTGAGGAAAGGTCTGTGAAACCAGTATAAAATGACCTGTAGCTTTTCCTCACCTACTCATCAATTCCATCTCTGTGAACAAGAACCATTCATGGGTCAAGTTGGACATGTACTGTATAGAATGCCAACTCTGATGCTTTTTCTTGAATTTCACCACCATGAAACTCAGTCCTCAGGAATAGTCTGACGAATCCGTAAATAATTCAGAATGAGATAAATCAGTATGTTTTGGTCCCCCTTCTTTTAAAGTTATCTCAAATGTCTGTTACTATTTTTTCACATAGTGACTACTTGCATTCATGATAGAAAATTAAAAAAAAACAAATCTTGACAAAAATGAAAACATTTTATTATCTCAATTTAAGAGTTGCCTTTACAAATCATTTTATTATCTATTTTATTTATTTTCAGAAAGAACACATTTGGCCAACTTCTAAAACCAAAATTATTATTTTTCCCAGATGCTTCCTAAATTTAACTCATATATATCCAACAATCTCATATAACAGATAAGTGTTTAGCAACTTGGACAATTTTATAGAATGCCACTTATAATTGCAATCATCTAGAAAACTTCCAGAGGAAATGACAGGGATTTTATTGTTTGTTGATAGCATGAATTTTGTATGTGATTTTATCCCCCTTTTTGTTTCAGATTTTAGTTAATATTTCAATGTCATTTAGCAACTTCATGGTCCTCTCTGCCTTATATGTTTACTCCCACACTTCATGCTCTTCTGGTCTGAAGAGAGATGAGACTGTGTGAATGACATCATGGCTGTCATTCCCTTTGGCTTTGAATCCTTTTCAGTCAATGGGAAGAGCCAGCAGGATATGGGAGGGTGGACCTGAGGCGCAGCCATGTAGCCATCCTTAGCACCTGGGGCCAACTTTGCTCGAACCATTTGAGCCATGGCAAAGAGAGAGAGAGATAGAGGGTGGGGGAGTGGTTGAGAAGCAGATGGTTGCTTTCCTGTGTTGCCTGACCAGGAATCAAGCCTGGGACTTCCAAATGTTGGGCCGATGCTCTACCACTGAGCCATTTGGCTAGGGCCTATTTTCAACTTTTTAAGCCATTTTAAATTTTTTAAAATTGAGATAGAGGTAAGAAAAATAGAAAGTAAGAAAGAATAATTCTCTTAATATGAATATATTCAAGATGATGGTCATCACTACATACACAAAACACATTTAATGCTCTTTTTAATGTAATTTAGGTTCTAAAATAAACAATTTTTATTCACCATTTCATGGGAGCCTCAAAACCATTTCATAAAGTAGATAATATTATTTCTTCATTTTAGAGATGAAGAAAGAAAGTGAGGGTTAGAGAGGCCAAGTAATTTTCTCAGGCCATACAACTAACACCAAGACAGCAATTCAACTGAATTAAGTCAAGACTTTGTAGTGATATAGCAAAAATCTTATATTATAAAATGTAAAACTTTTGAAAAATAATCAATAAAGAAATAATAAATTTTAGAGCAAACTGTCAAATAAATATTAATACTATAGGTTTAAACCTTTCTCACTAATCTTGAGCATTTTCTTTTTCAAATCCCTTGAATCTTAGTTTACAATCCAAAGTGAGCTGTATGTGTTCACCCTTTGACCACCCTTGAATCTAAGTGCCTCCTACCTCTCAACTACTTACTATTTATTTATTTATTATTTATTTATTTATTGGCTCAGTAATTAGTGATCTATCTCCTCTGTTAGGCTAGTCAGCCTTTTCAAATGATAGTCATTGGTAATTCTAAATATAAGACAGAACTTTTTATTTCTTGACATCAGAAACAACTAAAGATAAAAAGAAAGTTGCTGCTGAGAAAATATTTGCTGACCAATAAGAACTCAAATCTTTTCAAGTTTTCTTTCTTCCTTCCCTTCAGATTTATGTCTCACATTTATTTGAAATAAATATCTTAAGTTAATAGAAATGCCATGGCAGCTAACCTCCTTGAAAAACACCCCAACAAGGATCCTGCTCAAAAGTACCACAGACACATAATTTGCAGCATAATTTGGAAAATGCCACTTCATGGTAAAGGACACTTGACATGGTAAAGAGGTTTTAGGACATCAATTTAAAAGGTTTTCATTATAAACTTGTTAGGATGATAGATATAACTATGAAATTTTGATTGCTAACCATACAACTTCACTAGCAATAGTCAAGAAGATTTTCTAAACATCTGCTTCTATTTATTTCTTTATTTTTCTCAGATTTTCTCTGTGCTCATTGGCTGACCTTGATATCACAGCCAAACCCTAAATCAAGGCATTTATCATTCTCTATTTTTTCCAAAGAAGGGCCTGAGTTTTTATTATCCAAACAATAACAAATTCCATTTCTAAGATTTTTTATCTTTTATTTAGCCGCATCATAAATAACTGGAATTTTCTGTTGACAAGAAAGTTCTGTTTTACAGTTTTGGTTAAGGAATTCAATAGAACCTCTAGTTACTGTTTAACTTGTTGGTACATCTGAACTACAATAACAGGCAGAAAACTGGACATGTTCACACTTAAATTATAAATTAAATTAATCAAAATTTGACCTTAGCCTGACCAAGCAGTGGTGCAGTGGACAGCACATTGACCTGGGATGCAGAGGACTCAGGTTCAAAACCCTGAGGTCGCTGGCTTGAGCATGGGATCATAGACATGACCTCATGGTCTCTGGCTTAATCCCAGAAGTCCCTGGCTTGAAGTCCAAAGTCGCTAGCTTGAACAAAGGGTTGCTGGCTAGTCCCTCCCCCTGGTCAAGGCATATATGAGAAAGCAATCAGTGAACAACTAAGGTGCCACAACAAAAAATTGATGTTTCTCATCTCTGTCCCTTCTTGTCTCTCTGTCCTCATTTGTTCCTTTCTCGCTCTTTCTCTTGTACATGCATTAAAAAAAAAAAAAGAAAAGAAAAAGAAAAAGACCTTAAATAAGACCAAGGGAACTGTTAAGTTTAAAATGCCAGTCAGATGCCCTTGAAAATAATGAGTTTGATCATGAGAAAGCATAAAATTTAGGGATCTCAAAAATTAACCAAAAATTATTCTATGGTTCTAAGTAGAGAGTATCAAATTTGTTTCTCAAACTGTTGCCCTCAACGTAATTCAATGATTTATACAAGGTCACATCTATGGATTTCTGCCTAAGTTAACCTTCTTCCTGTTTCCCTAGGTACTCTGAGAACTGAGTCTCTGATTCATTCTTTTCTAAGCCCCAGAGAGAAAAAGTCATGCAATTCTCTATAGGTGGTCAGGCAGCTTCTTGGGACATGTGACTCAGGGCTCATCTCCATTCCCCTCTAAGGAGAGAATGTATGAGCTCCATCAGGGACATAAGACCACCAAGAGCAAATGGTTATTCCCAGAGAAAGTGGCCTTATGGGACTGGAAGGGAACTAATCTACTAGTTATTCTAGATTCCATTGTGTGTAAAGGCAACACTTTCTTACTTCCATTGTTGATGGGCATTTCAGTAGTTTCCAGTTTTGGTCCACTACCAATTAGAAACATTCTAATATATATCATTTAGTGAACCTATGTACTCATTTCTGTTGGGTATACACTGGAAATGGAATCGCTGGCTGTTAAGCCAGTATCCAAGGCCACCATCACAGCTGCCTGACCATTGCAGGTTCGCATTTGATTCGGACAGTCGGTAATGAAACAATGGAGCCAAGAACTGGTGAGCCATCAGCTTTAATCCTAGCTTGCACCTGGTGGGCAAGTAAACACACACACACTGGGCTCCAAAACCCACACATTCAGTGCTCACAAAGCTACTGACTTATCCCAGTTTCCTAGCATCAAAGGTTTCTAGCTCACCAGACTTATTTACCTGTTTCCCATCTCCTTCTCTCTGCACAAACTGGCTTCTTCCTCAGCACTCTGCCATTTTGAATGCTTCTCCTGGCCTCCTCCACATGGCCTTTCTCTGCTCTGCTCTCTAATGCTAATCTCAGGAACTGAGAGAGAGCAAGCTCCTGGTCTGCCCCACTTTATATTGTAGAAATTCAAACCTTTAATCCAATCTACAAACAAGGAAGTCTCTGATACAAAGTCACCCATCTGAGGCATAATGGTAGGATTCCTCATGAGAGTGCCCCACCCACATCATCCAATCAGTCAAGGGTGTGGGGAAAAGCTTACTCTTAAAACTAAACCTTAGGCTATAACAACCCGGCCTGCCCACAGCCCGTTTCCCAACACACATTAATATTAACAGACTTGCACATGGGCAGCACCATCTTTAACAAAGTGAGCATAATATATTCCATCTGCCCAATACTGGCTCTCAGGGCATGTGTATATTTTGCTTTAAGAGATACTGACAAGTGGTTTTCCAAAAGTGTTTCCAATTTACATTACCAATAGTAGCGCCTGAGAATTACCAACATTTGCTATTTTCAAGGTGTTTTATTGTTTTCATTTTAGTTAATTACTTCTTAATGTAATCTGATTATCATTATTTTGAGTGACTGAATCCTTCTTACCTCAGAGTTCACTGTATCATCACACATGGTATTCCCATACTATATATCTGAGGAAATTTTTATTTAACTTAGAAAATTGTAGCATCTGGATCAATGGAAATAAACTGAACTTAGGGCTACATGACTATAATATTTAAATTTACACTATGACATAGGAATAGGGCATCCCAAGTTTGGCTGAATCTATCTGCATTAAAATGTATATTTCTCAACTGGTGGCATGTCCTAGCAATGGCTATTTTAAAAAGTAATTTAACAAAATCACTAGCCAGTCCATTTTCTCAATATGAAGACTTTATTAGAAGGTAAGCTTTCAGTGTGAGGGAGCCTTAGAGATCCTTTGGCCTCCTCAGTCACCTACAGGGAGAATATTGAGATCCAGAAAGAAAAAGGACTTGCCTAAGATACTGGAGATATTTCCATCAGAGCCAAGAGCAGAATCCAAGTCCCCAGAGCCTTTCTTGAACTCATTTCTTTGTTTCTTGCCTCAAATTGACCAAGGTTTCTTGAATATCTGAGGAAAAGATGCTACTGCACAAAAAATGATCACAAAGGAAACAATATGGACATAGTAGTAGGGAAAAAGGCTGAGGGGAAGTCAGTGAAAAGAGAGTAGCTGTTGGCAGGGGAGTGTGCAGAGAAGTACTGAGATAAGAGTGATGATAGAACATCCAACTAGGTCAAGCCCTCAGGCTACCCAAGATCAGACAGGAAGGTCAGACAGGAATAGTCTCTGTCAGCCACCCACACCCACCTTCTGAAAATTCCTCAGAAATTTCATCTCCTTTTCCTCACAGGGTTTTACCCTTGGCCCAGATTACTCTATTCATAATGTTCTTTCATGCCACTTCTTCTTTCACCCAACTAATTTCTACACAGTCTTCAGATCTCTGGAGAGATATATACTTAACTTCAGATATATACTTAATTACCATGTTATTCCTCACCCATGCGTGGCATAAATAATGATGAATCAATGAATGACTATGCTATCCAGCCCAGTCCTTGTATAGTAATAGAGACAGAAATCCTTCCTTTGGTCAGCTCACTTTAGCTTTGTGTTCTTTGGGGAAAAGAAGGAAGGAAGCGAGGGATATTATTGCTGTTCAAATAATTTTAAAATTCTCCCCAAGTACTGATCCTAAAATGCAACCAAAGTCGAGAACCATTGTGCTTCTGTAATTGTTATTGTAAAGCCAGTAGCTACAGCCACAATCAAAGCCGCCTGGCCCATGCAGGTATGCATTAGATTCAGACAGATGGTAACGAAATAACAGAGTCAGAAACTGGTGGGCCATTAGCTTTAATCCTAGCTTGGACAGAGTGGGCAAAACACACACTGGGCTCCAAAACCAAGTCATTCATCAGTGCTCACAAAGCTACTGACTTATCCGAGTTTCCTAGAATCAAAGGTTTCTAGCTCACCAATCTTATTCACCTCTGTTTCCCATGTCCTTCTCTCTGCACAAACTGGCTTGTCCCTTAGCACTCCACCATCTTGGCTGCTTTTCCTGTCCTCCTCCACGTGGCCTTTCTCTGCTCTGCTCTCTAATTCTAATCTCAGGAACAGAGAGAGCAAGCTCCCAGTCTGCCCCACTTTATAGTGTAGAAATCCAAACTTTTAATCCAATATACAAAGAAGGAAGTCTCTGATACAAAGTCACTTATCTGAGTCATAATGGAAGGATTCCTCATGAGAGTGCACTACCCTACATCAAAAAGGATGGTAAAGGTTTAGTCTTAAAACTAAGCCTTGGGCTATAACAACTCTGCCTGTTTACAGCCTGTCCCCCACACACATTAATATAATCACGCCCATCCCAAGCAAGAAGGGCAACCAATATCATCACCTGGGCAACGGTCTTCCATATGGGCAGTGCCATCTTTAACAAAAGTGAGCATAATATATTTTATATGCCCAACAGTTATCAATTCTGATTAACAAAGGAATCTTTACTTTTTTAAAGAAATTAATATTTATTTCTTAAAACTGAAATACAAATTTTATAACTTTCAATTTTTAAATAATTTTGTTTACATCAGAGTTGCAAAGAAAGATACATTTTCAATAGTAAGAATAAGCAAGAAGGGACCACTTATTTCTATAACTATCTCAAAGCCTTAAGAGATTTGCTTCTCTGCTCTTTTCTGCAAACCACTACTCTCACCTTTCACCAGCAAAATATAAAGAGAGATGAGGGAGGACAAAAACAACTCCCATTACAGTATGGTAGAATGACCAGGGAAGAACAGAACAGTATCAAGCTAAGGGGGGCAGATATGAAAACAAGGGGATTAGATGACATCAATGCGGAATAGTTTTGCTCAGGAGGCAAGGAATGTTGGAACATAAATGGCAAATTCCTGTCCTCAGGAGCAAGTTTCAATTCTGTAACTGTTAAGCATAAAAACATAATAGGGTTTAATCTCACCAAATATAGATCCACCCTTAACCAAGTAGAGGTATGTACCTTTGTGTAATTACCTATTTGCCCTTTCCCTGCCCACTGCTTTCCATTGTCACATTATGAAAATTCTGCATAGGAAATGAAAAAGAAAGCACAGGATGAGCTAATTAATGTATTAGATTTTTCTGACTTGGCTTAAACAGTTCCTTCATCATCAGGCCCTTTAAGTCATGTTCCATGAACCTCCTACTGGTTTGAAGGAGCGCATCCATTAAAATCACATGGCAAATGATAGACAAGGAACGCCTGGCAGTTTCTCTGCTTTGCAAAGTTGAAGTTTAGTATTCAAAGGTGGTTACTTTCCTTTTACCAAGAGGGAAGAAGAACAGAGGGTTAAAACAACTGGAGTCTTGCCCACTTAGTTCCGTTAACTTGGGCAAGTTATTTCACCTCTTTATGGTTCAGGGTACTCATCAAAACCAGGAGTAATAATAGTTCCTACTTCACAGGGTTGTTAATAGAACTTAATATCTGTCAAAAGGTTGGAACTGTGCCTGACACGTAATAAAGACTTGAAACATATAAGCTATGATCAGCATTAGCTGCTATGCTTGCAGTTGATTCTGCTATACCTGCTTGTTGAAAATGTTAATTTGTCCTGAAATAATTGCTATATCTGGAAACAATTTGAGAAAAATGCAAAGTTCATGCTTGCTACCTGCACCCAGCTAAACTGACTTGGGTAGAAATACACTGTTGGGTAGATAAAATATAATATGCTCACTTTGTTAAAAATGGTGCTGCCCACATGGAAGCCCATCACCCAGGTGATATTATTTGCCCTTATGCTTGGGATGGGTGTGGGGGAAAGGCTGTAATGTAAGGAGGCCGGGTTTTTATAGCCTAAGGCTTGGTTTTAAGAGTAAGATTTTCCCCACACCCTTGACTGATTGCATGATGTGGGTGGTGCGCTCTCCTGAGGAATCCCATTATGCCTCAGATGGGTGACTGTATCAGAGAGTTCCTTGTGTGTAGATTGGATTAAGGGTTTGGATTTTACACTATAAAGTGGGGCAGACTAGGAGCTTGCTCTCTCAGTTCCTGAAGTATTAGAAAGGAGAGCAGAGTAAGGCCACGTGGAGGAGAGGAAGCAGCCAAGATGGTGGACTGCTGAGGAAGAAGCCAGTTTGTGCAGAATTTGTGTAAAGAGAAGGAGATGGGAAACACAGGTGAATAAGTCTGGTGAGCTAGAAACCTTTGATTCTAGGAAACTCAGATAAGTCAGTAGCTTTGTGAGCACTGAATGAGTGGGTTTTGGAGCCCAGTGTGTGTTTTTGCTTGCCCACTGGGTGCAAGCTAGAATTAAAGCTGATGGCTCACCAGTTCTTGGCTCCATTGCTTTATTACCGACTGTTCGAATCTAATGCGAACCTGCATGGGCCAGGTGGCTGTGATGGTGACCCCGACTACTGGCTTTACATACACAAAACACACATATGCACATGCCTACTGTGTGCCTAGAAATATCTATGAGTTACTGCAAGTCTCTAGCAGTATGATGAACTACATTCATCCACAACACCTGTTACAACTTTGGCTTTGATTTCAGTGATCTCCTTCTACACCTTTAGAAAGACAACTGCAACCCTTGCGATGCCCACTTCCACAAACAAACTTCAGTCTTTTTTATTGCAAAGTGCTATATTTGTTGTAGCATTTATGTATTTCTTAACTGTTGGGCAAATAAAATATATTATGCTCCCTTTGTTAAAAATGGCGCTGCCCACGTGCAAGTCCGTTGATATTAATGTGTGTTGTGGGACAGGCTGTGGGCAGGCCGGGTCGGTATAGCCTAAGGCTTAGTTTTAATATTTCTACTCTATAAAGTGGGGCAGACCAGGAGCTTGCTCTCTCTCAGTTCCTGAGATTAGCATTAGAGAGCAGAGCAGAGAAAGGCCACGTGGAGGAGGCCAGGAGAAGTGTAAAGCCAGTAGTCGAGGCCACTATCACAGCCGCCCGACCCGTGCAGGTTCACATTAGATTCGAACAGTTGGTAATGAAACACAGGAGCCACGAACTGGTGAGCCATCAGCTTTAATTCTAGCTTGCACCCGGCGAGCAAGTAAAAACACACACTGGGCTCCAAAACCCACACATTCAGTGCTCACAAAGCTACTGACTTATCCGAGTTTCCTAGAATCAAAGGTTTCTAGCTCACCAGACTTATTCACCACTGTTTCCCATCTCCTCCAGCACAAACTCTTAACAAACTGGCTTCTCCCTCAGCACTCTGCCATCTTGGCTACTTCTCCTGGCCTCCATGTGGCCTTACTCTGCTCTACTCTCTAATACCTCAGGAACCAAGAGAGAGATCAAGCTACTGTTCTCTCCCACTTTATAGCAGACTTAAAACCTTTAATCCAATTATACAAACAAGGAAGTCTCTGATACAAAGTCACCCATCTGAGGCATAATGGGATTCCTCCCTACATCACCACCCTACATCATCCAATCAGTCAAGGGTGTGGAGAAGAGCTTACTCTTAAAACAAAGCCTTAAGCTATAACGACCTGGCCTGCTTACATTACAACTTTTTCCCCACAGCCACCACAAGCATAAGGACAAATAATATCACCTGGGTGATGGGCTTCCATGTGGGCAGCACCATCTTTAACAAAGTGAGCATATTATATTTTATCTGCCGAACAAGAAGCATTCAAAATGGCAGAGTGCTGAGGAAGAAGCCAGTTTGTACAGAGTTTGTGCAGAGAGAAGGAGATGGGAAACAGAGGTGAATAAGTCTGGTGAGCTAGAAACCTTTGATGCTAGGAAACTGGGATAAGTCAGTAGCTTTGTGAGCACTGAATGTATGGGTTTTGTAGCCCAGTGTGTGTTTTTACTTGCCCTCCGAGTGCAAGCTAGAATTAAAGCTGATGGCTCACCAGTTCTTGCCTCCATTGTTTCATTACCGACTGTCCAAATCAAATGCGAACTTGTATGGGCCAGGCGACTGTGAAGGTGGCCGCAACTACTGGCTTTACATTAACCATTTAATATGTGTAAAACTACAATACTGTTTTTATTAGGTTCCCGTCTTTTTCCTGTGGATCTTATTATGCAATTTTGCATAGTGCTAAAGGAATACATATGCTGAGGTATAGAACTGATGGGAATCAGCACATTTGCCACTGCACATATAGTGATGTGATTAGCTAAACTGAACATGAGTATATTTTCCATCCACTCTTTTTAGTTAAGTCACATCGCAAAGACAACTATGACTAAAAACAAAGACTACAAATAACTAAACTCAAATAGTATTATAAAACAAATATAGAAATCCTTCCCATAAAAAATTTTAGGGCAAAATCTAAGATATCTCTTTCACTAGATGAAGAGCAATTTTATCTGTGGTCTTATTTCTAGGCCTGATTGGGAAGCTCCTTTCTAACTTACTAGAAATTCCTATGTAAGTTTCAAATTTCTGCCATTTTATACCCACAAGTTTCCACCTACACACATCTTCACTTAAGAAATCATTTCTGTGGTTTTCCACATTTTTTCATTCATCAGTACTAGACAGGCTTACTGTGTTTCAGGAGCCAAATTGAGCATAAGAGGAAAGGAGACTTTGAATACAAAAGTGAATGAGATTTTTTTCTTTCCTAGACAAACTCAGAGCTTTCATAGTCCCATGAAAGTGTCATTCCCAAATGGGTTCAGCGCACTCATATTACTGAATTAAACAAATAGATCATTTCAAAAGTAATATAGCAAGAACACCTATTATTACTTCCTTTTTTTTCTTACTAAGAAGCATTCTCATTAATAGCTACTGGCTAACAGGTTTAAAAAATGAAATTAATATTCCTCTCTATCAACTCATTTACTGCCCACCATTGGGCTTCAATAACTAACTTGTTTTTGTAACGTGCTTTAGTTTTAGTGGTAGATCATTGCATACTCTTTTACAGTATTTTAAATAGAATGTTACATGTTAAAACAGAACACCAACATCATGTCATAGAGGAAAAAATGGTTTCCTGAATAGAAAGTATAATGACCTTTTTCACATCTCTGTTTATATGTAAACAAGAGGAAATATACTAAATTTCCAAACAGGGGAGGGGGGGGGAGACCAGGAGAACTGAATGAAGAGTAACTTTCCAGGGGGAAAAGTGGGAACGCCATACTGGGGTCTCTAAGAGCATGTTCCCGAGAGCTCTGTGCTGTCCCCTGGTTGAGATGGCGGAGATCTCATCCTGTGTGAAGGCAGAGGGAGGAACTCTAAGCCCCTAGGAAGGCCTGTCCTCCCAGTACCACATTGGTATCATATTGTAATCTTCCACATACAATTATATTGAGCCATCTCTATTAACTGATAAAATTGATGGCTCCTAGAATTTATGTTTTCTCTTAGTGTGACCTTGAATTCAGTAGATTGTAAATCCTACTTAATTCCTTTATTCTCTGGTGAAAAGGGGAGATGATGGAAGAAATCATCACCTTGGGGTCTTCTAAGTTTTGTTAGTCCAAAGCATAAATTTTAATTTCTCAAAGTTTCAGAGCTAGTAAGGAACAGGTCTAAGATCTGCCTAGTCCCCTAGACTTTAATATTCTGTATAACCTGTTGTTGCCACATGGCTGACTGGCAAGTGGAGAGAAGTCCAGAAACCTAAGTGAGTGGGAACATTGTTTCAGTCTGAGTGTTTATTGGCAAGTTCTAAGGATTGGGGTTTGTTTTCAGGAAGGAGTCCTGGAAAGTAAGCTTAACAAACAGGAATGACAGAACTTCTGCTGGTCCTCTATTCAGTGTTATGCTTAAATGTTTCAAAGGCCACCAAGCAGAATTCCGATCCATTACAAATATTGTGTGCTATATAAGGACAGAACTGGAAATAAGACCTGAATGTTGAGTATTACATATATTAGACCTCTATTCTTAAAGACTGGAGTTGCTAGAATTAAAACAAGAATTAATTCAGCCTTAGATTTCTGGATAAAATTCAGAGCAAAATATATACAAAATAAAAATGAGATTTGAATAACCAAGTTAATCCTTTTGAGACACTGAAAGCAAAACTCTCTCATTCTCAACCCTTTCTATATCTCACAAACACACCTCAAGCCAATATAAAAAATTACTAAAGAAAATACAGATATTTAAAGTATACAAAATATACAAATATAGCTGGAGTGTAGTAATTTTCTGTTAATTCTAAAATAAACAACACAGAATTTACGCAGAGCTCTACCCACATCGGCATTTCAAATGTAGTTTTACAATCTGTATGCAGATGTCAATTAATAGTAAGAATTACATAACGGGTAAGAGACCTTATAAAAACATTCAAATAGAAAGAATGCTTTTTGTCTAAATAATATTAGACTCCAGAAATCAATCAATCAAACTAACAAACACAGAGTACAGAGCAGAGGAAAAAAGCCCAAGATGCTTTCACCCTATCAACTGAACACTTCTTAATCTCGCCGAGTCAGCATATTTGGATTTTCTCAGAAGGTAGAAATTAGATTAACCCAATCCAAAAACCTCTGAAATTTACATGCACTTACCTAAGGCTCCCAATACCCTGAATTTTTACAAGAAATACTACTGCATTTTCATTTAACAAACAAAATTGTGTATTAAATTCCTGCTACCTGCCATGTATTGCACTCAATTGCCACACTCACTATCACTGCCCGTGATGGTGGTACTGGAGGTGGGCAGGCAGCTTGGCATCCAGGCTCTAACTTGACCTGCCAGCACACTTGGAGAGCTGTCTTTGCTTGAACTCTGGGAGCTGCGCAACTATGTTTAGAAAAATAAGTGATCCATACGACTTTCTGAATGGTACCCAGGCAGGTACTCTCTGATCCAAACAAGCTTCTTTGCTCAGACTATGTGACATTTAACTACTTCTCTGTAAGAAAAGATGTGCTCTTTGGAGAACCAAAAGGACCATAAGAAGTGGCACAAGTCCTAGATTTAGAAATGGCCACATTTCTGAGGGTTGAAGATCTGTGAGGCACACTGCATGAGACCATCTCTGGGAACACACAGCAAATAAAAAGCTACAGATAAATTGGTGGTGGCCATCACTATTGGGAACGAAGCTGTAGGCCATGTCTGATTGGCCTCAACTCAAACCTAGCTCCACAGTCAACTAACATTCCTGAAACATACACAAAAATCAGCATGAAAATGATCCTGGGCTTTAGACATTCTCCCTAAATGGAGTTTATATGAACCTTCAACGCACTCCTGTTGCTGGAAAGGTACTGCTGTTAGCACCCTGCAAGGCTTCTCATGGTGAAACCATCTATCAACCCAGAAAAGAATGGGTCACTAAGGTACAGTGGCAAACACAGACTTCATCATTAAATATCCACCTGAGATGGCAGGAGCTGGGCATTCTGAATAACAGGTTTTACTCTAGAAAAGCCCAAAGGAGGAGGCACGGTCTCTACCTTAAAAATCTCAGCTTGGCTCAGTTTCTAGGCATAACTTCACCCTGATTTCTTTATCTTTCTTCTCCCATCTCTTAACTCTACGCAAAATTTCAGTTAGCACATCCCCTAACACTTAGTTGTATAATTACAAAAGTTTTCAGTATAAGAAGCCTTTGGATAGTTTTTTCCAGGCCTTAACTCTGCTTGTCTATAGACTTTGAGATTCTTAATTAACAGATTCGCCTGTGCCCCATTCCTGAACCAATAATGATCAAAACAGTGGTAGACAGAAATTTGTCTTTTACTATCAACTAGTAGCTTTCAACTGGTGTGATTTTCTTCCACCCAGGGATATTTGTCAATGTCTGGAGATATTTTTGGTTGTCACAACTGGAGGAGTATGACTAGCAACTAGTGGATGTAGGCCACGGATGCTATTAAACTTCCTGCAATGTACAGGTCAATCCCCCACAACAAAGAATTATCTGACCCCAATATCAATAGTCTGCCAGGAAAATTCCCAAGAAATAAACAAGGAAGTATCTTAGGCACAAGTAATTATCTTCTAAGCTCATTCTTCCTTAATGCAGTAAAATTGATGATTTTCACCTGGAATCTGAATCACCAGAAATCCTCCCTGGAGAAAAAGATATGGAAATTAATGAGCACAGAGATAAAATGTAAAATATTGCAACCATCTTAAAGATTCAGTAGATCCAACGTAGTATCTTTGTATTTTTTAATCTAATTTTAAATAGCACAATGCCTCCTTTCTAAATCATGGAGTGATGATACCTTCCGGCAGAACATCAGTTGAACACACATACTGTGTAGCTTTTCAATGGTGGTGATGGATTTTGGTAAGCTATCCAAACCATTCCACATCAACATCCTTGATTTATGTTGGCAGAAACAACTTCCTGGGCTTCTGGTTCCTCCTGAGCTCTGCTCCACTGCAGAAGTAAGAAATCATAGATGCATGACTGAGCAACATGAATTACTCATATCAGCTATTACCAGAAAATACATAGGCACTAGGGTAGTGACTCAGCAAACCACGAATAGACATTTAAGCTGTTGCTGATAATAACACCTAAAGACGTAGAATGCACACTTGTTAAAATAGAGTAGGGTGTCTTTCCTGAGTGGGCAAGATCCAGCTTTAAGCACACTCTTTCCAGTCCCATTTTAACTACTTCCAGTCTTTGGTGATTGATGAACCATCAGTGGCCGTCACCAGTATGATTTGCTACAAACTTTCAAGCTCAGGCAATTATACATCAATTGTCCTTCCCATTTCATCGCACACTGCAATGAATGTAGATTAGAAAGTCAGTTTCTCTTTAAAAACAGGCTTCTCTCTTCTGAATACACTTATAAGAACAAAAAATCAAAACCTAGTCTTACAAATGAGAGTAAGGGGAAGGTTTAACTTAATTTTATGTTTGTAGTTCATCCTGTGTCATTTCTGAGGTGATCTTCTAGGTAATGATGATTTATGTCCCTATTAGTCATGTTAATTACATATTATAATGCCTAAAGTTCTGCTTTTTGCATTAATTGCTTAGTCAATAGTAGTAAAACATAATCATCGTTTGACTGGTATTGCAAAGCTTTTTTTTTTTACTTTTTAAAAAAATTTTATCTAACAAGTAAATTTCAGAGGGACTGGAAGTCCACAGAGTGGGCCTTTGTGCAATTTGAAATGTCCTGTGCAATTTGACGTATCAGGACCGTTGCACCCAATTAACCTGAACATCATATATCACTTATTGTTTAAGTTGGGCTTCATTACCATGCCAATCAAAACCAGTCATTTATCTGTACCCATGGAGAAAACACTACCAGCTGCTGCTACTTCTTTCCATGTGGAAGAACCTGCGTTCTCATGGTACCTCTGAACTCTCTGTACCTCTATTCACTCTTCCCTGGATAGCACACAGAGACCACAAATGGCAGCTTTATCAGTCATGAAAATGGTGTTTTAGTGTATGTTGCCCTTATTCCTTTTTCTTATTTCTCAACTGCATTTGAATTTGGGCAAAAAATAATAATAATGAAGTTTCCCTAACACACCCCAACATGGGGAGCATTGGCTGGGAACAGTGAGAAACAGAACAAATGGCTGGAATGTGAAGGAATAAAATACACATTCTAAAAGATCTTGAGATTATTATGTATGGGAGGGGTGCTTTGACCTTCGGTGCATTGGGGAGGCTTTTATTGGCTCATGGGGTTGCTTTCTGCACTTGGCTTCTTTTTAAATTCTGTGACTTGGAAGAGGGGCCTTAAGCTTTAGGCCACACGATAAGCCAGCTCTGATGGATGATTATGATTTATCCTGCAGCTGCTTTATATGGACTGTTTTTTGTATGTTGCTCTTTGCTTCTTTCTTTCATGGACTGTGACAGACTAAAGCAAAGTTACATAGCCCTTAGAAAAGACACAGTCTCAGGAGGAATATTGGGACAATTGGGCCTCGGCAATGTGGTGGCTGAGGGCTTCCAAAACCCTGAGGATGACTTCATCAGGAATTAATTGCATCGGGCCTAAAAAAGCCTGGACTTCAGTAGGCATAGGCAATTCCATGGTGAAGTCCTGGCCTTAAACAGTAGAAGCACTGGGTTTATCACATGTGCTTGTGATTCAGGGACCTCTGCATATGCTGGTAAGTCTCAATGCCACACATTGAGTAAGTGGCAGAGCTAGGATCTAAATGCAAGCTGGTTTTGTGCCAGAATCCAAGTCTTTAATAGCCTGTAACAGTTTTCTTTTCCTGCTACAACAAACTCAGTTTGTGACATAAAACAACACAAATTTATTATGTCACAGCTCTTAAGGCCAAGGTCCAAAATGGGACCTAGTGGGCTAAAATCAAGGTGCTGACAGGGCTATATTTCTTCTGGGGGCTCTAGGGGGAAATCCGTTTCCTTTCCTTTTCCAGATTCAATACAGAAGCCTATCATCGGCAAATCTCTGTGACTTTGACAGCCTTGCCTTCCTCTTATAAGGAACACTTGGGATCATATTGGGCCCACCTAAATAATCCAGGATAATTTTCCCATTTCAAAATTCTTAACTTAATTGTATCTGGAAAGTCTTTTCAATCATGTAAGATAACATCACAGATTCCAAGGACTTAGGAATTGAACATCTTTGGGGGACTATTCCTTATTCTGCCTACCATGCGGGCACACCCTGTCCTCTCCTTCACTTGGACGTTGGTCTTTGATGACACACTAAGCTTCACACTCTGAAAGTGTAACTGTTTTCTGAGATGATTGCTTTAGGGGTTGAGGTCTGGCTTCTCTTCTAAATGTGGTGGGTATGGCCCACCAATCGAAGTATTTTTTGAAACTTATAACCAGTTAAGACTATGAGCAACTCAGCCTTGAACATTGTACTTTTTGCAGTAACCTAGTGAGAGAGAGCGCGCAGGCTGCAAGCACTGCAGAACCTCTCCTTCTGCCAAGACTGCAGAAACCCCTCCCCACGGGACTTAAGAGTCATGATATTAGTTACTCTGGCCTTTTAATTCACAAGAGCAATAGAATCTGATTTCAGACTATATAATTCCTTTGGACTTTAGACTTCAACTTGTAAAGTAATTACTGTTTAGATTTTAATTTTTCTAAGGGAATTACAAGAGGATTTATATTCAAATTTGGGGCAACTTCACATTGTTGGCATTTTACTAATAGAGTTTTTTGTGCATTTTTATTTGAATTTACTGCAGAATCTCTGATAGGTTGTACGAAACAGTTGTAGCTGGACAGAACTTGGGAAGGTAAATAGAATACAGAGAACATTTTTGGCCTTGGTGTCAATTTAATTAATTAATGCATTGTTCTGACATTACAGGCCACCTGGGGCTAACTCCATTTTGCGGAAGATGTGCCCACATCAGCTAGGTTGAGTCAGTTGGTTTAAGCCTAGGCAGGACCCAGAGGCTGTGGTCATGAAACCAGTGTGGCATGCTACAGTGGAGCTGGTGACATGCTCCCAGACTCTAGGGGGTCCTTCACTTTACAGTCCTCTCCACCAGACCCCTAGAGTTATAGCAGTCAGAAAATAAGCTACCTTCTCTAATGTCAGGTTTGTTCATTCAAAATGTGATATTTTGGACTCCATCTGGCCTATTCTTTTGGATTTTCTTCCATTGGATCCAAATTCGGGTGGAAACATAAAGGGTTAATTGGGCTCCCATGATCCTCCCAGCCATTCTTTTATTTTTTTCTCTAGATTGCTGTATTGGTTTTCTAATTGATCTCTCTTTTTTCTGTCAGTCTTTGCTGTTTCCTGCTTGCCTTGTAGGCATTTGAGTTTGTCTTCTTTTACTTAGGGCAGAAGATCTTAATCCTTTTTGTTACATGAACCGCTTTGTCAGTCTAGAAAAATCTGTGATCCCCTTTCAGAATAGGATCTATACATGTATAACATCAAACAGAAAATGAGTAATATTGAAATAGAGTTCTCCAAAGTGTTGAAAAACAAATTTAAAATATAATGAATATGAATCTTCATTAGTGTATTAAGTAACAATATCTAATAGTGAACCAGTAAGCACTATAATTTCAATGTATTGAGTGGTATAATTATTTCAAGATATCTCTAGCCACTGTAATAGAAAATGAAAATATCTGTAGTATCTATTGGTGAGAAAGTTATAGGTAATGATAATTCTGATGAGATATGTTGTCCACATTCAAAAATGAAAGAAATGCCAAATTTCAGTAGAGGTTAGTGAAAAAAAAAATGCTCTTTTTTCCTTTTCAAGTTCATGAATTCCCTGCATGGAAACCCAAGCTATAAATTCCAATCAGAATTTATAGCTGCCTATTGTTCATCTGCTGAATAAAAACCCAAGAATGTTATCTTCCCTTAAAGGTCCTTTTCTTGGGTCTCACTCTAGTCCACACCTTACCAGTCTCATTCTGCATCATTCCTCAATGCTGACCTGCTTTTATCTGAAGCAAATATTTTTAATATAACACACAAAATAGTCAAGTTTGTACACATGCAATTAATTTGTTTACATGATCACTCCAAATCCTGGGCCTAATTCACCATGCATTACATTGTACTGTGGACAGTACAATGCTCATATGAGAATGCCATAGCATCTCACCTCATTTAAAAAATGTGAAGACCTAATGAGTTTTCACAGAACTATAAGCTTAGTGAAGGCAGAAACTCATGTCATATTTATTTTTGTATTCCAGTTTTAAGCATATAGAAGTTCACCAAACATTTGTGGAATAACTGATCCACTATTTAATGATAAACTCAGATTTCCAAATGAAGCAAATACATACAAAAGAAGACAAAACTTCTTTAGAAAACAAGGATACATTCCTGAGGAAATTGGCCTTAATTCTTACAATGTCTATTTCATTATTAGAACATATATAAAGTCTTCTCCTTGTTAATGCTGGCCAAATACACAGAAAATGAACAATTACCTTGTTTTTTTCTTATAAAAGAGGTAGTAAAAGTGTGTATCAATTTTCTTACTGCCTTTAGTAGAGATAACCCTCAGTTCTGCACTTCGGGAACTATTCCAGACAGGGTCTTCATAGCTACCTCCTGTTATGATGTTTCAGATGCTTTAAATGCATATTTGTTCAATGAATCATCTTAACCTCTGCACTTTTCATATTATTTAATAGCTTAGGATTTCGCTATTTTTTTCCTGAAATATACAGACAATTTCTCAAACAAAAAAATTATCAGTTGAATTTTATCTAAAGTATTTAAAGTATGTATAGATTAGAGTGGTTGTTTTTCAGTGGTGATGTTTTGAGTGGGAAATGTGACAGATGGGTTTGTTTTTCTGAGTGATAGTACATTAATATATATCATAATTTATTTAAGAATTTTTTAAACTACAGATTAAGATTCACCAGTGGATTGTAAAATCATGTTTGTGGCTCACAAACATTTTTAAAAGTAGAAAATATCAGAATGCACTGTAAATAGTATGAATGAGTAGTGTTTGGTAAAACTTTTAGTGTGTGTTTACTGAGCTTCCATCTAAAATGTACTTCTTAGTATGGGTTATAGTAAAAAAATGAAAAACATCAATTATGATAATTTTATTGAGCTACAGATTAAGAAAAAACTATGGTTTCCCTACTCCTGCCTAAAGTCATAGGGTTGTGGACAGTTGAAACAATATTGTATCTCCTGACTTCATATAGAGGAGGTTTTATTCTTGTTTAAATTTTTTGTTTTGTTTTGTCCATAATAAACCAATTAGGGAGGCAGATTTGTCTGGTTAAGTCAAACTGAGTTTTCCTTACCCCAACACCTTTTGCTTTAATATTTGTGTTTCTTGATTAATATTTTTCAGTTAGATGTACTTTACTACGGGCACTGAAGCTTTATATGGAATATATTTGAAAAAGGTTTTTGAAATTCCTGTATCACAAGACTGTTTATAGGAATTAAATGTTATAGCATGTAAAAGCAATCAGCACATGATTGGACCACTGGAAATGCTCCATAATCAAAGATATACTTATATATCCTTCAGTTTGCCTTTCTTGATATTTAGCAGGGCAGCAAATAGCATAAGAACATATATGTATTTTGAAGACTGCAATATCTTTTATTCATAAAGTGACCAGATAAGCAGAACTATGCTACTATGATAAATGCTGTTCTGTTAATATTGCATTTTAATGTAATCAATCCTACATGTGTGACTATATTATTTATATTGTACTTAGTGATATTGTACATAAATATTTTTTTCTCTATTAAATGGAAAAAAAACCTTTGTAATATAAAAATATTAGGCTTGAGTTTTGGAATCAGAAAGAATTTCCTGATATAATGGTTATTAAGCAACATACCATGGAATTCTGTGGCATTTTCTCCCCGAATGTTTTATTTTGTTTTAAGAATTACTATTTGAAGCTGACTTACTCTGTGCTAATTAATGACTGAGGGACAAACCCTATCATTAATATATTGTTTGCCCAAGTCCATATTCTGTGATTTATTTTTAAATATTTCAAAATTAAGTTCTAGGTAAATTACCCCAACAGTATGAAGTTAGACTTCCTTCAGTGTGATACCAGGTTCCATGTGAAATTTACTTATAAGCTGCTTGGGTACAGAAAACTTGGTATTTGAAGGGACAATTACTGTGTTATTGTGACCTTGGATTCAGCATTAAAAAGTGTCAATCAAGCAGAGGCACAGAATTTATTTGGTTATTATTGATTCTTGGCACATGTTATGCACTATATCTAAATTGAATTATGGTACCAGATAAAATTACAGATGGGAATAAAGCTTGTGTATCATCCATTATCATATGTAATCAATAATCAATTTAATATCATCTTGAAAAAATTAAGCTCTAACTTTACATATTATTTTTTATAAGGGCACATTTATAAATTAATTATATTTAACTTAAAGATTAAGAGTTTCCATATCAGATTCAACAGTATTCTACAACAATTGTCCTGAGCAATTTATCATCCAAGGAAATAGCCCCCTTTCTTATTTGAAGACCACAGATGCCAACTTAAACCTTATACTGTAACCTTCTTCTATGTTTAAATATCTGTGCTTGGGGAATCACATATTTGAAAAGTCTAATTAAACTCTCCCTTTTAAAATTCTATAGATTCTTTTATTAATAAACATTTATATAAGATACACATCTGATTGCTCTGAAGATAAATAAAACTCTGTAGCTTGGAATGTGTTAAAATGCCACACTTGGATGTAAGGTGCACAATAGAGGATAAACTAGAGTCCCACAGGATGGCAATCCTGTACTGGAATGGGGGAATTAGAAATCAAGATGAGAGTTTGAGTCTCATGTTCAGTTATAGCTTCCAGCGTATACAAATTGACCGTGAACTCCAAAAGGAGCTGGGGTGGGGGTGGGGGACAAAATGGCTTACATCCATGAAAATATAAGAATCTAAG
This sequence comes from Rhynchonycteris naso, assembly GCA_037038555.1. NCBI lineage: Eukaryota > Metazoa > Chordata > Mammalia > Chiroptera > Emballonuridae > Rhynchonycteris > Rhynchonycteris naso. Next base: position 79,313,507 of record CM072999.1, on the reverse strand, counting down.
GAGGATCTATGGGACATCCAAGAAGGACCTTTCTAAATAGATATTCTGTATTGAGATCATATTCTATTGCATGTTGCTTGCCATTTTAGAATGAAGAAAAATTAATATCACAAGGCTATATTTTCATAATATAGCTGAAAAGCTCATCCTCTCCTTGAACTCGAAGATGATCTCTTGCACCATTCTTTGACAAGCAGCAGACTGTGGAAACAGAGCAGTGTTTTTCCAGAGATAAACAAAGTTAATAGCTATTCCATGATGGAAAGCTGCCAGTTCTAGATGCTGCCAGCTCCTGTTCAAAAGAACTCACAGAGAGGTTGTCTGGTTTTCACTCACTTCACCCCCAGGCAACAGATTACCTAACGCAGGCAATAAACTTGCCTCCCTTCTTGCCTTCCTAACTGCCTAATCTCTTAAAGGGGGAGTTTTGAGCTGGAGGCCAGCTTCACAGCCTATGTTCCCATGCAGCAGGGCCCTATTCAGTCATGAGGACCAGGTCCCCACATGTTAAATTTAAGTGAAACAACAGAAATAGGCAAGCCTCCTCTCCCCCCTTTTTAGATTGTTTGAAAATAACAATAGTTATGGCCAAGAGATAAAGAATCCATTAAAAACAAACAAAAACCACTGCTGATGCACTTAAGTCTGTTATTGCTAAAGAAGAATCCAACAAGTTGCAACTAAGGTATTCCATCAGAATGAATTATGTGTCCACACCACCACACCTCAGCTGCCAGGGTATTAATGGGGGACCCTCAGGGTGACTGCTCAGGGCCTGAAAAACAAGCAAAGCAGTTGAGCCTTTTATAAAAACTCAAGTCTACCTGTCCAAATAAATCAGATCTCTGATAAGAAAACTAAGATTTCAAGCCACTTTCAAACCACAGCCACGAATGCCAACAGAAGAAAAACATCATGATTATGCTAAGTGTGCCATAAGAATCACCCTTTGCCTATAAACCCCAGATTACATAATTCATGTTGTTTTATATTAAATTTGGCCTATATGTCCAAGATAGATCTGAGGATGAACAGAAATTTCAATCATTCTTGCTTCTTGTGGCATTTTAGTAATCCTGACTAGGTGCTCATTAAATATTTGATGAACAAATGACTGACTCTCTCTGCTGGCGGGAACTGACACAGGTCAACATGTAATTGTGTAAGCTAAACATTCATGTTGTAGACTGTTAAACTTTAGACAGGTTTGTTTTTTCCAACCCTCTGTAGGGCATAAATAACTAATATGCCAATATTAAAGTGCAATTTGTATTTAACCCCAATGAGATTTTATTTTGCTTTACTGTTTTATTCTTTTTGTAATTTACCTGGGAGACAGTTAAACATGTTTTGCAATCACTTAGGTTGGAGGACTAAGCCAAAGAAGCTTCACATTAGTAAACACTAACCCTAATGCACTAGGCTTAACCATTTGTTTCGAAAGACCACACAACTTGAATCAATTAGATGTGAAACAAAAGTTGATGTCATGATCAGAAGGACAGTGAGACCATTTTTAATAACATAGGTAGTGGTGTTACCTATTCCATCATTCAATGTTCACTGAAAATTTACTTTATTAGTCTTAATAGGTTAGGTTATACTGCAGTAACAAATAAGTCACCAAATCTCAATGCCTTTTACCAGTGGTTCTCAAACGTTTTGAAGTCGGGGTGCATTTTATATCCTAAAAATAATTGTAGGCACACTATATACAAATTTATGAGAAATATGTTTTAATAATTAAGTCAAATATTAAAAAATATATATATATACATACATATATATATATAAAGTCCAAGCGTGCTTTTATGGTAATTAAAAAAATAAATACGACAAAATAAATTTATTCTGACATTAAAAAACATTTTTATGTTACATTTTTTGAGCTATGCTTTTTAGAATTTATAAAAAAGAGGAGTTAAAAAAGAAAAAAAATGTTATCTTTTTATAACATAGATACATTCTTAGTAAGACTTAGTAAATTCAGCAGGTCCCAATGTGAATATGTTTTGTCATTCTTGTGTTTATGAGAAACATGAGCCTGATGTGTCCTAGCAATTTTTTCAATGTTTGGCATATATTTGAAAGGCAAACTCTCATTTCCTCATCAATACATTGAAGAATTCCTCTCTTTTTACTCTTAATTGTGTTGAGGGTAGAAAATCCTAATTCACATAAATAGGATATTGAAAATTGTAGTAAAATGTTCAAAGCTTTTTAAGATATTGCCATGTATTCTTCTTTTATAGAAATCCAAAAGGCTTCAAGAGACAATTCCTTATGTTTAATCATCAATCCACGATCAGTGGATATAGCTGTCAGTTCTGTTAATGTTAAACCGAAATCACTGAAGCTTCCATGAATGGGTTTCTAATCCAATCATATTGTTCAGTGTTAAGTGATGGAAAATGCTATAAATTAAATTCTGCCCATCAACCTTCAAGTCCTATTTTATTTACACTTAACTTTTGCTTACTTTCAGAATCAGATTCTTCAATATCATGCTTCTTTTTGAGAAATCTATTCATTTTATTTGGGTGTATTTATCTAAAAATAATATAGTGATATGTTAATAATAAATATAATAATGATGTGTTAACAAAAAGAGTGGTATTTCCATAATAAAATGGTATAATAGAGTGACTATATTTATTTTTATATGTGGGTGCACGGCGCAAACCAGTGCAGCTAGTAATTCCAGGTCCTGAGTGGAAATGGTGCAGAATTAAGAAAATACAGGGCTGGGAGGGCCCTGTAATTGCTGCTGGCAAGAACAAAGCACATCCAAAAACCACATCTTGCTTTATTTATATGGCAAAGTGGGCCATTAGCAAATCAATGAGATCTTTGATCATGTTTCCAAGGCAACCCAAGAAATTTACCAAGTGCAGAGAACTCCCCACCATACGTATTGTCTTAACTTTACACCAAAGGATTTTGCCTCCAGTCTTTCTGGGAAACATGGGGGGTAGTGTAAACAATCCAGCACCACAGTTTAACAGCCTTTTGCAACTTAATCAGGCAAGTGGGGTGGGGGGTTGGGCAGACTGTCAACTGACAGCCAATTCCCCACACCTAGTCCCCCCAAAACCTAAACTCCAAAAACCCTTTTGGTTTTTTGGTCCCCAACGGGCACATATTTCTCTGGAATACCATAGGGCACACCTGGAAATCTTCTTTGAGAACCACTGCCTTATATCAACAAAGGTATGTATCTCAACCATACAAAGTACTTTGCTTTTCTAATAATTCACAAGATTTTATTTTCCATCCAGTAACAAGCATCTAGGTTCCTTCTACCATGTGATGCCTCCAGCTCAGTGTGTCATCTCTATGGTTTTTCTAGGAGAAGAAAGTAAAGAGCTTATACCTACTCTTAAATACCTAAGCCCAAAGTGACATATTTTTTTTTGTTCACAGCAAGAACTAGTTTTATCACCCTGTATAAATAAAAGCACATGGATCCTTGGAAAGTTCTACATGTCTCTTTCATAACAAACAAATGAGATAACTGCTGGGGGATGTTTAGGCATTCAAAAAGCACATACTGACACTTGGGATTTCTGACCACTCTAACATTCATGTTTATCATCCTTTCATTCATCCACTCATTCATTCATTCACTCTCCAAGTCACTCATTCATTTAGTGTACATTTATTGCATACCTATCTGCCAGGATATGTGCTAAGTGATGGCATAAAAAGGTGATTAAAACTGATCTTTTATTGAGAAGTATATATTCTAACATGTAAATAAGTGTATGTGTATAAATAATACTATAATCATAATTCAGTGTAAGACCAGCTATGATAGAAATTTGTATTGTGTTAAAGAAATACATTCATTCACTTATACATTCAGCCAATATTCTACGTTGGATTATGCTATGCACCATGCTTAGCAGAGATACTAAGTAATTTTCACTGGCTACAATGACAAAAGAATTAAAAGAAATGATATTTGAGTTAGTCACTAAAGAGTGAGCCTGAGTTTTCCCTTACCATGAAAACTATTTAGGTCTTCATAGGATAAAATATACTCAATCACTTCTTGCTACAAAATCTAGTAATTAAATCTGAGACAGGCTAGAGTCAGATGCCGGGTTGTCAATGTTGATTTCTCTATTTATTAGCCATTTATTAGCTGTTGACTTCACTTTCCTGGTATTCAGTTTTCTCATTTGTAAAATAACAACAATAATAACATCTACTACATAGATTAATTTAAAGCTAAAACAAGAGAACACATTTAAGTCTTAACAAGAAATAATAAGTGTAGGTTATTATAATTATTATTTTTCTCTCAGAAGAGGAAAGAGTATGCAGCATTTGATTAAGCTATGAAATGAAAATGAAGTTAGTCAGGACTCGTCATAAAGAACAAAGACTGGTCTCTTCTGGAATTCTTGTGTTAAATAAGACAATGGTTATAACTTTGTTCCTCATATGAGGTAATGTTTTCCTAGGGATATTTAACAGTATTTAGCCATCAATTAATTGGCAGTGCAGCAAAAGGAACACCTGTGTTCTTGCTAATCTGGTGTGGTTTCTTAATCACAATGATAGGAAGTTAGCAAAGCAAGTGATGCAGTAGAAGAAAAAAAATAAAACAGTTCTGCTTTACATCACACTGTTTAGTGGGATCTCTAGTGAATCCTAATTTGTTTACATTTGAGTTTAAACTAAAAGTGAAAAATAAATCCAGCCTTGGCCGGTTGACTCAGTGGTAGAGCATCAGCTTGGTGGTATGGAAGTTCTGGGTTCAATTCCTGGTCAGGGCACACAGAAGTGCCCATCTGCTTCTCCACCCTTCCCCCTCTCCTTCCTCTCTATCTCTCTCTTCCCCTCCCACAGCAGCCAAGGTTCAATTGGTGCAAAAGTTGGCCCAGGCACTGAGGATGGCTCTATGGCCTCTGCCTCAGGTGCTAGAATCGCTCTGGCCGCAGCGGAGCAATGTTCCAGATGGGCAGAGCATCGTCCCCTGGTGGGCATGCCAGGTGGATCCTGGTTGGGGGCATGCGGGAATCTGTCTGTCTGCCCCCCCCCCCGCTTCTAACTTCGGAAAAATACAAAGAATAAAAATTCATTATCCCAGGCTAGAAGCCTAAAGAAGTTGAAATATATCACTTGAAGGGGAAAAGAACTTCACTCAGAAAAGAATTGTGATTTAATGAGATAGCAATAACTTTTGGGAAGCTGGTGAGGCCATATCTGAGAACCAGAGTTCCCTCAGATATAGCAGGAAAAGCTCTTTTGAGGAGAATAATATCCCAAGTAACCACAGAGGTGATTGTGATTAGAGGCAGAAGAATGATGAAACATCTTAAAGCTGTTGCCTGTGATGGGTACAGGAATTTCAAAGCTTTAGAAGATCAGAAGAGATGTCTGATTTCTGCAAGAGATTCCTCACAGATTCCTCTAATTGTTTACTATCTTCTATTTTTAATTTGTTATTGGTATCTAAATTTCTTTGTAGTAAGTTCAATGTCTGATTCATCTTTGATGTCCCTCAGCACCTATTATAATGTTTTTATATATTGTAAGACATACAATAAGCATTTCTATATTATAAGAATTGACCTAATACATCTGTGCTTTTAATGCATTCTAGTATCAAGGTACTTCTTTATGCCATATCTATAAATTTATTTGGACCTAAGTGTGGGAATTTACAATTCATCATTTGTTAATTAATTCATTCATTTATAATGAGTACTTGCTAAGTATTTATAATGAGTACTAAGTATATATAATGAGTACTTACTAGTATTTACTATAAGTAAGCCTCTCTAAGCTCTATGAGGCAGTATTTTTCAACTGCTGGCCCAGCAGAACTTTCCTGCTGGTCCATCAAAGAGTTAACCACCCTGATGTTGTATGAATATTATAGATCCAAATATCTTAGTTGAATTTGCTTATGCTCAGGGTGATTGCCAAATATTAACCTGTATCATCAATGAAAATATTGAGGTTGTCTTAGATATTTGGAACTTGTAGGCTCATTTGAACAACCTTTTGCACTGGGCCAAGCATTTACAAATCATGCACAATAGACAAAAAGCATTTGGACAAATTTATGCAGTATTCAGTGCTACATAGAATATTACATAAAAGATGTAGAAATGTTTCCACTTTTTCCAAGATTTTTTGATTGCTGCAGACATCAACCAGAAATTCACATTTAATATGATTAGTCAACATTTAAGAGCATTAGTTCAAAATTTTAACCATTATTACCCTGAAAATGAGGATCCCCTTAAAGGTAAATTCTATATCAATAACCCATTCATGGAAGATATCAACTCCTGCTCCCTCAATCATTGTGAAAAAGAAAAACTGATAGATTTATCTTCTGATGTCACTCTGGTGTCCAAACATAAAATGCAATCATTGTCACAATTTTGGATATCACTGGAAGAAGAATATCTATATCTTAGTTACAAAGCTATTACATTTTTAATTGTATTTTCTACTACTTACTTGTGTGAGAAGACTTTTTCAACCCTATCACTAATAAAAACCAAACCAAAAAACTGAATTGATGTCAATGAAGCACTTTATCACTTGGAAACAAAACTGCAGCCTCAGTTAACAAGTATTCTTGCAATTTCGCACTAGCTTTACTTGAATTAAATATTGTTCTCAGCCCTGGCCAGTTGGCTCAGTGGTAGAGCTTTGGCTCAGCATGTGGATGTCCCAGGTTCGATTTCCAGTCAGGGCACACAGGAGAAGCACCCATCTGCTTCTGCTCCCCTCTCCCTCTGGCTTTTCTCTCTCTCTTCTCCTCCCCTCCTGCAGCCATGGCTTGATCAGAGTGAGCTGGCCCTGGGCACTGAGGATGACTCTGTGGTCTCCACCTCAGGTGCTAAAAAAAAAAAAAAGGTTCCGGTTGCAATGGAACAAGGAACCCAGATGGGCAGAGCATCGCCCTCTATTGGGCTTGCCGGGTGGATCCTGGTCGGGGTGCATGCAGGAGTCTGTCTCTGCCTCCCCTCCTTTCACTATATATTTTATTTTCTAGAAATTTCAGTTGCAGTCTATTAAAAATATATTATTTTTACTGTTCATCTGGTTATTTTAGAGGATTTTTATTTTATAGTATTATAATTAAGAGATAGTGCACAAAATAGCAATAATGGTTTTTATTTTGTTCTTGAGGTCCCCCAAATAATTCTATTTTCACTGGTCCCCAAGTCTAAAAAGATTAAAAACCACTGCTACAGGACAATAAACAAATGTGAAAGATAATATCTTCACTGAGAAGTTTTTACATTAATATATTTTTTATATTAGTAGAAAATTTCTTTTTTCAAAATGGAAAATCTAATGAAAGCTCAATCCCAAATAATCAGTACTTAATTGGTACCCACTGCATTACTACTTAAGTACTAAATACTGTCTTCCAGACATATTCACTAATGGGGTATGAAGGAGTGACTTTCAGAGATGGGTAAAATGAGTCCTACCTACATAACTTTGGGAAAAGAAAAAGAAAATCACATAGGCCAATATGGGTTCTCTAGAACTGTCCTTAGCCAACACATACCCAGCTGGAAGGCCCCATTCCATGGTGATGTTTTGATCCAAAAGCACAACTGGTTTGTGAAATACGATGAGGGAAAGAGAGATGAGCAAGAGAGGAGAGAATGCACAGCTGTGGGTCCCTGAGTCCTTCTCCCGGGGCCTTGTCTTCCTTTGCTCTGGCAGGAAAGGCCAGGTGTTCAAGGCAAAATAACACTACTTCTTAAATAAGAACAACTCTGGCTGCATATAGGTAACACTATTAACAAGATAAAAATAAGCACAAAACCCCCGAGTAAAAGTATCTATTCAAGGAGAAAGAATGTAGGAAGTAGTGGGTACCATGACCAGAAATGTAGTGTTCAGTGGCGCACGGGGACCCACACACATTGCCATTATGAGTTGAATGTAAAGAATGCAACTGATGAATGCCTTAAATTCTTGAGACACCAGACTGCCTTTATTCTGAGCAGCCACGTCAATAGGGGCCATCTTTAAACTGATCTCTCAGCAAGTGACTCAGCAGTCCTGACATTCCCAGTGAAACAGGCCTGAAACAGGCCATCTGCTGAAGAAGAGAAGACCTTTTTAGGTCCATCAGAATGACCCTGTCTCAAATAACCTTCCTCTGCCTTTGTGGCAAAGCTTCCAGAAAACAGACAGGGAGTTTCTAGGAAAGAAGCCAGAAATCATGCAGTTAGTTAGCCAGGGAGGGTCAGCTGGGAGTTTGATTCCGTATTACCTGAGACTCATTTCTTATCCAGAGATCATATATTGTATGCTGTTTCTCCTGGAAGGGGACTTAATTTGCTTTGCTGGGCAGTTTCCCTATTAGTTACCTAGATCCTTAACCCCATTTAACTTTTAAAGTTCAGGGCCTCAAGATGAGAAACTGGACTGTGTCCATACAAAGATGAAGCCACACAATGAGCAGCTGAGCCCTCCATGGAGAATAGTGAGCTACTTTGCAAAGATCAGAGGATTGTGTTTTACGAGGTATGGGTTTAAATCCTCATTCTGCTACTTGCGAGCTGTGGGAAATCTTAAACTTCATATTCTTTATCTGTAAAATAGAGATAATAAATTCCAGCCTATTGACACAGCTAATTGGAAAATTCAATGACATAAACTATATAAAAGCTATCAAGTCTCTCATGTACCTACTATTTTTATTTAACTGTACCACATTCTACTCTGTAATATAACAAGTTTTAAATATTTCTCTTTTCCCTTGAGACAGCAAGTTATTTAAAGAATCTTGCATCATTATGTCTCCCATAAAAAAAAAAAAAAAGCCTAGAACTGTCCACATTCAGTGAATATTGGGGGAAGATCCATTCTGCAGTAAGTAGATCCCTATGCACAGAATTTGTAGCTCTGACAGTTTCCATTGCTCAGTATTTGGGGGTTATTTTAATATACTTCAAGGGGAAATAGCTTACTTGTTTCTTCCTAATGTATGAATTTCAGGTAGAATGCAGGAAACTCGCAAATAGAAAATTGGTTCTACAATGCCATATTTCAAAGCGATCACCATATAAAACAACTCTTAAGTCAAAATCATCAGTTTACCCTTTAAAAATGTGTTTTCTCCCCAGCCCCAAGTATTTGAGTTTTTCCTTTATTCACCTTCCTCTAAGGCCTAGGGCTGATGGTTGCTTTCTACAGTTACCCCAATTAAAACACAGCCCTGTTATATCCCTTTTAGAACTAAACCTATTACCTAATTGACAATTCCTTATGTTAAATTTACTTGTTTAAATTACTAGTGTAGTTTCTGTCTCCAGATTGGACTCAGTGCAGCAAAGTTGGTATTGAGTAGATTCCAGCTCTCCATCTGGAGCTACAACCCCAAAAACCCTTGTTCCTAGAGAAAAGGATGTAACTTCAGCATCATAGACACATGTATGGAAAATCAAGACCCTATTAGTAATAGGTCCTGGCATCTGGCAATATCCTGAATGCACTTTTTTTTTTGGCAATTGAAAGTGCCATGGGAGTCAAGCTCTTACTTTAAATTTTTATAGTTTTGGCTTTATAATTGTATTTTAGTTTTTTGAATATGTTGTTCATTAACTATAAACACAGTCATGTATGCATTTGCCACATGCATATAAAACACATATTATTGTACCCATATATTAAATGTACAGCAAATTCTTTTTTGTAATAAATTTTCTGGTGAGACATGTAAGCCTTCATTAAATTTTATACAAGAAAATGCAACTCTTTCAAAGCAATGGTTCATCTGGCAGAAACTATGGAAGCTCAGAAGGGGACCACCCATCACTTTTTTCCTGCTGAAAAAACAAATAATTGTATTTTCTTTATGGCAGGATGATTCTATCTGGGGGAGAATGAATATCAGGCTTCAACATGCACTTGAATAATTTATTAAAATTATTATCTTATTAAATTGTTTGTATTCCACTCATTAAAAGGTTTATTTGTTTGATTTTAGTTTGCATGCCTAGAACACCCAAATAATCCTTGCACCAAACTGTGAGGTTGGCAAGTCTGACATTTTCTGCTTATTTTATAGGATAATATAGATTGGAGAGTTTAAAGGGTTTAGCTGAAGTCACATGAATAAAAAGAGGTAGAAAGAGAACAGATACTCTCTTACTTTTTTCACTGCATTATGCTGCCTCTTTATGCTTCATTTTGTAAATAAATAAATCAAATATAGTATTTTAAGGACTAGATATTATTAACACTTGTCTGAGTAGATAGGAGTTAGAGTTAAGACTACATTGAGAAAAGTATAACATGTTACAGAGTTTCTCATCAAGTACAAAGTGAAATGACACAGACTGTACTGGGTTAGAAAAAGAAAGTGCCTTTGAAAGTATATGACAGGTAGCCTGGAAAAGTCATTCTATAAACAACAACCAGCAGGCAGACTTTCACATTTGGCCATGAAAGCAAATTTTTACTGAACTTGCCCACTCTCATAAATAATAATAAAAATGGGGGGGGGGGAATCTGAAGCAACAGTCTTCAGGCATTGGTCCAGAGGCATTAGGATATAGTGATTCTTGAGAAAAGAAAAACATATGTGAGTCAAGCGTACCTTCTGGTTTTCTGACTTGAAGCACACTGAACCACACATTAGGAAAGTAACACTCAAGAGATGATGGTAATCTCACTGAGCTAAAGAGGCAGAGATTGAATTTTGAAGCTGTTGAAGCAGCTGCAATTTGTAAAGCAGAGTACTAAAGAGGATGGTGGTGCACTATTGAGGTAGTTGCCAGAAGCCTAAGTGAGGATTAACATGGCTCTTTGCAAGAAGGCTGGGATGCTCATGTGTAAAGCTAGTTTGCAAGGCCTCTCTGCATGGCCAGCAATGCAGTTGAGAGCAGATCAGAGGTACTAGAAGTTGCATAGCACCAAGAGATATCTGTATTTGGGTACAGATAGAGTGGAGAGATCTCACTGAGCACATCGAGCATTCATCTGAGACCTCAGTCAGGCCCTGCCTTAGGAATAAGAAACTTTGTCTTGGAGTGGGGCCATACTCAAGCCACAAGGTAAAACCCAAAATAGATCCTCCTTCACTGAGAATAAAACCAAGCCAGACAGATACAACTGGAACCACTGGAAATTTAACTGTACACCAGAACAAAATGTAAAACTATGTCAGGGAAAACAATATAATCCAGCATTCCTTTAAAATATCACCTGCAATGTCCAGTATAGAATTTGGAACTTATGACCTATAATCATGAAAGAAGAATAGTAAAGAGAAACAGATCTTCAAAGGACCAAGAACGTAAAGACAGCTGTTATAAATATATCCAAGAACTTAAAAAGATAATCTATTAATTAAAAAGATAGTGAATAGCAAAAGAGAAATGCAACTTGTTTACAAAACAACAAAATGTTCAGAAGATAAAATTTCTGAAATGAAATAAAAATATAACTGTATGGGCTGCATATCAGACTGAACACTTAAGAGCGACAGGCTAGTATACTTGAGGCTAGATCAATAGGCATGATGCACTCTTAACAGAAAAAAAGAAAACACTTGAAAAAAGTGAACAGAGACTCACTGACTTACAGAAATACCTTAAGTAGTCTAACACAGCTGTGATTAGAATCCTAAACAGAGACAAGAGAAAAAGATAACATAGAGAAAGAGAATTGAAAATTGGGAAAATTTGACCAAAATTAACTAATACAACAAAAAAAGATCAGTGAACTAACGCTAAGAAATAAAAAGTAAAAGACAATCACACAGTATATTATAACCAAACTGCTTAAAATTTAAAATGAAGTAAAATGTTTAAAGCACAGAAAAATGACAAATTATAATACAATCATTCAAAGCATATCTAATTTACATTTGAAACAAGGGAGGCCAGCAGACATTGATATAACATCTTTAAAGTGCCAAAAATAAATGTTAGCCAAAAATATTATCATAATCAAAGGTGAAATTAAGAGAATTTCAAATAATTGAAAATTATGGAATTCTTTACCAGCAGACCAGTACTACCAGATTTTATAAAACAAAGAAACAAAATTAAACAAACACTAAGCAATTATTTTAGATGAAAACAAATGATTCCATTTGGAGACTCAAACTTATACAAAGGTAAAGACACCAAAAATTATAAATATAAAAAATATTTTCTTTTTCATTAATTTCTTTTGAAATTAAACTGATTGGGTAAAGCAAAAATAATGGCATTGTATTTTGAGTTTATATGTCTTTAGAAGCAAAATACATGACAACAGTAACCCAAAAGATGGAGGATGGAATTATACTGTTTCTTGCATTTATTTAAAGTGTTACACCATGATCTCTAAGTAAAAAGTAATATGTTAATGATGAGTAGTTTAAATTCTAGAGTAACCACAAAAACATAAATACCAGGAGTTGTAACTAAAATGTCAATAGAGGAGATGGAATAGTAAAACTTATTTGATTAAACCAAATGAGACAAGAACAGGAGTAACAGAAGAACAAAATAAACATATGGAACAAATAGAAAGCAATTAGCAAGATAATAGACTTAAATACAATCATATCTATAATTATACTTAATAAAAATAAACCAAACACTTCATTTAAAAGGCAGAGATTGTTAGATTGAATTTTAAAAGAATCAAGCCTCAACAGTGTACAAGAGCTTAATTTTACATATAAAGTCACAAAAGGTTGAAAGTGGCAGGATATAAGAGGTTACAGCATACAAACAGTAAGCATAAGCATAATGATATAGCTTCAATAATATCCACACAAGCAGAATTTCATGAACAAAGCAGGAAACTTCCAGATGAATAGTATTGCCATGAATGAAGAAGAGTGAACTTGAATAATGGGAATGGAGTCATTATCAAGAAAACACAACAATCTTAAATGTTCATACACCCAGTAATAGAGCTTCCAAATAAATGAAACAAAACCAAACACAGTAAAGGGATATTTAGTAAACCCAGAATTTTTCATTTTGCACCCACTTATCAATTATTGCTAAAACAGGTTAACAAAATATTTGTAAGAATATAGTTACTAACAGTATTATCAATTTCCTTGACCTAACTAGCATCTTGAATACTATTGTCTTCAAGAGCATATGTAACATTAACCAAGATAATAAAACTATGCTGCTTTAGAAAATATTATGTTCCATGAATTTTAATTACTTGAAATCTTGCTGCATCTATTCACTAATCAAAATAAAATTAAATTAGAAATTGATATCAACAAAATTCTTATTGAATCCCCAAATGTCTGGAAATTGAGTAACACAATTCTACATAATCCATAGGCCAAATAGAAAATCACAAGACAAATTAGAAAACATTTCAAACTGAACAATAGTGAAAATGCAATATATAAAAATGTGTGTGATGCAGCCAAAGTTTAAAGAAGAAATTTTGTGTCTTATTATGTAGAAAGAAAGGAAATGGTAAAGATAGGAAAGATATTAATAAAATTGAAAACATGTAATAGATAAAATTAACAAAACCAAAAGTTGATTCTTCAAAGATATTAAGTATATTGATAAACACCTAGCAAGTGTGGTCAAAGAAAAGGAAATAACATACACTTTTCCAATATCAGAAATGAAAGAGCATATACCACTACAAGTCAGCACATATTAAAAAGAAAAGGAAAATAAAAGGATATTATCAACAACTTCATGGAAATAAATTGGGTGACTTAGATGAGTAAATTCTTTGTAAACTGCAACTTCCCCAAGCAGACAAAAGAAATAAAGGATCAAAGCAATTCCCTATCTATTAAAGACTTTGAATTTGTTACTAAAATGCTGTCCACAAAGAAAGTAATTAGACACCAAGTGGTGATCTCCACAAAATTATTCTGAACAAGCTGGGGATATGGATTTCTCGGACCCACTGAGGAGGATAAAAATGGGTAGTACCTGGGAGGGTGGGTGTACCGAGTGTCTTCTATTTTCTTTTTTATTTCCATTCTTCATCCTTCTCCACCTTGCTCTCAGCCCCACAGTATACTCATCGATTACATCAGCAGGTACTAGTACCCTTTTGTTTCTCATTGCTTTCAAACCATGGGAAGTTCTGGTAGAAGTCTGAAGGGAAGGGAGAGAGTGAAGTCAAGACATTCATTCCACTGCCTCCTTCACTGTGGGGCCAAGGCAGGCTAGCTGCTTCCCTTGATCAGAGAGCACAATTCCTCTCAGCTGGCTCCCTCTACAGAGCTCTCTCTGCCCCTAGATTCCAGAAACTTCTGCTGCCCTCACCGCCTCAAGCTTAGATCTAGGAACAGTATCCCCACTATTAATAGCTCCAAGCCTCTAAACTATTTCTTGTCATTTTATGCCTACTACCTGAACCTCTGTAAATAGTTCCTTTATTAAGTTCTTTGCATTACCAACTTTCAACACACCATATGTTTCTTGATAGAATCCTAATTAATACAGCTGAAAGAGATTAAGACTTAACCAAAAGCTATAAGTAAGCTCTAATATTATCTTTCCAGGTATCCTTCATAAAAAATTTAATAATACACAATTTTAATAAATAATTTTCAAATCAGAGGCAACAGATCAGAGAAGAGTGAGAGTAGGAGAGCAGCACGGGTTAGTTTAGAAGGTAACATGTTACAGAGGGAGAAATCCTATTGTGGCCTTGCTTTTCCAACATCCCTCCAGTTTCAGAGGGCAGAGTGCTCTGGGTAAGACGAAGCCCTGTGTGTCTAATCATTAGTTTCCATTGTGCCTATAAATTATTAATAAGCTTATGGTTCAGAAGTAACCTTCCAAAAAATAACTTCCTATCATGTCACCTAGGATTCTCTGGATAATTATTTTTTCCTAGGTCTGTAGACCAATCCAGGATTTCTACTAGTTTAAGTAGAAAACCTTATATTAATTCAAAATGTTAGAAAAACCACAGTAAAATCCCAAGAAAATTAGAAGAAATAATAAAGACAAAAGCAGAAGTCCATGAGTGGAATAGGGAAAACAGGAAGAAAGAGAATTGAAAAGTAAATCCAAGATAGTTCTTTGAAATACACACATCAATAATAAATCTTAGCTTGCTTAATCAAGAACATAGAGGAGAGAAACTAAATATATAAAAGTAAAATTGTGAAGAAAAAACGTAATCAAAGATACAGAAAATATATGTGATTATTTTGTTCAACTCTATTCACATAAATTGAAGACACAGTGAAATAAAAACTTAACATGCAATTTACCGGCCTGACCAGGCAGTGGCACAGTGGATAGAGTGTCGGGTTGGGAATGGAGGACCCAGGTTCAAGACCCAAGACCCCGACGTCGCCAGCTTGAGCGCGGGCCCATCTGGCTTGAGCAAAACATCGCCAGCTTGACCCAAGGTCACTGGCTTGAGTAAGGGGTTACTCGGTCTGCTGAAGGCCCGTGGTCAAGGCACATATGAGAAAGCAATCAATGAACAACTAAGATGTCGCAATGAAAAAATGATGATTGATGCTTCTCATCTCTTTCCATTCCTGTCTGTCTGTCCCTATCTATCCCTCTCTCTGACTCTCTCTCCATCCCTGTAAAAAATAAATAAATTAATTAAAAAATAATAAAATAATAAAATGCATTTTACCAAAAAAGAGATCTGGTTGGAGGTGAAAAACCTAAATATCATAATCCCTCCCTTATTCACAGTGAATAAGACCAGAGAGGGCAAGAACTCCAGGGGATGCCTGAAACCACGGATAGTACCCAAACCTATGCATACTACCTTCTTTTCTATATATACATATCCTTGCTGAAGTCTTTGTATAGGCTTAACACTTTATGGAACAACACATCAGTCAGAGCACATTTTCTGTTCTGTCTTCCACTCACAAATTTAATGCATTTTTTTAATCTTAACTAAGCATTCAACACTCACTGTGGTGGTAACTCCTGCAACTTGAGGTAGGATGGAAAAACCGGTCAGAATTTCTTTTTCTTCTTTACAATTTCACAAGTAGAAGAATCATTTTTACCATAGAGCTTGGCAACCGCAGCCTGATTTTTTCTTTTCATAGAATCAAGAAACTTTTTACTCAAAGGAAACACTTTAAGGCTCCTCTTTGGCATATCCAAATTGCCAGTATTACTACTCTTGCACCTGGTAACCAAAATGGCTACTAACTGAATAATGAGCAGGGAGCATCTACAGAACAGAGACGGTGGACAAAGGGATGATCCACGTCCTGGGCTGGACAGAGCAGGACATTGCGAGATTTCATCACGCTCCTCAGTACAATGCACAATTTAAAACTTAAGAATTGTTTATTTCTGAAAATTTTCATTTAATCTTTTAGAACGAGACTTGACCATAGGTAACAAAAACCATGGTAAACTGAAACCACAGGTAAGATGGACTACTGCTTATGAATAAATCAATTGCTCACAAAAATTAGGGGATATTTTATCACTTTATTTTGAAACATCCCCTAATTTTTGTGAGCCATACACTTTATAAATAAATTTCAGGAAAACAGTGCAATCATGTTTATAAAATGAAAAAGGAAAAATCACAGAACTATTTTTTATGTTGAAACTTGCAATATTTTCCTCATGTGGCATAGGTTTAAAAATATAGTATTACATTCCCAAATTAATAGGTTTGATTGGCTCAGATTTAAGCAATGCTTTTATAATGAAAATCTTATTAATTATATATACCGGCTTTCAATTTTTAGGATCAATCTCAGGAAAAACATAGAACTCTTCAATACAAAATTGGACTTTGAGAGTATAAAAGTGTGTCACTAGATTGATGAAAATATATGGCTGCTAACTTCTTTCTACACATAACGGTTTAAAAGATAGTATTTAATATAAATGACTAGAGAAATAAAAGTTGATAAAAGCTAATAAAATATTAAATTGCTTGATAAAATTTAGTAATAGAATAGCAATATTTTTCAATTAATAAATATTTTTAAATTAATGAAAAGATCTTTTTTTATTGGGAAGACGTATGGGGGAGATGGCATGTAAATAAGCTAAAATTCTTTGTCTTTCACAGCTGAAGCTGATTGTGTTAATAAAAGTGGGTCAATCATGAAATGGAAGGAAATACTTATTTTTTAGAATTATGTTTAAATATAGTAACCCCCAGGGAAGGGGTACAGAGTGATACAAATTACATGTATTTTAACTATATGTTCTATACATTTTCACTTATATATTGATTATATAATAAAATATTTTGAAAAGGACTATTACTATAAATAAGGAAGTTTAAAACCAAATAAACTATTTGAATATCAACTATTCAATAGAAAGGTAGGCTAAAGATATGATAAGCAAACTGCATTGCAGACCACCAATGGCTAATAAGCCATGGAAATATGCTTAACCCCACACATAATTAAAGAAATGCAAATGTGATCTTGTATACCTAGGACAGTGATCTTCAACCTTTCTCAGCTCATGGCACACATAAACTAATTAGTAAAGTTCTGCAGCATACCAAAATATGTATTTCTTGCCGACCTGACAAAAAAAGAGTGTAACTTTGATTTATTCACATCAGATGGCTATTCTTGTGTTGGCTGTTGTCATTTCTTTATTTGGCAAACTAAGGGAAAAGAGGTCAGTGCCCCTGACTAAATAGTCAGGTATTGCATGTTTTAAAAATTCTTGCAGTATACCGGTTGAAAATCAATGACCTAGCCTGATCAGGCATTGGCACAGTAGATAGAGCATTGACCTGGGATGCTGAGGACTCAGGTTCAAAACTTCAAGGTCACTAACTTGAGCATGGGCTCACCAGCTTGAGTGTGGGGTCATTGGCTTTAGCTGGGATCACAGACATGACCCCATGGTCACTGGATTAAGCCCAAATGTTACTGGCTTGAAGCCCAAGGTCACTGACTTGAGTCCAAGGTCGCTGGTTTGAGCAAGGGGTCACTGACTCTGCTGGAGCCCCCAGTCAAGGCACAGACGAGAAAGCAGTCAATAACCAACTAAGGTGACACAACGGAAGACTGATGCTTCCTATCTCTCTTCCTTCCTGTCTCTCTGTTCCTGTCTGCCTCTTTCTCTCTCTCTCTTGCAAAAGAAAGAAAGAAAGAGAGAGAGAAAGAGAGAAAGAAAAGCACTGATCTAGAAGGCAAAGATTTTTTAAAAATTTATATTGTTTGCAAATATAAAATTATAATAGCAAGCTTACAGAAAAATAAGAATTCTGAAATACCATGCTCAATAAAATTTTTGGAGGATTATATCTTAAATATGCATATCTTCCAGCAGTTATGCAATTTTGATAATATATATAAAGATAAATATGCAAGGATGTTCATTGTGACATTATTTATAAATTGAAAAATAAAACACAAAAAAGTAAAAGAGCAATAGAGACATAACAAACCTAAAAGGTTTCAAATAGAAGATAGGTTTAATAAATTTCAGTGCATTTATACAGTGGTATATTATCTTAGTACTAAAAACAATAAAGAAAATCACAATATGCTAACATCAAAAAAAAAATCCACAAAACATTGATGTAAGGCCAGTGGCCAACGCCATGGCCAGGCAGGTTCTTATTGGATTCAGGCAAATGGTAAAGGAATTGTGAAGCCAGAAATTGGTGGGCTATTCTGTTTATTCAAGTCTCTTAACTGCAGGTGAGCAAACAGGCAGGGAAGACTCCTTCCCTCTCACTCAGGGCTCCCAATCCACGACTCATTCTCTAGACTTTCCCTCCGGACTCCTAGGCCCCCACCAGCCTCAGCAGGGCTCAGCCAAACAGACCTGGCCAAAATCTCTGGGCTCTCAAGCCCCTCAGCACTCTCTCTTTCTCTCTGGACTCTTCCACCAAGCTCAGCAGGACAACCAAGGCCCTCAGCACTCTCTCTCCCTGCCCTCTTCAACAAAACAGGCTGGTACATTCCACAAGCATTGCCTTCTTATTTTACTTCTTTTAGCTGTTTAACTTTGTAAGGTGCAAAGAGGTTGAATCAGTTTAAATGATTGTGCTGCCCCTTTTCACATCAGAACTACTGACAAGGAAGGCCCCCTCACCTGACTCTCCCATCCCATGGGCCTGTTGACTGGCAGGGAAGGAAAATAACTTGCATGTTGGTGAGGGAAGAAGCTGGGTGGGACAGTGAAATCTAGATTAATAACCAACCTGGTCCTGCAGGCTGTTAAATGAAGTTTAATCAGAGTGCCATTTTTTTTTGTTAAAATGATTTTAATTATTGGAATGCACAATTATTTTAATATGCAAATAAAGTTTTAAAACCTGAAAAAAAAAACAGGCTGGTGGAAATAACCCCTTCTCCAGCAAACAATAGCAAACAATGGCCCCTCCCCAGCAGGAAGGCCATCCACAATTTATATTCTGCCGCACTGAGGGCAAGCACCCCCACCTTCCATAGACTATACACAAAAGGCGTGCAGCCCCAATACAAGTGAGCAAACCTAAAAAACGTTTACCCAACAATAGATAATGAAAAATTTTCCAAAAAAGTTTATAGTATAATATGATTTTATTTCTGTAAAAAAATTCTGTATTATTATATATATGAAAAAAACATTTGGGGACAAGAGAATACACTGCATATAATCAATAAGGTTATCTCTAGAGAAAAGAAGAAGAATCACTTTTACTTTTTCTTCATATAATTTACTATTTTTATTTTTTCCAATGGTCCATTTATTACATTATGTTATTAAAAAGCTCTTTTTAGCCCTGCCCATGTAGCTCAGTTGATTAGAACTTCATTCAGAAGTTCAGAGGTTGCTGGTTTCATCACCTGTCAGAGCACATACAGGAACAGATTTTCCTGTCTCGTGTGCTTTCTCTCTCTAAGAAATCAATCAATAATTTTTAAGTGCTTTTTAAAAATTTCAGTGAAGAGCTGAGAAACACAAAGTTAAATCCAATTGTGTTTGATAGATATTATTGGCAACCCTGATTTTCTCCCTTACTGAGCACAATGACTGACAGCAGATACACAAGCAATATTCTGTTTAGCTTATAACTAAGTAAATGAGGGATTGAAACCTAAAATATTCAATCATGTAGTTAAGGAAAGACAACTGTCCTATAAAATAATAGAAAATACATCTCATTTGTTCATACAGGGTGGGGTGAAAGTTTGTTTCCAGTTCTTCATATGCAAAATAATACAATAATTAATAGATAATAATATAAGAATAAACTCCCACATTTTTCATGTACTCACAACTGTAAGCCTAACCTTGCCCCACCTAGTATTTATATTTTAAAGCAGTGGTTCTTAACCTTTTTTGAGGTACCGAAACCCACCAGTTTTATATGCGCATTGACCAAACCCTTCTTTAGTGATGAATAAAATAGAATTTTTTTTCCCCAAATTTAAGACATAGGTATATGTTTTTTTACTGGTACACAAAATGAGCCGTGCATGAACATCACCTTGCTCAAAGAACAAAACCAACAAAGTGCATGGACTCACAAGAAATTATGGTATTACTTTATTCTGGCCTCCGGGGCAGACGCTTCTCTGAACCCCTGAGACCGACTCATCGAACCCTTAGGGTTCGATAGAACCCAGGTTAAGAACCACTGTTTTAAAGTATGCCTCTTGAATCCAAGGTTCTTTGTGTTCATTTTTAAAGAATCATTTTTACTCTATCTGGTTCCCCTGCCCACATACCCCTGGGAAATAGGCAGGCGCCTGATGCAATGAAAGCCCTTAGGAAATGTCTAGAAAAAGGTAGTTCAGGAGGCAGAAGAGCAGTGGAGAAAAACTACTTGTTTCCATTTTGTAAGTATACAGAGACAGAACATGTGGTCAGGAACACATTCTGCCTCTTAAGTAGTCATTGTTTTTTGCAGGAAGCAATTGTAATTCAGTAAATGAAAATTAATATAGAGTTGTCCTGGCTTCGGGTTCTGACAAAATCAGGAAACAACAAGTCTGATTGTGACATCAAACTCCAGAGGAAGCCAACTAGTTTCTTGTTTGCTTTGGTCTGAAACATGCCTATGATGATTAACTCTATGCCCCCCGTTTTCTCTAGGGCACTAGACTGTTCCTTCCTCACCTGTAAACAGAATCAGGATGTGTCCTGAAGTTCAGCCAAGAACATCTGGCCTTGAGTAAGACACACCACAAAACACGCATTGCACATGGGTGAGGGAGCTGCTAGGGAAAGAGAAAGGAGAGAAGTCAGCATGGGACTCAGACATCCATTTGCTTATGATAAATTCCATCAGATGCCAATATTTATATGCAACCTAGGGGGACAAAATAGAAACACACGTATGAAAGACATAAATCCTTCATTATAAACAGCTTCGGGAAATCAGTTCTCTACCAAGTGCCAAGTGAGACAAAGGGAAAAAACTGAGAGGAATGAAATCTCTCAGTGCAGCAGACAACCCCTTGGACTGGTCATGTTAGATAACACAAAGAGGAAAGGGGCTGTGCAAAGAGAACATTTTGAAGAGGGCTGATAAACAGATCTATACACAGGTTTTTTTAATAGGTGGTTGAAAGTACCTTTTTCTGCCTCTTCTTACCTATGAAATAAGCACCAATACATTTCCATTTAAAATGGAGACCTCATTGATTTCAATTTATTTTCTCAGCCACCAGGCAGTCCATATGGTAAAAATAAAGGGGGGGGGTCATTATATTACCAGACATTGTGGCTCTATCTTCCTCTTTATAAGGAAAAACAAACAAACAAACAAACAAATCATACTTCTAAAAGGAAGAAAATGATTGTCATCCTGGAAAGAAGCTATGAGGCACGTGCGCATTCCTTTTTCCAGAGGCAAGGTGATATCCCAGTATGTCAGAGATTAGAATTCTGTATCATATAATGAAAGTTAAAATTACTATCAGAAAAGGTCATCTTTGACATTAATAACTGATCTGATGGACTTTCTCGGAGTTAACTAAAACCACCATATGGTATGACAGTGGCAGGAGCACTATTTAGGTGCTAAGTGATCTGGTAATTTATGTTCCAGTTGGATATGTTAAAAATACAACTGCTGGAAGAGCTAACCATCCAACACATTTATTTCATAGTTAAGGAACTTGCAGTGAGGTGATAATGGACAAGAAAGAAACCAGAATAATTATCTTCCAACTCAGCCCAGGGTGTCCCATTACGCTCACCTAAATGAATTATTGATGGCACAAAACTGAGCCTTCTTATAATTTATCATGTCTAAAAGTAAACTTTTAAATTTAATTTCTTCTCCATGACAGCTGGTATGTGTGGCTGGAAAATATTCTGAGATATTCATTCCTGTTTTTCTCTAATTTTTTTCCCTTTCCCCTGGTCAATTCAAGAACAGGCTCTGTGTTTCAGTGCCTCAGGGAGATATATGACTAAGCATAAATAAAAGTAGCAAGAAAAACTTCCTGAATTATATCTTCAAAAGCTTAAGCTCATTGAAGAGGAGAGAGTTTGATGGGAAAAAAAAGCATGGAGGCTTGAAAAAAACAGATTGGACAGAGGAGTTGTGCTTCTAAACTGAAAGAGAGAAACACCCCTGCTGGGGGCAGGTCTGCAGGAGTCAAATCTGCTGCAGGGCAATATTCCAGAATTGATTTCCAGTTGTCTCTAGGGGGATGAGTCAATGGCCACTGGGATTTCCTGCTTTGAGGAACATTCCTGCATTTTGACTGTGGCAGGGAGCAACAAAGAGCCATTGCTGCAGAAGGGTCACATGGATAGGGAGAATATTGAGAGTGGTAGTAAGATGAGTACAGTTTTTCTCCCTAACTCTATTGATGGCTTGATGCCTGACACTTTGGTATTGATGATTCTGGAACAACGACATGGCCCAATGGATAGGATGGCAAAGACTCTCTTCTTAACCAAATTCTAGTCAGGTCCCCCTAAACCCTCTTCTTTTTTTTTTTTTTTTCTTCTTTTTTTTAGCACAGAGAGAGAGACAGAGAGAGGGACAGACAGAGAGGAAGGGAGAGAGATGAGAAGCATCAATTCTTCGTTGCGGCTCCTCAGTTGTTCATTGATGGCTTTCTCATATGTGCCTTGACCGGGGGCCGGGGGGAGGAGGGGGCTACAGCAGACCGAGTGATCCCTTGCTCGAGTCACCGACCTTGGGTCCAAGCTGGTGAACTTTTGCTCAAACCAGATGAGCCCGCGCTCAAGCTGGCGAGCTCGGGGTCTCGAACCTGGTTCCTCCGCATTCCAGTCCGACGCTCTATCCACTGCGCCACCGCCTGGTCAGGCTAAACCCTCTTCTTAAATAGACCTCAATGTCAACTTGTAAAAACTAGACTTTCAGCACAAATAATTTCATCCACACTTCTCCACCCATCCACATACACACTAAACAACTTGAACAAACATAGTTTCAAATAACTCAAGATGTAGGGATTGGTTTACAAAAAAAGATAGGTGGGCTTTGAATTGTTTCTAGAGCTGTATTTCTGTTCTGATAAAGACTAAATTTGTAAGACAAGTACAGTTTTTAATTCTTCAAAAATATGGGTTGCAACCTGAATGTTATCAAGCCATCTAACTACATTATATTCATTATATCAATGTTGTAGTAACATAAGGTTATAGTAATTAAATATATAGAAATATAAAACTATGGAAGATATATAAAAGTAATTCAAAGGATATTAAAAATAATTATTAAAGTTATGCCATTTGGTATATTGGCCTAGTGTCATAACTCTGTAATGTGATAAACAGACTTTGACTTACAAAGCAGGGCCCAGTTAGTATGTGTGTGAAGTTATACCTAGATAAGAAGTAGCTTGGTGTTAATAATGTAAACTTTGTAAACTGATGTAAATATGAACATCTTAAAAAGTGGTTTGATGTAAGCATTTCAGTAGATTGACGTAAAGGAGATTCTCCCAAAAAGGTGGTTTGAAGTGATAATCCTGTAGATTGACACCTGTTAGAAGGCATTGACCAGAAAAGGTACTAAAGCTGAGGGACCCCCTCCTGCTGCAGTAGTCGACCAGACTCCAATGTTGATATGGACTGTCTCCACGCTGCTCTGAGCTCTGACCAAAGCCAGCCTAGTGGAGCATACCGACGGGGCCCCTTAAGCTGTACCCAGGCATGCCAAAAGGATTTGTGAGTAATAAATTGCCTGTGTGAATACTAAAACTAATTTGTGTGTTGGTTGTGTCTTTCCTCCAGTGACACTTAACAGTAGTATCCTTATAGCCACCTCAAGAGTAGTCTCGAAGAGGCTGCCAGCCCTGCTGATAAGCAGGAAGGTCCCACCGCATGGGGAAGTCGAGTCAGGGACGCTTGATCAACGTAGAGCTTGGGCTCTACTGGGACAGTCAGGGAGAAGCTATTCAATTAATATGAAATCAGAAGATTGAAAATCAAAGGTTTCTATAGGCCCTGGCCAGTGTCTCAGTAGACAGAACGTAGGCCAAGCATATAGACATCCCAGGTTCAATTACCGGTCAGGGGACACAGGAGAAGAGACAATCTGCGTCTCCCTCTTCCCTTTCCCTCTTCTCTTCCTTTTCCCTTCCCGCAGTCAGTGACTTCACTGGTTCAATTGTGCTGAAGATAG
The DNA here is from genome assembly GCA_037038555.1 of Rhynchonycteris naso. Lineage (NCBI taxonomy): Eukaryota > Metazoa > Chordata > Mammalia > Chiroptera > Emballonuridae > Rhynchonycteris > Rhynchonycteris naso. Next base: position 79,288,985 of record CM072999.1, on the reverse strand, counting down.
CTCCCTTGGAGCACATCAGCCTCAGGTGCTAAGAATAGCTCAGTTGATTCTAGCATCGGCCCCAGATGGGGTGCCAGGTGGATTCCAGTTGGGGTGCATCTGGTAGTTTGCCTCACTATCTCCCCTCTCCTCACCTAAAAAATATAGATTTCTATGTTCTAGATTTAGAGATGTATTTCTTTGGAAAATTTTAGTAAATCCTTCAACAAGGGCTTCGGAGTGTTTTTCTTTCACTCTGTGTTTGTAGTTTCGTTTTATCTTAGGTAAGAAGGCCTGAAAAAATTTACTATTGTGCTCTCAGTATCAGCTTCCAATTTGGTCAACTCTGACAACACAGTGACCTTACAAAAATTCTTTTGAATATGTTGTCAGGTCTGAGCTGGGACAAACTGTAAATATTTGGCAGTTCTGAACAACACAAAAGAAGTCCCCAAAAAAGGGTTAAAAAGATATTACCTTCTTAAGAGAGAAAGAGAGAGAGAGAGAGAGAGACTTACACACTTTTGCTGAAAACTGTCAATAGTCAGTAGTAATCTAGCTGCAATGGAGTACAAACCACATATCTGTCAAGCCAAATTTTTGGAGTCCTCACTCTGATGATTGACAAGCCATGTTCTCACGACTTACTGGCTTCAGCCAGTCTTCCCAGGATGGCCTCTGCAGGCTCTGGGGTGAGGGAGTCTCCTAGCAGTTTTCATACTAGTCACCAGAAATTGTAGAGGAGAAATAATAACTTTTGCTTGTGAATGCCTGGCTGAGACCCCCCCCCTTTTCTCTAGAGTATCTCCTAAATGGATAAAGTTATGTACAATGGTTAAAAGTTATCCACTGTAGCCACTGTAATTCAAGATTGTCTTTGGTAAAGCTAGCCTGCTTGTTCAGCCTTAAGATAAAATTTTGTCATCTGAGGTCTCACACTGGACCCAATTCAGTTTAAGTAGGACCCAGTCAGACCCTGGACCCAGTCCAGTTTTAAAGTCAGAACCATTCTGACTCTGGCTAGTTTCTGGACCCAGTCTGGAAAAAGAAATGCTCAAAATAAAGTCTGAAAGCTTATAACACAAAAGTGCAAAGCTAGGATTCAGGATCCAAGGGGTCTTCCCCATGATCTCCAGAGGCAATGAAAAGGCGAGGAGCTCAAGGGGTCAGCAGGTACATATATATACCTGTTTGCTTACTGCTCTTGATGGGGCCATTTGGTTCTTTCTTCTGACACTAGAACTGTTAACAGGTAAACTGAGGCATACTGAAAATTTTAGGAGTTTATTTGAGCAAAAAACAATTCAAATCAGGCAGTGCCAAACCAGAGGTGTTCAGGAGTGCTCCTGGTATCAGGTGTTACGTTTAAGCCTTTGATCCATTTCAAGTAAGCTAGGGATCCCATTTCATTCGTCTGCATGTAGTTATCCAGTTTTCTATTTGTTGAAGAGATTTATTCCTCCCATTGTGTAGATTAAAAACTGAAGTCCTACAGAAGATAAGTTACTTACCTAAGGTGATGAAGATAAGTTACTTACCTAAGGTGTTTTTGCACAAAAACACACAGACCTAAGCTCTGTACAAATGTGTACCTTCCATTTCCAAAATCTTTAGATAGGACTTCAAGAGTTTCTTGGGAATGTACTTAAAAATTGATTCTTCCATTATCCTTTCACTATTGAACCTGAAGAAGATGTGATTGGGAGAGAAAAGGAAAGCAAAGAATGAGAAGGTAGAGATGTAGAAAGAATTCTATATGTAGAGTACAAAGGAATGAGAGTGAGATAAGCAGCCTGACCAGGGGTGGTGCCACGGGGATAGAGGGATAGAGCGCCGACATGGGACGCTGAGGACCCTGGTTCAAAACCATGAAGTCACTGGCTTGACCACAGGCTCATCCAGCTGGAGCATGGGCTCACCGGTGTGAGTCCAAGATTTCTGGCTTCAGCAACAGGTCATTGGCTCAGATGAAGCCCCCTAGTCAAGGCACATATGAGAAGCAATCAATGAACAACTAAGGTGCTGCAATGAAGAATTGATGTTTCTCATCTCTCTCCCTTTCTCTCCTTCTCTCTATCTCTCACTCTCTCTTTCAAAAAGCAAACAGCAGTGAGATAAGCAGGTTATTCCCTAATCAGACATGGGAGAAAGAAGGTTGCAGTGTCTAGGCTAAGAGCAGAAACAACTCAGTTCTTACAAGTACAGCTAGTATGCAGGTCCTTTCTCCTACTGAATTTGTGAGGGGAAGAGTCACACCCCACAGGGATGGTTTAAGTAGCACAGAACTGAAAGTCTAACAGACCATGCCTAGGCTAGAGAATGTCTAAATGGGGCAGTCATCATGAGAAAAGTAGCAAATCTTCCACAGTTGGCCATATTTGTCTTTTTATTCTTTTAATATAATCTTATAATCTTTTTTTTTCTTTTTACTGAAGTACATATCCTTAGTGACATTTTTACAACAGGTTTTACCTAGTTATCTGCTTATTTATCATATACACATGGATAATGCACTTCCTTCAATTAATCTACATTCCTTCAAAAGCCACATGTACTCTTATTACATAGTCATCAGTTTTTCATTGTTGATAAATTCCTAACAATGACAAGTTTTGATGAGGTAGAATTATACATGGCATAATTTTCCCAAATGTTTTTCAGTAAAGCACATCTACACAAGTGCAGATTGCAGTAACAAACTTAGAGCAAAGTAACACTGCAATGGTTTTATATTTATAGTGTTTCAAAAAAATGAATACCTTATTTAATTAAATATATAACACTACCTAATTCTAGCCATTTAATGTTTCCAAATTCTTTTTGTTACTCATCATTTACAAATAGTGTTCACTGATTTATGTTAAAACATAGGATGATTCCATCATTTGACAACACTCTGGTAAACATTCACTCTTTTATTTAATCATTTTTTAATTTTACTTTTAAAATTACATTTAAAAGGGTGACATTGATCAATAAGAGTACATAGATTTCAGGTAAACATTTCTATATCATTTGAACTGTTGATGGTGTTGTATGCCCATCACCCAAAGTCAAATCATTTTCTGTCACCATATATTTGTTCCTCTTTACTCTTTCTCTCCATCTTCTCCCCAACATTCCCCTATCCCTAGTAACTGTGTCATTTTTATCTATGTCCCTGAGTCTTATTTTTACACCCCATCTATCTGTAAAATCATATAGTTTTTAGCTTTCTCTGATTTAATTATTTCAATCAGGATAATACTCTCAAGGTCCATCCATGTTGTCATAAATGGCACTATGTCATCATTTCTTATGACTGAGTAGTATTCCATTGTATATATGTACCACATCTTCTTTATCCAGTCATCTATCGAAGGACATTTTGGTTGTTTCTATGTTTTTGACACTCTAAATAATGTTGCGATGAAAATGGGAGGGTGCTTGTGTCTTTGCATACCAATGTTTTTTATTTGTGGGGGTTAGATACCCAGTAGAGGGATTGCTGGGTCATATTGTAGTTCTAGTCTTAGTATTTTGAGGAACCACCATAATTTGTTCCATAATGATTGAATTAGTTTACATTCTTACCAGCAGTGAAAGAGGGTTTCTTTTTCTCCACATCCTCTCCAATACTTTTATTGCCTGTCTTATTGATAATAGCCAATCTAACTGGTGTGAGGTGGTATCTCATTGTAATCTTGATTTACATTTCTCAGATAGCTAGTAAAGATGAGCATCTTTTTATATACCTGTTGGCCATTTGTATGATTCTCTTGGGAGAAGTGTCTGTTCAGGTCCTCTCCCCATTTTTTAATTGGATTGTTTACTTCTTTTCTGCTGAGTTTTGTGAGTTCTTTATATATTTTGGATATTAACTCCTTATCAGATATGTTGTTCATAACCAGGTCCCATTTAGTTGGCTGCCTTTTCATCCCATTTCTTTATTGTTGCTTTTACCTCCCTCATCTTTGGGGTCAAGTTCACAAACTTTTCTCTATGGCCAAGGTCCATGATTTTAGTACCTATGTTTTCTTCTATGTATGTAATTTATTGTTTCAGATCTTATATTTAAGTCTTTGATTCATTTTGAATTAATTTTTGTGCAGGGGGACAAATTATAGTCAAGTTTCATTCTTTTACATATGGCTTTTCAATTTTCTCAGTACCACTTATTGAAGAGGCTTTCTTTTCTCCATTGTGTGTTTTTGGCTCCTTTGTCAAAGATGATTTGTCCATATATATGTGTTTTAATTCTGGGCTCTCAATTATGTTCCATTGGTCTGTATGTCAGTTTTTCTGCCAATACCATGCTGTTTTGATTATCATGGCTTTATAATATAATTTGAAGTCAGGTAGAGTGATGACTCCAGCTTCATTTTATTTTCCTAGGATTGCTTTGGCTATTTGGGTTTTTTATGATTCCATACAAACCTGGTGATTTTTTGTTCTATTTCTTTAAAAAATAACATTGGGATTTTGATGGGGATTGCATTAAATTTGTATATTGCTTTGGGTAATATGGCAATTTTAACTATGTTGATTCTTACAATCCACGAACATGAAATATTTTTTCATTTCTTTGGGTCTTTTTCAATTTTTTTCAATAATGCTTTGTTGTTTTCAGTATGTAGATCCTTCACATCCTTTTAAAATTTACTCTTAGCAATTTTTGTCATTGTTGCAATTTTAAAACAAATTGTTATTTTTTTAGTTCATTTTTTGAAGTTTCATTGTTGATATATAGGAAAGCAATAGACCTTTGTATATTAATTTTGTATCCTGTGACTTTACTGTATTAGTTTATTGTTTCTGATTGATTTTGGTGATTTTTATAAACAGGATCATGTCATCTGCAAAAAAGGGATGCCTTTACTATTTTTTCCTCAATATGAATGCCTTTTATTATCTTCTCTTGTCTGATTGCTCTGCTTAAAACTTTCAGAACTATGTTGAATAAGAATGGAGAGAATGGGTAACCTTATCTTGTTCCTGATTTTAGAGAAAAAGCTTTTATATTTTTAACATTTAGTATAATATTAGCTGATATGGCCTTTATTATGTTGAGATACTTTCCCATATACCCACTTTATTGAGTGTTTTTAACACAAAGGGATGTTGTATTTTATTGAATTCCTTTTGTGCATCTATTGATAGGATCACATGATTTCTGTTCTTTGTTTTGTTGATGGTGTATTACGTAGATCAATTTAAGTATGTTGAACCATCCTTGTGCACCTGAAATAAATCTCACTTGACTATAATGTATTTTTTTAAAAAATATGGTGTTGTATTCAATTTGCTAGTATTTTGTTTAGAATTTTTGTATCTTTTTATCTTTTTTCATTAGAGATATTGTACTGTAGTTGTGTGTGTGTGTGTGTGTGTGTGTGTGTGTGTGTGTGTGTGTGTTGTCCTTTCCAGGTTTTGGTATCAGGGTTATGTTAGTCTCATAAAATGTGTGAAGGAGTATTGCTTTCTCTTCTATTCTTTGGAAGACTTTGAGTAGGTTGGGTACCAAATCTTCTTCAAATGTTTGATAGAATTCACTAGTGTAGCTGTCTGGTCCTGGACTTTTATTTGTGGGGAGGTTTTTGATAGTTGTTTCTATTTCCTCCATGATTAGGGAACTATTTAGGTTTTACACTTCTTCTCAACTCAGTCTAGGAAGATTGTATAGTTCTAAGAATTTATCCATTTCTTTTAGGTTGTTGAATTTGATGGCATATTATCTTTCACAGTATTCTAGTATGAGCCTTTGTATATCTATGATGTCTAGTAATTTCTCCTCTTTCATTTTGGGTTTTATTTATTTATACAAGTCCTTCTTCTTTTTTCCTTCTTGAGTCTAGCAAAAGGTTTGTCAATTTTGTTGATCTTTTCAAAGAACCAGCTCTTTGTTGTATTATTTTATTCTATGTGTTTTTTGTTCTCTATTTTATTTAGTTCTGCTCTAATTTTTACTATGTCCTTTCTTCTACTGACTTTGGGTTGCCTTTATTCTTTCTTTAGTTCTGTAAAATGTGATGTTAGGTTGTTTACTTGGGAGCTCTCTTGTTTTTTGACATAAGTCTGTAATGATATAAACTTCCCTCTTGTTACCACTTTTGCTGCATCCAGAAATTTTGATATGTTGTGTTGTCATTTTTGTTTGTATACAACTTTTGACCTCTGCTTTTATTTCTTCCTTGACCTAGTCATTTTTTAGAAGTATGTTGTTTAATTTCCACAGTTTTATGGGTTTCTTTACATCCTTTCTTACTTCCTTCTTGCAGTTGAGTTCTAATTTCAAAGTCTTAAACTTATGTTCAGAAAATACGCTTGGTATAATTTCAATCTTCCTGAATTTGTTGATGTTAGTTTTGTGGCCTGACATATGATCTATTCTTAACAATGTTCCGTGCAAACTGGAGAAGAATATATAATCTGATGTTTTAAGATAAAATGTCCTATAAATGTCTATTAATTCTATTTGGTCTAGTGTGTCACTTAAGGTCTATATTTCTTTATTGATTTTCTGTTTGGATGATCTATCTAAAGCTGTCAGTGGTGTTTTGGAATCTCCAAATATGATTGTGTTTTTGTCTATTTCTATTTTTGGATCAGTTAGTAGATGTCTTTTATCTTTTGGTGCTCTCTGAATCCGTGAACATATATTAAGAAGTGTTATGTCTTCTTGAAACAATGTCTCCTTTATCACTATAAAATGTCCATCTTTGTCTCTGGTTATCATTGTTGTCTTGATATAAGCATTATCAGCTATTGGATGGCTACACCTACTCTTCTTTGGGTATTATTTGCTTAGAGAATCATTTTTCAACATTTCATTTTGAGACTACTTTTGTCCTTGCCGCTTAGATGTGTCTCTTGAAGGCAGCATAAAGTTGGGTTTTACTTTTTGATCCAATATGCCACTTTGTTCCTCCTTATTGGTGAGTTCAGTTCATTTACATTTAGGATAATTATTGACACTTGAGGATTTCCTATAGCCATTTTATGTTTTGTTTTCTGGTAGCTCTGTATCTCATTTGGTTCTTCTCTTTTGTGTTTCTGTCAATTGTTTTTGTTGGGTGGTATTTTATACTTGTTTCCCATTTCTTTTATTTTTTAAGATATGTGTTTCAATAGTGGCTTTTTCTTTTTTTATTATTTTTCTTTTAATTTTATTTTATTCATTTTAGAGTGGAGACACAGAGTGAGAGAGAGAGAGAGAAAGAGAGAAAGGAAGGAGGAGCTGGAAGCATCAACTCCCATATGTGCCTTGACCAGACCAGTGCAGGGATTTGAACTGGCGACCTCAGTGTTCCCAGGTCGACGCTTTATCCACTGCACCACCACAGGTCAGGCAATAGTGGCTTTTTCATGGGTGGTTACCATTAAGTTTTAAGAGAAAAATTAGAGTTCTTTGTCTTATGAGTGCTTCTGCACTCCATCCTCATTTGTTACTGCAGAAATTTATCCTCTCCCCTTTTATATTATTGTCACAGATTACCCTTGTTTTTATTGTGACCTTGTTGGAGCTATTATTTGTATTTTTGATTTTTTTTGTTCATAGTATCTGGTCGAATAACCCCCTTGAGTATTTCCTGCAATGGGAATTTTTGATGATAAAACTTTATGTCTGCAAAAGCTTTTATTTCTATTTCACATTTGAAAGGTGACTTTAATATAGTATTCTTGGCTGGTAATTTCTCTCTTTCAGCACTTTGAATGCTTGTGTCTACTCTCTTTTGGCTTGCCGAATTTCTGCTGAGAAATCCAATGATAACCTAATGGACCTTCATTTATATTTTATGTTCTTTTTCCTACCTTCCTAGAAGATTCTTTCTTTGTCATTGATTTTTGACAATTTTATTACAATGTGTCTTAGAGAAGGTCTGTTTGGGTTGAGGTAACTTAGCATTCTGTTTGCTTCTTGGTTTTGAGGCTCTCTTTCCATAGGCTTGAAAAATTCTCATCAATTATTTGTTTGAATAGACTTTCCACTCCCTTCTCCCTCTATTCTTCTGATATACCTATTCTTTTGATATTGGTCTTTCTGGTGAACTTAAACTGTTCTTATAGAGGTTTTCATTTTATAAATTTGTTAAGTCTCTCTCTCTTCTATCTATTCTCTGTAGCATCTCAAGTTGCCTGTCTTTGATGTCACTGATTCTTTCCTCTATCTGGCTTGTATTATTAGCTAAAGTTACTATCTCAGTTTTTAAATCACTTATTGAGTACTTCAACTCAGTTTTTAAAGTTTCAATCTCCTTGGTGAGGCATTTGTTTTGTTTTCTGAGTTCATTATGTTGCCTATTGGTGTTTTCTTGCATCACGTTGAGTATTTTCAGAACTTCAGTTTTAGTTTATCATTTAACTCTAGGGTTTCCAAGTGATTGAGATATTTTTCTGAAGATTTTTAATTTTCTTTCTGAACTATATCTCTGTCTTTGTAGCTATAGCATTTAATTTATTCTTCCTAGATGTCATTTGAGAGTGGTATTGTTAAAAACTATAACAGAAAAAATAACTTAAAAATGAAAAGTAAAAGTGACAAATACAAAAATATAAAAATTTAAAAAATGATGAGCTTAAACCAGAGAGTAATGTCAGAAAAGTGGTGCCGAGAAGGGGGCTCCTGATATCTCCCCTTGAAAATTTCAATTTATTAATTTATTGTGTTTACATAGATTCTAGTGTTGCCCCAAATGTATCCCTCATATACCCCTCAACATAACCCTTATTCCCCTTCCCAAGGTGCCCTCCCCCCTTCCCTTTCAGTTTATCCCATCCTGTTATCCCCTTTCCCTCTGTCCTCTTTTCCTCTGGTCCCTCTGATCCTTTCTCTATCGCAATTCCATTCCTCAGTTCACATTGTTCCTTAGATTCCTGAAATGAGTGAGGTAATATGATATTTTTCTTTCTCTGCCTGGCTTATTTCACTTAAAATAATAGTTTCCAGGTCCATCCATGTTGTAGCAAAAGGTAATATTTCCTCTTTTTTCATGGCCCCATAGTATTCCATTGTGTATATGTACCACTGCTTTTTAATGCACTTGTCCACTGACAGACACTTGGGCCGTTTCCAGATCTTCACTATTGTGAACAATGCTGCCATAAACATGGGGGTGCATTTCTTTTCTTGAATCAGTGATATGGTGTTCTTGGGATATATTCCTAAAAGTGAGAGGGCTGGGTCAAAAGGCAGTTCCATTTTTAATTTTTTGAGGAATCTCCATGCTGTTTTCCACAGTGGCTGCACCAGTCTGCATTCCCACCAGCAGTGCAGGAGGGTTCCCTTTTCTCCACATCCTCACCAGCACTTATTCTGTGTTGTTTTGTTGATGAGCACCATTCTGACTGGTGTGAGGTGTTATCTCATTGTGATTTTAATTTGCATTTCCCTAATGATTAGTGATGTTGAACATTAATTACTTCATCTGCGTATTGGCCATCTGTATGTCCTCTTTAGAGAAGTGTCTATTCAGGTCTTTAGCTTATATTTTTAATTGGATTGTTCACCTTCCTGGTGTTGAGTTTTACAAGTTCTTTATAAATTTTGATTATTAACTCCTTATTATATGTATTGTCAAATATATTCTCCCATTGTGTGGATTGTCCTTTTATTTTGTTTATATTGTCTTTAGCTGTACAAAAGCTTTTTAGTTTGATATAGCTCCATTTGTTTATCCTGTCTTTTATTTCATTTGCTCATGGAGATAAATCAGCAAATATATTGCTGTGAGAAATGTCGATGAGCTACTGCCTATGTATTCTTCTAAGATGCTTATAGTTTCATGACTTTCATTTAAGTCTTTTATCCATTTTGAGTTTACTTTTGTGAATGGTGTTAAGTTGGTGATCTAGTTTCATTTTTTTGCAGGTAGCATTCCAATTTTACCAACACCATTTGTTAAAGAGACTGTCTTTACTCCATTGTATGCTCTTACCTCCCTTGTCAAATACCAATTGTCCATAAAGGTGTGAGTTTATTTCTGGGTTCCCTGTTCTGCTCCATTGATCTATATGCCTGTTCTTATGCCAGTACCAGGCTGTTTTGAGTACAATGGCCTTGTAGTATAACTTGATATCAGAAAGTGTGATACCTCCCACTTTATTCATTTTTTTCAAGATTGCTGAGGCTATTCATGTTCTTTTTTCATTCCATATAAATATTTGGAATATATGTTTTATAATTTTGAAATATGTCATTGGTATTTTAATAAGAATTGCATTGATTTATAAATTGCTTTTGGTAATATAGACATTTTAATGATGTTTCTTCTTGCTATCCATAAACATGGTATATGCTTCCACTTGTTTGTATCTTTCTTGATTTTGTTTATCAGTGCTTTATAATTTTCTGAGTACAAGTCTTTAATAACATTGATTAAATTTACTTCTAGGTACTTTACTTTTTGGTTGCAATAGTGGAGCGGATTTTTTCTTTAATTTCTCTTTTTGACAGTTCATTGTTGCTATATAAAAATGCCTCTGACTTCTGTGTATTAATTTTATATCCTGCCACTTTGCTAAATTCGTTGGTCAGGTTCAGTAGTTTTTTGACTGAGACTTTAGGGTTTTCTATGTACAGTATTATGTCATTAGAAAATAATGATAGTTTTACTTCTTCTTTTCCAATTTGGATGCCTTTTATTTCTTCTTATTTTCTAATTGCTGTGGCTAGGATTTCCAGAACTATGTCAAATTAGAGTGGTGAAAGGGGGCACCCCTGCCTTGTTCCTGATCTTAAGGAGATTGCTTTTCAATTTTGCCCATTGATTATGATGTTGGCTGTGGGTTTCTCATAGATGGCCTTCATCATGTTGAGGTATGTTCCCTGTATTCCCACTTTGCTGAGAGTTTTGATCATAAATGGATGCTGGATTTTATCTAAAGGTTTTTCTGCATCTATTGAAATTATCATGTGGTTTTTCTCCTTCATTTTGTTTATGTGATGAATTACATTGATTGATTTACGAATATTGTACCATCCTTGTATCCCCAGGATGAATCCCACTTGATCATGATGTAAGATTTTTTTCATGTATTGCTGGATCTGGTTTGCTAATATTGTGTTGAGAATTTTAGCATCTAAATTCATCAGAGATATTGGCCTATAATTTTCTTTCCTTATGTTGTCTTTGCCTGGTTTTGGAATCAGAATTCTGCTTGCCTCATAAAAGGAGCTTGGAAGTCTTCCTTACTCTTGAATTTTTTGAAATAGCTTGAGAATGATAGGAGTTAATTCTTCTTTGAATATTTTGTAGAACTTACCTGTGAAGCCATCTGGCCCAGGACTTTTCTTTGTTGGGAGTTTTTGGATAACTGTTTCTATCTCATTTGTTGTAATCGGTCTGTTTAGGGTTTCTGATTCTTCCAGATTGATTTTGGAAAGTTTCTATGTTTCAAGGAATTTGTCCACTTCACCTAAATTGTTTAATTTTTTGGCATACTGTTAATTCTTCATAGTGTTTTCTTAGAACAGTTTGTATTTCTGTTGTGTCAGTTGTTATTTCTCCACTCTCATTTCTAATTTTATTTATTTGAGTCCTCTCTCTTTTTTTTTCTTGGTGAGTCTGGTTAAAGGTTCATTTATCTTGTTTACCCTTTCAAAGAACCAGCTCCTGGATTCATTGATCCTTTGTATTGTTTCTCTAGCCTCTATTCCATTTATTTCCACTCTGATCTTTATTTTTTCCTTCCTTCTCCTTCCTATGGGCTTTACTTGCTGTTCTTTTTCTAGTTCTTTTAGAAGCAGGGTTTAGTTGTTTATTTGAGCTTTTTCTAGCCTTAAGGTATGCCTCTAATGCTATGAATTTCCCTCTCAATACTGCTTTTGCTGTGTCCAAAAATTAAGAGTTGTTGTATGCTCATTATCATTCATTTCTAGGATTTTTTTTTATTTCTTCATTGATCTAATTATCAACCCATTCATTATATAATATGCTATTTTGTTTCTATGTGTTTGAGTGTTTTTCAGTTTTTCTGTTGCAGTTGATTTCTAGTTTCATGACATTGTGATCAGAGAAAATGCTTGATATAATTTCAATCTTCTTAAATTTGTTTGGACCACTTTTGTGCCCTAACATCTGGTTTATCCTAGAGAATGTACCATGAGCACTTGAAAATAATGTATATTCTACTGCTTTTGGGTGAAAGGTTCTGAAGATATCTATTAAATCCAATTGATGTAGTTTCCTTTAAGTCTGCTATTTCTTTGTTAATTTTCTTTCTTGAGGATTTATCTAGTGATGTTAGTGGGGTATTGAAATCCCCTACTATTATAGTATTGCTGTTGGTCTCAACCTTTATATCCATCAAAGTCTGCTTTATGTATTTCTGAGCTCCTATGTTTGGCACATAGATATTTATAATGATTATATCTTCCTGATGGATTGATCCCTTTATCATTATGTAGTGACCTTCTTCATCTCTTACTATAGTTTTTGTTTTAAAGTCCATTTTGTCTGATATAAATATTGCTACCCCAGCTTTTTATTCATTTCTATTTGCATGAAATATTTTTTTTATCTTTTTACCTTCAGTCTATGTGTATCTTCTGTTTTGAGGTGTGTCTCTTGTAGACAGCATATGTATGGGTCCTGTTTTCTTATTCATGCAGCTAACTTATGTCTTTTGATTGGATCATTTCATCCATTTACATTTAAGGTTATTATTGATATGTAGTTGTGTATTGCCATTTTATTCTTTAAAGCTATATTTCTCTTTTATTATATTCTTTTCACCCTTTGTTCTGTTTACACAGGCCCCTTAACATTTCTTGCAGCATTGATTTGGTTGTAATGAATTCCATGAGTTATTTTGTTTTATGTTTGTCTTTTTTATTTTGTCTGTGAATCTTTTTATTTCTCCATCAATTTTAAATGATAGCATTGCTGGATAAAAAAGTCTTGGTTGTAGGCTTTTGTTTTGCATTACTTTGAATATTTCTTGCCACTCTCTTCTGGCCTCAAGTCTTTCTGTTGAGAAGTCAGATGTCATCCTTATGGGGGCTCCTTTGTAGGTGTTAGTCTTTTTTCTCTAGCAACTATTAATATTTTCTCTTTATCTCTTAGCTTTAGTATTTTAATTATGATGTGTCTTGGTGTAGGTTTTTCTGGTTTTCTCTTTAATGGAATGCTCTGTGCTTCTTGAACTTGTGTGATGTTTTCCTGCATCAATTTAGGGAAGTTTTCAGCTATGATTTCATTGAACAAGGTCTCTATCCCTTGTTCTTTTTCTTCTTCTTCTTCAGGAACCCTATGATGCGGATGTTGTTTCTCTTTAGGTTGTCACAGAGCTCTCTTAGAGTTTCCTCCGATTTTTTCAGCCTCTTTACATTTTGCTGCTTTGCTCTCATATTTTTGTTTATCTTGTCTTCTAAATGCTGATTTGATCCTCTGCTTCATCCAGCCTGCTTTTAATTGCTTCTAGTGTAGTCTTCATTTCTGATATTGTATTTGTCATTTCTGACTGGTTGTTCTTTATTATTTCAATGTCCTTTTAATGCTTGTTACCTCTTTATTTATTCGCTCATTGTGCCCATCCATTGTTCTAAGATCTTTCAGAATTCTAATTATTTTAAACTCTGCATTTGGTAGTTTACTTATTTCCATCTCTCTCAGTTCATTTTCTGGGGGGGTTCCTTGTTGATTCATTTGGATTGCACTTCTGTCTTCCTATTTTGTTTGTGTATACCCTCCTCATTTGAGTGTGTTGTTTGTAGAGCTTGCTAAGTGTAGGGTTGGTGTTTTCTGCCTCCAATTTGTGTTATTTCTAGGTCTTCTTGGGTTGGCATCAGCTGTTGTTTGTAATCTGCTGTGGGCTACTTATCTACTATCACTGTTCTGTTTGCTGTTTGTGTCAGAGTTTTCTATGTCTTAGCTGGGTCCAGTGTGAGGGGCTCTTCACTAAGCTTTCACTCTTACAAGGGTTAAATCCTGAACTGGTGCTTTCCATATCTGGCCATTGAATGTGACTTCCTTGGACCTCTCTGGCTGGGGCCTGGCACAGATAGATTGGGATTACTGCTTATGACTGGTTCTTATCCACCTTTTGGGAGCTACAGGCTATCCAGATCTTGTGGCTGCCTCTCCTTGGTCCAGGTGAGATTGTAAATGTCAGCTGCGCTCTGAGGCTTGCTTTTATCTTGTATTGGTGTGGGAGAAGTTCCTTTAAAATTTCAAGTTTCCCTGAAATCCGCCTTCTGTTGCCTCTTATTGCTGGCTACTTGCTGGGCTTCGTACTATAATTCAGTGATTAGATATAGTATTACATGTGACCTACTCTTTAGCCTCAAGTGTCATTCTACCCATACATTTTATTTACTTATTTTCTTTTTGTTCTTCTTCAGCACTCAGTAGGTTGTAGTCACAGGTGTCCAGTGGGTGTGGCCCCTGTGCTTCCATAGTTGGTATGTCACCGGGCTACCACCACTCTTGCTGTCTGGGGCGTTTGGGGTCAGGCACTGCTGGTGCCAGCCTGCCTCCATGGCTGCCACTGCCCTGGTCAGGTTCACACTTGCCCGTGTGTGCCCTTTAGGACTGCTTCTGTGGCCGTCCCAGTGTCCACTGCCTCTGATGGCTGGTCTGTACCGTGGGCACTTTTGCTCATGGGCTTGGGCGTCTTCTCTGGCTTTCACCCCTGCAGGTGGTGCTGCGCAGACCCACTTGGACCACTTTCTGGGTTGCATTGGCATCCTTTGCTCTAGAAGGCTCATCTGCATTGCTGGAGGTCTACACTTTGACTCAGACCTCAGCAACCGCGATGCAAGGGCCACATGCACCAGCTTGAATCACCACTGAGGTCACCCCAGTTTCTGCTGGTGCTGAGGGCATGCCTGCATCATAGGCAGGTTTGCACAACAGCCCGGACCCCCACATCAGCCACTGTGACTTTCGCCCTCTCTGGCAGGCTTGCATGCGCCTGCAGGTACTCACTCTGCTGATGCTTGAGCCTCCACCCCTTCCAAGGGCAAACCCACTTAGCAAGCAGGACTGTGTGTGAGCCCGAACCTCCGCAGTGCCAGTAGTGGTTCCTGGCTCTGCGGGACAGCTTGCACATGCTCACTAAAACTTCCACAGCCACACCCTGCCATCTCCAACCTGCCTGCCCCAGGCAGCCACTCAGCAGTACGGGGAGTGGTATAGCTTAAACCTCTGTACTCCCTATTTGTGTCCCTAACATGGTGCCTGGCTCTTAGTTCTAGCTAGGGTAGGTGAGCCTCTGGTGGACAGGGCACTTTGTTTCCTTTGCTGGTGATGTTGTTCCCAGGAAAAAATGTTCACTTTAGATTTGGGGAGTGACTCAGCCCTGGGGTTAGGGTGTCCTTCTCTCAAAGTGTCTCCCCCTGTGCCTCAGAGACCACTTTCTCTTCTGGAAAATCCAGTCCTCCAAGTGCTCTCTGTTCCTGGAGCTTTAGGAAGTGGCTGTGAGCGATGCTTTCTGTGCAGTTCCTTTAATACGGAGCCTGGGTCTGAGAGTCCTGCCTCCTTTCAACCTGTGTCTAGGCTTTTTTCTCAGCCAAATATAGTCTGTGAGCCCTTTCCAGGCTCTGGGGTTCTAGACTGGGTTCCAGTTTTGGGTAAAGAAACCTACAACTTGCTGGACAGCCCTCCCCATTGCAAAAATTCCTTCAGACTGCCACTCGCTCCCGGAGCAGGGCAGCCCTTTCTGCATCTCTGCCTTTCCTACCAGTCTCAGTGTGGGTTCTTTGGAGGTCCTTGGCTGTAGAATCCTCTTAGTTTAGTCCAAAGTTTGTCTTTCACGATAAGTGTTCTCAGATTTAAGTTGTTATCCACCTTGGTTTTGGGAAGTGGGAGTTAGAGCATCTGCCTACTTTGTGGCCATCATGAACCTCTCCCTTTGAAATTTCAACAAATTCACAACTAAAGACAGAGAAAAAAAATCTCAAGAACACCTGAAATATACACACATCAGACAAAGGTATGATTGGGTGAAAATTTGGCTGATAAAATCATCTACTCTGAAGGAAATAAGATGAAGAATGGAGAATGAAATATTTATCTTTCCTTACTGATCTGAGGAAGGGTCACTTTCATCTGGAACCGAGTGAAGAAGAGGAACTGAGGCAGAGGGAAGAAGCTGGGATAGCATGGATGATCAGAGAGAATGTGCTGACTCTGCCTGAGATTGTGAACACTGTGTGAGCACGGGCGACAGGCTCCGACAAAGGTTGCCAGTGTGGGGTTACAGTGGGAGCCAACACCAGCACCAGCATCTTTGTGAGGTTCCAGCTCCATGATTGCTGGTAGTGTGCGAGTGGCTCCACCTGGCACCTCTGGCATGGGCATATGCACTTGCGGGCTGGAGGGCTTAGCCTGAGATTTTCAGTGGTAGACATCTGCATGGGCTATTGCCAGTGTCTTTGTGTACTCCCAGCTCCACAACCACCAGCAAGGAAAGTGCACAAGGGCCGAGATCCCTAGGTCTGGGACTACCCAGGTTGGGTGCCTCCACTGTTGATACAGGTTTCAAAGTGTATTCCTGCATTCTGCCTCTGACTGAGATAACAGGCACTATGCGCTTAAGTGGGTGGGACCAGACCTCCATGTGCACTACTAAAGTTGAGGGGGCTGGGTGTGCACGTGACTTGCTATGGGATACCAAACAGTGCGCAAAAGAAAAGCCTGTGCAGATTAGACCCGTGAAGCGCTGAGGTGTACTAGACATGCACAGGGCCCCTTAGAAGGGCACTTGGTCTGTAATCAGATCAGAGCCCTGCCTAGTCTAACTAGTGTCTCTGGTTGGCACAGCCTTACCCATAACTGTGCTTTGAATGGCACTGGAGGAAGGACCTGGCAGCTCTTAGAGCCTCTTGCTATTAAAAGAGTGGCTGAGGAGAACCTCACAGCTAAGTCTCCAGGCTGCTAGCTCAGGTGGGAGAGACTAGGGGAGAGGCATCTGGAAAACCAACTGAGACTGCAACTGTAAGAGCCTCCAAGCCCTAACAAGCCCCACCTACCAACATAATTGAGGCCCAGGATATATCATTGCCTCAGTAACAACAGCAAACCTTTGCTCAAGAGCTCCATGGGGGTAAAACCTGTAGTACAGCACCACATGCTGAAAAGCAATAAGCAACCTCTCAAAGCCAGGAAGAAATTACATTCTTTATAAATTTCTTTTTTTCCATTTTGGTCATTTTATCTTTTTTCCTTTTTATTTATTTTCTTTTCCTTTTGAAATTCACTGTCCATAGTTGTTACATTTTTCATTTTTATTATTTTATGAGGATTTCATTTCAAAAATCTTTACATTTCTTTCCCTTTTTTCTTTTTCTCTCATTCAATCATCATTTATCAACAAATTCTATTCTGGATTTATATTTTTCTTTGTGGCATTTTACATGTTTTTTAATTCATTTTCTATCTCTTTTGTCATTTTTCCTCAGTTCCTGCTCCCTGTTCTCTGAAGATTTTGTTCCACTTATCATTATAGAACTTTCATTTTTCACTGTATTTTCCAATTTTTATTTTATATTTTAAAATTATCTCTTACTACTGTTATTAACAATACCACTCTCAAATGCCACTAAGAAAAAATAAACCAAATATCATGAATACAAAAATAGAGATATAGCTCAGATAGATGATGAAAAATTTCTAGAAAATAATTTTTAATTGCTTGAAAACCTTGGACTTAAATGACAGAGAATTAAAGATTGAAGTCCTAAAAATAATCAGGGAAATACAAGAAAGCATGGAAAGACAATTTAGAGAGCTCAAAAAAAAAAAAAAACAATTTAATGAACAAAAAGAATAATTCACCAAAAAAATTGAAACTACAAAGGAACCAAACAGAGATGAAAAATTCAATACATGAACTGGAAAATTAGGTAACAAGCTTAGCTAATAGAATAGGACAAATAGAAGAGAGAATTAGTGATATAGAAGACAGGCAACTAGAGATACTACAGAGAGAAGAGAAGAGAGACTCACAAATTTAAAAAAATGAGAAATTCTTACAGAAATTATCTGACTCCATCAGAAAGAGCAACATAAGAATAATGGGTATATCAGAAGGAGAAGAGAGAGAAAATAGAATGGAGAACATATTCAAACAAATAATCAATGAGAATTTCCCAAGCCTATGAAAAGAATTAGAGCCTCAAATACAAGAAGTGCCTGACCCGGCAGTGGTGCAGTGGATAGAGCATCGGACTGGGATGCGGAAGACCTAGGTTCAAGACCCTGAGGTTGCCAGCTTGAGCGTGGGCCCATTTGGCTTGAGCAAAAGCTCGCCAGCTTGAACCCAAGGTTGCTGGCTCCAGCAAGGTGTGGCCCGGTCTGCTGAAGGCCCGCAGTCAAGGCACATATGATAAAGCAATCAATGAACAACTATGGTGTCGCAACGGCAACGAAAAACTAATGATTGATGCTTCTCATTTCTCTCTGTTCCTGTCTGTCTGTCCCTACCTATCCCTCTCTCTGACTCTCTCTCTCTGTCCCTGTAAAAAAAAATCCAAGAAGCAAACATAACACCATGTTACCTTAACCCAAACAGACCTACTTTAAGACACATCATAATGAAATTATCACAAACCAATGACAAAAAAAAAATTCTCAAGGCAGTCAAGAAAAAGAAGAATACAACATATAATGGAAGGCCCATTAGGCTATCATCAGATTTCTCAGCAGAAAATTTACAAGCCAGAAGAGAGTGGACCCCAATATTTAAAGTACTGAAGGAGAGAAACTTCCAGCTAAGAATACTATATCCATCAAAGCTATCCTTCAAATATGAAGGGGAAATAAAAACATTAACACATATAGAAATGATGAGGGAATTTATTACCAGAAAACACCCACTTCAGGATGTACTAAAGGGGGTTAAACGACCAGATACAAAGAACAAAACAAAACAAAATTACAAGTAAAAGCTCCAAAACGATCACAATAGAAACAAGATTAATCTGTGACAACAAAAACAATAATGGGGAGAGGACAAAGATTAACAGTAGCCAAGGAAAATGGAGTGCAGAAGTTCTCATGAGATAATGTACTACAATGAATATGATATATATCCTTTTTATTACCTAATGGTAACCACTCTTGAAGAAGCCACTACAGAAACACATGGCTTAAAAAAAGAAGAAAGGAAAGAAGTATGAAATACAACCAAACAAAAGAGAAGAACCAAACAAGATACAGAGCTATCAGAAAGCAATGTATAAAATAGCAATAAGAAACCCTGAAGTGTCAATAACCACATTAAATGTAAAAGGATTGAAATCACCAATAAAAAGACACAGAGTAGCAGAGTGTATCAAAAAAAGTCCAACGGTATGCTGCCTTCAAGAAACACATCTAAGCTACAAGAATAAAAACAAATTCAAAGTGAAAGTTTGGAAAACAATTCTCCAAGCAATTAACATCCAAGGAAAAGCAGGTATAGCCATACTCATATCTAACAATGCCAACTACAAGGCAGCGAAGGTAATCAGAGACAAAGATGGTCATTTCATAATGATAAAGGGGACACTGAATCAAAAATACACAACACTTCTTAATATATATGCACCAAACCAAGGAGCACCAAAGTATATAAGACATCTACTAACTGATCTAAAAATAAAAACCGACAAAAATACAGTTGTACTTGGAGACCTCAATACACTGTCACAATTCTAGTTCATTCATCAAAACAGAAAATTAATAAAGAAATATTGGCCTTAAATGAAACACTAGAACATTTGAATATGATAGACATCTACAGGACATTTCATCCCAAATGCCAGAGTATACATTTTTCTCAAGTGTACATGGAACATTCTTAAGAATTGGACCGTATGTTGGCCACAAAATTAACATCAACAAATTCAGGATGATTGAAATTATACCAAGCATATTCTCTGACCATAAAGCTTTGAAACTAGAATTCAACAGCAGAAAAAGAAGTAAACAAACCCACAAAAAAGTGGAAATTAAACAACATACTTCTAAAAAATGAGTCACAGAAGAAATAAAACAGAGATCAAAAGATATATACAGACAAAAATAACAATACGACATATCAGAATCTATGGGATGCAGCAAAAGCAGTAATAACAGGGAAGTTCATTTCACTACAGGCCTATATGAACAAACAAGAGAGAGCCTAAATAAACAACTTAACTTCACATCTTAAGTAACTAGAAAAAGAAGAACAAAGACAACCCAAAACCAACAGAAGAAAGGAAATAATAATCAGAGCAGAAATAAATTAAATGGAGAATAGAAAAACTATTAAAAAAATCAATAAAACAAGGAGCTGGTTCTTTGAAAGAATCAACAAAGTTGACAAACCCTTGCAAGACTCACTAAGGAGAAAAAGAGAAAGGATTCATATAAACAAAATCCAAAATGAAAGAGAAAATATTACCACAGATATCATAGATATACAAAGAATTATCGTAGAATATGATGAAAAACTATATGCCACCAAATTTAACAATCTAGCAAGAATGGATAAATTCCTAGAGCAATACAATCTTCCTAGACTTAGCCACGAAGAAGTAGATAGCCTAAACAGACTCATAAGCAGGAAGGAAATAGAAACAACTACCAAAAACCTCCCAAAAAATAAAAGTCCAGGGCCAGACGGCTATACTAGTGAATTCTATCAAACATGCAAAGACGATTTGGTTCCTATTCTACTCAGTCTTCAAAAAAATTGAAAAAGAAGCAATACTTCCAAACACATTTTATGAGGCCAAATTAACCGTCATATCAAAACCTGGGAAGGAGAACACAAAAAGAGAAAACTACAGACCAATATTTCTAATGAATACAGATGCTAAAATTCTAAACAAAATACTAGCAAATCGAATAGAACAACACATTATAAAAATAATTCATCATGAACAAGTGGGATTCATCCCAGAATCACAAGGATGGTTCAGCATACATAAAACAGTTAATGTATTACACCATATCAATAAAACAAAGAATAAAAACCACATGATCCTATTAATAGATGCAGAAAAGGCATTTGATAAAATACAACATCATTTTATGTTTAAAACACTCAACAAAATGAGTATAAAAAGAAAATATCTCAACATAATAAAGGCCATTTATGACAAACCATCAGCTAACATCATATTAAATAGCAAAAAACTGAAAACTTTTCCTCTAAAGTCAGAAACAAGACAAGGCTGCCCACTCTCTCCACTCTTATTTATGTAGTCCTGGAAGTTCTAGTTAGACCGATCAGACAAGAGCAAGAAATAAAAGGTATTCATATTGGAAAAGAAGAAGTAAAGGTTTCACTTTTTGCAGATGATATAATCCTGTACATCAAAACCCTGAAGATGCCTGACCGGGCGGTGGTGCAGTGGATGGAGCATCGGACTGGGATGCAGAGGACCCAGGTTCAAGACCTCAAGGTCGCCGGCTTGAACACGGGCCCATCTGGCTTGTGCAAAGGCTTGCCAGCTTGGACCCAAGGTCGGTGGCTCAAGAAAGGGGTTGCTCGGTCTGCCGAAGGCCCACGGTCAGGTCACATGTGAGAGAGTGATCAATGAACAACTAAGGTGTCACAACGAAAAACTGATGATTGATGCTTCTCGTCTCTCTCCATTCCTGTCTGTCTGTCCCTATTTATCCCTCTCTCTGACTCTCTCTCTGTCCCTGTAAAAAAATTAAAAAAATAAATAAATAAAAACCCTGAAGACCCACAAAAGGACTATTAGAAACAATAAATCAACACAGTAAGGTCACAGGATACAAAATTAATATACAGAAGTCTATTGTCTTTCTATATGCCAACAATGAAACATCAGAAAATGAACTCAAAAAAATAATTCCTTTTACGGTTGTAACAACAGAAATAAAATACATAGGAATAAACATAACAAAGAATGCAAAGGACCTATATAATAAAAACAACAAAGCATTGTTAAGGGAAATGAAAAAATATACTATAAAATGAAAAAATATTTCTTGTTCTTGGATAAGAAAAATAAATATAGTCAAAATGACCTTATTACCCAAAGAAATATACAAATTTAATTCAATTCCCATCAAAATTCCAACATCATTTTTTTAAAAAATGGAACAAAAACTCATCAGGTTTATATGAAACTATGAAAAACTCTGAATAGCCAAAGTGATTCTAAGGAAGAGGAATGAAGCTGGGGGCATTACAATACCTGACTTCAAATTATATTATAGAGCCATGACAATCGAAACAGCATGGTATTGGCAGAAAAATAGACATTCAGACCAATCAAACAGAATAGAGAGCCCAGAAATAAAACCACATGTATCATATAGATGGTCAAATCATCTTTGATAAAGGAGCCAAAAACACAATGGGGAAAAGAAAGACTCTTCAATAAATGGTGCTGGGAAAACTGGAAAGCCACATGTAAAAGAATGAAACTAGACTACAGTTTGTCCCTTTGTACCAAAATTAATTCAAAATGGATCAAAAACCTAAATATAAGACCCAAAACAATAAATTACATAGAAGAAAACATAGGTAACTAAACTCATGGACCTTGACCATAAAGAACATTTTATGAATTTGACTCCAAAGGCAAGAGAAGTGAAGGCAAAGATAAATGAATGTGACCACATCAGACTAAGAAGCTTTTGCATAGCAAAAGAAACTGACAACAAAAAGCCAACTAAATGGGAGATGATATTTTTAAATCAGATAAGGGCCTAATATGCAAAATATACAAAGAACTAACAAAACTCAACAACAAACAAGCAAACAATCCAATAAAATGTGGGAAAAGAATATGAACAGACACTTCTCCCAGGAAGAAATACAAATGGCCAAAATATATATGAATAGATGCTCATGCTCATTTTCACTAGCTATGAGGAAAATGCAAATCTAAACTTCAATGAGATACCACCTCACACCTGTTAGATTAGCTATTATCAACAAGACAGGTAACAACAAGTGTTGGAGAGCCTGTGGAGAAAAGGAACCCTCATCCACTGTTTGTGGGAATGTCAAGTAGTACAACCATTATGGAAGAAAGTATGGTGGTTCCTCAAAAAATTAAGAATAGAACTTCCATATGACCCAGCAATCCCTCTACTGGGTATATACCCCCAAACCTCAAAAATATTGGTACGTAAAGACACATGCAGCTCCATGTTCATTGCAGCATTGTTCACAGTGGCCAAGACATGGAAAAAAACAAAAACCCCTTCAATAGAAGATTGGATAAAGAAGATGTGGTACATATACACTATGGAATACTACTCAGCCATAAGAAATGATGACATCAGATCATTTACAACAACGTAGATGGACCTTGATAACATTATAATAAGTGAAATAAATAAATAAGGAAAACTAAGAACTGCCATTCTATTTTCTGTCTCTATAAATTTGACTATTCTAGGATCCTCATATAAGTGGAATCATACAATATTTGTTCTTCTGTGTCTGGCTTATTTCACATAGCATAATAATGTCCTCAAGGTTCATCCATACTGTATCATATGTCAGAAATTCATTCTTCTTTAAGAATAAATAATACTCCATTGTATGTATATTGAATTTTTAAAAATATTTGTTTAAATTAATTACATGCATTGTATTTACGGGGGCGGAGGGTCCTCAGGTGACAACACAGTTCCATTCTTATAACAGTGACATAACCCAAATTTTGGTGTAAGTTGAAACACACCCTAGCATAAGTCACTTACCTATCCTAACACAGTTATAAATCATAATCTAGAACATAAAGACACAACTAAACCACAGAAAATGTAAAAGGACATAAATATACTGTATTGTACACTGTACTGTATTAACAGAAAAAAATGACAAAAAATGAGTGTAAAAAAAATTCTTACCTTTATTTCTGTAGCTGGCTTTGCACACTGAAAGGAATATTGCAGGGTGGGAGAGAGTGACCTATTGGCAGGAGGAAGCTGGAGAGGCAGGCGAACCTGCAGAAGGTGCTAGAAATACTGGGTCAGGTGAATCAGGACTGTCTAAGGAACATGCAGGAGACGCTGGGGATGATTCTACCTGTACTATAGGTGTTTCATCTCGAGAAGCAGCCGATGTAGAGGGTACAGGATCTGTTGCAGGCCTCTACCTTCTTAAAGAATTGTTCCAGGCTAGTCTGGAAGGTTGATGACCTCTTTCAAAATCTGTCTATAGGATTGCGAGGCATCCATAACAGCTCTGGAGACCTTACTGAATCTGTCATCGACGGGGTCCTCAGCCTGAAATTTTGACAAATCATCCTCAACCATAGTAAAACCTTCTGCCAAACCCTTGGTGGTAAATCTCTTGGGTTCTGGGGTTTCTATCTCTTCCTGTTCAATCAGCTGCTTCTCCAGCTGAATGATGTCCTTAACAAATATCTACTTTCCATGTAATCTCAGTAGCTTTGTGACATTTATTGTGATGGCTTTCCTCTTCTTTGAAGCACTACTGTCAGAAGACTCTGACTTTCATTTAGAAGCCGTGATAAAGGTAAAAAAGTGTCCAAAGAAAGCAACACAAATGGAACACTTGTGCTTTTAACAGTACAATAGTCATAGGTAAGCGTACTGGGGGACTCCAACTTCCTCACTCATTCCTCGCTGTGCACAACCAAACTAGTTCGCCCAGGTACTCTATAAATGACACTAACAGTGTCAGCCTAAACACTCACATCTCAATGTTTTTAAGTTTTTATGGGAATGAGCATCGTAAACTTGAAATATCATTTGTCAAGATGGTTGTAACACAAGGACCTCTGTATTTGTTGGTCTGTTTCTTTGTTCCTGGATATGAGGTTGTTTACACCTGTTGGCATTGTGAATAATGCTGCTATGAAAATGGGTTGATAAATATATGCTAGAGTCTCTGCTTTTACTTCTTTTAAAATGAAGTGGAATTTCTAGATCAAATGGTAATTCTATGTTTAACTTTTTGAGGAGTTATCATACTGTTTTTCTCGTGGTTATATCATTTTATATTCCCTCAAGCGATGCATAAGGAGTCCCAATAGAAATTCTCCACAACCTCATCAACACTTGTTATTTTGTTTTATATAATAGCCTTCCTCATGGATGTGGAATGTTATTACATTGTGGCTTTGATTTGCATTTCCCTAATGATTGATGATGCTGAGTTGCATTTATTCCTGGATAGCCATTAACTTGAAAGGAGACTGCCTGGGCTCAAACTTTAGCTCTACCACTTATCTCTTCTGTGACCCTGAATAGGTCTTTAATCTCTATAAGCCTTAGTTTCCTCATTTGAAAATGGAGAAAATAAATTGCTTATTTTATTAAGCCTTTGTGAAGATTGAACAATTTATGTAGAAAGCTAGCTTGGTACCTGAAACATGCCATGGATTCATGAAGGGGTAGCATTTACTTTCGATCATATTGTTCTTGCCATTATAACCATTATTATTATTAGTTTAGAATTTATCACATTTTGTAAGCAAAAATACATATATACTGTACTCTAATGTAGTGTGAGCTCTTTTAGGAAACCCATTGGCTTCCTAAATGCTCGAGTGCAGCTATACATTACAAACACCATATAAACTGATAGGTCTTTAAGCCTAGAAATATCTGTGAACAGCTAGAATTTTAAATAATCATGAACAAAGTTAGTCTCATAAAAGTTTCATTAAAAGCCTAAATGTCTGCAAAGAAATTAACTGCGTGAAATAACTAAAGAACTAAAAGTAAATGTTTTCTGTTTCTGATTAGAGCCAGGTGTAGAGTAGATTGTACATAGATGCTTCATGAAGCAATTAAAAGGAACTCTTCTTTCTCCAGCCAAAACCAAGTTGGTAAATGCAAGTGCCTGAAACCACAATTAGAACACAGCCTGTGACACAATCTGGACACAACCAGGGCTGAGATCAGACTTGGAAAGGGTCCTTCTCTCCTCTGAAAAATGCCTGTCCTGGTCAGAAGAAACTAATAGGAAGGTCAGCACTACATCCCCTGGTCTTCAGTGGGAACTTCAAGACCAGAGAGACCAAGTAAGTCCTGGTCACATTGTTTTAGGAGAGAAAAGAGGAAACATTCTGGCTCCTTCATAGGAGTCATATGAAACAGGTTAAAGCAAACAAAACGTGCATCTAAACCTCTCTGAGGGGAGATACTCAAAACCTTAGTCAAAGTTTTCACACATGAAAACATGCATTGTTCTTCTTGAAAATGAATCTGTATGTATCTACTTGGCTTGCACTGGGATTCCAAACTCTTGTATCTTTTTTACTTGCTGTAGACAGAGTACTATTTAAAATTATAGCTATATTAATCTGAATGCCATTTTGTGGACAGATTAGAAATAGAGTATTACACCTGTCACCCTTGTCCCTGAAAAGGCTTTTCAAATGTTCATGCAAAAACTTTCAAGTGATAAATTCCAAAAATAAATTTAAATAATAGTTTGTTTTCAGACAGTATGCAAACTCATAAAGTGAGTAATTTGAAGCTTTTATTCTGACATACTTCTTCAACTATCCATCTCATTACCTCAGGCTTTACCAGTTGGTGTTCTGTGATCTCTAGCCATGAAAGGGATGGGCAAGAGAGAACTCTGAGCTAAGAGTAAAATAATGACCCCAATTTTTTGGCTTCATAGGACTTGGGCACTTGTAATTCTTCTAAATTCTTATACTACATATCAAATTTCCCAGAAACTGGAGGTCAAAAAAGAATGCAAAAGAATTGACATTGACTCTGCTGATAGTCTGTCATGCATTTCCCAAACAACTTTATGGCAATTCTCATTATTCAGAGGAGATGACAAATCAAAGGGATAAATTAAGCACAGGTCGTTCCCTTTAAATTGTATGGACATTATGCTATATCCTAAAATCTCTTCCCTGTAGCTTTTTTACTGAATGGCAGATATAAAACTGTCTCTTATTTGTGTCAGCTCTCTTAGCTAAGACATCATCCTACTGAATTTATGACCTTAGTCAGCATGCACCAGGAGGGCTGCCAGGGCCGCTGGAACAGTGAGAGTGAGGACAAGGGTATTGCCTTGATCATACTAAAACCTGCTCAACAGGATATCTCAGAGCAGAGAAAAACATCCTGATTTCTGCAAAGCAGTCAATGATGGCATAAGGTAAAGGCAAACATTTCGGTTGGCACTAGCCATTAACATGATTCTTGATGAACAGGACCATGAGACAGTAGAAAGAACTACTTTTTATAATCACTTGTAGAGTTATGGTTTTTTATATATTGTCTCTCTTTATGCTTACATGGACCCATTGGTCTTTTGCTCAATATTAGTCTAAATATTCTGACTCCCTCTTAACTTCTAGTAATCAGTCATGAATTGATAGAGGTGGAATCCTCCAAAAGGCACCTGCAGTTTCCCTACAATCACATTAAACTCTACATATTCTAATTGGTGTACTCACTGCAAGCAAAGAGGAGTCCAAAGAATGCACAGAACTCTATAGCCTTCCACACTTCCCCAGGGCATAAAGACACCCTAACTAGGAATGGTTCAACTTATATATTTTCATACAATATTCTTTCTATAAAAGAACCTTATTTGAAAGAACTATTTGTCACCACATTAGTTTAATACAGTGGTTCTCAAAATTTTTGAAGTTGGGGTGCATTTAAAATCCTACAAATAATTGTAGGTGCACTATATACAAATTTCTGAGAAATATGTTATAATAATTAAGTCAAATATTAAAGAAAAAATATAAAGTCCAAGCATGCTTTTATGGTAATTAAACAAAATAAATACTACAAAATTAAACTTATTCTGACATTAAAAATACATTTTTTGAGTTATGCTTTTTAGAATTTATAAAAAAGACGGGTTAAAAAAATAAAAAAGTTACAAAAAGTTATCTTTATATATATATTATATATATATATTATATATATTATATATATATAAATACATTCTTAGTAAGATTTAGTAAATTCGGCAGGTCCTGGCACAAATGTGTTAAGTTTTTTCATTCTTATGTTTACGAGAAACATGAACCTGATGTGTCCTAGCAATTTCTTCAATGTTTGGGCATATATTTGAAAGACAAACTCTCATTTCCTCATCAATACATTAAAGAATTCCTCTCTTTTTACTCGTAATTGTGTTGATTGCAGAAAACCCGCACCATACATATCATCTTAACTTTACACCAAACAAAGGATAGAAGAAACTTGCCTCCAGTCTTTCTGAAGAACATGGGGGCTAGTGTAAACAATCCAGCACCACAGCTTAACAGCCTTTTGCAACCTAATCAGGCAAGTGAGGTGGAGGGTTGAGAAAACTGTCAGCTTATAGCCAATTCCTCATACCTCTGTCCCCCCAAAATCTAAGCTCCAAAAACCCTGTTGATTTTTGGTCCCCAACAGGCACATATTTCTCTGGAATACCATAGGGCACACCTGGAAATCTTCTAGGGTGCACCAGTGTGCCCTGACGCATACTTTTAGAACCACTGGTTTAATAAAATGGACAGTTATGACTACTATCATGATTTTTATAAAGAATTTAAGAAACAGCAGTAATAATGATTATGGTGTTTATTTGTTTCCTTTTTCTAGGCTGTGTATTCTAGGCACTATAATCATTTGCATTTAGCCCTTACCTAAGGCTGCCTGTACTTTAGAAATATTCCCCCTCTAGCCTGACCTGTGGTGGTGCAGTGGATAAACCATCGACCTGGAATGCTGAGGTCACCGGTTCAAAACCCTGGGCTTGCCTGGTTAAGGCACATATAGGAGTTGATGCTTCCTGCTCCTCCCCCTATTCTCTCTATCTCTTTCCACTCTCTTTCTCACTCTCTCTCTAAAAATGAATAAATAAAATCTAAAAAAATTTAGAAATATGCCCCCTCTACCCTGTAGGGGTGATTTTTATTAAATATAACTCATTTCTGAAGTTTTACTTTAGATTACTAATAAAATACTATCCTTAGCCCCTGTGATTGAGGGTTTTATTTTTTTTTTATCCCAGGGAAGTTTTCTGATGGAGGATCTGGACAAAAGCATTCCTCTCTGAGACTATCATCCTAAGACTTGGAGTAGAAAAGGATATAAAATTTCAAGTTGCCTTGCCTGACCGGGTGGTGGTGCAGTGGATAGAGCATCAAACTGGGATGCAGAAGACCCAGGTTTGAGACCCCAAGGTTGCCAGCTTGAGTGTGGGCCCATCTGGCTTGAGCAAGAAGCTCGCCAGCTTGGATCCAAGGTTGCTGGCTCCAGCAAGGGATTGCTCAGTTTGCTGAGGGCCCGCAGTCAAGGCACATGTGAGAAAGCAATCAATGAACAACTTGCGTCACAACGGCAATGAAAAACTAATGATTGATGCTTCTCACCTCTCTCTGTTCCTGTCTGTCTGTCCCTATCTATCCCTCTCTCTCTGACTCTCTCTCTGTCCCTGTAAAAAAAAAAAAAAAAAGAAAGAAATATATTTAAAAAAAATTTCAAGTTGCCTTATCTCCCTCCTCGTTCCCTCCTCTCGTCTTATCACAATTGTCTTTTATTTTCCCAAATCTTTAGCAACAGCCTGAGTATATTTCTGTTATGTCATTTGTTGAACTACTATGTATTAGTTTATTATAAATTATAAGAAGCTTTTATTAGTATCAAAAATATGCATGTATTATAGGTATCATTGCTTTGATGATATACCATCTTCTGTTATTTAGCAGTTTTGTTAATAGTATTAAAAATTTGCTCTTACCTCATTCAAATTTTAAAAACAAGCTATATCCTTGCTCAGTGGTAAATATGTTGCTAACATGCTATTAATAAGGCATAAAATCTGAGTTGTAATTGCCATGAACCAGTGTGTCTAGTAATTCCAGGGTCTGAGTGGGAACGGTGCAGAATTAAGAAAATAGGCTTAAAGAGAAAAAGGATGGAGGTCCCTGCAATGCTGATGGCAAGAACAGAGCATGCTCTCCACCCTTAACTTTGCTTTATTTATAGGGCACAGAGTCATTAGCAAATCAATGATATCTCTGACACATTTCCAAAGGCAACCCAAGAATTCTCTCAAGTGCCGAAAACCCCCACCATACATAATATCTTAACTTCACAAAACAAAGGATAAAAAGAAATTGACTCAAGTCTTTTGAGGGGCATGGGGGATAGGATGAGTATAACAATCCAGCACCATAGCTAACATAAAAGTGTGAAAAATATAGCCTTTAGCAACTTCACATAACAATTTGAGGTGGAGGGTTGAACAGACTGTTAGTTTACCGCCAGTTTCCTGCACCTTTGTCCCCCAAAAATCTAAACTGCAAAGACCCTGTTGGCTTTCAGTCCCCAACATCTAATGACCATTGTATTAATTTTCTATTATTGAGAAATAAATTACCACATATTTAGCAGCTTAAAACAATACCTATTTATTATCTGACACTTCTCCATGTCAGAGTTCCAGGAGGGTGCAGCTTATTCCTCTCCTTAAAGTCTCACACTAGCCTGACCTGTGGTGGTGCAGTGGGTAAAGCGTCGACCTGGGAACACTGAGGTCGCCAGTTCAAAACCCTGCACTGGTCTGGTCAAGGCACATATGGGAGTTGATGCTTCCAGCTCCTCCCCCCTTTCTCTCTCTCTCTCTCTCTCTCTCTCTCTCTCTCTCACTCTGTGTCTCCTCTCTAAAATGAATAAAATAAAAATTAAAAAAAAAAATTAAAGTCTCACACTAAGGTGTCCGTCAACTAAAGTTCTCATCTAGATCTCAGGGTTCCCTTTCAAGCTCACGGGTTGTTGGTAGAATTCACTTCCTTTTTATTCTTTCGACTTAGTTCCTCCATCTTCAAGCCTGCAGTGGTGGGTTGAGTTTTTCTCCTGTTTCAAATTTCTTTGACTTCTACTTTAGCCAGAGAAAACTCTATGCTTTTAAAGGGCTTGTGTAATTAGTTTGGCCCACCAGGATAAACACCCTTTTACTATATAACTTAACATAATCTTGGGAGTAACACTAGATCATGGGAGTCATCTTAAAATCTGCCTACTACAATTATGGTTGTGCTATTTTAATCAGATGTATATGCATGTTTCATCTTTTTTTGTGTAGGATAAGGATGTGATTTTCTATGAGGCATTTTTAGAATTAAGAAAAGCAACCTGAAGCAGTTAGAGAACTACTGATTCAAATGGAATCATTCCCATGGTCTGGACATCAGAGGATGTGAGCTCCACATAAGTAAGGAAACCAGCCATCCCCACCGGACAAGAAAAATAGAAGCAGCTCTGCTTTCAGAGGTAAAAGGAGATGCCAATAATTCCATTAAAATATTTCATTTTTCCCAAAGAGTAAGTTTGTGGCCATCATTTGAGTTGGAACCTCAGCTGTCCTGCTCTTAAACCAAAATTTCAGTTATATTGTGCAACCTAGAGTTTCTGTACTAAATATGATTAAGCTGCTCTTTTAATTGTAATGGGATTAAATTTTGGCTATTTTTCTGTGTAGTTTCTATTTATTGTTATAAAAGCATAGCAACTATAATCATTGTAATACTATTTTAGATGTTTCTACCTTATATATTTAGCTAATGAATTAACAAAATCTCTAATTAAATCAACCGCATATAATTTTATTGGGCTCTTGCACAATACGGTCTAGATAAAAGAACATGGACCAAATCAGCCCCAGAAGTTGGTTTTATGAACTGACTTTATGTAGAATACAAAGTTACATAAAACTCACAGAAGAAAAAAGAGAAGGCACCTCTTACACAGTTGCTATCATTTAGAAGGGATTAGTCCCTTTTCAGTAGCTTCCTTGAAGGAAGGAACTGTTTATATCTTAATTTATCTCCTTGTCCCTTATAGATAATGCCTCATTTCATGACTTGAACATGGTAGGTATTCAAGAAATATTTGCTGAATGACAAATGAATCATGCTCATTACAAACCTTTATGAAGAAATATTTTTGATGACCAGGCAGTGGCGCAGTGGATGGAGTGTCAGACTGGGACACGGAGGACCCAGGTTCAAAACCCTGAGGTCACCGGCTTGAGTGTGGGCTCATCTGGCTTGAACATGGGTTTACCAGAATGAGTGTTGGGTCACTGGCTTGAGCATGGGATCATAGACATGACCCCATGTTCACTGGCTTGAGCCCAAAGGTACACTGGCTTAAAGCCCAAGGTCACTGGCTTGACCAAGGGAACATTCGCTCTGCTGTACCCACCCCTCATACCCCCTGGAAAAGCATATATGAGAAAGCAGTCAATGAACAACTAAGGAGACTAAGGAGCCGCAACAAAAATTTTATGTTTCTCATCTCTCTCCCTTCCTGTCTATCTGTCCCTCTCTTTGTCTCACTCCCTGCCTTTGTAAAAAAAAAAAAAAAAAATTAACCAAAATATGGCAACTTATCTTAATATTCAATAGTAGAAAATTATTTAAAAGTGTTTTACAGCATTTGAAATTATGTTGTGGAATAACATAGTATATAGTGATATAAAAATTGTGAAATAAATTATAGAAGATAAAGGCAAGATACCAAATAGTATAAAATATTTCATTAATTTTGAAATAATAAAAGATATACAGCAGCATACTATTCTTGGGATCAGGATACAAGTTGTTTCTCTTTTCATTCTTGGGATGTTTTTGTAATTCTGAATTTTATTTCTTTGTAATCAAATTTGAAAAATAAATTTACTGAAAAAAAGAAAGAGCAAATAAATCAAGTTTGAATTGTGAACTGGAGCTTTCAGCAGAACATGACCAGGTCTTTGACATGGACACTAAGTTATTTCCTTCTTTGCAGTGGAACTCATATCATGACCATGCACTTTCCCCAGCTGAGATGACACAATGGAAAGACATTCCCACACTAAGCACTGAGCCATAAGAAGATGGAATGCCAGTCTGAGCACCTGCAGATGCTGGTCAAGTCATGGACCAGGACCAGTATCAGAGTCTAAGCTTATGTTATTTTTGATCAGTTAGTATACTTAAAAAAAATTATATACAGTGTAATCCCACTCTGTTTCTTAGCCTTTATGAACAGCAAGGTATTTTGAACAAATGTACTTTATTTTTATTTTGTCATCTGTATTATGGTCTCTCTCATGGGGCCAAACAAAACACCAGCTGGAACTATTTTATTATTAATTTTAATGGGGTGAAACCAATAAATCAGGGTACATATGTACAATGGAAACATCTCCAGATTATCCCATCATTCAATTCTGTTGCATAACCGTCACCCAAAGTCAAATTGTCCTCTGTCAACTTCCATCTGGTTTTCCCTGTGCCCCTCCCCTCCTCCCTATCCCACTCTCCCCTCCCTCCGCCCACCCCGTAACCACCACTCTCTTGTCCATGTCTCATAGTCTCACTTTTATGTCCCACCTATGGAAGAAATCATGCTGTTCTCAGGGGTTTTTTTTCCGATTTACTTATTTCACTCCGTATAATGCTATCAAGGTCCATCCATTTTATTGTAAAGATCCGATGTCATCATTTCTTATGGCTGAGTAGTATCCCATAGTATATATGTACCAAAGCTTTTTAATCATTTTCTGATGGACACTTGGGCTGTTTCCAGATCTTAACTATTGTGAACAATGCTGCCACAAACATGGGGGCGCATTTCTTCTTTTCAAACACTGCTATGGTGTTCTTAGGGTATATTCCTATTAGTGGGATAGCTGAGTCAAAAGGCAGTTCTACTTATAATATTTTGAGGAATCTCCAAACTGTTTTCCACAGTGGCCGCACCAGTCTGCATTCCCACCAGCAGTGCAGAAGGGTTCCCTTTTCTCCACATCCTAGCCAGCACTTATTCTGTGTTGTTTTGCTGATGAGTGCCATTATTACTGGTGTGAGGTGATATCTCATTGTGGTTTTAATTTGCATTTCTCTAATAATTAGTGATGTTGAGCATTTTTTCATATGCCTATTGGCCATCTGTATGTCCTCTTTGGAAAAATTTTTATTCATTTCTTTTGCCCATTTTTTTGATTGGATTGTTTGTCTTCCTGGAGTCGAGTTTTATAAGTTCTTTATAAATTTTGGTTATTAACTCCTTATCAGACGTGCTGCCGAATATGTTCTCCCATTGTGTGGTTTGTCTTTTTATTCTGTTCTTATTGTCTTTAGCTGTGCAAAAAATTTTTAGTTTGATATAGTCCCATTTGTTTATCATGCCTTTTATTTAATTTGCCCGTGGAGATAAATCAGCAAATATATTGCTGCTACAGATGTCGGAGAGCTTGCTGCCTATGTTTTCTTCTAAGATGCTTATGGTTTCATGGCTTACGTTTAAGTCTTTTATCCATTTTGAGTTTGTTTTTGTGAATGGTGTAAGTTGATGGTCTAGTTTCATTTTTTTTCAGGTAGATGTCCAATTTTCCCAGCACCATTTGTTAAAGAGGCTGTCTTTACTCCATTGTATGTTCTTTCCTCCTTTGTCAAATATCAGTTGTCCATAAAGGTGTGGGTTTATTTCTGGGTTCTCTGTTCTGTTCCATTGATCTATGTGCCTGTTCTTATGCCAGTACCAGGCTGTCTTGAGTATAATGGTCTTGTAGTAAACCTTGATATCCGGAAGAGTGATACCTCCTGCTTTATTATTTTTTTTTAAGATTGCTGAGGCTATTCATGTTCTTTTTGGGTTCCATGTAAATTTTTGGAATATGTGTTCTATATCTTTGAAGTATGTCATTGTTATTTTAATTGGTATTGCATTGAATTTATAAATTGCTTTGGGTAATATAGACATTTTAATGATGTTTATTCTTCCTAGCCATGAGCACGGTATATGCTTCCACTTGTTTGTATCTTCCTTGATTTCTTTTACCAATGTTTTATAATTTTCCGAGTACAACTCCTTAACTTCCTTGGTTAAATTTACTCCTAGGTACTTTATTATTTTGGCTGCAATAGTGAAGGGGATTGTTTTCTTAATTTCTTTTGCTGACAGTTCATTGTTGGTATATAAAAATGCCTCTGATTTCTGAGTATTAATTTTACATCCTGCCACCTTGCTGAATTCATTTATAAGGTCCAGTAGATTTTTGACTGAGAATTTAGTGTTTTCTCTATACAATATCATATCATCGGCAAATAATGACAGTTTTACTTCTTCTTTTCAATTTGGATACCTTTTTTTCTTCTTCTTGTCTGATTGCTGTAGCTAGGACTTCCAGAACTATGTTAAATAAAAGTGGTGAAAGGGGGCACCCCTGCCTGGTTCCTGATCTTAAGAGGATTGCTTTTAATTTTTGTCCATTTAGTATGATGTTTGCTCTGGGTTTGTCGTAGATGGCCTTTATCATGTTAAGGAATGTTCCCTGTATTCCCACTTTACTGAGAGTTTTTAGCATGAATGGGTGCTGGATTTTATCAAATGCCTTTTCTGCATCTATTGAAATTATGATGTAATTTTCGTCCTTCCTTTTGTTTATGTGATGAATCACATTGATTGATTTGCGAATATTGAACCAGCCTTGCCTCTCCAGAGTAAATTCCACTTGATCATGGTGTATGATTTTTTTCATATATTGCTGGATCTGGTTGGCTAATAATTTGTTGAGAATTTTAGCGTCTAAATTCATCAGGGATATAGGCCTATAATTTTCTTTTTTTGTGTTGTCTTTGCCTGGTTTTGGGATCAGAATTATGCTCGCCTCATAAAAGGAGTTTGGAAGTCTTTCTTCCTCTTAAATTTTTTGAAATAGCTTGAGGAGGATAGGAGTTAGTTCTTCTTTGAATTTTTGATTGAATTCACTTATGAAGTCATCACCCAGGACTTTTCTTTTTGGGGAGTTTTTTGATGACTGTTTCGATCTCATTTGTTGTAATTGGTCGGTTTAGGTGTTCTGATTCTTCCAGATTGATTTTTGGAAGGTTATAAGATTCAAGGAATTTGTCCATTTCACCGAGATTGTCTAATTTTTTGGCATATAGTTCTTCATAGTATTTTCTTACAATGCTTTGTATTTCTGCTATGTCAGTTATCCCTCCTCTGTCCTATCTAATTTTATTTATTTGAGTTCTCTCTCTTTTTTTCTTGGTGAGTCTAGTTAAAGGTTCATCAATCTTGTTTACCTTTTCAAAGAACCAGCTTCTGGGTTCATTGATCCTCTGTATTGTTTCCTTCGCCTCTATGTCATTTATTTCTGCTCTGATTTTTATTATTTCCTTCCTTATACTTGTCCTGGGTTTTATTTGCTGTTGTTTTTCTAGTTCTTTTAGATGCAGGGTCAGGTTGCTTATTTGAGCTTTTTCTAGCTTCTTATGATATGCCTGTAGTGCAATGAACTTCCCACTCAGAACTGCTTTTGCTGTGTCCCATAAATTTTGAGTTGATGTATGCTCATTATCATTTGTTTCTAGAAACATTTTTATTTCTTCTTTGATCTCATTGTTAATCCATTCATTATTTAATATCATGCTATTTCGTTTCTAAGTGTTTGAGTATTTTTCATTTTTTCTTTTGTGGTTAATTTCTAGTTTCATGTCATTGTGATCAGAGAAAATGCTTGATATGATTTCAATCTTCTTAAATTTATTGAGACCTTATTGTGTCCTAACATGTGGTCTATCCTAGAAAACGTACCATGAGCACTTGAGAAGAATGTATATTCTATTGCTGTAGGGTGAAAAGTTCTGAAGATATCTATTCAATCAAGTTGATCTAGTGTATCCTTTAAGTCTGCTGTTTCTTTGTTAATTTTCTTTCTTGAGGATCTATCCAGTGTTGTTAGTGAGGTATGAAATCCCCTACTATGATAGTATTGCTGTTAATCTCGCCCTTTATATCCATCAAAGTCTGCTTTATGTATGTCAGGGCTCCTATATTTGGTGCGTAGATATTTATAATAGCTATATTTTCCTGTTGAATTGTTCCCTTTATTATTATGTAGTGTCCTTCTTTATCTCTTACTACAGCCTTTGTTTTAAAGTCCATTTTGTCAGATATAAGTACTGCTACCCCGGCTTTTTTTTCATTTCCATTTGCATGAAATATTTTTTTCTATTCTTTTACCTTTGGTTTATGTGCATCTTTAGTTTTAAGGTGTGTCTCTTGTAGACAGCATATGTATGGGTTCTGTTTCTTTATCCATGCAGCTACCCTATGTCTTTTGATTGGATCATTTAATCCATTTACATTTAAGGTTATTATTGATATGTAGTTGTTTATTGCCATTTTATTCTTTAAAGCTGTATTCTTCTTTTGCTATATTCTTTCCTCCTTTTGAACTGTTCACAACAGGCCCCTTAGTATGTCTTGCAGAATTGGTTTGGTTTTAATGAATTCCTTGAGGCTTTCTTTGTCTGGGAAGCTCTTTATTTCTCCTTCAATTTTAAACATTTAGCCTTGCTGGATAGAGTAGTTTTGGTTGTAGGTTCTTGTTCTGCATTACTTTGATTATATCTTGCCATTCCCTTCTGGCCTCAAGTGTTTCTGTTGAGAAGTCAGATGTCATTCTTATGGGGGCCTGTAAAGCCAGTAGTCAAGGCCGCCATCACAGCCGCCCGACCCGTGCAGGTTCACATTAGATTCGAACAGTCGGTAATGAAACACAGGAGCCAAAAACTGGTGAGCCATCAGCTTTAATTCTAGCTTGCACCCGGAGGGCAAGCAAAAACACACACTGGGCCCCAAAACCCACACATTCAGTGCTCACAAAGCTACTGACTTTTCCGAGGTTCCTAGCATCAAAGCTTTCCAGCTCACCAGACTTATTCACCTGTTTCCCATTTCCTCCTGCACAAACTCTTAACAAACTGGCTTCTTCTTCAGCACTCTGCCATCTCGGCTATTTCTCCTCCACATGGCCTTAATCTGCTCTCCTCTCTAATACCAACCTCAGGAACTCAGGAACCAAGAGAGAGAGATCAAGCTACTGTTCTCTCCCTCTTTATAGCAGACTCAAAACCTTTAATCCAATTATACAAACAAGGAAGTCTCTGATACAAAGTCACCCATCTGAGGCATATTGGGATTCCTCCCTACATCACCACCCTACATCATCCAATCAGTCAAGGGTGTGGAGAAGAGCTTACTCTTAAACTAAGCCTTAGGCTATAATGACCCGGCCTGCCCACAGCCTGTTCCAGAACACACATTAATATCAACGAACTTCCATGTGGGCAGCGCCATCTTTAACAAAGTGAACATAATATATTTTATCTGCCGAACAGGGCCCTTTGTAGGAAATAGCCTTTTTTTCCCTAGCAGCTTTTAAGATTTTATCTTTATCCATTAGCTTTGGTATATTAACTATGATGTGTCTTGGTGTAGATTTTTTTGGGTTTCTCTTTAATAAAGTTCTGTGTGCTTCTTGAACGTTTGGAGTGTTTCTCAGCCTTAATTTAGGGAAGTTTTCTGCTACGATTTGATTGAACAAAGTTTCCATTTCCTGTCATCTCTCCTCTTCTTCTGGCACCCCTATGATGCGAATGTTGTTTCTCTTCATGTTATCACATAGCTCCCTCAGAGTTTCCTCATATTTTTTGAGTCTCTTTTCCTTTTTCTTTTCTGCTTCTGTGCCTTTGTTTATTGTGTCCTCTAACTTGCTGATTCGATCCTCAGAGTGATTCATCCTGCTTTTAATTCCTTCCATTGTGGTCTTCAGTTCTGATACTGTATTTGTCATTTCTGTCTGATTCTTTTATTATATCAATTTCGTTTTTCATACTTGTTACCTCTTTATTTAGGTGTTCATAATGACTATCCATTGTTGCTCTAATTTCTTTGAACATCCTAACTATTATTTTTCTAAATTCTGGTTTTGGTAATTTGGTTATATCTAGTTCATTCAGGTTTTTCTCTGGGGATTTCTCTTGATTCATTTGGTTTGCATTCCTCTGCCTGCCCATTTTGTCTCTGTATAAGCAAGTTGTGGCCACTGGAGTCCAGTAGGTGTCACCTTTGTGTTCTCTAGGTATGGTCTGTCTGCAGGCCCACCAACCCCTCTGCCGCTGCCTAGGGCGGTTTGGTATGGGTGTTGCCAGCACCGGCTCACTGTGGCTGTTGCTGTGATTTCTGCCTCTCCTCCGCGGGAGGGGCTGTCACTCAAGCCACAAGCCTGAGCACATTGGGTAGAGGTGAGCACCTTTGCTCAGCTGCGGACCAAGCCTGTTTCCTACCTGCCACCTAGCACCCGTAGTCAGAGGCTGCTCGCCACAGTTTCGCTGGTCTGGCAGGGGTTTTGACATGCTCTCAGCTGTGAGCATTTGCCCGTCTGGAGCTTTAGCCCTGCCCTCAAGGCCAGGGCCCTCCTGCGTAGGGCCGCAAACCGAGGTTTATTGGGCTGGGCGTGTTTGCTGGCTTGTGTTCAGCTTTGAGCTTCAACTCACCCCAGGCTCTACCCTGCCCCCACATTCGGAGCCAGCTCTTGCAAACCACGGTTTCTCCGGCTGGGCAGGGCTGGTAGTGTGAGCTCAGCCACGAACCCCCGCCCGTCCCTGGTCCAAGCCCTGTCGCTGCAGTCTGGGCCGGCTTGTTCAGGGTCACAGAGCAGATCTCTGCCTGTTCCTGGCCTCTATCTTTGTCCCCGCAGGTGGGATTACAGGTGGGCCAGCAGCTGCAGGACTGCTTTCGCTTGTCCCCTCTGCCCCTACTGGGCTAGACCGAGCTCACACTGATTGGGCCTCCGCCCACACTGATAGAACCGCATTTCAGTGTCCTGCCGCCACCATCCCTTCAGCAACCCTCAGCAGAGTAGGAAGTGCCCTAAGTCTCCATACTGTAGGCCTGGGAGCTCCCTTTCTCTAAGCAGCTCTGCTCTAAGTGCCGCGAGAGAGCTTGTTTGGCTAGTGTCCTGTCTCCCTTTGCTGGTATTGCTAGTTCCAGGGGAAATATTCATTTTCGATTAGGAAAGTGACTTAGCCTTGGGGTTAGGGTGGTTGTCCCTCAGAGTGTTTGTCCCTGTGCCCTCAGTCCACACTCTCTTCCCGCCAATCTGGTCCTCTCCTCTGACCCTGTTCCCCGGAGCCCCAGGTGCGTGGTTGTGAGAGAGGTATTTTTGCGCTGTCCCTTTAAAAAGAATCTTGGGTATGAGAAAACTCTCTCACAAATAGTATCCTCACTTGTTTCACAGCTTAATACTGTCCAAATGCCTCTTCTAGGCTCTGGGACTGCAGGCTGGGGTTTGGTTCCTGGGACCCAGGTCCCTCCCTCTCCGACAAACTCTCCTCCCGCCAGGAGGGTCTCTCCGGGCTGCCGTTTGCTCCAGGGAGCTGGGCAACCCTCTTCACTTTTTCGCTATTCCTACCAGTCAATGTGGCTTCTTCTGTGTTCCTTGGTTGAAGAGTCCACTTAGTTTAGTTCAAAGTTGGTTTATCCAGATGATGGTTCTTAAAATTGAGTTATTGTTGGGCAGATAAAATATATTATGCTCTGTAAAGCCTGTGGCCGAGGCCGCCTTCACAGCAGCCCGACCCACGCAGGTTCACATTGGATTCGGACAGATGGCAATGAAACACCGGAGCCAAGAACTGATGAGCCATCAGCTTTAATTCTAGCTTGCACCCGGCAGGCAAGCAAAAACACACACTGGGCTCCAAAACCCACTCATTCAGTACTCACAAAGCTACTGACTTATCCGAGTTTCCTAGAATCAAAGGTTTCTAGCTCACCAGACTTATTCACCTCTGTTTCCCATCTCCTCCTGCACAAACTCTTAACAAACTGGCTTCTTCCTCAGCACTCTGCCATCTCGGCTGCTTCTTCTCCACATGGCCTTAATCTGCTCTCCTCTCTAATACCTCAGGAACCCAGGAACCAAGAGAGAGAGAGCGATCTAGCTACCGGTCCGCCCACTTTATAGCATAGATAATCCAAACTTCTAATCCAATTATACATAAAGAAAGTCTCTGATACAAAGCCACCCATCTGAGGCATAATGGGATTCCTCAAGAGAGCTCACCACCCTACATCATCCAATCAGTCAAGGGTGTGGGGAAGAGCTTACTCTTAAACTAAGCCTTAGGCTATAATGACCTGGCCTGCCTACATTACAGCTTTTCCCCCACAGCCATCTCAAGCATAAGGGCAAATAATATCACTTGGATGACGGGCTTCCATGTGGGCAGTGCCATCTTTAACAAAGTGAGCATATTATATTTTATCTGCCGAACATGCTCACTTTGTTAACGATGGCGCTGCCCACATGGAAGTTCGTTGATATTAATGCGTGTTCTGGAACAGGCTGTGGGTAGGCCGGGTCATTATAGCCTAAGGCTTAGTTTTAAGAGTAAACTCTTCCCCACACCCTTGACTGATTGGATAATGTAGGGTGGTGCGCTCTCCTGAGGAATCCCATTATGCCTCAGATGGGTGGCTTTGTATCAGAGACTTCCTTGTTTGTAGATTAGATTAAAGGTTTAGATTTTCTATGCTTTAAATGGGGGCAGACCAGGAGCTTGCTCTCTCTCTTGGTTCCTGAGTTCCTGAGGTTAGTATTAGAAAGGAGAGCAGAGTAAGGCCACGTGGAGGAGAAGTAGCCAAGATGGCAGAGTGCTGAGGAAGAAGCCAGTTTGTTAAGAGTTTGTGCAGGAGGAGATGGGAAACAGACGTGAATAAGTCTGGTGAGTTAGAAACCTTTGATTCTAGGAAACTCGGAAAAGTCAGTAGCTTTGTGAGCACTGAATGTGTGGGCTTTGGAGCCCAATGTGTGTTTTTGCTTGCCCGCTGGGTGCAAGCTAGAATTAAAGCTGATGGCTCACCAGTTCGTGTCTCCTGTGTTTCATTACCGACTCTTCGAATCCAATGCGAACCTGCGTGGGTCGGGATGCTATAATTGTGGCCTCGACTACTGGCTTTACAGTTATAATCCACTTTGGTTCTGGGAGTTGGAAGTTGGTACGTCCTCCTACTCCATCGCCATCTTCAGTCTCCCAGCTGGAACTTTGTAACAGTTGAATATTTAGGGCTCCCTGACTACTGTGATTCTTTAACATCATCTTACCTACCTCCTTCACTTTACCCTACCCACCAAATAGCCAGGATGCCCTACAGTTCCCTGAGCTACTCACCCTCCAAAGAGTAAAATTGTTAATAATTCCAGTAAACTTTACATCTGACTTTGAGCTGGTATCCTTTAAATGGAGAAAGGAAGAGGCTCAATTATGACAGTGATTTTTAACCTTTTTTGAGGTACCAAACCCATCAGTTTCATATGTGCATTCATAGAACCCTTCTTTAGTAATAAATAAAATATGTGGGTTTTTTCCAAATTCAAGACATAGGTATATGTTTTTGTACTGGTGCACAAAATGAGCCGTGCATGAACATCACCTTGCTCAAAAAACAAAACCAACATAGTGCATGAACTCACAACAAATTACGGTATTACTTTATTCTGGCCTTCATGGCAGAGGCTTCTCCAAACCCCTGAGACCGACTTATCAAACTCTTAGGGTTCGATAGAACCCAGGTTATGAACTACTGAAGTACGACAAATTACTTTAGATTTAATCTTAGTCAAAAACTCTCCCCAGAATGAATTTAGCTTCCCCATTGGATTCAGGTTCAGGGTGGCAACCCACAGCCCAAAAACTGAAGAGCATCATAACATCAAGCAACCCTTATTTGTGCTTGACACCCTCATCTTCTCTTGAATTCCTGGTTCTGCTTATACTTCTGTGAAATCGTTAGAAAATTTTCTTTTTAAACAAGTGATCACCTAACTCATAGGCTTATTTCCTCTGTTTTCCACTCAAGTGGTAGACAATGGACTCTATTCAAATGTCTATTTCCTGGGAGCTGGGAAACTGCACACAGACCAGCTCATTATTGCAGAGCAGACTGTCAGCCCCATGCTCACTTCCTGGGCTCTGTCCTTCTGTTATGAGGGCCACTTATCAAAATGCAAAACATTCCTATGGTCCTGTGAACCTGCCTCCTTTCCCTCTTAGCCTCCAATGAAATAACACCAGAAATTCCCATGTCAAAGCATTTTAAGAATAGTCTTTCAAAAGATACAAGAAATAATGATGGGGTAGTTCAGGCCTCAGTCATGTGATTTTTTCATAAGAACTACTACATTTTATTTACAATAATTTTGGAGATTATGTCCTAAATCTCCTAATTATTTTGTCTGTAGACAGTAGCTGCCAGAGAAGAGAGCTCTTCAAAGTTAGGAATACGGCAAGGTATGAAAATATAATAAGGCGAGTTTAAGACTCTGAGAACACAGAAAAAGGTGATTGAATATAGTACTGGAATCAGACTTTGGAAAAAGAGGAACAGGACAAAGTTTCTAGTTAAAAGGGTACCCATAGGACAAGAACTGTATCTACATGATAAAGCACCCTCAAGATGAGAGAGAAAGAGAGATAGTTTGCTTGTACTTGAAGAAAGCATACCCCCAGTGATAATTAGTAGACACTTAATCCTGTCCAAAATGTCCATTGAGACATTTGGTTCACGTCAAAAGATCCTTGATATTTGGTCCAATTTAAAACATCTATGAAAACATTTGTAAAGTAAACATTTGTATTATTTAACAACTCATGGACCAACTCTCTCCATGGATGTTTGGATGGGACCAAAAGTTCTGGAAAGACAGTGGTATACAGGAATCACAACAGGAGTTTCTACAAATTGAAAAACTGTAGACCCTCCCTTCCCAAGAATTTTGTTTCCTGAGGAATTAGACCTTATTAATTGTATAACTCAGCTTCCTTCTTCCATCTAAAAATGGTTAGGAAAGGTGAATCCGAAAAGATGTTATGGAAAATTAATAATTAGTAAGTAATTAAAGCATTTTAATTATTATATTACTTTTAAAAATCATTTCAATAATCATATGAGATGTAGTTCTTATCTTTTTTTCTTTTTGGATGAGGAAATTGCAGTATGTGGAGGTCAAATAACTTGCCCATGGCCATGGAACTAGTAGGGTTGCACTAGGATTACAATCATCTGTGTGACTACAAAGACATTCTGTTGATATTCGAATACTAAGTTCTCTAGAGTCTACTTCCTCGATATCGCTTAAATCCATCTTCTTCCATCCAGTCCTGCTACTTGCACCTCATGGCTTACCAAGTTTTCCTAAAAGCCTCTTAACTGATCTTCTTCCATCTTACCTTCCTCTCTTTCCTTCCTTTTATCTTTCTTTCAACATAAATCCGCACAAATCTAGCCTGCTTAAAAAACTTCAGTGACCTCCCACTGACCTGATATTAAGTCTTTGCCTCCAAATCTGACTCCCTGACTTTCATTTTATGCCCTCTCCGCCTTGCTATCTATACTCCAACCACACTGAATTTCTTCAATTCCCTCAAAACTATAAGCTGTACCCTAGGTCAGTGCTTTGCCATTTGCAGTTTCTTCAACATGAAACACTCCCTCCTCTTCTTTGCTTAGTTCAGCAATTCTCAAACAATTTAGTCTTAGTATTCCTTTATACTTTTAAAAATTGTTTAGGACTCCAAAGAGCTTTTATAAAATGTAGATTCTATCTATAGATAACTACATGTTATAAATGAAAACTGGGACATTTTAAAATATTTAATTCATTTAAAAATAGTGTAGTAAATTGATTCCACTTTAATATAAACTGCATATTTAAAAAATAACTACTGTATAGTTTTCAAAAATAATAATGCATTAGTGAGAAGAATGCCATTGTTTTATGTTTTTGCAAATCTCTTTTATGTCTGGCTTAATAGAAGACAGATGGATTCTCACATCTGATTCTACATTCAATTCATCTCTTCTAATGATATGTTAAGTGGCTCTGGAAACTTTACTGTATACTTGTAAGAGAATGAGAATGGACATGGCTAATTATTTTTTAGTATTGTTATGAAATAGGTTTGACTCCAGAACCTCCTAAAAGCATCGTAAGCAAGGATCTTCAGGGATCCCAGGCTATCCTTTGGGAAC
Organism: Rhynchonycteris naso; assembly: GCA_037038555.1. Classification (NCBI taxonomy): domain Eukaryota; kingdom Metazoa; phylum Chordata; class Mammalia; order Chiroptera; family Emballonuridae; genus Rhynchonycteris; species Rhynchonycteris naso. The sequence goes on along the minus strand of CM072999.1, from coordinate 79,244,241 downwards.
ACCTACTCAGTATTCTTTTTTCCCCTCAGCCTTATTAAGGAATGATTGGCAAATAAAATGGAATATATTTAAAGTAATACAACATGATCTGACATATAAATATATTATGAAAGGATTTCTGCCATCAAGTTAGCACATACATCAGTTCACATACTTTTTTTGTGTGAGATCATTTAAGTTCTGCTCTCTTAGCAAATTATCAGCATAAGGAGTATTATAATTTTAAGCATACAATACAGTACTATCAATTACACTCATGTTGTACATTATATCCTTAGACCTTATTAATGTATAACTCAAAGTTTGTACCCTCTTATCAACCTCTTCTCATTTCCCCCAACTCAGCTTCTGGCAAAAACCCATTATATTTTCTGAGTTTTTCATTTCTTTTTTGTTTTTTAGATTCTGCATATAAGAAGTACTATGCAGTATTTGTCTTTCTCTTCCTGGATTATCTCACTTAGCATAACGCCATCCAACATTATTCATGGTATCACAAATGACAGGATTTCTTTTTTTCAAGGGTAATATTCTATTGTATATATACCGCATTTTCTTTATTCATTCATCTGTCAACGGATACATAGGTTGTTTCCATATCTTGAATATGGTAAATAATGCTACAACGAACATAGGAATACAGATGTTTCTTAGGAATAGTGATTTTATTTCTTTTGAATATATACCCAGAAATAAGATTGTTAGTGTAATACCAGTGGCTGACACCAGGCAAGTTCACATTGGATTCAGGCAGATGGTAGAGAAACTGTGGAGCCAGAAAGCATTGGGCCATTCCCGTTTAATAGTCTCGCAATAGTAAACAAGCAAACAGTCGGGAAAACTGGTTCTCAGGCAAATGGACAGCAAAATAGCCCCTCACAGTAGTGGGTAGGCAATCCGCAATCTACCCTGAGGGCGAGCACCCATAGGCTCACCTAGACTATACACACGTGGTGCTGCCATGTGCTCATACACTAATCAGGCAATGTACAAGTCACAAGCCTAACATAGCTGCCTTCCCAACAGCTGGATCATACTGTCATTCCATTCTTAGTTTTTTGAGGAACCTCCATACTGATTTTCCACAGTGGCTGTACCAGTTTACATTCCCACCAACAGTGTATGAGGGTTCTCTTTTGACCACATTCTCCCTGTATTTGTATGTCTTATCTTAAAGTTAAAATTTACAAGGAGCTCAAAGAATAGATTGGGTCCTCTTGTTTTATGCTCCTATAACACCCTCTTCTTTTTGTCAAAATACTTACTAAACCTATAATTTACCTATAATTTGCATGAGGACAGGGACCGTGTTAACTTTGTTCAGCGTGAGTATCCCATGCTCAGCCCACATAGCAGGATGCAGAGAATCTTTGTGGGAGGAAGCAGGGGATGAAGGAAGGGAGGGGGAAAGGGAGGAAAGTAAGCAGACCCAGGGAGACAGCTTTGCGACCGCTGGTGCATTTTTTCAGCAGGATATATACAGAAACATATCTTTCTTAGCAGACTGAGGCACCCTTGGGTCCCATTTCCCTCTGCAAGAGGGTAGGAGAGAGGGACAGGTGATGAGCAGAAGGAGGAGACTGGGGAATAGAACAATGGTTAGAAGGACATATGCTGGAATCTTTCATTAATGCAGTCATTTGACAATGTATCAGTACCTACAATTGCCAGGAACTTTCCAGGCATTTGGGGAATATTTCAATGAACAAAACAGAAGAAGTTTTGACCACGAAGAGCTTAATTTAGACCTGAATTTGACTCTAGGTGCTGCCACTTAATAAATGAGTTGCCTTGGACTAGTTACTTAATCTCCCTAAGCTTCATATTTACCAACTGTAAAATGTGAAAAAGACTGAAAAGTTACCCAGTGAGAACTATATGAAGGAGTTTCTGTAATGTAACCAAGAGTCTGGTCCCTACAGGTATTTAATAAATGGAACATTATCTGGTGGCAATTTATATTCCAAAATTGATTTTTCCAAATGTGAGAAACTATTCTATAGACCAGAATCCAATCATTTACAGGATACCACCTGGGACATTGGGATAGAAGTGACCGTAGGGTTCTCAGAGTGCTCAGGAGGGCTATAGTACCACTCCTCCTGTAAAGAAACAATACTTCTGCTCCCTCTGTACTTCAGAAAGCACCAGGATATCTTTACATTGTTTCATAATATTAAAGAATAAAATTATTCAAGGCACTATCATACTCTCAAGTCATGTGGTGCTTCAAGGCAGGCTTTCCTGACGACTCACTCTTAAAATTCTGCCAAGAGCATAAGATCATTTTAATAAAGATATTCAGAGCCGAACACCTGTAACTTGACTATTCACATGGGTTTATAGTATATTAGAGTGTTACTGAGTTTCTAACCACACTTCTTTTTTTTTTTACAGGGACAGAGAGAAAGTCAGAGAGAGAGATAGATAGGGACAGACAGACAGGAACAGAGAGAGGTGAGAAGCATCAATCATTAGTTTTTCATTGCCATCGCAACACCTTAGTTGTTCATTGATTGCATTCTCACATGTGCCTTGACCGCGGGCCTTCAGCAGACCAAGCAACCCCTTGCTGGAGCCAGCAACCTTGGGTCCAAGCTGACCAGCTTTTGCTCAAGCCAGATGGGCCTGCGCTCAAGCTGGCGAGCTCGGGGTCTCGAACCTGGGTCCTCCACATCCCAGTCCGATGCTCCATCCACTGTTCCACTGCCTGGTCAGGCCTATCCACATTTCTGACTGAGTTGTCTTGACCTTTCAGAGAAGCAGAGACTGCCTTCAAAATAGGATTATCAGGAGCAGGAAAAATTTTTGTATATTTTTGATTTTTGCTTTCTCTTGCCGCCTCATTTTGGTGACAAGTCTACAGTTAGCACTACCCCAGAAGAGTAAAAGAAAGAGGAGGAAAGAAAAGGACAGTCATATCTGATGATTTTGCTATATACGTTACTAGTCTGCTAAAAACATTAAGCGTTACACAGCTCTCAAACATGAAATAAAATAATGTTTGGGAATTACTTGTGTGGGTTTAATATACTCAGATTACCCCCATTGTTCCTTAGCAGGAAATATTTATGAGTCTGCTATCTAGATCCTAGTTATTATCCAAGAAATGTGGGTTTAAAGGGAGATTTGATGCCATGGCAAACCTTACAGACTTAGACTGTTTCTCAAGGTAAAGAGCACAATGATGTCGGAAATGACTGAAACACACGTGCTCTAGAGTGTCAAGAAAACCTGAAAGCTTTCACATGGAAGTAAAATTCATTATTGGCAAACACAGTGACAGAACACTCCAAAGACCTAAGCCACAAAAAGTTTGAAGAGCCCTGTGGCCAACGCCATGGCCTAGTTTGAGCTTGAAGTCATTGTCTTGGATAATCCTCTCAAAGCTGTTTCTATACTTAAGAGCCAGTCAGTACATGACTGAGCTCTCTCTTTCAGATTCTTTTATATTGACCTGTCAGAATAGACTTTCAGCGAACACAGATAGCATGTCAAATCATCCAACAGATGGCTCATTCAAATGAGCTGGAGCACAGCCAACTATATGAGAAAGTCATAAACAAGGAAATCTGCAACTCAAGGATTTTCAAGGGATTGGCATAGCTCTTTGTACAGAAAACTCAGTCTCTTGGCTGGAACATGAATTACACGGAGTGTATGAGCATCAAAAAATTGACTTTGCCCCAATTGGGGTTCACACTGCCTAACAGGAGATATAGGGGGACATTCTAAGTCCATCATTTCGATGAAGTAGTCTTCAATTTCATACCTTAAAGTAACAAATTTTAACAACTGGGATAAAGAATTTAAAAGAGAGAAACCTAGTGTCCAGCCCTATTTCTGTCAGTGACTCACTCATCACATGGGAGATGGAGGATTGTCTGTCTGGTGTCTGTTTTTGATTTCTCTCTTCACTGGCACCGGAGGGTTTCACTGCAGGAAAATTAATATATGACTGGGCTCCAAGTGCTAAGTTAGAGCATTCCATGTTTATTCCAGGCCACCATGAGGTTCAAGGTCAACGAGTCACAGACTGTAAATTAGAACATTTGATGATTTTTGCAGATGACTGTGTGAACAAAGAAAAAACCTAGGAGATATGTGAAGGTAGAAACTAGAAATTTTCACTTGAATTCTTAACGTGTCTCACTCTGATGGTTCTGACTATAAAAGAACTGCAGACCCCTCATATGAAATTACTGAGTTTAGTTTTTTTGGCCCATGCTGGGACAGGAAACATGCTCACTAGTATTTACAAGGCACTTCACACCTCCAGGTAAAATAGTCAGTTTATTGGAGGGATATTTTAGTTGATATTGTTTTTATTGTCCATGTGGGCAGGCAAATAATACTATTTTAAAAATTAAATCACTAATCTAATACTGTCTACTGCTGATTTAGTTTTATTCTACCAATACCCCAGAATTTAGTGAAAACCTTCTATGTGCCCAGCACAATGCTAGACACTAGGAATATTATAACAATCAATATAAGGTATTGTTCCTGGCTTCAAGGAATCTTCAACATAATTTTAATAGTTTTATTGTGTGTTTATATGTTAGAATTGTCAGAACACTTAGTTTAAAACAAAAGCTTAAATTAGACTTCGTAGAGACCTTGGCTGAGCTCAGTCTTAAAGAATGTGGAAATAAGTATATACTTTTTTTTTTTTCAGAAGAAGAGGGAGAGCTCTCTTCTCTCCACCAGTTTAAGACACAGAAAGAAGATGGCCATCTACAAGTTCAGAAGAGAGCTCTCACCAAAAACTGACCATGCTGGCACCCCAACTTCAGACTTGAAGTTCCAGACCTGTGGCAAAGTTCATTTCTATTGTTAAGCCACCCAGTCTATGGTATTTTTTTGTTGTTATGGCAACCCTATTAATAAAACCACTAAGGGCTTGACCAGGCAGTGGCGCAGTGGATAGAGCGTCGGACTGGGATGCAGAAGACCCGGGTTTGAGACCCCGAGGACGCCAGCTTGAGCGCGGGCCCATCTGGCTTGAGCAAAAGCTCGCCAGCTTGGACCCAAGGTCGCTGGCTCGAGCAAGGGGTTACTCAGTCTGCTGAAGACCCGCGGTCAAGGCACATGTAAGAAAGCAATCAATGAACAACTATGGTGTCGCAATGGCAATGAAAAACTAATGATTGATGCTTCTCACCTCTCTCTGTTCCTGTCTGTCTGTCCCTATCTATCCCTCTCTCTGACTCTCTCTCTCTGTCCCTGGGAAAAAAACAAAAAACAAAAAAAAACCCATTAGGACCATTTTTATAAGAATTACATCTGAGATTTAAAAGGGCCATTAGAACATACAATGAATTAACTTGGTTATTACAAGGGTCTACCTGCCAAACCCTAGTTTATAGCACTAACCAGTGGGGGATATAATATATTATCCCACAGCTATGCCTTAGCTAATGATTCACACAGGATCAGGAAATTAAGAATAAGCAAATCCAGGGGTGGGGGTGCAACATTCCTGTACTAGACAAATGGGTATGACCTTTGTGGTTAGAGGTGTGGAGCAACATCTGTCACTGACATTTAAGTGCCTATTCTGCTTACCCCTTTCCTTGGGAATTATCACAGATGTTGCCATAACAGGTGTGCTGCTTCCCCTAAGTAGTTTTCCTAGACACATCACATTCATTGTTCTCATTGAGTCATCTTTGCTAGTCAGGCAAAGCAAGTAGAGAAATGAGACAACTGCCATTATAATTTGATTTAGGTGAAAAGGTGACAATATTTGGTTGCTTGAATATATATTTGGCAAGGAGTGGGAAAATTATCAAATTTTAGTGATGGTGTTTCTCAAAATTTTTATAATTGTTGATATCTTTCACTTCTCTATGTATGGTTCTTGATGTGTTTTCCTAGACACATCACATTCATTGTTCTCATTGAGTCATCTTTGCTAGTCAGGCAAAGCAAGTAGAGAAATGAGACAACTGCCATTATAATTTGATTTAGGTGAAAAGGTGACAATATTTGGTTGCTTGAATATATATTTGGCAAGGAGAGGGAAAATTATCAAATTTTAGTGATGGTGTTTCTCAAAATTTTTATAATTGTTGATATCTTTCACTTCTCTATGTATGGTTCTTGAGCAATAGAATCAGGACAGGGTCATGTACATTTTATTCCGTGAAGAGTAGGCCAGCTGGCTGGGGCTTAATAGGTAAAGCAGTATGGTGGCAATAAACATATTATTGGAGCTCACACTTGACTACCAAATTCACAATCTAAGATTAGTCCTTAACCTATCACCCCCATGTATTCTACCAAGAAATTGTATGATGTAAAAATTTTCATAAATCCAGTGAAAAATATTGGGAATTTTTTAACTTTAAACCATGTGATTTTCATTTCTCATATATAACTATCTTGTGGTGAATTGGGAAATTCAGAGACCTATGTCATCTCTTATTATTATGTATCAGAATATATCCTTCCACTAACCCTGAATTTAAAATGCTCATTCATCTCCATACCACTTTTTTTAAATTATTTTATAGGGGTGACACCAAAAATTCAGGGTACATATGTACAATGAAAACATCTCCAGGTTATCTTATCATTCAATTGTGTTGCATACCCGTCACCCAAAGTCAAATTGTCCTCTGTCACCTTCTATCTGGTTTTCCCTGTGTCCCTCCCATCCTCCCTATCACACCCTTCCCTCCCTCCCCCCACCCCGTAACCACCACTCTCTTCTCCATGTCTCATAGTCTCACTTTTATGTCCCACCTATGTATGAAATCATGCTGTTCTAAGGTTTTTTTCCTGATTTACTTATTTCACTCTGTATAATGCTATCAAGGTCCATCCATTTTGTTATAAACGATCCGATGTCATCATTTCTTATGGCTGAGCAGTATTCCATAGTATATATGTACCATAGCTTTTTAATCCACTTGTCTTCTGAAGGACACTTGGGCTGTTTCCAGATCTTCGCTATTGTGAACAATGCTGCCACAAACATGGGGGGCATTTCTTCTTTTCGAACAGTGCTATGGTGTTCTTAGGGTATATTCCTATAAGTGGGATAGCTGGGTCAAAAGGCAGTTTAATTTTTAATTTTTTGAGGAATCTCCAAACTGTTTTCCACACTGGCTGCACCAGTCTGCATTCCCACCAGCAATGCAGAAGGGTTCCCTTTTCTCCACATCCTAGCCAGCACTTATTCTGTGTTGTTTTGCTGATGAGTGCCATTCTGAGTGGTGTGAGGTGATATCTCATTGTGGTTTTAATTTGCATTTCTCTAATTATTAGTGATGTTGAACATTTTTTCATATGTCCATTGGCCATCTGTATGTCCTCTTTGGAGAAATTTCTATTCATTTCTTTTGCCCATTTTTGATTGGATTGTTTGCATTCCTGGTGTTGAGTTTTATAAGTTCTTTATAAATTTTAGTTATTAACCCCTTATCAGACATGCTGTCGAATATGTTCTCCCATTGTGTGGTTTGTCTTTTTATTGTGCTCTTATTGTCTTTAGCTGTCCCATTTATTTATCTTGCCTTTTATTTCATTTGCCCGTGGAGATAAATCGGCAAATATATTGCTGCTACAGATGTTGGAGAGCTTGCTGCCTATGTTTTCTTCTAAGATGCTTATGGTTTCAAGGCTTACGTTTAAGTCTTTTATCCATTTTGAGTTTGTTTTGGTGAATGGTGTAAGTTGATGGTGTAGTTTCATTTTTTGCAGGTAGATGTCCAATTTTCCCAACACCATTTGTTAAAGAGGCTGTCTTTACTCCATTATATGTTCTTTCCTCCTTTGTCATATATCAGTTGTCCATAAAGCTGTGGGTTTATTTCTGGGTTCTCTGTTCTGTTCCATTGATCTATGTGCCTGTTCTTATGCCAGTACCAGGCTGTCTTTAGTACAATGGCCTTGTAGTTTACTTTGATATCCGGAAGAGTGATACCTCCTGCTTTATTTTTTCTTTTTAAGATTGCTGAGGCTATTCGTGTTCTTTTTTGGTTCCATATAAATTTTTGGAATACGTGTTCTATATCTTTGAAGTATGTCATTGGTATTTTATTTGGTATTACATTGAATTTATAAATTGCTTTGGGTAATATAGACATTTTAATGATATTTATTCTTCCTGGCCATGAGCACAGTATATGCTTCCACTTGTTTGTATCTTCCTTGATTTCTTTTATCAACGTTTTATAATTTTCTGAGTACAAGCCCTTAATCTCCTTGGTTAAATTTACTCCTAGGTACTTTATTTTTTTGGCTGCAATAGTGAAGGGGATTGTTTCCTTAATTTCTTTTGCTGACAGTTCATTGTTGGTATATAGAAATGCATCTGATTTCTGAGTATTAATTTTATATCCTGCCATCTTACTGAATTCATTTATAAGGTCCAGTAGTTTTTTGACTGAGACTTTAGGGTTTTCTATATAGAATATCATATCATCTGCAAATAATGACAGCTTTATTTCTTCTTTTCCAATTTGGATGCCTTTTATTTCTTCTTCTTGTCTGATTGCTCTAGCTAGGACTTCCAGAACTAAGTTGAATAAGAGTGGTGAAAGGGGGCACCCCTGCCTGGTTCCTGATCTTAAGGGGATTGCTTTTAATTTTTGTCCATTTTGTATGATGTTTGCTGTCGGTTTGTCGTAGATGGCCTTTATCATGTTAAGGAATGTTCCCTGTATTCCCACTTTACTGAGAGTTTTGAGCGTGAATGGGTGCTGGATTTTATCAAATGCCTTTTCTGCACCTATTGAAATTATGATGTGATTTTTGTCCTTCCTTTTGTTTATGTGATGAATCACATTGATTGATTTGCGAATATTGAACCAGCCTTGCCTCTCCAGAATAAATCCCACTTGATCATGGTATATGATTTTTTTCATATATTGCTGGATCCGGTTGGCTAATATTTTGTTGAGAATTATAGCGTCTAAATTCATCAGAGATATAGGCCTATAATTTTCTTTCTTTGTGTTGTCTTTGCCCAGTTTTGGGATCAGAATTATGCTCAACTCATAAAAGGAGTTTGGAAGTCTTCCTTCCTCTTGAATATTTTGAAATAGCTTGAGAAGGATAGGAGTTAGTTCTTCTTTGAATTTTTGATAGAATTCACTTGTGAAGCCATCAGGCCCAGGACTTTTCTTTTTTGGGAGGTTTTAGATAACTGTTTCAATCTCATTTGTTGTAATTGGTCTGTTTAGGTGTTCTGATTCTTCCAGATTGATTTTTGGAAGGTTATATGATTTTAGAAATTTGTCCATTTCACTGAGATTGTCTAATTTTTTGGCATAGAGTTCTTCATAGTATTTTCTTACAATGCTTTGTATTTCTGTTGTGTCAGTTGTTATTTCTCCACTGTCCTTTCTAATTTTATTTATTTGAGTCCTCTCTCTTTTTTTCTTGGTGAGTCTAGATAAAGGTTCATCAATCTTGTTTACCTTATCAAAGAACCAGCTTCTGGTTTCATTGATCCTCTGTATTGTTTCTTTAGCCTCTATGCCATTTATTTCTGCTCTGATCTTTATTATTTTCTTCATTCTACTTGTCCTGGGTTTTATTTGCTGTTGCTTTTCTAGTTCTTTTAAATGCAGGGTCAGGTTGCTTATTTGAGCTTTTTCTAGCTTCTTATGATATGCCTGTAGTGCAATGAACTTCCCACTCAGAACTGCTTTTGCTGTGTCCCATAAATTTTGAGTTGATGTATGCTCATTATCATTTGTTTCTAGAAACTTTTTTATTTCTTCTTTGATCTCATTGTTAATCCATTCATTATTTAATATCATGCTATTTCGTTTCCAAGTGTTTGAGTATTTCTCAGTTTTTCTTTTGTGGTTAGTTTCTAGTTTCATGGCATTGTGATCAGAGAAAATGCTTGATATGATTTCAATCTTCTTAAATTTATTGAGACCATTTTAGTGTCCTAACATGTGGTCTATCCTAGAAAACGTACCATGAGCGCTTGAGAAGAATGTATATTCTACTGCTTTAGGGTGAAAAGTTCTGAAGATATCTATTAAATCAAGTTGATCTAGTGTCTCCTTTAAGTCTGCTGTTTCTTTATTAATTTTCTTTCTTGAGGATCTATCCAGTGTTGTTAGAGGGGTATTGAAATCCCCTACTATGATAGTATTGCTGTTAATCTCGCCCTTTATATCCATCAAAGTCTGCTTTATGTATGTCGGGGCTCCTATATTTGGTGCATAGATATTTATAATAGCTATATTTTCCTGTTGAATTGTTCTCTTTATCATTATGTAATGTCCTTCTTTATTTCTTACTACAGCCTTTGTCTTAAATTCCATTTTGTCAGATATAAGTACTGCTACCCCGGCTATTTTTCATTTCCATTTGCATGAAATATTTTTTTCCATCCTTTTACCTTCAGTCTATGTGCATCTTTTGTTTTAAGATGTGTCTCTAGTAGACAGCATACGTATGGGTTCTGTTTCTTTATCCATGCAGCTGCCCTATGTCTTTTTATTGGATCATTTAATCCATTTACATTTAAAGTTATTATTGATATATAGTTGTTTATTGCCATTTTATTCTTTAAAGTTGTATTCTTCTTTTGCTATATTCTTTCCTCCCTTTGAACTGTTCACAACAGACCTCTTAGTATGTCTTACAGAATTGGTTTGGTTTTAATGAATTCCTTCAATCTTTCTTTTTTGGGGAAGCTCTTTATTTCTCCTTCAATTTTAAATGTTAGCCTTGCTGGATAAAGTAGTCTTGGTTGTAGGTTCTTGTTCTGCATTACTTTGATTATATCTTGCCATTCCCTTCTGGCCTCAAGTGTTTCTGTTGAGAAGTCGGATGTCATCCTTATGGGTTCCTTTGTAGATGATAGCCTTTTTTTCTCTAGCAGCTTTTAAAATTTTTTCTTTATCCATTAGCTTTGATATTTTAACTATGATGTGTCTTGGTGTAGATCTTTTTGGGTTTCTCTTTAATGGAGTTCTGTGTGCTTCTTGAACGTTTGGAGTGTTTCCCAGCCTTAATTTAGGGAAGTTTTCTGCTATGATCTGATTGAACAAAGTTTCCCTTTTCTGTCCTTTCTCCTCTTCTTTAGGCACCCCTATGATGCGAATGTTGTTTCTCTTCAGGTTGTCACAGAGCTCCTTTAGAGTTTCCTCACATTTTCTGAGTCTCTTTTCCTTTTTCTTTTCTGATTCTGTGCCTTTGTTTATTGTGTCCTCTAACTCGCTTATTCGATCCTCAGCGTGATTCATCCTGCTTTTAATTCCTTCCATTGTGGTCTTCAGTTCTGATACTGTATTTGTCATTTCTGTCTGATACTTTTTTATTATTTCAATTTTTTTTTATACTTGTTATCTCTTTATTTAGGTTTTCATAATGACTATCCATTGTTGCTCTAATTTCTTTGAACATCCTAATTATCATTATTCTAAATTCTGCTTCTGGTAATTTGGTTATATCTGGTTCATTCAGGTCCTTCTCTGGTGATTTCTCTTGATTCATTTGGTTTGCATTCCTCTGCCTGCCCATTTTGTCTGTGTATAAGCAAGTTTTGGCCACTAGAGTCCAGTAGGTGTTACCTTTGTGTTCTCTTGGTGTGGTCTGTCTACAGGCCCGCCAACCCCTCTGCCGCTGCCTAGGGCAGTTGGGTATGGGCGTTGCCAGCACCGGTCCACTGTGGCTTTTGCTGTGATTTCTGCCTCTCCTCCACGGGAGGGGCTGTCACTCAAGCCACAAGCCTCAGCACGAAGGGTAGAGTTGAGCACCTTTGCTCAGCTGTGGACCCAGCCTGTTTCCGGACTTCCACCCAGAACCCACAGTCAGAGCCTTCTCGCCATAGTTTCTCTGGTTTGGGTGGGCTTTTGATGTGCTCTCAGCTGTGAGCCTTTGCCCGTCTGGAGCTTTAGCCCCGCCCTCGAGGCCAGGGCCCTCCTGTGCAGGGTCGCAAACCAAGGTTTATTGGGCCGGGTATGGCTGCTGGTCTGAGCTCAGCTGCAAGCTTCGGCTCGTCCCGGACTTTACCCCACCCCCGCGTTCAGAGCCCGTTCAGTTCGTGCACGTAGGATGGCAAACTGCGGTTTCTCCGGCCAGGCGGGGTAGTAGCGTGGGCTCAGCTGCGAGCTTCCGCTGGTCCCGGGCTCTACTCCACCCGCACTTGGAGTCCGCTCGTGCACGTAGAATGGCAAACTCTGGTTTCTCCTGCCAGGCGGGGCTGGTAGCGTGAGCTCAGCCGCGAGCCCTCGCCTGTCCCTGGTCCTAGTTCTGTCCCTGCGGTCAGGGCCGGCTTGTGCAGGGTCGCAGAGCAGATTTCTGCCCGTTTCTGGCCTCCCGCTTTGTCCCCACAGGTGGGATTACAGGCAGGCCCGCAACTTCCGGACTGCTTTTGCGCGTCCCCTTCTCCCCTGCTGGGCTAGACTAAGCTCACACTGGCTTGGCCTCTGCCCATGTCGACAGAACCGCTTTTCAGCATTCTGCCACCACTATACCTTTCAGCAACCCTCGGCAGAGGAGGAAGGGCCCTAGTACTCCACACTGTAGGCCTGGGAGCTCCCTCACTTGTTTCACAGCTTAAAACTGTCCAAACGCCTCTTCTAGGCTCTGGGACTGTAGGCTGGGGCTTGGTTCCTGGGACCCAGGTTCCTCCCTCTCTGACAAACTCTCTTCCTGCCACGCAGGTCTCTCCGGGCTGCCGTTTGCTCCGGGGAGCTGGGCAGCCCTCTTCGCATTTTCACTATTCCTTCCAGTCTCAATGTGACTTCTTCTGTGTTCCTTGGTTGAAGAGTCCACTTAGTTTAGTTCAAAGTTGGTTTATCCAGATGATGGTTCTTAAAATTGAGTTATAATCCACTTTGGTTCTGGGAGTTGGAAGTTGGTAAGTCCACCTCCTCTGTCGCCATTTTGCTCCCTCCGTACCTCTTTTTAAAGAATCATAGAGGATGGTAAAAAACATTGTGTAACCCTAATAAAAGGCAGGACTGTATATAATTCCTTCTAAGCATAGAATTGCATTCAAAGAGAAATAGTCTGCTAAATATAATTTAAAACAGTTCAAATTTTTACTTAAGGTTTATAAAGATTAACAAATAGAGGGATATACACCTTTCATACAGAAAAAAAGGATCTTGAAGTTTTATTTTTAATTTCAGAGTATACTTTTATTCTGCTTATAAGTGATCTATTTCTATATTCTTATGACCATAGAATATCACTTTTCACTGATGTAGCAAATATGGTTCTAAATAATATTTTAAGGTGAGAATTATCTTAAATAGATGAGAACCTATCTTGGTGCCCAGAGAAGTTACTAAGAGTACATACCTCCCTTCTTAAGGAAATAAGACTTATTTTTAAGGACTCTCCTGCAGAACACGTAAGCTGATATGTACTTTCTATGACAATAGTTTATCCCAGATTCCTGTCCCTTAAATAAATGAGATATGTATTTCAAACAAAAGAATGAAATGTTAAAATTTTGGGGAAAAATATTGTATGTGTCAGTCACAAGCAAGGGGGAAAAATATTGTATGTGTCAGTCACAAGCAAGACCACAGGGGCCACTCACTGGAATTTCAGGTCCCCTCAAAATTTATGAAACCGAACCTAAAAGCTTCTACCAATACCGTGGGTGAAGAGGGTAATCTTAGAATTAGGGAGACATTAACACTATCTAGACCCATCTGGTTTATTTGCTTTCCAGGATTTCTCTAAGATTTCCAAGACCTGGGACTTGTCTAATAATGGCTGTTCCTATCTAGACTTGATGAGGTGCATTTAGGGGGGAAAAACTGTCAATTTATGTCAACATATCTAATGCCAATCATCTAGCTTCAAGTAATTTTAGCAAAGTTACAAAACTTCTGTAGAACATAATACTTTCATAAGAATGGACTAATTCTCATTCCAATTGGAAGTATTTCAGTTTGTTTTGAAACCACTCTGACAGTATTCTACAAAGCCCAGTTCATATCATAGTGCCATGACCTGTTTACTCATTACTGGCTCTGCTAGACAGTAAGCTTCTGGATGACAGACATTGCCTTGTCCACTGCTCTATCCCCAGCATCCCTCATAGAAGTAAGTTTTGACCCTGGCTATAAAGGTTCCTGTTAGCCATCTTTTATAGTTGTTTATTTTTTTATTTGGCAAACATTCGTATCAATCTAGCATCTGGACTGGAAATCTGCACACAAAAGTTGCTCAAAAATGCAAATCGGTTATAGAAAAATTTTAATTGGATAAATGTTATCGGCTCTAAGCAGGCCCTGTCACTAAAGGGGGTAAATTACACTCTCTCTTATGCTCCAAGCTTATAGCAGTTTATGCTGCCTAATGGAATCCTGACATTAATTTCTACTTGATATCCAAATGTTCTGAAAGTATCCCCTCTTCAGAGACTACTAGATGACCCCCACATTCATTCTTCTTCAGACTACTGAATAAAACTACTTGTTCTTTCTGCAAAAATCACTTTCAACAATTCAGAGGTATAGATTAGACAGTCTGTCATGCTAATTTGTTTATTTTTTGTATTTTTAAAGATCTTAATATTTTCATTCAAATAAAAGATGTGTAAAAATTATTTGACTTTGGGTGATGAGCACACAATACAATCAACAGTTCAAATGTTATAGAAATATTTACCTGAAACCTATGTATTCTTATTGGTCATTGTGACCCCATTAAGTTTAATTTTCTAAATGAATTTTTTTAAAAGATGTATGACTTGTTTTCAATGGCAAATAAGACCAAAGGCAAAAATAAAAGAAGCATGAACAGTTTTTGCAGTGTTGATAGCTCCATAATTTAACAATAATTAATAATAAGGTAGGGGATGATATGATCTTGAAATTACACATCTACAAAGTTATTGCCATACACCTTATAAATTTTGTAGAAGGTTTTGAATTTTACTTTCTATTGTAAGAATATTTACAAATAAGCTGGGTATGTATCTGGAGAAACCCAAAACACTACTTCAAAAGAATATATGTACTCTTATGTTCTCTGCAGCATTAATTACAATAGCTAAGCTATGGAATCAACCCCAAATACTGTTAATAGACAAATAAATGAAAAAGTTGTGGTACACAACAATAATAAAATGGAATATTATTTGGCCATAATAAAAATGAAATCTTACTATTTGTTACAGCATGGGTGGACCTAGTGGGTATTATGGTCAGTGAAATGTCAGTCAAAAAAAGGCAAATACCATTTGTTTTTACTTATATGCCAACTCTAAAGAACAATATAAATGAATAAACTAAACAGATACAGACTTACAGACACAGGGAACAGACTGATGGTTGCCAGAGGAAAGTGGGGTTGGAGGACTGTGTAAAAAAGGTGAAGGGATTGAACCTGACCTGTGGTGGCACAGTGGATAAAGTATTGACCTGGAGGGCTGAGGTTGCCAGTTCAAAACTCGGCTTGCCCAGTCAAGGCACATATGAGAGTTGATGCTTCCTGCTCCTCCCCCTTCTCTCTCTCTCTCTCTCTCTCTCTCTCTCTCTCTCTCTCTCTGTCTCTCTTCTATAAAATGAATAAGTAAATTTTAAAAATATATAAATAAATAAAAAGGTGAAGGTATTGAGAAGTACTGATTATTAGTTATAAAACAGCATGGGAACGTAAAGCACAGCATAGGGAATATAGTCAACAGTATTGTAATAACTATGTATGGTGCCAGTTGGGTATTAGAAATATCAGGGGGACCACTATGGGAAGTATATGATTACTTAGCCTCTAAGTGTTTCTGCACACATGAAACTAATGCAAAATAATATTTGAAGTAAAATGGAATTTTTAAAAAAGTTTTAAATAAAACTTTAAAAAGAATTTTCACAAATGGGAAATTCATGGACCTAGAATCTATTCTTTTATAGGAAGTAAAATTAATTTTAAATTTAATTTTATAGAATAAATTGTTCAAATTTATTATTGATAAAGAATTAAAGATATATTTGGAAATAATGTTATTTTTTCTTCATTTTGAAAAAAGTTAAAAATTAATATTCTGAGTTTGCTGTTACTTAAAATTTGTTTTCCCATTTATGTTAAGGTCCCTCACAGAGGGATTCTCTGCTGTGAATGTTACTGAAAAACAAAACACAGAAATATCTTCCCCATGAATAATGTCATTGTCAATTCAACTTACTAGCTCAATTAACAAGCAAGAAGTATAAGTAAGTATACTTATTTATTGCATTAAAAACCTTAAATATTAATATACATGGTGGTCATTAAAAATGTTCATCGAGGCATTTAACTTTTTATTAGTTTATAATTGCAGAGAGTCAGAAAGCTATAACACTCATTCTCTGTAGTTATGGACTATGAAGATTTTTAAATGAACAATATTATCTTTGTAATTATTTTGATTCCATGTTATGTTTATTCCAGTCACATTTATTAAAATAATGTTTATGTTTGAAGAATCTAATAAAATTTAGCTTGTATTTTATAAGGTTTTATTGATTGATTTTTAGAGAAAGGAAAGAGAGAGAAAGTGGAGGGAAATGCAGGAAGCGTCAACTCTTAGTAGTTGCTTTTCATATGTGCCTTGACCTGGCAAGTTCAGGGTTTTTAACTGGCAACCTCAACATTCTAGTTCGACACTTCATCTACTCTATCATGACAGGCCAAGCTTGGCTTGTATTTTGTATATCTTTTATTCCCACTATTTTTCTAGGAATTTGTGTATATTGTATTTTATATAAGTACAAGTCTATAAAAGATTATAAAGTAAAAATCAAACTGGTCCTTCTCCACAAACATTCCCAGAAACACCAGCAGATTCTCTTCCTCTAGGTTAGACCATTTCTAAGGTGTCCCCAAATCAGCATTCTACTGTTCCTGAATCACTCCTACGCAAACCTACCATGGACTCTTGTCTGTCTTAGGCATGCCACCCATAATATCAAGATTTAAAATAAAATTGCAGGCCATACTTGTGACTCATCAAAGTGAAAAATAAATAAATAAATGGCTGTAGTGAGCTGAGGGGTGGGGGTGGGGGGTCCAGGCACGAAGTGAAGAGCACAGGGTTTCTTCACGGCTTCAGATCAGCGTCCCCATGTTCCCAAGCAGGAAGTGGGGCCCAGAGTTGTCAGCTCCTCAGTTTTCTCAAGAGAAGCCAGAAATTCCAATTTTTAAAGAAAAATACACTCATTTAAAAATGTTAAACTGTAACTCAGATTTTTACGAGCCACAAGAACAGCTTTAAAAATGCATCTGTGGGCCAGATTTGCCCAAGTCCCCAATCTGAAACTGTTCGGCCTCCAAATGCTCTTGCTAGAAAAGGGAAGACCAGGAACTTGAAAAGGGTTTCTTTCAAGTTCAGCCCATAGATAAATTTTGGCAGTTTCTTATCAGTCTTGTTCCACAGACAGAAAACAGCTGCTGCTGTGATCTAAAGTTTACAGGAGCATTCTCCCTAGTCTAGCCTGCGGCTCAACCACAATAGGTCTCAGATACCAAAGCACGTATGAAACAGACCCCCATGTGGAAAATCTATGCAGGAAACATTCAATAAGAGGTCTTACAACTTGTAGGCTGCTTGGCCAGAAAAGGATATAAAAATAAAGACACAATGTAGATAGGAGAGAGCATTTGAGAAGAACCTTTTTGAAGGAAACTGGGTGTGAGTCTCCTAATCCCATTAGCAGGGCAGGGAGGAGAGGTGCTGTTTTCTCCCTCAGTTCTAGTTGGGAGAAGGGTGCTCCGTGGGACAACTCAGAGAACCTGATATTGTTACTCACACAGGGAGGAGAGAAGGATTGGTGCTCAGTTCATGCATGACACAGTAAAGCCACCAACTAGATTTGACCGTGTGGATTTGGCCTATTCACCCAGTTAGACAGACCAAGGGATGCGTGAGTCTTTCCACCAGACACATATAGGCTCTATGCCTATAATTCACTATCAGAAATGGAGAAAGACCAATGTGCATTTGCTCTCCTGGGATGTCATGTGACTTTACCAGCTGATGTTTATAAAAGAGTTTAGAGTGCTATATAATTACTGAATGGCATTGTTCTTCCACAGGGCTTTCATGGACAAGATAAATGATAGGGGCTCCCTCTTTCCCTTTGAGGGCCTTTCCCAGCCCCTTCTCCTTTTGTCTGCCCCGTCTATAAACTATAAAGTATCTGCCCTGAGATCCTGAGATGGCCTTTCCCATTGAAGCCTTATTATTATTCATGTGCTATGGAAAGAACTCACTTTAGGTCTGAATCCCCTACAAGCTGTGGGAGTGTCCCATCAAACCCAGCACAGTTTAGCAATGATCTCATTCTCTAGAAGGAGTTTCATTTAAAGAAATGCTTTCCCATCCCACTGTTGGGATGGGAAGGTGTGGGGTGAAAGGTGTGATTTGCATTCATTGTAGGGCTCTTAGTACCTGAAAACAAGTGAATGGTGTTTCTGTGCTGGACTCTGCTTTTCCCTTTCCCACCCAGGAGCTCCAAATTCTGTATTTGCCAGATCTCCAAAACCCCAATATGTCAAACAATAGAGCTCTCAATTTAAAAACTGTAACTCTGTTTTCAGAGATCTCAGCCAACATCCAAACCCCCTCACCTCCAACTTTTCACAGCACTTACTGCTTGTGTCATAGGTTTGGCACTTGGTTAAATTCAATTTAGCACATAATTATATCCTTGCTCTCACATGTTTTTCTTTTATTGCTTCCATAACTTCAATAACACAGCAAGTCTCTGGACGGCAGAGACCACTTTTCACCTTTCATCTGCAATTCATATACTTAACAAGCAGTGTTAGACCCAAAGCAGACATGCAATAAATATTTGCTGAGTTGAACAGAATACAACAAACCACCAGATTTACCTTCTAATTTGCCCTGCAATTGATTAGATGAAACTTAGAGAAAAAACATAACCCACTCAGCATTTAAACTTGACCCTCTCTTTTTCACTGCTGGAAAGTCATAAACTTCTTCATTGGGCTTTTGATGGGAAAGGCATGGTATGCCCTAGGCTTCTGCTTGGGCATGTCCTGGGGAGAGTCTCCTAATGAGAAGTGAGGGTCTGGGTAAATGGTGACCATGACTCATTGTCAAGCCAGTGTAGGAGCCTGGGTGGCTATAATCTCATAGGAAAAGTATTTCCACTCCATTCTGCTCCTTCCCGCACTCAAACTTTTTGGACCACTCTGTTGCTATAAGCATCCATATTATGTGCTGAGTCCTGGTAGTAAGTGCGGTCCTTGGACCATCAGCAGCAGCACCACCACCTCAGAGCTTATTAGAAATGCAGAATATCAGGCTGCATCTCAGACTTAATAAATCAGTACCTTTGCAACAAGATCCCCAAGTAAGTCATCGTCATGTTAAAATTTAATCATCCCTGTTCTAGAGAGGGCTATAGGGCATTATTGTTGAGCAGACAGCTTGGACCTCTGGGCTAAAGTTGCAGAGTAGTGTGGATAATCCAGAGAGCTATCCTGCTCTCTAAATTATATTTTCTTCTTCAAAAGGAGAAGTTCAACAAAGAAACAACAGTATAAATGATGTCCAACCCAGAGATAGGCACAGAGCTCAAAAGAAATTAGACCAAGCCAAATAGTAAGCAGGGTGTTGTTGATAAGAGTTGTAACCGTGAAATCAGTTCCCTATGTCCTTCTTGTCAGTCTGGGGCCATTTATGTTCCAGAGCATCTAGTTCTCAGTACAGTGCTAGTGCAACATACTTAAGTGGGTCTACCCTGCCTCTAAGAGCATATTCTCGTGAAAATTCAAATCTTGCCAGACCTGAAGTCACAACAGCAGCTAAATCCTGAGACAGATGTGTAGAAAACACTACAATGGTTCCAATTTCTTGGCATAAAACTCTGAACCTCAGGTTTGGTTTAAGTTATTGTAGTCTACTACTAAGCAGCAGGTCCTGTTCCCTCCCTTCTGCTTTGGCATGCCCCTTTGTACAAGTTTCAAGGTCCACCTCAAGTCCCATTTCAGCCACAGCCTCTCCCTGATCACTCCAAAGAGCACTGGTAGCATCCTCCAATATGCTCATGGAGACTTTTTTCCTCAACAAGGTTGTAAGTTCCTGGAATAAGGACAACTCATGTATTACATTCTATTTGGCACCTAACCCATGCCTCTGAATATTGTAGAGATTTATAAATCATAAATATATGAGTAACAGTTTTCAAAAACTCCATTAGAATTGGCATAATCATCAGCAAATCCTCTTTCGAAAGGGACTCAAGAACAGCCCATTATCCTGGAAACTTTCCTTTTACTTCCTAAAAGCCCCACATCCTCTCTACCTACATCATTTCAGCTTGTCTTTGCTCTGGGTAGACTGTCTCCTCTCCAGAGATTCTTCCAGGAAAGTCCAAGGGGCACTCGGATTTCAAAACTGTATGTAGTCCAGGTGATTGGGCTAAGAAATAACCCTTAAACCAAGCCATTCCTCCACTTTCTTGTGACTCTTGGGGAATACTGAGCTAGTATTTCACAATGGGAATGACAGAATGAACCTGGAGAAAATAACAGTAATGACAATCATTTCAGGCTGAGATTGCTCTATAAGGCAAACCATGGTTCTGATCTCCCTCCACTGGGAAATAGCTATGCTTCATAGTTCCTCTGACTATGGTGTTATAAGATGGAAGACAACAATTTGAGACAATTACCAAAGGGATTTCAGTGACCTTTTCTCCTAGGAATATAGTTGTCCAAAGAAATGATGCACATGTTATCAAAGCACCTTTTTTTTTCCATTAGATCAGTGAGTCTTTCTCTTGCATCTTGCTCTCTCACCTAAAGTGGGCCAGTTAGCAATATAGAGACCAGATTCAAAAATAAAATCACTAATCACATTAAATACATAGTCAAATGAAAATGGCAGGCAGGGATAGGGATCACCAACTGTAATTCTACATTGCCGTGACTAGCATGAATGCCAGGCTCTTTCCCAGAACCAATGAATTCACAGTCAAAGGAATATTCCTCACACTATAGCTTCAGGAATGGGGGTGCCCATGACATTTACAGTGTACAATAAGCATGCCGTATGCGGTGGCCTTGAGCCTTCTGCTTCAAATGATCGTTTTATCTTTCTAATGAGTATAGAAACATACCTGACAAACATATATAACATTGGGAAACTTGGAGCTGATACTGAGTCATGAAATAAGGAAACTTGAATTTTTTGCTTTAAGTTGCCCTGATATAATATCTTTTAGAATTATAGGCTGAACAGGAACTCTCAGGAGGTAATATATTGTCTCAGGAATAACATTTTACAGATCTAGAAATCACTGAGTTTTTCTTTAAAAAACAACCATGAACCATGGCCAGTTAGCTCAGTGGGTTAAAGCATCATCCCAAAGAGTGGAGGTTGCCGGTTTGATCCCTGGCCAGGGCACATACAGGCACAGATCAATTTCCTGTCTTTCTCTCTCTCTAAAATCAATAAAACAAACAAACAAATACTAAATAAATAAATAACCTGATCTCCCCCACACAAAAAATAATCCTAAAAAGAAATTGCTTAAATTCTACTGAATAATGCAATCTTGCCTCTTCTCTCATGCCAAGAAATCCTTCCTGACCACTAACCCTTGATTGCTGTCCTGTCACAAGTAAAGGAGCATTCTTTCAAGCACAAAGTCTCAGGCTTTCTACACTATCCGTGGTCTCATGCTGTTTGTCAGCACCTTTCTAAGCATAGATGACTCTGTGCCGAAAATCTTCCTTGATGTCCTGAACACTTGCCCTCACTCCTCCAATCAGCTTCTCATTAGAAGGAGAAAACTCAGAAGCTGGGTTCTGTAGGTTTGGCATCTAGTAAGTATCTGTGGCAAATATTAGCTGGGTTTTTTTTTTTCAATCCACTTTCTATCCACAGCCTAGAAGAAGCTGTCTCTGAGGTTAGAGAAATGAAGCAAGGAATGTGGAATAGAAGCGATCCTGTCATCTCATGAAACAGGAATAGAAACTCTCAGTCTCAAAAAAAAAAGTTTTTATGAAAAAATAGTGAAAGACTTACCACTTTCCTTTTCCCCTTGGTAAAGAAGTCAATGGCCATTTGGTGCTTAAATGAGAACAAAGACCCCAGGGGAGAGAGATGAAAGTAAATATTTGTACTAATGTGTCATTTCATTTTACACAATGAGCCAGCCATCTTTGAGATCTGACAAGTTTCATATCTCCAGGTTGTTCTCTTTCTTTTCTTATTTGCTCTTTTCCATTGTCAGCCACCCAAGCAGCTGCTGAATACAAGGACACTGAGGGGCATTTGGCCAACATGACCTCAGAAGTATTGACACTGCAATGAGATCGTGATATGATTCAGTTTCTGCATTGCTATAGCTTCTGCCAGCTAATATTCCTATGTGTCCCTCAAGGATGTGGTAAATGTTGGCTTAAGATAAAAAAGCAAAGACAAATATTAGCATGCTACATAAAGGTACTACTTTCCATGAGAGCTTTGCTTCTTAGCACTGGCTGCCTGGATCCCATCATAAAAAGTGTGATTTCATTGGTTTCACGGGCAGCAACCTGGGCACCATGACTTGTAAGAACTCCTACAGTGATTCTAATAAGCAACCACTATTAAGACACACTGCATTCCTGAATTGCCAGATTATTTTGAATTCTATTCAGAACAACTATTAAAATTGGCTTGATGAGTGTGTGCTAGATGGTAAAAGCAGAACCTGCAGAGAATAAGGAAAGGAGTATTTTAAAGTAAAGAGAATAGAAAAAGAAACGCTACCCTGCCCAAACCGGAAATCTAGTGGAGGATGCAAACATCAAAGAAAGGTAAAGCCTGATTAGTGCAACAGTCCTAGCAGCCCAGGAAAATAATATCACAGGAGACTCAGCAGAAGTTTAGTGAAAATCAGTAAGATCACTAGGTAAGTCCTGCTTCAGGGACTGGGTGTGCTACGTTTGGGTGTGACTGGCATTCCTCCCCCTCCCCGTACCCCCTCAATGACTGGGTGCTATCCTCGGATGCCCTAGGGGATTTCCCTCAGAGATGGGGACTTCCAACTGGCCTAGATGTCCATGGCAAGCACCCCTGAGTGCCAGACCCTGGAGAAAGGTGAGCAGGGTGATGTAAGGCAACCCTAGTGATGTCAAAGGAGCCTTTGACTGAACAGGTCCTCCCCCCACACTTCCTTATGCACAGGGGCTCCCATTCCCTTCCTGGTTTCCCATTAACTCCTCTCTTCACCAAGTGGGAAGACTGTGCTCCAAATACACGGCAATGAATTGAGAAGTGACCACCCCTCAGGTTAACTACCCTTCCTCAGTGACCGAAGGAAAGGCCTCTGCTTCTACTTAAGGAAATCTGAGGTATTAGAAAAGATCTGAGAGATGGGCACAGAGGTGAAAGGAATAGCTGATCTCTGTCCCTGAGGCAGAAATGAGGGAGCCAGGGACAGGATCACTACTATGGAGCACATACAAGTGAGGATGAAGTCAATTATCATTGTGTAAAATATGAAGAAAAATGTTGATATTGAAAGTCTTCTAGGATCTATAATCCATCTCATGATAAGAAAAATTCACAATAAGCTAATTGCTAAAAATTATGTATTTTTTCTCTTTTGCTATAAATTCTTTATCATAGGTATTTGATTCCCATGAAACAATAATGATGTATATCTTTAAATACAATTCACCTTGGAGTCATTTTGTTAGAAAAACAACTCTATTCAGGGACGCTTAATTCTTAAAGCTCCTTGGACCTGTTGGTTTGGTTACAGGTTTACAAAACCCAGGGAATACTGTTTCTGGTAGCTGCTTCACACTACGGCCTCTGTCTTCTTCTGCCTCTCTCTTCCCTTGTCAAAACATATCTCTCAGATATATTTCCAACTATGATAAAATAAGAAGTCAGCAAATCTCTCCTAAAAAAGGAACTATAAAATTGAATAGAATGTCAAAAACAACCATTTCAGGGCTCTGGAAACTATGCAAAGACAAATTGAGGGAAGCATTTAAACACTAATAAAGTGGGTAAGAACAACGGCATTCTGTGGCACTCTTGCTTGGGGTTTCTCCCGCCAAGCAAGGCAGGGCCAGCTATGAAAACAAGCAGCTTCCCTGCCAGAGAGGCTGACTCCTGCCCAGTGGGAACGTCAGTAAAAAGAGCAAGTCTGGTATGAAATAAATGGGGAACCCCACAGCACTTGTAGTCTGAGGATGCGGTCATAGCTGGGGTAACTACTAGGCTGGCAGGCTAACCAGACATTTAATGGCAGACTAACCTGGAAGTAAGAGCACAAAGAGGATCCAGATCTGACTTCAGGCTGAGGGGACGCTGCACAGACACACCTGGGGGATCCATGAGGACCCAGTAGAAAAAAAAATTAGGGCTGACTTGGGAACTGCCTAACTTTGCACAGGCTCCTGACGCACACCTAGATCTGTCAGCAAAGGGTGGGAGCTCTGCTGGCTGAAGGTGCACAGCCTCTGACCAATCATGGTTGACCACTGAGCTATGCAGACACAAGTACAATCCCTAGAAAACCAGACTAATAAACAAAAATAAGAATAATAATTACAAGAAAAACCGCCTGACATCATGGAGGAGACACAGAATCCACAGATTAGTCCGGGCAATTTACTAAAACAACTGTAGCAGCAAAAAAGCAAGAAAGTGGCAACTACTTTCAGGGAGAAAATATCAGAATGTAGAGTTTTACTGTGATAACTTTTCTAAAATGGTAAGTTTTCAACAAATAGATAAGACAGGCAAATAAATAAGATGGTCTGAGCTATAGTTAGGAAAATATCAGTCAATAGAAACTGTCTCTGAGTGGGCTCTGATGTTGGATTTAGCACATGGAGAAATGATCCAAGATAAAACAAAATTAAAGAATGCCTGAAGAAAAACAGAACAGAATACCAATGGCCTGTACTGTAGGGCAGCATCAAGCAGTCAAACATGTATGTGAGCAGAGTGTCCGCAGAGAGGATTAGAGCAGGAAAAATATTTTAAGAAATAATGGCCATAAATTATAGGCATTTAGTAAAAATTCTGAAAAACAAAGATAAAGAGAAATTCTAAAGGTAAACAGATGAATACTATATAAAGTACAACAATTAAAATGATGGCTGACTTTTAAAAAGAACACCAAGGCAATCCTGCTTTTAATAAAAGAGTTTATTAGCCTAGACTTCCATATATTTAGTCACAATATTCTTCAAAATCAACATGAAATAAAGATATTTTCATAGCAAAGCTGAGGGAATCCATCACCAGTAAACCTACACTGTGAGAAATGCTAAACCAGGTTCTTCAGGCTGAAGTGAAAATTGGAAATTTGCTTCTACAGAAAGGTTTAGAAAGTACCTGAAATGGTAAATAAGTGGGTAAATATATAATCGTATTTTCCTTCATTTCTTTAAAAGATATATGTTTAATGTAAAAGTAAAAACATTATATTTTGAGGTTTGTAACACGTAGTAGCAAATTAGATGACAGCAACATCGAAAGCAAAGAAAAATGGATTTATAGTGTTGTATGCATTTTACGTCATATATAGTGGTGTTATAGTAATTTAAGATGTACTGTACTAAGTTAGGTATATATCAATATATTGTAATGTCTAGAGCAACTACTAAAGATAAAGCAAAAGAATAAAGTAAAAGGATAAAAGGAGACACAAAATAAAACATCAAATATACATATATTTGACAAAGGATGTACATTTGGGCTAAATAGATAACTCTTACAATAAATTTGTAAGTAATTTTTGAAAAGACAAACAGCCCAATAAAAATGGGCAAAAGACTTGAACAAACATTTCACAAAAAAAGATAACAATATGCTCAACATTGTTAGTCATCAGGGAGAGACAAATTAAAACCAAGATGAGACATGTTACACACCCTCTATAATGGTTAAAATTAAAAAGCCTAAAATGGCAAATAAAACATATGGTCCTATAGTACCTCCCCTCAGTGTTCACCCAAAAGAAAAAAAAAAAAACATGTCTACAAAGTAATTGTACAAGAATGTTCATCACACGTTCTTTCATAATAACCCAAAACTAAACACAACAGATATACATCAGCAGGAACATGGATAAATAAGCTGTGGTACATTTGTACAATGGAACATAACTGAATAATAACAACAACAACAAAAAGATTGAAGTGCTAAGGCATGCAAGAATATGGATCAATCTCAAGAACAATGTGTTGACGGGGTGGGAAAGTGAGACACAAAGAGTCCAGACGGCATGATTCCTTTTATATGAATTTCAAGAACAGGGAAACAGGTAAAGCTAATTTGGGGGATAAATCAGAACAGAGGTTGACATTCTGGATGGGGGTAGATAATCAACTTGGAAGGGACATAAGGAAATTTCCTAGATTGATAGAAATGTTCTGTATTAATTCAGATACATAAAGCTGTCAAAAATTTGCACAGTTTACTGTGATTACATTTGCATGATTTAATTACATATACTTCCATAAAAATACCAAAGTACATTATTCCCTTCCTGCTGTATTTCACTGCTTATAATTTCCCCTCAAAGCTACTTAAGAAAGTACAGAGTTAATAGCACAAGCTCTGCTCGGCTCCAAGAGCTGAATATGCTTTTCAGTTCTCAGCTGTGGCTATTTCCAAACTTGTCAAATAAGGGGACTTTCTAATCAGAAATAAAAAGGATCAAATTTGTGATCAGTCCACCATAAGCTAACATGTTGGCAGGTGTCTGCCTACACCTAAGGAACATAATAAGTGTCTATATCCTGCTAATCCTACTGGATAACCTGACATTTGTATATGACATAGAACTTGGAAGGACTCTGAAACCCTTTCATTGCAAATCACCAGATTACCATTCTTATTGAGGATTAAGAATCATGTGTATGAGTAGCACCCATAGAGTTTGGAGGAGAAGCTTTTGCTTATTAATAGCCTCTCTAACAAACCTAAAAATATGTTTGTAAACCTCTTGCCTTTAGACAGCTAAGGAACATGGGAGCCTGAAGTCTTTACAGTGACTTAAAAGGATTTTAAAACTACAAGTATTCAAATAACTAAGAAATTAAACAATTATCCAGGACAAACTTAGAGTATTGTTAAAGAATTGAGCCAATCTTTGACTGCTGATGAACTAAGGACTCGGACCAGGACAGAAGTAACAACAATAAGGTAGTCATGTTTATGGTGAAATAGTCATAATTCTAACAATTTTCAGAGCAAAGTCAAAGCTCTGGGTAAGACATTGACAAAGACAAGTGCCGAAACCTGAGTATGTGAGAAGAACATCCATTTACCCCATTCTTCTATAGTAGTCCCCTTTATTTGAGGTTTCACTTGCCATGGTTTCAGTTACAGTAAACTGTGGTACAAAAATATTAAATAGAAAATTTCAAAAATAAATAATTTATATGTTTTAAATTGTGCACCAGAGTAATGTGATGAAATCTTGTTCCCTCCCACCCGAGAAATACATAATCCCTCTGTTCAGCATATTCACACTCTATATACTACTCACCTGTTAGTCACTTAGTAGCTGTCTCAGTAAAAAACTTGACTGTCATGGTATGTAAGTGTTTATATTTAAGTAACCCTTATTTTACTTAATAATGGCCCCAAAGTACAAGAGAAGTCATGCTGGCAGTTCAAATATGCCAAAGAGAAGCCGCGAAGTGCTTCTTTTAAATAAAAACTTATGGATGTACAGAAAAAAACCAGATATAGGATCTGGTACTATCCACAGTTTCAGGCAGCCACTGGGGGTAGAGTAGTACCACCATGGATAAGGGGGACTACTGTATTGTTAAAACCAATGGCCAGTCCAGGCATATTTCTCAGTAATAGTGTTAAGAAGAGAATGCTAGAGAACTTTGGTGTACTAGACAAAAACATTTTAACATGAAAACCAAAGAATTATCAGTGAGTGGGGTGGGGGAAATTAAGCACAGAGGTTAAGAATATGGGCTAAAAGACTGTTATATCTAGGTTCAAATTTTAGTTCTGCTCTCTAAGTGACCATATTCAAGTTATTTAGCCTTTCTGTATTTTGACTTCCTGATTTGCAAAATGAGAATAGTAATAATTTCACAAGATTATTGCAAATGTTAAATTTGATTATATATGTTGTTGAAATAACTCTCTTGGCCCCAGATGGAGTTGCTCCTGCTCAGATACCATGTTAACAAACAAAAACTCAGGTAACTTTCCTGTTCTTACCAATATTCTGCTTGACCAGAAACAGGATATATCTAGTCAGCCAATCTCCAAACACAAAGCCAATTCTGGGCCTTCTCAACCCAAATGCATGAAGTATGTGGCCCCAGTCTATCATATATTTTGTATTTTTCTCTTCCCTTATTTTTTATCCTATAAAGGCTTCCTTATTTCCACCCCATGCTATCGTTCTCCAAAAGAAGATGGTCCACTTTAGGACGTATTAAGCAAAGTTTGTTTATATCACCTAAATTGTCTTCTTTAATAATTTTTACCCATATATAAAGTACTTAGAATAGCTAGTGACAGAAAATAACTTTTCAGGAAATAATACAAATTATTATGGTGTCCTTTTATGATTCTCAGAAATAACAAAAGAAAAGTAATTTAGGGATAAATTTTTATCAATGTTTAGTTATTATCCCCAAGAATTTAGTTCAATTGTTGTACTTTTAATATCACATACATATAGTTGTCATATGTTTAGCTGAGAAAAATGACCCCTCAGCCATATGATAAAAGTAAACTCATCATTTTATCTTTTATAATTACCATTCTATAGCTATTAATAAAGGAGCCTTTTCTGATTCCTTAAAAACATTCATTGTCCTTATGTCCCACCTTTAATGGAACACTGGTAATGACAAGAGGAAGATGGCACACACTACTGCTGTCCCTGGTCAGTCAGTTCACAACTCACCTCTGCGATCTGATTGGAGATGAAGTTAGTTTTTTCACAGCAAGGCGAATCTAAGGATATTTTATGAGACGGTTTTGTTTTATTCCCTGGAATAGGGGAGAAAGCTGGGCAGATGTCCAGGGACTTTTTTATTCTAACAAGTTCTGACAAATTTTAACTGTTTCAAAAGAACCTGCCATAGGGCAGGATCCCAGGGAAGAGACTCTTGAGACTAAAATTGCACAAGGGCTTCTTTTAGGGACTGCTGATCGGATTGGGCCAAGACAGAGGCTTACTCAGATGCATACACAACAGAGGCCCCAGGTCATCTTCTTGTCTTGAAGCAGGAGCAGCAGTCATCAAGTATGGGCTGTTGCTAGGGAGGGCGCATGGTCTTGGGCAGGCAGCTATGATGGCCAAGGGCAGCTCGTGGAGGATAATCAACTATGAGTGTCAGCTGCCCACTTCCATTCGCTAGAACAGTGAGTGGGATCCCAGTGGAGTATCACTGTCTCTGTTCCACAGCCTCAGAGATGGCAAACCTCTGTCTGACACTGACCAATGACTGAATGGCCACAGCTGTCAATTTACATAAATACCAAATTAAATTAAATCATTATTTGGTGCTGTTCTTGTTGCTGCTATTTTTACCTTAACTTTGACTCTCTGGAAGATTTGAACATGAACTCCCTAACCTAAACTATGTCTTTTTTGTTGTTGTTTTCACATGTTTCCTTAAGTGTTATTTAGAAAGGACAAGAAGGGCAATCCTACCACTGAGGGAGAATGGATCTTCATATCAGAGAGAACCTCATGCTGCTGCTTTGGGCTTGACATGGCCTGTTAAGGATAAGGCTTCCTGAAGCTGAGAAACTATGATCTCACAGTTTGGATTTTAAATTAAAGCTCTGTTTGTTGATTCAGCTGAGTGATGTGTGTGTGTGTGTGTGTGTGTGTGTGTGTGTGTGTGTGTGTGTGTGTTGGGGAGAGGAGGAAGGATTGAATTTACAGCCATCATGGGCAAAATATACTGGTTTCTGAACCTGAACTGGAATTTAACAAATACATCTTTACATATTATAGAAGCCACAGGCTGATGTGTAGCCTGTGGGATGAAGACTGTAAAAGTGGTCATCTAGAGTCTGAGGCAGAGAGAAATCAGAACAGAGTGTCCGTCTCTGGTATGTAAGAGTGGTGCCTAAGCAGGGAGGCAGATGGTTGTTTTATTCCAGAAAACAGCTGCTTTGAAATTTCTGTGGTTAGGTTTTTGGGAGAAAGCTGATAAAGTGATGAAGATATAAGTGGTAAAGTGAAGAAACAAGAAAGTGGAGGAGGATTATTGAAAGTGATAAAGAATGAGGAAAATAATATTTGCTCCTTATTTGGTGAATAATAGCTAGACACATTATAACTAAAATAAAGAAAGGGGGTGATAGCATAGAATGAATTGTTCCTTTCTACCCAACCACTGCCCTATTTGCAAATTAGTTTGGTGATGAGATGTGAGGATGGTGATGATAATGATGGTGATAGAGGAAGTGAAAAGGGGGAAAGAAAAGGAGGAAGAGGAGGTAACAAAAGAGAGAAAGATGCTTAAAACACAAACCATAGCTGAATTAGGATGGGTGCCTCATGAGTCCATGAACTTGCCTCAAGATCTTTTCTATTAGAAAATTTCCTTTCAAATTTTGCAAATCTCAGCTGAAAAGCTTTGAAGAAATGAAAACTCAAAGTTAAAGCATCTGGTTTAGCAGGAAGAGGATGGCAGTACGAATATCTGTTTCAAGTCACATCTTGGTCATTTGCTAGCTGCTTAGTTTTGGTTCCATCATTAATCTTGCCAAGCTTTATCTATGAAATGGAGCAAAAAGAGTTGACATAAAATTCAATAAATAAATATGAATGACAATGTTTTATACTCTACATGGCATTAAAAAAAATTAGCACCAGAATATTTTTTTAGAGATAATTCATTTTTTATGGTTAATTCTCTAAGTAAAGAATTCTTATA
Organism: Rhynchonycteris naso; assembly: GCA_037038555.1. Taxonomy (NCBI): domain Eukaryota; kingdom Metazoa; phylum Chordata; class Mammalia; order Chiroptera; family Emballonuridae; genus Rhynchonycteris; species Rhynchonycteris naso. The sequence continues at coordinate 79,213,395 of CM072999.1, read as the reverse complement.
TATTTTTTCTTTTTATTTAGCTTTGTTGCACACCACTTGAAGAAATATTTTAAATTCCTTTCGTCTCTGAGTCAATGAGATCATTCTTTCTTAGGTATGAAGCAGGAATGAACATTCATTCAAAAAATTGAGAGATGACTGGTAAGCTTTAAAGTTTATATAAAGCAGGCATTTACTAAATTCACATTATCTTTACATTTTATGTCAACAAAACTAAACTGCCTTTGGAACTCTCTACCAAAAAGTATGTGTTTATTTTTAAAATATGACCACCTTAATGCTCCCAATGATGACTCCATGACAATGCAAGGTACTATCATCATCAGTCTGAATTGCTTTTGAATCTCCAAAGAACAATTCATTTAGAACAGTTTTGTTATTGTGGCAAAATACATCTGGATTATTTCAACTCTTTTAGAACTGATTATCTGTAGACATGTGAACTTTGGTTAACCCAAAGATTCCATTCTTACTACATGAAATAGCTAGGATTTTCCTGTAGCCACTGATCTCTAGAGAAAAATAGAACCCAAACTGGAAGACATATGCACATTCCCATTCGTCTTTGAGCTGAATATTTCCTCCTCAGACTTTATCACCTGGGGCAGGTAAGTGGTCACTGCTTTGCACTCACATGTGTGAGCACAAGTCTTCCATACTCCTCCACCTCCCTTCTTTGCTTTGGTATTCCATATCTATTCTCTTCCAGAATGCAGTACTCATCTATTAATAGTAGTTAAGCCAAACACTTCTCAGTCCTCCTCCTCTTTCCTCTAGTCATTTGCTATTTTTGGGAAAACTTTAAGAAAGACACTGTGCCTCTGCAAAGATAACTGATGATAAGTATACTAAAAATAAAAGGCAAGCACCTTGCTTGTACAGATCCATGTAAAACAAGAAGACATCTGGATGCCACAACGTAGATTCTCATTTGCTGCAAAAGGATTCCTGATTTTCCTATTGCAGAACTATAAAGCAAGAAAGGCTATTAAAACCCACCCATATTTCAGAGCAACTCTCTAGATTAGGTCTATGCTTAACCTGAGTGAAATGTTAAAAAGTGCTGAAGATAGTCCAAAGGCTGAAATTCAGAATAGTGGTCAGTCCCAGTCACTATTAATCATAAAAGTGTGCTTCTTTCCATGTGGAATAGATTCTTAAAATATTCCATTATCATTTTCAAGCTCTGTTAATTATACTCAGAATAAAAGAAAAGAATCTTCTAAGATTCCAAGTAATCTGAAAGATCTATTTATATGACAGCATAAAGAATGATGGATGATCCATTCCCTTCCCAGGGTATTATTCATTTTTAGTCAATGCTTATGTTTTGTGATGTCTGAGTACTTCAAGATGTCATCCTAAGACAGTGATCTGCAACTTATTTTGCTTTAAGAAAGATCAGGCTATTTAAGAAAGGTCAGTCTTTTAAGAAAGAAAGACTGTTAGGTAAGGTATGATGAGGGCATGCTTGGACTTATTCCACTGGTAATTAATGTCCCTGAAAAATTAGCACTCTAAAGCAGGAAGTTCATGCTTCTGTGCCAGTGTTTATGCTATTGCCTTGATTTGAGATGTTCTCCCTCCTTTAATTCTCAATGAATTAAAATATTTTAATTCTTACTCATATGCTACCTCCTCTCTGGACTTCTCCCTTTTTCCCCACAACCAAAATAAATAGTGTTTTTGTCTCCATACTCTGCAATGTGTCTGTCCCTCTGTTTTGCACCTATCTGCCCATCCATCTTTCACTTATAGTTACTTAATTTCATATCTATGTTTCCTTTTCTCCAACAGAAATCGCTAAATGTTTCTGTGTGTCCCAGATACAACAGGACAGACTGAAGTAAGACTTGGTTTGAATGAAATTATTTTGGTTCTGATATTTACACTGTGTTTTATACAAAAAGATTAAACCCTATAGTCTAGTACCTCTCTTTTGATTTCACATCCAGAAAATTTCTAGGGAAACACTTTTTTCCCCCATGTCTACTGAACTTACTCTGTTCTCATGCTGAAGTGGGGATGTTGCAGAGTTCAAAACTACAAAGCCTGAGAATTGCCTATAGTTCAGGAAATCAAACAGAGATCCCACAATATGTCTCAGAAAACCAAAGGCCAGACTCTAACCAGAAGGACACCAATTTAGGGATACTTGTTCTATTTTAGTCCCCTGACTATGACAAAGTGTCCTACAACCTGCCGCCCCACAATGAACTCCTCTTATAAGTACTGGACTGACTCCTGTTTCCAAATCAACTATTCACAAAAACAGACCCCAATTCCATCTACAAGAAGTAGTACCCAGAGAATAAACACACCACAAACAATACTTGAGTTATATGAAACATCAAAAACATAGTGCTATATAAAAACTAGAGTAGGAAAAGGAACAGGGAACAACTTGCCACTGTCTTCCTTCACTCATGTCCCCAGAATTCTTACTTCTCCCAGAAAATTTCTCAGCTAATTCATTTATGGTCCTAAAAGTGAAGATTAAAAAACTTTTCTATGAAATTGGTTCATGAAATATGTTATTCCTATATTTGTGTTTGCTGGCACTGTGATTATACTAAAGGCAGTGTGAGATTCAGCCGGTTCGTACTGGCTTGGCAGAACTAATACCTAATTTTTTGTTGAGTTTAGCGAACTGGTTGTTAAAATGGCACTTGTAATCTGGGTTCTCTCTAAGGTGGGTGCCTGGGCAACCACCCAATGTGGAAATCACAAATTTACATTCCTTGTATATTTTTCACATTTTATTTAGAAACTTAACTTTAACAAGATGACATTGATGAATAAGAATACATAGGTTCGCCTGGCCAGGCAGTGGCGCAGTGGATGGAGCATTGGACTGGGATGCTGAGGACCCAGGTTCGAGACCCCGAGGTTGTCAACTTGAGCGGGGGCCCATCTGGCTTGAGCAGGGGCTTGCCAGCTTGGACCCAAGGTCGCTGGCTCCAGTAAGGGGTTGCTCGGTCTGCTGGAGGCCCGCAGTCAGGGCACGTGTGAGAAAGCAATCAATGAACAACTATGATGTCACAAGGGCAGCGAGAGACTAATGATTGATGCTTCTCATCTCTCTCCATTCCTGTCTGTCTGTCCCTGTCTATCCCTCTCTCTGACTCTCTCTCTGTCCCTGTAAAAAAAAAAAAAAATGAAAAAAAAGAATACATAGGTTCCAGGTAAATGTTTTTAAAGCATTTGAATTGTTGATTACATTGTATACCCATCACCCAAAGTCAAATCATTTGTCACCTTATATTTGTTCCTCTTTACACCCTCCCCACCACTTCTCCCCCACATTCCCCAGATCCCCTCCCCCTGGTAACCACTTCACTTTTATCTATGTCTGAGTCTGTTTTATATCTCACCTATTTATGAAATCATACACTTCTTAGCTTTTTCTGATTTACTTATTTCACTCAGTATAATGTTCCCAAGTCCATCCATGTTGTTGTAAATGACACTATGTCATCATTTTTTATGGCTGAGTAGTATTCTATTGTATATACATACCACATCTCCTTTATCCAATCCTCTGTCAAAGGACACCTTGGTTGTTTTCATGTCTTGGCCACCATAAATAATGATACAATGAACATGGAGCTGCAAAAAATTAATTCAAAATGAATCAAAGGCCTAAATATAATATCTGAAACAATAAATTAATAGGAGAAAACATTGATACTAAGCTCACAGATCTTGTCCATAGAGAACAATTTATGAATTTGACCTAAAGGCAAGGAAAGTAAAAACAAAAATAAATGAATGGGACTATGTCAAACTTAAAAGCTCTGCTCGGCAAAAGAAACTGACAACAAAACAAATAGGCAGCCAATTAAATGGGAGATGATAGCTGCAAACAACAACTCTGATAAGGGATTAATATTCAAAATATATAAAGAACTCACAAAGCTCAGCAACAAACAAGCAAACAATCCAATTAAAAAATAGGAAGAGGAGGCCCTGACCGGTTGGCTCAGCAGTAGAGCGTTGGCCCAGCATGTGGAAGTCTCGGGTTCAACTCCCGGCCAGGGCACACAGGAGAAGTGCCCATCCGCTTCTTCACCCTTCCCCCTTCACCCTTCCTTCACCCTTCACCCTTCCTTATCTCTATCTTTCTCATCCTCTCCTGCAGCCAAGGATCCTTGAGAGTAAAGTTGCCCCGGGGGCTGAGGATGGCTCCATGGCCTCTGCCTCAGGTGCTAGAATGGCTTCGGTTGCAACACTGCAATGCCCCAGATGGGCATACCAGGTGGATCCCGGTCAGGCACAATGCCCCCTAATGGGCATACCAGGTGGATCCCGGTCAGGCACATGCAGGAGTCTGTCTCTCTGCCTCCCGCTTCTTACTCCAGAAAAATACACAAAAATATATGGGGAGAGGAACTGAACAGACACTTCTTCCAAGAAGACGTACAAATGGCCAACAGGTATAAGAAAAAGTTCTCAACTTCATTAGCTATTTGAGAAATGCATATCAAAACTACAATGAGATACCACCTCCTCATTGTAGATTCACCTGTTGATGTAGATACATCTGTTGGATTCACTATTATCAACAAGACAGGTAATAACAAGTGTTGGAGAGGCTGCGGAGGAAAATGAACCCTCATTCACTGCTGGTGGGATTGCAAATTAGTATAACCATTATGGAAGAATATATGGTGGTTCCTCAAAAAACTAAGAATAGAACTACCATATGACCCAGCAATCCCTCTACTGGGTATCTACTCCCAAATTTTGAAAACATTGGTATATAAACACACATGTAGCCCCATGTTCATCTCAGTATTACCCTTACTCTTTTTTAATTTTCATCTGCACAACACTATATTCTAAGTGCCCATAGTAATGTTGATTCCATTCATAGGTGAAAAAAATGGCAAGTGAGGATGCACATCAAAAAGCAATATGGAAAAAATTTAAGTAACAGTTTAATTGTTTTTTGTCAGGTATTATTTAGTATTTTAGTTTAGTATTTTGTCTCATTAGTATTTTAAAACTCTTATAATCTAGTTTTGTGTACCTCTTTTATTGTTCTTATTTAAGTATTAAATGCATGAAATAATACACTACCTTTTGGTATATCTTTTTTGATACTTAAAACAGTTATTAGGACAGAGAACTGGTTGTTAAATTATTTGAATCCCACCACTATCTAAGGGTTAAGGGTGAATCTAGAATATAATATCAGGGCCAAGCACCACATCTGAGATGCACCTTCCCTAGATACAAAATACATTATGTTTCCTGGAATTGATTTTAGCACTTTACACAGGTTTATTTTTTGTTTGTTTGTTTGTTTGTTTGTTTGTTTTACAGGGACAGAGAGAGAGTCAGAGAGAGGGATAGATGGGGACAGACTGACAGGAATGGAGAGAGGTGAGAAGCATCAATCATTAGTTTTTCGTTGCCGTTGCCGACACCATAGTTGTTCATTGATTGCTTTCTCACATGTGCCTTGACCGGGGGCCTTCAGCAGACCGAACCACCCTTGCTGGAGCCAGCGACCTTAGGTCCAAGCTGATGAGCTTTTGCTCAAGCCACATGGGCCTGCGCTCAAGCTGGCGACCTTGGGGTCTCAAACGTGGGTCCTCGGCATCCCATTCCAATGCTCTTTCCACTGTGTCACTGCCTGGTCAGGCGCACTTTACACAGTTTTAACTCTTCACATTCCATGATTTTGTCCTAAAGGTAATTTGGTAACAATAAGGCAATTTTTGGACCTTTTCCATGTAGAAAACAAAAACAATCTTTTCTAATCCTGCCTACACACTCCTATTTTCTAGGCTAATGGAAAAGAGAAAAGCAAGGAATGAGTCAGTTCTTGAGACCATTCCAGAAAAACAAAACAAAATAAAACAAACAAACAAAAAACCCTGCTTTCATGCACTATTTGGAATTACTCAAATACCTGTAACATGTAACCCTAGGCAAGGACCCATGGAAAAAGCACAGGGACACAGGCTCCTTTGTTACCTGCCAGCACCAGTTGTGCCTCTCTTCTGAAAAGGACAAGGCATAGAACCAGGTAATGCCGGGTCTGCAGTGCTTGGGATGAGAGTCTCTAGAAGAGGGTTCTTAAAGTAAACAGGGATCCCTAGGATAGTCATGTCATTCTGAAGGAAGATTGGGGTACACAGAATGCAGTGAATGCCGACTGTAAGGTTCACAATCTTACAGTTTACCTGTGTTTCTTTTTTTAAGTAAGAGAGAGAAAGAGAGAGAGGGAGGGAGACAGGAAGGGAGAGAGATGAGAAGCATCAACTCATAGTTGCGGCACGTTTAGTTGTTAATTGATTGTTTCTCATATGTGCCTTGATGGCGGGGAGAAGCTCCAGCCAAGCCAGTGACCTTAAGCTTAAACCAGTGTTTCTTAACCTTTTTTGAGGTACCGAACCTACCAGTTTCATATGCGCATTCACCGAACCCTTCTTTAGTGATAAATAAATTTTTTTTTTCCAAATTCAAGACATAGGTATATGGTTTTTTACTGGTGCACAAAATGAGCCGTGCATGAACATCACCTTGCTCAAAGAACAAAACCAACAAAGTGCATGAACTCACAACAAATTACGGTATTACTTTATTCTGGCCTCCGCGGCAGAGGCTTCTCCAAACCCCTGAGACGGACTCATCGAACCCCTAGGGTTCAATAGAACCCAGGTTAAGAACCACTGGCTTGAACCAAAGACTTTGGGTTTCAAGACAGCAACCTTTGGACTCTAGCCAGAGACCATGGGATCATGTTTATGACCCCACGCTCAAGCTGGTGAGCCCGTGTTCAAGCCAGTGACCCTGGGGTTTCAAACTTGGGACCTCAGTGTCCCAGACTGATGTTTTATCCACTGTGTCACCACCGGTCAGGCCTACAGTTGACCTGCTTTAAACTTGACTTGCTTTATGTCCTATAGCTCCCTGCCTATTTCCTCCTCCTTCATAAGCTTAAGCATTTGTCTAGACCCTGCCCGAGAGAACTGAGGATGCAAGGCCGCTCTCAATAGCTTCTTGTCCAGGAAGAATTTTGTCATCCTGCTAATTTCCTTTTTTTTCTGTTTTTTCTTTTTTAGGAAAAAACACGAGAAACATGTTTTACTTTGTCATCTTGTTGTTAGAAGTGTTTGCAACCATCAGAAATGTGAAGATCTCTCCCCTTTAAAAAGCCAGGTGGGAAAACAACAGTTGCACTTTTCATCCAGGAAAAATCAGTCAGGGGTAAATGACTTAGGGACAGTATGAGACACACAAACAGGTGTCCTGACTATCCCCTTTGAAGGCAGTTCAGAGATAGAGAAGATGGAAATGAGGGCTAGAAAACTTGAGGCTTCAGGTGGCTGGATGTATAGACTAAAGGAAGACATCTTATAATTACTTAAGAATATATTTATAGCTTCCACTATATAGCAGAAGAAATTAATATTTATTTTTGAAATAATAAATTAATACAAGATAAAAATTATCGTGTCAGAAGTTAGTTCAGAAAATAGATAGCCAAAGAACTCATACTATTGTGTGTGTGTGTGTGTGTTTGTGAGAGAGAGAGAGAAAGAGAGAGAGATGAGATCAACATAGATCACTGAGATAACAAATTATTTATTTCAATTTTAATGTCTAAGTGTTTTATGTAACCCCCCCTTCCCAATCACCTTTTAACATTTACTTCCTGGATGAGTCCATAATTAATTAAGAGTAACAAATAGATCTGTTATAGTCAAAATCATTGATGACAATGAAGCTTCCAAGCACACAATGGAGGATAGAGGTGAGAGAAGGGCAAACTGAGAGAGAGGGAGAGAGAGAAGGGGTCGGGGAAGGAATCTAGCAGGACCTAAGTCATCAAGCTCAGCTCATACCGCACTCCCAATTCTGAGAGCAGAGCACTGGCTACCTGAAGACACAGGCCCTCTTCTGAGATGGCCTTTGTCATCTCTGGTGTATTTATAATCCCCATCACTTACACGGTTTTGGGAAATTTATCTCCTACTCTATGGTAATTTATCTCCCCACCATTTACAGAGAGACAAAACAATCACCTAATTTCTCTTGTTCTTGGTCAAGATTCTCCACCTCTTTGCTTAATCAAATTCTTCCAACTAGTTTTTATTCTCTTCCTCAGACTTCTATGTGTTTATAAAAGCCAAAAAATTTTATATAGATTTAAAATGATTCAACTTTTTAATTTAAGGAAATATTATTAAAGTAGTAAAGACAAAGAAGATGGTAATTAAATAAATAAAATTATCTATGTCTCTAAAGAGGCATTTTTCTACAAGGATAAAAAATATTCCTAAAGTTCTTTAACCACATCCTTCTTAAATTCAAGCATTAAGACACAGTTGGTTGGAAATAGTTGCTGGCAATCTTTGATTTTAATTTAGTTCCTGGAAATCTGTACTTTAACATCTGGGAAAATGGACAGCTATGTAGTAGTGGATTCACTTTGTCTTATGGATCTGTGCCTAAATTGCTCATATTTAGCTATTAGAAGTTTGCTGGTATGAGCAAAGGAAGGTTTAGAATTTAAAAATATCTACAGTAATTTTTTTTAATTGTTTAGTTTATCTTCCCCCAAGGAGAAGAGGGGGGTAAAAACTAAACATGGTAGCTTCAGCGCATTTTCTATAAGTAGACACATATAACTCTTCTAGCATGAAATAAATTTTTAATCCATTTTCTTTCCCTGTGCTTTTAGTCTACTATAGCATTCAACCCTTAAAGCATTTCTAAAGTTAGTTATCAGCAATGGCACCAACTTAGACTGCCATGGAATGGTCTATAGGCAGAGGCGGATTAAGGCTGGTTGAGGCCCCAGGCACAGAAAGAAATACTGGGCCCCTTAAAAAAGAGAGAGAGACAGGGAAAATAAAAATACATGTTAACCATATTTTTAAAAAAATAAAAAATATTATGTACTATTAATGTTAAAATTGCACATATGAAACCAAACTTGGTGTTATTAGGAAAAAGTGTAAAGTTGGGGTTTTGCAGGGCCCTTCAGAAGTTGGGTCCAGGGTACTCATTCAATGTACCTGCCGTTAAATCTGCCTCTGCCTCTAGGGTGGTAAAGTAGAGGTTCTCAACTCCCTTCTACTCACCCATTTAAGAAAAGATCAGAAAATACCCCCAGAGATCTCAGGGTTCTTTGAGAACCATGTGATCTTGGGCAGGCTACTTAAATTCACCCTGACACAATTCCTCATCTGAAAAATAGAGATAATAGTGTCAATTTATGGAGTTTCAATAAGGAATAAATTTTACAAAAAGAATACAAAAATTTGGGGGGTGGGAGGGGGTGGCCACACAAATGTCCTGCCATTTCATCAGCCCAACTCTGAAGAAGCCACTGGTGTTAGAAGAGTTAGATTTGAGTCTTCATTCCAGTGAGGTTTCAACTGCACCCTCATGAATTAGAAAGCTCTGGAGTGGCTGTTCTCCTTGACATTTGCAGCCACTGGATGGTGCTGACAAAGGGCATAGAAAAAGAATGCTCCTTACCAACAACAAAATCTAATGTAAATTGAAAAGGAGAAAAAACATGTCTCTGCTCTACGTCCTTTAAAATTCATTATTTCAGAGTAATCATTCATGGCAATAAAAATGAAAGGTTCAGCTCAACTATTTTATTCAGACCTAACACAACAAAATGTTGTGTCTCTCCCTCAGTCATCAGCCTGGTAATTCTCTCTCCTCCCACGCTTGCGCTCTCTTCTGAGACTCAGCCCTCCCTCTTTCTTCCTCATGCTTATTTCACTAGTAACCTACTCTACACCTTTATATTTCTGCAGAGTTAAATATAGGCTTAGTTAAAATAAGGATTATAAATGAAAATAATCTGGCCTTAGTCAGTTGGCCCAGTGGTAGAGCACTGGTCCAGCATGTGGAAGTCCTGGGTTTGATTCCTGGTCAGGGCACACAGGAGAAGCGACCATCTGCTTCTACATCCCTCCCCTTCTCTCTTTTCCTCTCTCTCTCCTCTCCTCCCCATGGCTCGAATTATTTGAGCAATTTGGCCCCTGGTGCTGAGGATTGCTCCATGGCCTCGCCTCAGGGACTGAAACGGCTCCATTTTGAGTAACAGAGTAATGGCCCCAGATGGACAGAGCATCGCCCCTTAGTGAGCTTTCCAGGTGGATTCCGGTTGGGGTGCATGCAAGGAGTCTGTCTCTTGCCTCCCTGCCTCCCCGCCTCATATTTAATGAAATTAAAATAAATAAATAAATAAAAAATATTCATAAATAAAAATAATCAACTCTACAGAAGAGAAAAATAAGAAAATAAGTGAGCAAGGGTTGTGTGAGGGTGTTCCTGGAGCAGCGCTCTGAGGAGCTTTCTGTGTTGGGACTGTGTCAACTGTCCAGCTGGAGCTAGAAAGCTCTAAGATGTATTCATTAAATTCTCACCCTTCTTGCTCTAAGAGGTTGTTAGCATAGGTCTGAGCAGTTCATTGAAAACATTAAATCTCTAGGTTTATAAATGCCTGCTATCTATGGGAACTAAAGGAAAATTTTCTGAGAACATGCTAACAGTTGTGCCAAATGACTATCACCAAAAAATAGTTATTCTTACACCACATGTATTCTTTCACTGCCATTTTTCCAATGAAATGAGAAAAATCAAAATTCATCCATCTGTTTCTCTCAAATATATTAAACCTAGCCATATTTATTATACATACAATATTGGCCTAGTCAAGATGGGCAGTATTAAAAGAGTAGGGCTCTAAACATGGGCTTTGGTGTTTGGTTCTGCCTGCTGGGTCTATCATTTACTAGCTATATTAGTTTCCCAGGGTTGTTGTAACAAATGACCACAAACAGGGTAGGTTAAAACCACATCAATTATTTTTTCATAGTTCTGGAGGCCAGAATTTTGAAATCAAAGTATTGGAAGGAAAGGTTGCTTCTAGAACCTGTGATGGAGAATCCACTTGAGCTCTCTCTGCTAGCTTCTGGGAGTGTCCAGCATGTCATTTCTTAGCTTGTAGATGCATCACTCCAATCATTGCCTCTATCTCCACAGGGCCTTCTCTATGCATCACAAATCTCCATCTTCTTTTTTCCATAAGGAGGCCAGTCATTGGATTTAAGGCTGCCCCTGAATCCAGAATTACTTCAGTCAAGATTCCTTAATTTTATTACATCTGCAAAGACCTTCTTTCTAAATAAGGGCATGTTTACAAGTACCAAGAATTAGGACGTGGATGTATCTTTTTGGGAATCACTATTCTACCTATATACCAGCTGTGTGAATTTAGGCAAGTTCTGTCACCTTTAAACCTCAATTTCTTTATCTATAACATGGAAATACTAAAAATAGTGGTAGGATTATAATCAAGATTAAATAAGGTAATGCAATATAAAGTGTTTGGTTTATAGTAAATACTCAATACTTGTCAGTGGCTGACATTAACAGTATTGTCATTATTTCACTACTAAGCACCTTGCAGAATCAGAGGTTAATAGAGCACAAAATTTTGCCCCCAAGAGTCTTATAATCCAGGAAAGGATGGATACACATTGAGTCAGATCTGCCTTTAATTTTCATAACTCACAAAACCCTTAATTTTTAAGTCTGTGGCTGCTGAAGTTCTGAAATTACAGGAGACAGTCTACAGGTTGATTCCTGAAGTGCTAATTGATGTAAATACTGGCTCCTTTTCCACTTCAAAATCAGCATGCTCTCTTATACTCTCTTCTGGAACTTCTCAAGGAAACAGCAAATTTAAAAACTGCTGTTGTTCTGTGATTTCCAAGAAGATTCTCCTCCTAAAGCTTTCCACACTGATATGTGGAGCCTCCCTTAAAGTCCCTGGCCAGGAGGTCTACCTGTGTGACAAACCAGAAACAGCAACCAGCAAAATTTTTCCAGTAATCATCTCCACTCATTCTGGTCTCCTATGGCTCTTCTATACTTTGACACATTATAATACAGAACATACAAGCTAAAGGCTGCACGTACAATTTATTTTCTCATATTGCCAGCCACCACCAGACATCAGCTTTGTCACAATGACATGAATGACAAAGGAGTCAATTAATACCAATTGAAGTATTAAGGAGTAGAATATTTACCAGAATGTGTTAAAGATCCTGAAGAAAACAAAACACAAATGATAAAAACTGAGTTAAAAAAACACAAAAACTCACATTATGTTTCTTAGTCATTGAAAAAGAAATTTATAACTATTGTTAGTTGAATTTCCTTCTCAGTCCTATATTTTTTTCAATGATTTATGGAACATGAACAACCTAGTAGAAAATTAGAGGTTTCACCCAAATTATTGAACAAGATATATACTTTCAAATAACTATTTGAGACAGTTCCAAACGTTTATTCCATTTACTAGTTTCATATATTTAGTAAAAATAGTCAAGTAGATTTGTATTCACACATGATATTTAACATATACATGTTAATTTTATTCCAAACCTTTGAGGATTAAGTTAAATGAACTTGTGAAAAGGGTAAAAACGCAGACTTTGACAAAATAAGGAATTTAAACTGGGCGAGGGGAAAGCTTTTTTAATTTGTTTGCTTTTTAATTCTTAAGAGAACAAATATATAAGGAGAGTCTGGTGCCACACTGTGAGCTTTGGATATTTCAAAGTGAAAACATCTTAGGAGGTTTATGATTCAAAAAAGAAAAGAAATATTTTAATACCTATGATCCAAGAATATGAAGACAAGAGAAAACATAAGCTATTTGCTTTGTTTGGATTTAACTACCTATTTTTTTTTTCTTAAATCTGCTCTATTTGGAACTGACAGGGTAAATGACTGGGCCTATGGGTTTGGTGGTTACATGATCCTATGAAAAATGCAGATGGCAAGAAAAATCATTCCCCATATGCCCTGGCTTGGATCTTCCTTGTGCTCACCTCAGAAAAGTGTCATTTTATCCAATTCTGTGGTCAGTGGCAAAACTATTTGTTGACCTGACCCGAAGCATAGAGCCTGACCTATTGATAAATTGGCAACTGAAGCGGTCAAACAAATGATTTTGTGTTTTACTCCCAGGGAAAAGAAAAATGAGGCTGAAATTCAGATGAGCTTATTATGGAAACCAACATCTAACATGGTACCAGAATGAGGGATTCCAACCCTGGAGTGACAGATCTTAAAATACAAGGGGAAATGATACTCTGGGATTCAAATACACAGCCAGAAATGGGCTTGTCACAACTTATTTGTATGAAGCCAGAGCTTTGCCCTGGTGCTCAAATAGAAACAAAACCTGGTTCTACGCTTCCTTTTTGAAAGTCACCCAGCTCTGCAAACATGGTTGTCTAATACTAAATCTTCTCCTAGAAAAAATTAAAGTGAGAAAGGAGCATTGCATTGGTTTCTAATAAATACTAAATGTACTCTCTGAATGAACCAAAGTTGCATTCAGCAGTTACAACATTCAAAAAACAAACATTAAGCCTTTTGACATACTGTTTCAAGGTGTTGGCCTTTTGGAAACGGTGGGGAATGTTATGAAAATCAAAGACAGAAGCATCTGTACCATCCACCTTTCTCTACCAGACTTGTAAACTCCTTCCAGATTCTTTGAAGAGCAGAAACAGAAGGAAGATGGCAGCAGAAGACAAAACAAAGCAGTTCTACTCTCTCATGGACTTGGGGTCTGTCAGAAGGGCGGAAAATCACAGATGATCGTGGTATAGTCATTTTTCTCTATCATTTTCCTCTGTCTTATCAAACTCAGATTCCTTGGTAGGTTCTAAGTTTGGAATATAAACATGAATCACACTCTCCATGAAATACAGTAGCTCCCTTTCTCCCTAAGGGATATGGTAAAAGATCCCCAGTGGCTGCCTAAAATTGTAGTATGGAACCTCATAAATACCGTACATCTCCTCACTTGGTATTGTTGATGGGTTCTTGGAAACTGTGACTTTAAACAAGATAATATATAATGAAACAAAATTTCCCACAAGCTAATAATTGATACAAACAAGAGTTTGGTTTCTGTGAAATATTTTGGGTCATAAAAAAATCAAACTTCTAACTAAAGACCCAAAAACACTTCTAATGTTAAACATTGAAATAAATATGAGCTGTACATAAATTAAAAATGTATAAAATCAAGTAAGATAATTATTTTCTAACCTGTGTATTCCATTTCAGGTTACCAGTGGCCAGAGCCTATCCCAGTAATATGGAGAACAAACTGAGACCCACCCCGGACAGGGTGCTCTTCCATCGCACGGTGCCCTCACACTCACACCCACACTTGGACCAGGACCGTGCAGACATGCCAGTTCACGTTACACGCACACTTTTAGTATGTGGTGGACACTGGATACATGTACACTTTTAGGATGTGGTGGACACTGGAGTACCCAGAGACAACCCATGCAGACATGGGGGGGGCATGCAAATTCCATACAGACAGTGGCCTCTGCCCAGTATCAATTTTTTTCTCTTTAACATTATAACAAGACAATGTTGAATGAAAAGACATTATTCAAGGACCTGCTGTACTGTGTTGTCCTATACATAAATAGCCATAAAAAAGTTTTACTTATAAACTAGGCAAATTAAGAGATTTACAACTACTACTAATAAAGTAGAATAATTATAACATCATAATGTAATAAAAGTTAAGTGAATGTGGTCTTTCTCAAAATAGCTCACTGTACTATATTCACCTTTTCACTTAAAGAAAGCACTTTACAGCTTCTCTTTGGCATATGCAAATTTCCAGAATCATTACTTTGTGTTTTGGGATCATTATTAAGTAAAATAAGGGTTACTTAAACCCATCCCTGTGATGCCAAGACAGTTGATCTGATGACCAAGTAGGCCACTCACGAAGGACAGGTGGTGTGTATGGCATGGAAACATGGGACAAAGGGATAATTCATGACCTGGGTGTCAGGTTAAAGTGACATAGTGTGCAATTTCATCACACTACTCAGAAAAGAGCACAATTTTAAACTTACCAACTATGTATTTCTGGAATTTTCAATTTAATAGTTTTAGGTTGTGATGGACCTTAGGGTAACTGAAACCATAGAACATGACACCGTGAACAAGGGAGGA
Source organism: Rhynchonycteris naso (assembly GCA_037038555.1). Lineage (NCBI taxonomy): Eukaryota > Metazoa > Chordata > Mammalia > Chiroptera > Emballonuridae > Rhynchonycteris > Rhynchonycteris naso. The sequence continues at coordinate 79,198,341 of CM072999.1, read as the reverse complement.
CTGCTATGCTGCCGTCAGGAGCATCACAGGCCTCCGCGTGGACCTTCAGAAGTCGCAGGCTTGCCACAGCCCCTATCACCTGGAAAAGCATAGCATCCTAGCAGGTAGAAAGCCTACACCCTTCTGTCAGTTCATTTCTCCAACCCACTCTCACCAGAGAGTTCTTTCTGACCTTCCTTTATGGCCTCCAGAAAAGGGAAAATTATAGACAATTATTCTTATGGGGACCCTGAAAGTTGAAAAGAAACAATAATTAGAATTGAAATGAAATTAGAGGACATCCTTAGAAAGGGTAAGGACATGAAATACTTCACTACCAGTGATTTAAACCTTTCAAGGGATTAGTGAATCCTCAAGTGAAATCTAAATTCAGGGCGACTTAACAATTCTTCTTGTTTTTAAATGTGAGGATAGTTTACAACTTTGGTCACATAGAGAATATGCCCTTCCATTTTGAGGACTTTTTGGAAGAGAAGAGTGACACAAAATGCAAAATGGACAAGGAATGAAAATTGCTTTGGACACTGAATGTTGGACACCCAAACCCTGGAGATGCCAGGCTCTGACACTTTGTATTTCTTTCTTTGATCTAACTCTTCGGCTATGAGTCATGGACTGGCAAACTTCCCTAGTGCCCCTGGTAAGCTTCAAAGTGAAACACTGGTTGGCCCAGCATCTCCACATTGGCTTTCCCCCATTGTATTTATGTATGAAAATGAAAAAAAGAAAAAGGAAAAAAAAACTGAGTGGGTACTTTACATATGGTTTTCATATTGCCCCTTAACCACTCAGTTTGAAAGTAAATCAGAGAGGAATTGGGAGTTAAAGTGCTTGGGGTTTGGAGAGAGCACTTCAGACTCCTATAAGCCAACATTAATGTGTAGAGCATTTAATATCATTCTGCCACATCTGCAGGGCAGATGGCTCGTGTAGACCAGGTTCACAATAACCTTTCATTACACATCACCACAGAATGAGAAACAAATATGTGAGTGTGAATATAAGTTGTGTGTGTGTGTGTGTGTGTGTGTGTGTGTGTGTGTAACGGGTAGAAAATCTAACTTATGTTGCTTACATTGAAAACAATGACAAGTAGTGTGAATCTGTTTTAAAAACAAGATTATAAATGCTCACCAGCAATCGCTGAGTAATTATTATTGAGTTAATGACTCAGGAATGTGGTTTTTCTACATATATGTTGAATAATAGAAAGTCAATGAATTATATTCAAGGCAAGAAAAAATAACTGTATAATTCAAATATTCAAGCAAGTTGGAAAAGCATGGTCTACCTGAAGAATGAACCTTTCGGCATGCCTGCTCAGGGCATGTGGAACACCTTAGCTCATTTCTCTCCCTCAGTCTGCTCTCTCTGTGAATGGAGACTCGCCATTCCTGTGCTTTCACCCCTTGGTGCCACAGAATCCAGCATCTTCCTCTGGGTCTGTCTCCCCTGTTGATGGCACAGCAGAGACAATGTCCCCAAAACACCTACCCTCTGCTGTAATAATTTAACTGTGTCTTGTGGACATTTTTATGAACCTTCAATTCCTATTGCAGGAGAAGAGTCTAATGAATGTCAGAAGTACAGAATTAAATAGGTTTCATTATACAGTACTTTTCAAAGCCTTTAAGTCAGCAATGTTTATTATGAGTCCAGAAGGGATAAAGTAGGTTTGGTCCAGTTGGATCTGTCCCTGGGGTTCAAACAACATTTTAAAAATTCAGAAAATTATCATGATTATTTTTTTCCTACCACACAAAATATTTGAAAGTTTGAATCATTCCTCCACAATAATTGGGCAGTGTAGTTTATTCACCTCTGCAAATCATCCTTTATCTTCTATTTAAAGGACACTATAGAAAAAATGGGAAGAAATTAGTTCACCCATTTTTGAGGAACCTAAAATATTAAGACCCATGCTATTTCTGAGAATTTGCAATTTATTGCTGTTGTGTTCATGATGATTTTTTTGAAATATTTTTATTCTTTCATTCTTTTTTTATTCAACTTCTGTCATTTGCTGTTATTAAAGAGAAAAAATGTATTTTGAAGGTTTCCTGTTATCAGTTATGTCAAGAATGGCAGGGCACACCTAAGCAATGTCACCAAAATAAAAAGGAAAGATACAAATCTACTAAAAATACCTAGACTATGAGTCAACTGGGCATTGAGTGCCTTGAGTTGAACTGAGCGGGGCTGGAAATGACTAAAATAAAGGACAGCCAGGCTACTGATAGTAAATCACAGCTGGAAATAAAATTAAATGCCTAAATGCAATGTAAGGTTTTTAAACTTTGTTTTTGATGTGTAATTAATTTTATAAAGGGCATAGGTTTGGATTTAAAGTTTGCAGTGGATAAGGCAACAAACAAGCTGGAATATTTTAGTGAAATAGTTGGAAAGTAGAGAGTGCATCCAGATGGAAAAATTGAAAATTAAAATTAAATTTAAAAACAACCCAAGGGATCCAAAGGTCTGTAAAAGAAATATTCTATGACTGGAGAACATGTCTAAGATATACATAATTTCATCACTATGTAGATTGTACAATATTTCTTATGTAGCCCAAAAATGTACCCAAAGATAGCTTTTTAAGCTACACAGAAAATACCAAAGCCCAGACATATTTTAATGCCAGTCCCTGGGCAGTCCTTGGGCAGGCAAACTACTCTGAAACACCTGGCTGGTTTGAGAATTTCCTTAACTGCATTTTGGGACCAAACAGGCATTTATTTCAGCATCTCTGAGCCTTTCATATAGTAAAGAAGCAATCATAGAATACTGGCTTTATTTTTTGAAGCATTGGTTTTGATCCATCTAAAAGGAAATGAAGGGGGGAGCGATAGGAGAAGAGGAGGAGGGAAGGGACTAACGTGTTTCACAGCTCAAATCAAACACTGTTGGAAAAAATGTTCAGAAAGCAATTCAAAGTGAAAATATTTGGTTTCTGGCTAAATAGCCAGTAGCTTTTATTGCAAAATGGAAATAAACAGTGCTGTTCATTTATACCAAAAAAGGGCAATCTACAAATAACCAAAATCCCAAAATAAAGGTATTGCCCAACTGAATTCAAGGCATGATTCACTAGGTCTTGAATTCAGTTTCCTCAGTGGCTATAGTATATAAATTGAAGTGGGTGGGGTTGTGATTAGCTCAAATATTCTCAGTCTACACCCCGGAAAGCCATAGCCAGTATATTCTCTTCCTTTTACATTGTTTATTGGACAGATGTCCTCTCCCCCTTATAGTTTCTAGAGATACTAAAAACCAAGTCTAAGTCATATGCAGTGACAGTAATAACAGAAAGTCACTCTGAAGTTAACTTAAATGGGAGATGATCCTAAAAACTATTCTATGTAATGGCCAATAGCTTAGAAATGAGTAGTGAAAATGAAATACAAAGTCAGAAATGTTCACAGTGAGTAGGAAGAAGTTGGCCAAAAGAAAGATAAAAATATTAGTATTCACTCATTCCATAGTATATTGAATACTTACGGCACTTGGGACTGCAGATACAGAAAGGAGTAAGAAATGATCACTTGGTGAAGAAGGTAGGAATCAACAGATATATCACTCAAGATTCTCATATGTAAAAACTAATATATTATGGCCAAATTGAACTTCAAAGGTTTTAGAGCCTTTTCAGCTGCGTTATCTCTCTTGGTCCTCATAACACCCTTTAGATATAGATCAGGCAGGCAGTGTATGAGAATACAAAGTCAGAAAGGTTGAGTTTCCTTCCAACCTTCTGCTAATAAGGATGAGAAATGAAATTAGAGTTCTGGTCTCTGGTGACACCCTCTATCCACCTAGAACACGTAAATTAAATTAGTAAGAAGTCTTTTCATGTTTAATCACTTCAAAAATATCTGTATCTATAGATCCCATACTTGACAAGTTCTCCCTTGCCCATAAAGCTAAACCATGATGAATGGAATGACCCCAGACTATTTTAACAACACTTGAGACAAAAGACTTCCTCAGAGAAAGCACATCATCATGTGGAATTAGTCACAGCGACTAGTATTAAAAATCCCATAAAGAATTTGGAAATCTAAATTGTGAATGTTGCCCTATAATCCATCCACTGAAGTCATATCCAGTAAGAAGCTAAGTGCTTGTAGGGATACAGAAGTGATGAAAATAGTCAAGCTCTCTACTTTCATGGGGAAGAAACAATAATCAGAGAAACAAATGAGTAAGATAATAGCAGTTATTATTACAAGTGCTTTGAAAAACAATACAATGAGGTGACATAATGAAGAGATGAGAGGAAGAGGTCAGGGTGTTAGATCAGATGGTCAGAGTCTCTGTGAGAAAGCGACATTTGAGCTGAGATATGAAACGTCCAGCATAAGGAGAGCTGGGCAGAGCACTTTAGCCAGAGGATCAGCAAGGCAGAGGCTTAGGGTATCAATGAGCCCGAAGCACACCATGGCAGACAGGAGAGCTGGTCTAAGAGAACGTTAGAGGCCATCTCAGGTTGGAGGTTGTGGTAAAAAGATGGGACTTTTTTCCTAAGTGCAGTGGAAATCCAGTATAGGATTTTAGTTAGGGTAATTTAAGAGTTATCTGACTTCAGCAAGTTGATCATGAAATGAATCATCAAACCTCCAAATACAGAAAGAAATCCTCTTTAGGAAGCAGCTGGTTTATCTGCCTGATGAATGAAAACATATCTGATATCTTGCACACGCAGGGTGGGACAGTCACAGGTGCCACCATGACTACAAAGCCTTGCTATATATCCAATGTGGTCCTTGTACAAAAGATTTCAGGCAACTGTAAAGAGAGAGTCAGGGGTCAGCATCCTGGGCTCGGTCTGGCATTTATCAAAACCAGAGCTGCAGAGGTTATGAAGCTGAGTTAACACATAGCAGGAGCATCCAGGCATTGTTACTGGTATTGTTTCTTCTATGTTGTATCTCAGAAAACAGACTCAGTGACCCAATCCTTTTCTCCATTTCTAATTTCCACCATCAGTGGCCAGTGATTATCTAACTGGTATTTTTCAAGTATGTCTTCAGTGTATTATGGATGAAATAGCAGGCATAAAGCATTTTTTTTTAAAGCATGAACTACCTTCTGTATAATAATCAACTATCTCATTTATTCAGCCTGTCATCTGTTACCCATAAGCAGTTCCATATGCATTGGTTTATATTTGGGTTACAACACCGTTCAGCCATAGCATCCATTTGGTAACAGGAGGCACATGTTTTAAACATGCTTAATGTTATTGCCATATAATATCTTGCCACAGAGCATTCCTTCCTAGGAGTACAACGCTCTTTGTGAATACCACCTCATTAATCCTGGGAGCAGCAGTGACAGTCACTCTCCCCACATTTTACCAATAAGGAAACAGAACCACTGAGAGATTCTGAGTGAGCCAAATGATGTGCAGCTACTTAATATCAGGACCAAGGATGAATTCCTGGTTCCGAACTTGAGCTCATGTCTTTACTCCTGCCTCACCCACCCTAGACCCACACATTATGTACTAACAGATAAACTACCTAACATTTATTCTTGAATGTTATATTCTGGAGTTTTTTCAACCCTCCATAGTCTGGAGTACTACCATTTCAGAAGCTACTTTTATCAAACAGATTTCATTCCTTTGAGATGTGAGCTCTAGTTTCCAACCACATTCACAAACAATAGGCACAGTCATGGAGGCTTTGAATTCAAGACTATGAACTCTCTTTAGCATTTTTGTGGCCATCTTGGATAGTCATAGGGCTCTGGACAAACCAGGCACATGGACTTAGCATAAGTCTCTGCTTTAAAACTATTCAAAACAACCCTGTAAAACTTAAAGACTGCCCATAACTTGGGTTGTTTTAATTAACCGTGGGTTTTTAGTGAATTCCCTGTTTGTTAGCATTCTCTAATTCCAGAATTCAATTACCTTATGTCTCAAAATGAAGTTAAGTTTGAAGAGATATTTTTAGTATTAAATATCTAAAAAATACTGTTGATATCTAGGGTGCCACATTTCATTTGTAATACAATTTTTTTCAGGTTTTGATGCAGCTCATGATGACAGTTATCTTTTATGGTTTGTAAAAAAGGAAAAGAAATACAGAAAAAGGACATCTGTTCTAAAATTATTTGGTGGGTAATTGTAAATTTGATCTCTGTGGGAAGCAAGTCACTTTCATGCATATTCCAATTATTTACAGGTTTTCTTTCCTCTCATTTTTACATCATCACCATATTCTAACATTACCGAGTTTTGTTTTTTGTTTTATTTCTTTTCAGTAAGAAAATGAACAATTATAAATTCTTATATTGGACGCGAGCAATGGAGAACAATGTCAGCTAAACTGATTTTCCTCTTGTTCTTCTCTTATCCTCAAGAAAGTAATATCTTTGGCATTTTTCAATCTACCCAACAATCTGGGCTGATGAAAAGAGAAAAAATGTTCATTAGCCCTAATCATAGAAGTCCTATTTACATTGTTTCAAAACCATAGGTACAGTTTCATTTGAGTGTTCCATTTTTATGACATTAATCATCGAGCTTCAAAAGAATGACTTGATGCTAGTATCTGAATTATAGTACTTTAATGCTATGCTTAAAGGTTCACAAATGTTTTATTATGTTCATGTACATTACTCTATAAATATGCTTAGGATAAACTTAAACTTAGGCAGTAGACAGAGTTGAGATGAGCTTGAATATAGTTTGCATACATGTGCTTGCTTACAGCAAAATAAAAACAATCAAATCAGATTCTGTGCCAGGTCTTCAAGAATCTTTGAGTTTGTCAGTCCCCAAATCACTAGCTGTCTGGGTACAGACCAGAACACTGTAGAACACTGAATGACTATGAACAATACATGTTGACCTTCTCAGAAGCCTCATAAGGGAGGCCAGCTAACTGTGTTCAGGAAAAGGATTCACTTGAAATTGCATGAGTCCTTTCTCTCTTTATATTTTCTTCTTCCCATTCTACTTTCCACAAAATATTCTAGGATGTTCAGAGGGCTCAATGTTAAAGGTGGTCACATTCAGTCTAGCTTTATTCCCAGATAGAGTAGGGGTTTCCTAAAAATATTATCCCACAAGACTCTTTATAGTTAGATTTCATAGAAATGGAAGAGTATTTTATGTGCACAATGTACAATGAGTCTTGAAATATAACTTTCTAAGAAAAAAAATTGTGATTTAAAGTCAGACAAAAATGTAAATATCTGCTAGCAGAGATAATAGAAATTAGGGTAAGAAAACCTGGCTTTTAGGCCCAATTCTGTCACTTTCTACTTCTGTGACTATGGGCAGGTTATGGATCCTGAATCTTAGGTTGTTCACGAAAATATAAAATATACTTATCATCACAGTGACTTTATAAGAATTAAAGAAAATGAAATTCATGCACTAAACTAACCTAATCAATATTGCCAAATCCTATGATCAATTTTTAGTTTTCATCTACTTTATCTACTAAAAGCATTTGAAGTCATTGGCTTCTCTGTCATTCTTGGTAAACTTTCGTCACTTGGCCTCCTAGAAACCATACTCTCCTGGGTTTTTTTGTGTTCTACTTCATTGGTTGACCCTTCTCAATCTTTTTACTGTGTCCTCCTCATCTTTTGGCACCTTAACATGTGAGTACTCTAAGGCTCATGAGGAACCAATCATCAGGACACCAGGTTTCAAGAAGCCAAACTCAAGCTCCTCAAGCATTTAGAATCAGCAAGAGGTCAAAGTCAACTCAGGTGCAGGCAGAAGATTTGGCTGTCCTGTAGTGAGGATGTACTTTGCCCACAGGTAGAAGCATGCTGAGCTCCAAATATAAGAAATGGGATTTGAGTGTGTCTTCTAAATAATCCAGAATAATTTTCAGTTTAGAGAGTTTGACTCACATGGACAAGAATCTTAGATTTGATCTTCATTCAATTAAGAGGTCTTCAACACATGTTACTGTCCCAGCTTAGAATCAACAAAGAAAATATCTCAAAGACTATCTTTCACCAAAAGGATTTTATGTCAGATTTATGGGCTAAGTAATTGGGTATTGAGTTTAGAATTGGAGTGGTGGCCCAGCAGGAGGATAAAGACAGCTCATTCTGAGAGCTCCAGCCTGTAGAGGCTCCTCAAGGTGGAGTAGGATAGCTTGCAGACACGTGGGATGCATGTTGGGCAGCAGGAATAGAGGAGTCTAGATGCTAGGTTTCTAACCAAAATATATTAATTTTTCTGAATTACTGTCCTTGTACTCTGTCTTCCAGGAAGAATGCATGTCTTAAAACATTTCTGTGAAGCATTATCTCCACATTAAATTCCAGGTAGACTACAAGAGAGTAACAGGTCCAACTAATATTTCACTTATTTTATCCCTAATGCTTGCATGTGATTTACACATGTTATCTCTATTGACTCCCATCAAAACACGTACAAACCAGTGTGACACCATTTTATAATGAAGAAATGGAGGTATAGAGAATAGTTAAGTAACTTGCCCAAGGTTGGAACCAAGCAAGCCAGCAAACTGACTCCTTGGCACACAAGCTTGCTTGCACAATGCTACTCCTGTCCTCACTGGCTGAGGCAGAGCTGCCACACGATCCCTGACAGCTAGTCTTGCCACTACCAACATGATTAGTATCCTTCATTTACATATATAGAGACCTTTGCAAAGGGATAGATGTATCATTATGTTAAAGGTGTGTCCATTATGAAGCAGTAATTGGCCTTTTGAGCATTTTCATTGCTACAAATCACACATTATGTAACTATTACTAATATAGTTCCACCAAAGCTTATTTGTGTCAGAAAGACCTTGTATTTCACCACTAAACTGCCTCCAAAGATGTTTTACACCTTGTCTAGGATTGCAATTTAACATCTGCAATTACAGGGAAAGAATGCCATGCAAAGTGTCCTTAAATCTCTTTGTAGCACAACCAAACAAAACATCCACTTGATTGAGAGCTCCAGGACATTGGTTGAGAGCTGTTGCCATGTATTTTTAGGCTTTAAAGACTAATAGTCAAGTGTTCAGCAACACAAGAGAACAAAAATACACACCAGCTGCTCAACTTTGCCTAAGCCTCTGGGATCAAGATGAAAAGAATTAGAGCAAGTATTATAGCAATCAGGCCTAAAGCAAGCAAAGCCTGGCTCAACATTAAGAAGCCTTCACTAATGAGCCAGTACACCTCAGTGCTCCTGGTGTTTGGAGGTTTCTGGTATGAAAACATTTTCTGTGAGAGTAGTATAATTTCACCAGCTAGGAAATATAGTTAATGTCTCTTCTTATGTTTTAACTGTACTTACTCATTCTTGTCTCTGAATTTGCTCTCCTTTCCACTAAGCATTCCTTGTCCCCTCTACCCCATTCTCAAAAATATGGACTTAATTTATCCTCCTTTACGGCCCCTTTACAAGTTAATACTCACCACCCTCCGGTGCAATAGAACACACATACACATGTCCACATGTACTCCCAAACCCCCACTTGCATTCTGATTTCATCTTCACTGGGCACTCCTCCTATGGACAGAATGGCAGAGTCTCACTATATAAAGATTATCTAGACCAGTGGTAGTCAACCTGGTCCCTACCACCCAGTAGTGGGCATCCCAGTTTTCATGGTGGGCGGTAGCGGAGCAACAAAAGTATAAATAAAAAGATAGATTTAACTATAGTAAGTTGTTTTATAAAGATTTATTCTGCCAAACTTAGCGAAAATCAACATAAAGTACTTGGTAAGTAATTATTATTATATGCTTTAACTTGCTGTAACTTTGCTTTATAACTTTTATAAAGTTACTTTCCTACTTTATAAATCACCATTACTGTGGGTGGTTAAAAAATTTTACTAATAGAGATACAAAAGTGGGCGGTAGGTATAAAAAGGTTGACTACTCCTGATCTAGACCAATGTCCAGTCTGTAATGAGCTAATCTGCCTACGCTTGCATCCTTAAGTGTTCTCAGTATGCTGCATTTGTGTGTCTTCCTACCCAATTTGGTATAAACTCTCTAAGGATAAAGAATATTGCTTTAGCTATCTTATATTCCTATCATCTTTATTTTTCAAGACCTAGTAAGTATCCAGGACAAAATAAATATTGTTACCTACTTCTATTGAGAAATGACAGAGGGGATGACCAGGCCAAAAATCTGCTTGGTCTCTTTCCCCTACTCACCTGTGTCCATGGAAGCATTTCTTTGCACGTTCCCTCAGCTACTCTTTCTGCTTCCTGGCATCACAGCTCCAAGTCCACCTAGAATAAAGTTGGCATTAAAACGTTTTCTATGAAGTGGCAATAGACCAGGCTGTTTCATACTGGCATGAACCCACTGTGAAGCAGTAGGGGGCACTATGGATTTATGCCTATGATACCTCGAAATAAACATACACACAGGAAAGAAGAAGTGGTAATCCTTCAGGTTTCTACTTTGTAGTGGTCATCTTGTCCATTCCTATCATTGCCGCTGCTTCTCTCTTTCAATATTTTTTTCTTGGATTTTGTTATTCTTGACCACACCAAAGATTTTCAAAAGGTAACACTGATTATTGTGACTGTTTCAAAGGATTCAATAAATCAGATACCATTATAAAACAATAGTCACTAAAGCCAGAAGTTAGGAGCAATACTTGATCTCTAGATTTAATTGGCTATCAGGTTCCAAAGATATTTCCATTCTATGTTATACCTTAAAATCCTCACCTTTTATTCAAGGCAGAAACATACCCTTGAAGAAGAGTGCTCAGCACAGGGAGAAAGTGAGGCTAAAATCCTCAAACAAAAGTCAACTAGGCATTGCATCCCCAAAGGGGTTTATTCAGGAAAAAGAAAGGATTACAATCCAGTAGTACAAACATGGCAAGCCACATGTATAAAAAAGGGCCAAGAATAAGCAGGAAGCTCTTTTTACAGAGGGGAGAGGAAGTTAAGGGGAGTGGCTGTTAAAACCATAGAGCTTTAGGTCCTGGCCAGTTGGCACAGTGGTAGAACATCAGCCCGGCATGTGGAAGTACTGGGTTCGATTCCCAGCCAGGGCACACAGGAGAAGCACCCATCTGTTTCTCCACCTTTCTGCCTCTTCTTCCTCTCTATATCTATCTTCCCCTCCCACAGCCAAGGCTCCATTGGAACAAAGTTGACCTGGGCACTGAGGATGGCTCCATCGCCTCTATCTGAGGCGCTAGAATGGCTCCGATTGAAATGGAGCAGCAGCCCAGAGGGGCAGAGCATCGCCCCCTGGTGGGCATGCCAGGTGGATCCCGGTCGGGCGCATGCGGAAGTTGTCTGTCTGTACCCTCCACTTCTCACTTTGAAAAAAAAAATTAAAAATACATAAATAAATAAGGGGAAAAAAAAGACATCCACCCTAGAGCTTTGTTGTAACCATACAGTTCTTTCTGTAGCTCTTTCTTTCATGGTGATATAAGGTGTGATAGTTCCGCGCACAGGCCCTCCGAATTCCTAAGTTAAGTTCTCTATGTAAATATTAACTAAATCAAGTTAAAATTCACTCTCCTTTATAGATTTTAATATTAGATGGCCACAGAAGGATGTAAGTATAGAAAACACTACTTTTCATACTGGGATTCAGGCTCTATTATCAGTTCATTAGGGAGGGTACATATTCTCAATAGGAAACAAATAACTGCAATTCCCCCCACAGACACTGAACTGCATTTTCTATGAGAAAATATGAAATGCCATGTAAAAACAAAATAATCTTATTATATTATAGGGACAACCTATTGGGAGGTCAGCAAACTTATAGTCATGGGGCCAAATCCAGTCCATGCCTTATTTTTTTTTGTACTGTCAGAGAGCTAAGAATAGTTTTCACATTAGTAAATAATTGTAAAAATGGAAAAGATGATAAATGTACAACAGAGGTGGTATTGTAGTTCAAAAAGACTAAAATATTCACTCTCTGGCACTGTCAAGAAGAAAGCTTTCCGATGCCGGAACTAGACAATACTTTAAAAAAGAAGACTGCTGCTAAAACTAGTTATTAATAGTTTCTGTGTAAATTCATTGTTAAGAACTAGCAATAAGGAATAAGAAGGAGGGACAAATTTTACCATCCATAAGGGTTTTATTTCTTTGATTTCTATATTGTAAGTATTCATCAATGAAGTTCTATAAGAACATCTTGTGTTCAGTCAAGTCTAGTGTTTAAGCTGGCCAGGATCTGATAAGACCAACAACTTCATTTTGTTCATAGCATACCTCCTGAACTGCTTGCTGTCATTTAATGCAAACCATTACTGAGTGTTAGTCCTACTGGAACCTTGATTCACCCTCTGTTGTCTGCGGCTCAGTAGTATTTCTCTGGTTCTCATCTCAACTTCCATTTGTAATCACTCTTTTGATTATGCTGTTTCAGAGCAAACCAAAAATGGTTTCATGAAGACTAGCTCATTCTGTGTGACAGTTCTTGTACTGCACAAGGCAGTTGATGAGTGCTCATATTTGTATGAAGCCAGGCATCCTGTCACCCAGTCACTTGAAAATTGAATACTTAACTGGTGATGCCCGGCTAGGATACCAGCCAAACTGGCTCAATCAGAACAAAATCTTCTCTATTCTTGTTTGATCTTCGCTCCACTTAGGCTAATTCATTTGCTGGAAAATGGGTTACCTTTCAGATTGAAATAGAGAAAAATTATATTAATTTGAAATGTACTCAGGAACATTGGGGATCTAAGGCAGTTTGAGGCAGTGTCTCTTAACTATTAAAGCCAGAGATTGCCATGGTAAAATTTTGCAGTATTTAGTGCAGCTCACTTGAATCAGACTTCTCTTGGGTGCTTATTAGAAATTCAGAGCCCTAGTACCGCCTTCTTGATATCTAATGAATCAATATTTGAGAATGGAGTCCCAGTCCCAGTATAATTATTACATGTACTAAATTTTCAGAACCGATGACCTAAGAAGTGCATGTTCTTCAGGGGATTTTTACCCACTGAAATTATTTGTAAAAATTCTCTGTGATGGTTCAAATTTTTGTAAAATCATCATATTACCCATCATGAAATTCTCAAAACAGTTCATGGCTCAAAATGATGAGATGCACTGCTAAAAGAAAATAAGGTTGATTCATTACACCAAGCTTAAACTTTGCCATAGACCCATTAACTGACAAATCCTACAAGGACAACCTTCTTCCCAGCCTCAGGCCATGCAGCTCTTCACAGATAAGTAGCTCAGACCCCATTAATTCCATTTTACCCGGAGAAGCAGCATAATGAAATCAGAGTTCCTCCAGGGTGCAGCTGGGGTCTAACCCTACTGTTCTCTATTTTTAAGTCATTTGCATTTATTGAAAGGTTTTCTATGTCTGGGGGCTACACTGAATCCATTTGACCCCATCAGCTCCCAGCATTCATAAGGAAACACTGCTGGGTGGAACAAGTATTTGAGTGCTCAGCTCTCACACTCAGTCAGGCCATTCATTTTTTAATTATTCTTAGATTCTGCAATGTTACAGTAATATTATGTTATAGTAATTAAATATATAGAAATATAGAAAAATATGGAAGATATATTGAAATAAGTTAGGACATAATATTAAAAGCCATTAAGGCAAGTGAATAAGGCTATGCCATCTGGGTAGGAATTAATCTAGTATGTACAGATAGGATAGGCAGACTGCCTTTCACACAGAGCCCAGTTAGTGTGTGTGAAGTTACATATAGATGAAAAGTGGCTTGATGTGATAACTGTAGGTTAACATAAACAAGAAGATTCCCTAGGAATACCTTAAAAGTGGCTTGATGTGACATTTCGGTAGCTCCCTGCTAGGAACTCCCAAAAAAGGTGGTTTGAGGTGATAATCCTGTAGATTGACACCTGTTAGAAGGCATAGACCAAAAAAAAGGTTCTAAAGCTAAGGCCCCACCCCACCCCTCATGCCCCCCACTGTGGAAGTCACCCAAACTCCAAAGTTGAACGTGGACTGTCTCCACACCACTCTGACCAAGGACAACCAAAAGGAGCACACCAATGGGGCCCCTAAGCTGTACCCAGGCACACCATAGGATTTGTGAGTAATAAACTGCCTGTGTGATTCTTGCAACTAACTTGTGCCTCAGTTGTGTCTTTCCTCCAGTGGCAGTTGGTCTCGGTACTGATAAGTAAAATCCTCATAGCCACCTCAAGAGTAGTCTCCAAGAGGCTGCCAGCCCTGTTGTTAAGGAGGAGTGTCCCACTGTGCAGGGAAGTCGAATCGAGATGCTTGATCAATGTAGAGCTCGGGCTCTACTGGGACATGCACCCAACTCCAGTGTGTGTGTGTGTGTGTGTGTGTGTGTGTGTGTGTTTGTTTTCAAACCATCAAGCAATTCTCAGACACCAAATGGGCATTCTACAACTTAATTCTGATATTGTTTATCTGGAGAGAGCACCATATTCCACAGGTGAAGGGTTCAGTCTTACAGGACTGCCCTCCAACCTGTACGTCAGATGCGAATCACAATTCCAGATTGTTAGCTGTGCTTCTGACCTACCAGCTGTGCAGTAGTATCCCCCTACTTGCAAGGGATATGTTCCAAGACCCCCAATGGATAACTAAAAGCACAGATAATGGCAAACTCTATACATACTCTGTTTTTTCCTATACATGCATACATATGACAAACTTTAATTCATGAATTAGGCACAGTAAGAAGTTAACAATAATAACTCATATTGAAATAGGACAATTATAACAATATATTTAATAAAAGCTATGTGAATTTGCACTCTCAGAGTATCTTATTGTACTGCAGTCACCCTTCATTCTTATGATAATGTAAGATGATACGATGCCTACATGATGGGCTGAAGTCAAGTGAATGATGTAGAGACACTGCGATGTATGTAGCATTAGGCACAATGCTTTCTGGCAGAAGACATTGCTGTCAATTCGGCTGCTTGTCTTCCAGCCACAAATGTAGTGCCTTTTCACATTGACTAAGCGTTTATCATGTACCAGCTGTAACTTTTGTAGTTTGAGGTGCGACAGCAAAATTGGTACAAATTTCTTTTTCTTTCACAATTTTATAATAGAAGATTTGTTATTGCTGTAGATCTTAGTAACTTCAGCATACAATTTTTTTTCTTACTAAGTCAAGAATTTTTACCCTTTCAATTAAAGGAAGCACTTTACAGTTTCTCTTTGACATGTCTGAATGGCCAGCATCATTATTCTTGCACTTCAGGGCCATTATTAAGTAAAATAAGGTTTACTTGAGTACAAGTACTGCAATACTTCAATAGTGATCTGTTAACCAAGATGGCTACTAACTAAGTGTCTACAGCATGGAGACACTCAGTGGACAACAGGATGATTCGTGTCCTGAGCAGGACAAACCAGGACATTGTGAGATTTTATCACACTACTCAGAATAGTACACAATCTAAAACATATGAATTGTTTATTTCTAGAATTTTCCATTTAATATTTTCAGATCATGGTTGACCATGGGTAGCTAAAAACCTCAAAAAGTGAAACCTCAAATAAGGGGGTCTATTGTGGATCAGAGGTTCCAGGACTTCCATGGGTTCAATTAATTTGTTAGTGTGGCTTGCAGAACTCCAAGAAACAATTTACTTACTAGATTACCAGTTTATTATAAAAGGATATAACTCAGATAGAAGAGATGCATAAGGCAAGGTATGTGGGAAGGTGGAGCTTCCAAGTCCTCTGTTGAAACACCACTTTACCCGCAACTTCTTGTGTTCACTCATTTGGAAGCTCTCCCAACCCTGTCCTTTTTCATTTATATGGATGGTTTATTACATAGGCATGATAGATTAAATCTTTTGCCACTGATTATTGAACACAACCTCCAGCCCTTCAGGAAGTGGTGGGTGGGAGAAATAAAAGTTTCATTCCTCTAATTATATTGCTGGTTTCTCTGGCAACTGGCATCAATCATTTAGATTGTCACCTCATTAACATAACAAAAGATATCTTTATAGCTCTCAACACAGGAAACTGCAGGAGTTTTAGGAGCTCTGTGCCAGGAACCTGGAGGAAGACCAAATATTTATTTCTTATTATAAATCTCGGTATTAAATATCTGATTCTACTTACTTCCTAAAATAAAAAAAAATAGCACTATGAAAGTGAGAAAGGTAGAGGTTTTTCAGTTGCTACCTAATCCTTCATTTTATTAAGAAAGACTTCAAGGCTCAAAAAGTTAAAGAAAACTGAAAAGTCTTTAGCTTGATAAAAACTATAAGGACCTTCATTTACATTATTTCATTGACTCCCCAAGATTCTCCAGAGAGAGACATGTGTAAGGCAGGTGGCCGTGGCCATGCAGGTTCCCATTGGAACTGTGGAGCTGGAGGATGGTGGGCCTAACATTTATTAGAGTCTCGCAATGGCAGACAAGCAAACAGGCCCGAGGGTGGGGGGGACCCCTTCTCTGGCAAACAGTAGCAAGCAATGGCCCCGCCCAATGGCAGCAGGCAATCCACAATCTACAATCTGCCGCCCTGAGGGCAAGCACTCGCAGCCTGACATAGACTATACATATGTGGTGCTGCCCCGTGCTCAAGCACCAATTAGGCAAAGCACAAGCGAGCAAGCCTAACACACTTGTTTGCCCAACAACATGCTAGCTGGTTTTAGTAGATCATTCAGCTTTTAATTTTAATACTCTCCACTTCAAACTTGCTCAAAAAGAGAATGACTAGTAAGAAATTTCTTAGAAAATACAAAGATAAATATAAATATAATGCACTATTATGACTGTTATTTCACCTATGACTCTGAATATATTTGTTTTTGGGGAGGAGGGTTGTTTGAGGTTTTTCTTTTTTTTATTAATTTTAATGGGGTGACATTAATAAATCAGGGTACATATGTTCAAAGAAAACATCTCCAGGTTATCTTGTCATTCAATTCTGTAGCATACCCATCATCCAAAGTCAAATTGTCCTCTGTCACCTTCTATCTGGTTTTCCCTGTGCCCCTCCCCTCCCCCTTCCCTCCCTCTCCTCCCTCCCCCCTACCCCATAACCACCACACTCTTGTCCATGTCTCATAGTCTCACTTTTATGTCCCACCTATGTATGAAATCATGCTGTTCTCAGTTTTTTTTTTTCTGTTTTACTTATTTCACTCCGTATAATGTTATCAAGGTCCATCCATTTTGTTGTAAATGATCCGATGTCATCATTTCTTATGGCTGAATAGTATTCCATAGTATATATGTACCAAAGCTTTTTAATCCACTCGTCCTCTGACAGACACTTAGGCTGTTTTGGGGGTTTTGTTTGTTTGGTTGGTTTTTATTTGCAAATTTAAATAAAGATTCATTAATTATATAGTATAATAAAGTGAATACCAGCCAAATAATCAGAACTGCCTGAGAGGTACCCAATCTTCCTATGACAAAGGATACTTTCTTAGGCCAATTTCCAAAATAGTGATCAATTCAGTCTTTCATTTATTTTTCTCCAAGCAATCTCTTAAGCTTTTAAAATTTGATTTTTCAGAACTTGTTTTCCTAGCCACAAATCTTATTTTCTTAAGGTAATGCTGTTAATATAGATATCTAAATATTAATAAGGGAAGGAAGCAGAGGGAATCAGACATTATGAAGCCTCCTTACTTGACTAGGAAGTTGCAGTTCCAGACACCGGGATCACCCCTGCTACCCTCCCACTTCTAGAGAGAAAAAAAACAGTTTTTCAGCTCCTGGGGTACAATTGGTCCATCTCTAGACTATGGGGGGAGGTGCGCTGTGCTCCCACTTTATGCTATATGCAGTGGAAACCAAGATAGTGGCTATAGAGATCTATTAGTCTAGCCTAGAAAAAGGATCTGGTTGGTTAGTGGGAAGAAACAATGCAAACCCACAAAACATGAAGAAGTTGATGGGTTGGTTTAAAGAAAAGCTAGTCCTTTTGATATGGTGTCAAAATACTATACAATTATATATATATATATAATATATATATAAAATCAATATATATATGATTGTTAGTGCACTATATGTAACCTATTTTCTAGGTTTTCTTTAGCACCCCCACCCAGGAATGCAGGAGAATTACTGAAGCAGACATTCCCATACCCTTGAGGTGATAACTGGCACCCAAGAAGCAATAAAGACCGCAATTAGATTGGAACGCCATAGAGAAGAAATTACGATTCCAGGAATCAGCCATCCTGCTTTATAACTCTTACAATGCAAGAAACCAGCCCTCCTCCTTTATGACTAACTGCATGCTCTTCCCATTGTACTAACCTCACCTGAAAATATGTATAATCAGCCATCACAACTGAGATTGTAAGGCAGGCTTTGGGCTAGAATATGCCGCCTGTCTTCTCGAGTTGTGGGCATTCTTGATTAATGATGCTTGTTTCCCTCTCAGATTCAGTCTCAACTTATTTGCTATTGCAATGGTGGGTGACCTGAACCCCAGACCGATTGTAGTTCGGTAACACTTTCTGATCCAAGATAATATAAACCCAAACTTAACAAAGAACCTGCCCTCACTTCTCTCTTCCTGCTTGGAAAAATGCACTGTGCCATTTGTTTGCATGCTCTCCAGGCAGCTGTGCAGCTCTAATGGCTGCCTGGGACCTGACAGTGCTGTGGGCTCCAGGCAGGAACCAGATAAAGACAGGGACACATTGGATTGAAGCACAACACAGAATATTTGGACACTAATCTTTGTACTGGGCTTAATGAAGTCAAGGCTGGACTTGTTCCCTAGCAGAACAGATGGACGAGACACTGGGCACCTGTGGGCAGCCTTCCATTTCAACCTCAAATAAATCTTACTGTCAAAGCATTATCCCCTCCATACTTGAGTCCTGTAGAATGCTCTCTGTGCAACTCCACAAAATAACACGCTTTCCACCTGCAACAATGCCCAACTTCTTTCCTGGAGTATCTGCCCTGGTCAATGTCAGTTGGTTGGAACTGAACTGAGGCTGAGGTAGAATATAAAACAGTCAAGAACTAATGAAATTCAGATGAACAAAATCTGACCTTACACATTCAAAAGAAACTTCTCATTCATTGAGAAGCTAAGAAGCTTATATTCTTGATTAAACATGTATGTCAAAAAAAGCCAACTTTTTAAAGTCAAACAAGTCTGCTTTGAAATCAAACAGGACTGGGAAGAGAAGAAAAACCCTTGGCATTACTCGAAATTCCAGCTAATCAAAATAGGATATTAGCTTATTAGTCATGTGAGAAGCATTGAATATATTTACTGCTATCATATCTTCCCGTAAGTGTTTTCCACAAGTTGAGACTGGGGAATGTACACAGAAAAGAATAAAATAAAATAAGCACAGAGACTATTAACAGTAAAAACTCCATGTTCTCAGAGTATGTAGCAATATACTTTCCAAGCCAGTGTGTGTCACTAGAAAAAGCTAATATTAAAATCACATTGGCTATGTGAGTTGTTGAAAAGGGCTTACTGTATGCGTTCTTCACTAATGTTCTTGGAAATTTATAACATCAAATATACGTTATTTGGGGAATGATTACCAGAAATCACTCATTTTCCTCCTCGCCTTTTCCTTTCCCCAACTATAGATCTTGTCAAATATATTGCACAAGACAAGCAAAATAAGGAAGATAATTGACAGATTTGCATTCTTCTCACTCCTTGTGATATACTGGAGTTGAATATATCCTTATGAAAACTCAAAACTGGCAACAGATTTGTGCAGCTCAACTTAAGTTTATAGGTTGAATGTAGGAATTCCTTGTTATCCAAATCCAATCCATCCCTGAAAGCCTATTAGCGAATTTATGTAATAGGACTCTTGTGTTTCATTATTTTAAGTGAAAATAAAACAGTGCACTATGTTCCTAACCCTTCCAAAAATGCCAACCAATTTCCCAAATATCACTAAAACAGTTTGCAACATCTACTTAATAGTTCACCAACTGCCTAATTATTTAATACCTACTGCACTCTTGGATGAGTATTTTTATATGCCAGATACCATAGCACTGTATAATTTTAGATATTATTACATTTTTCTTCTAAAATACAACAAACGTACTCTGATGTACAGAAATGATCAAAAGTTGTGCTGAAGGTAGACCATGAATACAAATAACACTAGCAAGAGAAGTTTTAAAAGCAATGAAGTTTTAAAAATAGTTCTTTACTACATGAAGAGTTGCCTGAGGAACATTAGACTGCTTGATGGTAGGTAAAGGTGAGAAGAATGAGCTGGCAAAAGAAAAAAACAGTGAGAGGTTGAGGTTGACCCATGCCCAAAAGCAAGTTACTGGGGATCAGCCTGAAGATGCACGATCTTCTTTTAACCTCTCACTAATGCATGGTCTTCTTTAAATGCTCTCAGGATCACTAATTTCTTCTAAAGTTTTTCCATCTTCTTAGGACATTTTATTTATAATGTGGGGAAGATCAAAGGAGGCTCAGCGTTACATCTGTTCATAGCAGAGAAGAAATAAATATTAGTAAACTCTAATAATGAAGATTAAAATAAAATAGGATAATGTCTTGCATATGTGTGGATAATCAAAAATAGGTTTCTCTACATACTGCAAGAAGAGATTAACACAGAGACTTCCAAGTGCTTTCTTGGCTAGTGAAGAGAATAGACTATCAAACCAGAGGGAGGACTCTATCAATTATATCTGACCCAGCAACCATGGTTACAAACATTTTGTATTCACGGTAAAACTGATGCTTTCCAAAATGACATTATCTTACCAGTTCCTAAAAAAAACACAGTACAAATACATAGCTGTCAAGGATTGAATTACATTTCCCCAAAATTCATATATTAAAGTCCTAATCCCTAGTTCCTTGGAATGTCACTGTATTTGGAGATAGGGTCTTTAAAGGGGTACTAAAAGTTAAATGAGGTTATTAGGATGAATATAATATAATATAATATGACTGCTAAGGACATAAGAAAAGGACATTGGGATAGAGATACAGACAGAAATATGTGGCGATGTGAAGAAACAGCAATAGGTGACCATGTGCAAGCCAAAGAGAAAGGCCTCAGAAGAAACTCTGAGCATGTGCTCTTTCCTCTACCTCAGGACAAGGACACACTATTTGCTTTGTGATGGCTCTCTAATAAAATGAAATGTCTGGAGGAGCTGACTCTGCTTTTATTTTCCAGGGTGGGGAAAATGTTGAGGCCCCCTCCTTTTCTTTTTTGCATATTTCAGTTCTGTCTCTGCCTAGGCTCTGCTTCCCTTTCACATCTCAACTTCTTATTATGATCCAGTGGTAAAAGCTCAAAGGAACAGAAAATACAGAGATTAAAGTACTTATAGCACCCGACTGAAATCAATATTAATTTTAATTCATGCCATGATATTATCAAAGAAAAAATAGTTGGCTTATATTTTTAAGAAAACTAAATCTGTAGGTATTCATATTAGACAGGCTACTTTTTAATTTTATTGTGCTGACTGAGTACTCATAGTTTTTCCATCCCTTTCAGGTAGGCGGTGGCATGAAAGGCGGGTACCCTTCAGTCTTTGAAAATCAGTGATGGCATGACAGTGATGGAGATTATAATCATAGTTACACAATTTTCCTACCTAAAAGCCCACAATGATCACCTGCTGCATAGAAGATGAAGTTCATAATTCCAAGTACTGCCTGACCTGTGGTGGTGCAGTGGATAAAGCGTCAACCTGAAACGCTGAGGACGCTGGTTCAAAACCAGCAATAGGTGACCATGTGCAAGCCAAAGAGAAAGGCCTCCGAGGAAACTAAACCTGCCCACGCTTCCATCTTGGACTTCTAGCCTTCAGAACAGTGAGCAACAACATGTATATGGTATCTTGTTATGGCAACCCTGGCAAACTAATACAGTATGGAAGGTAGTATTTTGTCTATTTTAATTATAAAAACATTAGAGATTTAGAAAAATTAAAAGATTTGTCCAAGTTCGTACAACATTTCAATGTAAAAAGTTGGATTAGGATATTTTTTCTTTGATAATATCATGGCATGAATTAAAATTAATATTGATTTCAGTCGGGTGCTATAAGTACTTTAATCTCTGTATTTTCTGTTCCTTTGAGCTTTTACCACTGGATCATAACAAGAAGTTGAGATGTGAAAGGGAAGCAGAGCCTAGGCAGAGACAGAACTGAAATATGCAAAAAAGAAAAGGAGGGGGCCTCAACATTTTCCCACCCTGGAAAATAAAAGGGAAGCAACTACTATGAGTTGATGCTTCTTCCTTCGCCTCTCTCCTTTCTCTCTCTCTTCTATCTCTAAAATCAATAAATAAAACCTTAAATAATAATTATAATAATAATTTCAAGTACTGGCATGAAAGCCTGCCACAACCTTAATCTCACTGACTTTTTCAGTCTCAACCCATCTAGTTCCCCATATACCCCAATGCTCTTAGTGATGTTTGAATGCTCATATTTCTCTGAAGATTCCACACGTGTCATATGTGCCTTTGTTCATGTTCTTCTTTCTGCCAGAAATGTTCCTTCATTACTTTATGCATCTGTCAGGGTGTTATTTTTTTTTTAATCCAACCTCTTGTTCTTCCAAAATCTTCCTCCACCTAGCATAATCAAACTCCCATCACAGTTAACTATATGTACTTTTATCTTGTGGCTTATTCCTTTGTCCTATGGTTAATTGTTTATTTATACTTCTCACAAAATTTAGGGTATATTTCAAAATGAATATAAAATGATAAAATGATACAAAATATCCCTTAGTTTTTTTGAGCAGTACATATGTCTCAACCCATGACACCATGTCATTTGAACTATGATCTTTATGAAAATGGGGAAATGGGTAAGTTATTTGTTATCCTTAACCCCAGAGCCTATACCCTTTTTCTCCTAAATGCGATGGATCTAATGTCCCGTTTATGTGATTTACAATTCCTTCCATAATTGTTTTGAAAATGAATACTAATGAAATCCACAATTGTGTACCTTTACATAGTGAGTCAAGAAAATCATTCATTAACTGTGTGCCAATAAATTGAAACAATGCAAAGCCAAAATTATTCTGAGTGCTTCCACCTCATGCCTTACATGATATCATTTCTCAGGGTGAAGCACCAGTTAATGTTGTCAATGAAACCATAGGAGAGAAAAGAAGAAGCTCTTCTACCCACAGAACCCCTCACTGCTAGGACAGCTTCTAAAGATCTCCCTCTTTAATGATCATGCCAGAGATACCTCAACCACGAAGCAAGGAATTTAGCTGGGGTCCAGAGCTATGTCAGAGATTTGGCTCAATTTGAACTTCTGAACCAAAAATGCAAGTTCTTTCTCTGACACATTTTCCACATATTTTCTGATGTGGCTCTTCAGCATATTTTTGGCTGGTGTGACAGGAACTTAAGGAAGGGCCCACTGGGGGCTCAGTCACAGAGGGACACGTAGGAGCATGCCTGCATGATGATAAATTTCCTGCCAACTCAGGATCCCCAGCACTAGAAACAGAGTCCCAGTGACTCATTCATTTCTAACAGGGCTCTTGGGATTTCCCAGAGATCACAGAGCCCCCTGCTCTTCAGACTTAGAGGACAGGCCCTGATTGGCTATACAGCTCTGACCTTAAACCTTTCCGTGTGAAAAACACTAACCCAGCAGGCTGCTGTTTCTCTCTCACTGGGATATGTGCCCATCTGTTCTCTTGTGTGGTCTTCTAGGAAATACTGGAAGGGCAGCTGCCTTTGCCCTGGGAGGAGACATCTGTGTAAATGTTATCGAAATATTTGATAGCAGAGTCGATTTAAGGAATCTTGGGCTACATGCAAAAAGGCAACTGGAACGTGAAATATGCAGTCATCTAAGAAATGTGGAGAGGTTAACTACTTAAATTACAAAAAGTTATTGCAGTCTGATATGGGCTGAGGAGAGGGACATGACTATGCCTAAAATGGGGAACAGATAAAGAATGCCTACTAACCCCCTTTTTCTATCCACAAACTTTTAGCTTGTTTGTATCTTACATAACTCAACTCTTATGAATACACAAATGGTTATTCCATATTACCTGTAGTTGTAGCAGGGAACAAATCTGTGTTACTTTGAGGAGAGTAATTTTGATCACAGTGATTGTGTTTAACCTGAGCAGACTCAGGAATTGACTGTGCCAGAGGGAAAAAAAAAATGCTTTTTGATGTCTCTGATGATGAACCCTATTTTTTCTGAATGAGTTTTATCAGCTGCTTTACAGCTCTAGAGAGACCAGGTACTGAGGAGAGTTTGCTGTTCCACTTTAGAGGGTTCCCTCTCTTTGCTCTGAGCACTCTGCATTCCATAGCTACTACATGCAAACAGTACCTCTCAACTCAAATTCTGGTGCTGTCATTCTGCACACAACATCAAACCCACATTCACAGTTACTGCTGATATGAACATGACTTTGAAACCTAAGAGAGACAGTGTGGATATGAGTGTGCACATGTGTGTACGTGACCATTTTCACCAAGCAACAGGTTTTTTTGTTTTTGTTGTATCAGTGTCCTTAGACTAGGAGGAATATTTGGTGGCAAACTAGTGGTGTAGTCTTGGCAAGTTAGCTCACTTTTACAAGTTTTTGCTTTCTTAAGCATGAAATGGCAAAAATAACAACTACAATACTTTACAGGAATTGTGTAAAATCAAGAGATAAAGTATAGAGTAAAAGAAACTTAGGAGGAGTTCAATAAGTTAGATCAACTTTATTTTTGTTATAATTAAGTTGGAGAGCTATTATTTCACATACTGGGTTTCTTAACCAGGTATAACTTTCTAGAAACATCACAAGGAAACCATTCCTGGCCTCAGGTCCTGTCTTGTTCCCTGAGGGATCTCTGATCAAGTACTCAAGGGAATCTGAGGGTAAAAGAGATGGGCGGCCTCCAAGAGTTGAGTGTACCTAGGTTAATTATTGGTCAATGGGGATTATAATAACAAAAAGCTTTTCTCAGGAAATGACTATTAAAGGCTAAGCCTAGTAATATCTCTCCTTAAAAGGCAAAAATAGCCTGACGAAATGGTGGCGCAGTGGATAGAACATCAGACTGGGATGCAGAGAACCCAGGTTCAAGACCTCGAGGTTGCCAGCTTGAGCGCAGGCTCATCTGGCTTGAGCAAAAGCTCGCCAGCTTGGACCCAAGGCTCCTTGCTCAAGCAAGGGGTTACTTGGTCTGCTGTAACCCCATGGTCAAGGCACATATGAGAAAGCAATTAATGAACAACTAAGGTGTTGCAATGAAAAACTAATGATTGATGCTTCTCATCTCTCTCCATTCCTGTCTGTCTGTCTTTATCTATCCCTCTATCTAACTTTCTCTCTGTCTCTGTAAAAAAAAACACACAAAAAACCACACACAAAAAAACACAAAATAAACTCTTATTAACTTTCAATTTAAATAAAACTCAGAAATAATGGCCACTTGCTGGAGATGGTATTGCTCTTAAATGGTGTTCAAACTTTATTCTAAACAAGTTTATTATTAAACAAAGAAGATTCTAGATTTCAGTTACTTGAGAAAACAAAATCACAGAACTAAAAATCCAGATAGCATGTCACGTCTGTACAGATTTCTTTAACAACTGGTCATTCCTCCTCTTCCAGTGAGCTCCCTCTTTCATGATTATCATGGTCACAATGTAAAAAAAACCCATCTTCATTTCAAGCCTTGTCAGTTCTCATAATTGTCACTACATTCCTCTCGAATTTACCACAGCTGTACCCTCACAAGTCTGCTCACCAACAGCCTAAATTCAGATTCCATTTTTCTTGGCACACAGGGTTGATCATCTAAGTGACACCTTATCACAACCCACAGAGACTTCAGCCAAGCCTGACACTGACCTCAAAATCAAGTATGGGTTCTATTTCTGAAAAATTCAATTGAAGATTTTTAAGCATTCCATATTTGATTGGGTAGATAATAACCTAAAGGAAAAATATAGAAATATTTCAAGAATGTTTAGATCAAAGTATAGTTTATTAATGTGATATTTTTAAAATCAAGAGTAAGAGTTTAAGTTTTAAAAATGTTAACAATCAGTGCCTTGCTCAGTTAGCTCAGTTGGTTAAGAGTATTGTCCATCTGGAAGCAACAAGATCGTGGGTTTGATTCTTGGTCAGGGCACACATGGGAAGCAGTCAATGACTTCACAGCTGAGTAGAACAACAAATGAATGCTTTCTTTCCCCCTCCTCTCTCTTCCTTCCTCTGTCTGTCTCTCTGAAAATAAAGAAATTAAACTCTGGCCAAATAGCTCAGTTGGTTGGAGCATCATCCTGGAACATGGACGTAGCTGGTTCAATTCCCTGATCAGAGCACATACAGGAAAAAAAAAATTAACAATCAGATGCTATTTTAATATGAGCAGCAGACACAAAGTAGATCCTACAAATTCCTACTGTGTACTTACATTTCCTTCTTGGAAGATTCTAAATTCCTCTGCTCTCCTTTCTGATTTGTCTGATCTAATGGAGCCATTCAGTGATGTACTTAAATTGACCTGTGAGATGTCCTTTATTAGGCTCATATTTACCGAGCTCCTTTTGGTATGGGCCCAGTGGTGGCAAAAGCAAATTTTCAAGTCAGATACTTTGAAAAATATCCTATTATTAGATCACCTGGAAATCAAAGATACAGTGATACCCTGGTTTTTGTTGATAATCCGTCCAAAAACAATCAGCAAATTCCGAAACTGATGAAAACTGAGAAAATTATTTCCATATGAATCAAGGTAAATCCAATTAATTCATTCAAGACACTCCAAAATACATACCCAAAACACATTACACCAAATACTTTATACGTAGTAATCACTTACATGTAATTGTAGTATTAGCACTTGCATTCAATAAAAAAAAAAAAAAAAAAAACACAAAAACACTGGAAAGCAATGGAATTGTTTGGCTAGATATGGGGGTTATGCTCACACAACAAGAAAGAATGCTACACTGAGCAGGAGAACGCACCAGTCACCCTTTGTTTTTGCAAAATTAGCAGTGAGGTCACGTAGGCATGCAAATGAGAAATGGGGCAACCAATGAAAGCCAAGACAAATTTTTCACGGAAAAAATCGACAAAAACTGAAACTGATGATAACCAAAGTCAACAAAAAACAAGGTATTATTATTTTATTATTTTTTTAAATTAACTTTAATGTGGTGACACCAATAAATCAGGGTACATATGTACAATGAAAACATCTCCAGATTATCTTATCATTCAATTGTGTTGCATACTCATCACCCAAAGTCAAATTGTCCTCTGTCACCTTCTATCTGGTTTTTCCTGTGCCCCTCCCCTTCTCCCTATCCCACCCTCCGCTCCCTCCCTCCACCCCATAACCACCACACTCTTGTCCATGTCTCATAGTCTCACTTTTATGTCCCACCTATGTATGAAATCATGCTGTGCTCAGTTTTTTTTTCTGATTTACTTATTTCACTCCGTATAATGTTATCAAGGTCCATCCATTTTGTTGTAAATGATCCAATGTCATCATTTCTTATGGCTGAGTAGTATTCCATAGTATATATGTACCAAAGCTTTTTAATCCACTCGTCTTCTGACGGACACTTGGGCTGTTTCCAGATCTTTGCTATTGTGAACAATGCTGCCACGAACATGGGGGCGCATTTCTTCTTTTCGAACAGTGTTATGGTGTTCTTAGGGTATATTCCTAAAAGGGGGATAGTCGGGTCAAAAGGCAGCCACTGTGGAAAACAGTTTGGAGATTCCTCAAAAAATTAAAAGTCGAAACCAAGGTATTATTATATTCCTTTTCTGGGACTATTTTAACATAGAATCATTTGGGGAGCAAAGAAGTGAATTATATTATGTATTTAGACACAAATGTGATCTCCTATATTTTACTTAATTGTTTCAAGTACATTATGCTTTTATTAATTTGCCTTAATTAACATAGTACTAGAGTATATACTTATGTTTTAAATTGATATTTAAAGAAGTAAATTAAACTGAGGCACATTCTCAAGATAAAGAAAGATGAAGCAGTCGATGGGGACTCATTCTAGTACTATTGTTTTATTTGGTTTTACATTTGCCTTTACACTTCCTTCAGAAGAGTGGGGAAGAGTCGGCCTAATTTTACACTGTATACCCTGAGTAAGTGAATTTCACACAGAACTCAAGAAGTGTATCAAGGGTATTTATAGGCAAAGAGTGTGTTCTATATCAATCTCCATAAAATTAAAAGTAATTTCACTTTGGGGTCCAGTTCAGGCTCTGAAGTCAGACTGAGCAGGATTCTAACCCCAGCGCTGGTATTTGCCAGCAGTATATCTTCATGCAATTTTCAAGCTCACTTCTCTCATATATGTATAAAACGGGAAGGATAATGGTTCTGTCTATGGAGCTGCTTTGAAGATGAAAAGAGATAGTACATATGTATTAGTCGGGGTTCTCTAGAGAAACAGAACCAATAGGATCTACAGATGTAGATAAGAGGAGATTTACTATAGGAATTGGCTCCTGTGATTATGGGGCCAAGAGATGCCACGATATGCTGAATTCTAGCTGATGAATCAGGAAAGCCAGTGATATAGTCTAATCCCAGTCTGAAGGCCTGGGAACCAGGGAATCAGATGGTGTAACTCCGCATCTGATGCCATAGGCTTAACAACCAGGAGCTCCCATGTCCAAGGGCAGCAGAAGATGAATGTCCCAGCTAATGAAGAGGGAGTAGAAGAGGGAGCAAGGGAGGGAGAGAGAGAGAGAATTTGCTTTTTTTTTCTATTTAGGTCTACATCACATTGAATGATGCCTCCCACAACACACTGGTGAGAGTGGATATTTTCCACAAATAATCTCTTCCAGAAACACCCTCATAGACACCCATAAATTACCTTTTACCAGCTACCTGAATATTCCTTTGTTCAGTCAAGCTGGCACAAAATACTAAGCCTCACAATAGGTAATCCACTTAACACCAATCATATAATCAATACTAAGTTTATATTAACTATCATAATTATTCTTAGAGCCATCATTGGCCTTTGGTTCCAAATTTAGTTCAGTCTGTTGGTTGCAAGATTCTGGTGCTGACCTATGTCTGATCTGAAGGGAAAGATCTCTTTTTTGGTCTCTTTTTTTTTCTTCTCTCAGAGGGTAAACACAAGCCCTTATTAAAGCAAACAGCTCTTAGTAATCATAATAAATGCAAGGAGCAGTAAGCATAACTGTCTAGATTATGATAGAAACACTTCAAGAAGCCCTGAAAGGCTTATTTAGATTATAATGAAGCAAACCATGGTGTTCAAAACTGAAATCTAGATCTCCCTAACTCACTGGCTCCCCAGTCCCCAGTCCCCAGTCCCCACACATTACTAGATTAATAAACATTAGGGGTTGACTGATTAATACATGAAAACATTAACTTCTGATTTCACCATTTAAAACATTTCATAATTTTGTTAGTGTATCAGAATGGGGCATTGATCCTTGAAATTCTGTTTGAGTATATTCAATACTGTAACCTCCAAGACAAAAAAAATATATGTGTTACTCCTGAGAGTGCATTCTACACAAAAGTTCCCAGCATTCACTTCTTACCTCAATCATCTGAAATATCCTTTTTGTTGGGTACAGCTCCCCAAAGGATGCCCAAACAGGACCCAAAGGATTGCTCTTTCTCTAAGAAAGTCAGCCTAGGTGTTCTTATTCCTCTCATCCCAGGCTTTGCACCTGCCCCCCCACCCCACCCCAGTGGAGAGTGGCTTAGAAAACTATAGAGAATAAATGCCTTTGGTTGAATTACCTGCCAGGACAATGTGAATTTCACATCTGGAATATCTCTTTCAGAATACCCACCTTTCTTACATACAACAAGAAACCATAATTGTTTTCGACTTGTGCAGAGAAAGTAATAATGAGAGAAACTTTTAAATTTCATAAACAGAGAAAATTTTTAATAGAGAAATGTGTTCACAATCTTCCCTTCTTCATAAGTAGTGCTGTTTTTTTCTCTAGAACTTTTTTTTTTTTTTTTGGTGACTTAATTCTACTTATAAGTTAGTTGGCTCTGGTCCACTGACAATAAGTTATAAAATAACAATTAAAAAACTTTTATAATTTTTAAAAACATGTTGAGTCTTGGTTTTCTCTTTGAAAGTTCCTCTCCTCTCCTCCCCATCTCACTGAGACCATTCCTATACTACATCAAAGCCTGCCTTCTTATTTACCTCCTTTCCCAAGAGGAGGGCTCTCCCTCCTTCCCAGAACTCAGGCTGAATTTCCACTTAGATCTTCAAGAAAGAATTTGGTCAAGTTCAGTTACAAGTGTTTCCCAATACTCCGGAGAAGAAAACTGTTTAATAAACTTACAACAACAATCCTGAAATTATACTTTTTAAACATCCTCAATGTTTGTCTGCACACTAATAGATTTCTCTCAAATGATGTCTTAACTTGCTCTCTTCCCACATCCCATAGTATTTAGACAGAACTCAACTATTTCAAAAGGAGAGAAGTGTGGGCAAGAGGATTAGATTTAAGCAAAGTGCAACTATATGTTTATCATCCTCACCCAAACCCCTGAATCAATTAGTTATTCTCTCTGTTACACTTGGTTTATCCATCACTAAGTGTCAGGTGTTTTTATCTCCAATCCCAAAACAGTAGTTTTAATGGAAGTATCTCTGCCAAGAAATATTGATACACAGAACGGAGTCAAGAACAGACAGGTAAAGCCCCTATCTGATGAGGCAAAGTACATTTTTGGCTCTAGTCTTAGAGTTTATGAAGTAGGTCAAGAAAGTTATGTGAACTTTCAAGACGAAAAGAAAAAGATGTTTACACAGGTTTACGACATGGCTACCAAGTCTAATTTGTTGCTATAGAAGAGAGAAGGAGAAGGAGCATTTCTAAAGCTGAATATTTAACTGGTCTTCCCAAAAGCTGTAAGACAACCAGGAACTAGGAGAGTACACAGGAAAAAGACTCACCTGTCCAGGAGAAGGAAGAGAAAAGATAATTCTAAGTACTCAATCCGGATTTGGAAACAAGCATTTAGTACAGGAAGACAAAAAGGCATTTCAGTTTGCAACAGTAATAAATACATACTCTCTCACTCCCCCATCTCCCATCACTGGGAGTTGTATACAGTTTCCCTGCCCTTGATCTGAGAACGCCCTTTAGATTTAAGTCACTGCATTTGACAATATAGTTACCTAGACAACTGAGGTATAGAGGACAGACTCACAGTTCAGATAAGTTTCCTACAGAGGTTCCCATTGTTCACTCATCTAGGGTCCACCCGAGTGCATGCAGCAGCTCAGATTACATACAGATTTCCATTCTAAATAAGCCCCTAATTAAAAACAACTCCCTCCCTCCATGTGCTCATAACTCACAAACTGTCCCCCCCCCATTTGTACTTGACCTTCTCAAGCTTGGTCTGTGCCCAATGTCGATTACCCTGGAAAGTCTGTAGTGCTTCGGCATAAGGTGAAGGTGGGGAAATGTACTTTTTTTTTTCCTATTTGATTCTTTTAAAGAAAAATCAATCTTTGAAAGTAAATAAGATGAAATAATTTCAGATGCTTACTTCCATACTTTGAACATTAGCAGTTCAAAAGAACAGCTAAAAAGCTGTTGAAAGCCCAACCGCACAGGAAGGCTCAAAACAGACTTTGACTCAGATGCTATCTATTACATTTTGTAATTGCAAAATGACCAGCAGGACTCAAAAGTGTGAAAGATCATTGCCCAATCTCATAGTGCTGCAGCGTGTGTTGGAGAGGGAAGAGCAGGGAGTGTGCGTAAAACTATGAGGCAACTCAGAAGTGGGGAGAAGCAGATTACTATGAGGCAACTCAGAAGTGGGGAGAAGCAGATTGTGTCCCATACTTAGAGAGAAGAGGTTTGTTTTTACCCCCTTGAGGTTGCAGAAATACAAATTTGCTCAATACCACAATGACACAACTTGGAAGAGAGGGGTTTCCCCTTTTTTTCCATGTAGTGCGTTAACTTTCTATGCAATCTAGCTTTCTATGCAATTTGCTAAATATCGAATACGAAAACTCCCTCTAAATTATGATTTCTAACCCTAAACCTAACCCTAACCCCTTCCCTCCTCTGCTCTCCCTATCCTACCTCAGCCCCTCCAAAGAACAAGTCAGAACAAATAGTCACATGTCCTTATGGATATGGGACATGACACTTGCAAGCAAGCACAGAGTAACTGGCCACTGGAAATATTTCCACAGCATTTTATAGAACCATTTCCCCTTCTGTACTTCTTTCCCCAATTTCAACCATGCCTACCTTCTCAGGTGCTCCTCCTAAGAAAGTCCTACGTATTCTGAAGATCTGGCAGGTATTCTTTTTATGCATTTAATTTCAACAAACAGTATGCTTAACGTGACCTATGAGAGCAGTGCTGGGCTCTGCAACCATGTGTGATAGCTTGAAAGGCAGCAGTCCCAAGTGTCCCTGGCTATGCTCTCCTGGGCAGGCCTCTTTGCAGGTGAGACTACACTCCATGGGAACATGGTTCTTGATTTGGGGCTGGCAGTAACAAGTGGCACAGGATTTGTGCATTACCATACTGGGGCTAAAAATGCCTATCCATTAAAATCAGTGTGATCTTGGCCCCAAAGACTGAACATGGACTAGAGAAGATATATCCCTAATATCTGAGGATTCAGAATCACTGCTTCCCTTCATTCTGTCCCTTCTCAAGCATGAACTGATGAAAAATAGAGTCACTATTCCCTTAAAAGAATACATTGCAAGCACATGACAGCTTTTGGGAAAAAATACTTATTTCCACTCCCACTCCTTTGAGTTCTTAAAATCAATGTTATAGTTTCTAGCAGAGAAAACTGGCAATGTATTTATTTTATGGAATCTTAACCCAACCAAACCCTGGCCAGGACAGTAAGCATAAGTGTTCCTTCTATCACGTTGACCTACCAGTCCAGTCCAGCTAGGTCTCACGACAGGCTTAGTCAAGGCCACCATGAAAGTTAATGTGATAACCAGGATTTTTCAAGATATGCCTGCTTTTGAAAGACCATTGAAAAGTCTAGGTTATAGAATTTTGGATTCATAGAACTGGAAACATACTAATGACCCCCAGAAGAATCTTTATATTTTTATTTATTCCATCACAGAGCTGCGTGTTGAAAGGTCTTTGTGGGAAACTTAAGAGTTTGTCAATGGTTGGGTTGAGATAAGGCTCCATAATGTGTGGAGAGGTGTTCTACATGAATGTTTAAAAGTTGAAATAGACCTGATATATACCTGTATCCAGTGGTGGGATTCAGCCAGTTTGCATAGGTTTTGCAGACCTGATACCTAACTTTTGTTAAGTTCATGAACCAGTTGTTAGCAATCAGGGTTCTCTCTCAGGTGGGTGCCTAAGCAGCCGTCCAACATGTAAATCACAAATTTTCATTCCTTATTCTTTTTTAACATTCATCTGTGCAACAGCATATTCTAAGCATCCATAGTAATGTTCATTCCATCCATCAGTTAAAAAACTTTGACAGAACTATGCTTGTAATATTTATTTATTCATTTCATAAAACTCACTATACCTTTGATGAAATACTGCATTTTAATTCCCTTGAATTTGTTACTTCAGTAAACATATAACATAAAGAGAAAAAGTGCCAAACAACCAGGCGGTGACAACTTGTATCTTTTTTTGTCAAGTATTATTTAATACTTTTTTATTAATATTTTAAAATTTCTTCTCATAACAGAATCTAGTTTTGTGTACCTCTTTTATTGTTCTTATTTAAGTATTAAATGAATGAAATAATAAACTACCTTTTGGTATATCTTTCTTATACTTAAAACAGTCATTAGGCCAGAGAACTGGTTGTTAAATTATTTGAATCCCCCCACTGCCTATATCATTCAAATAAAAGAGACCTGTAATACCTGTGGTCAAGGCCAGGCAGGTCCACATTGGATTGTGGGAGATGGTAGGGAGACTACAGAGCCAGAAAGCATTGGGCCATTCATTCGCGTTTAATAGAGTCTCACAATGGCAGAAAAGCACACAGGCAGGGGAAACTGCTTCTCAGGCAAGTGTACAGAAAAATGGCCCCTCACAGTGGCAGGCAGGCAGTCTGCAATCCGCCACCCGCCATGAGAACAATCACTCATAGGCTTACATAGACTATACCAGGGGTCAGAAACATATGGCTAGCGAGCCAGATGTGGCTCTTTTGATGGCTGCATCTGGCTCACAGACAAATCTTTAATAAAAATAATAATAACATTAAAAATATGAAACATTCTCATGTATTACAATCCATTCATTTCCTACCGCTCATGTTCATGGTTGTGGGTGGCTGGAGCCAATCACAGCTGTCCTCTGGGACAACAACAAATTTTTATTAGATAATGCATAATGTACATGGGTCATTGTGAGGTCAGGAAGTAAACTTCCCTCCTTTTAATCAAGTAGTCAGCTAGCTAATTGCAGAAACCTTTTTGACAAAAAAGATGGCGAAAAAAAATAAAAATGTTGAGGAGTAACCTACTTTTCAGCAGGAATGGACAGAGGAAGTCACCTTTGTGGAGAGAGCAGGTTCTGCAGTGTGTCTAATATGCAATGATAAAATTGCATTGATGAAACAGTCAAATATAAAGCAGCACTTTGAAAAATGCTATACTACATTTCAATCAAAATATCCAGCGGGGGACAGCAGGAAGAAAGCATGTCAAGAGCTACTGTGCAGAGTGAAAGCTAGTCAGCAGCAACTCCGTGTTTGGTCCCAACAAGGTGACTGAAATTCGGCTAGCTTTGCTGGTGCTTTAGCAATTGTGAGAAACGAAAAGCCATTCACAGATGGCGAGTATGCCAAAACATTCATGCTTGATGTTGAAAATGAACTCTTTGACGACTTTTTGGATAAAGACAAGATAATGAAACAAATAAAAGACATGCCTCTGTTGGCAAGAACTGTTCACGATCGTACCATCATAATAACAAACCAAATTAAGGCAACACAGGTGAAGGATATAAATGCAGCACCATTCTTTTCTCTCACTTTGGATGAGTCAACAAACGTAAGCCATTTATCCCAGTTCAGCGTGAATGCAAGGTATGCTGTTGGTGACACACTACGTGAAGAAAGTCTTGCTGTTTTGCCTATGAAAGAGACAAGAGGGGAGGATTTATTCAAGTCTTTCACTGAGTTCGCTTAAGAAAAAAATCTACCCATGGATAAACTTATGTCGGTGTGTACTGATGGTGCTCCGTGCATGGTGAAGAAAAACAGAGGATTCATAGCACTTCTTTGTGAACATGAAAAGAGACCCATCCTAAGTTTTCACTGCATCCTACATCATGAGGTGCTTTGTGCTCAGATGCGTGGTGAGCAGTTTTGTGAGGTGATGTCGCTGGTCATTCGGGTAGTCAACTTTATTGTTGCCCTGAGCTTTAAATGATCGCCAGTTTAAAACACTGCTGTATGAAGTTGGGAATAATTATCCTGGTCTGCTTCTGCACAGCAATGTGCGTTGGCTGTCAAGAGGGAAGGTGCTCTGCCGTTTCTCAGCTTGTCTGAGTGAAATTCGGACTTTTCATGCAGTGTAAAACGTCGAACATCCTGAGTTAGCTAACACTGAGTGGCTCCTGAAGTTCTACTATTTCACGGATATGACTGAACATCTGAACCAGCTCAATGTGAAAATGCAAGGCATTGGAAATACAGTCTTATTCCTTCAACAAGCAGTGTTTGCATTTGATAACAAGTTGGAACTCTTCATCGCTGACATTGAAACAGGTCATTTACTACACTTTGAAAAACTGGAAGAGTTTAAAGATGCATGCACAGCAAGTGACCCTGCTCAACATCTTGATCTCTAGCAGCTAGTGGGCTTCACATCTAATCTCCTTCAGTCATTTAAAGCACGCTTTGGAGAATTTCACGAGCGCACTCATCTTTTTAAGTTCATTACCCATCCACACGAGTGTGCAATAGACAGCACCAACCTGAGTTACATGTCCGGTGTCTCCATCAGAGATTTTGAGCTACAAGCTGCTGATCTGAAGGCCTCAGACATGTGGGTAAATAAGTTCAAGTCACAGAATGAAGATTTGGAAAGACTTGCATGACAGCAAGCAGAGTTGGCAAGCAAACACAATTGGGAGAAATGAAAAAACTTCAACCCGTGGACCAGCTGATTGTCAAAACTTGGAATGCACTTCCTGTCACATACCCATCACTGCAGTGTGTGAGTATTGCTGTACTGACAATGTTTGGCTCTACGTATGCATGTGAGCAGTCTTTCTCACATCTAAAGAACGTTAAGACCAATCTATGATCACGTTTAATGGATGGAAGTCTCAATGTTTGCATGAAGCTTAACCTACCACGTATCAACCAGACTACAAAGCCATCAGCAAAACCATATAGCACCAAGGAGGAGCAAGATGGCGACGGAGTAGGCGGACGTACCAACTTCCAACTCCCAGAACCAAAGTGGATTATAACTCAATTTTAAGAACCATCATCAGGATAAACCAACTTTGAACTAAACTAAGTGGACTCTTCAACCAAGGAACAGAGAAGAAGTCACATTGAGACTGGTAGGAATAGCGAAAACGCAAATAGGGCTGCCCAGCTCCCCGGAGCAAACGGCAGCCCGGAGAGACCCGCGTGGTGGGAGGAGAGTTTGGCGGAGAGGGAGAGACCTGGGTCCCAGGAACAAAGCCCCAGCCTGCAGTCGCAGAGCCTAGAAGAGGCATTTGGACAGTATTGAACTGTGAAACAAGTGAGGATACTGTTTGTGAGAAAGAGACAGTTTTCTCAGACCCAAGATTCTTTTTAAAGGGACAGCGCAGAAAAGCTCTCTCACAACCACGCACCCGGGGCTCCGGGGAAGGGGGACAGAGGAGAGGACCAGATTGGCGGGAAGAGAGTGTGGACTGAAGGCACAGGGACAAACACTCTGAGGGACAGCCACCCTAATCCCTGGGCTAAGTCACTTCCCTAATCAAAAACGAATATTTCCCCTGGAACTAGCAATACCAGCAAAGGGAGACAGGACACCGGCCAAACAAGCTCTCCCGCGGCAATTAGAGCAGTGCTGCTTAGAGGGAGGGAGCTCCCAGGTCTACAGTATGGAGTGCTAAGAGCTGATCTGTGGGGCCCCTTCCTATTCTGCTGAAGGTTGCTGGAGAAATGGTGGTGGCAGGACGCTGAAACATGGTTCTGTCGGCGGGTCGGAGGCCCAGCCGGTGTGAACTCGGTCTAGCCCAGCAGGGGCAGAGGGGACGCACGAAAGCGGTCCAGCAGCTATGGGCCTACCTGTAACCCCATCTGCAGGAGGAAAGCTGAAGGCAAGAAACGGGCAGAGAGATTTGCTCTGCAACCCTGCGCAGGTCGGCCCTGACTGCGGGGACAGGGCTAGGACCAGGGACGGGCGGAGGCTCGTGGCTGAGCTCAGGCCAGCAGCCCCGCCCAGCCGGAGAAACCACGGTTTGCCATCTTGCATGCGTGTTAGGCTCTGAACGCCAGGGCAGGGTAGAGCCCCAGACGAGTGCATGCCAGCAGCCACGCCTGGCCCAATAAACCTTGGTTTGCAACCCTGCAGGAGGGCCCTGGCCTCGAGGGCTGGGCTAAAGCTCCAGATGGGCAAAAGCTCACAGCTGAGAGCACGTCAGAAGCCCTGTCCATCCCACGAAACTGTGGCGAACAGGCTCTGACCACGAGTGCTTGGCGGAAGCCCAGAAACAGGTTGGGTCTGCAGCTGAGCAAAGGTGCTCACCTCTACCCTTGGAGCTAAGGCTTGTGGCTTGAGTGACAGCCCCTCCCACGGAGGAGAGGCGGAAATCACAGCAACAGCCACAGTGAGACAGCGCTGGCAACGCCCATACCCAAGCGCCCTAGGCAGCGGCAGAGGGGGTGGCAGGCCTGCAGACAGACCACACCCAGAGAACACAAAGGCAACACCTACTGGACTCCAGTGGCCACAACTTGCTTATACACAGACAAAATGGGCAGGCAGAGGAATGCAAACCAAATGAATCAAGAGAAATCCCCAGAGAAGGACCTGAATGAACCAAATATAACCAAATTACTAGAAGCAGAATTTAGAATAATGATAGGATGTTCAAAAAAATTAGAGCAACAATGGATAGTCGCTATGAACACCTAAATAGAGTGATAACAAGTATAAAAACAAAATTGAAATAATAAAAAAGAATCATACAGAAATGACAAATACAGTATCAGAACTGAAGACCACAATGGAAGGAATTAAAAGCAGGATGAATGATGCTGAGGATTGAATCAGCGAGTTAGAGGACACAATAAACAAAGGCACAGAAGCGAGAAGAAAAAGGAAAAGACTCAAAAAATGTGAAGAAAATCTAAGGGAGCTCTGTGACAACATGAAGAGAAACTACATTTGCATCATAGGGGTCTCTGAAGAAGAGGAGAGAGAACAGAAAATAGAAACTTTGTTCAATCAAATCATAGCAGAAAACTTCCCTAAATTAAGGCTGGGAAACATTCCACATGTTCAAGAAGCACACAGAACTCCATTAAAAAGAAACCCCAAAAAATCTACACCAAGACACATCATAGTTAAAATACCAAATGATAATGAACATACATCAACTGCTAATTTATGGGACACAGCAAAGCAGTACTGAGAGGGAAGTTCATTGCACTACAGGCATATCATAAGAAGCTAGAAAAAGCTCAAATAAGCAACCTGACCCTGAATCTAAAAGAATTAGAAAAACAACAGCAAATAAAACCCAGGACAAATAGAAGGAAGGAAATAATAAAGATCAGAGCAGAAATAAATGACATAGAGCCTAAGGAAACAATACAGAGGATCAATGAAACCAGAAGCTGGTTCTTTGAAAAGGTAAACAAGATCGATGAACCTTTAACTAGACTCACCAAGAAAAAAAGAGAGGACCCAAATAAATAAAATTAGAAATGAGAGTGGAGATATAACAACTGACACAATAGAAATACAAAGCATTGTAAGAAAATACTATAAAGAACTCTATGCCGCAGTAGTCATCCAGAGTATAATATTGATGTGGACTGTCTCCATTCCACTCTGAGTTCTGATCAAAGACAGCCAAGAGGAGCACGGTGACAGGGTCCCCTTAAGCTGTACCCAGGCATGTAAATGGATTTGTGAGTAACAAATTGCCTGTGTGATTATTGCAAAAAAAAAAAAAAAAAAAAAAAAACCATATAGCACCAGAAGTCGCATTAATGGTAAGAAGTACTTTATTCATTATTGGTTAGCAACAGCATAACAACGTTATTAAAAAGAATTCAGAGACTTATTGTACTGTAAAAGTGTTGGTCTTACATAAAATGCACACATTTACTTGTATTTAGTGTTAAACATATTGTACGGCTCTCATGGAATTACATTTTTAAATATGTGGCGTTCATGGTTCTCTCAGCCAAAAATGTTCCCGACCCCTGGACTATACACACGTGGCGCTGCCATGTGCTCATGCACTAATTAGACAAAGTAGAAGTGAGCAAGCCTAACACAGCTCTTTACCCAACATTTTACCCCTTTAGTGTTGCTTGCTTCACAATCTACACAACAGGTATCTTCTGCTATGGTTTCTGTGCAAGGAGTGAAGTACATTACATACACAGAAACAGTACAGACTTCAGCAACCAAATTACAAAAGCACAAGCTATAGCAAAAATGACAATTACAAAGGTGCGCGTCATAATGTCTCCCTAAGCATTCTGCTTAGGGAGTTAACTAGAGGCCCATGTCTAGCCTTCTACCCCACAGTAAGTGGGAGGGCCTGTATAGTCCAAGGCTATGTCTATGGAAACCATAAAGGGTCCTTGGTGCATTTCTGCAACTGGATGGGAACAGCTTTCAGGTGCAGGAGGGCCTCCACAGGTGCCACAGCCCCCCATCAATGTCTCTTGTAGTACAGTCCACAGTAGCATGTCCATCCAGCAAGGGAGCCAGTGCCCCCCTCTGATCACAGTCCATTATACCACTCAATGATCAGTCCACAATAGACAACCCAAATGTTTGTGCAAATCACCGAAGGTAAAGGTTTATTACAGGCAACTAGTCACACAGCTCTTTGATAACAGATCTTGGCACCTTTCCATAAGTGCTCTGTCTATTGCCACAAGCCCCATCCAAACCTCTCAGCAAGCTGACAGGGTTTGGCAG
Source organism: Rhynchonycteris naso (assembly GCA_037038555.1). Taxonomy (NCBI): domain Eukaryota; kingdom Metazoa; phylum Chordata; class Mammalia; order Chiroptera; family Emballonuridae; genus Rhynchonycteris; species Rhynchonycteris naso. The sequence goes on along the minus strand of CM072999.1, from coordinate 79,158,226 downwards.
GGTCACATTCAAGGCCTGTGCCGCATTGATGGTTCTTTTACCCACTGCTGCTGCTGCTGCTGCAAAAAAGCACCTATTAGCTTCTAATGCCAACACCTGCTGCACATTAGAAGGGGACCTATGGATTGCCAATTCAACATGCCCCCCACCCTGCCCATCCCTGTTAGGTCAGTCCCTCAGCCTTCCCCCTATTCAAACAGGGACAACGGGTCTTGGGAATTATCTCCTCCCTCAGCTGTCTCCATCATATAATCTTGTAACTATGACACCAGTGCACCAACCATTTTTTGTTTTGTTTTTATGTCAATACAGAAAGGGGACAGATAGTAACAGACAGACATGAAGGGAGAGAGATAAGAAGCATCAATTCTTCATTGTAGCTTCTTAGTTGTTCATTGACTGCTTTCTCATATGTGCCTTGACTAGGGCGCTACAGCAAAGCAAGTGACCCCTTGCTCAAGTCAGTGACCTTGGGCTCAAGCCAGCAACTTTGGGCTTCAAGCCAGCAACCTTTGGGCTCAAGTCAGTGACCATGGATGGGGTCATGTCTGTGATACCACACTCAAGCCAGCAACCTGGCATTCAACAGGTGAGCCTGTGCTCAAGCTGGATGAGCTTGCGCTCAAGCCAGTGACCTCGGGGTTTCAAACCTGGGTCCTCCGCATCCGAGTCCGATGTTCTATCCACTGCACCACCACCTGGTCAGGCACATCAACCATTTTATCGGTAGCTGCTGAATCTGTTCACCTCAGTGGCTGGAACCTCTGTTCTGGTTTAAGCTGCTGCCAAAGCTCCATAAGAACTTTATTATACTTGCCAGCTAATTTATCTTTATCTGCCCCAGCTGAAATTCAACCTACACCTTGCCCAAATCTGCTACCATCTATGTAACCATGTTGATGACATGCACCACATAGGGGTTCAAGATAGCCAATAATGACCTAAAAAGGGCTGATGGGGTACTACAGAGAGTAAGATCCATCTTCCCTCCCATAAACACTTCCTAATCTGGCCCATGGGACCTCAGTTTGAACGCAGCATTCTTCACACATAGTTCCCAGAGGACCTGCTATAGCTCAGTGTACAACTGCCACTCACTCACTGTCCCTGGCAAGTCTCCAGTATTCTGCCAGACCATACGAATGGCAGCCATCACCCATTCTAATAGGGTATGGTTTTCTGGGTGGTCATGACAGTTATGAAGATGCTGCCTTAGGGAGGAGTGCATGGTAATGGCAGCCAATTTCTCCATCTCTGTTCCAGAGAGCGTGATGCCATCCACCTCCTTCCCATAACCACAGCAATCAAGCTGCCAAAGACTTGGTGGGTTTCTGCCTGAATTGCACCCCCAACTCCATCAACTCTGCCTGAAGGTAGGGCCAGACCACAAAGTGCTCCACTACCTGAGAAGGAGGTTGTGCCTGCCCCTGAGGGACTCTTGGTTGCTGAGTTTTCACCTTCTGGGTGACCACCAGCCAGGCTCTGAGTGGGTGGATGGCAGTTACAGCTCAAACTTCCTCCTCAGGAGAGGAGGATTTAGAAACTCCTGCTATCACTGACTGAGAGCCACTCTGCCAGCATGAATACAGCTCCTTCTTTAATGCCCACTTCGGTTCTTGTGGCTGCCGGCTCTCAGCCTGAAGCTCAGGCTCAAGCTCTTGAACCTCCAGTTGTTTCTCTCACAACTTTTACTGCCAATGTTCAGCTTGTAGGGCAAATTGCAGCTCACTAAACCACAATTCTTTCTCAAGCAACCATTCCAATTCCAGGCACCACTGATGTTCAGCCTGCATCTCACACTGTAGCATTCAAGTATGGTTGGCCTCTTTTTCCAGAAACTGTTGAAGTTCATGCTATTGTTGACTCTCAGTCTGTGACTCATCCTGGAGATCTTGAACTCAGGTGGCCTCTTGCACAGAGCTTTCAGTTTCTGCTCACAGGGTTATAAAAAAGACCATACCCATGGCCCCCAATAGGACAGCCACGGAGGAACCATATGCTGAAGAACAATGACCACTCTTCTACCCCACCCTTCAAAGGTGTAGGTGTCTCCATACAATCTGATCTGAATTCTTCCAGCTACACCAGATGTAATGCCAGTGGCCAAGGCCAGGCAGGTCCACACTGGATTTAAGCAGATGGTATAAGAACAGTGGAGCCAGAAAGCATTGAGCCATTCCTGTTTAATAAAGTCTCACAATGGCAGATGAGCAAATGGGCAGGGGATAAATGCTTCTCAGGCAAATGAACAGCACAATAGCCCCTCATAATGGCAGGCAGGCAATCCACAATCTGTGCTGAGGGCAATCTGTGCCTTACATAAACTATACACACATGGTACTGCCATGTGCTCATGCACTAATCTAGCAAAGTACAAGCAAGCAAGCCTAACACAGCTGTTTTCCCAACAGCACCTAAGCACCAACTATCAAATATAATTCTTGAGTCTTTTTATTCATCTTCCCCTTTTTTGGCCAAGGCTCTAATAGCCCTTTCAGTTTGTTCAGTCTGTGTCTCAGTTTGGCTAAGTCTACCACAGTCATACCCAGCATCCTCTGTTGACTGAGCTTCAGTACATACAGTGTAATACTCCCAGACTTTACCCTCCAAACAAGATAGAATCCTTGCTGCTAAATCCTGTTCAAGTCCACTTGCTAAAGGATGCCTTCCCTAACTTTATGAGGTACAAACCAAGTGATAATTATATGTCATTTTGGCTGTATAATTTACAAGGGGTTTCCCGTAAAGCCCTAGAAAAGCAGTAGGGCCCACTAACAACATAGTTCTCATGTGAACTGTGTGATTGTACAATGCATTATAATTGAGACTGATAGCTTAGAAATTAACACATGAGATTTTTTTTCTTTCCTTAGCAGCTACTGGTATAAATATGGTTAGCAAGGAGGGAAGCATGGAATGATGAAATACAGTGAACTGGGGCTTCCTGTTTGTGGAACCCTGTTCTGGAATTAACTCTTTTTTTTGGCCTTGGACAAGACATTTCCTCTCTGTGAGCCTCCATTTTTTCATTTGTTCTAATATGAGGGCTGGGATGTATGATATTTACATCCTTTCCAGCTCTAATGTTCTATGGAAACGTTTTTTCACTCACTCATTCATTCATTCATTTGTTCATTCCAGAAGCACTGAGTGGGTACCTCTGATGCGTCTGTCTCTCTGCTAGGATTCAGGAAGACAGCTAAGAGAGATAAACAGGGCAGTCTCCCTGCCTTTTTATTTTTTGTGTTTTTTTTTTTACAGGGACAGAAAGAGATATAGAGAGGGATAGATAGGGACAGACAGACAGGAATGGAGAGAGGTGAGAAGCATCAATCATTAGTTTTTCGTTGCCGTTGCGACACCTTGGTTGTTCATTGATTGCTTTCTCACATGTGCCTTGACCGTGGGCCTTCAGCAGACGGAGCAACCCCTTGCTGGAGCCAGAGACCTTGGGTCTAAGCTGACGAGCTTTTTTCTCAAGCCAGATGGACCCGTGCTCAAGCTGGCGAGCTCGGGGTCTCCAACCTGGGTCCTTCCGCATCCCAGTCCAATGCTCTATCCACTGCGCCACCGCCTGGTCAGGCAGTCTCCCTGCTTTTATGTTGCTTATACTCTGGCAGAAATCTAATAGTCTCTAACATACCCAAATAGATAATAACTCAAATGCAGTAGAATTTATCACTCATGTAAAGTAAAGGACAAGATTTCTGAGCTGCAAGCTGTTCTCCCCCTAGTATTAATGCAAGGATCCAGGAGTCTTCCATGCTATGGCTTGCCATATTCAACACAGATTTTAAAGTTGCTATTTATCTGCATTGTGTCATTAGAGGAGGAAAGGTAAGGCCACGTGGGGGTAGGGCTGGGGCTGGGGGTTGCTGCACATGGGAGGCAGTTTGGGTCCATGCAAATTTCACAAGTCAGTCATATGGTCTCCCCTAACTGCAGGAAATGCAATCTATTCCTGTGCCCAGGAAGAAGAATAAACAATTTTTGTAAACAAATAATCAGTCTGCCAGGAAGTCAAGAGAAAGGATGAAATGGGAAAAAGAAAAGGAGTTTCTACAGCAGAATTTAGGCAAGCCAAAATTACATAAAGTCAGAGAGAAAGGAGGAGAAAATGACTCAAAAGGTATTCAAAGCAACAACAGGATTCTAAGTGGTTTGGTGGAGGCATTTTGTGATATTCCCCTCCCCCACCATAGGTTTAGCAATGAGTCAGGTGAATCTTCTGGAAAATAAAGGACCATCAGAGAATAGATAATGAGACATAGTAGCGGAAAAGAGAAGCCAACAGCACCACAGGAGATGAATGCTGATATATGGATGCTGAAAGCTCATAATAGTAGCTCACAAAATTAGCCACGTGGTTTTCTATTGAACTAAAATGTTTATAAATAAGTATGCATTCATGGTGCAAATCGATATACAAATTGGTGACCTATATTCAGACCTAGCTGGATCTCTTTTGACCAAGAGTATGATTTAAATATTGGGAAATGTCACGTGAGAAATCTGGGTTTCCGTGTTCTCTTGAACAATCAAAAGATCTGGCAATCGTGATTCCTCATTCTTGAGTTGCTGTAATCAGATAACTTTGAGTAGCCACTGACCTCCTTAGACTGGGCATGCTCTTTCCAATACACCCAAGTCCTGCAACTTATTCCATTTATATTTTCCACCTGAGTCATGTCAACATTTGAATTTGCAACCCCTAATGTAAGAAATCCCTCAAATGGTTTAGTAAGCACCTTCATTAACCACCATTTATTTACATGGTAGCCATTGAACAAAGATTGAATTGGCTTTGGAAGGAGCTAGATTGATGTCACTGAGAGCAACTTAAATTGCTGGACAGGGAAACATCCTGGACCTCCATAGGCTCTATGCAAAGGGATTGCTCTTGACGATGTCACCAAAGATTATCACAATCAGTCAAGCACATAAACAAAGCTCATGAGGATGATTAATCCTTGCTGAGAGAATGCCAGGGGGTAAATGATATGCCAGAAATTCTCCAGTCAACCTATAATATTAACCATACAGAGAAACAGGGGCTCTGACATGAGCTGCCCAACCAGGCAGAGTGGGAAATGTTGGCAAGGTGGCTGGTAAGGGCAGGCATGTCTGGCATGTTAGCTTAAGCTAAAGGTGTTAGCTTAAGCTACTAATATTTTTCTTGGACAACAGTAAGATTTCTGCAGGAAGTATCTTGCTATTCCTTCTATGCTAACTCTTCTCTATACTCTCCTAATTTGCAAAGAGGAAGAGAGGTAAAGCTGTTTTCTGACCTTTTCTGGGTAAACGAAAGCATGGTTCTGGTCATTTTTATGGGCTGACAATAGCTTCATTCATTCATTCAACCAATGTATATTTATTGGCCACCTACTATGTGCTAGTGCCAGATGTAAAAAAAAAAAAAAGAGTAATATAGATTTGATAGTTTTGTTTTTAATTTGAAAGACAGATAGTACCCATAGCTATCATAACTAATTTTAATAAGTATTTCAAAGAAAATCAACAAAGTGCTGATAGAAAGTATGATGGTAGTCAGAAAAAGCCTTTCAAAAATTTATTTTTAATCCAGACCTAAAGGAAAAGAAGAATTCAGCCATGAGAAAGTAGCTAGCAAAGATTGTTCTAGGTAGAGGGAACAGCTTAAGAAATCTTCAGGTCTCTGAGAGGTAATGGGAGAGGTTACCAAGAGAGGGGTCAGAGGTACACACTTGAGGGGCACACAGACTGACCTGAAAGGAATAGAAAGAAATATTACTTGAGGCCTTTTTGAGCTCCCAGGTTTTAGGGTTTATGTGAGCTTCTGTGACTTATAAAGGAACACCCTCCAGTGAATGACACAGAGAAAACCAGGATCCATCAGCAGTTCAGGTCCTCCTCACATACGAAGGATGCCGTGTTTGCCAAACTGGACTCATGAAGCATTTATCTTACACACATAGGTCAGAGCACAAACATGGGTTAGAACCAGCCCTGCTGGAAGCAGCTGAAAGTAAAATTGTCTTTATGTTCATAGCCATCTATACACCAGTCAGCCCCAGGGGTTCAAAACGGCATCAGATGGGCACACATGGTACCCTAGAACCAGTGCTCACAGGTAGGGAAGGCAGCAGGCTGAGGCCTTTAGCAGAAGCACAGGTGCCTGGGTGAAAGGCTCAAGATAGCAAATTGGTTTAAAAGCCAGGTAGTCTATTATTGGGTCACAAGTTCACATAAGAAAAAGATCTGATTCCTAATAAAAGCAGACATACATACAGGGAGGATGTTGTTTTCACAATAGATGAGACTCATTCTTTTGGGCTAGCAGCCTTCAGAAGCATTGTTCTCACCACTTCCTTTATTGCAGCGATGGGCAGTCTTTTGAGCTTGGTGTGTCAAAATTCGCCAAAAAACTGAGCATAACTCGGGTGGTGTGTCACTTCAAGAATAATGGCCTAACCGGAAGTCCTAGAACTAGACACTCTGTGCCGGAGTTCTGTTGTTTTGGTCTGCAGACCTCCTGCACAGAGTGTCTACACTACAGCAAATGTTTTATCCTTGGCTACTGCACCTGGCTGTGCAGGAGCAGAAGATGAACCATTCTTCTCAGCATGTGGCCCCATACTTCTCTGGTATGCGGCCGCATGCAGCTGCGTGTCACCGAAAATGGCTATATGTGTCAGTGCTGACACACGTGTCACAGGTTCGCCATCATGGCTTTATAGTTTAAGGTTGCTAAAGTTGGGATTAATCTTCATTGCTATCTGCTAAGTAGTAGATGTTCTCAGGCAAAGTTAACTTTGTTCTGTTAGAAGTAAATAAATTTCCTGAAAGATAATATAACCTGGCTAAAGTGCCACCTATGTGGTAATTTCAGGCCAATAGGATCCAACATATTTGAAAAAGTTATAGGAAAGCCTTTTGACACAAACCCTATATCATGACCTTCTTTTGATTGGCATTTACTGAAAAAGTATGGACTCTCTCTGGCAAAATTTGGATATGAATTCAGTGTTATTCATGTAGCTAGCCTGATCCTCGTCATTAAATTTCAATCCAGAACTTTCAATTCTTACTGGTTCAGGCTTTGTTGTAGGAGACAAAGCTCCTAACATGAGCCAGGCTATGCATTCATGTCTACTCCATGTCATCCCAAATATGAGTTAAATCTAGCCAGAATTAAAGGAAAGTTCAGAAAGTGACTGAGTCAGAACTGACTTAGTCAAGGTTATACAGTACCTCTAACTGTTTTGAGGTTACATATTAATTAATTTTTACAAACAAATTATTTCTACATAAAGAAAACTTTCAACATTATTTTTATTTCTTAGTTGGGAACTTCCCCCACTTCCATCGTGTGTGTGTGTGTGTGTGTGTGTGTGTGTGTGTGTGTGTGTGTGTGTTTAAGCCAAAGAAAACCTTACCACTCAGTCCAGCAATGATGAGATTGTGAACCATGCATCTTTCATTCATAAAAACCTTTTAAACAGACTTAGGCAGAAATTTACCTAATGTTTGGCTTGGTCCCCCTTAGGTGATGAAAATATCATTTTTCACAAACTTTAAGAGCAGCACAGGACTTTCCATAAAGTGATATCATAACCCTGAACACGTAGGCATATGCAACTTTTCAAGTCTCGATGTCGCTTCTCTGCAGTCCTAGACAGGAATATAATGTGGTAGCAGGGAGACTCCTGCAGTAAAAGTTAAGAACATTGAACTCCTAGTTCCTTACCTTATGGCAGGCAAAGCTCAAATTCATCCTTTGTGCCCATAACTACATGAATTGGACTTGCTACAAAAGCTGGCTCAATAAAAACATTTAGATCAAAGACCCATGTCTGCCATGTTTGAGATATTGCAAGTTATCCTCACTTACCTAACCAGATTTAACAATGAGGACTGGAGAGGGGGTGATGGGGCAGGTGGTGTGAGCAGCTGAAATGGCAGAAAGATTCAATTGACCTTCATGTTTGAGAGTTTTATTATAAGGACAGCCAAGGCAAGGGCAAATCCATCATTAATTCCCTTTTCCTTGAGAAATAGTTCCTCAGTGAGCTCCATGCAGCCATTCATTTGATCAACAAATACTCATTACATCTCGGGCACTGAGCATAAATAGGACAGGATGCATACACAATGTCAAAAACAGGGAAATTGGCCATGGTGGTTTTCAATCAGGCCCTGAGTCAAGACTCCTCAGAGTGCTCTACTGCTAACATTTCTCCATGTCAGCCACACAATATCAACACAAAAGTTGGCACATCAACCTTCAGAGCGGAACTGTACCATCTGCCCAACTGTGCAAATTCAGTGAAAGACATGCACAAGGCATAAATGGTATTTCATCACTATGTTCAAAGTGCCCTGGAGCCTTCAGCTTACCTCTTGCATTTCCTTGGAAGAGGGGTGCTGCCTTGCCCCAGCACCTTTCCTCACGTCCCTATCACCATGCCCATTTACCCACCCCCCAAGTAGGCTTTTGTCACTAACCTTTTCATATTGATTCCCTATTTCCAAGCCTTCCTCCAATAAGCTACAAGTTCAATTACATTTTCCCTTTTCTGCAAAAAATTAAGTACATGATGATTGTGACATCTCGAGAGGTTTGCTTTTATCAAGAAAGTGCTGCGAACTGAGCCCCTACAAAGAAATCAGAGTGAGTCACTCAGGGTTCTTAGTTTTAGCTTTTCAGGCTGTTAAACTCAAGACAATAGCATTCAATTCAAGTCTAGCTGGCCCAGCTGAGGGCCTAAGAGTGTCACTCCCTAAACATTAGATCATGCAGAGGAAACATTAGCCCAACAAGGTCAAACTGAATCCCGTGCTTTTTGTTGGTATGATTTGAGACACTGACAGGATGAATGATAAAGTTCATCATATTTCATGTGACTGTAGTAGAAAATTAAAAAATTCTTAGAGAAATGATTCCAATTCTTTTTCTCCAGCAAATATACTGCTCATAAAAATTAGGGGATATTTTAGCGCTTCATATTCATTTTGAAATATTCCTTAATTTTTGTGAGCAGTATATATGAAAGCGAGAAGAAGAGAAATAGAGATAAACATGGACAGCTCTCATCATCATTAATCCAATATGAAAATTGATGACACTACTATCTGCCCAATAGCATGGGGCTGATTAACAGTTTGGAAATTGAGTGAGAAACAAAACAAGCGTCCCTTTCATTGATCTGGGAGTGACTACAGGGGAGAGAAGCCAGTCGAAACTTTTGTATCAGACCTATGACATTTTAAACACTGTTGTTAGCGATAAAGCAAAAGTAGCCTGATAAAGGTGAAGCTGGGTCCCACCTGGGAAAGAGGCTTGAGGCTTCAGTGATGCTTCCTTTTTTTCTTTCTAAGACCCAGCCAAAGACCTTCCTCCTCCATGAAGCCCTCGAGGGTTTCTCCAATTCATACCCACACCCCCTCTGAATGCCTCAAGCAATTACTTTTATGCCTTATAACTTGGAGTTTTTTCAGATTTTCTTTGTCATTGTTCTCTAGTTGTTTCAGGTATATTCACTTGTATCCTATGAATGATTTTTTGATTCCCTGGAAATAAGATTTCTATATTAATTTTTTTCTTTTGGCTTTCTTACCTGGCCTAGTTTGGAGCTGGACATCTCAGAAGCATTTAGTATGTACCTCAGTAGATCATTTTGACCAGTTGTCCTAACAGCCACCACTCACAGAAGAAACGAGGGGAGTTGATAGCTTATTTACATTACATTTGGTGGGGACTCGGTTAAGCACATGTGTTAGGACTCAGAGCCACCTGTGTTCAGTTCCCTTTCAAGTAGAAGCCTTGAATAACCTATCAAACCTTGCATTTCCTGGTGTTTCCCCTTTGTCTCTCCTGTCACTCACCCAACCATGACCAAGATCCATATTCCAAGCAAGTAACACACATAGCAAATGAAGAACACTCACAGCCCAATCTCGTCAAGATAAGAACTGCAAACATCCAAACCAGAATGGTTTGCCCACTTTTCATCAAAGCTGGAGGCATTTTGTATGGACTGTCCTTAGGGGGCAGTTTTGATCAACCTCAGCCAAGTAAAAGTTCATCCTTTGGACACAGAACAGGGCTGCCGAGTAGCCCCTGGACAGGGTGTTTTTCTCATGCACATTTGCCTCAGCAGGAAAGGTGTGACCCTCAGGTAAGGAAGCAAGAAGAGTTGCTTACAGCAGTAGTTTTCATCAGTGAGCTCTGACATTTTTAGGGTGACCAACTGTTCCAGTTTGTCCAGGACTGAGAAGGTTTCCTGAGATGTGACACTTCCCATGCCAAATGTAGGAAAGTCTTTGGCAAACTAAGACTAGACAATTCCTAGATTCCAAAAGTCAACCATCACACCTTTCAGCAGATGTGCTCTCAATTTAGCTTCCCTGGATTGCAGAATGCAAAGTCAGTCACTGCTGGTGCCCAGGGGATTCCTGGGTCCTATGCCTGTCTCCTTCAGGGTTGCTGGCAGTACCACTGCACTGTCCAGTTTCTCTCTGTAGTCTGTTCTTGAACAATCTCACTGCCTGTGGTTTCATTTTATCTTCATACATTTCACCCCCAAATGTGGAGCTCAGGCCTGGCCTTCACCCTCAGCTTCAGCATTTTATTCTAACTGTTGAGTTGATGTCTTCTTCCTCCACCCTGTTGGCTTCTTAGGTTCAACAAAAACTAAGCCAAACTCAGTGTTACCTCTTAACCTACCTTTTCTCTTTGATATGGGATAATCTCTTTGTTTTCTTTCTAGGCTTCCACCAAAACTTCAGACTACCCTTTGAACTGCCTCCTTCACCATGGCTGCCTCCCAAAACTCTTGTTCCAAAGTCTGTAAGGCAATTTTTCAGTGGTCCACCACCTTTCTAGTCCTTCAATCACTGTGGCCCCAACAGATGGGATTATCTCTTCTTGTCCTACATATCTCTCCCCTCCCACCCTAAGCCTCCCCAGCATACAACTGTCACTGCTCTGATAAGATCACTCCTCTGCCAAACACTTGTAAAAAAACATTCTCTTCTCCCTCTTACTATGTCTAAGTCCTACAAACCCACAAACCCCAGATAGTGTCTTTCCCATGAACACCATCTGCCACTTTAAAAAGAATTTCTCTTTTCTAAACTCCTCAAGCACTTGAATAATCTCTATTCTACTTGAATTTATTTCTGTGCACTTTTTATCCTCCCTTTAAAATCAAAGTCCTTGAGAATAAGACCTACATGCTATTTACATTTTTATTCCCACTTAAATTAATAAATAAATGAATGAAAATAATTCAAGTAAGGTTTCATGGATGCTGTTGTTAGACTTTTGAAGCTTCTGTATCCCTCTGTCTTCCAACTATTTCTCCCCATGCTCATCAATCTAGGCAGAGCCCAGACAGCTGAGCCACCCACGCCCTGGCATAAAACGAGCCTTATCACTGTAGGATCCCCAGATGCCATGACAGGTCAGCAAGAATCAGGGAAAGAGACCTTGCTTCCACAGAATTGTGAAATATAAATTCCTCTGATATAGAGCCTGAATTCCTTCCTTGCCCTTCGTCTTCACCTTCATCATTAGCACACTTTCCCAGCACGGGCCCAACACCCTGCTGTCTTTTTCCTCCTCTTCTCCAACCCCTGAGCAGCCATGGCTCTGACTGCGCCCTGTTTCCTGACCCCAGGAACAAACAGAAAAAAAAATGTGTTAAACTGTTCCAACATTTAATTATTTTACATAGGGAAATAGAAGGGCTGGACTAAGCCGAGCTGGCAGAGAGCCATTTCTCCTTATTCCTGTCAACTCGGCCCTGCTGGAGCAAACACTGGAGGTGTGGAGGAGGAGAGAATCTAACTGTGTCCGTGGGCCTTTTTGTACTTGCATCTCTTATTTCTCAACTGCAGCATTCCCTGGGTTGAATGCTAGGCCTCAAAACCCCGCCACCATAGGGATGGTGCACACAGCAGAAGAAACTCCTGGGGCGGAGATGTTCCTGGGACCCTTCTGAATCAATGAGCGAGACTGCAGCCTGAGCCACAGCGGAAGGACAAGCTGAGGCCCTCTGCAGCCATGCCTATGTTCCCTTCCAATGACCATCCACTGCATTCAGCAAATCTTTACCAAGCACTTACCATGTAGCTGCTCTATGGTACATGGGGAAAACACAGTGATATTTGAACAGTCAAGAATGCATAACACATGGTCATGATATAGGCACCAGCCAGAGTGCTGGAGGAGGGTTTTAAAGGGCTCACTGTTACTTTTATTTCTAGATTTTAGGGAGGTCTTTTCCAGGCTTTCAACTGAGTGATTGGGGTAAGCTAGGACAGCATATAGGGCCTTCTGGGGCTTCAGGACTCAGTTATTTGCCTCCTGGCATGGAACTGTTTGAGCCGTTAAATACCTGGTAGGGCCACGTCAGCCAGTGCAAGCTGAATATATGTTTTTGATGCAATAATGTGCAAAAGAGAAAGAGGTCTATCACCTCATGGATCCCACAGGGCAACGCAGGAGATAAACAGTGCTGTGGTCTGAATGTTTGTATCTTTCCAAAATTTACATATTGAAATACTAAGCCCAAATTTGACGGGCCTGGCCTGTAGTGGCGCAGTAGATAGAGCACCGACCTGGAACACTGAGGTCACTGGTTCAAAACCCTGGGCTTTCCTGGTCAAGGCACATATGATAAACAAGAAATGAACAACAAAATTGAAGCAACTATGGGCTCAACTTCTCGTTCCCCCTACTTCTCTCTGTAAAATCAATAAATAAAATCTTTTTAAAAAATACTTTTAAATTGAACTTAAAAATTTTTTTAATGGTATTAGTAGATGGGGCCTTTGGGAAGTAATTAGATCATGAGGATAGAGCTTTTATACATGTGATTAGTGCATTTACAAAAATGACTCCACAGAACTCCCTATTTCTTCCACTAGATAAGGCCACAGTGAAAAGTGTTCAACCAGTGAGAGGGGCTAACTATAACCTGGGCATGCTGGCACCCTGATCTTAGACTTTCCAGCCTCCAGAACTGTGACAATAAATGCTGTTGTTTTTAAGTAACCCAAGCTGTGATATGTTGTTACAGCAGCCCAAATGGATTAAGACAGATGGTAATCAAATTAATGACACAAACAAAAGGAAGATCCTGATTGGGTGAAGAATTACCAAATGTTAAAAAAAAATACAAAAATAGATATCCAATGTAAGGAGAACAAATAATATTAGAATTTGACCATTTCAGGTTGCTTAGGGGAGGCTTCCCTAAAAAAGCAAGGTTCAGGCTAAGACCTGATGGATGAATAGGAGTTAACAAGTCAATGAGGGAATAAAAGAACATTCTAAACAGAGGGAATAACGTGCGCAAAAGTCCTGTGGCAGGGAGAACTGGAAGAAGGACATGTAGCTAGAGGAGAGTGAAGAAAGAGAGTAATTTAAGAAGAAAGCAGAGGTATATAGGGGTCAATGTGCAGCCCCGAGGAGTTCTATTTACCCCAAGACCAATGGCACAAGCCATTAAATTATTTAAAACAGTGGGGTGGCATTATCCGATTTACATTTTGAAAAAACCACACTGGGCCTGGAGCAGGAGGCTGGTGTTAGACACTTCACTGGTTGATACTAAGAACCCTGAGATCCTACAGATGCAGTGTGTTACTCAGTGCTCTTGATCTCTCATCCCAGGAATAAAGAGCTCCCCTTCACCACACAGGGCTCTAACAAGGCTTCTCATAGCAATGAAAATAAAGTGGTTATATAGTGAAGAGAAAAGCACAGAATGGCTTTAAAAAAATGGTATACTCTCAACTTCTTCCTTAATCACTACAACTAGAATTTATTTAGTACATACCTTGTGATTCAAGTGCCTGATTAAACATTGCTATCCATCACTTCCTTAATGTTAAGAACTCAGCGTGGTGGGCATCATCTTCACTCTACGATGAGAGCATCAACACTCAGAGAGTTATACCTACCAAGTAATCAACAACACAGGATTAAAATCCAGGCCTTTCTGACTCCTGTACTTTTGCTTTTAACTCAATGATTGTTATTAAATGTGAACATGTGATTGGCTTTGATAGAGGAACTCAAAAGTTAGAAATTTAGCTTTAGAAATAGTAGCTTTTAGATATAATTGATGAGATTAACGATTAATACAACTAAAAAGCTTTGTTCCAGAAGCGAGATACATGACTGGGCCTACCTGATTTCATGAGGCTGCAAGAAAACTGAAGACATATACAAAAGTGAGAGAGAGACATACATATTACTGGAAGGAAGGACATTGGAAGAAGTGTTATCCTAAAAGGAAAATGGAAAAGAGATTTAGAACTAATTCGGCTTCTTTAATATGCTTATAATTACATGGAAAGCTTCACAAAGTATAATAATAAATAATAATAACTATTTTGTTGGTATACATATATTTTTACTACAGAAGTTCTGGAAATTCTGTGAAAATCTCTAAGAGTCTATTGAATATAAGGTTTTGATATACTTTCATTTGTAATTGATTGTTATCCAGATCTATAACCATATTTCGAGGGTTTTCTTTTTTTTTTTTTTTGACATTTAGAGATAGCCATTGTTTTGGTCTAATGCATTTGCAAATATACTACATTTTCAGGAAGATTCATGGAAAAGACTTAGATTTATTCCAAAATATAGATTTCTGAAAATAAATGATCAGATTATACCATTAAACCAGGTGATGATTTATAGAGTTCTGCATAATAACTGGGTTCGTGAAAATACAGGCAAATATACAAGAATTAATTATGGGGCTGAATGATCTAAAAATAATGATTTTTCTGATTTTGTTCAAAATATTTTTGATAGTTAAATCGTTTTGCTTTCTAAATATAAGGAAACTTGCGGTTCACCCACTGACAGGATGGAGATAAAGAATTACTGGTCAGCAGATGAAGAAATGCTAGGAGAATCCTGAACTGCAACTTTTATCTACTTAACTTCTCCCTAAATCCTAAGCCCTTTACCTATTCCTTTATTCCCCTTATAAAAAAGGTTGGCTGAGATAAGGTGTTAAGATGGATTTGGGGTACAGAACCCCTATCTTCTCAGATCGCCAGCCATCTTAATAAAGAACCCATAACAATTCAATTCTTGTCTCTATTTATTTAGCTGAGTGGCAACAGGTGGCATGAACACGGATGTGTTCTGGTGTCAGCTCTTGGAACTTTAATAAGGCTCCATCTTATCCAGAAGGAATACAGGCTAATAAAGGAGGGATAGCACACACATACACATATTTATGTAACTGTCATACAGTGTGGCGTGGGCTTTGAGGGCACACATTAAAACCTGATATAAATGCTTTATCATTGAAAGAACACTCATTTTCTACATTTAGTATTGGATTTACTCAGCTTCTCTATGATGAAGGATGGACAAAGTTGATAGCAAAGTTCACTGAGTGACTTACTTCTGTGTTCCAGGTATTGTGCTAAGTGCTTTAAAATATATAAATTTAATGTCATTCTCAAAGCAAGTTCTTCAGGAAGCTAGCAATATTTTCTACATTTATAGATGGAGATATTGAGGCTCATATCAATCAAGTAAAATTCCCCAGGATCACAAGTAAGAATCAAGGGAAGTCAAATAACTTGTTTTAAGGGAGAGAAAATTCACACTAAGGATGGGTAAATTTAAAATCTATGTGAAGCTACAGGTATGTTCTGCAATAGGAAACCAAACCCCATGCTGATGCAAGGCTCAGTGCATTAAAACTGACCCTAAACACCCCAACCACAAGAGTCTGACTGCAAAACAGGTTAGCTTCCCAAAGTCAGGCTCTACAGGCAAACTGGTCCTTCTTCTTGGAATTATTTTGACAGTAAAATGTGGACGTTCTTAAAATAAGGAGGGAAGTGAAGGCTCCAAGGAATGTTAAAATAATCTGTGGCAAAACGGAGAAAGTTAAATATTCATTAAGGGGTTTTCATTTCAAATGATCGTTTTACCATATCAATCTCTGTATCGTGGGGCAGGGAGAAGAAGAAACTCCAACTTAATCCCTTTCCTAAATTCTCCACAGAGACTGCACAACAGAAGCCCACTGGGGGTGTCAAACTCCTCTCATGAAAGTTAGGGTCTGTGGATGCTGAGATCCTCCTACACAGGTCTCCCTGGCTGCTCATGCATGCACTGCAGCCAAATTGGCTTTGCCAAGAGTTGGCGTGACAATCTCTCCCATCTCTAGCATTTACTTAGGAATATTGGTGCATATATTTTCTCCCAGAGGCAGAGGTTTGTTCTGGATTGTATCTTCATTATTTCATCTTTAAATCCAAAGAACAAATTTTGGATTCCAAAATTCTAGAAAATACCTGAAACCCAACTCAGCATATCTCCATAAATTAAGTGATTTCCAGCTTCAAATACAAGTTGTCATTTCCAATAGTTGGGAGGGTATATATGTCCAGGTAGCAGTCTGCAATAAATGTCCTCTGCTTCTGCCTTTCTGGTTTACCTTGCTGACAGGAGTTGTTCCTTCTCCATTGGGCAGGAGGCACCTACGGCCACCCTACTGGAATGAATTCTTTCACTCACGACCTTTGGAGTAGACTTTTAGCTGGTTTCCCAGGATAATATTCACCCTGCTCAAAGGCTTGTCTGCCCTCAAATTAGTTAATTAATTTATATATTAATTCTTCAATTATTCTTTGAACAATTATGTGCCAGGAATAAAGCTAGACACATCAGTGAACAAGCAATCACCAGAATTTCAGCCTTCAGACTTATTTATTCTTTTCTCATTATTGCATCTTAACCAACAGGAGGCAATTGATGTAAGAGTGCCCTGGAAACACTGGCTGACCAGTTTCATTGGGCAAGAACACTTGCAAAAAAGCTTTTAAAGAGACAGAACCAGAGAGACAGAGAAACTCAACAGTCTCAACAGCATAGAACAGGACAAGACGGATCCAACTGATAATCCTGGCAAGGTTCAGGGACACTTGGGTGCAATGTCACCCAGATTGTGGTGCTACCAAGTCCAAGATGAATGAAGAGAAAGGAGTAGAAGCTTAATAAATTTAAAGTCTAACACTGTATTTTATGATATTCTTTTTTTAAAAATTTTCTTTATTCTTTTTTACAGGGAAAGAGAGAGGGATAGATAGGGACAGACAGACAGGAACAGAGAGAGAGATGAGAAGCATGAATCATTAGCTTTTTGTTGCCGTTGCAACACCTTAGTTGTTCATTGATTGCTTCCTCACATGTGCCTTGACCGCGGGCCTTCAGCAGACCAATCAACCCCTTGCTGGAGCCAGCGACCTTGGGTCCAATCTGACGAGCTTTTTTCTCAAGCCAGTTGGGCCTGTGCTCAAGCTGGCAACCTCCGGGTCTCGAACCTGGGCCTTCCGTATCCCAGTCCGATGCTCTGTCCACTGCGCCACCGTCTGGTCAGGCTATAAATATTCTTATATAGCATTGATACACACCCTTGAGCTATGTGAGTCACACAGACAGTAATCTTTCTTTACAATAATATTTAAGCAAGCTTTCAATATAGGTTACTGGTATTCTGACTATATGTAGAAGTCAAATAACCCACTTCAGTATAAGTATAGGCTAATATTCAGCTTTTAATGAAAATTAACTTTTTCAGATAGTTTTGTCATTGTTAATTTACTTGGTAAGCATTCTTTGCTGGTTCTCTTCTGTTAAAGCTAACTTTAGAATACAGTTATTCACAGTACATGGCAATGAATGTGATCAATAAACACTTGTTGAAATTATTAATAAATTAATAAGGAATTCCTGAAAAGTTATCCATTCTCTAAAAGGAAAGTTGGCCAACTACAGCCCATGGCCCAAATTCAGCTCACTCTCATTGTTGAAAGAAATGTGTATTGGACACAGCCACACTCTATTCTCTTTTGAAGTTAAATGTCTTCTCTTTTCAGAGTTGAATAGTTGTAACAGAGACTGTATGGCCCACAAGCTAAAAATATTTAGTATCTGGTCCTTTATAGGAAAAGTGTGCTAACCTCTACTCTAAAATACAATATTCACTAAATAACTTGAGAGTGGCCAGAATGCATCCACACCAGGGAGATCTCTGCAAATAAAATCTCTTCCAATTTACTGTTGAAGGAATAAAGAATGATACCAGAGGTAGAGATGCTGGTGGTAAAAAACGGCTGTGGGTTTTTTCTTGAGGAAAGCATAGTCAAGTCTACTGTCAAAGGACACAACATTAAAGTCCAAGTCTATTCAGCTGACGCTCTTTTTTGAATCAATTTGTACTGTCTAGCTTTTTTTCTTATTGTGAGAGGTTTTGGTTAATATATCTCTTCCTGAATTTCATAATTTTCATTGCCTTTTTCCTTTTCAATACAGGATTCCACTGAACTCAAATAAAATGGTGATTCAGACAAGTTAGGTTGTTCATATGATCATGGTAATTCAGAAGATGCCTGAACTATGATAAAAACTCACATACAACTAGCCTAGTTTCTTTATTCTTAAAATGATGAATCTCTGACTCTTGAGTCAAATGGATCAATAATTCAACATGTAGCCAAGAGGAAATTCTACACACTCTGAAATGCCTAAGCAACATTTGTTTTCAATTTCCATTATCTTTCCTCCTCATCAAGAAGGAAACTCTTGTTTGTAAGAATTCTAGTATCCCTATATTTTCATAACACTAAAGAATAAAGTAATTCGCAGAAATAAAAAACTTAGTATTTAAACACAAATGTGGAGTAGTCCTAATGCTATTTATAGAGCATGGCATGGTACACATAGACTATCAATGTCATAAAAAAAATGGTAAAATCGGAATCTATTCTGAAAAATAAAACTAAAAATAAGAAAACCTTTCAAATAATACTATATTTGTCTTCTGATAGCCAAAAAATATCTATCAATAATGAACCCTTTTCTTTTGTAGCAAATGGTGGGGTTTTTATCTGCTCAATTAATAAGATATTTTCTTAAACAGCATGTAATTGACAATTGTTTATTTTTCCATTAATTTGAAAAAGAGAGAGAAGAAGGTAAGTAGGGAGAGAGAGAGAAGGAGAGAGAGAAGCATCAACTCGTTGTTTCACTCAGTTGTGCACTCATTGGTTGTTTCTTGTATATGTTCTGATAGGGGATCAAACCCATGACCTCAGCGCACCAGTACAATGCTCTATGCATGGAACCACCCAACCAGCATGACAAATTTTTAATAATGCACTGTATAGTTCCAAAACCCAATTATATGTAAGAGCATAAGAATTAAGAATAATTAGGCACATGAATGGAGAATAATTGACCATAAAATAATAGAGGGAGACAGAAAGTATTATTTAATAAGTGTTCATTATTTTCTAAGGGCTATATTAGTGACATTAGAAAAAAATGTATAAAAGAAAGACTAATCAGTGTATTTTATTTGAGACAAATTATAACATATTATAATTCAGGTTTATACTACACAATATAATGTTTTATTTTTTAAATATTCCTTTTTTTTCTTCCTTTTCCAAGTAAGAGGAAGGGAACTAGAGAAACAGACTCCTGCATGTACCCCAAAAAGTATCTAGCCAGAAACCTTCATCTGGAACCAATGCTCTGTCCATCTGGGACCATGCTCACAAGCAAGCTATTTTTAATGCCTGAGACAGAGGCACCCCAGAGCTATCCTCAGCACCCGGGCTGATACACTCAAACCAACTGAGTCGTGGCTGTGGGAGGAGAAGAGAGAAAGAGAAAAAGAGAGAGAGAGAAGAGAGAGAGAAGGGGGAGGAGTGGAAAAGCAGATGGTCTCCTCTCCTGTGTGCTTTAACAAAAATCAAGCCTGGGACATCCACATGCCAGGCTGACACTCTACCACTGAGCCAGTCAGCTAGGGCCTAATATTTCTTTATCAAGAGATTTACTACACCCTTGCTCATAAAAATAAATAACCCTGATATGTAACTTTTTGATTCAATTCATAAAATTTTTACTTTCAACTTTTTAGGCTATTTTGTGCATTAAGAAAAGTATACCTGTAAATATAATCTTTTGAAACCATAATTTCAGAGGAAGGAGAAAGAACTAGGAAAGAATATTTATTTTTGTAAACCTTAGACAACTCTGGTTCTAAGAGCAAAAGTGAATAATGGAAGGGGCATGGGGCACAGATCTAGAAGAAAGAATTTCTGAGTCCTAGTGATGAGCTGGAATAAATCAGTTAACATCAAAGTCTTAGATGCTTGATCTGAACAAAAGAATGAAAATAGAAGGCTGTGCCTATTTTAGAGGACTCTTGTGAAGTAAACATGAAATAACAGAGGTAGAGTCAATTTTATTAATTGAAAAATAAATTTGAAAGTAGGATATTAGTAGAAAAACTATATTAGTAGACAACATCAGTAAAATTCTGTCTGAGTCAGTTTCAGCTACCATAACAAATAAGCATAAACTTGGTGACTTAATGTACAATAATTTATTTCTCAAAGTCCTATAGGCTAGACGTCTGAGATCAGGGCACCAGCATGGTTGAATCCTTGGTGAGGGCCCTCTTCTGATTTGCAGAAAGTCACCTTCTCTCTTTGTCCTCATATGGCAGAGCAGAGAGAAGAAACAAGTCTCTCCTTCCTCTTTTCATAAGGGCACCAATCTCATCGTATGTGCTCCACCTTCATGACCTAATTAGATCCCAAATGTTATCTCCAAATAACACATTGGATATTTAGCTTGTAACATATGAATTTTAGGGAAATACAAACATTCAGTCCACAGCACAGATTAAGAAAAATACCACCAAGTAGACCTTCAGAGCCCATCTGGGACCATATTGTAGAGAGTGATTGATTCCATTTATGTATTCCTGAGGCTAGCTTTAGCCTTATATAAAATGTCCAACACTTTAAAAGTGAAAATACTCACCTTATTTGACAATATCAATGTTCATTATACTAAGTTGACTTTACACAGAAACTTTGTTGTTGAACTTCTCTGCTTTATAAAGTTGGCCAATGATGCAAAGGAAGAGACATTCTTATGTATCAGTGGAAACTGATGGAGTATAAATAAAAAGCAAGCAATTTAGTTTAGCAATATCCATGAAAATTTTAAATGCCTTTCCTGTTGGGCCCAGACATACGTTTCTGGGAATTTATCTTATGGTCTTACTTGCATAAGTGCAGTGCATTCTTTTCATTTTCCCATGGTTATCTTAATGAGTATAGAAATATTAATTATAGTATTATTTTAATAGCCAAGATTGGGGAAAAAACAATTTTAATAAATTAAAAAGTACATTTTTATTTATTAATATTGGTTAAATAAATTATATGCCTTGCAACAAAGAAATGCTCTGTAACTTTTTAAAATAATAATACAGCCCTTTAAACTTACTGTGAATAACCTTTCAGAGGTTAGTAAGTGAAAAAAAAACAATGCAGATGATTGCACTACTATTTGAAGGGAAGAAAAGATATATGTATGTATGTTTATGTACATGTGTGCACATACAGAGACCATCTCTAGAGGAATTGTGTAAGTATGTGGTAGGATGGGTGGCATAAGTCAAGGGACTGAGAAATTGGAGATGTGAAGATTATACTTTATGTTCTTCTACTCATTCTGAATTTGGGTTCATAAACATATATTACTCAAAAAATAATTTTCTCTAAATAAAATTGTCAAATAAGACTTGCTAATACAATTTCAGGTTACTTTACCAACTAACTGTTAATGGTTGGAACATTTGTAAAAATTCACAACTAATAAACAATATCTCTTATACTTTCTTTTTCAAAAAACTAAAACATAATAGTTTTAGTTAATGATTTCTTTTATTTCCATCCTGGAATGCTGATTTGTTTAGAATAGCTAAACTTTCAAATTAGATTGTCACTTCATTTGTGGCAGGCATTCATGAATTTTCTGATGGTAATCAAAAAGAAATGGAGACCATTTTGAAAAGACTTTCACTAGTTCCAGGCTGTGTAGAGACATAATAGAAAAGAACTTCTCGAAACCCTCTGAGATGGCCTCAGAAAACAAACAGAGACAAAATAATCCAGACAGACTCATATAATAATCCTCGTTAGGACTCAATTCTTTCTAGGACCAGAGGAAGGTCATGGTGGCAATGGCACATTCCCCATTTTGCCCCAGGCTTAGAAGTATGGTAGCATTTTAATGGGAGGGAGGATAGAAAAAGAGGGAGGAGGTAAAAACAGGCTGGGCTGGAGTTGTGAACCTGAACATCATCAATGGGGCAAGGAACAGGGAGGCCCAAGTCAGGTAAATCATATCTGTGTCCTGGCCTCTGGGTCCAAGACATCTGGTCTGATGAGGAAAGAACAGTAGATACCTCTAGGCCAGTGGTTCTTAACCTGGGTTCTATTAAACCCTAGGGATTCGATGAGTCGGTCTCAGGGGTTCGGAGAAGTCTCTGTTGCGGAGGCCAGAATAAAGTAATACCATAATTTGTTGTGAGTTCATGCACTTTGTTGGTTTTGTTCTTTGAGCAAGGTGATGATGTTCATGCATGGCTCATTTTGTGCACCAGTAAAAAACCATATACCTATATCTTGAATTTGGGGGAAAAATCATATTTTATTTATCAATAAAGGAGGGTTCGGTGAATGCGCATATGAAACTGGTAGGTTCGGTACCTCAAAAAAAGGTTAAGAACCACTACTCTAGGCACTGGTAAAATACAGTGTGTCCGTAAAGTCATGGTGCACTTTTGACCCGTCACAGGTCAAAAGTGCACCATGACTTTACGGACACACTGTACAGGTGTCTGGGATTGGCAAGGCCTGAGGCCATTTCTGTGGAGAGAGTTTCAAACTAGTTTAAATTAGAATTCAAGTTACAGCTATAAGACCCTGGGATAGGGTCTTCCTGCTGGTAAGAAGAAGCTTGGAAACACTAGATGAGATTCAGCCACTTCCCTATAAACCTGAGTGGAGAACTACAACAATAGAGTTATCAGTGTTTTTCAACTTCTGGTCTGCAGACCAGTCCAGCAGAAATGTCATGCCAGTTCACAAAAACAGTTAACCACCCTGATGCTGTATAAAAATAATAAACCCAATGATCTTAGTTAGATTTGCTTATGCTCAAGGTGATTTCTGCCTTAGCGGTCTCCAAAATAATTCTCCTATTTTCCCAGTCCTCAAGTGTAAAAAGTTTAAAAACCACTGGAGTAGACAACCCTGGAAGATGTCCGGAAATCTGAACTTGGTGAGCAGTCAGGGGAAGAAAGAGCTCACCCCAGACAGGGGACCCGGAAGTCAAGCAGCAAGACTGAGTGCAGACCTCCATCCTTAGGAGAAAAGTGTGATAATTTCTAAGTCATGATCCTTAACTCCTTTTTATAGTTTTATTTTTCTTCCTCAGAGAACTCAAACTGATGTATTCATGATTATTACTTGACTAATGACTTTAAATAAGTATGTCCAAACCTGTTCTAACATGTCTTTTCCAATACCACTTTCCAAGGCATGTTTGTTTCATTGTTTGCATGCTCTATTTCCTAACTACAAACTAAATGTTTTCTATAGAATGTTTCATCTTCATTTTAAGTCAATATGTCTTCTTATGCCAAATGCAACATCTTCCTTTCCCTTTTTTCCCTTCTCCCCAACTTCTCTGTTCTGTCATCTATAACTCTAGCACTCAAGTTCAAAACCACATAGCTGATTTTTCTGCAATCTTCTTAGAAATCTGGAGACAGAGTTCTGCATTGATTCATTCAAATATTATATTGAATGTGAACTAGTGCCAAACTATGTTGCAGGTACTCTCCTTCCTCACAAATACACTTTCCACTATTCCTTCCTATTTCTGCCACCACACTCTCAAGACATCCATGATTTATATAGTCAATTATTGCAAAAGCTTTGTATCAGGTTTCCTGGTTGATTTTACTCCTTCTAATCCATTTAGATTTTTAGATTAACATATCATTTTTATGTAGGCACTGCATTATAACTGCCACCCTCTTTAGACTGTCTGTATGCCCTTCAGGGGAGGCTTTTCTACTACTGTATCCCCAGAGCCTACATTAGTGTCTGAATTATAATAGCATCCAAGAAAATTTGTTTGATAAATTCTCAAAAACTTTCTCCCAATCAAGTCATGGTGCAGTGGATAGAGTGTCGAACTGGGATGAGGAGGACCCAGGTTCAAAACCCCAAGGTTGCTGGCTTGAGTCTAGTCTCATCCAGCTTGAGCACGGGGTCACTGGCTTGAACATGAGATCACAGACATGACCCCATGGTCACTAGCTTGAAGCCCAAGGTCGCTGGCTTAAACAAAGGGTCATTCGTTCTACAGGAGCACCCTCCCCCCTCCCCCCATCAAAAAACATATGAGAAAACAATCATTGAACAACTAAGGTGCTGCAATAAAGAATTGATGCTTCTTATCTCCCTTCCTGGCTGTCTGTACCTAGCTGTCCTTCTCTCTGACTTTTCTCTGTCTCTGTCAAAAAAAACAAAACAAAAAAATTTAAATGCCTCTTTATAATTGACTTCATCAGGCTTTATATCTATGTTTAGCTTTCATGGTTCTTCATCCTTTGGCCAAAATGTGTTTGTTTAACCATATTTCTCCCTGTTTTGCCACCTACTTCTGCACCCCTAAGGTTCATTAATTCTAATCTTCATCTGCTTGTCCCCAGTGTCTACTGCCTGAAGTATTCCCCTTTTCCTTTTCATTCTCACTTCCCAACAGTGACAACTTTTCCAACCAGAGAGGATGATGCCAAAGAATGATGGCCATCCCCTCCCTGCCTCCTCCTAGAAGCATTCACTGTGCCTCTGTGCTCTCAGTGTCAGTGAAAGAACACATTCTTTCCATCCAGAAGCTTTGGCAAGTGAGTCCAAGTCCATCAATGATGTGAACAGTCAAAGGGCAGAAAGTATAACCTGTCAGAGGCTACAAAAAGGTCCTTCACTGAGCACTGCTCTTGCAACACCGAAATTCAGCAGGATGGGGGAGAGGGAAGGGGGCAGGTTGGTTCAGAGACTATCAGATGTGCCGGAGGTTAGCAAAAGGACACAAGCATTTATTTGCTTCCTGCTTCCCTGGCTGACCCACTCCTTGGGTTTAAAATTGGCAAACTGGTTTCTCATCCCCAATGCCCTTTCAGTTCCTGCTGTATTTTTACTATCTGAAAAATAGAGAAGCTAAAATAGCCCTTCAGGGATACTACAGTCAAAGTAATTGAGGTGAGTGAAAGGAGAGTCTAGAGGCAATGGGTCATTCTAGACACATTTAACGTATGGCCCAAGGAAGTAGTAGCCATGTTGAGAATATCCATTCCATCCTGAATATCGAACCTATCCTCTGCCCTTACCATAAGTCATGTGTTCAATTAAGTACAAAGTTTTCAATTTATAGCTTCTCATATATCAAACACTATGGGAGATTCTAAGCATAGAGGGAGAGTTATCCATGGTCGCTGATGTCCCAGCTGTTTCAGTATCCCTGTACCTCTGCTCATGAAATAAGTTACTACAAACCTACAGATGGCTCACCATGACCATGTTTGCCTCTTGGGGTCTCTCTGGAACCTACTTGTTCTCTGACCTCACTTCAAGTTCCTTTCATAGAAATCTAGATCTTCTTATGCACCACCTACCTCTGTAGACTTAAACATCTGCATTTCTTATTTCTCCCTGAATTCTCAAAGCTCTACTTTGGACCTTGCACTTTTATTCCCCTTTGCTTCCAGCTCCTCCCACACAGATATCTGAAAATTTAAAGCCCCAGGTCTGGTGATGGGTTCCCAAGAATGTAAATGAATTTAATGTCACTGAATTGTACACTTAAAAATGATTAAAATGGTAAATTTTGTTATGTAAATTTTATTACATACATGAAAAATTAAAAATTCCAGGTCCAGCCTGACTGGTGGTGGCATAGTGGATAGAGCATCAACTTGGGACACTGAGGTCCCAGGTTCAAAACCCTGAGGTCATTGGCTTGAGCATGGGGTCACTGGCTTGAGCATGGGATCATCATCATGGCTGGCTTGAGCCCAAAGGTTGCCGGCTTGAGCAACTGTGACTGGAGCCCCCACCCCCCTCCAGTCAAGGCACATATGAAAAGCAATCAATAAATAACTAAAGTGCTGCAACAATGAATTGATGCTTCTTATCTCTCTCCCTTCCTGTCTGTCTCTCCCCTCCCTCCCTCTACATTCCCCCTTGCATGCATGCTAAAAAAAAAAAAAAAAAAAAAAAAAAAAATCCAGGTCAACTACAGTGCCTGGCTCTGGCATTGGAAGCAGAGATCAGTCATCTGTTGTGAAGGAACTCCAAGTCAAATGGAAGAAATACAACTCACACATCCATTAATTCAGCAACCACTTACTGACCATTTGCTACACACTAAACACCACACTAGGAACTAAGGAGTCAATGAAGACCATAAAAGATAAAGTACTATCTTTGCGAAGCTTTTATTCTAGCCTGCCTGGGAGACAGTCACTAAGCAAACAGGCATAGAATTAAGTAATACATTAAAATAGTGATAATTGCTATGAGGGGAAATACAGTCTTCTATGAGAGCACATACCAGGTGGACATGAGCTAGTCTGAGGGTTCAAGACTTCCGTGGAAAAGCAAAGCTGAAGATGACACTGGAAGATGGAGTAACTATTACCTAGGCAAAGGGGTACGATGGGATGGTGAGTGGGTAGAACACTCTAGGCAGGGGCAACCACATGTGTAAGGTAAAAGACCTTTCACAAAATGTAGAAATTAATGTGGTTATTTTGAAGGACTACCGGAAGCAGTGTAAGGAATGATGGGAAAGAAGCCAAACAGTAGGCTGACTGCCTGACACAAGCCCTGTCTGCCCGAGGCCTGAAATGATGGGTTGCACGCAGGTGCTCAGAATACAGGGAAGGGCATAGCTTCTGAGTGTGGAAATGGATGGGTTGCTAACATCTCCTTGACCAGCTGGTATTGGGAGGGCATCAGAGGCTTTGACAGCTGAAGAAAGCACAGGCATTTCAGTTTCAGAGGCTGCCTTAAACAAAGGTACAGATATGGGAAAATGCCACGGGGCTTTCGCAACAGAAAGTAGTCCTGTTTTGGTGAAACACAGAGAGGATAAGGAGGGGGAAATGATGATGAATGTGGAAGATAAAAAGGGAAATTGAATAGAGTCATTTCAAAGTCTTTAGATTGGATGGCTGGTCCTTGAACAGTGGGTATTAGTGTCCCATCCACTGGCTCTCAAAGTTCCACCTGTTTTTTCCCACCAAAAGTGCATGTTTCTACGAACCGAAATCCCAGCCCCCAAGCATTGGTAACAAAACAATGCCATGCCTGAGGGTGTTTGGCTCTCTGGTTAAACAGTTTGGAAGCAAAACTAAAATTAGCCATGGAGTGCAAAGGATGAGAGGCTAGACTCTAGACTCTAGCTGCTAGAGGGTCTGGGCTCCATAGAGCATGGACCAGAGATACACCCTGAGCACGGTGCTTCTTCAGGCTTTGGGTGGGATGCAGGCAGATAAAGAATTTGGCTGGGAAAGCACCGCTGCCTGGTCTGGACAATGGAAACATTCCGAGAAGCATCAGTTGGCCCCCGGCCTGACAATGACATTTTGAGAAGCTTTGCCTTTTGCCATTTTGTGTTTATCTCTGGCTCCAAGAGACTCTTTTCATTGGCTGTTTTCTGTAAGCACACTGTCTGCAAGTGAGATTACTCACTTGTCCAGATGGAGAGTCAAGTGCGAATATGTGAGAATACTGTTAGCCTATTTTTCCTGATAACAGCAAATGCTGTTTCCTCAGAAAAGTGCTACTGGAAGTCAGCCTGCTGGGACACAAGCATCCTCACACAAAACTCATATCTGTGGTAGAAACCCAGCTCGAGCTTCCCAGGCCCCCTTGTCCTCAGAGTCCTGCTAAAGAATCCCTGTCCTCACAAGGCTGGGAGTGACTGGGGCAGCAGGGTAGTCCGCTGGAAGCGGCCCAGCCCTGAACTTAAGTGGGTATTCCCAGTGGACAGGAGAACACATCAGTAATAAGGGCAGGGACTCGGGCCTGCAGATACATGGGGGTATCCATTTCTGCCACCAGAAATGTGGTGCTAGAAGGATCTCTAAAGATTTGTTAGCTCAACTCCTTCATTCCACAGATGAGAGAAGTGACGCCCAGAGAGAGGAAGTAAGCTGCCCACATAGAGGCAACTTGCTTCAGAACTCAAGGCTGGTTGTCCCATGATTCAAATTCCCATCTCACTCAGTTGACCATGACCAGCACATTTGTAAAAATCAAGTTTTATCCATGTCAATAGTTAAAAATCTAATATTCTTTTATTTAAGAAAAAAACAACTTATATTAAGATCTCTTTGGTTAGTCTTCTAAAATTGAAGTTGTGGAGAAATTAAAGGAATTTATATAGTTTCAGAATATAGCTTTAAAATTGTATAAGGATTAAATGGCCTCACGTGTTAAAAAACAAAATAGGGCACTTGACTTAGGAGAAGTAAGTGTTCTCCTACCATAGCGATGTAACAGGGTGTGTGAGAGAGGGCAGGTCTCTGAGCCTCCCATCCTCACGCTGCGCAATGGAAGCAATACCACCATTCCAAACACCTATAAGATAATCAAATGTCATATCAGCGAGCAGAGATTCAGGTACATATGATATTGAATTAATGTTTATTGAACTGGAAAACATGAACTTATTCCTCCATTTTCAGCTTTCTGGCAAGTCAGGCCTGAGATGCCTTAACTATCATACATGCCTCTTGAGAACAAGGGTGCTGATTCCTCAGGGCTATTTTCCAACCTTCTGAAATGGTTCTAAGAAGTTTCTCATGGCAAGCACAATGTTTTAGGGGACTTGAATGCCAGGGTTACTGATGGCTCTGTCAGAGCTTTACCCATAGTTAATTTAAAATGTTAAGATTGTTTCTTTGAAGATCATTTATCCAAGAATATCTGCCTGAGTCAAAGAGATTAAAAATTATTTGACTTCATTTATTATCAATATTCATTAATATAAAATAACCACCCATGGGATAAATAAATGGGGAATTTAATTTTCAATGCCAAATAAGAGGCCAACATTATTTTTAATCACCCAATCTGCCTTTCACCCATTAGTTTCATCTTTAAGCTATGTCATGTAAATCCCAATTTAAAGTGACTATGTTTTCCTTAAATATTTTCTGAACCTCAAAACCTCTGTTTCTATTTCTGAGTTTCAAATAAAAAATTAGAGGCTATGAAGTTAAAAGTTTCAAATGAAATGTGGTTGTTTCTAATGCCCAAACTAACCTTCTTGAGGTGGAAATATTGGTACACTCTTCTCACATTATGTCATAAGCCATGTGCCCTCCAACTATATCAGTGAGCCAGAGAAATGGTGAGCCCAGCCTCCTCCTTGCTGTTTGGCCAGGGAACTGATCATTCTGCTCCTGGTTAGACGGAGTTGTAAAGAAAGCAGAACCAATTCACTCAACAGTTACAAGAAACAATCTTAAATGCAACTCAGAAAAGCTTTCCTAAAATCTTTTATGTTGACATGATTAATATAGCAATGATTTTTAACACTTAAGACTACGGAACCTCATGGCCCTCTGTAAAAGTTGTAACTCGGAAAAAAAAACCCATAAAACAACAACAACAAAAAACATTTATTATGAGTCTCCATCGTCTTTAACAAAAAATTTAGATATGGTATTTTCTTGTAAACCTGGATTCTAGCATTCTTCTTCTCTTAACATAATTGTAATAGAAAATCAAACAAAATACAGAATAATAAAAAGCATTACATATGGCAAGCAATAAACATATGGCACAGTAGAAGAATATTGAATTTGAATTCAAGCTCTGCTTGGTCAATCCCTTGCTCCGTATTCCTGTCAATTATTTCAACATTCTTGTGCTACAGTTTCTTTGCCTGCAGAACAATATCTCTCCAACATCGATAAGTGAAAGTGATTTGTGAAATGTAAAAACTAGATCCTAAGTTAGCATATAGTGTATTTTCTATCTGAGATGGCATGAGATAAAAGGATGAATATTTAGATAGATAATTATTCTAAGGCTTTTCAGACCACACCACTGCACAGAGATGATACTCACCAAAGCCTTGCACAACAAGAACTCAAGACTGCATGAGCAAAGTCTTGAGATCTAACTGGAAAAGTAAGTCAATCTTAGTTAACCCTGCAACGTACTGCCCTTTAATTCTGCCCTATCCTATGACACAACTACAGCCAACCTTCTTTCCACACACCATTCCTCCTGCTTAGAAAGGGGTCATGCCTTTACATATTTTTTATATTATATACTACACCTGACACATGATGATAATTTTTATTTTATGTCTTATTTTTTGCTTTGATAATGACCAGGCTAATTTTTCTCTTACCACGTTCAGTTTCCTGATTTTTAAATGAACTCTCAAGTCATCTGCTTTTGTCTCTGTCTTTTGGTCTTTCCATCTCCCTATCTCTTTGTCTTTGTTTCTCAGTTTCTGTATCTCTCTGTCTCTCTTTCATGCTAACACACACACACATACACACACACACACACACACACACAAGCATTTGTGCATACAGAAACATACTCTTTGATTTAATCCTTCAGCAGAAAATTCTATATTTTCCATGTAAGATTTCTGACTTAGCATCTGCCAAACCCCAATTTGCAATGTGACATTCTTCAGTTCTTCCCAGGCACGTTTCAACCACAGGCTCTGGATTATTTTGCTTGTTGTGTTATCTGCACACAGACACCACAAAAGAAATTACTCACTCCTAGAAAGAGATGCCAAACCCTTAATTTAAAAACTTCAGATGAGTAATTCCCAAAGCATTATTTCTCCTCTAAATCCAGATCATTTTAATTACATTGAAATAAACAAAGAGACTTGCAAGGCTAACTCAAATTGTTTATTCAAAATTCTCCTTTTCCTCTATGCTAAAGATTTCCACCTGCTTCAAAACTCTTCAAAACTTGAGACTGTTTGTTCTACAGGATTTGGTAAAGAACACATTCAAATGGAGGGAGTAAATTTTGCACCCATTACTACTCCTAAATTGGAATGAGGGTGAAAGTGAGCATGGAAATAAGCAAGGGTCCATCTTTTTTCCTTGATTGTTCATCAGCTGGGCCAAAATGCTCAGACCTCCTGCCTATAGCTGCATATTTAGTTGTGATAAGGAGCAAAGAAAAGCAAACAGCTTTAGGGACTGAAGCAGTACTATCTCTACTGAAGGATTTGTGCTATTATGTTGCAGTTTAATAGCAAAACACATCTCCTTTGCCAGAGGGGGCAAATTGCAACAACAGAGGCACAAGGGGCTGAAATAATTTCATTTGCATTAGCAAGGAAGAAAGACTGGTAGAGAGGATGATCCCCAAATACACATCCAGTTTAATTCCAAATTACTAGCTGCAAAAAGGGTTTCACCTTCTCCAGTGAGTGATGAGATAATTGAGTCACTGTTGAGCCACTGCTGCTTGAAGCAACTAAATATTAGAAACTGATCATGAAATGTTTACTGGTCAGACAACTAAAACTAAGGACAAAATCCAGCTGTGCTGTCCACAATCCTCTTTAATGTGCCAAAGCCTGGAGATTAAATAGAATTTTCCAACACAATTAAACTGGCCTAGGTCAGGGGACGATCAGGAACATGGAGGCTTCATATTTTCAGAAATGAATAATGGATTATTTTAAAATCTCATAAAGGCAAAATTGTTTCAGTTGAAGGATTAATAATCTTTAATTCTGCAAAATGTTAAGGTTATCTTTCTTAATATTTCTTCTTAACTATTTTTGTTTCTCCTGACAATCTTAAGACACTTTTTAGAGCTTTTCTTCATGTTTCTCAGCTTCTCTGCCTTTTAGGTTGTTAGTTCTTCAGTTTTATCTTCTAATTCATAATTTTCTCTTCAGCTATGTCTACCAGAGTTGAGATAAGGGCAAGGCAAATAGTGCCCAGGTTGCACAATTTCAAGAGGCACTCATTCTCGGGCTTCTGCAAGTTTAAGGTTTGCACCTGACAGTGACTACCTCCTGAAATTGTGCACTGTAGGCTTCTCCTTGTCCTTACTCTAGTCTTGTCCCAGATGTCTTGACTACAGTTTACCTTACCGGTTACAATTTTTATTCAGTGAGTATACTTTCCATTTCCAAAGTTGCTAAGTGAGTCTTTTTAATACCTTCCTGTTCTTGATTAATAATGCTTTGTTCTCATTCCCTCTTTGACTTGTTTGATGATTCCAAAGAACTTATTTTAACTCATTTTTATATTGTATGTACCACTATTTCTGGTTCCTCATGTATTGAATCTGTAGAGTCTATAGACTTCTAATGATTCTTAAATTTGCTGACTATACTACTGACGGAAAGTTCCCTTATACATTTTGTAATTTGGGGGAGTGTTTAATGGAAGACTCCTCTCCCTGTAATATGGTTTTAGGGTTGGTTACCTTACCCTGGCATACAGGTATGCATCACCAAACCACAATGTAATTGTCTTTTTCCCAGCCACCACATTGAAGGTTATAACTAGATGTAGTAGGACCTGGCTCCCATTCTCACCCAGATGGCTCTCTTGCATCCCAGAACCACAGGCAAGCAAAATCTAGTGATGCGTACTTAGTGGAATTTTTCATGTCTCCTGATTATCAGAAGCTTTAAATATTAATCTGGGAAGGCCAGCTCAAGTGTTCTGTCTTTTGTGGGATGAGCAATGCTTTCATCACCAAGGGGCCTTTAAAGCTCAACTTCCATTGTTTGTATATAGTATCTGTTTCCTATGAACCAATTGCCTTTAGCCTCTATTCCAATTGTAGGTTTCTGTTAGCTCCAAATCATTCGATCTTATCCTCTTGTTTATTTTTTTAAGTGTGGATGTATTTTCCAAAATAAAAAAAAATTAATAGCCTGACCAAGCAGTGGTACAGTGAAGAGAATGTCAGCCTGGGATGCAGAGGACCCAGGTTTGAAACCCTGAGGTCGCTGGCTTAAGAGCATACTCATCCTGCTTGAGTGTGGGGTCACCAGCTTGAGTAAGGGTCCCTGGCTTGAGCGTGGCATCATGGGCATAACCCCATGGTCACTGGCTTGAGCTCAAAGGTCACTGGTTTGAGCCCAAGGTCACTGGCTTGAGCGAGGGGTCACTGGCTCAGCTGTAGCACCACCACCACCCTCAGTCAAGGCACATAGGAGAAAGCAATCAATGAACAACTAAGGTGTCACACAAAGAATTGATGCTTCTTATCTTTCTCCCTTCCTGTCTGTCTGTCCCTATCTGTCCCCCTCTCTCTCTCACTTGCTAAAAAAAAAAAAAGAAATTAATAAACATAAGGGGTTTTTCTCTCTCTTTTTTAGTGAGAAACATATAGAGTAAAAACAGATGAGAGCAGCTCTATTAACATGACATGGAAAAATATAATTTATCAAGATTGTTAATTTGTCATTACAGGAGTATAACTCCGTTCTAGTTAAGTGTTCTTTGTGCAGTTATATTCACATACAGGAGGACAGCTCTACACAGACTCAGCCTGCATAAACTTATGTGGTCTTTTTCTTTTATCATTTTTCTCTGTTAAGAGCCAAGGAGATTTCATATGTGCCATTTTACTATCTTGAAAAATATTTAAAGGCTAATTTTAATGTACAGATTAAATCTAAGTTCTAGTTTGAAAGTTTCAGACAAATTTTAGTCTTAGAAGTCCTATTATGGAAGATACCATCAATAGGGAAAACTAGGTGAAGAGTACAGCCTGCTATTATTCTTGCAGCTTTTATAAGTCAAAGTTTAAATTTTTTAAAAATTTGTGTCTTAAAGCAACAATCATTTATATAGCACACCATTCTTATGAGATGACAATTCTGGCTGGAATCTAGTGAGCAGCTCTTTTAGCTGTTCTCAGCACTAGCAACTCTACAGTCAGCTTCCAGGCAACTAGGTCTCTGCTTCTGGGGACTGGCTGTGTGGGGTGATGGGCATCACTATGCCACATCTCTCTTCTGTTCTACAGGCCAGCCCAAGCGTATTTGCATGGTGGCAGTTACAGGGCTCCAAAAGCAGCAAGAGAGTAAGATCCAATGTGCAAGCTCTTTACACATCTCTGCTCACATCAAGCTGCTTCGGCCTCCTACAAAACAAATCATATGCCCAACCCAGATTCCAAGGGTGGGGAGACAGACTCCTACAAAGGTGGGAGGAGCTGCAAAATGTTTTTCAATTTACCATAGCTACATTATGCTTCTGAGTATTTGAGAAATTGACTTGGAAGCTCTAGGCTTCCTTTCTCCAATTTGCCATAGACTATTTCTCATACATTCCTAATTCTGAATAATAGTGAGTTCATGGAGAAAAGAAGAGACTTGAAATGTTTACAGAAAGCATGCATAGATGGTAGCAGAGAATTTTCCATCCTCAGAGACTTATTCTATAGATTCAAAATGTCCAAGGTAAAATTACCTAGGTCAGGTCTAACCAAAGTGAGGCTATGGAAAAGTAAGAGACTGGACTAAATGCTCCTTGAGGTATAAAACTAGGTCTGAAATTCCTCGATATTCTTCACAGCCCCTATCTAGACAGTCAATGCTCATTGAATCTGATGGTTAAGACTGGGAAACACCACCACAGGCTTGAGTTCACCATCACTGCCTCTCTGCCATGGCAACCTGCACATGGCATTGGTGAGGGGTAGGTTGGCTGAAGAGCAGGAATCTCTCTCAGGCTGGGACTATTGCTTGGGTTCCTTCTATTTTATACTTCTCTAACATATAGTTTCAGAATGTTTGCAGAAGTAATTATTGGGTTTAGGAAAATTTTGAAAATGAAGGACCTGACCTAAATGCTGCTCAGGCCTTTCCAGCTTGAGCCCAGAACCTAGCAATCTGGCAAGATGCTGACCTGACAGCCAACAGTCCCCGGCTAAGTTAAGGGGCACTTGTCCTTGGGTTTTTAGGTTTTGCCAGAGCTCAAAATTCAACTGAGGTGACATGTAACAAATTCTCAGTCCTACCAGGACCCCTGAAATAGAAGAAAAGTTCTGTTTGTAATATATCGTTTGTCAAATTATTCCCTTTTCTCTAGTAATTGTGTATATGTTTACAGTGAAGTAAAAGACATTTCTTTTTTTCATTGAATAATAAGCTAGCCCAAGGCTCTTCAAGGAAAAGCTTAACTTCTGAGAAATGCCTCTTCCCCAGAGCTATAAAAATTCCAGGGGTTTTCTGAGACCATCGAGTAAGGTCCACACTGAGAACAAACAAACAAAAAATAGACCAATGAGAAAAATGCTTGTCTCAGGGGAAGAGACAACCCTAAGCAGCCCCATCTGCCCTGCAGTCTCTCAGGCCTTCCAGAAGTTACAAGATAAATGAGATCAATCTAACATGTATGTGAATGCCTTTCTAGTAAACTATACTTCAGGCAAGTGCAGATGTTTAAATTGAAGGGGGCGGGGGATCTACTAAAGCACTGTACAGAAACAATTCCACTCCTCGTGATTTGGGATTTCATCATTGGAGTAAAAATAGTGCATATAAAGTCCTCTGAACAATGGAGCTCATCTAAAAGACTTTATTATCATATCTAGATCCTCAGTATTTAGCAAATACATTCGTGTTTCTAGGTCATTGCCTATCACATTATCCAAAGTATTTTGTTGCTAAAATTAGGCATGTTATTATCAGCATAAAGGAATAATTTACTAATAAATATTATGTGAAATTGAAGTTTTATGTCTTTTCTAGCATTACTTATGCAATATCTTATTTGCTACCCCACAACAATTGAGTTAAATAGTTAGGACACTATTGTTAGCTACATATTACAAAAGAGAAAGCTGAGGCTCAAAAGTTGAAAATCACTTACCTACCAGTGACAGAGCCTGATTTACAAATAACAGATTTAATGTCCCCTTTCCATGGTCTCCCCCCATGTTGGAATTCAACAAAGGGGCATATGAGTTGAAAAGCGATGTCAGGTACTAAAAATGATGGCTACTATTCAAAATTGAGGGTCAGAGGACACAGCAGCCTGCTTAGTGGTACTTTCCAAATTTGGCACAATTTGAGCACTAAAATAAATAATCATCATCACAGGTTATGACTTAGTGAATAAAATTAGAATCCATGACTCCATACTGATATAGATAATAAATAAGTAAATGGTGGTGTGATTGTGGTGGTGTTGTTGAAGAGAAACCTCTTTCTAACAGTATAATTCTAAATAAAAATTACAGAAGGGATGAGAGGGTTTTAAATAGAAAATCAAAGATGCTAAAAACTAAGCAGGTAAAGTTTTATGAAAAATAGAATTTTACAGAGTATCAAAGCATGTCCCCATAAATTACTTATTAATTACAAGGAAAAAAATGGTGACTTCACAGTAGAGAAACTGGTAGGCACCATCTTAAACACACGATCAGAATTAATATCGCTAGTACTGAGACACACTGACATCATATGCCTCCTGATGTACTGCTGCACAGAAAAAGACATAACATCACTTTTATGGCATCCTGTTAAAAAATGTAAAATCTGATCTAATCCAGACAAAACACCAGAAAACCCAAATGGATGAGCATTCTAGCCTATACTATTTAAAAATGTCAAGGTCAAGAACGGCTGAGGAAATGTTCCAGAGTAAGAGTGACTAAAGAAAGATAAAAATTAAATGCCATGTGGAATCCTGGATTGAACCCTGGCTGGGCTGCAGAAAAAATAGCTATAAATGACATTCTTAGAACAATTGACCAAACTGAAATGTGGATTGTAGGTTTTAGATTAGAATATTGTATCCATGTTAAATACCTAGATTTTTCTGTTTAATATCTTGATTGTGCAAGGTCTCCCTTGTTCTTAGAAAATAAATACTAAAATATTTAGAGGAAAAGTGCAGTGTCTCCAATTTAATTCTCAAATGGTACAAAAAAATGAGGATCAACATTGGTGCTTGAAGGGCAAAAAACTCTTGGATATTATAGTGGTTTTAAACAGATACACAGTTTGTCTGTGCTCTTTAATTTTTATGGGGTAGCCTGATCAGGTGGTGGTGCAGTGGATAGAGTGTTGGCCTGGGATGTGGAGGACCCAGGTTTGAAGCCCCGAGGTCACCAGCTTGAGTGCGGGTGCACCAGCTTGAGCATGGGATCATAAACATGATCTCATTGTTGTTGGCTTGAGCCCAAAGGTCGCTGGCTTGAAGCCTAAGGTCACTGGCTTGAGCAAGGGGTCACTCGCTCTGCTGAGCCCCCCACCCCATCAAGACAAATGAGAAAGCAGTCAATGAACAACTAAGGTGCTGAAACAAAGAACTGATGCTTCTCATCTCTCTCCCTTCCTGTCTGTCTGTTCCTAGCTGTCTCTCTCTCTGACTCTCTTTCTCTGTCAAAAATAAAATTTTATGAGGTAAATGACTCTTTTTAGAAATGCTAAAATGTCTTCTTGTGGGAGTAGTAATGAAAAACAAAAAAGACTGAGAAACAGAGAGTGAGAGAGAAAGCAAAAACCAAACATGGATCTGTGTGAAGGTAGAACATATAGGAATCCCCTTTCTTTTAAGTCTGAAATTTTTCAAATTAAAAAGGTATAAGAAAAAAAATTTTTTTAGAGACATAGCAACAACAAAAGTAGTAATAATATTCTGGCCTGAGGAAAGAGCCACATAGCCGTGCGAATAATTTTCACTGTTGCTTCCCTATAATACACTGCACACATGTCATTCATTTAGGTGCTTATGCCACCTCATGTGGGTTTTTTTTACTGTTTTATGCATGGTAGACTTGTCTCCTCAGTGCTTGAGGAAAATAGTGACCAGGTAAGAACATTAACTTTTTAAGAAGAGCATTTATACAGAAGAAGATAACATGTTTTAGCTTCATAAAGAACAAACAGAAAAGTTTTAAATAATAGCAGGTAGAATCTAGGTTAGAATGTAAATAATGCTTTGAAAATAAAATAGTCAGGGATATGTTTCCAAATTGGTTATGGAATATTCTCTCACAGAGAGCTTTAAGATATTAATATTTAAGCCTGACCAGGCCAGCGCATGCCCAATAAAGAAGGGCTCACAGTGTTTCACATTTTCTCTTACAGTGGGTTCAGCTATTCTTTTTATTCTTCTCCCAGTAAATTCCCTGTTCTACTCCTCACTACAGATACTAATAAACTTCCTTCAAATCCCCAAACAGCGAGGACAGCGTGAACATAAGCACAAAGAAAAAAATGACACATATACTAAAAAGAGCAAACAATTCAGATGGAGAACAAGTCCATGACGGTTAATGATGGGAAGTGGTAATGATAGAACCTTGGGGTCAGAGACATAGGTCATGAGCACAAGGCCAAAAATTTAATGTTTTCCAATTACCAAAAACTTTATTTGGTAATTGGAAAATATTAAAAGATAAAACTTTGGAAAATTAACCAATTTAGGAGAAGACAAAGGCATATCAAAAAGGAGAGGAAACCAAACATGAGAATTAGTAGAATGTGAATGCTTCACCTCAAGGATGGATTCTTGCGACTGACCATTGGGAGCCAGGCATAAAAGGATAAATGAAAAGCCTATAAGTCTTTATCTGATAGAACAAAGCTCATTAGTTCTCAAAAAGAGAGCAGTCTAGGAGAAATCTTCAACATTTTTATCACAGACACAGATGTGAAGTCACATGGCTGCCCAGTTCTTTCTTGTACTAACGTTTAAAACAGACTCAGCACAGTGAAACATAATTTAAAGATGACAGCTGTATTGGAGATTAAGCTACTATGACTCATATATGTGGATTCTGATTCTTCCTAATCATCAGAAAGTGATGAACCTGAAATACCTAGTGAAGTTAATGAAAAACATATCTTTCAGACTTATTTTGTGTAACACCACATCTGTTAGCCATTCATTAAGTAAAGTAGGCACACTAGAAGTTTGTTTCCATGATGAGACCTCCAAATTGGCTAATTATACATGATTAAGGGAAGATTTCTGGGTTTATCTGGTGAACATATATAAACTAGGTTCTCACTTGATTCATGCCTGATACTCCAGCATAATTATAAGTAAGTCTTCCTTTTATTCTCAAAACTGCCCGAGTTTAGGTGACAAATTATATGGTCAGGTCTACTTTTAAATATCTCATGAGCAGAATGTGAGCTACCACCTTGTTATGCAAGTTAAGAAGCAAAATAATCTTCTAAGCTGGAATACAACCTCCCCTTTACAAGAAATGTCTCATTTG
Organism: Rhynchonycteris naso; assembly: GCA_037038555.1. NCBI lineage: Eukaryota > Metazoa > Chordata > Mammalia > Chiroptera > Emballonuridae > Rhynchonycteris > Rhynchonycteris naso. Next base: position 79,119,043 of record CM072999.1, on the reverse strand, counting down.
ATGACTATTAAAGGACTTGGTAAGACTAAACTCACAATAGTTTCAGATCCATGAACACAGTGCCATGTCATGGCAGACTCTTATGTTCCTCATCCCTAGCACAGCCCTGTCATATCACAAGCACTGACTGACTGAATTACTTGGTATTATTATTTTTTTCTTTTCTTTTACTCTCTATTTTTTTTTTTTACAAACCCTTATGTCGAGGGCTGACTTTCAATAGATCGCAGCGAGAGAGCTGCTCTGCTGCATATATGAATCCCGACCCAGAAGCAGGTCATCTACCAATGGTTTAGCACCAGGTTCGCCACAAACATGCGGTGCGTAACGGGCTACTCTTTTCTTTCTGAAGTGAGAAGAGGGAAGGCAGAGAGACGGACTCCCACATGCGCCCAGCCAGGATCCACCCGGCATGCCCACCAGGGGGTGATGCTCTGCCCATCAGGGGTGTTGCACTGTTGCAACCAGAGCCATTCTAGCGCTTGAGGCAGAGGCCATGGAACCATCCTCAGTGCCCGGGCCAACTTTGCTCCAATGGAGCCTTGGCTGCAGGAGAGGAAGAGAGAGACAGAGAGAGAAGTGAGGGGGAAGGGTGGAGAAGCAGATGGGCACTTCTCCTGTGTGCCCTGACCCAGAATCAAACATGGGATTTCCACATGCTGGGCTAGCACTCTACCACTAAGCCAACCGGCCAGGGCCTGAATTACTTGGTATTATTGATAAACACAACATGTGACACAGCTCTTTCTTCTTGGATAACAATTAATATGACCATAAATAAATTATTACATAAATTCACAGCTTTAGATACTCTCCTTTTTTCTTCTCCATGTCTTCCAAAAAGATATTAAATGTAAAATTTATAACTGCTTTTCCAGCACACCTACTGATTACCACCAAAGGTACTTAATCTCAAGAAATCAGCCCCACTCACCAAACTTAGAAGTCAAACATCCAGGATGTCACAGTGATCCAGTTCAGGGTGTTATTTCCTAACAGACAAAGCCATCTACTTTTTACTCTGCCAAACCAACAACATTTCCAACATGAAATACTCGTAATGCAGGACAATCCAGTTCTAGAGCTCAGGCAAGAATGCCCCCGCTACTATTGTTAAATTGCTAGTGTCAAGGAACAGTTTCTTTCCTGTAGAAAGTAGACAGTACTGGCCTGACCAGGCAGTGGCGCAGTGGATAGATTGTCAGACTGGGATGCAGAAGACCCAGGTTCGAGACCCCGAGCTCGCCAGCTTGAGCGTGGGCCCATCTGGCTTGAGCAAAAGCTCACCAGCTTGGACCCAAGGTCGCTGGCTCTAGCAAGGGGTGGCTTGGTCTGCTGAAGGCCCATGGTCAAGGCACATGTGAGAAAGCAGTCAATGAACAACTATGGTGTCGCAGTGGCAACGAAAACTAATGATTGATGCTTCTCATCTCTCTCCATTCCTGTCTGTCTGTCCCTATCTATCCCTCTCTCTGACTCTCTCTCTGTCCCTGTAAAAAAAAAAAAAAGGAAGTAGATAGTACTGCATGTACATTGTAGTTCATAGAAGGAATGAAAGTGTACTGTGTTATTAGATCTTAAAAGTAGGTAACAAATCTAAGAGGATTATTTTTATTTCTGATTTTGCATCTAACTTAGAATTGAGTGATTTTTGTGCTCATGCCTTAGGAATCATTAAAGAAAACTTGTGGGTAATCTCTTTTAGATAATTTGTTTAAGGGACTCAAGTTCAATTAATTTTTATATTTGGGACACTTTTGTGAGACTTAAATGAATATCATTGTGTTCTATTGAAACATTCTTAAAGTTGTCAAGATTATTCACATGATTTCTACCCTTAGCCATTGTTAGAATGGCACTTCGAAGCTTGTGTTTGTAAAAATGCAACTATATTTCAAGGAGCCAATATCATTATTAATGAAAATGAAATTGTCCTATGAGTAAGAAGAATATCACTGGATCTTGATTAGAGACAAGAGTCACTCTGAATTAAAGAGAATTTTTCTTTTGGTAAAGCTAAAGGAGTATTATAAGAACAGTTCCTTTAAAAAATGCCTTATTTGTCTTTTTTAGCCCTTCATGCCTTAAAGTGAATTCTAAACATATTATATGGAATTGAAATTGACATGGGTTCTTTCTTGAACTGGCCAAAGTGTGTGTGTGTGTGTGTGTGTGTGTGTGTGTGTGTGTGTGTGTGTGTGTGTGTTTGGTTGGTGCCTGTTTTGCTCCATCACCACTTGAGCTTATACATATATTTTTAATTAATTAATTTTTATTAAGTGAGAGGTGGGGAGGCAGAGAGACAGACTCACACATGTGCCTCACCAGGATCCACCTGGCAAGCCCCCTATAGGGTGATGCTCTACCCATTTGGAGCAACTGCTTCATTGCTCAGCAACCAAACTATTTTAGCTTCTGAGATGAGGCATGGAGCCATCCTCAGCACCTGGGGCCAACTTGCTTTAATCATTCAAGCCATGGCTGCAGGAGAAGAAGAGGAGGGAAAGGGAAGGGTGGAGAAGCAGATGGTCACTTCTCCTGTTGTGCCCTGACCAGGAATTGAACTGGGACTTCTACATGCCAGGCCAACACTCTACCACTGAGCCAACCAGCCAGGGAAAGAGCTGACATTTTCATGGACTTAGAGTCCATAGTAAATAAAAGGATTTTTAAAAAGTAACTCTCATTTTAATAGCTTTAGTATAAATAAATACAGTAGTTCGCTTTGAGAGTTGTCTTCTTCTTCTTCTTTTTTTTTTATAAATGTAAGTTTTCCTAGGTGGATTTGGAAAGCAGACTGGGTAAAATATCTCTTTTTCATTCTTTGAAATACTTAATGAAAATCTAACAATTCACAGCACCACATTAGGTTCAGTGGGAGATACACAAACAAGAGATAGGCAACACTCTCAATCTTATAATTTATAGAAAGGGATTTACATGTGCATGCATACCTAAAATATAACTATTATATTTTACCTAATAAAATAAATGTTTAAAAGAAAACTCACAAGGTTGTGGGTTCAATCCCTGGTCAGGACAAACACAGGAAGCAATCAATGAATGAACAACTGAGTGGAAAAACTAATGAATGCTTTCCTTCCCCTTCCCCTCTCTCTGCCTTCCTCTCTCTCTCTCTCTCTCTCTCTCTCTCTCTAAAAGAAAGAAATAAAGAAAAAAGGAAAGAAGAAAGAGAGAGAGAGAAGAAGAGAAGAGAGAAGAAAAGAAAAGATAAGATTAAGCCTTGGCTGTATATCTCAGTTGGTTGGGGCACCATCCTGGAATGCAGAGGTTGCCAGTTCAATTCCCCAATTAGGGCACATACAGGAGCATCTCGATATTTCTGTCTCTCTCTCCTTGCCTCTCCCAAAAAAAAAAAAAGAAAATAAAACTCACAAAATTAAAAATAAATGATTAATTCCATTGAGGTGTATTGAGAGAAAATTATGAAAGTGTCAGTTTTTGAAATCAGCTTTTAAAAAATGAGTTTAATTTTTACTGGAATTTTAGGAGGAGGAAGCACCATGAAAAAAAGCAGAGAAGTACAACTGCTGGTAGTATAGTATTTAACTGAATTTTGTCCATAATTACGTGTGAGTGGTGAAGGAAAGTGAGGTATTAAAAAGCTAAGTGGGGTGAATAGTTGTGAAATGGGGAAATTATGATTTCTCCTTTCTAAAGTGAATTAAATTTATCTATGGATGTCATCATGGAAGTATTAAATAAGCAATTAAACACATGGACCCAGAAAAACAAAAGGAATATACAGAGACAACAACCTAGAGTTGGTTCAAGTATGAGATCCAATGAGGTGATTCATGACAAAATATAAAACTCACATTATGCCAACATTTCATGGCTCCAGATAGGGTATGAGGAAAAGAGAGAGGGAAATGACACAGAGAGAAATATAGGAGAGAACCAGGAGAATTTACTATCATAGAAACTAAGGAAGAAGTATCTTTGATGAGCTGGTCTTGGCCACCATTGTCAAATGTTGCAGAAACTGAATAGGAGGAAATACAGGAGATTTCATGTTATCAATGAAGTACTAAACCACACTTTCTAAGTGGTCCTAGCACACTGAAGGGTTATTTTTGTTGTTCTAATTAGATAGAAAGAAATAAGTATAAACATAAATATCATCATCACCAGTCTCACCAATATTATGTTGATGTATTTTCACTCTCAATAAATATCTCACCCTGTGTTTCATTTAGGTCAAAGCCTAGTTTTAAAATTGTGTAAAAACACTTCCCAGTCTTAGGGATATATTTTTTGTCAAAACTGTAGGTTTGAACATTACTGCCTTTCATACATGAAAATAAACTCAAAGTGAGTCAAGCTTTGGAGACTGAAAGTAGACATTCATTTGAGGGTTAGCCTTATTTTAAATCCTAAAATCTCTAAATCATAGAATGAGAAGATCAGTGCATTTGATCTCTGAGTTGCTAATATGTTGTCCTTTCTTGACTGTAATAAATTTTTATATTTGGAACAAATGTTATGTAGATTTTTGGATTTTACTCTTTAATTGATTAAATATGGAAAAATTGGAAAGACCATGTTCAACTGGAATTTATATGATCAAGAGCTGCTATGTGATGAGATGAGGTAGAACAGCAGGGTGGGGGATAATTTTCTAAGATTGTTTGCCATCCACTTTTCAGTGTCTTCTCCTTGATTGTATTAGTTATTCACATCTTAGTTTTTGTGGTCTGGAACTGAAAAACTATTTTAATAGTCCTTTAAAAATAATTAAAATGTGAAATAACTCACAGAAAACAAATTTTTGACAATTCTTTCAACATCTAGAGAAAATATTTTGTTTCTTCAGTTTTCTTCAACCTAGGAAGTTGTCCAACAGGGATAAAATTTGAAACTTGAACAAGCATTTCCTCCTGTTGAGCTGGCTGTGTGCTTGAGTTCTGAATCAATTCATGCCATTCTCTCCTCTGAAACTTCCCCACAATCAGACCTTGGGTAACTTGAGAAGGCTCCATTCACTACTGAAACATTTGTTTAACAAATATTAAGTATACTAGTTCATTTGGGGACTTCAAAATAAATCAGGGATTTTGCCCACATTAATGAAACCTAACAACAATAGATCACAGTATAAAAATAACCAAAATAATACCTGGAAAAATAGGATAAGTTTAAGAGAAATTGAAATTTCCATTTCTGGAAATATAATGAAATAGATATGTAGAGAAATCTACTCCAGGACAGAGTATATAAAAATACTGTATAAAAGGTTATAAGCGTTTCTCAAAATCATGGCTAATTAAGACATAAAAGGAAGATGTAGCCCAGAAATAACACGAATTTTTAGACATATAGTGATTGGAGAAGATTCAACATACATATAACAAGAGTTTAAAAAAGAGATAAGAGAATAAATGGAGCAAAGACAATGTTCAAAGATATAATTACTAATAACTTTCTAGGATTGATGAAAGATACCAATATCCAGGTTCAAGAACCCTAACGGATATATATTCAGCACGCAATCCATTAGATTTCTTGACTTGAGATTGATATTTTTTATAAATATATTTATACATATCTTCTATTTATATGCATATATAAATTATAAGGTTTTCAAAGAAGGCTGAGAGGGAAGAGGAAGAGAGTGGGAGAAGAACACAAAGATATTTAATACCAAGAGAGAAAATTAGCTGTCTGCTAACTTTCCAAAAACAATAAAATAAGTCAGATGACAATAGAAACATATTCAAAATACTGATAAAACATAATATTTTGTTGTGAGAGGAGTGATGAGAAGGGAGCATGGCAGGACATGGCAATGTTCTGTTTCTTGACCTCAGTGCTGGGAAAAGGAGTGTATTCTGTTAGTGATAATTCCTCAGCTGTACTCTGCTCTGAATGTATGTTTTAGCTCAGTAAAGTGTGCAAAACAAAATGTTTACAGAAAGAAAGTATCAGTCTCACTTTTTTTTCTAGGGGAATGCTAGCAAACATTAAAAAGCACATAATTTCCACCTCATATAGTATTTTTATAGAGTACAAAAAAAGGAGATACTCTCCCAACATATTTTGTGAGGTAAAAGCTTGATACCAAAAGAAGACAGGACAGTATAAGAAAAGAAAAATTAGGTGCTGAAATAGGTCTAAATATATCCTGAACATTAAATAAACAAATGCTAACTGTAAGAAAAGACAGTGAATCATGAACAGTGAGAGTATTTTATGAATGCAAAATTGATTTGACATTAGATCATTTATTAATATAATTCACCATACTAGTGGACTAAAGGCAGGGGAAACTTGAATAATAATTTTGATACTGACTGAAATAACAATCGATAAATATCTTGGCTAAGTAGGAATAGAAGGGAAATGTCTTAGCCTCAAGGGTTACTAAAGAAGAATAGAAAAGTTCTACCACAATATTACTCAATGATAAAATGTTGAGAACATCAGTACCTTTAGAATCAGAAAAAAAGGTAAGAATGTCCGCTATCTCTCCTCTGCTACTTGGCTTTACAGTAAATGATTTAGAGATGATATATTTGTTTGCAAAGAAAATTCAAAACAAGCCATGAAATATTATTAGAATTAATAAAAAAGTCAGATACATTGCTAGATATAATATTAATATTTTAAAAAATAAATTTCATTTCCATATAAAGACCCAACAATTAGAAAGTGCAACTAAAAAGTAAATATTATTTATAATAATAACAAATATATCAGGAATCCAGACAATAAATCCAAAAATATTTTGTAAGGACTTTATGTTGAAACATATCAAAATTTATTGGTGACATTTTTAAAAACCTTAAACAGAAACATACTATCTTTATTAATTGGAAGGGCTAACATTTTTAAAGATAATATACATCTTCACATTGCTCTAAAGATTCAACACATTTTTAATAGAAATTGTAGCAAGACTTTTTATGGCATCTGACAAGTTAACTGTTAAGTCACTGGAGTGCAAAGTACTAAAAATAGCCAAGATGTTCTGGGAGAAAAACTAGGTAGGGACTTGGCCCCCACCATGTATCAGGACTGATTATAATCAATAATAATTAAACAGTCAAGCACTGGCTCCTGGGTGGAAAAATTAATCAACAGACAATTGTTTATCCAAAAGGAAAATAAGTAAAAGTGGATATCTACTTTAGAACACTGATTATTTTTTAATTCTAGATGGATTAAGCACTTAAATGTGAAATGCAAAGGTTTAAAATATTTAGAAGAAAGTATAGGAGAATATCCTTTAAACTTTGTGTAGAAAAAGATGTCCTAAACAGGGCAAAAACGAACAAAAAATCCTAACAGAAAAGAGAGAAATTAAATGACATGAAAGAATTTTTGTTACTCAAAATACTCTCTAAAGAGAATTAAAAAATAAGCCAGAAACTAAAAAGAAGAGAGTTACTCCATCTATAACTGATAAAGCATTAGCGTCCAGAATACATAAAAAATTACTACAAATCAATAAAAAAACAATTCAGTAGGGGCAAATTGGCAGAAGATATAAAGAGGCATTTCACAGAAGTAAAACTATTAATGCCCTTTAAACATACAGGGTGGGGGGAAAGTAAGTTGACAGGTATTGGTGTGAAAAATAATTCAATAATAAACAAAACAGTGATACAAGAATCATCTCTGTGTTTTGTGTACTCACAAATGTAAACCCTACTTTTGCCACACCCTGTATAAAAAGATGGTCAGCCCCATTATTAATTAAATACATACAGATTTAAATTATAATGAGATACCATTTCATACCTATCAAAATGACAACTAAAAAGTTAAATAACACAACTTTTGGTAAAGGTGCAGAGCTACAGGAACACCCATAAACAGTTGGTGGGAGCATAAATGAGGACAATCATTTTGGAAAAGCAATTTAACTCCACGTAGTAGAATTGAATAAACTTTTACTCTTTGTCCTGAAAATCCCCCTTTTACTTACATACCCAATAGTGTAGTTCTCTACTCTAGATGCAGTAGAATACCAGCCCCATCCTAAGTGATTATGACCTAATTGCTCCTGGGTAGAGGTCAACCTTTGGTATTCTTTGAAAGCTCCCAGGTGGTTCTAACATATAGCATCATCACCTGGAGAGCTTATTAAAATCCAGATTGCTGGGTCCCATCCAGAGATACCCTGACTCTCTGTAAGTCTAGAACAAAGCCTAACTAAGCTCCTTATCCAAGGATCACAATTCAAGAACAATGCCCTAGATAAATCCTTGACTATGTGGAAATGAAGCAGGATAGTAAGAAGCTAGGAAAATTCTTTGGCAGATGGAATGGAGAAACTGAGAAAATTAAACAAAGCCAAACAATCTGACCAATTTATAGCCAGCTAGTGAATCACAAGACCTTATCATCCTTAACCAAGGACACTTGAGAGCAAATCATTTATGTCTCTCCTCCCTGAACAAAGAATAAACAGCTTAAATCACCCTGGTCAGGGAGACAGAGAACAGAACCAATTAGTGCCATTTGTGCCAACCCAAGGACTGAGGAAGTCAGGGGAACAACACAAAATCTGATTAGAGCCATATAAACCCAAGATCAAAGTAAAGCTGTGAAGCTAACCAGAGAATGATCCCAAACTCCCCTATACACTCATTTTGATCAATCAACATAGTGAAGGACACACCTGTAAAACTAACAGATAATCTGCTGAAACCCTCCCCGAGACCTTCCCTAAGATTCCCACTCCCAGAAGAGAGATAAAAACCCTCGAGATTTATTAATGTCAGCCCATTAAAATTAATAAAAATTTTAAAAAAACCTCGAGACTATGGCTGCCGGTGTGGGTTCTCTCTCTCGAGTCTTCCTACGTCTTTCTTCCCTCTCAGGTGTGCATATTTACTTTTCTCTCTTAAACCCCAAGGGTCCCTCCAAGACTGGCAACCAGAGGAGAAGGGAAGCGAGCACTGGCAGCTCATCCAAGGCTTACCCTCTGAAGTTGTCTCCAAGGCCCCCTTTTCTCTTACTTTCCAGTGAGCTAAAAGCAGTGTGAACCAACAGCAGCCTGACCTTGGCTCATTTCTTTCCCATAAGGTTTCTAGGGAGCCAAAGCCGAGCACTGCCTAGAATCTCTCCTGTTCTTTCATCTATCCTAAGCCCTTCCTTCGTGTCACTGTCTCCAGCTTTAACAAACATACTCTTACAATCACCTGACTCTTGATTTTTCCTGCATTGAGTCAAGAACCCACAGACTACAGGCCAGCTGGAGGCAGACCCATCTTGGGCCTGGCTCCCATTGGGTGACAGAGCCATGCATTAAATGATTAAAATGTTATAAGTATAAATAGCAAAATAAAGAAAACTCAAATGTCCATCAAAATATCAATAGATTTTAAAATTATGTAATATCCAAGCAATATAATATTACATAGCAGGAAATGTTACACAAGTATTAATGGCATATAATAAGTGCCCAGTAATGTTAGCCCCATTTACAATTTTACTTCCATTCCTGCAGTGGCTGGCATTGTGTCTAGTGTCGAGTGGCCCACTGAGGAAACATTAGTTACAAGAAAATGGAAGCATATTTTAGTGAGTTCAGTAATGTATCATACATTACAATGGCAGGTTGGAAATTAGTTCAGTTTTGTATTACTGTGAACTCATGGGAAAAGCTAGAGATTTCTGCCAACATCAATAAGAGATTTGAATTCTTTTTAAAAATACTATCTAATCCAATCAGCCAGCCAGTTAGTGGGGTTACTATCATTTGTCTAAATCTTTTCATTAATACATTCCTCCCCCCCTTTGTCCATAAAGGGTGCATTTCAAGATGCCTAAAACCACAAAGAGCACCAAACCCTACATACTGTTTTCTTTCTATATATCTACACCTGTGGTAAAGTTTAATGTATAAATTAAGCACAGTAAGAGAGTGTGCTTAACAATAGTAAGTAATAGCATAGAACAATTATAGCAATATGCTATAATTAAAGCTATGTAAATGTAGTTTTGGTCTCTCAAAATATCTTACTGTACTTGACTCAGCTGACCTCCTGTGATGACGTGAGATGATACAATGTCTACGTGATGAGATGAAAGGAGGTGAATGTGATGTAGGCATCATGAGGGAGCATTAGGCTTTTAGTGACCTTCTGACAATTCATAATAAGCAGTTTATTGCTTTTCTTGACATATTCAAATTTCCAACATCACTACTCTTGCTCTTGGGAGCCATTATTAGTAAAATAAGGGTTACCTGAGCACCAGCACTGCGATACTGCCACAGTCAATCCAATAACTGAGCTGGTTACTGAGTGCCTAACACGCAGGAGCAGACACAGAGAGAAAATGCAGGACCAAGGGACTATTCTGTTCTGGTGCAGTGGAGCCAGACTGTGCGAGATTTCAGCACACTGCTCAGAAAAGCTCACAATTTTGCCCTGGCCAGTTGGCTCAATGGTAGAACATTGACCTAGCATAGGATGTCCCAGGTTTGATTCTAATCAGGACACACAGGAAAAGCTACCTGTGCTTTTCCACCCCTCTCCATCTCCCTTCTTTCTCTCTCAATTCCCATCCTGCAGCCATGGCTCCATTGATTCAAGCACACTGGCCTGGGTGCTGAGTATGGCTCAACGGAGCCTCTGTCTCAGGTGCTAATAATAGCTCGGTTGTGAGTATGGTCCCAGATGGGCAGAGCATCAGCCCAAGACGGGGGTTGCCAGGTGGATCCCTGTCAAGGCACATGTGGGAGTCTGTCTCTGTATCTCCCCTACTCTCGCTTAAAAAAAGAAAAAGAGAAAAGCTTACAAGTTAAAACTTATGTATTGTTTATTTATGGAAATTTTCCATTTGACATTTTTGGACCATAGATAACTGAAATTGCAAATAATGAAATCATGGATAAGGATGAATTATGTACATCCTACAAATAACCTTTAAAAGTTACTCTGCACCGATCATGGTTTGAGGCCCAGTGGGCACGGGGGAGGACAAGATAGGCTACATTCTAGAAGGGATTCCTGAGAGTAATAAAAGAAGAAAAATATAGGATTATAAGAAACACAAAGAGATGATGAAATAAGATTTGATAGCATGATTTTGAATCACTCCTCAAGATAGGGTGGTTAAGGAAAACCTATCAGTAGCGGTGATTTTCAAATTCAGAAACTGTCCTAAAAACTGTCTTTTCTTAAGTACCATTTAATAGGAGTGACTGAAGTACAGCCACTGTGCCTGTGGGAACTGAGGTAGAAGGAAAAGAAGAGACATGAGGAGGTAAGCAGATGGGGCATTCTGCATTTCATAGGGCTCCCTCCACACCTTAAATCCATGCTGGAGGAATATCTTAGTGCTAAAAGTTGTTACTGCATTATTTTGTATTAAATAAAGAAATTATATAGAGAGTTACTAGCATAGTGCCAAACATATAGCAAACATTTAATAGATATTAACTGCCCTCAATGCCCTCTCCATATGAAAGCTTAAACATTTCTCTTCTAATGTCACTATGACACTGTAAGTTAACTGCAAGGTTCAAGGACATCTTCTATTCTGAGTCTGAGCCCTGCGTCAAAAGAATAATGACTCATGACAAAGGTGGATATGTCGCAGAAAGGTAATTTTATAAAAAAATATTATTCTTCAAATACTTATCTTATAAACTTATTAAACCGTCACTCAAACCATTAAATACCCTCTTTGCTAATACCCTAGAGACCTAACACCCAATTCCGCAATCCTCAGTGATCCTTTCTGTGAGAACAAAGCTAAAGAAATCTTAAAATGCAGCTATGCACATATTCATTAATTTCAGATTCAAAGTCAATGTCGATTCAAGTAATAACTACAGAAGTTACCTCGAGATGTATATGGTCTCAACTCAGCAGAAAAATATATTTTCAGTATCTCTTTACCAAATTGAAGAGCTGGGCAGGGACCTAACTGTGTCCTGGCACTTTGGGAAACTGGTTTGGATTGGATCCAAGGGGGCCTTCAGATTTATATTCCAAAGAGAAAGCTCTGATTCTTTTCTGAAAGAAACATGGGAGAAGCTAAGAATAAAGGAGAGGCAGCATAAGGGGTGTTGTCAAGTTTGACTTTATTATGCAGGTTTCTTCCCATGCTCTACTCTGCATGACCCCTGTATGGGGTCTGATGCCAAAACATTACCTTAAAGAACATTCTCATAAAATGTCAAATTTTTATTATTTTCTAAGTCCATCTGGAAATTAGAAACTGCTTCTAAGTTCCCATTGTCCTATCAGAAGTGATGAATTGCTGGATGTATGGCTCACTGGGTGGGTGTTTTGAAGCTCCCACTCACCAAGTCTTGGCAGGTTCTTAAAAGCTGAAGGAAAAACAAAGAAGGAGGGTTGTTCCTGTTCTCAATGGAGATATTTGCCTTTTCTTCAGTGAGTCCAGTGAGAGCAGTTCTCTGAGCCTGAAGTGTGAGTGACTCTTGTTAACTGCCAATGAAGTCTGGGAGGGCTGCCTGCTGCTGCTATTTGTCCAAGGAGGATTGCCCTTAAAGACTCATTACCACACATGCCCTGTTAGTATCAAAGCTGTCTGAGATGACAAATATTCCCTATTATTTCCCTGAGATGGCTGAATTGTGCCCCCCCCACCACCAAGTCACATGTTGAGGCCCTAAATCCCAGTACCTCAAATGTGACTGGATTTGGAGATGGGGTCTTTAAAGAGGCAATTAAGTTAAAATGGGTGCTTAGGGTGAACCCTAATCTAATATGACTACTGTCCTTATTAGGAGAGGGGATTAGGACACAGCCAACACAGACAGACAACCATGTGAGAAGCACAGAAATAAGGTGGCATCTGCAAACAAAGGAGAGGAACCTCAGAATAAACCAAACCTGCTAACACCTTGATCTTGGACATCTAGCTTCCAGAACTGTGAGAAAACAAGTTTCTGGTGTTTGAGCCCCACAGTGTGTGGTGTTTTGTTATGGCAGTCCTAGCAAGCGAATCAATACAGATGTTCTTTAGTCTTCCAAGTGCCCAAATAATATAAACTCCCTAGAAAGTTCCTTCTGGCCCCAAGAGGAAAAGCAAAAGAACCAGAAAATCCCAGGATGTGATAGCTGCTTTTATGGCCCTGGTTCCTGATTTTTCAAGTATTGATCCCTTTGTGAGACAAGTTTGTGACTTTCGCTCTAAGTGAGACAGTCCACAGATATTTATTGAGCACCTAGGACATCAGTAGGAACCAAGCTCTATTCCTTAGGGAAGCTGCCTCTATTGTAAAGTATGCAAGCTCAAAGTCCAAAACACCCTCTATGAAGTTCCACTTTTACTACTTTCCAGCTGTGTGAGTTTGAGTAAGTTACCCAGTTTTGTCCTCTGTAAAATGAATAATAATACTCTGAATCCCAGTTTTGTTGTCTGTAAAATAAGAATAATAATATTTTGAAGTTTGTGAGGAGTTTGCCCCATTTCTTGGCTGAGGAGTTGGTGTTCAAAGAACAGTACTGCAATATTAAATATTATTATTTTAATTAAACAATCTAGCACTAAATTGGATCGTGTATATTTTCATTCAGCATTCTGATATCTATGTTCACAGGTGAAAGTGCCACATGATTTGCCTTTCTTATTTGTCCTTGTCTGATTTTAGAACCAAAGTTTTACTTATCTAGTGAGAAAGTTAGAAAGTCTTCTCTCTTTTATTATCTGAAAGTGTGAAATTATATGTTTCTTGAATTATCAGTGGAACTTACCTCCAAAATTATTGAGGCCAATGTTTTCTTTGTAAGAAGATTTTAAGTGATTAGCTTAATTCCTTTAATAGTTAGTAGAATTATTAACTTTTTATCTCTTCTTGAGAAAATTTTGGTATATATTTCTAGATATATATTTTATCTATTTTTTTCTCATTTGATAGCATATAGGTCTATAAAATTTATCTTATATTTTTAATAAATGTAGAGTCTGTGGTTATATTTCCCCTTTTATTACATTTTTTTTCTATTCGTCATTTCTGTCAAAAGTTTGTCAATTTTACTAAGTTTTTTCAAAGATACAACCTTTGTCTCCTGCACTAGCAGGAACACATTTGTTCATTGTGCTATCCCCACCACCTCGCAGTATGCCTGCCCCACTGTAAGCACTCAGTAAGTGTTTCTTTAAAAAAAAAAATAGAAAAAGCATAAAGAGAGAATGTGGCTAAAGACCAAATTCTAACTAATTTTCATAGCAGAAAACAACAACAGTGTATGGATCTTTCTTTTAAGAAGAAAAATATATAACAGCTAAGAAAGGATATATCCGTAAATTGTTTATATCAATATTCAATTAGCCTAATTCTGATCCCCAAAATGAAATATAGATCTTTAAAGATCTCAAACCATAATAATTCCTACAAGTTGTGGTGCTGGTAATGAAGGCGGCATTATTTTAAATGACACGTGACAGGGAGGCTCTATATTGGAAACATGAGATCATGAACTTGCTTTTTTTTTTTCACTGCCATGGACATTAGTTAACATTTGATGTTGTGACATGTAGTACTGACTCATCACGACTGTGGCTTTTCTAAACTGAAGTTGCTGATTTCTGGAAATAAAGGGGCCTCGTAAATGCAGAGGTACAGAGGAAATGTTGAAAAGACAATGAGCTTTGTACACATTGCTTCATGCAGCCCTTCTGATAAGGGGCTGTCAAATAGAGAAGTGCGAGGCACTCATTTTATTTTCAGACAGAACTCTAATGATCTGAATTACAACCCCTGCATCTCTGTTCCTAGGCCAAATGAACTGAAGAGGGATGAGAAATCTCAGTTCCCGCCTTCACATTTAATCTATGTATTTAGTAGGAGTTTTCTGATGCAGTCTGAGCTGAGAACCAGATTGATGGAGCGGCTTCATGGCTGTAAACAACAACTTGGGAGATTAGCTCGAGTATTGGCTGGCCCAAGCCAGGCTCTGTAAATCCTAACAAAATCCTTACGTAAAATTATTTTATTACAATTTACAAATTTCTCCCAGAGTAAAATATTGAGAACATACTTCAAGTAACTGAGTCCTGCAGAGCTGGTATCAGGACATCAGATTTGAAGTTAAAGGATGCATCTAACTACTATGCCTGGCAACTCAACGGAGCAACAGTGAGGTGGCCACACATGTGCACTTGGTTTGGGAAAAATGGACCAGAAGCAGTCCCATTTCTGCTAATGCTCTGAGCCTCATAGAGGAGGGTTGCTGAAATCCCTGAACAGAATGCCCTGCCCTCATGTGACTTAAAAGAGATATATAGTACAAAGCAGATGTGTATGGGCTATGAGTGTAGAATAATATACTATAGGCAAAAGTATAATAATATCCTGAAAGAGTCAGTGTATTTTCAAGCATATTTTAAAAAGTAATTTTTAAAATTAGAAGTGCTAGAGATAAGCTCTCTGCATTTGGCATGGTGGATAAGTAAAACTGTTTTTGCATATTTGTGGTATAACAATATGCCAGTGCCTGGAACATATTAGGTGCTCAATAAGTATTTTCAGAAAAATAAATGATATAGGGAGCATTGGTCTGACAGTCTGGAGACTTGGATTTTAATCTTGACTCTGTCATTAAATAGCTGTGTCTCCTCAGCAAAGTCACTTAGCAACTTTGGGTCACAGGGTTTATCTCTATAAAGCAGAAGATAGATTGAATAGTCATGAAATTGCCATCGTGCTACAAGAAGTGCTACAAAAAGACCAGGTCTCGCTTAGTGCTACGAGAAGACCAGGTCCCAGCACCCAGTAAAGAGTATCTTCTCAAGGAATCCCTAAGCAGAATCACAAAGACAGGAAAGTAAGTGGGTTTTTCAGCTAATGGCAGCCAGTTTGATGTAGCTGAAAAACTGGGCTATAGAAAAAACAATACAGGATATGAGAATGGAAGAATAAGATGGGACTAGGTCTGAAAATACTCGAAGTGTGAGGGGTAAAGAGCTGCAGCTAAAGATGAATCAGAAGGATTCAAGTTCATCTGTTAAGACAAATAAAGTCAATAACATTGTGAATAGTGATAGCAATCTATATTTCTAGGGCAGTGGATTTTGGACCTTGCTGCACATACTGAGTTACATATATACTGCTCACAAAAATTAGAGGATATTCAATAGCTTCATATTTGTTTTGAAATATCCCCTAATTTTTGTGAGCAGTATATTTTTAAATAGGAGTGTCTAGGATCCACCACTAAGAGACTCTGATTCAGTAGGACTGGTAGGGGGCCCTGACATCAGAATTATTTTTAGTTTCCATGGTGATTCAGTTGTGTGATGAAAATCATTTGTATGGTGCTTTATGGTTCACATTCCTTTCAATGATCTTTTGATCCTCACAGCCAACTGAAAAAAGGGGATAGAGAAGGTAGAATTACCACCATCTCACATGTGAGAAAACAGTCTCAAAGGAACTACATCTATTCAAATGGCAACTAACAGAAAGGAGATTCTAAGCCACTTTCCTGAGCTCAGGTCCAGTGCTTTTTCACTGCCGCTCAGCTGCCTAACATGAAAACAGGGGTAAGGTGAGTGAGAATTTATTCACAGATCTAAGAAAATATTAGAACCAGGACACATCACTTGAAGTTAGCAAAAGTGTACATTTAAGCCCAATAAAAAAAGCACTTCTTTGAATATATTCATGGATGTATGAAAGGTTCAAATGTGATTTCAATAAATTTATAGATAAAGGACCCACCTTCTTAACTACCTTATGTAACTTTTTAACAATTTTATTGTTTTATTTTTAAACTACATTTGATGTACAATATTATTACTTTTAGATATAACCCTGTAATTAGACATACATATAATCTCTGAAGTGATCACCTTGATACTCCAACACTCATCTGACACTATACATAGTTATTACAATACTATTGGCTACATTCCCGATGCTGTACTTTACATTCCCATGACTATTCTGTAACTACCAATTTGCACTTCAGAGTCCCTTCAGGTCTTTCACCCAATACCCCCACCCCATCCCATCTGAAAATTGTCAAAATGCTCCCTGCATCTATGAGTCTGCCTCTTTTCTGCTTTTTTGTTTATTTTGTTTTCTAGATTCCACATTTAAACAAAATCATCTGGCATTTGTCTTTCTCTGTCTACTTATTTCACCTAGCACAAGACCCTATAGGTACATCCATGCTGTTATAGATGGTAAGATTTCATTCTTTTTTCTGGCTAAATCATATTCCACTGTATATATGCATCACTTCTTTATCCATTCATCTATTTTTTTTAATTTTTATTAATTTTTAATTTATTGTGTTTACATGGATTCAAGTGTCCCACTGAATATAACTCCCTCACCCCCACCCCCGTGTCCCTTTTTATAACCCCTTTCCCCCTTGCCCCTAACTTCCTCTCCCCTTCCCTCTAGGATTTGCTCTCCTGTTATCTATATCTCTGTTATATACAGTGTATCCGTAAAGTCATGGTGCACTTTTGACCGGTCACAGGAAAGCAACAAAAGATGAGAGTAACGTGAAATCTGCACCAAATAAAAGAAAAACCCTCCCAGTTTCTATAGGATGATGTGGCAGCATGTGCACATGTGCAGATGATGATGTAACACGGTGTATACAGTGGAGCAGCCCACGGCCATGCCAGTCGAGATGTGGACGGTACAGAGGAAAGTTCAGTGTGTTCTGTGGCTAGCTAAATTCGAATCTTTGACCAAAGTGCAACGTGAATATCGGCACGTTTGTAACGAAGCACCACCACATAGGAATAACATTACTCCGTGGGATAAGTAGTTGAAGGAAACTGGCAGTTTGGTGGAGAAACCCTGTCTGGTAGGCCATCAGTCAGTGATGAGTCTGTAGAAGGTATACAGGATAGCTACCTAAGGAGCCCTAAAAAGTCTGTGCATGCTTGTGTTTGACAATTACACCTAAGCAAGACTACATTTCATAAGGTGTTAAAGAAATGCCTCTGTTTTACGGGGTACAAATTGTGGCTGTTGCATGCTATCAAACCAGTGGATAGACCCACACGATGCATGTTGCTACAGATACTGTATGCTTCATGAGATCGACAATGATGCAAGATTTTTGCAGAAGATTGTGTTTAGCGATGAGGCAACCTTCCATATATGTGGACATGTTCCTCAACATAACGTCCAAATATAGGCTGCTGAACATCCTCATGCCTACGTTGAGTACAAAAGTAATACCCCTAAAGTGAACATGGGGTGTGGCCTGATGCATGATAAGGTGATAGGCCCATTTTTTTTCACGGAGCAGTCTGTGATGGCAAACACCTATCTTGACATGTTGGAATTGTATGCAGTGCCACAATTTCCAGAAGGTGTCATCTTTCAACAGGACGGTGCTCCTCCAGACTATGCCACTATTGTTCATGAGTTTCGGGATAGAACATTCCCCCGGCGGTGGATAGGCAGGAGTTCTGTCAAGCCATGGCCACCACGATCCCCGGATCTGATGCCCTTAGACTTTTACTTTTGGGGCTATGTGAAGCAACATGTGTACATTGAACGTATCAATGACATTAATCACTTAAAACAGATAATCACAGACGTTACTCACTTTGTTACACCAGACATCCTTACCCGTGTGTGACAAGAACTTCACTATCGTTTGGATGTGTGTAGGGCAATAAATGGAGCCCAAGTCGAACTGCACTGAATAGGTATGAAATTGGGAGAGTTTTCCTTTTATTTGGTGCAGATTTCACATTTCTATCATCTTTTGTTGCTTTCCTGTGACCGGTCAAAAGTGCACAATGACTTTACGGACACACTGTATATATAGTTTCATTAATCCCTTTACTTCTCTGATCACATTCCCTTATCCCCCTTCCCTCTGACTACTGTCCCTCTGGTCCCTGTGACCCTGCCTCTGCCTCTATTCCATTCCTCAGTTCACTTTATCCATTAGATCCCACATATATGTGAGATCATAGAATATTTTTCTTTCTCTACATGGCTTATTTCATTTAGCATAATAGTCTCCAGGTCCAGCCATGCTGTCACAAAAGGTAATATTTCCTTCTTTTTCACTGCTGCATAGTATTGCATTATGTATATATATATCAAAGCTTTTTAATCCACTCGTCCACTGACGGACACTAGGGCTGTTTCCAGATCATGGCTGTTGTGAACAATGCTGCAATAAATGTGGGGATACATTTCTCCCTTTGAATCAGTGATTTGGTGTTCTTAGGATATATTTCTAAAAGTGGGATAGCTGGGTCAAAAGGCAGTTCTATTTTTAATTTTTTGAGGAAACCCCATACAGTTTTCCACAGTGGCTGCACCAGTCCGCATTCCCACCAGCAGTGCAGGAGGGTTACCTTTTCTCCACACCCTTGCCAGCACTAATGAGTGCCATTCTGACTAGTGTGAGGTGATATCTCATTGTGGTTTTAATTTGCATTTCTCTAATAATTAGTGACGTTGAACATTTTTTTCATATGCCTATTGGCCATTTGTATGTCCTCTTAGAAGAAGTGTCTATTGAGTTCTTTTGCCTATTTTTTAATTGGATTGTTTACCTTCCTGGTGTTGAGTTTTAGAAGTTCTTTTTAGCCTGACCAGGCGGTGGCACAGTGGATAGAGTGTTGGACTGGGATGTGGAGGACCCAGGTTTGAGACCCGAGGTCACCAGCTTGAGCGCGGGCTCATCTAGTTTGAGCAAAAAGCTCACCAGCTTGGACCCAAGGTCGCTGGCTCGAGCAAGGGGTAACTTGGTCAGCTGAAGGCCCGCGGTCAAGGCACATATGAGAAAGCAATCAATGAACAACTAAGGTGTCGAAACAAAAAACTGATGATTGATGTTTCTCATCTCTCTCTGTTCCTGTCTGTCTGTCCCTATCTATTCCTCTCTCTGACTCTGTCTCTGTCAAATAAAAAAGAAGTTCTTTTTAAATTTTGGTTATTAACCCTTTATCAGACCTTTTGATGAATATGTTTTCCCATTGTGTGGGTTGTCTTTTTATTTTGTTCATGGTGTCTTTTGCTGTGCAAAAGCTTTTTATTTTGATATAGTTCCACTTGTTCTTCCTGTCCTTTATTTCACTTATCCATGGAGATAAATCAGCAAAAATATTGCTGTGAGAGATATCAGAGACTTTACTACCTATGTTTTTTTTAAGATGTTTATGGTTTTAAAACTTAAATTTAAGTCATTTATCCTTTTTGAGTTTATTTTTGTGAATGGTGTAAGTTGGTAGTCTCATTTCATTTCTTTGCATGTACTTGTCCAATTTTCCCAACACAATTTATTAAAGAGACTGTCTTTACTCCATTATATGCTCTTACCTCCTTTGTCAAATATCAATTGACCATAAAGGTGTGGGTTTATTTCTGGATTCTCTGTTCTGTTCCATTTATCAGTGTGCCTGTTCTTATGCCAGTACCAAGCTGTTTTGTATACAATGGCATTGTATTATAACTTGATATCAGGAAGTGTGTTACTTCCCACTTTATTCTTCATTTTCAAGATTGCTGAGGCTATTCGTGTTCTTTTTTGGTTCCATATAAATTTTTGGAATATTGGTTCTATATCTTTGAAGTATGCAATTGGTATTTTAATAGGAATTGCATTAAATTTATAAATTGCTTTGGGTAATATAGACATTTTAATGATGTTTATTCTTTCTATCCATGAACACAGTATATGCTTCCACTTGTTTGTATCTTCGTTGATTTCTTGTATTAATGTTTTATGGTTTTCCACATACAAGTTCTTTACTTCCTTGGTTAAATTTACTACTAGGTACTTTATTTTTGTTGTTGTTGCACTAGTGAAGGAGATTGTTTCCTTAATTTCTTTTCAGACAGTTTATAGTTGGTGTATAAAAATGCCACTGATTTCCGAATATTAATTTTATATCCTGCCACCTTGCCAAATTCATTTATCAAGTTTAGTAGATTTTTGACTGAGACTTTAGGATTTTCTATGTACAGTATCATGTCATCAGCAAATAATGATAGTTTTACTTCTTTTTATCTAATTTGAATGCCTTTTATTTCTTCTTCTTGTCTTATTGCTGTGGCTAGTACTTCCAGCAGTATGTCAAATAAGAGTGGTAAAAGGGGGCACCTATGCCTTGTTCCTGATCTTAAGGGAATTGCTTTTCATTTTTGCTCATTGAGTATGATGTTGGCTGTTGGTTTGTCATAGATGGCCTTTATCATGTTGAGTTATGTTCCTTGTACTCCCACTTTGCTGAGAGTTTTGATCATAAATGAGTGCTGGATTTTATCAAATGCTTTTTCTGTATCTATTGATATAATCATGTGATTTTTCTTCTTCCTTTAGTTTATTTGATGAATAACATTGATTGATTTGCAAATATTCAACCACCCTTGCCACCCCAGAATAAATCCCACTTGATCATGATGTATGATTTTTTTCATGTATGGCTGGATCTGATTTGCTAATATTTTGTTGAGGATTTTAGCATCTCAGTTCATCAGGGATATTGACCTATAGCTTCTTTTTTTATTTGTAGTGTCTTTTCCAGGTTTTGGAATGAGGATTATGCTTGCCTTATAAAAGGAGCTTGGAAGTCTTCCGTCCTCTTGAATTTTTTGAAATAGCTTGAGAAGGATAGGTGTTAGTTCTTCTTTGAATATTTGCTAAAATTCGCCTGTGAAGCCATCTGGTCCAGAAATTTTGTTTGGTGAAAGTTTTTCGATAACTGTTTCGATTTCATTTGTTGTAATTGGTCTGTTTAGGTTTTTTGATTCTTCCAGATTTAGTTTTGGAGAAGATTATCTGTTTCTAGGAATTTATCCATTTCACGTAGGTTGTCCAATTTTTTGGCATACAGATCTTCGTAGTATTTTTTTACAATCCTTTGTATTTCTGCTGTGTCACCTGTTACTTCTCCACTCTAATTTCTAATTTTATATATTTAAGCCCTCTCTGTTTTTTCTTGATGAGTCTGGTTAAAAGTTCATCTATCTGTTTACCTTTTCAAGAAAACCAGCTCTTGGTTTTATTGATCTTCTGTATTGTTTTCTTAGCCTCTATGTCATTTATTTCCACTCTGATCTTTATTATTTCTTTCCTTCTACTTCCTCTGGGCTTTATTTGTTGTTCTTTTTCTAGTTCTTTTAGATTCAGGGTTAAGTTGTTTATCTGAATTTTTTCTTAAGGTATGCCTTTAATGCTATGAACTTCCCTCTCAGGGCTGCTTTTGCTTTGTTCCATAAATTTTGAGTTGCTGTATGTTCATTTTCATTTGTTTCAAGGAAATTTTTTATTTCTTCCTTGATCTCATTGTTAATCTATTTGTTATTTAATAACATGCTATTTAGCCTCCAAGTGTTTGAATGTTTTTCAGTGTTCCTATTGTGGTTAATTTCTAGTTTCATGCCATTGTTTGTGATCAGAGAAGATGCTTGATATGATTTATCTTCTTAAATTTATTGAGACTCTTCTTGTGTCCTAACATATGGTCTATCCTAGAGAATGTACCATGAGCACTTGAAAAGAATGCATATTCTGCTGCTTTGGGGTAAAAGGTTCTGAAGATATCTGTTAAATCCAGTTGATCTAGCGTGTCCTTTTAGTCTGCTGTTTCTTTGTTAATTTTCTGTCTGGAGGATCTATCTATTGATGTTAGTGGGGTATTAAAATCCCCTACTATTATAGCATTGCTGTTGATCTTTCCCTTTATGTGCATCAACATCTGCTTTATATATTTAGGTACTCCTTCATTCATCTATTGATGGATACTCAGTTGCTTCCATATCTTGGCTATTGTAAATAATGGTGCATTAAACATATGGATGTATGTCTTTTGATTTAGTGTTTTGGGTCTCTTAGCATAAATACCCAGAAATGGAGTTGCTGAGTTCTTCTTTGTCTCTCGTTATAGCCTTTGTCAAAGTTTATTTTGTCTGGTATAAGTATCGCTACCCCTGCTTTTTTTGTTTTATTTTGCTTCCATTTTCATGAAATATCTTTTTCCATCCCTCTACTTTCAGTTTGTGTGTGTGTCTTTTGATATAAAGTTGTGTGTGTTGTAGACAGCATATGTAAGGGTCTTGTTTTATTATTCAGTCACCATATGACTTTTTTTGTGACAGAGACAGAGAGAGAAAGAGAGACAGACAGATAGGGATAGACAGGAATAGAGAGAGATGAGAAGCATCAATTCTTTGTTGCAGCAGTTTAGTTGTTCATTGACTGCTTTCTCATATGTGCCTTGAGCAGAGAAGGGAGGAACAGCAGACAAAGTGACCCCATGCTCTGTCTCAAGCTGATAAGCCTTCCTCAAACCAGAAGACCCCATCTCTAGTTGGCAACCTGAGAGTTTTGAACCTGTATCCTCTGTGTCCCAGTCTGATGCTCTATCTACTGTGCCATTGCTTAGTCAGGCATCATATGACTTTTGATTGGACTATTTAATTCATTTGCATTTAAAGTAATTGTTCATAGATATGTCTTTATTGCCATTTTATTATTTATATTTTTATCTGTGTATTTTATTCTTCTTAAAGAAGACCCTTTAACATTTCTAGAAATATTGGTTTGGTGGTAATGAACCCCTTTAGCTTTTTCTTGTCTCATGCTGCTCTTTATCTGTGCTTCAGTTCTAAATGATAGATATGCTGGGTAAAGTAATCTTGGTTGTAGGTCCTTACTTTTCATTACTTTGAATATTTTACACCATTCCTTTCTGGCCTGCAAAGTTTCTGTTGAGGAAGCTGACAGTCTTATAGGAGCTCCCCTGTAGGCAACTAACTGTTTTTTCTTGCTCCTTTTAAGGTTCTCTATTTGTCTTTAACCTTTGGTATTTCAATTATGATGTATCTAGGTGTGATCCTCTTTGGGTTTATCCAATTTGGGACTCTCTTTGCTTCTTGGGCTTGTGTGTCTATTTCCTTTACCAGGTTAGGAAAGTTTTTCAACATTATCTTTTCAAACAGGCTTTCAATTTCTTGCTCTCACTCTTCTCCTTCCAGCACCCCCATGATGAAAATGTTGGTATGCTTAAAATTGTCCCAGAGGCTCCTCATACTATCCTCTATTTTCTAAATTATTATTTTTTTCTTTATGTTCTGATTGGGTGTTTTCTGTCTCCTTATATTCTAAATTGCTGATTTGATTCTCAGCTTCATCTACTCTACTGTTGATTTTCTGTAACTTATTCTTCCTTTCAGTTAGTGTATCCTTCATTTCTGATTGGTTTTTTATTATGATTTCCATGTCCTTTTTTATGCTATTGAAGTTCTCACTAAATTCATTGAACATACTTATAACTATTGTTTTGAACTCTATATCTACTAGTCTGCTTGCCTCCATTTTACTTAGTTCTTTTTTCTGCAGATTTCTCCTGTTCTTTCATTTGGGATATTTTTCTTTTTCTTCTCATTTTGGCAGCTTCCCTATGTTTGTTTCTATATACTAGGTACAGCTGCTACGTCTCCCAGACTTGGTGGAGTGACTTTATGTAATAGCTGTCCTGTAGGGTTCAGTGGTGCAGCCTCCCTGGTCACCAAGCTGTGCTCCCAGTGTGACCCCTGTGTGGGTTTTGTGCACGGTTCTATTATAGTTGAGCCTTGATTACTGTTGGCATATCACTGGGAAGGATTGACCCCCAAGCCAATTGGCTTTGAGGACTGGCTGCAACTAAAGCAGAGAAGCTGCTGTGCCACATCCATCCCACAGAGTGGGACTTGCTTCAGGAGAATTTGGTGCCTGCCAAGTCCACCCCTTGAATGCGTCACTTGTGGAGGTGGTAGGATTATAATACAGCACAGTCTGAAGCTGTCCACCAGGTGCTCTAGCTCTGGAGCCTCCTGGAAGGTCCAAGGTCAGCCACCACCTGTGCCTTACGTATGGCCCCTCAGCATGAGCTACAGAGCAATCTGCAAATGGCTGCTACTTGTGCTGGGTTTGGAGATACCCAGAAGAGGCTAAGTGATATCACCTTCTTAACTATTTAAGAGCAACACTGTATCTTTTCAGGCATCTTTCAGAAAGCAAGTGCCATACTGGTTGTATTATGTTGCTCACTGTCTACAAATTATAATAAAATATTCTCAGAGTTTATAGTTGTATTTGCCATATTCTTCTACTGAAAAATTGATTATCCCTGCCCTCAGAAGGAAGAAACAACACAGGTAAGTGAAAATCCCACAAATCAGCTACAAAATATGAGGATATGGTGATAATCTCATTACCAGAGAAAGACTCTGGAGCCCCTGGGTGACATCAGGTAAGCTAATTATTGCATGGTTAATGTTGGGAAGGAAACTCAGTATCAGATGTGTGCAATGTGGTGGGCCCTGTGCAGGACACTTCACAAATACCATCACATTTAGTCTTCATAGGAATCCCAAAAAGCTAGTATTATAATTATCCCCTTTCATAGGTGAGGGAAGTTAGGCTCAGAGAGCTTAAAGAATACACTTGAAGTTACAGAGCTACACATGGAATAGTTGTGATGTATGTATCTCCAGAGCTGTAGTCTTTCCACTACCTTATGTTACAAAAAGGTAAGAAAACCTGCTGCAACATAATAAGCAACCAATGAAAATATCTGCCTCCTAATACATGGCTTCTGCCTCTAAGAAGTTACATCTCAGCGGCTGCAGAGCTGTGTGGTTCATGTCATTAGCAGCAGCACGTAGTACACCCACAAGAAGACAAGGCATGTGACCTGCAGAGTTAGATGTGTCTGATCCTTACAGTCACATTTCACAGGCTCATAGGGAGTTGGGAGCATGCGACATGTGTGGGAATTCCTGCCTTACTTAATCACCCTGACATTGCATAACAGCTATGATACTTCCAACAGCATGGCACGCTAACTGTCAAAAAAAATGATAATAAAAAGAAAAACAAAGTTGGCAGTCAGATGACTGTTGAAAAATCAAATTTTCACTGTCTATTACAAAAACCAGAACTCACAGAAGCTGCTACCTTAAATTTTGCAGGGTGTTAAGCTCTAAAGAAACATGTAACATTACACATACCATCCTGAAATACAGCCCCAAATGGGAGATACACAGTTAGTTTAGAGGATTACGTGCTAAAACTTTAATGTCCTCACCTTAACACCTTAACACATTTCATTCATGAATCATACAGCTTAAACCTGATCAAGTACCAAATAACGCAGACACAGAGAACATCAAATCACACAGAAACCACCACCATCGTCACCAGCTTACATTTGTGAAGTGGCCTTGTTCCTGCTGCTCCTGCATTCCTTCCTCACCACCTTTCAACCCACTCCTCACCAGCCAGACCCTCTTCTTGACACACATACCTGAGTGTGATGTACTCCAAATCAAAACCTTACCATTGTTCCCTGAATAAAGTTAAAAATCGTGACCATAGCCAGCACCCTCCTCAGCCTGATCACGCCTCACTCTCCATCACAGCCACTAAGGTCTACATTGCCTTTCTGTTAATTCCCTGACCACACCAGCCTGCTTTAGGTTCTTACCACATACCATGTTCTCACCTAAATCGTGATCATCCCCTGGAGCCCCAGCCCACCACCTTAACTCAGATAATTCCTTTTCATCCATCACATTTCTGCCAAAATGTCACTCTTTCAGAATAGCCAAATTAGGTGTCCCTGTTATATTTTCTCATAGTACCAAAATGTTTCACTTTCAAACAATTACAGCCGAAATGTAAAAACTAATTATTTAAGTCTGTTTTTCCAGCCCTGGCTGATTGGCTCAGCTGTAGAGTGTTGGCCCGGTATGTGAAAGGAAATCCCAGGTTCGATTCCCAGTCAGGGCACATAGTAGAAGTGAACATCTTCTTCTCTACCCATGCCCCTCCCCCTTCTTTCTCTCCTCTTCCCACAGCCATGGTTCAAAATGGTTCAAGCAAGTTGGCTTTGTGCACTGAGGATGGCTCCATGGCCCTGACTTGGGTGCTAAAATAGCTCGGTTGCTGAGCAACAGAGCAGCAGCCTCAGATGGGTAGAGTACCCCCAGGTAGGGAGCTTGCCAGGTGGATTCCAGTGGGGGCACATATGGGAGTCTGTTTCTGCCTCCCTGACTCTCACTTAATTTTTTTTAAGTCTGTTTTTCCTACTAGAATGTAAACTCCATTACAGCAAGAGATGATGACTATCTTATTCATTTCTATATTCCTAAGTGCCTTCTACATGAAGTTGTTCATTCAGTATTTGTTGAATAAATAAATGAATGAGTATGGTTACCCTTTCCCTTAAAGATTTTGTTTTCTAATAATCTAGGGATAACCTAAATCAGGTTTTCTTCCAAATTGAAAGTCTGTTTCTACATATCAAATTATCACTCCTAGATCACAGTATGACCCACCAATTCTCATCAAGCAGATGCTCCCTCCACTGTCATACTTCTGTCATAGCATCTCAGTGGCAAGATGGCTTTTGTGGCACCAGCACATGGGTTATAAGCACAGTATTCATGTCCTCAGCATGACACCAATCATAAGAAGCATTATTTTTTTTGTTTTGGACAAAATTAGCCATTCAATAACTATCTATTGCATTGGAACCTGAGAGTTGAAGATCTATAAAATAGCTCGACATTTTATAACTAAAAGTTTAGTTTATAATGGAAATGGAAGCTAGTTAAGAAAACAAGTATTTCAAACTCAAACATGATTTTTGTAATATGTCATTTTAAATGATAATGTTATAAAATTAATGACTTTAGCATTATAAATATACACTATATACTAACCTTTTTCGTTTCCATGTATGTGGGGGTAGGTGGAAGAGGGTAAAGGGGGGGAAACTGGTGATGAACAAAGACTTGACTTGGGGTGATGAACACACAATTCACTGTACAGATGGTATATATAGAATTGTGCACCTGAAACCTGTGTAATTTTTTAACCAGTGTCACCCAGTAAATTCAATAGAAAGGAAAAAAAATGTATACCAGGTTGACTAAAAACTTTCAAGGTATATTTTTAATGAAGAAATATGAATTTTTTCCTTAAATCTGATATTGCTATACATTTGTGCATGGTGATTTTTAACCTAGAAATAAATAGTATTCCAGGTTAAGATTTAGGTTAAGATAAAAGATGTTTTTATATATAAAGCATCTTTGCTAAAGTTTGTTTTATTTGTTCGTTGAGAAAATACCTTGATCTTTGTTAAAATCTACCTCTAACCTCTTAAATCAAGACCAAGACAAAACAGCACTCCGAGAGTGCTTTTTATGGAGCAGAAAATTCTATTTTTATCCCAAGAATCTGGAGACTCAGAGAAGGATATAAAGTGTGGGCAGTGTTGCAAACCGGTTTCTAGCCCACAGAACGCTGCACTATCCATATATGTAGTAGTAACCATGGCAGAGTCTACAGATATATCATTGAAGTACAGTGATGGAGAGACAGAAATATGAAAACAGCAATTAAGAGCAAAGTTACTACTTTCTTCTTAGTATATATCCTAAAAGTATTTATCAGTACTGCAGTTAATTGCCAAGTGCTAAAATAATGACACAAAATGACAGGGGAAAATGCATAGAAATGAAGGACAAGCTTCTAAAGGAGTTAAGGCAGTAACCAAGCTGGGTAGAAGAGAAACAGCAATGCCCCAGTCTTTATTATGTTCTGGTGGTACTCCACGATCTAAAGTGCAGGCTTGAAACTGCGCTGAAAGTGACAAAGTGAGATATGAAAAAACAAGCTCCGCAGCTGTGACAATTTCAGGAAAGGAATTCATGCAGAAGATCATTTAAGACTAAGAGAGAGAAAGACAAGACCAACAGGTGCCCGTGTGCACTTGTGCACACACATAAACACATGTAGAGCACAAGTAGGCCAGCAAGTCTGTGATGTCCAACACCTGCACATAAACCCTCCCCTGCTCCCACCCCAACGCCATCAGGGAGCCAAGGCTCCCTGTCTTCCCCATGCGGCAAAGATTTAGTGTCCACCACTCCAAAAGTATGTCCAGGAGCCCCCTCTGTTAGTATTCATGCATGCATCATACCTGTTTAGCATCTGCTGACATGTTGGCTTGGGTCAGCTGCCAGACATGCCACAATGATAAGAATGATTAGAGACCAGAAAGGTGCTGATTAAAGCAGAGTTTCCTCTCTCTTTCTCCCTCCCTATTTTTGATCCACACATTTGAAGCCCTGAAGGGTTCCTTTGCCTTTCCTGGAACTATGTAACCAACAACAGTTTTGGGATCTACCAAAGTAAGTTCTTATCAAATGGCTTATCTGTGGGTTTGTCTTCCATATAAAATATGATTCACTCTCAGGATCAAACAATTTAACTAAAAATTTGTCTGCACTGCAGTTTCCTCCTACAGGACCATGATTCACATCTCCTACAAGTTCAAGTCAGCCCAGGTCTCTTTGCTAGGATGTGGTTCATTGTTGCCATCCTGTCAGAGTTCCTGTGTAGATAAGGAAAGAAAAACTGACGATAAAGGGTGGGAGCTGGCATTAACGCGCCATTGGATGTTACTGAAAAATCAGATAATGTGAGAATCTTAGCTCTTATTCCTAGTTGAGTCTGGTTTTATCACTTCTCAGTTTAAGCAGCTAGTTGCTGCCCAAATCACAGATGGGATTAACTGTCACTCTGCTATTGTCAGTTAACACTTTTGAGTTTTGAAGTTTTTTCACTCTTAAAGCTAACCTTAAAAATGCAGTTTGTTCTAGGAAGAACCACACCTTACAGCTTCATTAGATTATAATTCAATGTTCAAGACCTGGAAAGGTCAGATACTGAGATAAGTAGGTCAAGAAACACATCATGCCTGCTTCCCCTTTTTCCCCCCTAGTTATGGTCAGATTATGCCACCATTCATTGTGAGACTTCAGGTGGATTGCTTAACTGCACAGAGCTCAGAATGTCACACAATCATCAAACCTATTCACTGTACACAAAGAAAGTACCGATGGTAATTTTAGAACATATAAAACATGGTATTTACTTTGATCTTTGAAAGTCACATAGCACAAGGAGTATAGTGCCATAAAAGATAAAGGGAAAGGCAAGGTAATATTTATAGCAGGAGAGATGAGTGTACATTGAAAAAGTGTGCAGGCACTGGCTGGTGGTTCAGTGGATAGAGCATTGGCCCAGCATATGAACATCCTGGGTTCGATTCCCAGTCAGGGCATACAAGAGAAGTGACCATCTGTTTCTCTCCTTCTCCCTCTCCCCTTTCTCTCCTTCTTTCCCTCCTGCAGCCAGTGGCTTGATTTGGTTTGAGCCTTGGGTCTGGGTGCTGAAGATGGCTCAGTTGGTCTAAGTGCAGCCTCATATGCTAAAAACAGCTTTGCTGATTCAAGCATCAACCCCAGAAAGGGGTTGTGGATGGATCCCGGTCAAGGCACATGTGAGAGTCTGTCTCACTATCTCCCCTCCTCTCAGTTAAAAAAAAAAGAAGAAAGTGTTCTTCATATAGCATTTTAGTTAAATATTTCAATGTTACAAGTAATAAATGAATATATTTGTATATGCACAAGACATATGAGACAATGAAGCATAGTTCCTATATTTATAGTCAGACAGTTTTGGGGTCAAATTTCAACACAGTCTGCTGGTCATGTGACCTTGGACAAGTCAATTTATTCTGTAGCTCAGTTTTTTTACCTGTCAAACAGGGACTAAATTGGCTTTGGTCATTAATAGGTGCCCCACAAACTAGTAACAACTGTAGAATAAAATGTGTTGATCTTCTGAGAATGCCTGGAAGGAAACAGCCTCAAATGCAATCATGTGATGGATTTATTCCTTCATCTATCTTATTACTCACCAAGCATTTATTAAAACCTACTGTGTGATAGGAATGATTCTAGAGTTTTAACATTCCTGATTAATTAAGGGAGCAAGAAATATACACAGATAATCATGGTGCAATGAGTTAAGTGCCAGACAAGAGGAAATCAGAGCTACTTCTCAGAAGAGGTCCCATGAGGGCTGGGCTGTGAATGTTGAGAAGAAGTAAGCCAGGGGGTCACAGGGATGAACTGTTATATTCCAAGAAGGCAACAGTCAGTAAAAAGGAGTGGCTGTGGAAAGAGCATGGGGACTAGTGTGGTCTTACTCGTGTGTGCAAGTCCGGGACTGAGTGCACTATCTGGTGCATACTGGCTGCTCAGTAATGCATAGAATTGAGAAGGAAAAGTAAAACTAGTCCAGGTCTAAGAGTCAGATGAAGGATCCAAGAAGAATTAAAAAGACTGAGATTGATATAATAAGAAGTATAGTTATGAGATGAAGGGAATAACAAAGACCCATGTTTGCCAACAGACAGTGGTGTTAGGGAGGGGCCACTGGCCATGGAATGCAGGTGCTTCCTACATGATTCCCCTTTAGCCACTAGCTGCTTGCATGGCCTTGAGTAAGTCACCTCCATATTTCTCAATTCCAGATTCCACAGCCTCAAAACTCAGAGAACTGAACCCACAGAGCTCCAATTTTCTTCCAGTTCTGTTTCATTTAAAAAACATCTGTTAACTTTCTACTCAGTGCTGGGCACTATACTATCCACAAGGGATCCAAAGATGAGTAAGATATTATGCAGGTTATCCTCTACTGGCTATGCCTGCATGCTCAGATTCATTGCATCCCTTTTCTGCCTTATTCTGTTCTCCAGGAGCACAATGCCCCCTGCACCACCCAGACATCCTGGGCCTTCTGGTTGTCCATTAATTTCACACAATGGGAGCACTTGTGGAAGGTTGGAAAGTGCAGGAGAGAGGTGTTGGTTGTAAAGAGTTTGTGCTCCCTGTTTGCTTCATCTCTGATGGCTGGCCATGATTACTTTTTTTCACAATCACTGCTCCTGCCTGGCAGCTAGCTCCCCTTCCATGGCTTCAGCCAGCTTTGGGATTCAGTAATATGAGTTCCCCTAAGCTCCTCTAGGCCAAAATATGCCTGTGACTTCTTACGTTTGCTAGTACCAAAGTCCCTCAACTATCTTTAAACCTGCCCTCAATGATTCTGTATAATATTTTCATTAATATTTTTTTTAATTTTCCATTGATTTGAGAGAGAGAGAGAGAAGCATCAACTTGCCATTCCAATTAATTGTTCCATTTAGTTGTGCATTCATCGATTGCTTTTCATATGTGCTCTGACCACGGATCAAACCCACGACCTCAGTGCATCAGAACGATGCTTTATCTACTGAGCCACCCACAGCCAAGGCCTGAAATTTCTTCAGTTAAACCAGGTGAATGGAATTCTATTTACTGTGGGTTGTTAACTGATACAAATTCTAGAGTGCAACTGAGGAGGCAAAATAATCAACATGTCACTTTGTCCCAATATAAAATACTAGGAGGGGAAGTGCTGAACAGCTGAAGCAGTGAGACTTGCAGGGAGCATCTATGGAAGGGGCCAGGAACCTTTTTGGCTGAGAGAGCCATGAACGCCACATATTTTAAAATGTAATTCCATGAAAGCCGTACAATATGTTTAACACTAAATACAAGTAAATCTATGCATTTTATGTAAGACCAACATTTTTAAAGTACAATAAGTCTCTGAATTCTTTTTAGTAACGTTATGCTGTTGCTAACCAATGATGAATACTTCTTACTATTAATGTGACTTCTGGTGCGGCATGGTTTTGCTGATCGCTGTGTAGTCTGGATGATACATGATGAGGTTAAGCTTCATGCAGGCATTGAGACTTCCATCCGTTAAACATGATCATAGTTGGTCTGAACGTTCTTCAGATATGAGAAAGACTGCTCACATGCATATGTAGAGCCAAACATTGTCAGTACAGCAATACTCACACGCTGCAGTGTGTGGTACGTGATGGGAAGCGCGTTCCAAGTTTTGACAGCTGGTCCGCAGGTTGAAGTTTTTCATTTCTCCCCACTTGTGTTTGCTCACCAACTCTGCTTGCTGCTGTGCAAGTGTTTCCAAATCTTCATTCTGCGACTTGAACTTATTCACCCACATGTCTGACGCCTTCAGGTCAGCAGCTTGTAGCTCAAAATCTCTGATGGAGACACCAGACATGTAACTCAGGTCGGCGCTGTCCACTGCACACTTGTGTGGATGGGTGATGAACTTAAAAAGTTGAGTGCGCTCGTGAAATTCTCCAAAGCGCACTTTGAATGCTACAGGAAATTAGATGTGAAGCCCGCTAGCTGCTGGAGATCAAGATGTTGAGCAGGGTCACTTGCTGTGCATGCATCTTTAAACTCTCTCAGTTTTTCAAAGTGTAGTAAACGACCTGTTTCAATGTCGGCGATGAAGAGTTCCAGCTTGTTTTCAAATGCAAACACTGCTTGTTGAAGGGATAAGACTGCATTTCCAACACCTTGCATTTTCACATTGAGCTGGTTCAGATGCTCAGTCATGTCCATGAGATAGTAGAACTTCAGGAGCCACTCAGTGTTAGCTATCTCAGGATGCTCGACGTTTTCCATTTCAAGAAAAGTCCGGATTTTGCTCAGACAAGCCGAGAAATGGCTGAGCACCTTCCCTCTTGACAATCAACGCACATTGCTGTGCAGAAGCAGACCAGGATAATTATTCCCAACTTCATCCATCAATGTTTTAAACTGGTGATCATTTTAAGCTCAGGCAACAATAAAGTTGACCACCCAAATGACCAGCGACATCACCTCACCAAGCTGCTCACCACACATCTGAGCACAAAGCACCTCCAGATGTAGGATGCAGTGAAAACTTAGGATGGGTATCTTTTCATGTTCATAAGAAGCGCTACGAATCCTCTGTTTTTCTCCACCATGCACTGAGCACCTCAGTACACACCGAAATAAGTTCATCCATCAGTAGATTTTGTTCTTTAGTGAACTCACTGAAAGACTTGAATAAATCCTCACCTCTTGTTGTCTCTTTCATAAGCGAAACAGTAAGACTTTCCTCCTGTAGTGTGCAATATGCAATCACGCTGAACTGGGATAAATGGCTTACGTCTGTTGACTCATCCAAAGCAAGAGAAAAGAATGGTGCTGCATTTATGTCCTTCACTTGTGTTGCCTCAATTGGATTTGCCATCATGATGGTACGATCGTGAACAGTTCTTGCTGACAGAGGCATGTCTTTTATTTGTTTGATTATCTTGGCTTTATTCGAAAAATTGTCAAAAAATTTATTGGCAACATCAAGCATGAATGTTTTGACATACTCCCATCTGTGAATGACTTTCCATTTCTCACAATTGCTAAAGCACCAGCAAAGCTAGCTGAATTCCAGTCACTTTGTTGGGTCCGAACACTGAGTTGCTGCTGACTAGCTTGCACTCTGCACAGTAGCTCTTGACATGCTTTCTTCCTGCTGTCCCCTGCTGAATATTTTGATGCAAATGTAGTATGACATGTGTTAAAGTGCCGCTTTATATTTGACCATTTCATCAATGAAATTTTATCATTGCATATTAGACACACTGCAGAACCTGCTCTCTCCACAAAGGTGACTTCCTCTGTCCATTCCTGCTGAAAAGTACAATACTCCTCATCTTTTTTTCTTTTAGCCATCTTCTTTGTCAAAAGGGTTTCTGCAATTAGCTAGCTGACTACTTGATTAATAGGAGGGAAATTTACTTCCTGACCTCACAATGACCCGTGTATGTTATGCATTATCCAATAAAAATTTGGTGTTGTCCCATAGAACAGCTGTGTTTGGCTCCAGTCACCTGCAACCATGAACATGAGCGGTAGAAAATGAATGGATTGTAATATATGAGAATGTTTTATATTTTTAACATTATTATTATTTTTATTAAAGATTTGTCTGTGAGCCATTGCAGCCATCAAAAGAGCCACATCTGGCTTGCGAGCCATAGGTTCCCGACCCTGGTTTATGGAGAATCTCTGGATCAGGATGCAGGAACTACCAGTGGAAGAATAAATTTGTCGGAGTTCACTGTTGGTGTTTATAAGATTGCTATTTCTGTTTTATTAAGAACAATTTTCCAGATGTACAGACAAGGGGAAATAAAGACTGCTATAATAGAATAAAGAGTAGCATATAACAGAACATAGCTGTGGGAGGACAGATATATTCTCAGCTGGGAATTTCAGCAATTGTATTTTTGTTATTTTATGTAAATCGATAATTTTTAGTGTTATTTCTTGAAAAACATGCAAGCTCTATAAAAAAAAGACAAATTCTTTCTTTGGTTTAAAAAGTTACCTGGGAAACAAAAATTAATAAAACCAACAACTTCTACACCAAAGTCAATTAAATTTTTTCTCAACCCCTTGATACTTAACATCATGATTCCATAGGCTGGGACAACTCCTAACTTTCTCTACTGCCACTAACACTGTTGTAGAGAACACAAGAACTTCCTTTGTGGTCTTCAAGGGGCAGATGTTCTCTGGCTCATTATTGATATGAGTAGAGTTGTTATGAGTAGAGGGGGAGGATGTACATTGCATCACAGAAACAGCTATATGACAAGCTGGCATGCAAAGAGAAACCAGCAAAATAGAAATTAGGTCTCTGTCCTACATCATATCAGAGAGATGGCTCCAAGACCTTGAGGTCGTGTGACCTTTTTTTCACTAAAATGGGATAAAGAATCTTATCAGAAACCCATTCACTCAAGGGAACTCAGAGGTCAAGGGAGAATAGAGACGTGTATAACAGAAATACATTATATCAAAAACCCCTGAATAGATCTTAGGTAGGTTACCAAATCACCCTCAGCCTCTGTTTCTTCATTCATAAACCAGCATTAGTGACACTTCATGAGTTATTGGAAGATTTAAATGAAATCATGTAAGCAAGACTTGGTCTAGGTTGTGCCATGGAGTTGGCCTGCAATTCGGCAGCTACTCTTAGCTGGTATCATTCCAGTGTCCTGGCCTCAGACAATCTCCTAGAGCAGTGATTTTCAACCTATTTCATCTCATGGCATACATAAATTCATTACTAAAATTCTATAGCACATCAAAAAATATGCTTTTTGCCAATCTGACCAAAATAAAAAGTATAATTTTGATTCATCACATTAGATGGCTATTGTTGTGTTGGCTGTTACCATTTTTTTATTTGACCAACTATGAGAAAAGGGGTCGGTGCCCCTGACTAAATCATGTTATTGCAGCACACTGGTTGAAATCATTGCCTTGGAGGACTAGTTGAGGCTATACCCAAGAAGTTTGAGATGGTCCAACATAATCTAAGTCATTTTCAATTCAGAAAAAATATATGTAACCCCAACCTTCAGAGGTTTCAAGTCATATTTTGAGGGGGTTACAAAGTTGTGACTGCTTCAAAATCACCTCTCACTCAGCCAGGCAAGTAAACAGCTTCTCCTCCTAACTAGCTTGAAATTTCCATCATTAATTATTCCTTGAGGCTTGCACAAATGAATGAATAGTGTGACCAGACCTCTTATACTTTTTGTTTATCTACTTGCTTATTACCTTTCATCTATCTATTGATCTATCTATCTATCTATCTATCAATATATCTATCCTATCTAGCTAGCTAGCTATATGTATTTATTTCACACACATACAAACACCAATACCAGCCAGTTACCTGATGGCACCAGAAATGACTGAATTACAGTGATTTGACCACAAATTTCATATTTCTCAACCATCTTTCCCCCTAACCTGTTCTCAGCATCTTACTCAGCACCCATTTCACTGTGCCTCACTGAATCCACTCTGTGAACTATCTCAACTCACATACTTTCCTCTTATAATCCAAGAAGCTCCACCCACCACCTCTGGTGTTTTTTTTTTTCCCTTTCAGAGTGGAAAGTAGAACCCTAAGGGAAGCAAAACCACATGATAAGAAGAAAGAAGAAAAGTTCTAGAGCATTAGGTTGAAATTAAACTGATAAAATCACTTAAACTGCCATTTTAATAAGCTTAATAAATTAGCCACTCAAGGAAATCTAGAGTTAAATATCTTTATTGCCTGAAACAAAAAGTGAAAAAACATTATGGGAACTTAAAGGGTGAAAGGAGACATTTTGGGGGAAAGGGCCTTTCATCAATGACATACACCCTCTCCCCATCATGATGTTTACCTGTTTACCTCTCCATGAAGTTGATGTTACCATGAGAAGAGTATTAGTAGGGTAGATTTATAAACCCATCATCTTGTAGCTCATGCTAAGAATTATAAGATGTCAATCTAATCAGATTTAAAAGCAGTTTAATATAATAATCACAATTTCTTGAGTCTAACACCTATAACTTAAATGTTTAACAGCAGAGCTGGGATGGTGTATAATAGATACTCAAGAGATGTCCGTTAAACAAATGGTCTGGCAGAGGAAAAGCCAAGCCATCCCTTGGAGACCCTCAGTTTTTTGTTTTTTAAGCCATGAAGACCCAGTGACCCACAACATAAACAATTCTGCATATGCACATGCAAGTTGTATCTTGTTCTAGATAGGGAATCCAATGCATTCTGAGTTTCTAGGGGAAACCATGGACTACAAGCAAGGTATCAGGTCTCAGGCTGCTGAGCGGAGCCTCCTACTCCCACTATGATGAAGGCAGTGAAGGTTTCTCAGCTGTGGAGAAAAGCGAACCTACTGAAGTATACAATATCAAAACCATATGCTTTTAAGATGAACAACCACAGACACAGCCTCTGTTTGGGGAAAAAAGGAAAAAATTAAGTCTTATTAAAACTAAATTCCCAGCAGATTTTCAGATGTGCTCAGCAATGTACAAATGATCACTGGATCAGCCCTTCAAGACAGAGGTCTTTGCTCCTGCAGCACTCTCTTCCCAAGCTGACACAAAATGATTTTTAAATGTTTGTATTCCCTATCAATGCAGGAATACATTTTAGAGAGACTTCAAACAATATGCATTGTTACAGGGCTAAAAAGCTGACCACATCTGCAGGCGAAGGAGCAAGCAATACTAACTTAGTAGGCAGAATTTGTGTTTTCTCCCACGACTTTTAACTTCAAGAATCTGAATAAATACAAAGTTATTCTAACCTTTGATCTACAAAGATTAACCATAGAAAATCAGAAGTGATATATTTTATGACAAATGCAGAAGCTTGTTAGCAACTGTCTTCGAATTCTTTGCAGTGACTACAGTGCTAGTACCATAGTAAGCACTCAATAAATAATTGTTGATTGAACAAGGCAACTTTCTTCTCTGGAGCCACCAAGTTTACTACTTTTCACAACATTCAGTGGCAGGATCAATCTATAGCAATGGTTAAACTCTCTCCTCATTCCAGCTCATCCTCTAGTCTATCAAGTCATTTTTGCACAGAATTCTTTCCATGACTGTGCTACTTTCTGATGAATGAGTAAATTAAAGCCAGGAAAAAGGTCAAGGATATTGTTCAATCCAATGACAGAGTGGGAGTTCCATTAAGAACTTAAACTGCAAATCTATTTTCCTATGCAGTGAGGATGGTTCTAAAAGCACTGGCTTATCACACCTGCTATGTCTCCCATATTCCCACATATCCACCAATATCACTGCAGCCCTTGAGAATGAGAACCCTAATAAACAAAGACAGTGAGTGACTCAGAGAACCCATAAGTTCTTCTGGGCCCAAGGGCCTTAAGGAAGAAAAAGTTCAATATCAGTGTAAGAATAGCATGCTTTTAACTCCATCTTCCTAACATCTCCTAGGGTAGAGGTAGAGAATATTGGGAAAAAAGACTGAATTTTAAGAATAATTTGAGCCCCTTAATGTTATAAGCATTCCTCAAATCTCAGGAGAAAACAAAAGTGAAAAAGATATCTTTTAAGTAAATATTTTCCAGTCCACAAAATTTTTTCATGCAAAATGTACTGCATTTTTTAAGGCTTCCAGTGGATCTCTTCTTCATTGTTAATTACAAGGATACTGTCTTCACCTTTGGGTTTTGGTATCTCTCTAGACCACCAATATAATTAGTGCCTCCTGAATTTTTCTGAGTAATTTCCTAAAAATTAACTGTGTTGCCTTTAAACCTAGCAAAACTCATCCTTTAATTATGCATTTATTCAGTAAATATTTACTTGGCACCAGCAGTATCAAGTCACTGAACCAGGCACCACTGTGCATGTAAGGAGAAGACACAGTCTGCCATGAAAATTAGAAGGGTGTACTTCCATTACCACCCATCCCAGAAATACAGAAATACATTTGTATTTCAAATAAGAGGAATATTATACAGGAGAATAAGTTACACAGGTGATGGAAGAACAAGAAGCCCATTGGGGGATGGTGAAGCAATCTGGAACTAAAGCATAGCAAGCACTACCGCCATCCCTAGGCAGAAAGATGAGGAGACTGTGTCCCTGAAACCCAAGGGCAGGGCCACCCATCAAAAGTTGGAATGATCAAATGGGAGTTAAAGCCTCAAAGGAGATACAGCTCCCCTGGAGACACCTACCAAGGCCGAGAGGTGGGGAAAAGACCCTGGCTCCTTATGCAAGTAACTCCCAGTATAAAACCTTCCCAGATGTCAACAGTTGACACACCAGTGTGGGCTGCACTGTCCGCATGTGCAGCCCCTATGACACAGGGCACAGCAGGGACAGACGAGGACTGGATTTGAGAACAAGCAGGCCATACGTAAAGAACTATGACACCTGTGAAAGAGC
Organism: Rhynchonycteris naso; assembly: GCA_037038555.1. Taxonomy (NCBI): domain Eukaryota; kingdom Metazoa; phylum Chordata; class Mammalia; order Chiroptera; family Emballonuridae; genus Rhynchonycteris; species Rhynchonycteris naso. The sequence goes on along the minus strand of CM072999.1, from coordinate 79,079,568 downwards.
CAAATACAAATTAGCAACATAAAAAAAACAAAGTAAAATAACCTTACAATAACTGCCTTGACTGACCAGGTGGTGGTGCAGTGGTAGAGTGTCAGCCTGGGATGCAGAGGACCCAAGTTCAAAATCCCAAGGTTGCCAGCTTTCGTGCGGACTTATCTAGTTTGAGCATGGGTTCACCAGCTTGAGCACAAGGTCGTTGCCTTGAGCATGGGATCATAGACATGACCCCCTGGTCACTGGCTTGAGCCCAAAGGTCGTTACCTTGAGCACAGCGTTGTTGGTTTGAGCAAAGGGTCACTCACTCTACTGAAGCCCAACTCGGTCAAGGCACATATGAGAAAGCAATAAATGAACAACTAAAGTACTGCAACAAAGAACTGATGCTTTATATCTCTCTCCCTTCCTGTATGTCTGTCTTTGTCTGTCTCTCACTACATCTATCTCTGCCTCTCTCACTAAAAAATAAATAAATAAATAAATAAATAAATAAATAACTGCTTTGACACGGTTAAAACAAGAAATCATGAAAATTTAGAGAAAAGAGATTATTCCATTTAGAATTGCTGAAGCTTTATGGGGAAATAAAAGCAGCACTTTGAAAACTGGGGGAAAATAGAAATTTGAAAGCTACAGGAGGTATAGAAATATTCTACTTTTCAAAAGTCTAAAGATATGTAAATATTCATCTGGGGTCATATTACAGATGAACAAAATGTCAAATTAAGGGATGTGACTTTTTCCTGGTAGATGAGGAGGGATCACTAAAGATAGGGCAGAGAAGGGATAACATTAGAGCTGTAATTTAAGGGTTCTTTTTGCAGCAGCATATAAAATCCATTGTGAATGGAGAGGTCAGGTAAGAGGTAATAAAGCATTGAACCAAGGCATGGACATGGGACTTGCACGGAGTCTTTCTAATTAGCTGGATGTCGACCAGTTAGAGATACAGGGCAAACTATGGGAAATGGGAGCTCCCTGGGAGCACTGAGAAGATACTCAGATTGCATACACACTTTGGAATACCATATGCAAAATGACATAAGTTTAAAGCCTGAAGATAAAAAATCATGCAGACAGAAAAGAGAAAAGAAATATATTTCAGAAAAGCCTTGGGCACAGAAGAAGAGAAGCTTAAGAGGAGAAAGGGGGTGGCATGAGAAGGAGGAAAAGACCCAAAAGAGGACTGTATTGCATTTTCCTGGAAAGAGTTTCAGAAAGGAGTGAGTGAGCAATGATGTAAAATGCAGTAGAAAAGTCAAGAAGAATGAAGACTGAAATAAAGTGGGAGGATTTTTAATTTAATGGAGAACTTCCAGAAGTGTCAAGAAATGAAATTGAAAACAATTTGGGCTCAAGGTGTACATAAAATAATTTCTCTCTACATCATACTTTCTGCTTATGTATTATTTCCTCTTTCTTGTCATTTTAGTAGATATGTTGTTTGTTACATCCTCTTTGGCTCTCTCCAGCAAAAATTTCAATTTCATACTCTCTTCTAAATGCTTCTTTTTTAAAAAATTTTATTTAGAAAATTAAATTTAACGGGGTGACAATGATTCATAAGAGTACATAGGTTTCAGGTAAACATTTCCATAGCATTTGAACTGTTGATTATGTTGTATACCCATCACCCAAAGTCAAGTCATTTTCCATCACCCTATATTTGTTCCTCTTTACTTCCTACCCCTCATCCCGCCACATCCTCTCCCTCAGGGAGGACACTTCACTTTTATCTATGTCCATGAGTCTGTTTTACTTATCACCTTTGTGTGAAATCATGTAGTTCTTAGCTTTTTCTGATTAATTTATTTCAGTCAGTATAATGTTCTCAAGGTCCATCCATGCTGCTGTAAATGACAATATATCATCATTTCTTATGGCTGAGTAATATTCCATTGTATATATGTACCACATCTTCTTCCAATCCTCTATCGAAGGGCACTTTGCTTGTTTCCATGTCTTGTCCACTGTGAATAATGCTGCAATGAACATGGGAGTGCATGTGTCTTTGTGTATCAATGTTTTTGAGTTGTTTCGGTAGATACCCAGTAGAGGGATTGCTGAATCTTATGGTAATTCTATTCTTAGTTTTTTTAAGGAACCACCATATATTTTTCCATAATGTACCAGGTTACATTCCCACCAGCAGTGAATGAGAATTCCTTTTCCTCCACAGTCTCTTCAACACTTGTTATTACCCATCTTGTTGATAATAGCCAATCTAACAGGTATGAGGAAGTATCTTATTGTAGTTTTCATTTGCACTTCTCTAACATCTAGCAAAGATGATCATCTTTTCATATATCTGTTGGCCAACTGTCTGTCCTCTTGGAAGAATTGTCCTCTCCCCATTTTTTATTGGATTGTTTGCTGGTTTGTTGTTGAACTTTGTGAGTTCTTTATATATTTTGGATATTAACCCTTAATCAGAGCTGTTGTTAGAAAATATCATCTCCCATTTAACTGGCTGCTTATTTACTTTGTTGTCAATTTCTTAAGCTGTGCAGAAGCTTTTTAGTTTGATATAGTCCCATTCATTTATTTTTTCCTTTACTTCCCTTGCCTCTCAGGTCAAATTCATTAATTGTTCTCTATTGCCATGAATTTAGTACCTATGTTTTCTTCTATATAATTTATTGTTTCAGATCTTATATTAGGTCTTTGATCCAATTTGAATTAATTGTTGTTCAGGGGGACAAACTGTAGTCAAGTTTCATTCTTTTCCAATTTTCCTAGCACCATTTATTGAAGAGGTTTTCTTCTCTCCATTGTGTGTTTTTGACTCCTTTGTCAAAGATTATTTGTTTGTGTGTCACTAAATGCTTCATAGTCTTGATATTTCCAAAAAGAGTGCATTGCCATGGCACAATGCCCACCAGAAATCCAATCATCTAGAGCCAGCGAGAGTGGGAAAACATCAGATATAATTTGGCTTCCTAAGGACTTGTACATTAGCATGCATTTAGAAGGGACTATGGGTATAACAGAAAGACTAACTGTCAGATATAACCAGCATCTAACTTTTGCAGTGAAAGCTGAACAAAATATAGTATGATTTTATAACAGACATTATTAGCACTGTTTTAATTATTTTCCTAGCAATTCTATAGAAAGCACTAAAGATAAGAAAATATACGTTAGAGTGACACATGTTTATGGACTAATATGTTGCTCTCTCCAGAAATTAAAGCATTCTGGAGAAGAAGATCTTATCCACAATACTGTGTTTAAACCACTTAGACAGTAATATAAAGCCCTGCTCAATCTGATAATAACCAACTTCTTCAGCATTCTCTTTCTCTAACCATTCAGTTCAATTCAACAAACATTCATTAAGCACTTACTCTATTTTAGGCACTGAGCCAATCATTACACCAAGCACCCACCCTCCAGGCCTTTTCCATTTACCCATCACTGCCACCACTCAGTTGCCTATCAGGCCCCTCCTTCAGGAATGCCTTTGCCCTTCTCTGCACATATGGCAACCCCTCCATTAGAGGCAGCACACTTGGTAGAAAGATTCAGGACCTCTGCAATCTGACTAGTTTCTGTTGAAATCCAGAAATGAATTAACACCATTTGAACTTTCTATGTTTCAGTTTCTTCTTCTTTCTTCCTTAGAGTGTTATTGTGATGATTAAACACATGTAAAAAGCTCTTAGAAGAGAATGTAAAGGTAGTTAGAACCATACGAAGAATTTTTAAGTGTTCAATAAGTATTAAAAAATAGTAGTAGTAATAGAAGTAATATTTTAATGTCCAGCTGAAAATGTACATCCTAATACTTCCCATGATAATGCCAGCTGATGGTCCAGATTCACATGGCTCTTATCCTATGCAGCCTTGCATGTGTCTTCTATCTTTAAACAGATTAAATCCCCTTGGAGGTAGACTATTACACATTTTTATATTTCCCTAACATGCACAAGCACATTTACCACAGTGCCTAATGGTAATAGTAAGTAATTTTATATATACTATATATACACATATATGATTATACATAATGTGTGTATAAAATGTATATATTATATATTATATATTCATGTGTATACATATAATATGTATATGAATTAATTCAGTGGACCCTAAGGAACAGTCTAAGGAGGACAGCCAACTTTAGTTCTTTCATCAGCAGGAAACATCAGGTTTGTCGCTACCAAAATGAGGAAGGTGACTGCAGAATCTCCTTTGCAAGGGACCTTTAGTAATGTTTCTGCTTGTTACCAGTCTGAGTTGGCTTAAATTCATTCCTGCTAGAGGTCAGGGGAAGGGAGTGGACTAAATATTTATAATTCCACTAGTTCACCCAATCATAACACCTCCGGATCAGCATGGCTCCAAAACCTGCTTTGTAAAATGCAACCTGGCTAGGTGTAAAATGCAACCTGGCTAGGAGACAGGCCAAGGCCCTATATCACCAAATTTCACCCACAGGAAGTTGCTTGGACCAGCTGGGGCTGGCTGCTTCTAGTGAGACAGAGAACCATCAGCTGATGCTTTGACCATCCACAGAAATGACCACAGCTGCTTCAGAGGTAATCAGCAAAGAATGTCAGGAGGCAATGGCCCAAAAGAGTAGAAATGCCTTTGCTCTCTTGGATGGTCATTTCGCAAGCCAGTAGACAAATGACAAGCTGGAAATAGCAAACACTGAGCATTAGTGATAGTACTGAGAAATGACATTAGTCTGCAAGCTGGACCACACATCTGCCACCTTGCATGAGAGGAACCAGTGCCTGAAACAGATAAGTTTCACAATGTGACTAACTTACTGAGTGACTATCTTTTGCCCGCTTTCCTTCTCTCGCTGACGGGAAATGAGGCATCAGTGAACGCAAAGACTTGAGGAAGCCCTGCCGATCTGAGGCACATCCTCCCTGGGTCAAGTCCTCTGAAGCAAAAGTACACTGTCCCCAGCCTAGTGGATTCCCCACTGTTTCTGCATCTTTAGAACTAAAGGGGACAGACCCAACACCTCTGTTCACTCATGAGGTCTGTTTCAACTCTAGTGCTGGACTGAAAATAAACATGAGTGCAGAATTGAATGAATTACATATTTCACTTTAATAAATTGAACTGGTCTGATGTTAGTCCTGCAACGTCATTGCAGTCACTCAGTTTTCATGTCTATTTGTCACTGTTTGCCAAGTTTTGTTCCACAGAACAGTCATTCCATGGATTATCACTAGGAAACCCCTGCAAAAAAGGGTTCAGAAATAAAATGTTTGGGAAATGCATTTGAGGGTACTTCAAAGGAGGAAATATGGACCTCTTTAAAAGGCAATCTTGAGCCTGACCAGGTGGTGGTGCAGTGGATAGAGCATCGGACTGGGATGCAGAAGACCCAGGTTCGAGACCCCGAGCTTGCCAGCTTGAGCACGGGCCCATCTGGCTTGAGCAAAAGCTCGCCAGCTTGGACCCAAGGTCGCTGGCTCCAGCAAGTGCTGACTCAGTCTGCTGAAGGCCCGCAGTCAAGGCACATGTGAGAAAGCAATCAATGAACAACTATGGTGTCGCAACGGCAACGAAAAACTAATGATTGATGCTTCTCATCTCTCTCCGTTCCTGTCTGTCTGTTTCTATCTATCCCTCTCTCTGACTCTCTCTCTGTCCCTGTAAAAGGCAATCTTGAAAGGAAATTAAAAGTTGCCTGCAAAAGCCTTGCAAAGAGCAGCAACAAATACCATGCGGATGATTCAAGACCATTATCTACCTTCCTGTTCTAAGATGTATTTTATAAGCAACAAGTCAATCAATAAATCTAATAATTGGAAATGTATCTTTATTGATTCCAGACACAACTGCATCACAGGTTCCCTTCAGCTGAGTAATAACTCTGTGATATAAAGAATCCATCATCCAGCAAAAGTGCTGACTCTTCTGGATAGAATTGGAACATGCGCTCTTCCCATTACCTCTTTAATTATAATTTTAATAACAATCAAGAAGTTGGCCAAACTCCTCCACTGAGGCAGACCCAGAAATGTGCCAGGAGGTGGGGTGACAGCAACTTTCTCCAAAGTAAACAATGATCCAGGCTCTGGTCCCTCCCCACACCCTTGTATGTTCTAGCCCTAGTGTCATAAACAAAATTTACACCAATATGTAAGTCACTCTTTGGGAATCCATGAGGCTTGGTGAAGGGCAAGAGACCCTTCCAGACCACAGCAACTGTCCAAGTAGATTCTTGCTACAGTGTCTGTGGTCCTGAGCTAACTGTGTCTGTGGTCCTGATCTAACTCCTTGGTTAGCTTACCCAGAGAATTGGACCGGGAGTTGTAAGAGTTAAGTTGCAGTCCTGGCTCTGCCACTAATTAGCTGCAACAAATCCTTCACCTCTTGGTGCTTCCATTTTCTAACCTGTAAAATGAGAAGGTCTGTACCAGATGATGGCAGGGACCATTTTGGCTTCACTTCTAGCCACCAGACATAGCCCTGTGCATAGCCACATTTTTCTTGTTCACTACTCTAACTACAGCACTGAGTACAGTTTCTAGAATAGAACAGGTGCCAAGTGGATATTTTGGAATGTATGAACACTCAAATAAGTAGCATGCTGAGTTCAATCCAAAATATGCAGCTGGTTCATAAAATTCAAAACAAATGCCCCTTTTTTTCCTCAATGACTAAAATCCCTTTCATTTTTGTCTCAATTTTCTATAGGACACCCCGATTTGCCCTCTTACTCGATTTACTTGGCTGATACATTGAATACCATTGTCACTTACCAGAAGTAATATAAATCCTCTACAAAGACATTTAGACACAATATAGGAATAATCCAATATGTGAAATGTATTCCATGATGTCAACATAAGTCGTGTGCAAAAGATCACTGAGATAGTCAGTGATGACTTGTGATTAGAGGTTCCAAATTTGAAGAACCATTCTGCCAAAAACAAAAACAAGACGAAAAAAGAAAACCTGTTACACAGAGGTTCTCTCCAAGATAAAAATAGGGCTGGCCAAGGAAAATTGTAAAGGTCAGGCATTTTTCTATGTTTCCGAAGTTCCCTTTCTAACCCTTTCCCTGAATTCAACAAAGGACTCATCATTTACCGTATTTTCAAGTTTAAGCTTTTAATAATATCTTACTGTGCAATTAAAGACATATGTTGCAGGAATTTTGAACAATAGAAAACAGATGGGAATATCTTTGTCGAGAGGGATTTGTGGAAGGAAGGCAGGGATGTCTTCAGACCTCTCACACTCCACCACACCTAAAACTGTTCTTAAACTTAAAAATTTCTTCCTTTCTGATGCCTGGTAGTCTGGGAGTTGCAGTGGAGTGGGAGATGGCAAAGCACTTTTTCAAAAAGGACAAGGAAGTGCCCGTGCAGTTCCCATCTCCCTGTGCCGCGCGCTGGGCGCATGCTCTGGTTTAGCCGGTGCTCCTAGCTGAGGATGGGACCACTTCACTTTCCTTCCAAGAATCCATGGCTATTTTCCTCCCAACCTTGTCCTCCTCAAACAACCTGGTTCTCGGGTCTTAATCATCAAATTCTTTGGGACTAACCCAAGTCTGAAATGTTGACTCTACTTTTCTGAACAAGAGCCATGAACTGACCCATATTCTGAAGAAAAAAAAATTAATAAAAGAATATTTAAAATTAGACTTGTATCATAATATTGGTGATACACTAAGCCAGGGGTAAAAGACTAGGAATTTGAAGCATTAGGTTGGAGAAAGCCCAGCACTGCCCAGATGTAAATCAAGGTTAAGAACAAGAGAAACAAACTGGAGAGTAAGTTCTAGGATCTGAGTGTGATTATAGACATGGTGGTAACAGTGATAAAAAAACAGCACTGAGGAAAACAGTTCATGATGAGACAGTACTTAGTAATAGTGAACTAAATAGTGGGAGAAAGAAAAGTTATATTTTTACTGTAAAAGCAATTTTAAATGTAATCATTATAATATTAAATATAATCAAACATTCATGAATGTATGGTTAATTAACAAGCAAATATAATAGAAGTTTATGCATATCTTAATGCGATTAAATTTATAGTAATCTAGTTCAGTGGCAATGCTAAACTGAACTGCTAAGTCTTTTTAGCTAGTGACTTGTGGTTGTCAAGTTGTATCTAAAGTATAAAAGACAACATTAGTTAAGAAACCTTGATATTATTTGATTTGTCTAATATTCTATGTCTGTATCCCCAGATATTATATGAACCATGTTGCTTTATTTTAAATCTCTATTATTTTATGACTTGATACTATATATTGATATATTAAAATTAAATAAAATTTATTGTTTGAGAATTATTTATGGGTTACAATTTTCTCTGATATTGGTAGCATAACATAGTACTTAAGGAAACCAACATTGTTGTCAGGTAAATTTGAGTGTGAATATCACTTGTGAAATGTGTGAACTTGTGCTGAAAGTTTACTTTACCTCTTCATGTCAGTGTGCTTTTCTATGAAATGGTGACAATAATTGCTATGACTCAAAACACCAACCAATGGTACCACTCAAAGGTTGAGACTTGTAGAATCTCAGAGTTGAATAAGATCTTTAAATTATCCAGTACAACCATCTAATCATAGTTGTACAGATCATTCCTTTATAGCCTGACTTTAAAAATATCAAAACCTGAGTGGTAATGCTAAGGAAAGACTAAATGTGTAAACAAGCTATTAGATGTAGAGTATTCAGAAAGCTAAAAAAAAAATGTTTAATCCACTGAACCTACACTCATCCAAACTTGTGGAAATCAATTCTATTTCTGAATATCTCAGTCTACCTAGGAGTTCTTTGAATTTATACAAAGTTAAGCAGTGTGCTTATTAATGTTAGTGAAGTGCATCTGACAACTATTACCATTTTTTCCAGTTCTACTTATTATCATAGTTAATGATTCCAGGTCTTGATTATTGAGCTCCAGCTTGTATCGGGCACAGGATCACAGGATTTAAAGGTATGTATCTCAGACAATTTTAAGAACAACCGTTGATGTGGTTACTATTATTTGCCCCTATTTTACAGATGATGAAAATGAGGTTCAAAGAGACCAAATAATGTGTCCAGGGCAAGCAAGAGATTTCAGACAATAGAAAACAAATGCAATGTTATTGTGTAGAACAGTGAGGTTATAGTATCAGCTCTGATGACTATATGAACTATTTTTCCTATAAACAAAACTTGAGTCATTAGTCTCCTTTGAAACAAAATTAGCAATCCATTAACTTACCCTATGGCAAAGGATAGTCAGTAATATCTTTAGAAGAAAAATAACTAAAGGTCACTCTAAGCCATTAAAAATCAAAATAGTAGTAGGAGGAGAAGGAGAGGATGAAGAAGAGAAGGGAAAAGGGGTGGTGATGATGATGATGATGATGATGATGATGATGATGATGATAATGAGGAATTACAGAAAATAAAGAAGTTCTAGTATTTCTTTAGACTTTTTCCAAGTGATTCTGTGAAATATCATTCACTTGAGATCTTTCAAAAGAAATGGATAGATGTAAAATATAGTCATCTCCCAAGAATGGCAGCTGGAATATTCCACTAGACAGTGAGATCTCACAGGCATACAAACATAGGCACAAACCACGTTCTCTAATGTGTTTCTCAATTTTGACAAGCATTCAGATGTTTTAGGGATGCGGTCATCAAAAAGTTATTGTTAACATGAGACCAGAATCCTATGACTACTAGAACTCTGGTAACAAATCTTCTCTGGTTGTCCAGTTTGTGACAAATGATTGGTTTATGACTACTGAGTTCATCCTGGTGTGAATGTAAAAATTGTTTTCCATATATTGGCCTTGAAGCAAACTCACACTTTAATAAATGGGGGCCAGGACCCAAAGCTCCCCCAAGATTCTTCCCGCTTCACCAGATTCCTGGGTGTATGATGCAATTGCAACACAGTCATTCAATAAACACTGAATATGTGCGATGATCTCCCTAGTACTGTGCTCTATGCCAGTAAGTGAAGACATTCTTCATCTATAAGGAAATTAAATCTCACAGCCTTAGGGTCACTTGTATTTCAGACCTTCTCTGGAGTCCCTAGGCCAAGAGAACCCTCCAAAGTATCACAGCGTCCTGGTGCTGATATTCACAGAAGGTAACCACAATTCTCAAATACCTTTCAGTCATCACCAATTCTCTACCCCCAATCCATTTGTGTTGACTCCCACTCCAGTAGACATGATGCTACATCATTCAGAATGTTCTCTGTGGATTTCTATTTTCAAGTTGGTTGATCTACCTAGATACCCCACCCCACCCAAGTGGACTATAGGGCAAAGGATATTTTGCACAGTTCTGCATACGGAATGGAAAAGGAGAAAGGAACATCAGAATAGCTAGGCACCTTTGCTCATAACCCGGTATCACAGGATGTTCCCAAGCCTATTCATGGCCACAGTGTGGCCTTGAACAGGCACACCAGACTTCCTCCTCTTGGGAACCTTTGCACTGTTGTGCCCATCTACCTACGGCGCTGTGACCGGCACACCTTCTCCCATCACCTTCAGGTTGTGGCGCCAATAACACCTCTTCAGAAATGCCTCTTCTGACACCCTATCTAAAAGATTAAAAACTCCCATCACTTTTTCTTCTCTACCATAATTCATTTTTATCATCTAGCATCACCAAAAAAAATCACAAGTATTTCTTTATGGTCCTCTCACAGTGGAATGTAACATCCTTGACAAAGTGCTTTCTGTATTTTGCTGAACGTCCATTTGTGGCACTTAAAATGCACTTAATCAGTATATGTTGAGTTAAAACCAATAAATAAATAAATAAATAAATAAAAATCAAGTTGAACTAAGCCTAGAGCTCAATTATCTGAGTAGAGCGACAAACTTATTCTTAAAAGCTGGCTCTGCCCATGAGATTATTCAAGTGTTTTCTTTGTTCCTGGCATCACACACTCTGCTCCCCAGTTGCAGAGCCCCAGGAAGGATTTGGAGAGGGCTGATTAAAGGCTGAGATTCAGCCTCACACAGCCAGGCTCCAGATCAGACTTCTAATAAAAATACAGATGGGCACCGAGTGGTGTTGACTCCCCAACAATCCAAGGTTTGATCATCACACAGAAATAGGAGATTAGTGAAGGGAGAGCCAATTAGCCAGGAAACTCAATCTCTTTAACCACAACATATTTTGAAAGTTAATTATTTCATGGAATTTTGCTCCCATATTCTCAATAACCTAAAGCAGGGGCACAGGAAGGTTAGATGGTTTGCCCAACATCTCACAGAGTATCAGCAGAAGTACTAGGCTTGAAAACCACCGGTTTCCATATTTCCTGCTTACAAGCACTCTGAAACAGAGAACGTTTCAAGGGAACACAGAATAAATTCAAACCCCAATGGTGTAAGGCAGCAGGAAGGAATTGCACACATACACACACTTACATACACACGTACATGCGTACACACACACCACATACTGCAGAATTGGATGTACAGTTGCCCTTTCCATGTTTTCTATGAAGATGGCTAAATTTACAGTTGGAAAGATATGCACAACTTTCCAACTCTTGCCTGTCTGGAACCACCAGCAGGGAACCCCAAGGACACTAACTCTCTTGCTCTTCAATTTCCGTAGTCTCAAAATAACACAGATGATTGGAAGATTTTCCACCCTTCACTTTCCCGAGGTAAAAGGGTCCCTTAAGAAACCTTCTCCAACTTTAATAAAGAAATGATCTGATATTACTTTTATAACATGTGTAGTATCTCCCTTCAAAGAGCAAATTTCAGCCTTCAGCACTTAAATCAGAATAAAACAAACAACAATAGATGAAAAACACTTGGAAACAACTAAGGAAATGCAGGCAAGAAATATGATTTCTACCATGTACTTCCTTTTTTTCTCTTCCTCGCATGACCTTGTTAATCCTTAGTACTAGTTATTCAATAACCTCCCCATTCACCCTTTCCTTATCTTCAGAATTCAATCTGATACACGATCTAATAGCCTAATCTTTTAGTTGATATTGGTAGGCCCTTTGTATCAAATTGAAATCAGTTCTTCTTACTGTGGTATTTAAGGACTCCCACAATCTGGTTTCAGCTATTGTGGTGGTTCTCAATGAGTGCCATTGCGCCCTCCAGGGGAATTTGGTCACATCTGGAGACATTTTGTTGGTCACAGCTAATGGCATGCTACTTACTGGCATCTAATGAATGAAGAGTAAGGGTGCTACTAAACATCCTACAATGCCCAAGACAGCCCTCTACAAAAAAGAATGATCCAGTCCAGCATGTCAATAGTGCTGAGGCTAAGAATCCCTGCTCTACAGCTTTCTCTCCTCTCCTTTTTTGTGTGTAGTCAACTGCTCAATAGATGACTTGCAATTCCCTAGATGTGGCTCATGTGTTCAAACCCTCAAGCTCCCTGTGATATTGTGATTTATGATAAAAAAAATATACATTTGGTCTTCAACCTTCTTGACACAAAGCTCCTAAAACCTTGGGAATTTCCTACAGATTCAGAGTGATAAAATGTATTTTTTTGCTACCATAATCATGTGACTAGGAACTGATTGCTAAGGGAACAAACCATATGGTTAGAGGATTGGAACTTTTAGTCCCACCCCCTGGTCTCCAAGAAAGGGGAGAGGAGCTGAAGTCTGAGTCAATTAAGAATAACCAATGATTTAATCAATCATGCCTATATAATGAAGCCTATATAAAACCCAAAAAGGATGAGGTTCAGAGATCTTTCAGGCTGGTGAATCAGAATTCTTCCGCATACCACAGTGCCCCGCTCCAAAACTCCATCAGGGACTAGAGTTCCTTTGTTTGGAACCTTACCCTGTGTATCCTTTCATCTAGCTGGTGATTCATGTCCTTCAATAACATTTGTAATAAACCGATAATCTAGTGAGTAAATAGGTTTCCTGAGTTCCATAAGCACTCTACCAAATTAATTGAACCCAAGGAGGGGGTCATGGAAACCTCTGATCATAGTCAGGTGGTCAGAAGTACAGGTATGGACCTGGGCTTGTGATTGGTATCAGAAGCAGAGGATGCTCTTACAGAAATGAGACTTTAACTTGTATAATCTGATGGTATCTCCAGGTGGAGAGTGACCAGAAAATGCTGAGATGTTCGAAATTAGGTTACAGAAGGCCAGAGGTAGAAGGAAGAGACAAAATAAGCTTAACAACTACAGTGTAAAACCCATAGAAGACTGCTCACACTCCTTAGTGTATGTTGGAATTATTAGATGTACTCTGAAGTGGCTATTTCAGATATAGGCCCCATCAAACCCCAGGGGCCTCCACTTCTTATTTACCTTGGAACTCCGCTTTATAAATTCTGCTGTGCCCACCCCAAAACTAACCCCTCTTCACTTTCTCCCATCCCTTTTGTCTATAGCTAAATTCTTCCAGAACATCTTCTGTCCTGAACTTGATATATAAAACACTTACATGCTACTTACTAGGACATGAAACATATCTGTCTTTTCTACTTGGAGTGGTTTAGACCCCATACCCCAAGACCAGTTTTTTTGTTTTGTTTTTGTTTGTTTGTTCTATGCTTTGCTTTGTTTTGTGTTTGTTTGTTTTTGTTTGTTTCTCGAGCAATAGCCTAATAAACCCAATCTTTTAGAAGAATACTCAGCCATGAAAGTTAAAATGTTTGTTTAAAAATAGTGTCAGAACTGAACTGAATTTTAGGACACCCCGCTGGTGTCAGAGAATTGCCTTTGCTGTGGGAAAACCCCACACACACGTTGGAGCTGGGAATCAGAACCTTATCCCCTCTGTTCCCTACCTTCACCTGGAAACCCTAGGCCTTTTCCAAACTGTCAGATCCCGCTCTTTCCTCTAAGGTCCAGCTCCTCTTTGAATGTTTCCTGGCTCAATGTGCTCTTTCTTTTCTAAACTTTCTGAGTGTTCGGTATGAGGAATATAAAGTTTTTCACATATAATCCGGAATTCTATACTGTAGGCTCCAAAAAAGAACCTTGTTTTTTGAAGACTGCATCTCCAGTGCCCACAAAAGTGCCTGGAGCAGAGCAAGTGCTAACTAACATTTCATCAAATCAGGAATTATTTGTGCCCTAGATTCTTCATTCTCCTCTTAGCATGAGGCTCTCTCGAGTTGGAAACATCTCCAGATCTTTTCTAGATTCTTGCATTACCCCTTCCATGAGAAGATACCCAATAATCAGTGGTGGGATTCAGCCAGTTCGCACCAGTTTGGCAGACCGATACGTAATTTTTTGTTGAGTTTGGTGAACCAGTTGTTAAAATGGCTCTTGTAATCAGGGTTCTCTCTAAGCTGAGCGCCTGGGCAGATGCGCAATATGGAAATCACAAATTTACATCCCTTACTCTTTTTTAACTTTCATCTGTGCAACAGTGTATTCTAAGTGCCTGTAGTAATGTTCATTCTGCCCATAAATGGAAAAAATAGCAGGTGAGGATACCAATCAAGAAGCAATATGAAAATACCTTAAATAACAGTTTTATTGTTTCTGTCAGGTATTACTTAATATCTTTATTAATACTTTATAACTCTTTCTTATAACAATCTAGTTTTGTATACCTCTTTTATTGTTTTTATTTAAGTATTAAATGCATAAATTAATAAACTACCTTTCAGTATATCTTTTTTTATACTTAAAACAGCCATTAGAGTAGAGGACTGGTTGTTAAATTATTTGAACCTCACCTCCAATAATTATTTAACTGCCTACCTACATAATTAATAGATACACATATAATAGGATAGAAATATCAAATGCCTAAGTGCAAAATCAATACAATTTATGTAAAATAAATACACAACTAAAATAAACAGGCAAAAATAGACTGTAATATTTCAACAATTCACACATCTCAACTTTTAATCATCTCAAAGAATTCACGTCACAGTATGTTCCAATCTCTCACATTTCCTTGTGTTTAAAGAGCACTGAGATTCATATTTAAATGTTAATTGCTCATCTGGAGAGCACATGAAAAGGAACACACGCAAAGACAGGATGTGCTTTTGCTGTGATGCCTGAACAGAAGCCAATACGCTGCCCTGAAACGCTGATGTCAGTTTCCAATGACACATCACATCTCTTGCAACACAGGGACACTAACATGGAGACAAATGGTGACCAAATTACCAAGAAAATAGTTTAAGAATAGAGAGAACATGCTGAAGTTTATTTCCTCATATTTTATACTTAGTGACGAAGGAGAAGAGCCCATTACAATGTCCTGGAGACTCCCTCTGTTTGCTCTTGGTGTGGCATTTTATAATCCTTCAGCTTTCTTGTTTTCAGACACACCGATTCCATCACTTTTACCTTCTTATGCATTTTACTTTCCACCTCATAATAATTCTTCCCTATAATCCCCTCCATATAAGCACTTTACCTGCATTATCTAATTTACTTTCTACGGGAACCCTAAAACACATGGGCTATTATTACCCCCTTTTCACATTAGGAAGTTGAGATTCAGAGAGTTTAAGGAATTTGCCCAAGGTCACATAACTAACTCAGAGTTCTTGTCAATTGTGAGCGGTCTTTGTAACAATTTTAAAAGATCTTTGAGCTCACCTGACTTTTAGTAAATATTTATTAGGCACCAACAATGAGCCAGGTTTTGTGATGGTTTTGGTTCTCCAAAACGGAAAGCAATAGGTATGCTGTCATTCCTCTCACGAAACGTATAGTCTATCAAAAAAGATAGATATTAATCAAATTCTCATTTATAATAAACACAATGTACAAACTGAGCTGAGCCATCAGATGCAAAAGAAACAGAGGCTCTGAGATTTTATAAGAACCTACCTATGACTCTGAGTCAGAAAGAGCTTCCTCGTGGAGGCTTTAACAGCTGAGATCTGAAGGGTAGATACGAGTTAACTAGGAATGGGAAACCAGGATGAAAAACGAGGGAGCATTGCAGAAAGAAAGAACAGCACAAACCAACGCTGTGGAGGGAAGGGGCAGGGCAAAGTGGCCATAACTCAAAAGGCAGAGAGAAAATAGCGCAAGATGAGGTTAGAGGGAAGAGGAGGCCGACTCGGTTTCAGTTCCTGAGAAGCAGACTCCGAGACAAGAATTAGTTGCATTCAGGAAGTTTAACTAGGAGCTGATTCCAGGGTGTTCAGTGATGGAGGAGGAAAGATAGAGGAAGAACAGAAGGCAATAATGGGGCAGTACTGAGTGGATTTCTGTTGTGAGCTCAGTTCTACCAAGGACCTCTCAGAGACCAGGTGGGACATGCTCAGATTTGTCCCACTGAGGGAAAAGAAAGGCAGACTATGGGCCACCAACTCCCACTGGTTCAGAGTACTCCTGGGGACCTCACAGTGCCTTCTGGGAGAGAAAAGACAGGAAGTCATTCACATGGAGAAGAACTGTTTTCAGATGTAGTAAATGGATGGACTATGGTCAGTGTCTGCTCCAGCTTTGTAGAACTCTACTCCTAGGGCAACGATAGGTGTCAGTGGCTCTAACTGGGGTGAGGTGGTAACCTAATCAGATTTTGGAGTGCTGGCTCTGTCTGCGATGTGGAAAACAGGCTGGATAGGCTAGGTGGATGTCAAGAAGCACCTAGGAAGTTACTGCAGTGGTCCTAGCAGGACCAACTACCTAATCTGTTGGGACCATGAGAAAATGAAACTGTGAGACCCCTCATTTCATAAGTCAGGGTCAAAGTGATTCTTTAGAGACAGGATGAGAGAGACAGGAACATCAAGTTGCTCCTGTATGTGCCCCAATGAGGGAATTGAACCAGCAACTCCATGCTCCAGGACAATGCTCCAACCAATCAAACTGTTTGGCCAGGACTTAATTTTTTAGAAGGAGAAGGGAGAAGGGAAGCATTCCTTAGTTGTTCCACTCAGTCATGCTTCCTGTGTATGCTGTGACCAGGGATTGAACACGCAACCTTGTTGTTTCAGGACGATGTTCTTAAACAACTGAGCTAACTGGCCAGAGCCTCAAAGGTATACATTTAAAATACTTCTGCCCTGGCAGAATAGTTCAGTGGGTTAGAACAGCGTCCCAAAGTGCACAGGTTGCCAGGTAGATCCAATGTCAGGGCACATACAGGAACAAACAGATGTTCCTCTCTCTCTCTCTCTCTCTCTCTCTCTCTCTCTCTCTCTCTCTCTTTCTCACTTTCCTGAAGAATTTTATTTGCTGTTTTGTTTCTTGATCCTTTGGTAAATATTTCACTTATGTCTGCTTCTTGACAATGGCCTATTAGTAGTCAAAACGGGCATAGGGATAGTCGTGGATGGATGCATACCCCACAATGTCCCACCATCATCCAGATCACAGAGCTATGCCCCATCTGGGATGGGAGTGTTGAGCCAGGTATCTTCCCTCCCATGGGTCTCCCTTCCTCATCCATGACATAGGGTAACCTCCAAAGTTAGTGCGACCTTCATGCTAGGACATGCTAGGTACATGGATTGGGGATGGTCTCACCCTCACTGAG
The DNA here is from genome assembly GCA_037038555.1 of Rhynchonycteris naso. Classification (NCBI taxonomy): domain Eukaryota; kingdom Metazoa; phylum Chordata; class Mammalia; order Chiroptera; family Emballonuridae; genus Rhynchonycteris; species Rhynchonycteris naso. The sequence goes on along the minus strand of CM072999.1, from coordinate 79,062,129 downwards.
TCACCTTCCAAATGTACCTTGGTGTTGCCAGTCCACATCAGAGAAGGGCATCTCCATGCTCTGCTCCAAGTTCTCACACTCAATCCAACCCTCCTCACATGTGCCAGGTCCCTGTCAGAGGTTGAAGGTGATGAGGAGGCTAGACAGAGTTTGAGGTACCAGGGACCAAGGGATATAGTAGCCAAGAACTATCTGAAGAAAGAGAGAGACAGCAGGAGATGGAACCACGTGAAAGCGAAGGGTCCCAGCCTCCAGCACATGCTCCATTGTCCCATCAGACTTCACTCACCAGATACAAATTCAAAGGTAGAATTATTGTTAAGAATTTAAATATGGTTGATGTAGGACATTAAACTCCAGAGGGTCCTTTGGAGTGTGGGGTCCTGTAGGACTACACTGGTCACATGTTCATGAAATCGGTCATAACTTTAGAGGAGGATATTACCTTGTGCTAGTGAAGGACACACAGGAAAGTAAATCAACAAGGAAAATATCTTTGAGACTAATTTATTGACTGTTGGTTATACATTTGGCGCGGATGGGTAAAATGGGGCAAGGTAAAGAAATGAGGGAGAAGAATTACACGTCACCGTGGAGGTGTGATGCCCAGACCTCCCTTCCAGGACTTTGCTATTCATCTGCAAGAAGTGCAGTGAGCTGACAGCCTCTAATTGTTGGCACCTTCAGGATCTGCTCAGCTTTTGTGTCAAGTTGCATTTTTTTCCAGGCAACCCCTCAGCCAATTATCAAGACTGTCAGATCTACATTATAGTTTGAGAAACCCCTTGCTTCATCTTCTTCCACCCCCTTTTTCTTTCACAGGTGTGAGATCTGTATTGGCTCAGAATACTTTCCCTGCCCAATTTTGTTTCCTAGCCACTTTTATAGTCACAGGTATTACAGGTATTTACAGGTATTCTGCATACCTGTAAATATCTATTCCATAAACCTCCTGCACTTGTCACCATCTCAGCATCTGCTTCCCAGAAAATCCAACTTACATAGTGTCAAAGGCATTGCCTAGGTATCTGTTTTGTGCATCTGCATGGACTCACTGAGATAGTGAGACACAGCAGGTTTACTGTGCATTGATTCAGATATCACAGAGCACCTTTTTTTGCCAAGCAGTATGTTCAGTACAATAAAAATGCAAGTTAATGTTAGATAAGATCCCAATTCATGCAGAAGGCTATCATCTTGATGGGAAGACAAGGTACGAGAAAAATGAACAGATGGCTTTCCCAAGCACCTAAGGAGAATACTTTGCAACCTCAGATGTGGAGGCAGACCACGTCCTAAAAACAAGACAGAAAGTTTTCACTGCTAACCCAGATACAGTTTCATGTGTGTGTGTGTGTGTGTGTGTGTGTGTGTGTGTGTGTGTGTGTGTGTGTGTGTGTGTTGGAGTTGTATACTTTCTCATCTCTGTAAAAAGTTAATATTTCACAAACCACTAAAACACATACCTTGACTTCCAGAATATTCCAAAATATTATGTGCAAGAGGTTTCCAAGTCTGAACTTTCCAACATATCTCCAGAAACTGTGTGAGTCAGGCTTGGGTGTGGGCCTGCAAAACAGGCCAACTGTTCTACCTAAAGACCAGTGTCGTGCACCACCAGATCTGGTGGGGCTGATTTGGAAAGTCACTCACAAAGACTAGCCTGTTTGATTCAAGTGTGACATCAAAGGATTAATGATTCATCTGTCAATTCTCACTTTTATCGGCTTGCTCTGTATCACAGACATTTATAAATTGAGGCTTATGGAATGAATCAACTCGAAATAAGATGATCACTCACTATATCTCTGCCAGGTGTCCTAATGGAAAAAAGAAAAATTTTTAATCAAATGCTAAGCTTTGTGGTACTTAATTCAGAAAGCACTCCCTAGAATGGCCCTCACTTTGGACAGAGCCCTTCACTCGCAGTTCAATGACAGCACATATTTCCACCTCCCAGAAAGCAAATCATACTGCTGGAGAAGTGGCATGAGCACTTAGTCTTTCTGCACATGTGGACCTGAGCCAGTCATCTGCATGGGATCACAGGTTCTCTGATGAACCATTCTCTATTGGCATTGAAATATTTCAGTTATGGCTGCTTCTTGGCAATGACCCATTAATAGTCAAAATGGGAAGATTAAGGCACTGGCTGGCAGCCAATTGCCTTGCAGACTTTGCATAAATTACTCAGAACAAGAGTCTTGGAGGGTGGAAACTTTCTTTACCCCTCTCCTCAGGTGACTAGAGTGAGGTCCAGGGAAAGTAAAGTGGTTGGTCTCTAGTCATGACTCTTACCTACATGTCTGTCTGACAGGTGAAGGAAAAGAGGGTAGATCTGCAGGAGAAGAACATAAGGTAGACTGACTAGTCTCTGGGAATGTGAACTACTATGATGGATATATTGAAAGAAAATGGTGAATCATGGTCACACAGATAATTATTAAAGAGTCTGCATTTGTAAAGTTGTATTATTTTAAATCTTGTTGGACTTATTTTTCTAAGCTTAACAAGAAGAACTAACCACAGGGATTCAAAGTTTCTACATGTTCCCATAAATTGGCATCAGGTACATTAGTTTAATTCATGCCAGCCCCACTTGTCCCAGTCAGATTCTATACATCTAGACTCGGAAGCTAAAAGACGGCAGCCCTGAGAATTCTGGAGACCATTCTGCTAGGTGACAGCTCTTCCCACTGGGAGGGAACATCACATCATACAGGACCCTTTCCCACTTCAGAGAACCTCTCCCAACCCCTAAACCTACATTCATAAACTTAGACCTTGCCTGAGAGACACCAGAGAAAAGGATCAGGTTATTGGTAAAATGATTCTAAAAGTCACCACCGTTGTTACAAGAAGTCATCATGCCAAGAGGGCTTTGGGTAGACAGACCAGGGGGAGGCAAAGTACTGGATGGAAAGATGACAGACTCCATATTGAACAAAAATTTACTATCATGGTCATCAATCCCATGCCTTCTTTTCACTGATGAAGAAACTGAGATCCGACCTTCTAGATGGTGAAGAAATAGGCAGACGTACCAACTACTAACTCCCAGAACCAAAGTAGATTATAACTTGATTTTAAGAACCATCATTTGGATAAACCAACGTTGAACTGGACTGAGAGGACTCTTCAACTGGGGAACACTGAAGAAGCAACATTGAGACTGGTAGGAAAAGCAAAAACGTGAAAAGGGCTGCCCAGCTCCCTGGAGCAAAAGGCAGCCCAGAGAGACTCGTGTGGTGGAAAGAGAGGCTAGCAGAAGGGTAGGGACCTGGGTACCAGGAACAAAGCCCCAGCCTACAGCCCCAGAGCCTACAAGAGGCGAATGGACAGTATTTAGCTGGGAAACAGGTTAGGATACTGTTTGTGAGAAAGAGACAGTTGTCTCAGACCCAGGATTCTTATTAAAGGGACGGCACAGAAAACCTCTCTCACAACCGCTCATCTGGGGCTTCAGGGGACAGGGAGAGAGGAGAAGACCGAAGAAGCGGGAAGATAGTGCAGTCTGGAAGGCACGGGGAGAAAAGCTTTGAGGGACAGCCCCCCTAAACCCTGCGCTGAGTCACTCCACAAATCTGAAACAATATTTACCCTGGAACCAGCAAGAGGAAGCAGGACAACAGCCAAAGAGGTTCCCCTGCAGCAATCAGAGCACAGTTGCTTAGAAGGAGGGAGCTTTCAGGACTATAGTATACACTGTTAGGGTCTGAGCTGCAGCGCCCCTACCCACACTGCTGAAGGCTTGCTAAAGGGCAGGTGGCAGCAGGACGTGGAAGTGCAGTTCTTCCGGCGAGGGCAGAGGCTCAGCCAGCTGGCGAAAGCTCGGTCTAGCCCAGCGTGGGTGAAGGGAATGTGCAAAAGTGGTCCAGTGGCTTCAGGCATGCCTGCAACCCCACCTGTGGGGGAAAAGCGGGAGCCTGGAATGGGCAGAGATATACCTCTGGGCAGGGGCGAGCAGCCTCACCCAGCCTCTGAGGCTTGAAGCCCTGCACAAACTGGCTTTGCCCATAGAGGCGATGCAGAAGCTCGGGCTCAAAGCTTAGTGCACACCAGCAGCAGCTCCCGGCCGAGGAGCCGAGCTTGGCGGGTGCAGGGTGGAAGCCCAGGCTCGTGGCTGAGAGCATACTAGCAGCCCCTTCTGGCTGGAGGAACCTGCTGACAGGGACCTGCAGTTGAGCAAAGGTGCACACCCCTGCCCTTGGTACCCAAGCTTGTGGCCCGAGTGTGGTGTACAATCCCACCAGTGGGAGAGGGGCAAAGGCCAAAACCAGCTGAGGCTTGTAGAGCAGGGCACGAGAACACAGGCCCTCCCACAAAGGGGAGGTGGAAACTACAGCAACAGCCGCAGCGGCACCCATACCCAACTGCCCTAGACAGTGGCAGAGAGGGTGGCAGGTCTGCAGACAGACCACACATAGGAAACACAGAGGCAACACCCATTGGACTCCAGTGGTCACATCCTTCTTATACACAGACAAAATGGGTAGGCAGAGAAATGCAACCCAAATGAAACAAGAGAAATACCCAGAGAAGGACCTGAATAAATCAGATATAACCAAATTACCAGATGCAAAATATAAAATAATGATTGTTAGGATGTTCAAAGAGCTTAGAGCAACAATGAATGGTCATTACGAATACCTAAATAAAGAGATACCAAGTATAAAAAAGGAAATTGAAATAATAAAAAAAGAATCAGACAGAAATGACAAATATAGTATCAGAATTGAAGATCACAATGGAAGGAATTAAAAGCAGGATGGATGAAGCTGAGGATCGAATCACCGAGTTAGAGGACAAAATAAACAAAGGCACAGAAGCAGAGCAGAAAAAAGAAGAGACTCAAAAAATCTGAGGAAACTAAGGGATCTCTGTGACAACATGAAAAGAAATAAAATATACATCATAGGGGTTCCTGAAGAAGAAGAGAAAGAACAAGGAATAAAAACTTTGATCAATCAAATCATAGCTGAAAACATTCCTAAATTAAGGCTGGAAAACGTTTCACACGTTCAAGAAAAAAAGAGAACTCCATTAAAGAGAAACCCAAATAAATATACACCAAGACACATCATAGTTAAAATATCAAAGCTAAATTATAAAGAGAAAATTTTTAAAGCTGCTAGAGAAAAAAAAGGCTATCAACTACAAAGGAGCCCCCATAAGAATGATATCTGACTTCTCAACAGAAACACTTGAGGCCAGAAAAAATGGCAAGATATATTTAAAGTAATGCAGAACAAGAACCTACAACCAAGACTACTTTATCCAGCAAGGCTAACATTTAAAATGGAAGGAGAAATAAAGAGCTTACCAGACAAAAAAAAAAAAAAACTCAAGGAATTTATTAAAACCAAACCAATTCTGCAAGACATACTAAGGGGCCTGTTGTGAACATATCAAAGGGGGGAAAGAATATAGCACCAGAGGAATACAGCTTTAAAGAATAAAATGGCAATAAACAACTAAATATCAATAATAACCTCAAATGTAAATGGATTAAATGATCCAGTAAAAAGACATAGGGTAGCTGCATAGATATAGAAACAGGACCCATACATATGCTGTCTACAAGAGACACACCTTAAAACTAAAGATGCACATAAACCAAAGGTAAAAGAATAGAAAAAAATATTTCATGCAAATGGAAATGAAAAAAAAGCTGAGGTAGCAATACTTATATCAGACAAAATGTACTTTAAAACAAATGCTATAGTAAGAGATAAAGAAGCACACTACATAACGATAAAGGGAAGATTTCAACAGGAAGATATAACTATTATAAATATTTACGCACCAAACATAGGAGCCCCGATATACATAAAACAGACTTTGATGGATATAAAGGATGAGATAAACAGCAATACTATAATGGTAGGGGATTTCAATACCCCACTAACATCACTGGATAGATCTTCAAGAAAGAAAATTAAAAAAGAAAGAGCAGACTTAAAGGATACACTAGATCAACTCAATTTAATAGATATCTTCAGAACATTTCACCCTAAAGCAGCAGAATATGCATACTTTTCAAGTACTCATGGTACATTCTCTAGAATAGACCACATGTTAAGACACAAAGGGGTCTCAACAAATTTAAGAAGATTGAAATCATATCAAGCATTTTCTCTGATCACAATGCCATGAAACTAGAAATTAACCACAAAAGAAAAACTGAAAAATATTCAAACACTTGGAGACTAAATAGTTATTAAATAACGAATGAATTAACAATGAAATCAAAGAAGAAATAAAGTTTCTAGAAATGAATGATAATGAGCATACATAAACTCAAAATTTATGGGACACAGAAAAAGCAGTACTGAGAGGGAAGTTCATAGCACTACAGGCATATCAAAAGAAGCTAGAAAAAGCTCAAATAAGCAACCTGACCCTGAATCTAAAAGAATTAGAAAAACAACAGCAAATAAAGCACAGGAGGAGTAAAGCAAGGAATTAATAAAGATCAGAGCAGAAATAAATGACATAGAGGCTAAAGAAACAATACAGAGGATCAATGAAACCAGGAGCTGGTTCTTTGAAAAGGTAAACAAGATCGATGAACCTTTAACTAGACTTACCAAGAAAAAGAGAGAGAGAACTTAAATAAATAAAATTAGAAAGGACAGTGGAGAAATAACAACTGACACAACAGAAATACAAAGTATTGTAAGAAAATACTATAAAGAACTCTATGCCAAAAAATTAGACAACCTAGGTGAAATGGACAAATTTTTGAAACATATAATCATCCAAAAATCAATCTGGAAAACTCAGAACATCAGCACAGACCAATTACAACAAATGAGATTGAAACAGTTATCAAAAAATTCCCAACAAGGAAGACTCCTGGGCCTGATAGCTTAACAAGTGAATTCTACGAAAAATTCAAAGAACTAACTCCTATCCTTCTCAAGCTATTTCTAAAAATTCAAGAGGTAGGAAGACTTCCAAACTCCTTTTATGAGGCGAGCATAATTCTGATCCTGAAACCAGGCAAAGACAACACAAAGAAAGATAATTATAAGCCAATATCCCTGATGAATTTAGATGCTAAAATTCTCAACAAAATATTAGCCAACCAGATCCAGCAATATATGAAAAAAATCATACACAATGATCAAGTGGGATTTATTCTGGATAGGCAAGGCTGGTTCAATATTCGCAAATCAATTGATGTGATTCATCACATAAACAAAAGAAAGGACAAAAACCACATGATAATTTCAATACATGCAGAAAAAGCATTTGATGAAATCCAGCACCCATTCATGATCAAAACCCTCTGCAAAGTGGGAATACAGGGAACATACCTTAACATGATAAAAACGATCTATGACAAAACCACAGCCAACATCATACTAAATGGGCAAAAATTAAAAGCAATATCCTAAAGATCAGGAACTAGGCAGGAGTGCCTCCTTTCACCACTCTTATTCAACATAGTTCTGGAAGTCTTAGCCACAGCAATACAACAAAAAGAAGAAATAAAGGCATCCAAATTGGAAAAGAAAAGTAAAACTGTCATTATTTGTAGATGATATGCTATTGTATGTAGAAAACCCTAAAGTCTCAGTCAAAAAACTACTGGACCTGATAAATGAATTTCTCAAGGTGGCAGGATATAAAATTAATACTCAGAAATCAGAGGCATTTTTATATACCAACAATGAACTGTCAGAAAGAGAAATTAAGGAAACAATCCCCTTCACTATTGCATCCAAAAAAATAAAGTACCTAGGAGTAAATTTAATGAAGGAGGTTAAAGACTTGTACTCGGGCCTGACCAGGCGGTGGCGCAGTGGATAGAGCGTCGGACTGGGATGCGGAAGACCCAGGTTCGAAACCACGCTCTCGCCAGCTTGAGCGTGGGCCCATCTGGCTTGAGCAAAAGCTCGCCAGCTTGGACCCAAGGTCACTGGCTCCAGCAAGTGCTGGCTCGGTCTGCTGAAGGTCCCCAGTCAAGGCACATGTGAGAAAGCAATCAATGAACAACTATGGTGTCGCAATGACAATGAAAAACTAATGATTAATGCTTCTCACCTCTCTTCATTCCTGTAGTCTGTTCCTATCTATCCCTATCTCTGACTCTCTCTCTGTCCCTGTCAAAAAAAATAAAAATAAAAAATAAATTAAGAAAGAACTTGTACTCAGAAAATTATAAAACATTGATAAAAGAAATCAAGGAAGATAAAAACAAGTGGAAGCATATATCATGCTCATGGTTAAGAAGAATAAACATCATTAAAATGTCTATATTTCTCAAAGCAATTCATAAATTCAATGCAATACCAATTAAAATACCAATGACATACTTCAAAGATATAGAACACATATTCCAAAAATGTATATGGAACTAGTAAAGAACACGAATAGCCTCAGCAATCTTAAAAAAAAAAAAATAAAGCAGGAGGCTTTAATCTTCTGGATATCAAGGTATACTACAAGACCATTGTACTCAAGACAGCTTGGTACTGACATAAGAACAGGTACATAGATCAATGGAACAGAACAGAGAACCCAGAAATAAACCCACACCTTAATGGACAACTGATATTTGACAAAGGAGGAAAGAGCATACAATGGAGTAAAGACAGCCTCTTTCACAAATGGTGCTGGGAAAATTGGACATCTACCTGCAAAAAAATGAAACTAGACCATCAACTTACACCATTCACAAAAACAAACTCAAAATAGATAAAAGACTTAAATGTAAGCCGTGAAACCATAAGCATCTTACAAGAAAACATAGGCAGTAAGCTCTCCGACATCTCTCGCAACAATGGCAAGTGAAATAAAAGGCAGGATAAACAAATGGGACTATATCAAACTAAAAAGTTTTTGCACAGCTAAAGACAATAAGAACAGAATAAAAAGACAAACTACACAATGGGAGAACATATTGGACAATACGTCTAATAAGGATTTAATAACCAAAATTTATTTAAAAAACTTATAAAACTCAACACCAGAAAGACAAACAATCCAATCAAAAAATGGCAAAGAAATGAATAGACATACAGATGGCCAATAGGCATATGAAAAAATGCTCAATATCACTAATCATTAGAGAAATGCAATATAAAACCACAATGAGATATCACCTCACACCAGTCAGAATGGCACTCATCAGCAAAACAACACAGAATAAGTGCTGGCGAGGATGTGGAGAAAAGGGAATCCTCCTGCACTGCTGGTGGGAATGCAGACTGGTGCAGCCACTGTGGAAAACAGTATGGGGATTCCTCAAAAAATTAAAAATCGAACTGCCTTTTGACCCTGCTATCCCACTTACAGGGATATATCCTAAGAACACCATAGCACTGTTCGAAATGAAGAAATGCACCCCTATGTTCATGGCAGCATTGTTCACAATAGCGAAGATCTGGAAACAGCCCAAGTGTCCATCAGAGGACGAGTGGATTAAAAAGCTTTAGTACATATATACTATGGAATACTACTCAGCCATAAGAAATGATGACATCGAATAATTTGTAACAACATTGATGGACCTTGATAATATTATACTGAGTGAAGTAAGTAAATCAGAAAAAACTAAGGACTATATAAGTCCATACATAGATGGGACATAAAAATGAGACTCAGAGACATGGACAAGAATGTGCTGGCTACCCGGGGCTGAGGGAGGTGAGGGAGGGATTAGGGAGAGGGAAGGGACACAAATAAAACCAGATAGAAGGTGACGAAGGACAATTTGACTTTGGGTGATGGGTATCCAATATAATCAAATGTCAAAATAACCTGCACATATTTTCTCTGAACATATGTACCCTGATTTATCAATGTCACCCCATTAAAATTAATAAAATAAAAAAAGAAACTGAGACCCAATCATGTGACGAGAATTTTGTAGTCACAGAGGGCAAAGCCCCAGCTAGAATTGGGGTATCCCCATTCCAGTCCTGCACATTTCAATGCTGCAGGCTGCTGGGCCTGTCAGAGATGCCCGTGAAGCAGTTGGAGGGAATTTCTGCTTTAAGGACCACAACATGGACAACAGGACTGCTGTGCTTGAGAGCAGGATCCCATCCCCTCTTTCTCATTCTTGTCACTCTCTATAATTAGTGTCAAATAACTCCTCTCATGGAATCACTTCGTAATGCCCAAGCCTGGGAACACCCTGGACAAAAATATAACTCCATGTACCCAGCCAGCACATAGGAGAAGAAGGGGAGGAAAATTCACCTTTGAAAATATGCTATGCATAGCAGTGATGGCAGAAGAGAAGTAAAAAGAGTAACCAAAAAAAATTGTATAGTCTTTCAGTTCAGCAAACATTCACCAAGTACCTACAATGTCCAAAGTTTTGTGCCAGAAACAGTGTGTGTGGAGCTGGGGGTGGGGCTGGATAGAAACATTTAAGGTAGACTCATCGGGCTCTGGCCCTCAGGCATTCTCCATTTCATCAGAGGGAAGAGACATTCTCCCTAATAAATGTGCCACGAGTATGGTGTACAAGCTGCTCAAATTGAGGCAAAAAGGTCAGAGTGACCCAGAGCTCATTTTCATTTCTTATACCAAATAGCCGACAATAAAAAGTGAATTTCAGAAATGAACTCCCAGCACAAAGATATGTATTAATGGCACAGACAAGGCAATTGCAGGGTTGTTCTTTTTTTTTTTTTTCTCTCTGACTGTACTATGTAGAATTTTGTTTCTTTGAGTTTGTTCAGTCCTGGCTACAGTCTGTCAACCATATGCCTTTTTGGATCACTGACAACAGATCTCGGGCAAGGCCATGGACATGTGGCTGTTGCAGCTTCTCTGAGTCCTCCAGGATCCACCTCTCTGACAGTTGGCAACAGGTGGCCTGCAGAGATCTGGCTTTCCGACACCAAGGTATGGACCACCCTGAATCTTCTAGGAAAGGAAAAAGAGAGGAAGAACTGCCCCCTACCCCAGCTTTTCTGTGGTTAACCAAACCCTCAGCTATTTTTAAGCAACTAACAAAGCCAGTGCCATGTGTCGTCACAGATTTTACATGTGCCACCACCTTTGATAAAAGACAGTGAATCTTTAGCATGCTTTCTGGAAAATTATGTTCTTTCATCCTGCTCCATTTATGCTCTCCCCTCAACTGGAGTTATGTGAGAGTAGTAGACATTTTAGAAGCTCAAGCAGAGATACTGGGCTTTAGCACTAGCAAACAGACACAGAAATATCTACCTGTTCAAGCTGTACTCTAACCCCCAAATACTAAAATTTTGCCCTGGTTGATTGGCTCAGCAATAGAACGATGGCTCAGCATGGGAAGTCTTGGATTTGATTCCCAGTCATACACAGGAGAAGTGACCACGTGCTTCTCCACTCCTTCCCTTTCTTTCTCTCTTTCCCTCTCTTTTTCCCTCCCACAGCCATGGCTCAGTTTGATCGAATTGTCTCTAGGCACTGAGGATGGCTCCATGGCCTCGCCTCAAGCAATAAAATAGCTTGGTTGCTGAACAATAGAGCAGCAGCTCCAGATGGGCAGAGCATACCCCAGTGGGAGGCTTGCCAGGTGGATCCCAGTTGGGGCACATGTGAGAGTCTGTTTCTGCCTCCCCACCTCTCACTTAATAAAAAAAGGAAGACAGAAAAAAAATACCAGAATTTTGATCAATTTCTGCTTTTGGTTAAAGAACATTCTCAAAGGAGAGACTTAGCACAGCTACCCATCTTCACTACTAAGACATAGGTTTATTCAGCTCATGATACTATGATCCTAGAAACCCAGGTGGGGTGGGAGGAATGATGGATCCTCTGGATGTTGGAACAGAGCTACTTGTTCTTAATGCTTGCAGTCAGCCAGACTCCATGGGCCCCACCTCCAAGAGCAGCCCTGGAGCTGTAGAAACACATGATTCCAGAGCACCCTAACCTCATGCCTCTAGGAGGGGGCAGCCCAGCAACACCAGCAGTAGCCCGATACTGTTATAGCTTTTCTGGAGCTACTCATGGTTTGGACATGTACCAGATTTTTAAGAGGCCAAATTTTCTTTTTAGCTTTCTGAGTGCTTCTATGTCTCTGCTTTAGCATCAACACATTTATTTGTTTTATATTATTTTAAAGCAAATATTTACTCATAGCTACCTTGTTCCAGGCACTGTTGTAAGCACAGAAGATGATGTCACTACCCTTTGAAGAATATGGATTCAAAATTATAGCTGGCCCTGGCCAGGCTGTTCAGTGGATAAAGTATATGCCAATGTACCAGAGGTCAAGGATTCAACCCCTGGTCAGGGCATGTATGAGAGCAACCAATGAGTATACAACTAAATGGAACAACTAAATGAATAAGCAAGTTGATAACTGACCAGACAATGACACAGTAGATGAATGCAGAGGACCCAGTTTTGAAACCCCAAGGTCACCGGCTTGAATGCTGGCTCATCTGGTTTGAGCACGAGCTCACCAGCTTGAGCGTTGGGTCACTGGCTTGAGCATGGGATTATAGACATGACCTCATTCACTGGCTTGAGTCCAAAAGTCACTAGCTTGAAGCCAAAGGTCACTAGCTTGAGTCCAAGGCCACTGGCTTGAGCAAGGGAGCATCACTCTACTGTAGCACCCTAGTCAAGGCAGACATGAGAAAGCAATCAATGAACAACTAAGGTGCTACAATGAAGAATTGATACTTCTCATCTCTCTCCCTTCCTATCTATCTCTCTCTCTGTCTCTGTCTCTATCTCTGTCTCTCTTGCTAAAAAAAAAAAGAGATAGCATGTTTATGCTTCTCTCCCTTTCCCTCCCTCTCTCTTTCCCTCAAATGAATGGGAAAAAAATTTTTAATTACAGCCACTTAACATGTATATAATGTGTGTGACAAACCATGAGCAAATAATAAATAACCAAATAATCAAATAAACAATATCATGTAATAAGAGTCCCATATGCAGAAGTGTGTGTACCAACAACATTTGTGTGCTGCTTCTGACAAGGACTGTTGGAGAACCCTTATATATTTATTTAAATACCTAGGGAACTACTATAAGGTAGGTATTATTAGCTTCAATTGACAAATAAGAAAACTGAATTTTAGATCACACAGCCCCAAAATGGGAGATCTCAAAAGCATACCAGGATGCTAGGGTGAGTTTTAGCAGATGCCTCCATGGACTGAGCTGTTTCTTATTTCAGGACATGGGTCTTTGGGCGCAGAAGCAGTGAATAAAGCAGAAACGTTATTGGACCTGAAATCAAAACAGTTGGCTCAAAACTTATATCTACCACCCGCTAGTTATGTGGTCTTGGGCCAGAAACTTAATTTCTTTGAGTCTCAAATTTCCATCCATAAAATAAAAAGCTCTGCTATTTACCTCAGAAGAAACATTGGAAAGAGAAAGAAGGCGACCCAAGTGAGATCTGCATTTCACTACAGCCGAGCATCACTTAACAGATATATTCTGAAAAATACATTGCTGTATGAACACTGTAGAATACACTTATACAAACTGAGATGGTATAGCCTGCTACACACCTTGATTGTATGGTCTAGCCTATTGCCTAGGCTACAAGTCTGTATAGCATGTTACTGTACTGAATACTGTAGACCAGTGGTTCTTAACCTGGGTTCTATCGAACCCTATGGGTTCGATGAGTTGGTCTCAGGGGTTCGGAGAAGCCTCTGCCACGGAGGCCAGAATAAAGTAATACCGTAATTTGTTGTGAGTTCATGCACTTTGTTGGTTTTGTTCTTTGAGCAAGGTGATGTTCATGCGCGGCTCATTTTGTGTACCAGTAAAAAAACATATACCTATGTCTTGAATTTGGGGAAAAAAATCGTATTTTATTTATCACTAAAGAAGGGTTCGGTGAATGCGCATATGAAACTGGTGGGTTCAGTACCTCAAAAAAGGTTAAGAACCACTGCTGTAGACAATTGTAATACAATGGTAAGTGTTTGTGTATCTAAACATAAAAAAGATATAGTAAAAATACATTATAAAAGATAAAGTGTGCGTTTGAGCACTGCACACATGCATGTATTGGGGGGGGGGGGGACAGAAGGAGGGAGGAGCCCTTAGAGTAAGGTGACCAGATTTTAAAATTGGTAAAGCAGGACACCATTGATGGGGGCGGGGGTGGGGGTTCTTGATTAAAATTTTGGTCTATATGGAGCAAAAAAATTTTTCATAGAATGCAAAAATAGTATTGTAATATATTTTTTTAAATTTCAACATAAGTACAATTTACAAATATAATACATTAAAAATTATGTATAGTATTATTTTATTCTTTGGCATATATCTCATTTGAGTGAATTTTTTTAGTAGATTGCTGTCGTCGTTCTAAAGGTCATAAAGTTTTTCACAAAAATTTGTTAAATTATATTTCACATATTAAATGGCTTTCAAAGTCTCAAGACTTAATTGTGATTTTTCTGATGTCCACACTTTATTTACCGTAGGAAAAACACATGCAGTCGCAGCATTAGTTCCTGGTAAAGACAGCGCTCATTGCACAATATTTAGTGCATTATTCTATGGAACATGGTTTGTTTCAAAATGATGAAATATTTCTAATCATTTGTTGTCTATTGTGATTTTTGCTGATGCCCAAGATTTAACCTTTTTCTTCTCGATATATCTTTTTAATAATGATACCTCATTAAAAAGATCATTTTCTGAAATATTACTATATGGGAAATTTTGAGTGAGTCAGAGGGATCGGGTTACACAGTCCCGAAACTGATGCCAGAGCTGCATGAGCAGGCAAGAACAGGCAGGGCAGCGCTGCTGGCTGCCGCGCTCCACAAGTCCAGCCCCACCGCCTGCTAAAGACCAAGTGGCTTGCACCTCGCAGAGCCCGGAGTCGCACGCTGGTGTCCAGGACTTGGGCCTATGGGTAGTTAGGGGACTTGATAGCCACTGCCCCAGCAGATACATCCCGCCCGAAGTTGTTTGTTTCGGGGCCCTGCACGGGGCAGCCAGCTCTTGCGGCACTGCGGGCACTCCCAGGTCGAGGCAGGGTCTTCGCGCTGAAAACTATATATTCCCTTCCCATTCTCCCACCGTTCCCTAGCTTTTTGTGCATTCTTTCCAAAAATCGGGACTTTATTAAAATGCCACAGGACACGGAACAAATTGTTAAAAATCAGGACTGTCCCACCAAAAGCGGGACATCTGGTCACCTTACCTTAGAGGAGTGGTTCTTAACCTGGGTTCTATCGAACCCTAAGGGTTCAATGAGTCGGTCTCAGGGGTTTGGAGAAGCCTCTGCTGCAGAGGCCAGAATAAAGTAATACCATAATTTGTTGTGAGTTCATGCACTTTGTTGGTTTTGTTCTTTGAGCAAGGTGATGTCCATGCATGGCTCATTTTGTGCACCAGTAAAAAAACATATAGCTATGTCTTGAATTTGGAAAAAAAAATCATATTTTATTTATCACTAAAGAAGGGTTCGGTGAATGCGCATATGAAACTGGTGGGTTCGGTACCTCAAAAAAGGTTAAGAACCACTGCCTTAGAGGGAAAGTAGACTTAGGAGGAGAAAGGGAGGGAGGGAGAAAGGGAAGAAAGACAATAGGACAGAAAGGGAGAGCAGAGATCTTAAGAGAACCAGAGAGATAAGCTTGAGAGGAGAAATAATAAAAAGGGAACATAGAGAGAGAAACAGAACTAGGAGAAAGATAGAAAAAGAGAAATAGAGGGAAGGAAAGTGGATTTGCGCTGCAGGAGTGCGTGTATGTGTATGTGTGTGCGCGCGCATTCTTATGCACGTGCATGCATGTGCACAGGGGCAAGCGGCGTAGGGGTGGTCTCCCTGTCTAACTTCTTTCCCAGCCTATTCTGTCCCTCACCAACTCCTGGCACCCGCCAGGGGTGGGCATAGGGCAGGTGGGCAGCATGCCGAGCCTCCTCCTCTATTTAATCCACCCAGAGCTAGCAATAAATTCAACATTGCATTCGGCTTCAGCCTTTCTTTCAACATTGTAAACAAATTTTTTGTTTATATTCCATTATAACCTTACGGAACCATGTTTGCAGTTCATTGTTATGTGGTGCCTAACTGTATATTGAAAGATGTTCATGCATTATGGTGTATTTTTCAAAGGTTAGGTGTGGCTTTATTTAAAATTTTTTTCATTAAAAATTGAGAGTAAAGTAAGTCTTTGGGCCACAAATTTAAATCTTGTTTATAGCTCTTATTTTGGGAAAGAAAATAAAAACTTCTGAGAGATTACTATTACACTGGTGGTCCCTTGAAGTGAGGTCCCTTGCGTGTATATAAGGTGACAACACCTCTACCATGGATAATGGCTATCCAGGGATATTAAGAAGCAATAAGGGAATTATCCTCTTTAATATTCAACTTTACATATAATGTATAATTTGTTATTTAAACTCTCAGTCCTCATGGTAACATCACAGGCTCATTTTTCCAATCATTTTATAAACAAACACCCTAAGGCTGAAAGGAAACAATCAGGAAATTTGTGCATGACTACTCTCCATTCTTAAAGACCAGGGGTCCCCAAACTTTTTACACAGGGGGTCAGTTCACTGTCCCTCAGACTGTTGGAGGGCCAGACTATAAAAATAACTATGAACAAATCCCTATGCACATTGCACATATCTTATTTTAAAGTAAAAAAACAAAACGGTAGCAAATACAATATTTAAAATAAAGAACAAGTAAATTTAAATCAACAAACTGACCAGTATTTCAATGGGAACTATGGGTGCGGATGCATCCTGTGCTCCTCTCACTGACCACCAATGAAAGAGGTGCCCCTTCTGGAAGTGCAGTGGGGGCCGGATAAATGGCCTCAGGGGGTCGCATGCGTAGTTTGGGGACCCCTGTTTTAGACTGTGTCCCCTAGACATTTCATCACACATAAGAGGGATAATATTTACCCCAAAACCTAAAGGGTGACTAACTTTTTGGAGAATGAGGTATGGAGAACAGAGATTAGTGCATGAGTCAGGAAAGTGTTAAAATACAAAGTAGCAGAGAGGAAATGAAAGAACCTCCCTACTTCTTATCCTTGAGTGCTTTCAAGGACTGTCTGGGGCCAGCAGCCTCAGGAAACGCCAAGGCTGTTGCATGCCTTCACCTCTGGGCTGTTTTTTTTACTGCTGTTCATTAAGGAGATCTTTCCATCAGCCTTATCTTCTCTTTCTTGGCTCTTGATCAGGTTGAGTCAGACCTGAAACACTTACATTCACAACAACTAACCAATCTTTTGTCTAGACACGTATGTCTCCTAACAAACCTCTGCTGTCCAGGGTCAAGGGAGACGTCAATACAGCATGTAGACTCCCTTGGATGACTAAACATGGACACAGGGTGAGAGTAGAGGAGATGGAAAAAGAGGAAGAAGTGAGGAATAAGGTGACTGCAGATCAGGTGGGCATTTGAAGGCATTTTGAACTCTCTTTGGAAAAATGCAAGGGGATCAATCTGGAGCATCCTTGAAATAGTTTAAAAATCCTAAATGGGGTCAGTGTCAAAGGCCCCAGGGCCTTTTTTCATCCTGTTCCTTCTCCTTAGACCACCCTCTGTTCTTCATTTCTACTTCCTCTCCCCATGGTCAACTTTTATTTATGATTCACGTAACATAAAAAGTTACTTACCATGTTTCCCCATGTATAAGATGTACCCTTTTTCAAAAATTTTGGGGTCTAAAACTGGGTGCATCTTTTACAGTGGTTATAGATTTTTTTATTGCCATTTTCTGTTTTTTCACGCAGATGGGGAGTTGTATAAATTTTATGATGAATAAAACTTGAGTTCAATAACTTTATGTAATACATTTTTTTTCAAATTTCAGGCCCCAAAATTAAGATGCTTCTTATACATGGGAGCATCTTATGCATGGGGAGATATGGTACTTCCTCAGGAAAGCTTTCCCAGGCCCACGCAGGATGTCACCCTTCCACACTCTCATCACACCCTGCACCTGGTCAGTGGAGCTCTGATCAGTACCAACTTCAAATTATAATGAGTGCACGGCTAATGAAAAATGACTACCAGCATTCATTAGTTGGGCATTTAGTAAATTATCTTATAATTGACATAATTACTCATTTTTAGGCAGCAATATTACACATACACAAGTGAGTAATCATTATTAAACTAAGAATGTTGTCTCCCTCACTATATTTTAAGCTCCTTGGAGGCAGGTACTGTTTGGGCTTGGATATCATTGGATGCCCACTGCTTTCCACTGACCTGACACATAATTAGGGGTTCCAAATATGTACTGAATAAGAATGAGATTGTCCACAAAGACTCAGGTAATAATAGAAAAATTTAAGGGTGAAATACCCAGGAAGTAATTCATACCAGTTCAGGCTGGGCAAGCGATGTTCTCATGTCTTCATTTAGGTTGGCCAAGAGTGCCAGGTGTGGATACTGCTGCCCACATTTGAGGTAGCCCTAAATTCGGGGCCCCTCTTAAGTCTTATTCCAGTTATCTTTATGAGCAGGAGAAAAAAAAGAAAAAAACTTGGAAGCCAGCTCCCTGACTACAGTGCACATTTCCTTTTGAAAAAAAAAGTGGTTGTTAGTCATTTCAGAGAAATGTGAAATTTATTTACATTTGAAAAACAGCTCATTGTTAGAGAAAAAGATTCTTAGCTTGTGAATCAGACTATGTTATTAGTGGTCTGATTCATCCGTCCACGTAGTGTATGCTATGCTGCATTAGCCAACCCTTTATGAAGAACCACCACTAAACAATTAATATTTTCAAAAATAATTTAAAATGGATCAAAGACCTAAATATAAGATCTGAAACAATAAATCACATAAAAGAAAACATAGGTATTAAACTCATGGACCTTGGCCGTAGAGAAGAATTTATGAATTTGACCCCAAAGTCAAGGAAAGTAAAGGCAAAAATAAGTGAATGAAACTATTTCAAACTAAAAAGCTTCTGCACAGCAAAAGAAATCAACAACAAAGCAAAAGGCAGCCAACCAAATGGAACATAATATTTACAAACAACAGCTCTGATAAGGGGTTAATATCTAGAATATACAAAGAACTCACAAAGCTCTGCAACAAACAAGCAAACAATCCAATTATAAAATGGAGAACCTGAACAGATATTTCTCCCAAGAGGACATACGAATGGCCAACAGATATATGAAAAGATGCTCATCTTCACTAGCTATTCAAGATATGCAAATCAAAACTACAATAAGATACCACCTCACACCTGTTAGATTGGCTATTATCAAGAAGACAGGTGTTGGAGAAACTGTGGAGAAAAAGGAACACACATTCACTGCTGGTGGGAATGTAAAATAATACAACCACTATGGAAGAAAGTATGGCAGTTCCTCAAAAAACTAAAGATAGAACTACCATATGACCCAACAATCCCTCTACTGGGTATCTACCCCCAAAACTCTTAACATTGGTACGTAAAAACACATGCACCCTCATGTTTATTGCAGCATTATTCACAGTGGTCAAGACATGGAAACAACCAAAGTGTACTTTGATAGAGGATTAGATAAAGAAGAAGTGGTACATATATACAATATAATACTACTCAGCCACAAGAAATGATGACATAGTGTCATTTACAACAACATGGATGGAACTTGGGAACATTATACTGAGTGAAATAAGTAAATCAGAAAAAGCTAAGAACTATATGATTTCACACATAGATGGGATATAAAACTGAGACTCATGGACATAGATAAAAGTGAAGTGGTTACCAGGGGGAGGGGATTGTATGGGACGTGGTAGGGAGTAAAGAGGGACAAATATAAGGTGATGAAAAATGATTTTACTTTGGGTGATGGGTATAAAACATAATCAACAGTCCAAATTCTATAGAAATATTTACCCAAAACCTATGTACTCTTATTGATCAGTCACCCTGTAGGGGTAAGGGTGTAAAGAGGGACAAATATACAGTGACAGAAAATGATTTGATTTTGAGTAATGGGTACACAACATATTGATTAATGTCACTCCTTTAAGTTTAATTTTTCTTTTCTTTTTAAATTGAGAGGCAGGGAGTCAGAGAGACAGACTCCCGCATGTACCCTGACTGGGATCCACTCAGCAAGCCCCCTACCCAGCGATGCTGTGCCCATCTGGGGCTGCTTCCCTGTTGCTCAGCAACTGAGCTATTTTTAGCACCTGAGATGAGGCTACAGAGCCATCCTCAGTACCTGGGGCCACTTCCTCAAACCATTCAAGCCATGGCTGTGGGAGAGGAGGAGAGAAAGAGACAGTAGGAGGAAAAGGAGGAGTAGAGAAGCAAAAAGTCACTTCTCCTGTGTGCCCTGACTGGGAATAAAAAATGAGACTTCCACACACTGAGCCAATACTCTACCACTGAACCAACTGTCCAGGGCCTAAATTTACTTTTCTAAATACAATTTTTAAAAAAATATTGCATGTTTCTGTGTGGGTCTAGTCCCTTCAGAGACACTGTTGGTTCTATGAAGGCAGAGAGGGTATCATGCATACCTTTTTATAACCCTAGCATCTATAATGATGCCGTGGGCACAGAATGATCACTGGTGAGATGAATAAAGTCAAGAGGTCCCTAAAAGATCATTCATTAAACTTAAATACTCCCCATTACTCCACCTCACAGGGCATAATTTCTTTTGTGGGGAAAGCCTGACAAAATGGCTTTGGGGCTCACTTTTGGTGCTCTCCTTGTTGCAGCCTGGTTTCTCCTTGCCTTCCTTCCATGGTGTGTATCCACTCACTAAGTCTCTTCTGCCTTACTCTGTCCTGCTCCACCTTCCTCAAACCATTCCTCTCCCTTCTTTCTCTTCGAGGGGGGGGGTCTCACAAGGAGTACTTTCTCCTCCATATAGTGCTCCCTGCCAGAGTCCTACTAGATGACTATATTTTCCTGGTCATGAAACAACCCCTATGTCCAACATCTTCTTGGATAAGTATTTATATAAAGCAAGCAACTCATCTTGTGTGTATGTTTCCATTTATAGATTGTCAGAATCAGCACTTTGGGGATCTTTACAAGCTCAGTGGAAGTATTAATAGATTCCTGCATTATAAGACATTTTTTAAAGTCTGTTGGTTTAAACAACATTCTTAGCCCACACACCAGTATCAAAGCAATGAGCTAGCCAAAAGTCTTGAACACCAGTGACCTTAGCTAATATGCTGCTGGTGCTGGGGTAGTATCTTTCAATTTTCAATGTTTTCACTTGATTCCAGCTTAATGTATATTGAATTTAAATTTCCACTTATTTTAAGGCCTTGGTTTATAGTATTTTGCACTGCCAATTATGATGCCATATAAATGAGCAAGCTGAGTATCTACAACCATTTGGAGTTATAGTTCAAAGAACAAGAGTTATGGAGAGGATCTTTGAGAAAATCCAACAAGCTGGGCAAATATGGGCCAAATCTTACAAATAAACTCCTCTTACAATGGCTAATGGCTTATTAGCTGATACCTTCATATCCCCAAAGAGTAAGAACAAAGATAAAAATAAAGTATGTGTTACATTAACAGTCTTTGGGACTATCAGCCTTGGGGGAGATTTGTTTTCTTTCACTCAACACAATGAAATTTAATGCCAACAATGCATTCAATACTGTATAAACCACCAAGTACTATACTCACCCATTGGGACTGCTAAGGTGACCAGATTTTAAAATTGGTAAAGCAGGCCACTATTGATGTGTGTGTGTGTGGGGGGGGGGGGTTCTTGATTAAAAATTTGGTCTATATGGAGCAAAAAAAAATTGTCATAGCATGCAAAAATAGTATTGTAATATATTTTTTTTTATCGGGATTTTTTTTAAAACGCCGTGGGATGCGGGACAAATTGTTAAAAATTGGGACTGTCCCACCACATGCGGGACATCTGGTCACCTTACATCTAGTATGATCACACTGCATGTTCAGAGGGAATTAATAAAGTGTTTATAATCTGTCCTCTTATCGCTAGGGAACAGTTTGAATATTGTCATTTTCCCACCCTTCATGCAAAGGAAGTCAAAAGAGAACGGGTGGCCTCTCAGATTAGTACCTTCTATTACATTCCATGGCATTAGCCACATTATCAGGAACACTTATTGTCCTTTGTTCTTGTTCTGTGAATAGCTCCCATGCACCATTCAGTTAAACCATTTCATTTGAGAGTGTCTCTTTCGACTCCGTCTCCCTGTTGGTCACTAGGATGAGTGAATAAACAAGTGAAAGACTTAAGGTGCTACTGTATAAAACAGCTCAGTCAGGAGGAGTTTATTTGCCAGCCTTCAGCATGAGCAAGAAGAACTCTCTTTCCTGCTGTGGATGACCACGCAGCCTCACATGTTAAGTCTCAACATCCTCCCTTCACTCACAGGAGCTACTATTGAGGGATGGGCTTGCTGGACCAGAGCCCACAATGCCCACAGGCAGGGGAGCCAATAGACAGGCATGGAGGGAGTCTGGGAAGAGCACTGTCATCAGGCATTGAGTTGGCCGCTTTACAGACAGGATTACATTTCATCTTCAGAAAGATCTCGAGTAGGTTTTTATCTGTATTTTGCAGATGAGGAAGTTAGGATTTAGAGAAGTCAAGTAGCTTCTCCAAGTTCACACAGATAGAATGTTCAGTGAGATTCTTAGACTCAGGCTTTCTAATGTCAAAGCCTTTGTTTTCTCCCATGAAACTATCATGAGAAAATGAGACCAGGAGTCAGAAGCCCCTTTTAACCTATGTTCCAAACTCAAGAGGCCTGGAAAAGAACCAAGTTGCAAGAGCATGTACATTGTTTACTCAGAACTACTCCCAGGCATTCTGATTGGCCACCAATATGTTGGAACAAACTTCTAGGTTCTCAAAACTAATTTAAAAAAAATTTACTTGCCTTAAATATATGCTAGTAATACAAAGGCAACATAAAAACTAAATTTATTTTGTCCATTTTAAATTCCTTTTTATTTTAGTAAAGAGAGAGAGAGAGAGAGAGAGAGTATGTGTATGTGAGAAATAGAGAGAGAGAGAAAGGAAGAGAGAGAATGTTGAGAGGAACTTTTAAAATGTCAACATTCTTGATAGTGTTGGGAACCCAAACACACAGTCTTAGGTCAGTGCTGAGAACTAGAAAGGCAGACTGACTAGACAATAACCGTAAACATGGTCCCTTTTTAACTGATGTTTCTCGTGTCCCTGGGAGAATACAAAACATAAAATCAAACAAAAACTATGGTTTGGCAACAATTCTGATTTTTAAGAGGATTAAATAAATAAGAGTTTGGGTCATAGAAAGCAATGGCCATTTTCAGAGTTTTGGGATCAGCAGGACAAATTTTGAGATATTTTAACAGGACTTAGGGAGAAATGGAGGCTTCCAAATTAAATAGGAGAAATAGATTACTTTGACCCAGTGAATTCTATAGAGGTGGAAACTTCAGAAAAAAACAAACAAACAAACAAAAAATAGCATTCCTCTTCACCGGTGAAAGAGAAACCAAAGAACAGAGTTAGGTAGCGAGGACATTGGGGTAAGTATTTTGTGTGTATGTTCCCATTCCCCAAGTCTCTACTTGGAAGATGCCACTGGTTAATCTCCTGTGTAGACAAGATAGGTCCCTGCTGTGCAGGCTGGCCCTCCCAGTTCACATCGGACAGTGCCTCAGAGACTTGGCCACAGAGAGGCCATTGAGAAGCCGTCCAAAGGCAACTTATGTTCCCTCATGGACTTGGCAAGCTCTGAAGGTCACATCTCAGCTTGACCTAAAGACTACAGCTTCCTCCATGAACTTTAATTCCCCTCTCTTCAACTCCCTCCCACCACAGGACCAAAACAGCACAGTTCAGACTCCCACATCAAAGACTTTCTTTTATTGAAAGGAGCAAGGCTGTTCCTTAGGCCCCTCTATCATGTACAGCTTAGGAGAGGAAAGGAGGGAAGAAAAGCACCTCGAATATTTGCTATGTTCACTTTCAAAGGGCACCCTGTTTGCAGAAGGGGTTATCTTATATCCACACACTCTGTTTTCCCTGGTTCTGAAGTGGGAGTTTGATGAGGTGAGTCTGCATCCCTTTTCATATAACAGAGTGACGCTTTTCTGAGGGGACCTGTGACAAAATTAATATTTTCAAAATCATGTGCTTCCAAGACACATCTGAAAAAAGGAAGAAGAGTTCTAACCATTTCAGATGCACTGAGGGACAAACAGGCTGCATATTTTCTCTCCTACTTGCCGACATTAAACATCAGAGAAAACCATGACAGTTATCCTGTCTTAGGATGCTGATCTATGCAAACAATGGGAATAAGACACCAAAGTGAAAACCATGAGCCTCCTTTCTCTGAGGAAGCCCTTGGACCTATCTTCATTCTCCCCTTTTATCCTATATGGAATGAGCACACAGAAAGCATTCAATGAAGACTTGTTGAATTTAAAGGAACTGGAATCAAAGCATGTCCACACATTTGTAGTAGGAAAATAAACATCTCATTCCTCATTCCAAGACCACAGGGACATTTACTACAAAAGTACCTTAAAGCACATACATAAATCACCCAATAGTATGGCATGGTTCTCTGGTTTTGCTAAATTCTCAATGGGTGTGTTCGTTTCCTGTCAGGATTTCCTAAATAAAAAGGAAAGCACAAAAATGTCCAACCACAAGGGATTCTTCTTGTGGGATGAAAGGCCAAAAATTAATCTTTACACTCCCACTTTGGATAGCATACACTAAAATTGTGACTGATGAAAACAAAGGCAACACACTAACCTCTGAACACTTTCCCAGGCTTGGAGTCTTTCACACAGCTGCTGAAAGTAACATTAACAATGTAAAATATAGGGATGTAAACAACAAACTTATAATTAGGGTGGTTTTTCTGTCTTGAGTAAACCTACTTTCTCCAAAATATTTTCACACCCCTAGGATCCAAGCTTCTGGCCTTCCCTCACTGGTATCAGTGAGTATTTAGAGCCCATGGTCAGCACAGGGAGTTTTCCTATCTTCTGATCTGATGGGTTAAGAACCAAGTGAAATCTTAACATATTTTTAATAAGTGTTGTTATTGACACCATTTTTAAAATACTTCTGATTTAAGATAAGCAGAGTGAAAAAAAAAGACTCATTTTTCTTTAAATGCTCTTGTATACAAGCTCCCCCCAAAGTGAATAGTGTTAAAAGATCCTAAATCAGGGGTCAGCACACTAAGTCCACAGGCCAAATCTAGTCTGCCGCATGTTTCTGTAAATATATTTTCCCTGGCACACAGTCACAGCCATTCATTTATGGTTTTATTGCCTATGGCTGTTTTTGCCCTACAACAGCACGGCTATATAGTTGCAACAGAGACCATACTGACCCCACAAAGTCTCAAGTATTTACTATCATGCCCTTTATACTAATAGCTTTCCAATCTTTTCCATGCACTGTTTCATACAACTTATTTTCAAATCTCTGGTTATTTATCTTAACCTGATATACCTCATGCCAGGGAAATGCTTAAAATTATAACTGATTTTTATGGAAACAGAGAAAACATTTGACTTTCATATTCAAGAAAATGGATTTATTATCAATTCTAAAGTCAATAAACAGAACAGTTTAAAAGGACAGCTCAAAAATTTTGCTCAGAAAGGGGAGCAAAGGTCTTTCTCCTGCCTTCATATGCTATGTTGGATGAGCCTTGGAGGGAGCTCAGCCATAGAAAATGTCCGTGGAAAGACTGTCTCTGGAGGTGGTAAGATAGGCTCCTGGGCACAGGTGTGATCCAGTATGTGGCAAGTTCCCGGAGCAGTGATATGAAGCCAGAAACCTTCCCTCACAGATTCCCGATGACAGAACTGCTTCACCACTCAGATTCCTATCAGCATTCATCTCATGGGTAGCTTCATTAGGATCAGGTTAACTGCTGGAACAGAACCCAAACTACATAGCTAAGCATAAGCCGGGCTGATATGTAGTCCTTTTGGTGTCGGAGACACAGGCTCCTTCCATCTTGTTGCTCTGCCACCCCAGATCTGTTGTCCCCCTTTGTATGACCCAACTTGGCTCATCCGCATTCAGTTCAGTAGGATGGGAGGGTATGGACAAGGGGTAAGCAGCGGGGCCAGGACCTAATCAGTTGGCTGTAGGGACTGGCAAGAGAGGCTAGCCAAGATAGTTCTTTTATTCTGGACAGCCACGGGGCCCAGATACAATTCAAGCATTGAATTGCATTACCTGAAGGACTGGAATCAGGGAAAACCCAGCACTGTCTTCTACAGGAGAGAAATATAGCCTCAGAATAGAGATTAGCCTAATCAGTCATTTCTTGAGGACAGATGTGAACTAGAAGAAGAAATAAATTCTCAAAGGAAGAAAGAAGGAACCACTCAATTTGAAAAAAAATACTTTAAAAGAAGAAAATGAGCCTGATAAGAAACTTTCCAAACTTCCCCTGGGACCAACACTACCCCAAAGAGTTATTTTCAAAGTTCATATGGTCCCTGGGCTGGCTTCAGCTCAAAGGACATGACCTTACTACTAAAGGTCAGGCTGTGTCTGGTGAGGGCTGCCATCATGTGATGCCCTGCTGTGAGTCTGTTAGCAGAAGTGCCAACTCAAGGCAGAACCACCAGGAAGCTTACTAGCAAAGCCATCTCTCAGGATAAAGCATAGCTATTGCCTAACCAGAACTCTCTGAGAGCCTCATACAACCTGCAAATGGAAAACAGCAGGAAAGAGGTGGGAAGGGATGCTCCTGCACACCCAGGGCTCAACAAACCTACCCCAGATGAAAGAAAGAAAGGAAAAATGAATGCTGACACCTGTGATGAGGAAAGGAATACAGGCTGACCCAGTGTTCCATTTATTCCAGGCTTCCTCCAAGCCACTGCTCATTATTCTGAAGGTTTACTTGTCAAGCCAAGCACAGGCAGTGTCTCCACCATACCAAAAAAGAAGGGGAAAAAACGACCAAAAATATAGTATCCAAAAAATTAAGTCCATCTTTGCAACAGGGAGTTGTTTGTCATTTGTGGCAAAAGGCACTGGTGCTGCTGGTATAATCCAAGTAGAAAAGAGAAAACAAACAATCCCATTAAAAAGCAGGCAAAGGAATGCAATAGACATTTCTCCAAAGAGGACATACAAAAGGCCAGCACACATATGAAAAGACACTCCACATCACTAACCACAATGAGATGTCACCTCACACCTGTCAGAATGGCTAAAATCAAATAAATCAACAAACAACAAGTGCTGACGAGGAGGTGAAGGAAAGAGAACCCTTGTGCTCTGTAGATGGGGATGCAAATGGGTGCAGCCACTGTGGAAAACGGTGTGGAGTTACTTCAAACAATTAAAAATGGAACTACCATATAATCCTGCAATTTTACTTCTGCGTATATATCCAAAGAAGACATTATCTCGTAGTTCTCTTGAGCAGAGATATCTTACCCACGTTTACTTCAGCATTGTTTACAAAAGCCAAGACATGGAAACAACCTGAGTGTTAATGGACAGATGAGTGGATAAAAAAGGCAGTATGTATATATCATGGAGTATGATGCGTCTATAAAAAAGGAGGACATCCTGCCATCTGTGACAACATGGATGAACCTGGAGGGCATATGATAGGGGAAATAAGTCAGAGAAAGAAATACTGCATAATGCCACTTACATGTGGAATCTGAAAAACTGAATGCATAGGAGCAGAGAACAGATTGGTGTTTTTCTTTACCAAAAAACTCCTAAACTGCTTATCTAGCACTTCACCCACGCGGCTGGACCAGCACTGTCTAGACTTCCCTCAACATCTCTCGTTATTAAAATGTACTCTCTGTGCTTTTCGTTTCATCACAGGAAAATGTTAGAAAGGAGCTGATAAAGCACTTCCCTGAATAAGTCTTGGGTCATAAAGGAAATAAAATTTGCAGTTTTAGAGTTTTTAAAAATAAATTATATGAGAAAACTACATATTGAAATGTATAAGTATGCTGCCAATGCTTTTTTAGAGAAAAACTATGGCTTTATAAATGCCTTAAATACAAAACAAGAAAGAATGAAAATAAAGTGAACAGAAAATGGGAGAATAATATTAATCAACAATTTTAGGAAAGAGAAAAGGAACATAACCATAGCTAAGAAATATTATTATTGTAAGAGAATACTGTGTTAAATTCTATGCTAATACATTTAAAAGATCAAAATATTAGAATATTTTTTAGAACACTAAAATGGACAGAAAAGTTCATCTTCACTAGATATTCAAAAAATGCAAATCAAAACTATAAAGAGATATCGCCTCACACCTGTTAGATTGACTATTATCAGTAAGACAGGTAATAAGTGTTGGAGAGGCTGAGGAGAAAAAGCCCATTGCTAGTGAGAATAGAAATTAGCAGGACCATTATGGAAGGAAGAATGGTGGTTCCTCAAAAAATTATGACCCAGCAATCCCTCTACTGGGTATCTACCTCCAAAACTCTAAAACATTGGTACATAAAGACACATGCACCTCCATGTTCATTATAGCATTATTCACAAAAGTCAAGACATAGAAACAACCAAAGTGTCCTCTGATAGAGGATTGGGTAAAGAAGATGTGGTACATATATACAATAGAATATTACTCAGCCAAAGGAAATGGTGACATAGTGACATTTATGACAACATGAATGGACCTTGAGAACATTATACTGAGTGAAATAGGTAAATCAGTAAAAGCTAAGAGCTGTATGATTTCACACGTAGGTGGGATACAAAACTGAGACTCATGGACATAGATAAAAGTGAAGTGGTTACCAGGGGGAGGGGATTGTATGGGACGTGGTAGGGAGTAAAGAGGGACAAATATACAGTGACGGAAAATGATTTGACTTTGGATGATGGGTATACAACATAATCAGCAGTTCAAATGTTATAGAAATATTTACCCAGAACCTATATACTCTTGTTGACCGTCACCCTGTTAAAATTAATTTTCTAAATAAAAGTTTTTAGAAAAAAGAAAAGCTAAAATAATTATGACTAAGAAAGCATAATGAAGGAGGGCTTACAGTTTAATCGGCAATTGTAACATTAAAACAATGTGATGATAGTGCAGGGTATGAGGTGCACATAATTAAAATATTGTTTTACTTCTCAAGGACTCTCATTCTATTAAGGGAAATAGACATAAAAATGAATGTTTGCTGAAAGGCAATACAATTTAAAATAAAAATGTGAATGCACCCTAGCTGGTTAGCTCAGTGGTAGAGCATTGGTCCTGCGTGTGGATATCCCAGGTTCATCTCTCAATCAGGGCACACAGGAAAAGCATTCATCTGCTTCTCCACCCCTTCCCCACTTGCTTCTCTCTCTCTCTCTCTCTCTCTCTTTCTCTCTCTCCCCCTCCTGTAGCCATGGATCAATTTGAGCAAGTTACCCCAGTTGCTGAGGATGGCTCCATGGCCTTCATCTCAGGCCTTTTGAAGAGCTTGGTTGCTGAGCAATGGAGCAAAACACCAGATGGGCAAAGCATCATCCCCTAGTGGGCTTGCTAGGTGGATCCTGGTAAACAAACATGTGGGAGTCTGTCTCTGTTTCCCATCTTCTCATGAAAGAAAGGGAAGAAAGAAATAATGAATGAAAGAAAGAAAAGAAAGAGAGAAAAAGAAAAGAGAGAGAAAAGAGAAAAAGAAAAATAAAGAAAAGAGAGAGAAAGAGAAAAAGAGAGGGAGAGAGAGAGAAAAAGAAAGAGGAAAGAGAGAAAGAGAAAAAGAAAGAAGGAAGGAAGGAAGGAAGGAAGGAAGGAAGGAAGGAAGGAAGGAAGGAAGGAAGGAAGGAAGGGAGGAAAAGAAAAAGAGAGAGAAGGAAGAAAAAAATGTAAACACAAGGTGCTCTAGGGATGCAGGAAGAAGTCTTCTGCTCTCCCTCTAGGAGTCTGGGAAGCCCTGGGGAAGAGTTAGCACATAAGCTGGTGGCAGGGAGGGTTCACTGGTGGGAGAAGGGTGACTCCAAAACAGGGAATGATCTAAAAACATGTTGCTTTGGAAAAAGGTCAGGATTGTTGAGCTAAAGCACAGCACCCGTGGGAGACTCTGAAGGACATGCCACTAGAACAAGAATCCACAGCCAGACTGTGAAGGTATTTTGATATTTTGGGGAGACAGGGGTCCAGGGGTTTAAAAAAATCTTTTTTTATAAATTTAGTTTTCCAAGCTTTATGCTCAGATGTTGGGATTACCCTGGCCATTAATTTAGGATCATAACCAGAGTTGAAAGCCACTGTTGCAGGCTACGGGTCACTGCTGAAACAAACATGTTATGTGATTCTGGGTTTGTTTCAAAAAAATTATTCTGGCTGGTATATGGAAGTGTATTAGAGAAAAAGACACCAGAAACAGTGGGGCAACCAAAGCCACAGAGAAGAAAATATGTTTGTTTAAGCTGGCACCACAGGCTAATGGCAGAGTCTCGCCTGGAGCACATATCTCTCAGCTCCCAACTCCCAGTGTCCTCCACCCCATACCACAGGGATACATGGAATTTCTAAATGATGGCAGGTTGTGCCTAGAGTATGTCATATGCATTAGACAACAACCATTGACTTATAAAATGGACCGTGGCCACTTCTCATGGCAAAATAACCCTCATAAATTCTTAAGTTAGACAAGTAAAAAAGAGGATAAGGAAGTTTTGCATGAAGACATCTGGAGATTCCACTCAGCAGAATCCTCATACCTACTTAGTGGGATGCACAAAATAGGACTCCTCAAAGTAGTATGAGTGTATAGGCAAGATGGATATGAGTCTCTAAATCTGCTTTTTTTCCCCTCTCCCAAGAGGCCTGGGTCATTACACACACAATTAAAAATGTGTGTGTGTGTGTGTGTGTGTGTGTGTGCGCGTGTGGGTGCGCACACATTCTGTGCACCTATGAGACTCCTGATGTGATTGAAGAAGTGCTTCAGAAACCCAACAGACTGGTTCTCCAACCTATACCTGTAAATGACAGAGGAGTCAGGATCACTCAAACCTATTGCACTAGATATTCGGTTTTATACGAGGTATGCAGGATTTATGGGAGATTTACAATGCTGAGAAAGTTGCATCTTTTCACTCAATTTTAAATTTCTGTCACATGATTCAGGAATATTTCCCCAAAATTATTTTATTTCTGGTAAACTTGACATCCACTCCTTGCTAAACCCAAGATACAAATGAAACTACAGGGAAATAATAGTGAAAATCATTGTTTCAGAAGGGCAGAGAAAAAGAGGGGCGGGGAGTAAAAGAAAAATGGAGAGAGGGGAAACAGGTTGCTTCTTCTGACATTTCCCTTTTACTGTTAATTTCTCAAAGTGATGTTGATGCCAACAAATTAACAAGGTCAGAGAAGACACAGGACTGTGATTGCAAGGTGATCCTAGACCTAGGCTCAAATCCAATGCTCCATACTCAGACTCTTATCTCGGTGCGTTGATTAATAATAATCTTACTATGAGGATGTGTGGTTAGTGTCAACATGGGTATAGAAAGTACTTGAATCATCTGACATCCCTTTAATCACCATGGTTGGGAGTCTGGACCTAGAATATCATGACAGCAGTATTCATAAGAACTTAAAGCTCAAAAGCATAGGGTCCAAGAGGTCCTGAGTTTGTGGAGATCATAGTCAATAATTTCAGCAACATAGGGAAATATAAGCTCAAACTCAACTAAGGCTCTGTTTACCCCCATTTTACCTAGTGGGAGGCCTCAGCCTCCTCCCCCCACTTTTCCTCAGTGTTCACTGAGGCCAAAATTGCCAGTTATTCTTTTGCACGGTTGTCTAACCATTCATGGGATGCAACAAGGATGATTTTAGAGCAATCAACCCATTTACGTAACACTGACTAAATAATGTCTGCTATTTTTTATAGCCAAACCAGAGCACATGTCACACCTGTGCACCTCTTTCACTTTCCTCCTCAGAGACTCCAAATTTGGATCTACCTTGTCTCTCCCCAGTTGCTGCTGTTCTTCAACATGTCTTCTCTTTTTTAAAACTTTATTTATTGATTTTAGAGATAGAGAACAGAAAGAGAGAGAGAGAGGAAGGCAAGAGAGAAGCATCAATTCATAGTTGCTTCACTTTAGTTGTGCATTGATTGTTTCTCAAACATGCTTTGAAGGGGGTGGGGTGCTCAAACCAACTCAGTGACCCCTTGCTCAAGCCAGTAGCCTTGGGCTCAAGCCAGCAACCTTAGAATCATGTTCATGATCCCGCAGCCAAGCCAGTGACCTCAGAGTTTTGAACTGAGGACCTCAGTGTTCCGGGTTCATGTACCACCACCGGTCAGGCAGCATGTCTTCTAGATAATGCAATGTTATATAAATGGGCAGAAACATCTTAGTTCAAATTTTTCCTCCTCCACTTATGAGTCTGTAATCTAGAAAAAGTTACTTAACCTTTTTATGACTCATTTTCTTCCATTATAAAATGAGAATACCTACTGAATATTTTTTTAGGGACCAGGTGAGATTTGACATGTGAAATACTTCCATGCCGGGCATCTGGTAAGTGCTCACCTGTGAGTGTTATGAATATGCATAAATGGTTTTCAAATTCTAATGGATATGAGAATCACCTAGAGCTTGTCGAAATGCAGATTCCTAGGCGCCAATCCCAAATACTCTGATTCATCAGGTACAAGAGAGGTCCAGAATTCTTCCTTTCAAGGAACTAGGTTATATGGTATGGAAAGTCTACAATTATATTCTGAAAAATCCTTCTACAAGGGTTGCTTTCTACACAAATACTTCTTCATTTGCCCAAAGGGGCAACAGGTGGGCAAGTGACTCTCAGAAAGATCAGCAGACCCCTAAGTATTCTAAAGTATCCCTATTAAGAAAAATTCCAAACTCAAGAAAATAGCTGAAGAAATAAACTAATTTTTTGAGATCTTTTCTCCAAAGACATCAGTGAGAGCTGGGAAAAGGGCAGCAATTTCCTCCTATCTCTTTTAAGTAGGAAAGTTATTTTGTTCTGTTGCTACCAATGGCCAGGAGCCCAGCTTAAACCAAATCCACCCATTATGTTGACATCTCAGGTCTCAGTGAAGAGGACATTTACTGCTTTCCTAGTGGACAGTGTGCCAAGAGCAGAGTGCTGATGTCCAGCTTTGGATGCACATTCCACCTGGAGCATCAAACTCCATTAGGACAGATTCTACTGCTGAGGCTTTGCAGGAACTGGGACACATGTGTGTTTCATAATTTAGATTTGCTTTCTCTCACATTCCCTCCCAAGAACCAGAGAGCTGCACAGAGAGCTCTGTGCTCGGAATAGCACTTTTTCTGAGCCTGAACCAAAAGGGGGCAACAAACATATCTAGTGAAAGAACCCAGGCACAAACATTACTAATGGTGATGCAGGAGGGCATCCAACAAGCAGGAACACTGGGGTAAAGTGGCATTGCCTGGAATGGGAGAGCCTTGTAAATAGCCCTCTCTGGACTGAAAAGTGCCTAAGTTGTGGACCCTTACACTCTTCAGAGAAAATTGGAAAAATAAAATCTTCCCGGGGACCTCTGAGAGATGTGAGTGATTTGGAGTCCCGCTGCCTTCTGCTCTTTGCTGTGATAGAAATGGCCCCAACTCAGCTTCCTGGTGGAATTTTATCTGTCCTGTCCAATTTCCTCAGCAGCTGAACCACCAAAAGACCCTGTGCACTGACCCTGCCCCTGCCTCACCTCCAAGGGTGACTATACTTGTATCCCTTCATGTCCTCGCTGTGCCTGGTTAAACCAACTATAAACCAAAGTGAATCAAGAAATATTTTACCAAAGCAGATTTGAACACAGACACTCTCACACATATGCACAGAGAAAGAGGAAGAGAGAGAGAGAGAGAGAGAGAGAGAGACTGAGGAATTTTTTAAATGTTGTCTTTTTTTGTTGGTCTATAATTTTGTATTCATATAGACTTACTCATGCTTTTATTTAAATTTTTTTAATTAAAAAAATTCACAATTATAAAATGACCTGAAATAGGACAGTGATTAAGAACAGGGCTTTAGAATTATGTGTTTAAATATGCCCCTGCCATTTACTAGCTGATCATTTGGGAGCTAATTATTTAACCTATTTAAGACACCATTTTCTCATCTGCATAATGAAGACAATATTAGTACCCATCTAATAGGACTATTATGAAAAGTAAATAATACAATCTCTATAAAGTACTTACATGATAAGTGCTCAATAAATTGCACTGGTCTTATTCATGGTAGCATGCCCCTTTTCTATATAGAGGTATACCTACCAGTCAAGCGGACACTCACAGACTTGCAGACTCAGAAGTAGGATAATTAGTCTGGTGTACTCATTCCCCACATACAGATCTACACCTATTCCTTGCTGAGTCCCCTTCCAATAATAGCACCCATGTATAAGAGGGTAAAAGAGGCCAAGTATGAGATCTATTGAGAAAGTTGCATCTTGTGAGCTAGTACAGGGATTGGCCCCATGACCTTGGCCTCATTTAGCACCTCAAGCCATCAAGCAGCTGGCAAGCAGACACTATGAGCAGTAGTTACCTAGGATCTCTGCCTCTGAAGATGGGTTCTATAACTCTACATCCCTGGAAATCATCTGGAGATACAAAAGGATCCCAAGTACTTCTAGTGATTAGTGACCATATTAATGAAAGATCACACATATAGTCTGTGTTTTACTGACCAGCATCTTTGATGTCCTCCTTCTCAAAAAGGATACCAGGCTCCGGGAGCCATTTTGCTCTCATAACCAATCAGGTCTCTCACTGTGTGGCATCTCCTATTTTTCTTCCACTTTTCTATCCAAACCCTGATCTCTGGGGTTCTTCTCTGTGGTGTCCATTGAGCACTGAAGCAACCTCCCTGGAGGACAACCTTGGCTCTCTGAGCACTGTTAGGACCAATATGTTGATGTCCTAAAGTCTTCAAAGTGTGTCCTCTGGAGTCCTCAAAGCCACACTACATTCCAGAAGTGTGAGACCTATACCTCTTTTGTCAATTATTCTTGCCCAGCTAGATATCAACATAATATTGTTGTGAAAGGATGTCTTACAGAGTTTTATAAAGAAGCCAGGTTTCAACCTCTATCCCATTCTCCTAAGACTCAAATAATACTCCATGAGAGGCAGGGCTAGAAAAAAGTCATATGATAGACAGTATAAATTACTCAAAAGCCTCCTCCTCCCCTCTGATGACCAATAAAGTAAATATTTTACCAGATCAAGTTCATCACCCTACTCCCTTTTTTAGGTTAATTTTCTCCTAAGAGTCTCATCAAGCATTCATGCAAATACATGTCTACCAGATTTGCCCCATCGGGAGTCCTGACATATCTCAAGAAATAAACATAGCTTAAGATCAAGCTGGACCCTCCCCACCTACTAACTCAGACACAAGCTTTTCCAGCTCCCCTGTTTCTCACCTGATTTCTTTTTTTTTTTATCTTTATACCTTTATTCTCATCATAACACGGTGCACACAACACCTTTTGCTTTAAGATGTGAAAGTCTCTTATTTTTTCTTTTATTAATTTTAATGGGGTGAAATTAATAAATCAGGGTACATATGTTCAAAGAAAACATCTCCAGGTTATCTTATCATTCAATTATGTTGCATACCCATCACCCAAAGTTAAATTGTCCTTTGTCACCTTCTAGCTGGTTTTCTTTGTGCCCCTCCCCTCCCCCCTCTCACACCCTCTCTTCCCTCCCCTCACCCCGTAACCACCACACTCTTGCCCATGTCTCATAGTCTCACTTTCATGACCCACCTATGTATGAAATCATGCTGTTCTCAGTTTTTTTCTGTTTTACTTATTTCACTCCGTATAATGTTATCAAGGTCCATCCATTTTGTTGTAAATGATCCGATGTTATCATTTCTTATGGCTGAGTAGTATACCATAGTATATATGTACAAAAGCTTCTTAATCCACGCGTCCTCTGACAGAGACTTGGGCTGTTTCCAGAACTAAGCTATTGTGAACAATGCTGCCACAAACATAGGGGCGCATTTCCTCTTTTCGAACAGTGCTATGGTGTTCTTAGGGTATATTCCTATAAGTGGGATAGCTGGGTCAAAAAGTAGTTCCACTTTTCATTTTTTGAGGAATCTCCATACTGTTTTTCACAGTGGCTGCACCAGTCTGCCCCACCAGCAGTGCAGGAGGGTTCGCTTTTCTCCACATCCTCGCCAGCACTTGTACTGTGTTGTTTTGCAGATGAGCGCCATTCTGACTGCTGTGAGGTGATATCTCATTGTGGTTTTAATTTGCATTTCTCTAATGATTAGTGATGTTGAACATTTTTCCATATACCTATTGGCCATCTGTATGTCCTCTTTGGAGAAATTTCTATTCATTTCGCTGGCCCATTTTTTGATTGGATAGTTTGTCTTTCTGGTATTGAGTTTTATAAGTTCTTTATAAATTTTGGTTATTAACCCCTTATCAGACATGTTGTCGAATATGTTCTCCCATTGTGTGGTTTGTCTTTTTATTCTGTTCTAATTGTCTTTAGCAGTGCAAAAACTTTTTAGTTTGATATAGTCCCATTTGTTTATCTTACCTTTTATTTCATTTGCCCATGGAGATAAATCGGCAAATATATTGCTGCTACAGATGTCGGAGATCTTCCTGCCTATGTTTTCTTCCAAGATGCTTACAGTTTCACGGCTTACATTTAAGTCTTTTATCCATTTTGAGTTTCTTTTTGTAAATGGTATAAATTGATGGTCTAGTTTCATTTTTTTGCAGGTAGATGTCCAATTTTCCCAACACCATTTGTTAAAGAGGCTGTCTTTACTCCATTGTATGTTCTTTCCTCCTTTGTCAAATATCAGTTGTCCATAAAGGTGTGGGTTTATTTCTGGGTTCTCTATTCTGTTCCATTGATCTATGTGCCTGTTCTTATGCCAGTACCAGGTTGTCTTGAGTACAATGGCCTTGTAGTAAACCTTGAAATCTGAAAGAGTGATACCTCCTGCTTTATTTTTCCTTTTTAAGATTGCTGAGGCTATTCGTGTTCTTTACTGGTTCCATATAATTTTTTGGAATATGTGTTCTATATCTTTGAAGTATGTCATTGGTATCTTAATTGGTATTGCATTGAATTTATAAATTGCTTTGGGTAATATAGACATTTTAATGATGTTTATTCTTCCTAACCATGAGCACAGTATATGCTTCCACTTGTTTGTATCTTCCTTGATTTCTTTTATCAATGTTTTATAATTTTCCGAGTACAAGTCCTTAACCTCCTTGGTTAAATTTACTCCTAGGTACATAATGTTTTTGGTTGCAATAGTGAAGGGGATTGTTTCCTTAATTTCTTTTGATGACAGCTCATAAAAATGCCTCTGATTTCTGAGAATTAATTTTATATCCTGCCACCTTGCTGAATTCATTTATCAGGTCTAGTAGTTTTTGACTGAGACTTTAGGGTTTTCTACATACAATATCATATCATCTGCAAATAATGACAGTTTTACTTCTTCTTTTCCAATTTGGATGCCTTTTATTTCTACTTCTAGTCTGATTGCTGTAGAGAGGAATTCAAGAACTATGTTGAATAAAAGTGGTGAAAGGGGACACCCCTGCCTGGTTCCTGATCTTAAAGGGATTGCTTTTAATTTTTGCCCATTTAGTATGATGTTTGCTATGGATTTGTCGTAGATGGCCTTTATCATGTTAAGGAATGGTCCCTGTATTCCCACTTTACTGAGAGTTTTGAGCATGAATGGGTGCTGGATTTTATCAAATGCCTTTTCTGCATCTATTGGAATTATCATGTGATTTTTCTCCTTCCTTTTGTTTATGTGGTGAATCACATTGATTGATTTGCGAATATTGAACCAGCCTTGCCTCTCCAGAATAAATCGCACTTGATCATGGCGTATGATGTTTCAATATATTGCTGGATCTGGTTGGCTAATATTTTGTTGAGAATTTTAGTGTCTAAATTCATCAGGGATATAGGCCTATAATTTTCTTTCTTTGTGTTGTCTTTGCCCGGTTTTGGGATCAGAATTATGCTTGCTTCCTAAAAGGAGTTTGGAAGTCTTCCTTCGTCTTGAATTTTTGAAATAGCTTGAGAAGGATA
The DNA here is from genome assembly GCA_037038555.1 of Rhynchonycteris naso. Classification (NCBI taxonomy): domain Eukaryota; kingdom Metazoa; phylum Chordata; class Mammalia; order Chiroptera; family Emballonuridae; genus Rhynchonycteris; species Rhynchonycteris naso. The sequence goes on along the minus strand of CM072999.1, from coordinate 79,024,104 downwards.
GGAGTCAGTTCTTCTTTGAATTTTTGATAGAATTCACTTGTGAAGCCATCAGGCCCAGGACTTTTCTTTTTTGGGAGTTTTTTGATAACTGTTTCGATCTCATTTGTTGTAATTGGTCTGTTTAGGTGTTCTGCTTCTTCCAGATTGATTTTTGGAAGGTTATATGATTCACGAAATTTGTCCATTTCACCTAGGTTTTCTAATTTTTTGGCATAGAGTTCTTCATAGTATTTTCTTACAATACTTTGTATTTCTGTTGTGTCAGTTGTTATTACTCCACTGTCATTTCTAATTTTATTTATTTGGGTCCTCTATCTTTTTTTCTTGGTGAGTCTAGTTAAAGGTTCATCAATCTTGTTTACCTTTTCAAAGAACCAGTTCCTGGTTTCATTAATCCTCTGTATTGTTTTCTTAGCCTCTATGTCATTTATTTCTGCTCTGATCTTTATTATTTCCTTCCTTCTACTGGTCCTGGGCTTTATTTGCAGTTGTTTTTCTAGTTCTTTTAGATGCAGGATCAGGTTGCTTATTTGAGCTTTTTCTACCTTCTTTTGATATACCAGTAGTGCAATGAACTTCCCTCTCAGAACTGCTTTTGCTGTGTCCCATAATTTTTAAGTTGATGTATGCTCATTATCATTCGTTTCTAGGAACTTTTTTATTTCTTCTTTGATCTTATTGTTAATCCACTCATTATTTAATAACATGCTATTTAGTTTCCAAGTGTTTGAGTATTTTTCAGTTTTTCTTTTGTGGTTAATTTCTAGTTTCATGGCATTGTGATCAGAAAGAATGCTTAATATGATTAAATCTTTTTATATTTATTAAGACCATTTTTTGTACTAACATCGGTCTATCCTAGAAAACGTACCATGAGCGCTTGAGAAGAATGTATATTCTACTGCTTTAGGGTGAAAAGTTCTGAAGATATCTATTAAATCAAGTTGATCTAGTGTCTCCTTTAAGTCTGCTGTTTCTTTATTAATTTTCTTTTTTGAGGATCTATCCAGTGTTGTTAGTGAGGTATTGAAATTCCCTACTATGATAGTATTGCTGTTAATCTCGCCCTTTATATCCATCAAAGTCTGCTTTATGTATGTCAGGGCTCCTATATTTGGTGCATAGATATTTATAATAGTTATATCTTCCTGTTGACTTGTTCCCTTTATCATTATGTAGTGTCCTCCTTTATCTCTTACTACAGCCTTTGTTTTAAAGTCCATTTTGTCTGATATAAGTATTGCTACCCTGGCTTTTCTTTCATTTCCATTTGCATGAAATATTTTTTCTATCCTTTTACCTTCAATCTATGAGCATCTTTTGTTTTAAGGTATGTCTCTTGTAGACACCATATATATGGATCCAGTTTCTTTATCCACGCAGCTACTCTATGTCTTTTGATTGGATCATTTAATCCATTTACATTTAAGGTTATTATTGATATGTAGTTGTTTGTTGCCATTTTATTCTTTAAAGCTGTGATCTTATTTTGCTATATTCTTTCCTCCCTTTGAACTGTTCACAACAGGCACCTGGTATCTCTTGCAGAATTTGTTTGGTTTTAAGGAATTCCTTGAGGCTTTCTTTGTCTGGGAAGCTCGTTATATCTCGTTCAATTTTAAATGTTAGCCTTGCTGGATAGAGTAGTCTTGGTTGTAGGTTCTTGTTCTGCATAACTTTGAATAGATCTTGCCATTTCCTTCTGGCCTCAAGTGTTTGTGTTGAGAAGTCAGATGTCATTTTTATGGGGGCTTCTTTGTAGGTAATAGCCTTTTTTCTTTAGCAGTTTTTAAAACTTTCTCTTTATCCCTTAGCTTTGGTATTTTAACTATGATGTGTCTTGGCGTAGATTTCTTTGAGTTTCTCTTTAATGGAGTTCTGTGTGCTTCTTTAACGTGTGAAATGTTTCCCAAACTTAATTTAGGGAAGTTTTCTGCTATGATTTGATTGAACAAAGTTTCTATTTCTTGTTATTTCTCCTCTTCTTCAGGAACCCCTATGATGCAAATGTTGTTTCTCTTCATGTTGTCACAGAGCTCCCTTAGAGTTTTCTCATATTTTTTTAGTCTCTTTTCCTTTTTCTTCTCTGTTTCTGTGCCTTTGTTTATTGTGTCCTCTAAAACGCTGATTCAATCCTCAGTGTCATTCATCCTGCTTTTAATTCCTTCCATTGTGGTCTTCAGTTCTGATACTGTATTCGTCATTTCTGTCTGATTCCTTTTTATTATTTCAATTTCGTTTTTTATACTTGTTATCTCTTTATTTAGGTGTTGATAATGACTATCCATTGTTGCTCTAATTTCTTTGAACATCCTAACTATCACTAGTCTAAATTCTGCTTCTGGTAATTTAGTTATATCTGGTTCATTCAGGTCTTTCTCTGGGGATTTCTCTTGATTCATTTGGTTTGCATTCCTCTGCCTGCCCATTTTTTCTGTGTATAAGCAAATTGTGGCCACTGAAGTCCAGTAGGTGTTGTCTTTGTGTTCTCTAGGTGTGGTCTGTCTGCAGGCCCGTCACCCCCTTAGCCACTGCCTAGGGCGGTGGAATATGGGCATTGCCAGCGCCAGTCCACTGCGGCTGTTTCTGTAATTTCTGCCCTTCCTCCGCAGGAGGGGCTGTCACTCAGGCCACAAGACTCAGCACCAATGGTAGAGGTGAGCACCTTTGCTCAGCTGCGGACCCAATCTGTTTCGAGGCTTCCGGCCAGCACCCATGGTCAGACCCTTCTTGCCTCATTTTTGCGGGAGGACAGGGCTTCTGATGTGCTCTCAGCTATGAGCCTTTCCCCGACCGGAACTTTAGCCCCGCCCTTGAGTTCAGGGCCCTCCTGAGCAGGGTCACAAACCAAGGTTTATTGGGTCGGGCGTGGCCTCTGGCGTGCGCTCAGCTGCGAACTTCAGCTCCTCCTGGGCTCTACTCTGCCCCCGCATTCAGATCCAACTCGCACATGCAGGATGGCAAATTGCGGTTTCTCTGCCCGGTTGGGCCTGCTGGCGTGAGCTCAGCCACGAGCCTCTGCCGGTAACTGCTCCTATCCTCGTCCCCGTGGTCAGGGCCGGCTTGCACAGGGTCGCAGAGCAGATCTCTGCCCATTCCTGGCCTCCCGCTTTTCCCCTGCAGGTGGGGTTACAGGCGGGTCTGGAGCTCCCGGACTGCTTTCGTGCATCCCCTCAGCCCCTGCTTGGCTTGACCAAGCTCACACTGGCTGGGCCTCTGCCCCCACTGACAGAACCGCGTTTCAGCATTCTGCCGCCACCATCCCTCCAGCAACCCTCAGTAGAGTAGGAAGGGGCCCCACAGTTCAGATCCTAACGCTCCATACTGTAGACCTGGGAGCTCCCTCTATCTAAGCAGCTCTGCTCTAATTGCCGCGGAAGAGCTTGTTTGGCTGGTGTCCTGTCTCCCTTTGCTGGTATTGCTAGTTCCAGGGAAAATATTCATTTTTGATTAGGAAAGTGACTTAGCCCAGGGGTTAGGGTGGCTGTACCTCAGAGTGTTTCTCCCTGTCCCTTCAGTCCACACTCTCTTCCCGCTGCTCTGTTCCTCTCCTCTGTCCCTGTTCCCCTGAGCCCCAGGTGTGTGGTTGTGAGAGAGGTTTTCTGCGCTGTTCCTTTATAAAGAATCTTGGTTCTGAGAAAACTGTCTCTTTCTCACAAACAGTATCCTCACTTGTTTCACAGCTCAATACTGTCCAAACGCCTCTTCTAGGCTCTGTGACTGCAGGCTGGGGCTTTGTTCCTGGGACCCAGTTCCCTCCCTCTCCACCAAACTCCTTCCTTCCACGCGGGTCTCTCCGGGCTGCTGTTTGCTCCGAAGAGCTTGGCAACCCTATTTGCGTTTTCGCTATTCCTACCAGTCTCAATGTGGCTTCTTCTGTGTTCCTTGGTTGAAGAATCCACTTAGTTTAGTTCAAAGTTGGGTTATCCAGATGATGGTTCTTAAAATTGAGTTATAATCCACTTTGGTTCTGGGAGTTGTAAGTTGGTACATCCACCTACTTCTTCGCTGTATTCTTTTTTGGCTATATTCTTTCTTCCCTTTGAACTGCTCAAAACAGGCTCCTTAGTATCTCTTGCAGAATTGGTTTGGTTTTAATGAATTCCTTGAGGCTTTTTATGTCTGGGAAGCTCTTTATTTCTCCTTCAATTTTAAACGTTAGCCTTGCTGGATAGAGTAGTCTTGGTTGTAGGTTCTTGTTCTGCATTAATTTGAATATATCTTGCCATTCCCTTCTGGCCTCAAGTGTTTCTGTTGAGAAGTTGGGTGTCATCCTTATGGGGGGTTCCTTTGTAGGTGATAGCCTTTTCTTCTCTAGCAGCTTTTAAAATTTTCTCTTTATCCCTTAGCTTTGGTATTTTAACTATGATGTGTCTTGGTGTAGATTTCTTTGAGTTTCTCTTTAATGGAGTTCTTTGTGCTTCTTGAACATGTAAAATGTTTTTCAGCCTTAATTTAGGGAAGTTTTCTGCTATGATTTGATTGAACAAAGTTTCTGTTTCTTGTTCTCTCTCCTCTTCTTCAGGAACCCTTATGATGTGAATGTTATTTCTCTTCATGTTGTCACAGAGCTTTGAGTTTCATCACATTTTTTGAATCTCTTTTATTTTTTCTGCACTGCTTCTTGTCATCTGATTTTTAAAGTTCTGAGTCTGAACTCCATGAAGTGAAAAAAGTAAAGAGATCCCTAGTGTTCATTATCCCTAAAACCCATCATTTTGAAAAGTGTTTCAAATGTATTATTTTTTTTTATCATGATAAAATATAAACCACATAAGCCAGTGATGGGCAATCTTTTGAGCTTGGTGTGTCAAAATTTGCCAAAAAACTGAGCACAACTCAGGTGGTGTGCCACTTCAAGAAAAATGACCTAACCAGAAGTCCTAGAACTAGACACTCTGTGCTGGAGTTTTGTTGTTTTGACCTACAGACCTCCGGCACAGAGTGTCTACACTACAGCAAATGTTTTATCCTAGGCTACTGTATCTGGCCATGCAAGAGTCAAGGATGAAACGTCCTTCTCAGCACGTGGCCCCATTCTTCTCTATTATGCAGCTACATGCAGTCATGTGTCATCAAAAATGGCTAGATGTGTCAGTGCTGACACACATGTCATAGGTTCACCATCACGGACATAAGCCCTGGGTCGTTGGCTCATTGGTAGAGCATCAACCTAGCGTGTGAAAGTTCTGGGTTCAATTCTCAGTCAGGGAATGATCATCTGCTTCTCCCCACCCTTCTCTCTCTCCTCCTCCTCCTCCTCCTCCCACAGTCATAGCTCAATTGATTTGAATATGTTGGTGCTGGGTGCTGAGGATGGCTCTGTAGATCTTCCATTTTAGGCACTAAAAATAGCTCAGTTTCAGTGGCCCCAGATGGGCAGAGAGCATCAGCCCCAGATGGGGGTTGCCAGGCGGATCCTGTCAGGATGCATCCAGGAGTCTGTCTCTCTATCGCCCTTACTCCTTACTCTCACTAAATATATATACAGTGTGTTCGTAAAGTCATGGTGCACTTTTTCATGGTGACCGGTCAAAAGTGCACCATGACTTTACAGACACACTGTATATATGTATATATACACACACACACTAAATATATATACACTATATATAAATATATATACACTAAATATAAATATATACACCAAATATATAAATATATATATATACACCCTAAATATATATATGTATATATATACACACACTATATATATACACTATATATAAATATAAATGTATACACTAAATATATATTAATATATATATACACACTAAATATATATATATATATATATATATATACACACCCCATATAAAATTAACTATCTTTAAGTGTACAGTTCAAAGGCATTGAGCACATTCACATTGTTATACAACCATCATCACTGTTTATAACCCAAACTTGTTTCTCATCTTCAAAAGAAACTCTGTCCTCATAAATACCAACTCTCCATTTCTCAATTCTCTCAGCCCCAGCAGCCACCATTCTACTACCTATTTCTATGGATTTGATGACTCTGTTACTTCATATAAGAGGATCATACAGCATGTTTCCTTTTGTAACCAGCTCATTTCACTTAGCATAATGTCTTCAAAGTTCATCCACATTGAAGCACATGTCAGAATTTCCTTCCTTTTTCAGGCTGAATGATATTTCATTAGATGCATTTATCATATTTTCTATATCCACTCATATGTTAATGGATGGGCACTTAGGTTGTTTCCATATTTAGCTATTGTGAATTTATTACTTTTCAAATCAAGCATTCACTCATTATTCTGACTGAAATATCTTGCTAAGTAAGGAGAGGAAAGATTTCAGGTGCACAATCATGTATTATTATCTCATTCATCCTGTGGGCCCACTGAGGTTCTGAGTACTTACATACAGTATTTCATTTACTCCTCCCAACAACCTGATGAAGTATGGGTATTCCCCATTGTATAATTAGGAAACTAAAACATAGAGAGCTAAGAGCTTATTCAGGATCACAAACCAGACATTCTGGGAGGCAAGGGGAAAGGAAGGGAGATTCAACCAAGCCATCTGACACCTAAATTTTTAACTTGAGTTAAAAATTAATACCTCTGTCCAGTATTTCAGAGGTCATCCACTACTCTTACTGAACTTTATAAAAATTTGACTTTCCCTTTTATGTTACTTTTATAGTCTATTTTCTATTTCCCATGCATTGGTTAACAACAGAATCCTCAAAATAAAAGACTCCTCGCTGCTTGCAGGCAGCAAAGAAAGAAGTAGTAGTTCTGGGGACATCATGTGCCAGGTGGTCAGGAGAAGTAGCCATGGGTTTGAGCTGGGGAGATATAGGTGTGCATTTTCCTATTACCTAGAAGACCTAGTAAAAGGAATTCTAATATAACCTGTCATTGGTGTATCCTCAAGGTGTGTGTTCTCTAGAAAGTAGATGTATCTGCTCCTGTGTATAATTGTTAAAAAAGAAAAAGTAAATTTTAGTACACACCATGCCTAGTAGAATTGATCAGAGGAGATTGAGAAAGGCTAAAGGCATAAAGCAACAATAACAAAAACTACCAAAAAAAAAAAAACAGAAAAATTTAAGAATCAGATGTGCCCAGGAAGATGAGGGAACTACCCCTGCAGGAAAGAGCCAACTGCAGGGCTGCTCTGTGAATAGGTGTTGGGCATCTGATCATGTGATTATTGCATCTCTTTTGTATTTGGCCAAAGCCCATTATTTTAAAGGTATAGATGAATGAATGAAATGCTGAGGTTTTTGAAAATATGCTTTCTCAATGAAGTGTTGAATATAAAGCTGATTTGATACAAAACTACATTGCCTTTGACCTTCCCCATCTCACCTTTTTGTGCCTTACAATCACTCTGCCTTTGGCTCTCTGCCAGATGAATCGGCAGTGCCCTGGCTTTCTTGTGTCCTAACCCAGAACTGTCTCCACATGTCTCCAAATTTCCTACCCCTGTAAACATGTTTCAAAATGTACTCATCTTGGGTTCAACTCCCACAGGCCCTGCACTTCTAAACTAACCAATTAGTCTGCCACTGTGATGGTAGACCAATAAACTAACTCTCTCAGAGTTCACAGTTACCTGCAAACAGGGTGTTTTAGAAGCAATAACTTTACTTAAAGGCCCTGGGGAATGAGACCAGAGCAAGAGAGGGCGTGATGGGGAAGCTCCGTCAGGAACTGTAGACCTTTCTATCTTGCCCACCACTCTGAACATAGTGATTGCAGAGCCTGTCCTATTTGAATTATAATTTCTTTATTCTTATGCCCAGTAATATTTCAATAGAAAATGAGTGAAATAACCACCAAAACAAGCATTTCAATATTTAGCTTTACTTTGGGTGGTTTTTTCCAGTTGGTACTCATTTTGTCCAATGTTCCTCACTTTTGTCATTGCTCTAATACCAGCCACAACTTGATGACTCTTATCCTTAACCTCCAGAGAGCTCAGAGTGGGGGAGCTTTGTCCTTATTTCTCTCCTGTCTCAAATACTTTTACTCTGATGATCATTATGAGAATAGGTATTTAGCTCTGGTTTCCTAGAATCATCTGTGTAACCATATCATTGTATGGAAGAACAAGGCCCTCACAAAAAGTTCATAGAAACATATGCCCCAAAGAAGAGATAAAACTCTCCATTCTTAAACTCTAGAGCCAAACTTATCTTCCCTTCAAAGTACATTGTGTCTGTCAGGTTCCCAAAACCTTTCAGAAAAAGGCTTATACCAGCATATGCTGACTCATTAGTGAGTAAGATCACAGCTAGAAGAGAGTGTTCATTCTTGAGATGACAACATATAAAGAATAAAAAAAGAATCATGACTTTATAATAAGAAAATAATCCTCATTAAGGTCCTTTCTTTCCATTTTTTAATAACCAATGTTGCATGTCCTTCAACAACAGAGGTATGCATGTAAAGCACTTCTCAACCAATCTCATCCCAGCAGAATATTTTGGAATATTTTAATCATATAACCAGAAAACTTGTTATTTCTTTTCACCCCCCCTTTGTCAAGAAACCATCTAAAAAAAAACAATAATAACATTTGACTTCTGTAAAACATTAAGACAATTCAGTATGGAGTAGTAGTGAAAATCTCTAACCTTCTAGAAGGTGGTAAGTTAGATGACCCTTTCAAATGATTTACCCAAAGTCTACAATGGTCATATTAGACCAAAGCTAAAGGTTTTGTTAAGGTGCCTAAAGTTCTCAATAGAATTAGAAGAAACATTAGTTATCAGTTCTGGCCAACACCCTCCTCTACCCTGCATTCTTTATCTCATTTTCTCAACATGTGAGCTCAGATTCAGTTTGTCTGTGCATGGCAGAAAACCATAAGTAATAGTGTATTAAACAAAATAAAAATTAATTCACATCTCAATGTAAGAGGTCCAGGGTTGGCCTGGTTCCCCACAAAGCCAGAGAGACTCAAGTTCGTTCTACCTTACTGCTCCTCAGTGGATAGCCACAACCTTATGATCCAAGAAGGAAGCTGGAACACTCCAGGCACCAGGATACAGGAAAGGATAATGAAGAGGTAGAGGCAAGGGGTGTTCACATTGTCTCTTAAAATGTTTATCAGAAGATTCCACATGATATTTCTACTTATACCCCAGTGAACATAATAACATGGCTAAACCTATACTCAAGGGCTTCTCGGAAATAGGAACTATCATTCTGAAGGCTGTATATACAACCAAAGCCAGAAGTTCTATCACCATGATGCAGGAGATCATCAGCTGTCTCTTATAATATCCAACTCACAAGGAACTTTTGACTTAAGAGATGAAGCTTGCTGAAGTGTTGGCAGTAGATTAGAGGACTCAGTGACCGAGTCCATGCTGAGACAGAGAGTGAGATTGAAACAGAAAAACAAAATCAAAGCAGTGGTGAAAGCACAGCCTGAAGGAAGAAAAGAAGCTGTTGATGAATTTAGAATTAGTTAGAACCTACCAGGTCTCACACCCTAAATCTATAAAAATTAAGAGTTTGATAGCTGTGTAGGAAAGACAAATAAATCAATGAAACATGTGAGGAAACATGGATTATTCAGTAAATAGTTTGAAGACAAAGGGTTATCCATTTGGGAAGAAATAGATCACTTCCTGTCAAAATTTGGATGTTCTAAAAATAATACCAGGAAGAAGGCTTAAACACTAATGCTTTTGTGTTTTTGTGTGTGTTTCTTTTGTTTTGTTTGTTTTTCAGAGAGAAAGAGACAGGAAAGGCAAAGTGAGGAGAAAGATGAGAAGCATCAAATCATAGTTGCTTCACTTTAGTTATTTATTGATGTCTTCTCATATGTGCCTTGACTGGGGATTGGACCTTGGGCTGAAGCAGAGCCAGTGACCCCTTGCTCAAGCCAGTGACCTTGGGCTTCAAGTCAGAGACCTTGGACTCATGTCGATGATCCTGTGCTAAGCCAGTCACCTCACACTCAATCCAGCAAGCCCACACTCAAGCTGGCAACCCCACACTCAAGCTGATGAACCTACACTCAAGCTAATGAGTCTGCACTCTAGCCAGTGACCTCAGGGTTTTGAACCAAAGCCCTCAATGTCCCAGCCCAATGCTCAATCCACTGCATCACCACAGGTCAGGCACATGCTAATGTTTTTTTGGGAAGATATAATTCCAGGAGAGTAAGGGCCAGACAAGAGAGAAACATGATAAGGAAGAGTAGGAAAACAATGCCAGGTGATGGGACACTGAACTGGCTACAGCTTCATAGACAGTCAATCACATATCCTTGCAGGATGTCCACAGACACACTGCATTAAAAAAAAAGTACCTCTGCACTATCTATTGGACACCGACCCCTTTTCTTCTGTCTCCCATTTCCTGATGGCTACAGTGTACACTTACTTTCAGTTTTATGCCTTGTGCATTAGATGTCACAGAAATAGAATTTCTAATGAACAGTTCCCAAATAACATGATTCTATAAGCAGGGCAATGAATTATTTTCAAAATATATTTCTTTAAGGATTCATAGGGAGTATGGTGGGCAACTTCAGAAAAAATAAAGTTTTCTGCATTTAGTTTTCTCTTAAATAGGAATGCCTAAGTGGCCAGATGTAGTTAGAGATGTTAGCATTCGCATTACAGGCCAAAACACCCACCCCTTTGCTTTTTACATCATGAAACTGATCCAGTAAATGACTTCTGGGTATTCATTTCCATAGTAATGTCCCCTTCATCCTAGAAGTAGGGGAAGAAAGAGAAAGGAGTTTTCCTCTCCCAGAGTATGATCTTTCCCATCTTCTACTGAAATCAGAAATATCCATTATCCAATGCTTATTGAGCAACAAGAATGCAGAGTCATTTGCCAAATTTCAGTCACTGTTGAATCTCCTGGTGATATTCTAACCAATTCTGCAAGAGATACTAAGAGGCCTCTTGTGAACAGTTTAAAGGGAGGAATGAATAGAGCAAAAGAAGAATACAGCTTTAAAGAATAAAATGGCAATAAACAACTACATATCAATAATAACCTTAAATGTAAATGGATTAAATGATCCAATCAAAAGACATAGGGTAGCTGCATGGATAAAGAAACAGGACCCATACATATGCTGTCTACAAGAGACATAACTTAAAACAAAAGATGCTCATAGACTGAAGGTAAAAGGATGGAAAAAAATATTTCATGCAAATGGAAATGAAAAAAAAGCAGGGGTAGCAATACTTATATCTGACAAAATGGACTTTAAAACAAAGGCTGTAGTAAGAGATAAAGAAGGACACTACATAATGATAAAGGGAACAATTCAACAGGAAGATATAACTATTATAAATATCTATGCACCAAATATAGGAACCCCGACATACATAAAGCAGACTTTGATGGATATAAAGGGCGAGATTAACAGCAATACTATCATAGTAGGGAATTTCAATACCCCTCTAACAACACTGGATAGATCCTCAAAAAAGAAAATTAATAAAGAAACAGCAGACTTAAAGGATACACTAGATCAACTTGATTTAATAGATATCTTCAAAACTTTTCACCCTAAAGCAGTAGAATAGACATTTTTCTCAAGCGCTCATGGTACGTTTTCTAGAATAGACCACATGTTAGGACACAAAAATGGTCTCAATAAATTTAAGAAGATTGAAATCATATCAAGCATTTTCTCTGATCACAATGCCATGAAACTAGAAATTAACCACAAAAGAAAAACTGAAAAATACTCAAACACTTGGAAACTAAATAGCATGTTATTAAACAATGAATGGATTAACATTGAGATCAAAGAAGAAATAAAAAAGTTCCTAGAAACAAATGATAATGAGAATACATCAACTCAAAATTTATGGGACACAGCAAAAGCAGTTCTGAGAGGGAACTTCATTGCACTACAGGCATATCATAAGAAGCTAGAAAAAGCTCAAATAAGCAACCTGACCCTGCATCTAAAAGAACTAGAAAAACAACAACAAATAAAACCCAAGACAAGTAGAAGGAAGGAAATAATAAAGATCAGAGCAGAAATAAATGACATAGAGGCGAAGGAAACAATACAGAGGATCAATGAAACCAGAAGCTGGTTCTTTGAAATGGTAAACAAGATTGATGAACCTTTAACTAGACTCACCAAGAAAAAAAGAGAGAGGACTCAAATAAATAAAATTAGAAAAGACAGTGGAGAAATAACAACTGACACAACAGAAATACAAAGCATTGTAAGAAAATACTATGAAGAACTCTATGCCAAAAAATTAGACAATCTTGGTGAAATGGACAAATTTCTTGAATCATATAACCTTCCAAAAATCAATCTGGAAGAATCAGAACACCTAAACAGACCAATTACAGCAAATGAGATCGAAACAGTTATCAAAAAACTCCCAAAAAAGAAAAGTCCTGGGCCTGATGGCTTCACAAGTGAATTCTATCAAAAATTCAAAGAAGAACTGACTCCTATCCTTCTCAAGCTATTTCAAAAATTCAAGACGAAGGAAGACTTCCAAACTCCTTTTATGAGGCGAGCATAATTCTGATCCCAAAACTGGGCAAAGACAACACAAAGAAAGAAAATTATAGGCTTATATCCCTGATGAATTTAGACGCTAAAATTCTCAACAAAATATTAGCCAACCAGATCCAGCAATATATGAAAAAAATCATACACCACGATCAAGTGGGATTTATTCTGGAGAGGCAAGGCTGGTTCAATATTCGCAAATCAATCAATGTGATTCACCACATAAATAAAAGGAAGGACAAAAATCACATGATAATTCCAATAGATGCAGAAAAGGCATTTGATAAAATCCAGCACCCATTCATGCTCAAAACTCTCAGTAAAGTGGGAATACAGGAATCATTCCTTAACATGATAAAGGCCATCTACGATAAACCGACAGCAAACATCATACTAAATGGACAAAGATTAAAAGCAATCCCCTTAAGATCAGGAACCAGGCAGGGATGCCCCCTTTCACCACTCTTATTCAACATAGTTCTGGAAGTCCTAGCTACAGCAATCAGACAAGAAGAAGAAATAAAAGGCATCCAAATTGGAAAAGAAGAAGTAAAACTGTCACTATTTGCAGATGATATGATATTGTATATTGAAAACCCTAAAGTCTCAGTCAAAAAACTACTGGATCTTATAAATGAATTCAGCAAGGTGGCATGATATAAAATTAATACTCAGAAATCAGAGGCATTTCTATATACCAACAATGAACTGTCAGCAAAAGAAATTAAGGAAACAATCCCCTTCACTATTGCAGCCAAAAAAATAAAGTACCTAGGAGTAAACTTAACCAAGGAGGTTAAGGACTTATACTCGGAAAATTACAGAACATTGATAAAAGAAATCAAGGAAGATACAAACAAGTGGAAGCATATACTGTGCTCATGGTTAGGAAGAATAAACATCATTAAAATGTCTATATTACCCAAAGCAATTTATAAATTCAATGCAATACCAATTAAGTTACCAATGACATACTTCAAAGATATAGAACACATATTCCAAAAATTTATATGGAACCAAAAAAGAACATGAATAGCCTCAGCAATTTTAAAAAGAAAAAATAAAGCAGGAGGTATCACTCTTCCTGATATCAAGGTTTACTATAAGGCCATTATACTCAAGATAGCCTGGTACTGGCATAAGAACAGGCACATAGATCAATGGAACAGAACAGAGGACCCAGAAATAAACCCACAGCTTTATGGACAACTGATATTTGACAAAGGAGGAAAGAACATACAATGGAGTAAAGACAGCCTCTTTAACAAATGGTGTTGGGAAAATTGGACATCTACCTGCAAAAAAATGAAACTAGACCATCAACTTACACCATTCACAAAAACAAACTCAAAATGGATAAAAGACTTAAATGTAAGCCGTGAAACCATAAGCATCTTAGAAGAAAACATAGGCAGCAGGCTCTCCGACATCTGTAGCAGCAGTATATTTGCCGATTTATCTCCACGGGCAACTGAAATAAAAGGCAAGATAAACAAATGGGACTATATCAAACTAAAAAGTTTTTGCACAGCTAAAGACAATAGGAACAGAATAAAAAGACAAACCACACAATGGGAGAACATATTCGACAGCACATCTGATAAGGGGTTAATAACTAAAATTCATAAAGAACTTATAAAACTCAACACCCGGAAGACAAACAACCCAATCAAAAAATGGGCAAAAGAAATGAATGGAAATTTCTCCAAAGAGGACATACACATGGCCAATAGGCATATGAAAAAATGCTCAACATCACTAATCATTAGAGAAATGCAAATTAAAACCACAATGAGATATCACCTCACACCAGTCAGAATGGCACTCATCAGCAAAACAACACAGAATAAGTGCTGGCGAGGATGTGGAGAAAAGGGAACCCTTCTGCACTGCTGGTGGGAATGCAGACTGGTGCAGCCACTGTGGAAAACAGTTTGGAGATTCCTCAGAAAATTAAAAATCGAACTGCCTTTTGACCCAGCTATCCCACTTTTAGGAATATACCCTAAGAACACCATAGCACTGTTCGAAAAGAAGAAATATGCCCCCATGTTCGTGGCAGCATTGTTCACAATAGCAAAGATCTGGAACCAGCCCAAGTGTCCGTCAGAAGACAAGTGGATTAAAAAGCTATGGTACATATATACTATGGAATACTACTCAGCCATAAGAAATGATGACATCGGATCATTTATAACAAAATGGATGTACCTCGATAACATTATATGGAGTGAAATAAGTAAATCAGAAAAAAAGAAAAGCTGAGAACAGCATGATTTCATACATAGGTGGGACATAAAAGTGAGAATATGAGACATGGACAAGAGAGTGGTGGTTATGGGATGGGGGGAGGGAGGGAAGAGTGGGATAGGGAGGAGGGGAGGGACACAGGGAAAACCAGATAGAAAGTGACAGAGGACAATTTGACTTTTGGTGATGGGTATGCAACACAATTGAATGATAATATAACCTGGAGATGTTTTCATTGTACATATGTACCCTGATTTATTGGTGTCACCCCATTAGAATTAATAATAATAAAATATATATTAAAAAAAAAACAAAAAACTATTGGTCATATGGTTCCATGTATAAATCTGAGGGAAATGTCTTTTTAATGAAATTGAGACAAACATCTATCTTGCTCCTCTTGAAAAGTCCCTCCCAGAGCTGGTGCTTGTCAGAAGCTAGTCACTGACTGAAAAGTCAATGTTTTGCATACTATGTAGAATAACACAGGATACATTCGACTGAGCTCTTGGGAAAGCATGAAACAGCATACATATACTCTTTTCACTTAAAACACACACACACACAAACATTATAAATCAGAATCTAATGCAGGAAAGAATTTGGCACAAAGGATTAGTTAGATTACACAAAACGCATTTCATTGAATTGATTCTTTTATCTATTTCCACAAATGTTTAAAAAACTTCATTTGATGAATGGGATTATTGTCATCTTATTTATAAAAAGGAGGTGAAGGGGCCTGACCAGGCAGTGGCGCAGTGGATGGAGTGTCAGACTGGGATGTGGAAGACCCAGGTTCGAGACCCTGAGCTCACCAGCTTGAGCGAGGGCCCATCTGGCTTGAGCAAAAGCTCGCCAGCTTGCACCTAAGGTCGCTGGCTTCAGCAGGGGGTTGCTCGGTCTGCTGAAGGCCCGCGGTCAAGGCCCATGTGATAAAGCAATCAATGAACAACTAAGGTGTCGCAACGGCAATGAAAAACTAATGATTGATGCTTCTCACCTCTCTTCGTTCCTGTCTGTCTGTCCCTATCTATCCCTCTCTCTGACTCTCTCTCTCTCTGTCCCTGTAAAAAAAAAAAAAAAAAAAAAAAAAAAAAAGGAGGTGAAGGCTTTGATCCAGTTGCACAATGGAACGGAACTCAGAACAAAATCAGCTCTCCTGAACCCAAAAATTTATGACGGGGCTAAAACTATAAGAGAAGATCACAGAGGGCTGCATTAGATCTTGAAGGATGTGCTGGAGTTCACCAGATAGTCAAGGGGACTGCATACATGTGTGCATGCAGACACAGGTACATGAATGGAGATGGGGGAGAAGGCAAACACTCTCACACTGAGATTACAGGCTCAGCAAAGTCATAGAGATGGTAGTGCATGATGTGTGTGAGCGGGGAACACAGTCATCTGATTCAAAGTGTAAGATAATGAGAGAGTGGAGGATTATTTCTGGACAATGTCAATAGAATTGTAAAGATCTTCAAATGTCTCATCTCAAGAATAGAGTCAAAGCTTGAATATCTAAAAAATAGTACCTATGTCTCCAGATTTTGATGGGGAAGTTATATTATGGCCTTACTTATTTGAAAGATCATCATTCTGCAGCAAAATAACGTGCGCTTTAGGGTTTGTTGTTTTTGTTGGTGGTATTTTGGTTTGTTTATTTGTCTGTTTATTTTTCCTGGCTGAGGCTGTGATTCTGATCTGCCCTGTTGGCCCGCACTCATAGACCTAGACACTCAGTTCACAAATGCAAGCCCAGCGGGAGAAACTGGAGGAAACACAGGAATGTGTTAATGAAAATAACTTTATACTGAATCTTAGCACCATGTTCTATCCAGTGGTTCTTATAGATGAAGCAAAAAGAACTGAGTATCTCATCTGTGCCACTAATTTCCACTTACCAATGAAAAGGTCTCAAGGATTAAAAAAAAAAAAAAAGATAAAGAAAAAAAATCTAAATACAGTCTGTCCGTAAAGTCATGGTACACTTTTGACCGGTCAACCAGTCAAAAGTGCACCATGACTTTACGGACACACTGTAGAGACAATATAATCATTACACTAAGGCAAGACAATTACACCCTTAAATCTTTAAATATAGTCATTAATACCGAAGAGCAACAATTGAACATATCAATGAGCAACCAATTCAAACCATCATTGATAATACACTGATAACAAGCTGCCCTTTCCAAAAATTTTAAAAACTTTAATTCTTTGTGGATGAGTTCAATGAGAGCTTTGCAAAATGTCAAATGTTCTGTGACAGCAAGAATTTGTGTATAATAGAGTCTTCAGTAGTGAGTACCAGTAGTTCTTAATAACTTGATTAAAGTATTATTAGTAAAACAGCCCTGAGACTAAGTAAAAACAAAATAATCTTTGGTATACAGTAATCCCTCACCATATGTTGGTTCACTTTTTACAGTCTCACTGTATCACGGATTTTTAAATTGTGTATATCTAATTTTGTATCGCAGATTTTTTCCTATATTGCAGCATTTTGTAGTATATAGGTATTTTTATATATTTATTATTTTAATTATTTTTGCAGTAAAATGAGCATTTTCTAGCCTAAATATTTAAAAACAAAATAAAAATATTAATTAAAACATATTAAAAGAATATTAAATAGTCATCATCTTCATCATTCAAGTTGTAGTATATTCACTGGTGAGTACCCATACAGAATTTTATATGTTGTTAAAATTATATAGGTTTAAGAGTGTTGAAAGTATTTAAAAGCATAGAAAGTGTTTATAAGAGCGTGGGAGAGGTTAATAACAGTGTGGGAAAGGTTTATAAGAGTGTGGGGAGGGTTTATAAAGCCTTAAAAAATATATAAATAATAAAATAAATATAAGGTCACTAATTCATGGATTTTCTACTATTGCAGAGGTTTCTGGAACCTAACCCCCATGATAGACCAGGGGCTACTATATAACACTTGATGACAAGTACAAATAAAAAGACTTGCATTTCCATAATAAACTATCAGGAGGACTGGCCCAAACCTGAACACTGCACTCAACCAACTGAAGCAAAGGTTCCACAACAGCCTCCCAAAGACCATCCAACAAGACTTCTGTCCTCGCTGATCTTAAAATTCCAAGGTGGTAATGACTAGCTCTCAACACAGGGATTTTCAGCCAACCTGGAAACGGAGGGCCTTGAATAATAGACCCTTGGGTCCTCAATTTCAGTCCTATCCTGCTTTTTGCCTTGTATCCATGCTGAACTTTCTTCTAGTATCTTCCTGAAGAGATGAGCCAGGCCCCACAAGCCCAGAGCTCTGCTAACACCAGGCAAAAACTGCATGTGTGCACAGAAGATAGAAAGTCACCAAGAATTGTTTCTTTATAAGACATTTGACACTTAAACAGCCTTAAATAAACATTGCCTTTTTTTCTATACAAGGAGGGCCTAGAGCAGAGGTCCCCAAACTACGGCCCGGGGGCCAAATTGCAGCCACCTGAGGCCATTTATCTGGCCCCCGCTGCACTTCCAGAAGGGGCACCTCTTTCATTGGTGGTAAGTGTATGGAGTACTGTATATTTTTCAGGCTTCCTATATCTTTGGTGACCATTTTAGTTGAGTATGTTATTTGTTATAATATTCAGTCTTCAATATCAAGCAAGATCTTATTTTTTCTTCTATTTGTTGTTTTCAAACCAACTCCTTGTAATGAAAAGTTCATCTGGATAATTAGAAACTAACCAAAGTATCATTTATTACACTGAAGCTCTAGAGAGAACACAAAACTAGCACAGGGAGAGACAACCAAACCACCTTCTCCAGGAGACAGAGCTAGCTATAACAATGACGCAGCACTGGTCATCATTAACACTGATGTGTAGGAGCCCTTCCTAATGTTCTCAAAGCCAAACAGAGCTCCTTAATAACCCAGAGCTTATGTATGAGAATTTGTTCTTGCAGCTTCTCATGTGGGAGATGGAAGAAGCTGGGGGGCTCTGTGTATATAAGAAGGTGATTAAGAACATGGTCACTAGATCCAAATGGCCTAGGCTTAAATTTTCCTCTAGTTGCGTGATTAAGGTCACGGTATTTAACCCATTTGTGCCTCGCATTCTTCATGTGTAAAGTAGAAGTACATTCCTGGGGTTAATGTGAGGGTTTAATATATGTTGAAATTATTAAAATGGTTGAAACAGGGCTTGACATGTTTCAACCATTTTACTAAACATTAACTATACTGATGATAATAATGACCACGCGACAGTTAAGTTCCCTGTCACCAAGTACCTCTATCTACCTAATTATTCTCTCCAAACCTAACAGATAGAACCATGATGAAAAGATGAAAATGAAGTTGAAGGATCACTCACACCATGAGTGTGAGTGAACTTTTATACTGAACTGAGCAGTTCAAAGGAACGGAGGTTGTCATTTTTTTAAATTTGTTTGTTGCCTTTTACCACACAAAGGATAGGAGGCTCACACACAAATGTGGGGGTCAGAAAACCCTATACCAGAGGTCCCCAAACTTCTTAAACAGGGGGCCAGTTCACTGACCCTAGGACCATTGGAGGGCCGGACTATAAAAAAAACTATGAACAAATCCCTATGCACACTGCACATATCTTATTTTAAAGTAAAAAAGAAACAAAAAAAAAAAACAAAAAACGGGAACAAATACAATATTTAAAATAAAGAACAAGTAAATTTAAATCAACAAACTGACCAGTATTTCAATGGGAACTATGGGTGCGGATGCATCCTGTGCTCCTCTCACTGACCACCAATGAAAGAGGTGCCCCTTCCGGAAGTGTGGCGGGGGCCAGATAAATGGCCTCAGGGGGCCGCATGCGGCCCGCAGGCCGTAGTTTGGGGACACTATACCCTACAATGGTTCTCTCTCTCTCTTCCCCTCTTAATCCTCTCACTCAATACCCTTCCATTCTTATATCTCCACTCTAGGGGTTATCAGTCTCTAGACCTCAAGCTTGATCAAGAGGCAACTGAAGGCTTCCCTCTGCACATGTTTCATCAATTCCAAAGGCAAAGGAGTAGATGCTGGTCCTAGGATGAGTGGAATAGCAGGCACTCTCATTCCTGTCCAGCCTGCCGCTAAAAAGAGCTACAATGAACTTCTCACTAGTTACCTAAGAAGCATGCCCTAAGAAGCACTAAAGTGGGCATCTTATTTTTCTGGAGATATCCCTCTCCACTTCTACTCATCCTGTGTCAGGAAAAGATATCCTTCCTATGAACATGACTTGACCCTGATCTGTTCCTGATGAACTATGGCTGCAGATGGCTCATCCCACCCTCTCGAATGTGCAGATGGGCATTTGTGCACATGGGTGTGTGTGTTTGTGCATGTGTGTGTGCATGTGTGTTGGGTGGTGGGTGGGTAGTTCATTCTCAGTTCATTCTTCCTCATCGCCAATCTCCACAACTTTATATCCTAGAGAAGGAAATGGAGGCTCAGAGAAGGTAACTTGCACAAGGTCACAAAGCTAATTGTAACCCAAATAAGGCTGAAGCCAACCATCTGGTCTCTCCATGATAACATGTTTCTTTTTCTGCCTGCTGTTTGAAAGTAAAAGCAAAACTGTCAACTCTGACAAAAATGCTTAAAATCTGCTTCTGTAAAGCATGATTATCCCTAAAAATTGGTTTCCCTTTATGAACACAGCCTTTCCTCACTTAATTGGCAGCAGAAAAGAAAGACATAGAGAAGGGTCCAAGCTTTGGGAGCCTTCCATCAGCTTTTCAGATCTCTCAGCCAAACACCCTGAGCCCGGGTCTGCAATATTCTTTTTCAATGTGGTAACACCAAAATATTTGTTCCCAACTTCATTTTGAGAAGACCAATTTGTCCACTTCAGCACAACTACCCTTTCCCGAGATTAATCTGTACTTCTAGCTTTATGAGTTAAACTTGAGGGCTCCTGCACCCTGAAAATGTTCATGTTCTTCCAACTGCCTGTCCACACCAAGGGTTTGGCTAAAGCCAGAGGAACATGCAGTAGCGAGAGGAATGTCTGCTTATAACCTCTAGCTCCCTTCTTGGCCCTGAAATAAACTCTTATCCAGCCAGGAGCTACTTTGTTTTCTTTTTCTTTGCTTTTATAAATTTAGTTTTAAATTTACTTAACAGTGAAGTTAACACTTTTTGGTGTACAGTTTTGACAAATGCCTAGAGTCATATAATCACCACCAAAATCTAGATACCAAAATCTAGTCCATTTGCACCTAAAAAGCTCCCTGGTGATACCCCTTTGTGGTCATATCATCCCTCACTTTTAACTCCAACTACCAACTGTTCTCTGTCATTATTTTACCTGTTCCAGATGTCACATAAATGGGGTCATACCATATGAGTCTTTGAGTGTGGATTCTTTAACTTAAAAGAAAGCAGTAGAGATTCAGCCAAGCCTTTTTGTATATGATTAGTTAGCTCATCTTTTTATTGCTGAGAATTACTCCATTGCATGGATGCCCCACAGTTCATTTATCCATTCTCAAGTTGAAGAACATTAGGATGGTTTGCATTTTCATGCTATTATGAATAAAGCTTCTATAAATATTTACATACAGGTTTAATCTAAACCTGTTTTCCTTTCTCTTTTGCAGACAACTAGCAGTGGGGTTGATGGTCCCATTACACATACATGTTCAATTTTATGACAAATTGCCAAACTTTTTCCAGAGTGGCGGCATCATTTTGCATTTCTCTCAGTAATGAATTCTGGTTGTTCCACATCCTCACCTGTACTTGATACTATCAGGTGGTGGCTGTTCTTCTCTCTCTCTCCTCTCTGCTTCTCTTCTCTCCTCCCCTCTCCTCTCCTCTCTCAGCTCTCTCCTGAGAGCAGACCCAGTCATGAAGCTACTTATACAAAAATACTCTTGGGGAAAAGGATGGTGCTTTATGCACCCACTTGGAGGCCATAGGCTTCACAAGCTCATGACAGTTCACAGGGTAAGAAATACCAGAGTTACCTGCCTGGCTTCAGTCAAAGAGCCACCATGGGTCACAAAACTCAAAATATTTAGGTTTGAAGTTCTCCCAACATATGAGGTTAGCAATATTCCCCTATGCATCTTTGTATGTCTCTACACCTAATACCATGCCTTATACTTAATGCACACCTAAATAAATGCCTTTATTTTGTTCTCTGGACTTTCATATATTTCTCAGAGCACTTGGGAACCCCCACTCATAAGAGCTGCAGGTATAGACAATTCCAGCTGTGAGACAGTCAGTAGTACTTAGGTGTAATCTGTGTCCTGCTGTAGCCAAGGTGGAGGGTTCCAGAATATGTGACAAATTCTAAAATAGCAGTTGTAAACTTTTGGAAAGTTATAAACATTTGAGGTTCTTGTGGAAGTTCTGGACCATATTGCTAGAAAAATGAAGAAATAATGTAAAAAGAAAGAAACCTTGCAGCCCACACATAGATCCTAAGAAAGATCCACTGCCCCCCAAAAGATTTATGGTTCTAACAGATGGGTGGCCATTTATACCAGTATCCTGCTCTTCTGAGCTAAGGAAAAGGATGTAGGGTGTGTGTACTAGTTAAAAGATGGAGAAAAAACACATAAATGATTTTATCAGTTGTATTAGTTTGCTAGGACTGTCGATAAAAGGGCTGTCAAGACTTCTCTGTTAAATGGTCGCAGCGTAAAAAAAAGCTGACTTTTATATTACAACAATATATGGATTTATTTAGCACTGGCCCCACCATAAGCCACTTAATTCCACTGGAAGGGTCAAACCTACTCCCCACTCTCAGTTCAAACATATTTTACAGGGAAAACAAGAAGTTCAAGAGTTCATTGGTTCAGCACAAGTTGATCTTGTCACAAGTTCCGTTTTTGCCTAGAATTATGGACTTCTTATAACTAGATCACTACCAGGTTCCACAGTGCCTCTTTGCACCCCAATCATTGAACCCCTGCCAAAGAAATGTAAAAGGCCTTCTGTAAATTCTAATTGCCAATTTTACTAGCTTATGAATTGAGAGAATTGTGTTTTGGCCATCTTTTCAGAATTCTATAGAACGCTCTACTGCTGAATGGCTTCCAGGAGACAGTTTATGAAGCATCATAGATTGAATCACAAAACGATAGCCAATACTTCCTATGCAAAATCCCAACTTTTTTTACCTCAGGAAGAGTCTCCCACAGTAATAAAGAACACTGGCCCTTAGCACATTCAGCTCAGGGCTCCTAAAGGAGCTGAGGCTGTCTCCGGAGAGGTTCTAATAAGCCACCATCTCTTTTTTCTCTAAGAGTTTATGAATGAAAGATCAATGTCATTGCTGGAAAGCAAGACTGAGAAGAGCTGTAAATTTACCTCCTAACTTTTTTAAAATGCTCATGTGGCTCTAAATAATCAGAGCTATGAAAATTACAAAATCAATAATAAACAAGCCAAAGAAGAAAAGAAAATAAATAAGTCAGGTACTAGATAAACCACCTGGAACTTAGAGTCACAGAAAAAGTTGTCCATTAAGAAAAAGTCTTGCTTTCCATGTTGAAGACTTCCTTGTGAGGAACCACCAGTATGAAAGTTCTTATTTATGAGAAAACTAAGCCTCTTTCTCAACAGCATTTTAGTAAGGCTTGAAATGATACTGAAGAACCCTTGTTGAGTAGCTTAGTTGGTTGGAGGGTCATCTTGTTACATAAGGTTGCGGGTTTGATCCCTGGTGAGGGCACATACAAAAAATAACTAATGAATGCATGAATAAGTGAAATAATAAATCAATGTTTCTCTCTTAAAAAAATCAATAAAAAAGTACTGAGAAAATACAGGGGCAGAACGAAGCCAAAGAGGAGAATTTAAGTATCAGGCTTATGACAAGATATATTCAAGTCAAAAAGAAAGCTTCTCAGACCTTAAATCTTTTCTGACACCTTCTTAAGAACCACATTATTACTAGCTTAACCTACTGGAGTATTGATAATTAAGTAAGAGTGTGTGTTTGAGTTTTATTTATTTTGCCTATAAATATTTCATATCTGACTCTAATAGAAATGACAAGTATGCTTTTTCCTTTAGAATTCATACAGATTTTAAGACTAAGAGTGACACTAACAGGCCTTGACCAGTTAGCTCATTCAGTTAAAAATATTGGTCCTCACTGGCTTGAGCAAGGGGTCAATGGCTCAGCTGTAGCCCCATCCCCCATCAAGAAACATATGAGAAACAATCAATGAACAACGAAAGTGCTGCAACTATGAGCTGGTGTTTCTCATCTCTCTCCCTTCCTGTTCATCTGCCTGTCTCTCACTTAAAAAAAAAAAAAAGTCCCAAAACAATAAGGATTCAATCTCCAGTCAGGGCACACACAGGAAGCAACCAAAAAATGTATGACTGAACGTAACAACAAAAGCTCCCCTTCACCCTTCCCTCTCACTGTCTTTCTAAAACTCAATAAAAAAAAAATTAAGCCCTGGCAAGATAGTTTGGTTGGCTGGGACATCATCCTAGAGTTTGCTGGTTTGATCCCCTGGTCAGGGCACATACAGGAGCAGCTCAATGTTCCTGTCCTTCTTCTCTCTCTCTCTCTCTCTCTCTCTCTCAAAAGAAAAAGAATGATACTAACAAATAAAATCTGGGCTATCACAGAATGACTTGGCTCATTTCCACAGGCAGCTAGAATTGTACATGGAATTCAAACATACAGCTATGCATACTTGCAATTTACATCAGGTCCTGCTTTTACTCTCAGTCCATAGGAACTCTGATCCTGCAAAGAAACCATTTCTAAATTCACTTTTAAACAATGCTATTAAGTACAACTGAAATGAGGATTGGACTCCTGATAGTAGTACATTTCCTTAGTTTCTATCTTTTCCACAGAGGCCACTTACATGGAAACCAAATTTTGTCTCCCCTAGAGATAGTTCCTTTTTTTTTTTTTTTTTGTCCAAGTGCCACACCGATGACTATGTCTGCAGGATGAGACACTAAATGTAGTAAGCCGTAGTAATGAAGGAACCATTCGTCTCAAAGGTTTTCAGGAAGTAAACATGAATGCAGCCCTGAAAAACCAATGTAGACGAGTCTATTCTATTGAAATGACTTGAAGATAATAAAATATTTTTAAGAGTTCATCATTCATCTGTGTTTCTCTGCACATTGTTATCTGCAGCCCACCCAATCTCTCAAAAACCCTAGTAATTTATAGCACTGATTCTTAAACTTAGCTGCACATAAAAATCATCTAGAGAGGTTTTGTTTTTATCTCAGTGCCCTGAACATACCCTAGACCAATTAAATCAAAATATGTAGGACCTGGGCATCAGTATTTTTCTTTACTTCCTAGGTGATTTCAATGTGCAGTTAAGCTTGAGAACAAGATCCAGAGCCAGTAAGATTTCAGAAGGTTGCTTAGTCACACTGAGAGTAGCCCCAGGTCCTGGTTGCCTACTGAGACACAACACCAGAAATATCCTCTCCCCAGCTACAGATTCTCAGGGGCTCAACAGCTCATGATGTGGACAATCTATCTGCTCTCAGCCACAGTTTGGGTGAAGCCCAACCACACAAAAGAAGGATGAAGATAAGGTAAACCTGCTAGCTGATGAGGCAAACACCTAGAGGGACTTGGTATTTATCTTCCACAACAGCTCCAGGACATGACCAGTGGCTACCATCTGGCATCTTTTCCCCCATTCAACAGTGCCTTTAGTACTCACTGGAGCTCACCTTCATACATATAAACAATATTTAAGTAAGGTATAGGGCTGCTGTCCTTGGGATAGTACTACCCTAAGACATAAATCTACTCAGAGCCAAGTCAGCCAAATTTAAAGAAAATTATTCCTAAGAAGACAAGTCTTATATTTCTTATGCTTTCAATCTGCTTGAGCAATGAAAAAGTAAGCAGAACTAACCTAGACTCCCTTTCCTTAGTGAAAACAGCTCTTACAGTATTTCTTACGAATGAACAATGAAGCACCAACCTGCATGAAGTGCTAATGAGGGTCTGTGGCTGACTTGCAGCTCTAGATGAGTGAAGGCCAGGCCCTAATATCATGTTGTTCTGTTTCAAGACCACAGTCTGTGTCCTAAACTCAGGCTACCCATGCAGCAAAGTCAAAACACTTCATGGCAGGACGAAGTGAACACACAGATGTTCAGCCCTCCAGATAAGTAATTAAACATATCAGCTGATAACCTAAAACATAAGGGCAAAGGCCCAGGTAGATAAATTCTGTGTTTTAAAATAATATACAGGGGAAGAGAAAATGGCGACAGAGTAGGGAGACGTTTTAACTCCCACCTCCCAGAACCAAAGTGGATTACAACTTAACTTATGAAAAATCATCTTGAAAAACCAACTTTGGACTAAACTAAGATGAATCTATAACCAAGCATCATCGAAGAAACCACACAGACACTGGTAGGAAGGACAGAGATGCAGAATGGGCAGCCTCACTTCCAGAAGCGAGAGGCAGCCTGGAGGCTCTCTCACAGCAGAGTAGATTACCCGGAGAATTGTGGGTCCTCAGCCACAGGACCGGAACTCCAGCCTGGAGCCCCATAGACTGGAGGAGCTGTATGGACAGTATGAAAGAAGAGCTGGGCTACTGTCTGTGAGAGCGAGACAGAACTATCAGACTCAGGCTCTGCCTTAAAGGGAATGCACAGAAAACCTTGTTCACAGCCACTTACCCAGGGTTCTGGGAGTGAGGAATGCTGAGAGGACTGGAGTTGTGAGAGGAGAGTATAGTCTCAGGGGCAAGAGAGAGACTTTGGGCGACAGCCACCCTGACCACCATATTGGGTCACTCCCCAAACTTAAACTGGCCATTTTTCCTGGGAGAACCAATGCCAGCAAAGAGAAGCAATTATCCTGCCACCAGAGGCTCTCCTGCTCCAGTCAGTGCAAAGAGATGCTTAAAAGAAGGGGGCGCATGACGAACACACGTTTTGTGTGCTGAGGTCTGAGCTACACCGCACTCCCAAACTGCTGAGTACCCTCCAAATGGTGGGAGGGCCCAGCTGCAGCAGTGGACACAGCACTCTACCCAAACAGCAGCAGAGAGCAGAGCCCGGCGACGCAGCCCATGCAGCGGTGGCGGAGGGCAGAGCCTGGGGATCCAGGCAGTGGTGCTGAGGGGCAGAGCTTGGCTAGGAGTCCCTAGCACCCTTGGGGGAGAAGAAGCCAGCAGAGCAAATGTGCACCCGCAGGAGGCGAAGCCCCGCAAGGCATCCCAAGCATCCACGGGGCAACCCGAGCTACAGACCGCCAGCCTGCGAGCCCAGCAGTGCTGGTACCTGAGTGCCCAAGGAGGTGGCAGGAGGCCAGTGGAAAGACAACACTTCGGGAATAGAGAGGGCACATACACTGGCCAAGAGTAAATAAAAACCAGCCAGGGAGTGCAGCTAATATATACAATGGCATCAGGGCTCAGCAGAGGCAACCACAAATTCTGGATCACCTATAGCTCCAAGAAGGTTGCTAAAGGCCAGTCATAAGCAGTACCCACACAGGTCAGCGCCAGGTTCCAGCCAGGAAGGTCCAAGACTGGTACATCCAGTGGCCAGATATAAAGACAATCAGCTCGGGATGTAACAACCCTAGTTATAGTGGTCTCTTAAGGAAGGGCTCCACACACATGACCCAGCTAAGGCATAAAAAACGCTGACACAAATAGCAAAATACCAGTAGCAGCAGACAACTAACCCACAGTGGATTACAAACACAAGCTGAGGTCAACCCAAGATGATCTAGAAACAACATAACTGAAAGCTGGAGGTAGACAACACCAACCCTATATTAGGCTAGCTACACAAATAGCACATCCAAAGGAGCAGTCTATATAGAGACACAATGAGAAGGCAGAGAAATACAATTCAAATGAATCAATGAGAGAAACCTCCAGTAAAAGAACTGAATAAAATGGAAATAACCAAGATACCGGATGCAGAGTTTAGAATAATGATTGTTAGGATGCTAAAGATTCTTAGAACAACAATAGATGGACATAATGAGCTCCTAAACAAAGAGATAACAAGCATCAAAAAAAAAACATTGAAATTATAAAAAAGAATCAGACAAAATTACAAACACGATATCAGAAATGAACACTACACTAGAAAGAATTAAAAGCAAGCTGGATGAAGCAGAGGATCAAATCAGTGATTTACAGGACAAGATAAATGAAAGCACATAAGCAGAACAGCAAAAAGAAAAGAGGATCAAAAAGTCTGAGGGGCCATCTTTCATTGGTGGTCAGTGAGAGGAGCACAGGATGCATCCGCACCCATAGTTTCCATTGAAATACTGCTCTTTTTTAAAATCTGGGTTCGAAAGAGGCAAGACGGCGATGGAGTAGGTGGACGTACCAACTTCCAACTCCCAGAACCAAAGTGGATTATAACTCAATTTTAAGAACCATCATCTGGATAAACCAACTTTGAACTAAACTAAGTGGACTCTTCAACCAAGGAACACAGAAGAAGCCACATTGAGACTGGTAGGAATAGCGAAAACGCAAAGAGGGCTGCCAAGCTCTTCAGAGCGAACGACAGCCCGGAGAGACCCGCGTGGCGGGAGGAGAGTTTGGTGGAGAGGGAGGGACCTGGGTCCCAGGAACCAAGCCCCAACCTGCAGTCCCAGAGCCTACAAGAGGTGTTTGGACAGTATTGAGCTGTGAAACAAGTGAGGATACTGTTTGTGAGAAAGAGACAGTTTTCTCAGACCCAAGGTTCTTTTTAAAGGGACAGCGCAGAAAACCTCTCTCACAAACATGCACCCGGGGCTCCGGGGAATGGGCACAGAGAAGAGGACCAGAGCAGCGGGAAGAGAGTGTGGATTGAACGCACATGGAGAAACACTCTGAGGGACAGCCACCTTAATCCTTGGGGTAAGTCACTTCCCTAATCAAAAACGAATATTTCCCCTGGAACTATCAATACCAGCAAAGGGAGAGAGGACACCAGCCAAACAAGCTCTCCCACGGCAATTAGAGCAGAGCTGCTTAGATGGAGGGAGCTCCCAGGTCTACAGTATGGAGTGTTAGGATCTGAACTGTGGGGCCCCTTCCTACTCTGCTGAGGGTTGCTGGAGGGATGGTGGCGGCAGGACATTGAAACGCGGTTCTGTCGGCAAAGGTGAAGGCCCAGCCTGTGTGACCTCAGTCTAGCCCAGCAGGGGCGGAGGGGATGCACGAAAGCAGTCCGGCAGCTATGGGCTCACCTGTAACCCCACCTGCAGGAGAAAAGTGGGAGGGCAAAAATGGGCAGATATCTGCTCTGCAACCCAGTGCAACCCGGCCCTGACCACGGGGAAGGGGCTAGGACCAGAGACTGGCGGAGGCTCGCGGCTAAGCTCACACCAGCAGGCCCAAGAGGCAGGAGAAACCACACTTTGCCATCCTGTATGCGCGAGTTGGTTCTGAACCAGGGGGCGGGGTAGAGCCCAGGACGAGCGGAAGTTCGCAGCTGAGTGCATGCCAGCAGCCACACCCGGTCCAATAAACCTTGGTTTGCAACCCTGCGCAGGAGGGTCCTGGCCTCGAGGGTGGGGCTAAACCTCCAGACGGGCAAAGGCTCACAGCTGAGAGCACATCAAAAGCCCATCCAACCCGTGAAACTGTGGTGAGCCGGCTCTAACCGCGGGTGCTGGGCGGAGGCTGGATACAGGCTCAGTCCGCAGCTGGGCAAAGGTGCTCACCTCAACCCTTGGTGCTGAGGCTTGTGGTTTGAGTGACAGCAGCTCCTGCGGAGGAGAGGCAGAAATCACAGCAACAGCCGCAGTGGGACAGGGCTGGCAACGCCCATACCCAAACGCCCTAGGCAGCGGCAGAGGTGGTGAAGGGCTTGCAGATAGACCACACCTAGAGAACACAAAGGCAACACCTACTGGACTCCAGTGGCCACAACTTGCTTATACACAGATAAAATGGGCAGGCAGAGGGATGCAAACCGAATGAATCAAGAAAAATCCCCAGAGAAATACCTGAATGAACCAGATATAATCAAATTACCAGATACAGAATATAGAATAATGATAGTTAAGATGTTCAAAGAAATGAGAGCAACAATGGATAGTCACTATCAACACCTAAATAAAGAGATAACAGGTATAAAAAACAAAATTGAAATAATAAAAAAGAATCAGACAGAAATGATAAATACAGTACAGAACTGAAGAACACAATGGAAGGAATTAAAAGCAGGATGAATGATGCTGAGAATTGAATCTGCGAGTTAGAGGACAAAATAAACAAAAGCACAGAAGCAGAGCAGAAAAAAGAAAAGAGAATCAAAAAATGTGAGGAAACTCTAAGGGAGCTATGTGACAACATGAAGAAAAACAACATTCGCATCATAGGGGTTCCTGAAGAAGAGAGAGGACAATAGAAACTTTGTTCAATCAAATTATAGCAGAAAATTTCCCTAAATTAAGGCTGAGAAACCTTCCGCATGTTCAAAAAGCACACCGAACTCCATTAAAGAGAAACCCAAAGAAATCTGCACAAAGACACATCATAGTTAAAATACCAAAGCTAAGAGATAAAGAGAAAATTTTAAAAGCTGCTAGAGAAAAAAAGGCTATCACCTACAAAGGAGCCCCCATAAGGATGATATCAGCCTTCTCAACAGAAACACTTGAGGCCAGAAGGGAATGGCAAGATATATTAAAAGTAATGTAGAACAAGAACCTACAACCAAGACTACTCTATCCAGCAAACCTAACGTTTAGAATTGAAGAAGAATTAAAGAGCTTCCCAGAAAAAGAAAGCCTCAAGGAATTCATTAAAACCAAAACAATTCTGCAAGAGATACTAAGGGGCATGTTGTGAACAGTTTAAAGGAAGGAAAGAATATAGCAAATGAAGAATACAGCTTTAAAGAATAAAATGGCAATAAACAACTACATATCAATAATAACCTTAAATGTAAATGGATTAAATGATCCAATCAAAAGACATAGGGTAGCTGCATGGATAAAGAAACAGGACCCATACATATGCTGTCTACAAGAGACACACCATAAAACAAAAGATGCACATAGACTGAAGGTAAAAGGATGGAAAAAAAATTTTATGCAAATGAAAATGAAAAAAAAGCAGGGGTAGCAATACTTATATCTGACAAAATGGACTTTAAAACACAGGCTGTAGTAAGATATAAAGAAGGACACTACATAATGATAAAAGAAGCAATTCAACAGAAAGATATAACTATTATAAATATCTACGCACCAAATATAGGAGTCCCGACATACATAAAGCAGACTTTGATAGATAAAAAAGGCGAGATTAACAGCAATACTATCATAGTAGAGGATTTAAATATCCCTCTAACAACACTAGATAGATCCTCAAGAAAAAATAAATTAATAAAGAAACAGCAGACTTAAAGGATACACTAGATCAACTCGATTTAATAGATATCTTCAGAACTTTTCATGCTAAAGCAGTAGAATATACATTCTATTCAAGCACTCATGGTACATTTTCTAAAATAGACCACATGTTAGGACACAAAAATGGTCTCAGCAAATTTAAGAAGATTGAAATCATATCAAGCATTTTCTCTGATCACAATGCCATGAAACTAGAAATTAAACACAAAAGAAAAACTGAAAAATACTCAAACACTTGGAAACTTAATAGCATGTTATTAAACAATGAATGGATTAACATTGAGATCAAAGAAGAAATAAAAAACTTTCAAAAAAACGAATGATAATGAGCATATATCAACTCAAAATTTATGGGACACAACAAAAGCAGTACTGAGAGGAAAGTTGATTGCACTACAGGCATACCAAAAGAAGATAGAAAAAGCTCAAATAAGTAACCTGACCCTGCATCTAAAAGATCTAAAAAAAACAACAGCAAATAAAGTCCAGGACCAGTAGAAAGAAGGAAATAATAAAGATCAGAGCAGAAATAAATGACATAAAGGTTAAGGAAACAATACAGAGGATCAATGAAACCAGGAGCTGATTCTTTGAAAAGGAAAACAAGATTGTTGAACCTATAACAAACGCACCAAGAAAAAAAGAGAGAGGACCCAAATAAATAAAATTAGAAAGGACAGTGGATAGATAACAACTGACATAGCAGAAATAAAAAGCATTGTAAGAAAATACTATGAAGAACTCTATGCCAAAAAATTAGACAACCTAGGTGAAATGGACAAATTTCTTGAATCATATAATCTTCCAAAAATCGATCTGGAAGAATCAGAACACCTAAACAGACCAATTACAACAAATGAGATTGACACAGTTATTAAAAAACTTCTAAAAAAGAAAAGTCCTGGGCCTGATGGCTTCACAAGTGAATTCTACCAAAAATTCAAAGAAGAACTAACTTCTATGCTCCTCAAGCTATTTCAAAAAATTCAAGAGGAAGGAAGACTTTCAAACGCCTTTTATGAGGCGAGCATAATTCTCATTCCAAAACCGGGCAAAGACAACACAAAGAGAAGAAATTATAGGCCTATATCCCTGATGAATTTAGACACTAAAATTCTCAACAAAATATTAGCCAACCCGATTCAGCAATATATAAAAAAAATCGTACACCATGATCAAGTGCGATTTATTCTGGAGAGGCAAGGCTGGATCAATATCTGCAAAATATGAATGTGATTCATCCCATAAACAAAAGGAAGGACAAATATCATATGATAATTTCAATAGATGCAGAAAAGGTATTTGATAAAATCCAGCACCCATTCATGCTCAAAACTCTCAGTAAAGTGGGAATACAGGGAACATTCCTTAACATGATAAAGGCCATTTACGACAAACCCACAGCAAACATCATACTAAATGGACAAAAATTAAAAGCAATCCCCTTAAGATCAGAAACCAGAAAGGAGTGCTTCCTTTCACCACTTTTATTCAACATAGTTCTGGAAGTCCTAGCTACAGCAATCAGACAAGAAGAAGAAATAAAAGGCATCCTAACTGGAAAAGAAGAAGTAAAACTGTCATTATTTGCAGATGATATGATATTGTATTAAAAATCCTAAAGTGTCAGTGAAAAAACTACTGGACCTTATAAATGAATTCAGCAACGTGGCAGGATATAAAATTAATACTCAGAAATCAGAGGCATTTCTATATACCAACAATGAACTGTCAGCAAAAGAAATTAAGGAAACTCTCTCCTTCAATATTGCAGCCAAAAAAATAAAGTACCTAGGTGTAAATTTAACCAAGGAGGTTAAGAACTTGTACTCAGAAAATTTTAAAACATTGAGAAAAGAAATCAAGGAAGATACAAACAAGTGGAAGCATATACCATGCTCATAGTTAGGAAGAATAAACATCATTAAAATGTCTATATTACTCAAAGCAATTTATAAATTCAATGCAATACCAATTAAAATACCAATGACATACTTCAAAGATATAGAACACATATTCCAAAAATTTACATGGAACCAAAAAAGAACATGAATAGCCTCAGCAATCTTAAAAAGAAAAAATAAAGCAGGAGGTATCACTCTTCCAGATATCAAGGTTTACTACAAGGCCATTATACTCACGAGAGCCTGGTACTGGCATAAGAACAGGCACATAGATCAATGGAACAGAACAGAGAACCCAGAAATAAACCCACAGCTTTATGGACAACTGATATTTGACAAAGGAGGAAAGAACATACAATGAAGTAAAGACAGCATCTTTAACAAATGGTGTTGGGATAATTGGACATCTATCTGCAAAAAAAATGAAACTACACTACCAACTTACACCATTCACAAAAACAAACTCAAAATAGATAAAATATTAAATGTAAGCTGTGAAACCATAATAATCTTAGAAGAAAACATAGGCAGCAAGCTCTCCGACATTTGTAGCAGCAATATATTTGCCGATTTATTTCCACTGGCAAATGAAATAAAAGGCAAGATAAACAAATGGGACTATATCAAACTAAAAAGTTTTTGCACAGCTAAAGACAATAAGAACAGAATAAAAAGACAAACCACACAATGGGAGAACATATTCGACAGCACGTCTGATAAGGGGTTAATAACCAAAATTTATAAAGAACTTATAAAACTCAACATCAGGAAGACAAAAAATCCAATCAAAAAATGGGCAAAAGAAATGAATAGAAATTTCTCCAAAGAGGACATACAGATGGCCAATAGGCATATGAAAAAATGCTCAACATCACTATTCATTAGAGAAATGCAAATTAAAACCACAATAAGATATCACCTCACATCAGTCAGAATGGCTCTCATCTGCAAAACAACACAGAACAAGTGCTGGCAAGGATGTGGAGAAAAGGGAACCCTCCTGCACTGCTGGTGGGAAGGCAGACTGGTGCAGCCACTGTAGAAAACAGTATGAAGATTCCTCACAAAGTTAAAAATCAAACTGCCTTTTGACCCAGCTATCCCACTTATAGGAATATACTCTAAGAACACCATAGCACTGTTCGAAAAAAAGAAATGCGCCCCCATGTTCGTGGCAGCATTGTTCACAATAGCGAAGATCTGGAAGCAGCCCAGGTGTCCATCAGAGGACGAGTGGATTAAAAGGCTTTGGTACATATATACTATGGAATACTACTGAGCCATAGGAAATGATGACATCAGAGCATTTACAACAAAAACGATGAACCTTGATAACATTATACTGAGTAAGTAAATTAGAAAAACTAAGAATATAAGATTCCATATATAGATGGGACATAAAAATGAGGCTCAGAGACATGGACAAGTGTGTGCTGGCTCTGGGAGTGGGGAGAGAGGGAGGGGGTAGGGGGAGTGGAGAGGCTCAAATAAAATCTGATAGAAGGTGATAGATGACAATTTGACTTTGGGTGATGGGTATGCATTATAATCAAATGTCAAAATAACCTGCAGATGTTTTTTCTGAACATATGTACCCTGATTTATCAATGTCACACCATTAAAATTAAAATTAATAAAATAATAATAATAAAATAATAAAACTACAATTATGTAAAAGTGATGTTTGTAAAACATTAATTGCCTTGTGGTTATGTTCAGTCCAAGAGTCGTTGCCCTTTAACTCCAATTTGAAAACCATGCATGCCATTCACTGTAACCAAAAGAAATTAAAATTTCATTAAAACTAGAGTATGCACTGAAAACCGAATTTTAGATTTAGAATCAGCGATGCAGACATAAGTAGAAACAGTTCTAAAACCTCATGCAACAGAAAATTTAAAAAAATATTCCCCAGTGTAATCATTAGAGAAATGCAAATTACAACCACAAAGAAATACCACCTCACACCAGTCAGAATGGCGCTCATTAACAAAACAACATATAATACGTGCCGGCAAGGATGTGGAGAAAGGGGGACCCTCCTACACTGCTGGTGGGAATGCAGACTGGTGCAGCCTTGTGGAAAACAGTATGGAGATTCCTCAAAAAATTAAATTGGAACTGCCTTTTGACCCAGCCATCCCACTTTTAGGAATATATCATAAGAATACCAAATTACTGATTCAAAAGAAGAAATGCACCCCTATGTTTATTGCAGCATTGTTTACAATAGCCAAGATCTGGAAACAACTCAAGTGTCCATCAGTGGATGAGTGGATTAGAAAGCGATGGTACATATACACAATGAAATACTATGGGGCCATGAAAAAGAAGAAAATCTTACCTTTTGTGACAACATGGATGGGCCTGGAAACTATTATGTTAAGTGAAATAAGCTAGTCAGAGAAAGAAATATATCATATGACCTCACTCATTTGAGGAATCTAATGAACAATTTGAACTAAGAAGCGGAATAGAGGCAGAGGCGGGCTCAAAGGGACCAGAGGGAAAGTGGACAGTGGAAAAGGGGATGAGAGGATTGGATCAGAAAAGGGAAAGAGATTGTTGAAATTATATACACACAACACAGCGTTATAGAGAGTAAGAAAGCAAATTCTCGAGGGAGGGGAGAGGGCATTGTGAGAGCAGCGCAAGGTGGATGTTGAGGGGAACACGGGGGAGGGATGTATTCAGTGAGACAGTAGAATCCATGTGAACACAATAAATTAAAATCAATAAATAAAAAAAAATAGTACACTAACTACAAGGAGACAGTTGAAAATAAGGGGCCATGATTTGGAGGAGATAGGGACAGGAAAAATTACATTTTCAACCACCTAGACCACTAGTTTGTATACAAGCTTCCTTCTCATTTTATCCCTTTGTGGGGCTAGTTCCTTCACAGGTGATCTGGAGTTCCCCCTCAGTCTCCCAGGGGACTTCCTTTGTCAATCATCCTCTCATAGCTTAACTCTTCCATAACAGCTCCTCAGTAGCGGTGAAACACTCTCAAGATTCTCCTGACTTAACAAAATAAATAAATATTCAACAGAAGAAAAGAACTCCAAATCTGTGCTTTCCCCTGCACCCTCCTGACTGCGCCCTGTCTTACTGCCCTCGTAGATTCATCACCTGTTCCCCTCTCACTCATCCATCAGCCCACTGAAATCTGGTGCCCTTTACTACTACTTCACTTGAACTATTATTGCAAGATAACACCTCTTTTTGGTAAAATCCAAAGGCAACTCAATCTCTGTCTCACTTGACATCTACCTTGCTCTAGACACACTGGAACACTACTGCCCTGGAACCCTCCCCTCCCCAGTTTCCTGCAATCCACTTCCCCTTCTCCTACTTCTCTGATTGTTCCTTTTTATCACCTTTGTCTGTTTCTCTTCCTTTGCCCATCTTTGATGTGTTACATTCTTCAGAGACCTGCCCTTGGTCCAAATCTCACTCCATACCCTCTTAATGAGTAAATCCTCAGGGCTTAAATTATCACCTGTATGTTCATAACTCCCAAATCTGCAATTATAGTCTTGATGTTTTTGCAAAATTTTAGTCTAGATAATTCCACTGTAGGCTCAACCACTTGACCATAGACCTCTCAAGTTCAACAAGTTTAAAATGGAATCCACTTTTTCCCCTAACCTTTCTCCCCCTCTTATGCTCCCTGTCTCAGTAAATGGCACCACTGTATAATAGGTTGTTTTGGTTAGAAAAAGTGACATCATCCTTGTCTTTTCTTCAGTCTGTCTATTACCAAGTCTGTCCACAAATTACCAAGACCTAATGCTTATATCTGCTAAATAATGACCTTAATTTATTACTTCTCCCTGTTTCCACTACCAAAGTTGAACCCACCATCATCTCTTGCACTAATCACAGCAATGAATCCTAAAATTCTCCCAGCTTCCAGATTAAGCCCCTCTGGAATTAAGCTGGAGGTACACATTACCTGACTTCAGATTATACTACAGAGCCTCGATAATCAAAACAGCCTGATATTGGCAGAAAAATATACATACAGACCAATGGAACAAAATAGAGACCCCAGAAATAAAACCACATATATATGGACAAATACTCTTTGACAAAGGAGTGAAAACACACAATGGAGAAAAGAAAACATCTTCAATAAATGCTGCAGGAAAAAATTCAAAAGTCAAATGCAAGAGAATAAAACTTGACTACAGGTTTTTCCCCTGCACAAAAATTAATTCAAAATGGATCAAAGAAAAAAAACCAATGGATCAAAGAACTAAATATAAGATTGGAAACAATAAATTAAATGGAATAAAATATAGGTACTAAACTCATGGACCTTAGCCATAGAGAACAATTTATGAATTTGACCCCAAAGGTGAGGGAAGTAAAGGTAACAAAAAATGAATGGGACCATTTTAAACTAAAGAGCTTCTACACAGCAAAAGAAACTGACAACAAAACAAATAGGCAGACAACCAAAGAGGATATGATATTCACAAACAGCAGCTTTTATAAGGGGTTAATATCCAAAATATATAAAGAACTCATACAGCTCAGCAACAAACAAGCAAACAATCCGAATAAAATGTGGAGAGGGACCTGAACAGACACTTCTCCCAAGAGGACATACAAATAGCCAACAGATATATGAAAAGATGCTCATCTTCACTAGCTATTCAAGAAATACAAATCAAAACCACAATGAAATACCACCTGACACATGTTAGATTGGCTTTTATCAACAAGACAGGTAATAGCAAGTGTTGGAGAGACTGTGGGAAAAAAAGAACCCTTGTTCACTACTGGTGAGAATGTAAACTATAGTAGGTTACCATTATGGAAGAAAAGATGGTGGTTCCTCAAAAAACTTGAATAAAACTACAATATGACCCAGAAATCCCTCTACTGGGTATCTACCTAAAAAAAAAAACAAAAAATATCTGTACACAGAGACACATGCACCCCCATGTTCATCGCAGCATTATTCACAATGGCCAAGATATGGAAACAACTAAAGTGCCCTTTGATAGAGGATTGGATGAAGATGTGGTACATATACACAATGCACAATGGAATACTACTCAAGCATAGAAATGATGACATAGCGTCACTTATGTCAACATGGATGAACCTTGAAAACATTATCCTGAGTGAAATAAGTAAATCAGGAAAAGCTAAAAACTGTATGATTTCACATATAGGTGGGATATAAAACTGAGACTCATGAACATAGTTAAAAGTGAAGTGGTTACCAGGGGGAGGAGAATTTGAGGGAGGGTTAGGGGAAAGGAAGTAAAGAGGGACAAATATAAGGTGACAGAAAATGATTTGACTTTGGGTGATGGGTATACATCATAATCAAGAGTTCAAATGCTATAGAAATGTTTACCTGAAATCTATGTGATCTTATTGATCAGTCATCCATATATATATATATATATATATTTGGCAGAGTCAGAGAGAGGGACAGACAGACAGGAAGGGAGAGAGATGAGAAACATCAATTCTTTGTTGTGGCTCCCCAGTTGTTCATTGATTGCTTTCTCATATGTGCCTTGACCATGGGCCTTCAGCAGACTGAGTGACCCCTTGCTCGAGCCAGCAACCTTGAGCTCAAGCTGGTGAGCCTTGCTCAAACCAGATGAGCCCGCGCTCAAGCCGGCGACCTTGGGGTCTTGAACCTGTGTCTTCCACATTCCAGACTGATGCTCTATCCACTGCGCCACCGCCTGATCAGGCAATCAGTCATCCTTTTAAATGTACTTTTCTAAATAAAAATTTCCAAGAAGCCCCCCTCATCCATACTCTACATTGTCACCAGTTCATTCTAAAATGAAATGCTGATTTTCCTCCCATATTACACACACTTAAAATCTTTTATAGGTTCCTCAGTGCCTTGGAATAAAATCCAAACTCTCCACAATGGCTTTTTTTAAAGGGGGAGGGGGAGGAAGAGAAAGAGAGATGGAGGAGAGAGGCGAGAAGCATCAACTCATAGTTGTCTCACTTTAGTTCAGTGCTTCTTAACCTTTTATGAGGTACCGAACCTACCAGTTCCATATGCACATTCACTGAACCCTTCTTTAGTGATAAATAAAATATGATTTTTTTTCCAAATTCAAGACATAGGTATATGTTTTCTTACTGGCGCACAAAATGAGCCGTGCATGAACATCACCTTGCTCAAAGAACAAAACCAACAAAGTGCATGAACTCACAACAAATTACGGTATTACTTTATTCTGGCCTCCGTGGCAGAGGCTCCTCCAAACCCCTGAGACTGACTCATCGAACCCCTAGGGTCCGATAGAACCCAGGTTAAGAACCACTGCTTTAGTTGTTCACTGATTGCTTCTCATACATGCTTTGACCAAACAGCTCAAGCTGAGCCAGTGACCCCTTGCTCAAGCCAGTTACTTTGGGCTTCAAGACAGCAACCTTGACATTGTGTCAATAATCCTGCATTCAAGCCAGCAACCTCATGCTCAAGCTGGCAACCCTGCACTAAAGCCAATGAGCTCACACTCAAGCTGGCGACCTCAGAAATTCGAAGAAAGGATGTCAGCATTTCCAGTTGATGCTCCATCTATTACACAACCTCCAGTCAGGCCACAGTGGCTTTTAGAGCCTGTGAGATTGGATGATCTGGCCCTGCCTCCCCTCCACAGCCTCACTCATGGCTAATTTCCCTTGCACTCAGGCCCTGCTCCAGTAAATCCCTCTGCAATCCTGAGTTATATTTTTCTTTCTCTCTCTACAAGTCTACACACAGTGCTCTCCCCCTGTGCTCTCACAATGCCCTATTGTTCTTTCCCCCAACATTTTGCACCTTATTTCTTAACTCATGGACTATAGTCTCCATAAAAGACAATAATTTTCCTTGTCTTGTTCATCGTTGTAATCTCAGCACTTCAACAGTGCCTGGAATGTAGCATGTTATTAATAAAATATTTTGCTTAATCAATTGGCTGAGTAATTAAATAATGAAAACAGAGCTCAACATAGCAATAACTAAAAGAAAAGACAAGTCAAATTTGCAAACTTTGTTCCAGGAAGAGTGTTTTTTTTTTTCAACACATTGCTTGAGGCTCCATTTCATAATTATGAGATACCAAGACTTTTACTAAAGGTTCTAAGAAGCTGGTGACCAATATTTTGGCACAGAAACTGCATAAGGGAAGAGACTGTATCTTTTCTTACTGTACCAAAGAGGGTCTGCCATAAGTTCTGTTTGGAAACAACATAAATGTTTCAATAACAAAAATGTATTCCAAGAGTGAGAGAAAAATAATTCTCTCTTTCCCAGATGTTTCAAACTGGGATTCAGAATAATTTCTGCCTCCAGTTCTCAGCCATTAGTGAGAGAATTAGAAGCCATTGGCCAGCTTTTGATTGTACCTGCTACCTACCAGTTGATGGCTGAAAAGGAGAAGCCTAGGACTGCCGCTGTGGGCACCAGCACAGAACCCCGTTCTGACATTCCCAGAGTCTGGAGGTTTGATGGCTAACTCACAAACACGTAGCCTTGGACTAGCCTCTGAAATAAATTATCAAAAGCCAAAAGTTGAGGTTTACAGGAATGTGTG
Source organism: Rhynchonycteris naso (assembly GCA_037038555.1). NCBI lineage: Eukaryota > Metazoa > Chordata > Mammalia > Chiroptera > Emballonuridae > Rhynchonycteris > Rhynchonycteris naso. The sequence goes on along the minus strand of CM072999.1, from coordinate 78,983,511 downwards.
AGTTCATACATGCATGCATGTGGTGTGTATATGTGTGTGTGTGAGATGTGTGTAGGTACATGAGTAAATGTGTGTGATTTATTGAGGCCTAAAGTGTGAGGTGAGATTCCCTATATACACAATCAGTTTATAACTACTGACATCTCTACACTAAGACCACCACTGCCATACATACACACACTACATACATACTTATACAAAACCTACTGAGCCCATTTATTTACTTAACCTTTAGCTTATGTTATCTCTAATGCTCACAACAGCCCTGCAAAGCTGATGATACTATTCTCCATGTTACAGAAGATTAATCTGAGCCCTGAGGGCCTAATTACTTCAACTAGTAAAAAAAAAAAGAAATCAAGACTGAAATTTGGTCTTTGCAATTACAAAGGCAGCCCTCCTTGTACTACTACACCTTTCTCCCTCCCAAGTCGTCCCTCTCCTAGGGACTGCTTACAAGAAATGTCAGGGGAGCGGGTCTGCTTGACAATAAACCACCCCGATAAAAACGCTTCAGTGATTATTTTAGAGCTGTCAGAGCGGAAAATGTACAGATTTCACAGGGTGAAGAACCTTCCAATTTGTGATTGCGTAATCACAGCTCTGCTAGGAACCAAGGAGGCCAAATGTGTGCTGGAAAAACTACAGATGTCATCTGGGAATGCTCAGAGCTCTGGGTTTTCAAGCTCAGACAGTCTCGCTTCCACCGGAACTACAGCCTTATATGGCTAAAGCAGTGCCACGACTTCCTCGCTGAATCAACCTGCCATGTACTGCCTGCTCCCTGAGCTCACAGGATTCCACTGGCCACACGTCAGCCCCGTCATGGAAAGAACACCACCTCCGGGAGGACAGGGTTAGTCCCCATCCTGAACTGGATCACAAACACCCACCTTGTCATAAAGCTGCTATGAGTCTTACAGTGAGAAGACGGGGGGACGACCCACTAGGGTCAGGAGTAGAGCTATTTGGGCTCCCCAGAGAAATTAGTCACACGTTTTTATCCCTTCATCTCTATTTACAGCCATTTATTTGGGAGCAACGAGCTCTAAAAGTGAAAAACAAAGTTTTCCCACCGCCAGCATGTGCTCTGAAGTTCATAGGAAGTCTTCTCGTTTGCTGTGGGGCACAGAGGCTGCCTGAGAGCAGCTGCATCTTCCCACGGACAAATCAGACTGTAAACGTTCCACACAAGGAGAGCAGAATCCGGGAATAAACTCAGCTAATTATTATTTGACTTGCTCCATTAGACCTTATCCCATAATACCAAAACTCTGTAGCAGAAATCAGTTACACAAATCTGCATAAGAAGGACCTTTTAGTTCTGAGAAGTCACATTAACCAGGGGTTGACAAAGAATGAAAAGGTCTGAGACCACAAAGTCCAGCATGCAAGAATGCTTCAGAAAATGGAATGTTGGCACTGTCGCCAAGTAACTTTCTTCCCAAGTATTGATTACTCTTTACAGATTATAGAAAATATTTGTCTGAGATATTATTTCAACTGTTCTTATTCTCAGCTAGCAAGTATAGTAGAGCTACAGTGAAGCATGTGTTCAGAATTCCCCCCCCACACACACACAGAAGTAAATTATTGATATAGGAATGTTAAGGTGCTAGGGAGAAGATGAGGAAACCTTCACAAGGAGCCCAAACAGCCTCATGTAAAGAAAGAGATGATAAACCCAACTCCTTGAGATTCTTCCTAGTGGGGACTCATCAGTGTGGACTTGGGTGACACTAACCAAGGACTAAGACAAGAAAGGAGCTGCCACCCTTTTTAAGAGAAAATATCATGATAGAAAGGGATTGGGCCAGTGGGCAGGTCTGTACGCCAACATAGACCTCTAAGAGTGAATAGTGGTTCTGGTCCTTAAAGGCTATACCTCTCAGAACTGGTGCCCAGCCCTATTGAGTGTTAAGTTTGTGTCCTAGGGAAGAAGGACATAGGGAAATCTAAGAGGACACAGACCAACTTTTAAGTGGTACATTCCTGAGCCCGGAAATATCAGAGAAGCATTGTAGCTAGAGCAGCTGCTGAAAGCAAGGACTCTACCCTCCATTGCATTGTCTGTGTGAACTCTTAATTTGCATTTTCCTGAGTGAAATGTTTGACACTAGCTCTCCCAGTTGGCATCCTGAGAGCCCATGGCATAATAACCAGCTATAGATGGTTATAGCATCATCTAGTTTCATGGAGTGTGGAAGCCATGAGATTGTGCCTCACACACCTCCTTCTTCAGGGGATGGAAGTAACCCAGTGTCCCAGCTGTTGCACTTTAAATCTATGGATGTGTTTGCACCAGGACCCCACTTACCAAGGGCTACTACCTGTCAGTCATAGGGTATAGTGGAAGCACTCCATCCTAGGAGACACAGGACCCCTTAGTTGGCTGATCCAGGGACAAGGACTTCCCAGTGGGCTTTGCAGAAGCCTCCTTGGTCTGCCTCGCAGTCTAGCCTGCTTCCACCCAGCTTTCTCTCCTGCTTCTCTCCACTCAGTTAGGCTCCCAACATGACCTGCCTACTAAACTGCCTTCTCCAGTTCCCTCCACATGCCTTTTCACACAGGCACTTCCCCCAAGAAAATCCTCGCAATATTTACCACTATTTTAGTGTCTGCTTCTGGGAAGACCCCAACTAATACATAGATGGACATTTAAATTGTATCTTCAAGAACAAAACAGAAGAGACTAGGATTGCCGCCTAGATATAAATTAGCACTCTGGAGATTTCTTAAAATTCCCATAAATATGAAAGTTAAGAAACATAATACATAATATTTCTATATTATTGATTAATTGTACCTGTGACTTTACTGTGTGTGTGACACTTTTAAAAAATACTGTATATCCTTTATGTGAGTTGAGGTCAGGAGAAGCATCCAGCACAAGGCCATTCCTTAGTACCATAACAGAAAGGAAAGTGAGAACAGGTCAATGTAGCCTTGGCCATGGTGACCTCCCAAGTGAGATTCGGTAGTATCTTGTTGTGACCTATGAGCACTGCCTGGTTTCCATATGTGGAGTTAAGGAACTTCCTCCAGAGCTCATTGATTTGACCCTATGTCACCAAAGTCTTGATAAAGTTCTCTAGATGATGACACAGCAGTCACTAGCCTTTTAGCCTTTCCACATTTTGTTTGGCCCGACCGAGAATAGAATGGATGGCTTTTCCCCTACTGTCATCCACGTGTAACTGACAGTAGGAACTTCAATGTGCTCAGTATTCTCATGTGTCGGCTACTGTGCAAAGCATTCTACGTTTATACATTGCATCCGTCGATTTATTTATTCCACACATTTACTTAGTACCTCCTGTGTGCCATCACTCCCTAAGAAGATAAGGACATAGCAGAAAACAAAGCTAAAACATTCCAGCACTCATAAAACTTATGCTCTAGTAAGGGAGAGACAATCGGTTAATGAAAAAGAAAACTACAGCAGAGTAAGGTGCTAGAAGGTAATGGGCAGAGGAGTAGAGTATATTTTAAACAGATTAGCACTTTAAGTCCTTCTGTGAGAGAGAAAATAGCTGAGACCTAAAAGAATTGAGAGTTAGCTGAGTAAAATACAGCTGAGCAATCAGTAGTCCATTTAATCGTCTTTAACCTGCACCACAAACCTATGAAGCAGAAGGCATTGGCCCCTATTACAAAAGGAAAACCTGAGAGAGGTTATATATCAACTGAATCTTCCTCCAAAGCCAGTGTTTGTTGTTAACCGTTATGCTTTTGCTACCAAGGTGCATTCCAGAATCTTCCCACTTATATTCTAAAAGAGAAATCAAAGAGGAAGTCCAGGCTTTACCTCCAGTCTATTGTCACTGACATCCTCTGTGACCACAGCAGAGCCACCTAAGAGACTTATCAAGAACTGGTTGTACTTGGGCAATCCCTGCCATTTTGTGCTCTGTGCACAATACACACAACACACACAGACACACACACACAGGCTAGCTCTCCAGCAAGACCTGGGGGCAAACATTGAAGCAATGTGCCCTCTCTCCACCTCTTCCCAGCAGGAGGCTGGCACTGACTGGGGGCCTTAACACCCAAGCAGTGTAGCCTGAGGCCAAAATCTTGAGGAAATTGGCCGTGCTTGTCTTTTCTGAGAAGTGTTCCCTTTATGAACGGGAAGAAAATGTTCAGGCTGAGTAAATATTAAAACTTTGCTTGGGCTTAATTAAACATGAAAACTTATGAAGTCGTCAGCATCATGTGTGAAAGCAATCTCATTAAAACTCCTAATAGAGAGATGAGCTATCAATAGCTGCATAGCCATAAGATATACACGCAAAATTAGCTGCTAAGTGTTCTTATTTTTACAGGTTTCTTTTTCTTAACAGCCCTTGACACATAATAAGCCCTCAAAATGGAAGCTATTGTGATTTTCATCAGCATCATCAATCATTACCACTCTTGTCATCGTTACCATCAGTATAAACCCTTTTCCTATTCCAAAGCCCTGGTAGCTATGGAAAGAGGCAGTAACAGGGACCTCCTGAAGTTGCATTTCCCCACAATGGTTGACTAGCCTGGGCAGAGGTCCCTGCTGGGAGGTTCTAAAACAAGTCTTTATCAAGAAAAATTATGACTCACTAAACCCATAGATATTTATGTTGCTCCTGTTGCAAATAACATTTTTCCTCCTGGGTAATAACTGAACCTATAAATAGATTCTAAACGTTTACCCATTCACCAAAAATAAACTGTTAGTACTTTCACAATATCAAAACAAGATACACCAATAGCTTTATTGGGTCATTTTATTTTTGCCTTCTTTCCATCTCTTGCTTTATTTGATTTTCAGTCTAATCCAGAGGGTCATCTGATAATAAATGATCCACACCTATGTATCCATGGTTTCCTAAATCCTGAGTAACCAGGATCCTCTCACTCTGAGTAAACTTTGGAGGTTGTTTTTTGCTTTCATTTTTTTCATGAGCAGACGATTTGATTCACTGGCTTCATTTCTTGTACTGATATAAAAGTCTGTTTCAGTGAACTTTGTGATAACAAGATGGTTGTCCACAGGGTGTTGTTGTCTATAGGGTGCTGGACATTTTTGCTTAACAGTCTTCTAAGTAGAGAGCTGAGGGAATAACCCCCCAAGGGCAGGAATAGTGTTGATCAACTCAGTCCATATAGAATTCCATGTGGTATTATATTTAATTCAAGCTTTATTATGACAGTCTGAAATTACCATCTCACTATAGTTTGGAAATAATATTTCTATCCACTTTTTAAATCAACCAATGGGGCAATTTTTGATACACAAGTTGGGATTCACATCTCATGAAGAGTTTATATACCTTGGAAGCTTCATTCTGCCCAATTCTCTGGCACTGACAGTAAACTAAGTGGTCAAGTTCAATGCCTGATAAACATTGAGTATTATCACACATTACTGTGGGTACTTCATTTAATTCAATAATAGAAAGTCCCAATTTCTCCCAGCTCTGAGAGGAGTTTGAGGAAGCTGCAACATCACTGCCTACAAATAAAATAGATCTACCCCTTCTATGTGTGGATTTTGAATGACTGAGTCCTCCTAGAAATGCCCTCACTGTCTGTTTGATAAGGGTTCACAGAGTGGCCACACACTGATAAGAAAGCCTCCTAGAGTTTAAAAGATGGAATACATTCAATAAGTAAATACAAATATAAGTAATATAGAATAATTATTTTAACAATTATCAGTATATTAATAATAATTAAATATTATTATAGAAATAATGAGAAAAATACTTAATATGGTAAAACAGTGATTATTAGGCCAGATACAATAAGCTATTTTCAAAATGTGCTTTGTTGCATCTTATTGCACTTTTTCTTATTTTTATGAAGAAAAATAGATAAGCTGTAGATGCAGGAATTAACCTGTAAATCAGGGAATGAAGGAGAAATCCACATAGAGTAACCAGCTGACTAAAACCTTAAGATCTTTCCTCCTACTTGCAACAACAGGGATGGACCATGATGGCATTATGCTAAGTGAAATAAGTCAGACAGGGGAAGACATATATCATATGATCGATCTCATTTATATGTGGAATGGGGAAAAATGAGCTTATAGATAGAAAACAGATTGCTGGTGGTGGAGGATAGAATGGATGAAATAAGTCAAAAGGTACAATCTTCCAGTTATAAAATAAACAAGTCATGTACAGCATAGTGACTATAGTTAAAAATACTATTTTGCATATTAGAAAATTGATGAGAAAGTAGAGTAGATATTTAAAATTCTCATTACATGAAAAAAAAACCCCTTTGTAACTATGTATTGTAATCAAAGTTAACTCAATTCATTGTGGTGATCATTTTGCAATATATAGAAATATTGAGTTGTTATGTTGTTTACCTGTTCTGAACTGATCGATGCACACTTTGCTAACCTTATGGACCTTAGCAGGTTTGCACATTATAGTCATAGATGCCCAATGTTAGAATTGAAAGGAACTGTATCTTAGCGATCACCTGGTTCAATCCCTCTTTTATTGCACAGATGAAATTGTGGTTCAGAGGGGTAAGGAATTGAACCAAGGATATACATTTAGTAGATGAAAGTGACCGACTAGAATCTGGATCACATCCAAGCATACCCAAGACTTCCCCTACTACTTCTTATGTAAGTAGAACCTTAAACTTGTATCTGTTTCCACTGTAGTCTAAACGTCACATAAAGTAAAAAGTCATAAATCAATAGGGGACCATATTTACTCTGCCCCCTTTCCCATCTAGTTACTTACCACAATAGAACCTTTCATTCACCTTGGTGACGCTGTTTACTCTCTGCCAGACCCTGCGACAAATACCCACTTCACCACTGTATCACAGTGACCAGACCAAGGCTCCTCTCCTTTACTTTACATGGAATCATACTATTTCTACCAATTAGCTCTGACTGGCATCACAGTCATCACGACTGTTACTTTCTGGGCTCAATAGAGCACCAGCTGCATCCAACAAACGCAGCTACAGTGTCTTCCAGCCAAGTGCACAACTAAAATTTTTGCCAAGAATTGACTCCCCACAGAGTCAAATGACAAAAGTACATAAAAGAGAACTAACATTCTGGCTGTGGCCAAGGGAAAATCCTCTTGACTTCAAAGAGGCTCAAAGGATCACACAAGGAAACTGTTCTGTCCTGCTATCTGGGTCAAGGAACTACAGCAAGGAGCTAGCATGCTTCCTTTGGAAAGGTGGCAGCCCTCACCCTTCAGGCCTTTGAAACTGGAACCATAGAACCTCAGGGCATCTCCAGCCTGCTCCCCTGAGACTTCTCAGTCTCCATGGTACAATCAGAAAACCAGCCAGTTGTCACTAACTGTCTAGGACATTCTTCCACTACTCATCCACACACCGTTTTCCTTTCAAAGGACTTGCCCTATTGCAGAGGCATCTGAATACTTTATTGAAATAGACATGAAAAACAATGATGTCTCAGCTCTCACCTGAACTAGGAAAAATTCACCTGTCTTCCTCCCTCCCCTCAGAGTCCAATCCCTCCCATTCACCTCAGTGCAGCTGCTAGGAGCGTATGAAATACAAATATGGCCCTGGCCAGTTGGCTCAGTGGTAGAGCATCAGCCTGGTGTGTGGAAGTCCAGGGTTTGAATTCCCAGTCAGGGAACATAGAAGCGACCACTTGTTTCACCACTTCTCCTTCTCTCTCTATCTTTCTCTCTTTTCCCCCTGCAGCCATGGTTTGTTTGGAGGAAGTTGGCCCCAGGTGCTGAGGATGCCTCCATGGCCTCGCTTTGGGTGCTAAAATAAAATAGCTCAGTTGCCAAACAACAGAGCAACAGCCCCAGATGGGCAGAGCATTGCCTGGTAGGGGGCTTGCCAGTTAGATCCCAGTCAGGGTGCATACAGGAGTCTGTCGCTCTGCCTTCCCACTTCTCATTTAAGAAAAAAAGAAAAAAGAAATGAAAATATGACCATTTGCTCCATCTGATAAAAAACTGAGGTTAGAGTAGCCCTGGCAGCAGACTGAGTCCAAGGCATTCAATAAGGGCTTTACAATCTACCTCACCCCTCTGATGCTTTCCTCAACTATCTCAGGACAAACTGACCAGCCCTTCCTCTGTGCCCCGTATGTTGCACTCATGCTGACTTTCCCAAGTCAGGTGGCAGAGTCAGATCTTCTGACTCCAAATTGGGGGGGGGGGGGTGAGTCTTTCTGCTCTACCATACTATTAATAGAATCATGCTTTAAGTCTGAATCCCTAGTGCCTGGCCAGTAAATGTTTACTGAATAAATGAATGAATGACAACGTGTAAATACCTTCTGCTATCCTCCCCACACTCCCACAAACTACAATTTACAGAGGCTGCATCCAACTCATGGGCTTCTATGTATCATGCAACAATGTCCCAATTTAAGGATACTACAACCACAACCATGTATCATGTAGTTATCTAGGTTCCTCAAAAAAAGTTCAGGATGCTTGTTTGGCCAATGAGACAGGAGAGAAGAAAAAGAGAGTAATATGTAATGTCCAGGTAGAAACCTGGCCCCAAACTATTTCCCTTTCAACTTTCTAACACACCCCTTTATATAGCCTCAGAGCATTTCAGCCCTCCAGGAGCCCGTGGTCAAGTTTGAGTTGAAAGCATCACATGCTATTTGAAAAAAAGAAGTCAAAGTGTCCAAAGCAATGTAACTACATAGATAGACAGGACAAGCATGCCCTAAGGAGAAATTCCAAGCCCAAGAAAGTCAAAGGCTTTGAATCCAGTCTTTGTCAAATAAGAAAAGTAGAAGATAAAAGTAAATTAACTTCTTGATTTTGCCTTTTCACAAAAAAATTCTCCAAACTAACTGATGCTGAATAAAATGTTGAGACACCAGCCTTTAAAGGATGAATGAAAGTAATTCAACATAGACTTTCCTGTCCTAGGCTGAGAGTCTGAAATTGTCCAGTTTGCCAGCTGCGTTCTTTCTGCCAACCTCCCTGCAAAGAAAGACACCATTTAAAACTTCACATCTTCCCAAGATGATTGTCATATAAAACCCACACTCGCAGGCTCCCCTCAGAGCCTGGAAAGGAAGAAGGAAAGAGCAAAACGCGAAGGAAATGTTCTGGCAGATCTTCTGGACTTTAGGAATTCCACAAGCTAAGACATAGCCAAGATCTACTTGACAAGATGTATAGAGTTAATAAAGTGAGTGTTTGCAGAAATTCTATTTTGTTAAAAACCAACTCATGGTTCTCAAAAATCCATGTAATTTGAATATAGGGATAATCATGGTCTATTAGAGGATGTTATAGAGCCCAGGGCTATTTTCACATCTGTGCATTCAGAATAGCCAATCCTAAGGACCCTGAATTAGAAAGCTGTTTTTTTTTAAAGCAATATTCTTGCTCCATGATGGAAGCAAGGAGCCAGCCAATGAGGACATAGAATGATGCAGCCTGAGGAACAGGGTCAGAGCTGGCCTTCATAGACCTTACTGCCACTTTGAGTATAAACTGCCAAGGACATTGCTGAGTTACTCTAGAAACCACACAACATCAAGCACATTGTAAATCCTTAAGTTTGCTGTTGAGTTTGTATCTTTTCATTGCTTGAGTAAAAAGAGTGGTAGTGCTTACCTTGTTCTTTTATACCCAAAACCTACTACATATTAGAGGTACACTGACATCTCAGTTATTCTTTCTCACTTAACAAGAAGTGCCATCCAGAAAAGGAAAAATCAAATGGTTCTTCAATGCTGTTAAAAGGAAAACTGGAACCCCTGCTCTAATATCATCTTATTCCCAGAGAGCACTTCAGATGTTTGCCTTCCTGTGTTCTTGGATCGCCATGGATTAACACAGCACAGGCAGGAATTGCATTTTTTCATCAAATAGTTATTGAGGACTCCCACTGTGAAGTAGTCAAGAGAATACATTTCTTGTCCTTGTAGATCTTACATTGACAGTTGGGATCACAGATGAATAGGAAATGCCTCCTACTCTCAAAAGGAGTCATTATGTGAATTTCATCCAGGTTGACCAGCTCCTCCCCTTGTTCTGGCCTCTAAGATACCCTCCTTCTGCTCATCTCTCTCTACCTTGCATGGCTTCATCTATCACCACCAGGTTAATATGTCTGGGTCTATAAATCCAACCCTAACTTTCAATATCTCTCAGCTTGTACCAACCCAATCACCTGCAATGGATGCCCTCCCTTGTTTCAAGCATGAACTGATCCAGGCACCTCTCTTCACAAATTGCTCACCCATCCAATTAATTGCCCCTTTCCTAATTGCCCCCTTCCCTTCAATACTAGTGCCATTCATTTAGTCTTCCAGACTTTACTCCCTACTTCTTCAGTCCTTAATTTTTATCCTGTCACAAGGTCCTAGTCTCTGCCCTTTACAATGGCTTTTAGGTCTGTTTCAGTTTTTGTCACCTAACAGAGTAACTGGCCTCTCTGTTCCTCTAATTCATTTCTTGTGTAAACTTTGTAAGAAATTTTCTCTAAAAGCATTCATCATTGTTTTTCTTTTCCTGAAACTCAGTGGCTCTATTGTCTGTCCTGTCAAACATACACACTTTTCAAACTTTCTATAGCCTGATCTTTCCCCAGCTATCCCATATCATTTCCAACCACCCTTCTTCTCAACCTCTATTCTAATCAGGCAGGTTCCCATTTTGATGCCTTCATTCAAACTGTCCTCCATCTCACCAAATCAGAGTTGTCACTCATGAACATCATTCATTTAATCAAGTATTTGCCAAACACTACTGTGTAATACACACTATCCTCAACACTAGGAAATAGCAGAGAACATACAGGCACATTTCTTGTCCTTGTGGATCTTACATTGACAGTTGCCACAATTAGCTAATGTCTTTGGGGGAAAGTTTGATCCTTTTCCCATACTTTAAACCGTAAAAATCCTTGGTAGGGAAAGGGTATTCTTTACTATTTTTTAAAACAATGAAAATATTGTAAATTTAATGTGTATGTTTTTAAATCTGATTGGAAGTGGTAATATAAAAGAAATGATAGAATATAAAACTTCTTCATGGTTATCACCCTCTTCCATGAAGCCTTAAAAAAAAACAAATCTATTTCAAAGATTCATTCATTACAGAATTTTTGTCCTTTAAATATCTATGGCCCATATTATTAGGAAGCACAGTTCTTGGTTATGTTCCTTTTTGTGTGATAGCATTTGAACTCTGGACACTATACTCCAAACAGACATGCAGCTTTGCATTATGTTTCTTTCATAACCCTCACAATAGGTGATCCTCCTAAACACACCAGGGTAAATGAAACAACATCCAGATGCAAATATTCACATTTAAAAACAAATCTATACCATTTAAAACCTCAGCCTTGATAATCCAAAAATTTACTTACAGAAAGCTTTAACCTCAACATCCATCAACATTTTCAACTAGAAGAAAATTTGACTCCTTTGAGCTTGGCCTCCTCTTCAAGCCTCTTATACTAGAGCCGTGAGGACAGGCAGAAAGAAAAAGACAGGAAAGCCTATGTGGCCTAGATGATACAGAGTCATTTCTCCTCCCTCTAGACAATGTCTATATCACTTGGGCCTCAAATGAACTTGTCACCAGATATATGGGTGTTTAGCTCAAACCTCTGGAAGTGTGGACATAATTCTAGTTTCTGACATAACTACATTTGGTGAAATAATATTGCATTTGCTTTTTTGACATTTGCCAGAACAACAGTAAATCTAAGATCAAACAGAAGGGAATTTTATTTTACTTTGATTTAAACTTTTGCTAAATGAGAGTCAGCAGGCAGCCATATCACATATGTGCAATTCCCCAGAAAAAAAGTGGCAATTCAAAAGGAATCAGGTCATGCTATGTTCTTCCTTGGGATGGCAGATCACCTGGACAGGAAAATTGGGACTACAAGGATAAAATGGCTTACATTTTCATTTATAACTTGGTCTCTAAGAATTGGCAAGCCCCCTGACCCACTCTAAATGAAACAGAACATTAGGAAAAGCATGTTTCATCTTGACCATGGCCTCTATGTTTCTGAGTCTTGCTTATAGCTACCAAGTCCAATGTAAAACAGACTTTTAACCCCCCCCACACACACACACACACACAAACAGCTAAAGCTAACATGGAGTGAAAACTCTGGCAACTCTGACTATACAAAATCTTGCTGCTATTGAAGTCTGTCTCATATTTTTTATCACTTGCTGCTGTTTCGTATTTGCAGACCCCTCATTCCACAAGTCTAAAAGGTGTTTGTCTACGAATAAATGAGCCATAGTGTGAGCTGGTCTTAAATATCTCCCCAAAAGTCCAAAATGAGAACCATGAGGCATTTCAACAAGTGGTATTTATAACCTAGAGATATATTTTTAATATCATGATAAAAAATAATAAAATTACTGTACTTTGCCTTCCCCAACCATATCTGAAGTGCTATTTTTAAGTGTACCCATGGGTTGCCTGTAATGATATCTCTGATAACCTAGCTCAAAACTATGAGCTGGATCTATAAATAATGTCTTAGAGATATTAAAACGGGAAAGTGAAACGCTGAATGAGTGGTCTCTAGGGAAGATCAGAGAGTACAGTAACCAGCATCCAAGGACTATTCTGAAGTCACGGGAACCTGGCCAGTGGGAAGAAGAAAATAAACTTGACACATGAAGAAAAGCAAAGATGTCAGAAATGAAAGATTGCCGAGCCTCTGTTCCATGAGGTCTGACTATACTTCATTGCTTACTTTGGATTCCCAAAAGAATGCTTATCACCCTTACAATAAATCCTCCTTCTCATGGATTAAAATGAGTGAGTCTCCATTTCTGAAAACCAAAGGGCTGAAACCCGAAATCACTGGTGAAACTATAGGAAGACTTGCACACCCTTTGTGATAATGGAGATCAGTTTCCCAAACCTATATGATGATAAAAATCACTTGACATGTTAAAAATACAGATACCTTGCACCTTCCTGCAAAGTCTGACTCCTAAGTTCTCACTCAGGCCCAAGAGTAGACAGATAATTCTTATGATCAGGCAAGTTTGAATCACGCTAGACTAGGTGAATTCTGAAATCCTGCTTGTTACAAGGTCAACAAATATAAACTAACCACTCCTCAATACCTAGCCATAGTTTAAGTGCACAGATGTAGAATCAAATACATAGTCCTTGTCTTGAAGGAGGGGAAAACCACCTTTTCTGAACACACTAGACTAGGACAATCAATAAAGGTTTGGCTTTAGAGACCAAGGAACAAAGCCAAAATATGTGAGTGCATGCATTTGTGTGTGTGCGTGCTTTGATATAATTTTAGAGATTAGAACAAATTCTCACAAAAGCATTTGAACTATGTCTGCATTACATAATTAAATCCATATAGCATGATAAATATATGAGCTCTCTCCCCAATACACAAAGCTAAACACTACATAGTTATCTGTTGCAGGGAGGAGGATAGTTTATTTGAAGAGGACCAAGAAGAAAATAGTGCAAATATGGTCAGTTAGAGGATTTAAAAGTTGAAATTCTAAAGGAGTGGAACAGACATTAATTAATTAATTAGAATTTTACAAAGTTGCTGTGAAAATACTAAATCCAAACTCCAGAGACCGTGTGATCCTTATCCACAAGGAATGCCTTGAGGAGCTTTGGAAGAAGAAGACAGAAGCTTCAGGTTAATTTGGGTCTTTGCTTTGCTCAACATATACCTCTAACAGGAGCTGCAAATAATTTCTGTGATCCTTGCTTAGAGAGATATATCTCTTCTGAGAGTAATCTAATCTTCTGCTTAGAAGATAAGCCTTCAACTCCCAGAGGCCCTGAGATAGGCAGTATTCCAATATGGTTAAGAGCTTAATACTTGAGCCAGCTGGTTAGAGATGAACTAAATCTTATTAGTTGGGTGACATTGGTGAGCAAGATCTGTTTTCTCTGGATATATGTTTTCCAATCTACAAAATGGGACTAAAACCAGATACCTTTCAGAAGTGCTGGCAGCATTAGATCAGCTACTACATGGACAGCACTTAACACAGTATCTGACATACAATCAAACCTCAATAAATGTAGTTAGGAGTATTTAGGCAATTGTGCCAGGGGGTTCAATGGTGCTCAATCAACCCAGCCCTCTCATTGTACAAATGAAGAAACTGAGGAGGATGGGACAATAATTTGCCAACTACAGACCGGCAGAACTTGGGAGAAATGATCCAGTGTTAAGCTCTGTCAGGAACAAGCGCGACTAGTATTTTCAGGTCCTGAGCAAGAACGGTGCGGAATTAAGAAAATAAACTTAAAGAATTAAAAAATGGGGTTCGGAAGGGCTCTTCAATTACTGCTAGCAGAAACAGACCGCTCTAGCAGAAACAGGCCATGCCCAAAAACCTCATCTTCCTTTATTTATAGGGCTAAGGGGGACATTAGCAAATCAAAGATCTTTGATTATGTTTCCAAGGCAACCCAAGAATTTTACCGAGTGCAGAAAACCCCCACCATACATTAACATCCTAACTTTACACAAAGAAGCCAGTCTTTCCAGGGAATATGGAGGGGCAGGACAAGCATCACAGCTAACATGGAGGTGTGGGGAAGGGCTTAGCCTTTTGCAACCTAATCAGGCAAATGAGGTGGGGGTTGGGCAGATTGTCAGTTTACAGTCAGTTCCCCATACCTCTGTCCCCCAGAAATCCAAACTGCAAAAACCCTGTTGATTTTTTGGTCTCCAACAAAGCTATCCAGGTAGTGTTCTAAGAAAATCATTCAATTGTATTTGTTTGATAACACTGTAATTCTAAGAGGAATTAAGTCAGATTTATACTCTTTTAAGATATGCCCAAAGAAATTGATTGGAGCTTGTCATACTTTTGCAGAATACTTTTTAAATGATAGTTTCAGCTTTATGTATTAGGGATAGAAAACTAAAGCTAGGTCCCCTTTGAAAACCTTTGCTTTTTGTAAATAAAATCTATTTTTTAAGAACAAACCAAACACAGGGATGTATAGTTCAGCCTAGGGAATATAGTCAATAATATTGTGATAACTATGCACAGTGCCAGGTGGGTACCTGAATTATCAGGGGGATCACTTTGTAAATTATATAATTATCTAATCACTATGTTGTCCACCTGAAATACTATAAAATAATATTGAATGCCATTTAAATACAGGTGACAAGATAGAGAATAGCTCACTGTGGGAGTGGCAGTTACCTGACTTGATGTGGTTAAAGAAGAGATCACTGGAAAAGTGACAGTGGGCTGGGGTCTGCATGGTGTGAAGGAGACAGCAGTGCAGACACATGGACAGATGGAACAGCAAGTGCAAAGGCCCTGAGATCAGAAGTGATGAATTTCAACACTTTGGAAATATTTCAATGTGGTCATACATGCTATAAAATGGAGGAAAGTGGCTAGGCAGCAATATCACTAGAATATATGAAAATGGTTTCACACAGTGTCTATACATATATGTGTTTAATAAATGACAATATTATAAATATGCTTTTAGAAGTCAAAACCGATATGTATAAAGCATCAGATATCCCTCCCAGCAGACAATAGACCCTCCATAAATGAGGGTGGTCACTACATAATAAAAGTAATCTATATAAAATTGTTCATGTAGAGCTTGACATCATAAACATTTAAAACTACCTTTAAAAAATTACCATTACTAGAATTTTTATTTAAAATATTAATATAGTTGATATTTAAATGACATCTGTATATTTGTTAAATGAAGGAACAAACAGCAACATAGTCTAGAAGTCAGTAGGCTGAGTGGTAGAAAACCTAGGGACTATTTTAACCTATTCCTTACACTTAATTACTGAGTGTTTCTACCATGGCAAAGGGACTTTCAGAGGAAAAATAGTTACTCTTTATCGAGCAACTATGAGTAACAGTCCCAGAATGTGACTGTATAGCTGTATGACTGAAGTCTATGCACTTTGCCTCATGTGTGATGGCTAAATCCAGCATTTCTTCTCTGATGACATACACTTGTCCAACTTCATACTTCCTTCATTAAGAAATGTACCCCACAGGGCCCTATATTGACCCCATTTTCAAGTCAAACTCCAGATCAGCTCACACAAAGAGAGAGCCCAGAGAAGGGAACTACTGCTGGTTGACAGCCACGACGTCACCTGCACCACAGTTTCCAGCTTCTTGCTGATTGCTCACACTCTTTTTGAAGGCAGGTATGACTGTTACTTGTACTTGAGGAAACCAGCAACCAAAGATGAGGAATGATGCACATGAAATTATGCAGTCAGTAGGTGACAAGGCAGGTATTTGAGGCCTGGCCTCCTGTCTGCTCCACAGCAGTGCCCTGAAAGCCAAGCGCTGGTAGAAGCACGATCAGAGAGACTCCTAAGCCGTGAGCCCCATGGTTGTGGGTTGCACACAGGCAGGGTTTTCACCCAGGCCCGGGCTGCCGGAGATCACACGGTGAAAGGGAAAAGCCTGCCCCTCATGGTAAGATCCCAAGATGAACCCAGCACAGTTTCAAATTTCACATTATGTGGTCAAAAGTAGTTTAATGATGTAAGCCCTGCAATATTTCAAGCTCCCCCTTCTTGTTCAGAAAACAGACACAGAGCTTCCAAATATCTCCCTAGAGCAAAAATAAACCTCTTGCTTTATTTCTTCCTAAAGAAACTCATTTTTTTTTAAGTAAAATCAATCTCTTTCATCAAAAGGTTGGATTTAACCAACATCCTTTTCCAGATTTCCTTTTAGTGAGGCTCCCTCCCAAGCAAAGGCTGGGGGACAGGGTCTCCCCCAAACCCCTCTCAGTGGAACCCAAATACTACCCTTCCTCCAAACAGGGTCTTTGCATCCCCATCTAGCAGGCCCGCCAGGGATCTATCACCAATCAAAAGGACAAACCAGTGACTCTTACAATCTCACTTGGGGCCAGATGAAAAGAGGGCAGGAGACACAAGGACTCCAAAACTGTAGCTTAAGACTTTTACTCAAAGTCCTTCATAGAGGCTTAGCTGGCCATTTGGCTAGAGGTCATGGCCACCACAGGATACCTGGAAGGCTCAGACCCATTAGGGGTAGAAAAAGCAAAGGAAGACACAAGCCAGGCAAGGCCTGGCATCTCTGCCTATAACACGGCTGTATTCTCTCTCAAGCTTGTGACAGTTATAAATACCCTTTGTAACTTTTTTCTCAAAGGGGACAAATATCATGCCAATTTTATAAATAAACTGAGACAGACAAAGTGACAGACTTAATACTTCTTGGGAATTTTCTCAGGAAATTAGATAAAGAACTTATGTCAAACCAAGTCATTTGCTATGGAGTCAGGTACTCAGATTGGAATCTGAGGACTATCACTTAGACCTCAGTTTACTCACCTGTAAAATAGGACTAATAAGAACAACTATCTCATATAGACATTGTTAGGATCAAATGAGATGATTTGATAAGAGGGTATAGCAGTCAGGGTCTCATCAGGAGACAGAAACCAGACAATATGGTTATATGAACAAAGATTATGAACAGTGGTTTAATATAAAGAATTATGATTTACAGAGAATTAGCTACTAAAGAGAACTCCAAGTCTGAATGAAAGAACCTAAGGGGCTCTCAGACCCAATTCCAATGTGGTTGGATAGCATGGATCTTCTGTACCAACAACCAGTTCATTCTTAGACACCAGCTGAGTGTTCTACAATTCAACTGAATTCTGACACTACCTGGAGATAGCACTAGATTCCATTAGGTTCAGGGCTCAATTCTACATCAGTCCTCCCCTCTGCTCCACCAGCTCAGATGCCAGTTACCAGTCCAGATTGCCATCTGTGCTTCTGATTGACCAACTATAAACCAAATTTTCCCACAATTTCCTCCTTGAGTTTGATTAATTTGCTAAAGCAGCTTCCAGAACTCAGAGAAACAATTTGCTTACTAGATCACTGGTTTATTATAAAATGCTATAACTCAGCAACAGCCAGATGGAAGATATACAAGGACAAAGTATGGGAAGTGGTCTGGCCATTCCAAGGGTCCTCTCCCTGAATTTCCACATGTTCATCAAGCCAGAAATTCCCTGAACCCTGTCCTTTGGGTTTCTATGAAGGCTTCATTACAGGTATGGTCGATTAAATCATTGGCCATTGGTGATCAATTCAACTTCCAGTCCTTCTCTGCTCACTAGAAATCAAGTGGTAGGACTGAACATTCCATGCTTCTGTTCAATGTTGGATCCCCTGACAACCAGCCCCCATCCTTAGAGGCTTTCTAAAAGTCCCCTCATTAACACAAACCAACCTGGGATGGGAAGGAGCTTGTAATGAATAATGACAGCTATTTTACCTTTAAGGCTCTAAAGCAGTTTTAGAAACTGATGAGGCCCTGACTGGTTGTCCCAGTGGTATAGCATCAGCTTGGCATGTGTTCAATTCCCGGTCAGAGCACACAGGAAAAGCGCCCATCTGCTTCTTCACCTTTCCCCCCTCTCCTTTCTTTCTATCTCTCTCTTCCCCTCCTGCAACCAAGGCTCCATTGGAGCAAAGTTGGCCTGGGTACTGAGGATGGCTCCATGGCCTCTGCCTCAGGTGCTAGACTGGTTCCGGCCACAACAGAGTGACACCCCAGATGGGCAGAGAATCGCCCCCTGGTGGGCATGCCAGGTAGATCCCGGTCAGGCGCATGCAGGTGTCTGTCTTCTGACTGCCTCCCCACTTCTAACTTTGGAAAAATACAATAAAAAAAAGAAAAAAGAAACTGATGAAAAAAGACCAAATATTATGACAAAAGATGATTCCATTGCCCTTAATGCTCAGAAAATTCTAAGGATTTGGGAAGCTTTTAGCCAGGACTATAGGCCAAGACCAAACATAAGTGAGAAATACATTTTGGTCACCTGAATGACCAAGTACATATTTCTTATAAATCAAATTAACGCAGAACCCAAGGAAGGAACAATCTCGAAGGAAAATCCCCAAGGCTGGCATTCAGACCTCATGTGAGGGTATGACTGCAGCCCACAGATGGCAGGAAAGCCTTTGGCAGAAGGTCAGCAGACCATAAAGAAAACCTCCCTCCTGCAGACATGCTGCCAGTCAGCAGCCCACAGCTGGAAGACAAGCACTGGTGGGTGTTCAGGTGCTACTGTTTACTGTGTAATTTAAGAGCAAGCCGAAAATAACCCACCAGGATAAAGGGGAAAAGCCTTTGGGTTTTCTCCCATGCTCTCCGGCAGTAGGAAATTAAGAAATGTTCCAATATCACTAGCAGGACCATAAAGAATGCATTTGGAACTGAGTGATGATAAATTGGTAACTCATCGAGGCCTAGCTATCTTCATCATCATTAGCATCATCATTAGCAATGTTACATTATCACTTCTCCTACAGAGTCATTTGCCAGAATAAGTGGAAAGTGGAGTGTTAGAATCCATTGGAGTCCAAAAAGATCAGAGTAACAGGCTTTAATGAAAGGAAACCTGCTGGGCTGTCTCATAAGGGAGAGTCACACGGAGTACAGACTGGGACTGCGCTTTTAAGGGTTTAAAGGAGGGGGAGTGGGAAGGGTTGTCTGGCATTAGCCGATTGGCTGCTGGACAAAGGATTGTCTTTTATGGAAGTTTGTGTATGTTTAACATCTAGCGGTTTTCAATCATCCAGGACTTCTCGGATTGTGACATCAGACATTCCTTTGTGATTGGTCAGCTGCCGCAAGCCGTGAAATAAAACTCGTGCCAGCAGGGTTAAAGAAATGAAATGTAAGATGGAGGAGGACCAATGAGTGCAAAAACTGTTATCCACCAAAAACTCATCATGAACTGGGCTCATCACCTAAACTTGGAGACAGGTGCAGATGGTTTGGGAAATAGCACTAAGTGCTACTGGAAGACTGGAACTTTCTACCCTGTACAGCAGGGTCTGTGAGATTCTCTTTCCCTGCTAAACTCACACACACTCCAGGATAGCTTTTGATTAACCAGCTGTCCTTTCATAGCATTTGCCCAAACCCAGAGCTGTGTAAGTAACATCAATTTTAATCCTAGAAATAGAAGTGTATTGGGAAAAAATAAAGGGTCAGTAAAAATGAAATCTACTCTCTGACTCCCACCTTCCCACCAGAGGGTTCTTTATAACTATTTTAGATAACAGAGGAAGATAAATAAGGGCAGCCTTAACCCATCAATCCCAAACACAAAGTAATGGGAAATTGTCATCTTGCAACTAGTGAATTTGAATTACACCTAAAGGAAAAACTGTTCATCATTGCAATCTTTTAAAATAAGATGCATTCTGGGGGACAGCAAGATGGCGATGAAGTAGGCGGATGTACCAACTTCCAACTCCTAGAACCAAAGTGGATTATAACTTAATTTTAAGAACCATCATCTGGATAAACCAACTTTGAATTAAATTAAGTGGACTCTTCAACGAAGGAACACTGAAGAAGCCACATTGAGACTGGTAGAAAAAGCAAAAATGTGGAGAGAGTAGCCCAGCTCCCCAGAGCAAACGGCAACCCGAAGAGACTCACGTGATGGGAGGAGAGTTTGACGGAGAGGGAGGGACCTGGGTCACAGAAACAAAGCCCCAGCCTACAGCTCCAGAGCCTAGAAGAGGCGTTTGGACAGTATTGAGCTGTGAAACAAGTGAGGATACTGTTTGTGAGAAAGAGTCAGTTTTCTCAGACCCAGGACTCTTCTTAAAGGGACAGCGCAGAAAACCTCCCTCACAACCACTCACCCGGGGCTCCGGGGAATGGGGACAGAGGAGAGGACTAGAGCAGTGGGAAGAGAGTGTGGACTGGAAGGCACAGAGAGAAACACTCTGAGGGACAGCCACCCTAACCCCTGGGCTGAGTCACTTCCCAAATCAAAAATGAATATTTCCCCTGGAACTAGCAATACCAGCAAAGGGAGACAGGACACCAGCCAAACAAGCTCTCCCACGGCACTTAGAGCAGAGCTGCTTAGATAAAGGGAGCTTCCAGGACTACAGTATGGACTGTTAGGGTCTGAGCTACAGTGCCCCTACCCACACTGCTGAGGGCTTGCTGGAGGGGCGGTGGCAGCAGGACGCTGAAATGTGGTTTTGTCGGCGGGGGCAGAGACCCAGCTGGTGTGAGCTCGGTCTAGCCCAGCAGGGGTGGAAGGGACGTGTGAAAGCAGTCCGGCAGTTGCAGCCCACCTGCAGCCCCACACACAAGGGAAAAGCAGGAGGCCAGGAACAGGCAGAGATCTGCTCTGCGACCCTGCACGAGCCGACCCTGACTGCGGGGGCAGGGCTAAATCCCGGGACAGTCAGAAGCTCACAGCTGAATGCACGCCAGCAGCCCAGTCAGACCCGAGAAACTGCAGCAAGCAGGCTCTGACCGCGGGGGCTGGGTGGAAACCCAAGAACAGGCAGGGTCAACAGCTGAAAAAAGGTGCTCACACCTACTCTTGGTGCTGAGGCTTGTGGCTTGAGTGCAGTGTGCAACCCCACATGTGAGGGTGAGGCGAAGGTCCAGACAGGCTGAGGCTTGTAAAGCCGGGCACCAGAACACAGTCCCTCCTGTGGAGGAGAGGCAGAAATAACAGCAATAGCTGCAGTGGGCCGGTGCTGGCAAGTCCCATTATACCCAACCACCGTAGGCAGCGAAAAAAGGGGTGGCAGGCATGCAGACAGAAGACACTGAGGGAGCACAAAGGCAACACCCATTGGACTCCAGTGGCCACACCCTTCTTATACACAGACAAAATGGGCAGGCAGAGAAATGCAACCCAAATGAATCAAGAGAAATCCCAAGAGAAGGATCTGAATGAACCAGATATAACTAAATTACCAGATGCAGAGTTTAAAATAATGATAGTTAGGATGTTCAAAAAGATTAGAGCAACCATGGATAGTCATTATGTACACCTAAATAAAGAGATAACAACTATAAAAAAGGAAATTGAAATAATAAAAAAAAAATTAGACAGAAATGACAAATACAGTATCAGAACTGAAGACGACAATGGAAGGAATTAAAAACAGGATGGATAAAGCTGAGAATCCAATCAGCGAGTCAGAGGACACAATAAACAAAGGCAAAGAAGCAGAGCAGAAAAAAGAAAAAAGAGACTTAAAAAATGTGAGGAAACTCTAAGGGAGCTCTGTGACAACATGAAGAGAAATAACATCCACATCATAGCGGTTCCTGAAGAAGAAAAGAAAGAACAAAAAAAAAAACTTTGTTCAATCAAATCATAGCTGAAAACTTCCCTAAATTAAGGCTGGGAAACATTTCACACGTTCAAGAAGCACAGATATCTTCATTAAAGAGAAACCCAAAGAAATCTACACCAAGACACATCATAGTTAAAATATCAAAGCTAAGGGATAAAGAGAAAATTTTAAAGATGCTAGTTTCTAGAAACGAATGATAATGAGCATATATCAACTCAAAATGTATGGGACACAGCAAAAGCAGTACTGAAAAGGAAGTTCATTGTACTACAGGCATATTATAAGAAGCTAGAAAAGCTCAAATAAGCAACTTGACCCTGCATCTAAAAGAACTAGAAAAACAACAGCAAGTAAAGCCCAGGACCAGTAGAAGAAAGGAAATAATAAATATCAGAGTAGAAATAAATGACATAGAGGCTAAGGAAACAATACAGAGGAACAATGAAACCAGGAGCTGGTTCTTTGAAAAGGTAAACAAGATTGATGAACTTTTAACTAGTCTTACCAAGAAAAAAAGAGAGAGGATCCAAATAAATAAAATTAGAAAGGAGAGTGGAGAAATAAAAACTGACAACACAACAGAAATACAAAGCATTGTAAGAAAATACTATGAAGAACTCTATGCCAAAAAATTAGACAACCTAGGTGAAATGGACAAATTTCTTGAATCATATAATCTTCCAAAAATCAATCTGGAAGAATCAGAACACCTAAACAGACCAATTACAACAAATGAGATTGAAACAGTTATCAAAAAACTCCCAAAAAAGAAAAGTCCTGGGCCTGATGGCTTCACAAGTGAATTCTACCAAAAATTCAAAGAAGAACTAACTCATATCCTCCTCACGCTATTTCAAAAAATTCAAGAGGAAGGAAGACTTCCAAACTCCTTTTATGAGGCGAGCATAATTCTGATCCCGAAACCGGGCAAAGACAACACAAAGAAAGAAAATTATAGGCCAATATCCCTGATGAATTTAGATGTTAAAATTCTCAACAAAATATTAGCCAACCGGATCCAGCAATATATGAAAAAAATCATACACCATGATCAAGTGGGATTTATTCTGGAGAGGCAAGGCTGATTCAATATTCGCAAATCAATCAATGTGATTCATCACATAAACAAAAAGGACAAAAATCACATCATAATTTCAATAGATGCAGAAAAAGCATTTGATAAAATCCAGCACGCATTCATGCTCAAAACTCTCAGTAAAATGGGAATACAGGGAATATTTCTTAACATGATAAAGGCCATCTATGAGAAATTCACAGCAAACATCATACTAAATGGACAAAAATTAAAAGCCAACCCCTTAAGATCAGGAACCAGGCATGGGTGCCCCCTTTCACCACTTTTATTCAACATAGTTCTGGAAGTCCTAGCTACAGCAATCAGACAAGAAGAAGAAATAAAAGGCATCCTAATTGGAAAAGAAGTAAAACTGTCATTATTTGCAGATGATATGATATTGTATATAAAAAACCCTGAAGTCTCAGTAAAAAAACTACTGAACCTGATAAATGAATTCAGCAAGGTGGCAGGATATAAAATTAATACTCAGAAATCAGAGGCATTTCTATATACCAACAATGAACTGTCTGAAAGAGAAATTAAGGAAACAATCCCCTTCACTATTGCAACCAAAAAAATAAAGTACCTAGGAGTAAATTTAACCAAGGAGGTTAAGGACTTGTACTCGGAAAATTATAAAACATTGATAAAAGAAATCAAGGAAGATACAAACAAATGGAAGCATATACTGTGCTCATGGTTAGGAAGAACAAACATCATTAAAATGTCTATATTACCCAAAGCAATTTATAAATTCAATGCAATACCAGTTAAAATACCAATGACATACTTCAAAGATATAGAACACATATTCCAAAAATGTATATGGAACCAAAAAAGAACATGAATAGCCTCAGCAATCTTAAAAAGAAAAAATAAAGTAGGAGGTATCAACCTCTGGATATCAGGGTTTACTACAAGGCCATTTTACTCAAGACAGCCTGGTACTGGCATAAGAACAGGCACATAGATCAATGGAACAGAACAGAGAACCCAGAAATAAACCCACACCTTTATGGACAACTGATATTTGACAAAGGAGGAAAGAACATACAATGGAGTAAAGACAGCCTCTTTAACAAATGGTGTTGAGAAAATTGGACATCTACCTGCAAAAAAATAAAACTAGACTATCATCTTACACCATTCACAAAAACAAATTCAAAATGGATAAAAAACTTAAATGTAAGCCGTGAAACCATAAGCATCTTAGAAGAAAACATAGGCAGCAAGCTCTACGACATCTGTAGCAGCAATATATTTGCCGATTTATCTCCACGAGCAAATGAAATAAAAGGCAAGATAAACAAATGGAACTATATCAAACTAAAATGTTTTTGCACAGCTAAAGACAATAAGAACACAATAAAAAGACAAACCACACAATGGGAGAACATATTCGACAACACGTCTGATAAAGAGTTAATAATACCAAAATTTATTAAGAACTTATAAAACTCAACACCAGGAAGACAATCCAATCAAAACATGGACAAAAGAAATGAATAGAAATTTCTCCAAAGAGGACATACAGATGGCCAATAGGCAGATGAAAAAATGCTCAACATCACTAATCATTAGAGAAATGCAAATTAAAATCACAATGAGATATCACCTCACACCAGTCAGAATGGTGCTCATCAGCAATACAACACACAGAACAAGTGCTGGCGAGGATGTGGAGAAAAGGGAATCCTCCTGCACTGCTGGTGGGAATGCAGACTGGTGCAGTCTATGTGGAAAACAGTATAAAGATTTCTCAAAAAATTAAAAATCGAACTGCCTTTTGACCAGCTATCCCACTTTTAGGAATATACCCTAAGAACACCATAGCACTATTCGAAAAGAAGAAATGCGCCCCCATGTTCATGGCAGCATTGTTCACAATAGCGAAGATCTGGAAACAGCCCAAGTGTCCATCAGAAGACGAGTGGATTAAAAAGCTATGGTACATATATACTATGGAATACTACTCAGCCATAAGAAATGATGACATCGGATCATTTACAACAAAATGGATGGACCTTGATAACATTATACGAAGTGAAATAAGTAAAACAGAAAAAAACTGAGAACAGCATGATTTCATACATAGGTGGGTCATAAAAGCGAGACTATGAGACATGGTCAAGAGTGTGGTGGTTACGGGGTGGGGGGAGAGAGGAGGGGGAGGGAGAAGGGGGCAGGGAGGGGCACAAAGAAAACCAGATAGAAGATTACAGAGGACAATTTGACTTTGGGTGATGGGTATGCAAAATAATGGAATGATAAGATAACCTGGAGATGTTTTCTTTGAACATATGTACCCTGATTTATTAATGTCACCCCATTAAAATTAATCAAAATTTTTAAAAATAAGATGCATTCTGATAGCTCAGCACCATCCAGTTTGTAACCCCTCAAGGTACTTTTCTGTCCCAGCTCCTACAGGGAGGTGACACTGTGTGGCATAGTTTGCATAAAACTGAAAGAGGGATTGTGTCGGAAAGGCCCTGAGGGTTTCATATTCCCATTCCCAGGGTATGCCAAGGACGGGCCTGGAAGGCTGCAACACTGGGGGCCCCAAGCAGGAAGCCCCATTTCAGGCCAAGCAGGAAGTAGCAGCAACCACCACCATTGGACAAGCATTCCAAGGACCAGAATAACTGGGAAATGATGACATTCTCAAATAAAGCCGAAGGTTCTGTGTCCAGGAATTTTCCTTGAGGTGGAGAACAAGGGGCCTCCTATTTGGCCGTGTGATTGGCAGGAAGAGACGAGTACATTTAGCTCAGTGTGGAGGGAAAGCTGTGCTCCAGGCTGGGCTGGGCTGGGCTGGGCCCCAGCAGTTTTCCATCTACATTTTTGAAATACTTCCAATTTCTTCCAAATGAACATTTCCCAAATATCCTGTCTAAAAACTGTCCCTCCCCACTCAGATCATGCTTTCCTTTCTCAAGGCGCTGCCTGCCACTAGAGATCTGCCAAGACCCACAACCCCCTGCAAACCTGGGGGAGCCTGTCATGGAGCTTCCTTGGAGTCTTTCAGAATCACAAGGCTTTAGAGCAAAGTATGCTGAGCCTTCCAGAGCCCATGCTTTGTATTTACCAATGAACATATCTCATCCAACCGGCTTCCTTCCCAGATGAGGCACCCGAGGCTCGGTGTGTTGATAAAATTTGTCTGAGAACACACGCTGAGTTAATAGAGAGAAGAGAAGTGGGTCTGGCATGTCCCTCTCCCTCACCTCAACCAGAGCTTTCCCCAACCCCACCTGTTTGCAGATACCTAACAAAGCATCCAGAGATTAGTGCCTGGATAACCTTGTTTTTTGCATGTCTGCTCTGAGTTCAAGCAGCCATAAGAGATCACTTCGATTGGATAGGGCACAGGAGGGTAGGGTTAGGGTAATGGCCCAGGTTAGGGCAAGGGCTAGGGTTTGGATGAGGATAAGGATGAGGAAAGTAGTCCAGATAAAAAAAAAAAATAGAAAAACATCTCCCAATGTACTTTAACTTCCATTTTCACCTAGCCTGCCCTAGGACCATTATTCCTTGCATTATTAATAACATGAACCAAATTAGCAGATTGGAACATAAAGTGACAAGTTTATATCTTAGTCACCTGCAGTCTCATAGCACCAAAAACAAGGTGTATCTGTTATTGATAGCTGTGTTGCAAATGATCTCAACATGATCAAAATAAGGACCACTTGTTCACATGCACTGGCACACAGGTCAGGCATTTGGGCAAGTTTCAGCAGGGGCAGCTCATCTGTGCCCCAGGTGTTGTTGGCTGAGGCAGCTCAGCTGGAGCTGGAGAATCTAAGGTGGCCTCCCTCACGTGTCTGGGGCCTTGGTACTGGCTGTTACCTGGGGCATGCAAATCTCTTCTACGTAGCCCCTCTCTCCGGGAGGATAGACAAGACTTCTTTAGGTGGTGGCTGGATGCCAAGAGGAAAAGTAGAAGCTGCAAAGCCTCTTTAAGGTCTAGGCTCAGCTTGGGAGCACCAGAACATCAATCACTTCACATTCTGTTGGTGAAAGCAAGTCCCAAGGCCAGAGATTTGATGATCCCTCAGTGGGGGATCCACAAAGTCATGTGGCAAATGGTACGGACTTAGAGAGGCGGGGTCCCTTGGGGTCAATTTTTACAGTTTGCTCCATAGTGTGTGTCACGGAGGACAGCCTGAGGCAGTGAGAAGAGAGTGAAACTGAGAGCTGGTGGGAGATCTGAGTCTGTTCTCTGCCTCTGGCTGAGAGCATGGCCTCTGGCAAGTGACCTCCTGAGCTTCATTTAATAAGGTACTTTCTTCTATAATATAAAGATACAGTGACTTAGTTGGAGCAAATAAATGAGATAAGTGAAATAAAGACATATTGAGACTATGAGATGTAATGAAATTCTAACAATTTGAATCCAAATATTAATACTGTATTATTTTATTTATACCAGTGGTTCTTAACCTGGGTTCTATCGAACCCTAGGGGTTCGATGAGTCGGTCTCAGGGGTTCGGAGAAGCCTCTGCCGCAGAGGCCAGAATAAAGTAATACCGTAATTTGTTGTGAGTTCATGCACTTTGTTGGTTTTGTTCTTTGAGCAAGGTGATGTTCATGCACGGCTCATTTTGTGTACCAGTAAAAAAATATATACCTATGTCTTAAATTTGGGGGAAAAAAATCATATTTTATTTATCACTAAAGAAGGGTTCGGTGAATGCGCATATGAAACTGGTGGTTTCGGTACCTCAAAAAAGGTTAAGAACCATTGATTTATACTCTTCCTCATTCTGAAAAGCATTTGAAGGTCAACTGTGTGGCTCACTGCAGGGCACTTTTTAAGAGTCCTGAAAAGAGTCCTCTCATTTAACAGGCTTAGCTTTCATACCTGACTGTGCCCTGCTCTAGCATGAGAACTCCTTACCTTCCCTCACTCTTGTCTTCATCAGTAATGTTCCACTTTTGTCAGGATTATGGGCGTTTTTCCTTGATTTTTGTGAGGACTATCATAAAATACTTAGCACAATCAGCACTAAAATTCTTTTCATCACCATTATTATTCAAACATTTAGATCATGACAACAAATCTTAGCTCATAACTTGAGCAGTCAGAACTTCTAGAAAAACAACACTTTCATTTGTACCCAGAGGTAGATTTAACGGCAGGCGCACCAGGTATGCACCCTGGGCCCCAATTGCTGAAGGGCCCCACAAAACCCCAACTTTACACATTTTTCTAATGACACCAAGTTTCGTTTCATATGTGCAATTTTAACTTTAATAGTATATAGTATTTTTCATTTAGTTAAAAATATGGTTCACATGTATTTTTATTTTCCCTATCCTTCTCTTTTTTTAAGGAGTCCAATATTTTCTTCTGCGCCTAGTGCCTCAACCGACCTTAATCCGCCTCTGTCTGTACCTGAGCTCCTTTTTACACTTAACATTTTATCCCACTGATTTCTTTTTATTTATTTATTTTAATTTATTGTGTTTACATAGATTCAAGTGTCCCACTGAGTACATCCCTACAACCCGTGTTCCACTCAAACTCCCCAATGCACTCCTCCCTTCCCTCCAGGATTTGCTGTCCTGCTCTCTATAACATTGTGTTATGTGTATATAATTTCACCAATCTCTTTCCCTTCTCTGATCCCATCCTCTCATCCCCTTTCCCTCTGTCCGCTTTTCCTCTGGTCCCTTTGAGCCCACCTCTGTCTCCGTTCTGTTCCTCGGCTCACATTGTTCATTGTATTCCTCAAATGAGTGAGGTCATGTGATATTTTTCATTCTCTATCTGGCTTATTTCACTTAACATAATAGTTTCCAGGTCCATCCATGTGGTCGAAAAAGGTAAGGTAAGGTAAGATTTCCTTCTTTTTCATTGCCACATAGTTTTCCATTGTGTATATGTACCACTGCTTTTTAATCCGCTCGTCCACTGACAGACACGTGGGCTGTTTCCAGATCTTGGCTATTGTAAACAATGCTGCAATAAACATGGGGGTGCATTTCTTCTTTTGAATCAGTGATTTGGTGTTCTTACAATATATTCCTAAAAGTGGGATGGCTGGGTCAAAAGGCAGTTCGATTTTTAATTTTTTGAGGAATCTCCATACTGTTTTACACAGTGGCTGCACCAGTCTACATTCCCACCAGCAGTGCAGGAGAGTTTCTTTTTCTCCACATCCTCGCCAGCACTTGTTCTGTGTTGTTTTGTTAATGAGCACCATTCTGACTGGTGTGAGGTGATATCTCATTGTGGTTTTAATTTGCATTTCTCTAATGATTAGTGATGTTGAACACTTTTTCATCTGCCTATTGGCCATCTGTATGTCCTCTTTGGAGAAGTGTCTATTCATTTCTTCTACCTATTTTTTGATTGGATTGTTTATCCTCCTAGTGTTGAGTTTTACAAGTTCTTTGTAAATTTTGGTTATCAAGCCCTAATCAGACATATTGTCGAATATGTTCTCCCATTGTGTGGTTTGTCTGTTTATTCTGTTCATATTGTTTTTAACTGTGCAAAAGCTTTTTAGTTTGATATAGTCCCATTTGTTCATCCTGTCCTTTATTTCACTTGCCTGTGGAGATAAATCAGCAAATATATTGCTGCAAGAGATGTCGGAGAGCTTACTGCCTATGTTTTCTTCTAAGATGCTTATGGTTTCACGTCTTACATTTAAGTCTTTTATTTATTTTGAGTTTATTTTTGTGAATGGTGTAAGTTGGTGGTCTAGTTTTATTTTCTTGGAAGTACCTGTCCAATTTTCCCAAAACCATTTATTAAAGAGACTGTCTTTACTCCACTGTATGTTCTTACATCCTTTGTCAAATATCGATTGTCCATATAGGTGTGGGTTTATTTCTGGGTTCTCTGTTCTGTTCCATTGTTCTGTATGCCTGTTCTTATGCCAGTACCAAGCTGTTTTGAGTACAATGGCCCTCTAGTTTAACTTGATATCAGGAAGTGTGATACCACCACTTTATTCTTTCTTTTTCAAGAATGCTGAGGTTATTTGTGTTATTTTTGGTTCCATATAAATTTTTAGAATGTTTCTTCTATATCTTTCAAGTATGTCATTGGTATTTTAATAGGAATTGCATTGAATTTATAAATTGCTTTGGGTAATATAGACATTTTAATTATGTTTATTCTTCCTATCCATGAACAGGGAATATACTTCACTTGTTTGCATATTCCTTGATTTTTTTATCAGTGTTTTTTATTTTCTAAGTACAAGTCTTTAATCTCCTTGGTTAAATTTATTCTTAGGTATATTATTTCTGTTGTTGTTGCAATAGTAAAATGAATTGCTTTCTTAATTTCTCTTTCAGACACTTCATTGTTAATGTATAAATATGCCTCTGATTTCTGAATATTCATTTTATATCCTGCCACCTTGCTGAATTCATTTATCAGGTCTAGTAGTTTTTTGACTGAGACTTTAGGGTTTTCTTTGTACAGTATCATTTCATAAGGATATAATGATAGTTTTACTTCTTTTTCCCAATCAGATGCCTTTTATTTCTTCTTGTCTGATTGCTGTGGCTAGGACTTCCAGAACTATGTTGAATAAGAGTGGTGAAAGAGAGCACCCCTCCTTGTTCCTGAACTTAAGGGGATTGCTTTTAATTTTTGCCCATTGATTATGATGTTGGCCATGGGTTTGTCATAGACAGCCTTTATCATGTTGAGGTATGTTCCCTGTATTCCTACTTTGCTGAGAGTTTTGATCATAAATGGGTGCTGGATTTTATCAAATGCTTTTTCTTTATCTGTTGATATAATCATGTGATTTTTCTTTTTCCTTTAGTTTATATGATGAATCACATTGATTGATTTGCAAATATTGTACCAGACTTGCCACCCTAGGTTATATTCCACTTGATCATGATGTAAGTTTTTTTATGTATTGATGGATCTGGTTTGATAAAATTATGTTGAGAATTGTAGCATTTAAATTCATCAGAGATATTGGTCTATAGTTTTCTTTCTTTGTATTGTGTTTGCCTGGTTTTTGAAAAAGGATTATGGTCACCTCATAAAAGGAGCTTGGAAGTCTTCCCTCTTCGTGAATTTTTTGAAATATCTTGAGAAGGATAGGACTTAGTTCTACTCTGAATATTTGGTAGAAATCACCTGTGAAGCCATCTGGCCAAGGGTTTTTGTTTGTTGAGAATGTTTTGAAAACTGTTTTAATCTCATTTGTTGTAATCGGTCTGTTTAGGTTTTCTGTTTCTTCCAGATTGATTTTTGAAAGATTATACGTTTCAAGGAATTTGTCCAATTCGCCTAGGTTGTCGAATTTTTTGGCATACAGTTCTTCATAGTATTTTCTTACAATCCTTTGTATTTTTCCTGTTTCAGTTACTACTTCTTCACTCTCATTTCTAATTTTATTTATTTGAATCCTCCCTCTTTTTTTCTTGGTGAGTCTTGTTAAAGGTTTATTGATCTTGTTTACCTTTTCAAAGAACCAGCTCTTGGTTTCATTGATCTTCTGTATTGTTTTCTTGGCCTCTATGTTATTTATTTTTGCTCTGATCTTTATTATTTCCTTCATTCTACTTCCTCTCGCTTTACTTGCTATTCTTTTTCTAGTTCTTTTAGATTCAGGGCTAAGTTGTTTATTTGACCTTTTTCTTGCTTCTTAACATATACCTGTAATTCTATGAACTTCCCTCTCAGGACTGCTTTTGCTGTGTCCATAAATTTTGTATATTCATTTATTGTATATTCATTTTCATTTGTTTCAAGGAAAATTTTCTTCTTCCTTGATCTCATTGTTAACGCATTCGTTATTTAATAACATGCTATTTAGTTTCCAAGTGTTTGAATGTTTTTCAGTTTTCCTATTGTAGTTGATTTCTAGTTTAATGCCATTGTGATCAGAGAAGATGCTTGATGTGATTTCTATCTTCTTAAATTTATTGAGATTCATTTTGTGTTCTAACATGTGGTCTATCCTAGAGAATGTACCATGAGCACTTATAAAGAATGTATATTCTGCTGCTTTAGAGTAAAATGATCTGAAGATATCTTTAAATCCAGTTGATCTAGTGTGTCCTTTAAGTCTGCTGTTTCTTTGTTAATTTTCTTTCTTGAGGATCTATCCAGTGATGTTTGTGGGATATTGAAATCCCCACTATTATTGTATTGCTGTTTATCTTGCCCTTTGTGTCCATCAAAATCTGCTCTCTATATATATTTAGGTGCTCCTATATTAGGCACATAGATATTTATAATGGTTATGTCTTCCTGTTGGATTGCTCTCTTTATCGTTATGTAGTGTCCTTCTTTATCCCTTACTATAGCCTTTGTTTTAAAGTCTATTTTGTAAGATATAATAGGTATTGCAACCCCAGATTTTTTTCATTTCCATTTTTATAAAATATTCTTTTTCATCCCTTTATTTTCAGTCTATGTGTATCTTTAGTTTTGAGATGAGTCTTTTATGGACAGCATATGTATGGGTTCTGTTTTCCTATCTATGCAGCTACATTATGTCTTTTAATTGGAGCATTTAATCCATTTACATTTAAGGTTATTATTGATATGTAGTTGTTTTTTTGCCATTTTGTTCTTTAAATCTACATTCCTCTTTTACTTGATTTTTTCTCCCTTTGTTCTGTTTACAACACGCCCCTTAACATTTCTTGCAGCATTGGATTGGTTGTAATAATTTCCTTGAGTTTTTTTATGTCTGGGAAGATTTTTATTTCTCCTTCAATTCTAAATGATAGCCTTGCTAGATTAAGAAGTCTTGGTTGTAGGGTCTTGTTTTCATTACTTTGAATGTGTCTTGCCATTTCCTTCTGGCCTCAGGTGTTTCTGTTGAAAACTTGAATGTCATTCTTATGAGGGCTCCTTTGTAGGTGCTTGACTGCTTTTCTCTTACAGCTTTTAGTATTCTTTCGTTATCTCTTAGTTTTGCTATTTTAAGTATGATGTGTCTTGGTGTAGGTCTCTTTTGGTTCCTCTTTAATGGGATGCTCTGTGCTTCTTGAACTTCTGTGACTTTTTCCTTCACTAATTTAGGGAAGTTTTCAGCTCTGATTTCTTCAGTCAGGTTCTCTAACCCTTGTTCTTTCTTTTCTCTTTCAGGAACCCATACTTTGTGGATTTAGTTTTTTATTCATGTTGTCATAGAGCTCTTTTAGAGTTTCCTCAGACATTTTAATCTTCTTTTCTTTTTGCTGTTCTGCTTCAGTACTTTCATTTATCTTGTCCTATAAATTGCTGATTCGATCCTCTGCTTCATCCAGCCTGCTTTTAATTCCTTCTAGTGTAGTCTTCATTTCTGATATTGTGTTTGTAATTTTGTCTGATTCTTTTTTATGATTTTAATGTCCTTTCTAATGCTTACTATCTCTGTTTAGGAGCTCATTATGTCCATCTATTATTGCTCTAAGATCCTTGAGCATCCTAACAATCATTATTCTAAACTCTGCAGCTGGTATCTTGGCTATTTATATCTCATTCAGGCCATTTCTGGGGATTTCTCTTGTTGACTCATTTGAATTGCAGTTCTCTGTCTTCCTGTTTTGTCTCTGTATTGATTGCTCCCCTGGATGTGCTATTTGTGTAGCTAGCTGAATATAGGGTTGGTGTTGTCTGCCTCCAGCTTTCAGTTGTGTTGTTTCTTCTTGGGTTGGCCTCAGCTGTTACTTTTAATCTGCTGTGGGTTACTTGTCTGCTACTACTGCTCTTTTTGCTATTTGTATCAGCATTTTCTATGTCTTAGCTGGGTCAGGTGTGTGGAGCCTTAAGACATGACTCTAACTAGGGTTGTTAGGTCCTGAGCTGATGCTCTCTGTATCTGGATGCTGGATATACCAGCCCTGGACCTCCCTAGCTAATACCTGGCCCAGACTAGTGGGGGTCACTGCTTATGAATGGCCCTTAGCAACCTTGGAGCTACATGCGATCCAGAATTTGTGTCTGCCTCTGCTGGGCCCTGATCCCATTGTAAATATCAGCTGCACTCCTAGGTTAGTTTTTATCTACTCTTGGCCAGTGTCTGTGACCTCCCTATTCCCAAAATGTGTTCTTTTTACTGGAGGTTGGCTGCTGCAAACTACTCAGGCACTATGGCACCAACACTGCTGGGCACATTGGCTTGCTCCTGCAGGCTCAAGGAACTCCTCACCTCTCCTGGATCGACCCTCCATGGGCATGCAGGCTGCCTCTTCTTGCTCCACCCCACCAGCTCATGGGGACACCTCTCCAGGCTCCTCCTCTCGCCATCACCATGTGGGCCACAAGTTTCCACTACCCTCAAGCACGCAAGACCCCTCTCCAGGTTCTGCCCCCCACAGTGTGTGCAGGATGCCTCACCCGAATGTGTTCTGTCCCCAGTGGGTTTGGGCACATGGGAGGCCTCTCTGAGCTCCTCCCCCATCTCTGACAAACAGGCAGCCATGCTGGTCTCTGCTCCCTGCAGCCTTGCTGTCCGAGTACCACAGCTGCTGCTGCAGCTGGGCCCTACCACCCTTCTGAGGGTACTCAGCAGTGTGTGTATGTGTGTGTGTGGGGGGGTGATGTGTGCCAGACCTCAGCACTCAAAACCTGTGTTCCTGATGTTCCCACTGCTACTAAGCATCTTTTTGCACTGACTAGAGCAAAAGAGCCTCTGGTGGGCAGGGCAATTGCCTCCCTTTTCTGGATTGGTTCTCCCAGGAAAAATAGCCACTTTAGGTTTGTGGAATGACCCAGTACAGGGGTCAGGGTGGCTGTCCCCACAGTCTCTCCTTGTGCTCTTGAGACTAGATTCTCTCTTATAACTCCTGTCCTCTCAGTGCTCCCCACCCCCATAGCCCTGGGTAAGTGGCTGTGAACGAGGTTTTCTGTGCAGTCTCTTTAAGATGGAGCCTGGGTCTGAGAATTCTGTCTTCCTCTTGCAAACAGTAATCCAGCTCTGCTTTCAGTTAAGTATTGGATGTATGCCTCCTCTAGTCTCTGGGGCTCCAGGTCGGATTCTGGTCTGGTTCTGGCACTGAGAACCCACAACTCTCTGGGAAACCCACCCCACTGTCAGAGACCTTCTAGGCTGCCTCTCACTCCTGGGAGCCAGGCAATATTTTCCGTGTCTCCACCCTTCCTACCAGTCTTGGTGTTGCTTCTTTAGTGATGCTTGGTTATAGATTCCTCTCAGTTTAGTCCAAAGTTGGTTTTTCAAGATGATTGTTTCTAAGTTAAGTTGTAATCCACTTTGGTTCAGGGAGGTGGGAGTTGTAATGTCTGCCTACTCTGTCACCATTTTCCCATTAATATGAGGGTGAGAGAGAAGTAGTGGGACAAGGAGAGAGAGAAAGAGAAGAATCAACTCATTCTCCTTTGTTGTTCCATTTAGTTGTGCATTCATTTGTTGCTTCTTATACATGCCCTAACTGGGGACCCAACCTACAACCTCAACTTCAGTGCACAGGATATAGCACTCTCTCCAACTGAGCAATATAACCAGGACCAACTTAACTTTATTTTTGAAATGAAACACAATTCACACTTTTACTTTTTTAGTTGGGGTCATCTTTTCTTTAAAGCACAAAAGTTCAGTGTGGAGGCCAGGGCCCAGCCAAGACTTGAAGTCTAGGCACACAAATGCAGTCCTGCCTGCAAAGGCTAGGCAGAAGCCACAGAGACTGCAGCGGCAGGTTGGTGCTGGCAAAGCCCATGCCCAAACACCCAAAGCAGCAGAAGAGGGGTTGGTAGGCCTGTAGACAGACCATACCTAGGGAACACAGAGGCCAAACCCATTGATCTCCTCTGGCCACACCCTTTTTATACACAGACAAAATGGGAAGACACAGAAATGCAATTCAAATGAATCAACAAGAAAAATTCCTAGAAAACCTCTGAATGAGATGAAAATTACCAGATGCAAAGTTTAAAATAATGATTGTTAAGATGCTCAAAAATCTGAGAGCAACAATAGATGTACATAATGAGCACCTAAATTAAGAGATAGCCTGTATCAAAAAGAACATTGAAGCAACAAAACAGAACCAGTCATAAATGACAAATACAATATCAGAAATAAAGACTACACTAGAAGGAATTAAAAACACAATGAATGAAGCTGAGGATCAAATCAGTGATTTAGAGAAGATAAATGAAAGAAAGAAAGCAAAACAGCAATACAAAAAAGAGGCTCAAAAGTCTGAGAAACTAAGAGAGCTCTGTGACAACATGAAGAGAAACAACATCTATATCTTAGGGGTTCCTGAATGAGAAGAGAAATATCAAGAATAGAGAATCTGATTGAAGAAATCATAGCTGAAAACTTCCCTAAATTGATGAAGGAAAATGTCACAAAAGTTCAAGAAACACAGAGAGTTCCATTAAGGATGAACCCAAAGAGGCCTACTTCAAGACACATCATAATTAAAGTACAAAAATTAAAAGATAAAAAATCATACTAAAAGCCGTATGAGAAAAGCAGTCAATTACCTACAGAGGAACCCCCATAAGAATGACATCTGACTTCTCAATAGATACATTAGAGGCCAAAAGGGAATGGCAAGAAATATTCAAAGTAATGCAAAACAAGAGCCTACAACCAAGTCTTCTCTATTCAGCAAGGCTATTGTTTAAAACTGAAGGACAAATAGAAAGCTTTCCAGACAAAAAACAAAAAACAAAAAAACTCAAGAAATTCATTACAACCAAACCAATTCTACAATAAATGTTAAGGGGCCAGCTGTAAACAGAACAAAGGGAAAAGAAATCAAGTAAAAGAGGAATGTAGATTTAAAGAATAAAATGGCAATAAACAACTATATATCACTAATAACCTTAAATATAAATAGATTAAATGCTCCAATCAAAAGACATAGGGAAGATGTGTAGATAAGAAAACAGGACCCATACATATACTGTCTACAAGAGACCCACCTCAAAACAAAAGATACACATAGACTGAAAGTAAAGGGATAAGAAAATAATATTTCATAAAAATGGAAATGAAAAAAAGCTGGGATAGCAATACTTACATTTGACAAAATAAACTTTAAAACAAAGGCTATATAGTAAGGGATAAAGAAGGTGACTACATAATGATAAAGGGAGCAATTCAATAGGAAGACATAAACATTATAAATATCTATGCGTCTAATATAGGAGCACCTAAATATATAAAGCATATTTTGATGGACATAAAGGGTGAGATAAACAGCAATACAGTAATAGTAGGGGATTTCAATATCCCACAAACATCAATAGATAGATCCTCAAGAAAAAAATTAACAAAGAAACAGCAGCCTTATAAAATACACTAGATCAACTGGATTCAAAGATATTTTCACAACCTTTCACCCCAAAGCAGCAGAATATACATTTTTTTCAAGTGCTCACAGTACATTCTCTAGGATAGACCACATGTTAGTACACAAAATGAGTCTCAATAAATTTAAGAAGATCGAAATTATATCAAGCATTTTCTCTGATCACAATGGCATTAAACTAGAAATCAACTACAATAGAAAACTAAAAAACATTCAAACACTTGGACACTAAATAGCATGTTATTAAATATCAAATGCGTCAACGAGGTCAAGGAAGAAATCACAAATTTTCTTGGAACAAATGAAAATGCATATACAATAACTCAAAATATATGGGATACAGCAAAAGCAGTCCTGAGAGGAAAATTCATTGCATTACAGGTATACCTTAAGAAGCTAAAAAAGCGCCAATGAAAAATTTAACTCTGAATCTAAAAGAACTAGAAAAAGAACAGCAAGTAAAACCAAGAGGAAGTAGAAGAAAGAAAATAAGAAAGAGTGGAAATAAATGACATAGAGGCTAAAATGACAATACAGAAGATTAATAAGACCAAGAGCTGGTTCTTTGAAAAGGTCAACAAGATTGATGAACCTTTAGCCAGACTCACCAAGAAAAAGAGGGAGGATTCAAATAAATAAAATTAGAAATGAGAGAGGAGAAGTAATAACTGACACAGCAGAAAGACAAAGGATTGCAAAAAAATACTATTAAGAATGCTGTATGCTATAAAATTAGACAACCTAGGTAAAATGGACAAATTCCTTGAAACATATAATCTTTCAAAAACCAATATAGAAGCATGGCAAGATGGCGATGGAGTAGGCAGATGTACCTAATTCCAACTCCTGAAACCAAACTGGATTACAACTTAATTTTAAGAACCATCATCTGAATAAACCAACTTTGAAATAAACTATTTGGACTCTTCAACCAAGAAACACTGAAGAAACCACATTGAGACTGGTAGGAAAAGAGAAAATATGGAAAGGGCTGCCCAGCTACCTGGAGCGAACAGCAGCCCAGAGAGACTTGTGTGGTGGGAAGATAGTTTAGCGGAGAGGGAGGGACCTGGATGCCAGAAACAAAGCCCCAGCCTGCAGCCCCAGAGCCTAGAAGAGGCATTTGCACAGTATTGAGCTGTGAAACAAGTTAGGATACTGTTTGTGAGAAAGAGACATTTTTCTCAGACCCAGGATTCTTCTTAAAGGAATGGCTCAGAAAACCTCTCTCACAACCACTCACCCGGGTCTCCGGGGCACAGGGAGAGTGGAGAGGACCGGAGCAGCAGGAAGAGAGTGTGGTCTGGAAGACGCAGGGAGAAACACTCTGAGGGACAGCCACCTAAACACTGGGCTGAGTCACTTCCCAAATCTGAAACGAATATTTCCCCTGGAACTAGCAATACCAGCAAAGGGAGGCAGGACACCAGCGAAACAAGCTCTCCCATGGCACTTAGAGCAGAGCTGCTTAGATGAAGGGAGCTTCCAGGACTACAGTATGGAGTGTTAGGGTCTGAGCTGCAGTGCCCCCACCCATACTGCTGAGGAATGGTGTAGGCGGGACGCAGAAACGCAGTCCCGCCTACATCATCAGTGGGGCAGAGCCCGGGTAGCCGGTGTGAGCTTGGTCTAGCCCAGCAGGGGTGGAGGGGATGCGCAAAAGTGGTCTGGCAGCTGTGGGCCCTCCTGCAGCTTCACCTGCAGAGGAAAAGCAGGAGCCCGGAAATGGGCAGAGATCAGCTGCTGAGCAGGGGCGCGTAGGTGCACAGCATCACCTGGCCTCTGAGGCTTGCGACCCTGCTTGAGCCAGCCCTGACCACGGGGGCGGGGATAAAGGCCAGGACAGACAGAGGCTCGAGGCTGAGTGCTGGCCAGCAACCCCAGAGGTTTGTGATCCTATGCAATCCGGCCCTGACCACGGAGGTGGGGTGAAAGCCCCAGACAGACGGAGGCTCGCAGCTAAGCACACGCCAGCAGCTCCAGAGGTTTGAGATCCTGTGCAAGCCAGACCTGACCACAGGGGCTGAGTGGAAGCCCAGGAACAGGCGGGGACCGCAGTAGAACAAAGGTGCTCACCCCAGCCCAAGGTAACCAGGATTGTGGCTCAAGTGCAGTGCACAACCCCACCCGTCGGGGCAGGGCAAAGGCCAAGACAGGCTGAGGCTTGTAGAGCCGGCTGGAGAACACAGCCCCTTCCACGGAGGTGAGGGAGAAACCGCAGCAAAAGCCGCAGCGGTCTGGCCCAGACTAAGCCCATACCCATCCACCCTAGGCAGCGGCAAAGGGGGTGGAAGGCCTTCAGACCGACCACACCTAGGGAACACAAAGGAAACACTCATTGGACACCAGTGGCCACACCCTTCTTATACACAGACAAAATGGGCAAGCAGAGAAATGCAACCCAAATGAATGAAGAGAAATCCCAAGAGAAAGACCTAAATGAATCAGATATAACCAAAATACTGGATGCAGAATTTAAAATAATGATAGTTAGGATGTTCAAAGAGCTTAGAGCACTGGTTCTTAACCGTTTTTGAGGTACCAAACCCACCAGTTTCATATGCGCATTCACCGAACCCTTCTTTAGTGATAAATAAAATATGATTTTTTTCCCCAAATTCAAGACATAGGTATATGTTTTTTTACTGGTGCACAAAATGAGCCGTGCATGAACATCACCTTGCTCAAAGAACAAAACCAACAAAGTGCATGAACTCACAACAAATTACGGTATTACTTTATTCTGGCCTCTGCAGCAGAGGCTTCTCCGAACCCCTGAGACCGACTCATCGAACCCCTAGGGTTCGATAGAACCCAGGTTAAGAACCACTGGCTTAGAGCAACAATAGATAGTCATTACAAACACCTAAATAAAGAAATAACAAGTATAAAAAATGAAATTGAAATAATAAAAAAGAAACAGACAGAAATGACAAATACAATATCAGAATTGAAGAACACAATGGAAGGAATTAAAAGCAAGATGGATGAACCTGAGGATCAAATCAGCGAATGAGAGGACAAAATCAATGAAGGCACAGAAGCAGAGCAGAAAAAAGAAAAGAGACTCAAAAAGACTGAGGAAACTCTAAGAGAGCTCTGTGACAACATGAAGAGAAATAACATCTACATCATAGGGGTTCCTGAAGAAGAAGAGAAAGAACAAGGAATAGAAACTTTGTTCGACCAAATCATAGCTGAAAACTTCCCTAAATTAAGGCTGGAAAACAACTCATAGCTTGAAGAAGCACAGAGAACTCCATTAAAGAGAAACCTAAAGAAATCTACACCAAGACACATCATAGTTAAAATACCAAAGCTAAGTGATAAAAAGAAAATACTAAAAGCTGCTAGAGAAAAAAGGCTATCACTTACAAAGGAGCCCCCATAAGGATGACATCGGACTTCTCAACAGAAACACTTGAGGCCAGAAGGGAATGGCAAGATATATTCAAAGAAATGCAGAACAAGAACCTACAACCAAGACTACTTTGTCCCGCAAGTCTAACGTTTAAAATTGAAGGAGAAATAAAAGCTTCCCAGACAAAAAAAAAAAAAAAAAAAACTCAAGGAATTCATTAAAACCAAGCCAATCCTGCAAGAGATGCTAAGGGGCCTATTGTGCACAGATCAAAGGGAGAAAAGAATATAGCAAAAGAGGAATACAGCTTTAAAGAATAAAATGACAATAAACAACCACATATCAATAATAACCTTAAATGTAAATGGATTAAATGACCCAATCAAAAGACATAGGGTAGCTGCATAGATAAAGAAACAGGACCCATACATATGCTGTCTACAAGAGACACATCTTAAAACAAAAGATGCACATAGACTGAAGGTAAAAGAATAGAGAAAAATATTTCATGCAAATGGAAATGAAAAAAAAGCTGGGGTAGCAATACTTATATCTAACAAAATGGACTTTAAAACAAAGGCTGTAGTAAGAGATAAAGAACACTACATAATGACAAAGGGAGCAATTCAACAGGAAGATATAATCATTATAAATATCTACACGCCAAACATAGGAGCTCAGAAATACATAAAGCAAACTTTGATGGATATAAAGGGCAGGATCAACAGAATATTATAATAGTAGGGGATTTCAATACCCCACTAACTTCACTGGATAGATCCTCAAGAAAGAAAATTAACAAAGAAACAGTAGACTTAAAGGATACACTAGATCAACTCGATTTAATAGCTATCATCAGAACCTTTCACCCTAAAGTAGCAGAATAGAATATACATTCTTTTCAAATACTCATGGTACATTCTCTAGGATATACCATATGTTAGGACACAAAAGCGGTCTCAACAAATATAAGAAGATTAAAATCATATCAAGCATTTTCTCTGATCACATGGCATGAAACTAGAAATTAACCACAAAAGAAAAACTGAAAAATACTCAAACACTTGGAAACTAAATAGAATGATATTAAATAATGAATGGATTAACAATAAGATCAAAGAAGAAATAAAAAAGTTTCTAGAAAACAAATGATAATGAGCATACATCAACTCAAAATTTATGGGACACAGCAAAAGCAGTACTAAGAGGGAAGTTCCTTGCACTACAGGCATACCATAAGAAGTTAGCAAAAACCTCAAATAAGCAACTTGACCCTGCATCTAAAATATTAGAAAACCAACAGCAAGTAAAGACCAGAGAAAGTAGAAGGAAGGAAATAATAAAGATCAGAGGGAAAATAAATGACTAGAGACTAAAGAAACAATACAGAGGATCAATGAAACCAGGAGTTGGTTCTTTAAAAAGGTAAACAAGATCAATGAACCATTAACTAGACTCACCAAGAAAAAAAGAGAGAGGACTCAAATAAATAAAATTAGAAAGGAGAGTGGAGAAATAACAACTGACACAACAGAAATAGAAAGTATTGTAAGAAAATACTATGAAGAACTCTATGCCAAAAAATTAGACAACCTAGGTGAAATGGACAAATTTCTTGAATCATATAACCTTCCAAAAATCAATCTGGAAGAAGCAGAACACCTAAACAGACCAATTACAATAAATGAGATCGAAACAATTATCGAAAAACTCCCAGAAAAGAAAAGTCCTGGGCCTGATGGCTTCACAAGTGAATTCTACCAAAAATTCAAAGAAGAACTGATTCCTAACCTCCTCAAGCTATTTCAAAAAGTTCAAGAGGAAGGAAGACTTTCAATCTCCTTTTATGAGGCAAGCATAATTCTGATCCCGAAACCAGGCAAAGACAACACATGATAAAGGCCATCTATGACAAACCCACAGTCAACATCATACTCTATGGGCAAAAATTAAAAGCAATCCCCTTAAGATCAGGAACAAGGCAGGGGTGCCCCCTTTCCCCACTCTCATTCAACATAGTTCTGGAAGTCCTAGCCACAGAAATCAGGCAAAAAGAAATAAAAGGAATCCAAATTGGAAAAGAAGTAAAACTATCATTATTTGCTGATGATATAATAAGATACATAGAAAACCCTATAAAGTCTCAGTAAAAAAAACTAACTAGACCTGATAAATGAATTCAGCAAGGTGACAGGATATAAAATCAATATTCAGAAATCAGAGACACTGTCTGAAAGAGAAATTAAGAATACAATCCCCTTCACTATTGCAACAACATAAAAAAAAGTACCTAGGAGTAAATTTAACCAAAGAGGTTAATGACTTGTACTCGGAAAATTATAAAACATTAATAAAGTAAATCAAGAAAGATACAAACAAGTGGAAGCATATACAATGTTCGTGAATAGAAAGAATAAACACTATTAAAATGTCAATATTACACCAAGCAATCTATAAATTCAATGCAATCCCTATTAATGTACCAATGACATACTTCAAAGATATAGAACACATATTCCAAAAATTTATATGGAACCAAAAAAAGAACACGAATATCCTCAGCAATTCTGAAAAAGAAGAATAAAGTGGGTGGTATCACACTTCCTGATATCAAGTTATACTAGAGGGTCATTGTACTCAAAACAGCTTGGTACTGGCATAAGAACAGGCATACAGATCAATGGAACAGAACAGAGAATCCAGAAATAAACCCACTCCTATATGGACAATTGATATTTGACAAAGGAGGTAAGAGCATACAATGAAGTAAAGACAGTCTCTTTAACAAATGGTGTTGGGAAAATTGGACATCTACCTGCAAAAAAATGAAACTAGACCATCAACTTACACCATTCACAGAAATAAACTCAAAATGGATAAAGGACTTAAATGAAAGTCATAAACATCTTGGAAGAAAAGATAGGCAGTAAACTCTCGAATATCTCTCGTAGCAATATTTTTCTGATTTATCTCCACAGGCAAGTGAAATAAAGGACAGGATGAACAAATGGGACTATATCAAACTAAAGAGCTTGTGCACAGCAAAAGACACCATGAACAAAATAAAAAGACAAACCACAGAATGGGAGAATATATTCGCCAATACGTCTGTTAAGGGGTTAATAACCAAAATTTATAAAGAACTTGTAAAACTCAACACCAGGAAGATAAACAATCGAATCCAAAAATGGGCAAAAGAAATGAATAGACACTTCTCTAAAGAGGACATACAGATGGCCAATAGGCATATGAAAAAGTGTTCAACATCACTAATCATTAGAGAAATGCAAATTAAAATCACAATGAGATATCACCTCACACCAGTCAGAATGGCACTCATCAGCAAAACAACACAGAATAAGTGCTGGTGTGGATGTGGAGAAATGGGAACTCTCCTGCATTGCTGGTGAGAACGCAGACTGGTGCAGCCACTGTGGAAAATAGTATGGAGATTCCTCAAAAAATTAAAAATCGAACTGCCTTTTG
The DNA here is from genome assembly GCA_037038555.1 of Rhynchonycteris naso. Taxonomy (NCBI): domain Eukaryota; kingdom Metazoa; phylum Chordata; class Mammalia; order Chiroptera; family Emballonuridae; genus Rhynchonycteris; species Rhynchonycteris naso. The sequence continues at coordinate 78,939,156 of CM072999.1, read as the reverse complement.
ACCCAGCTATCCCACTTTTAGAAATATATCCTATGAGCACCAAGTCACTGATTCAAAAGAAGAAAAGCACCCCCATGTTTATTGCAGATTGTTTACAATAGCCAAGATCTGGAAACAGCCCACGTGTCTGTCAGTGGAGGAGTGGATTAAAAAGCAGTGGTACATATACACAATGGAATACTGTGCTATTGTGAGGAAGAAGGAAATCTTACCTTTTGTGACAACATGGATGGACTTGGAAATTATCATGCTAAGTGAAATAAGACAGGCAGAGAAAGAAAAATATCATATGACCTCACTCATTTGAGGAATCCAATGAACAATGTGAACTGAGGAATGGAATGGAGGCAGAGATGGGACTAAAGGGACCAGAGGGAAAGCGGACAGAGGGAAAGTGGAAGAGAAGATAGGATCAGAGAAGAGAAAGATATTAGTGAAATTATATACACATAACAGCATTATAGAGAACAGTATAGCAAATCCTGTAAGGAAGGGGAGAAGGCATTGGAGCAAGTGGGCAAATGGGGGGTAGGGCCAAGGGGAACACGGGGGTTGGGGGGGGCTATATTCGGTGGGACACTTGAATCTATGTAAACACAATAAATTAAAATCATTTTTAAAAAAAAAGCCCTATTACCTAAAACAGTCTTTGTGCCTGGAAACCCTGACTGGAGAGGTAAGAAATTCCATCCCAAGGACCAGAGTAACAAAATTCCTTAGCTCAGATCGCAGATGGCCTGGGACTGTCCCCTGGGGACCCATGGGGCTGAATAGGGACCCAGATATAATACTTGACATCATTTATTCAACTCCAAGAACTGATCTTTCTGGCCTCCATACTCCAGCCTGTTGCCTAACACCACTCACAGGTGCCAGAGTGTCGTAGCTGGGTGTGGGGCAGCTGTGTTAGGCTTGCTCACGGGTTACCAGCTGCAAGCACTTTGCCTGACTGGTATGTGAGTGCGTGGCTGCACCACGTGTGTGTGGCCTATATAAGACTATGGGTGCTTGCGTTCCAGAGAGATGGATGGTGGGTTGCCTGCCCACCACTGTGTGGGGCCATTCTTGCTGTTTGTGTGCCAGAGAAGAGGTTTTCCCCTGTCTGTGTGCTTGTCTGCCATTGGGAGACTTTATTAAATGGAATAATCCTAACACTTTCTGACTCTGCAGTTTCTCTATTGTCTGCCTGAATCTAATGTGGACCTGCCTGGCCTCGACCACCGGCATTGTACTGGGTATGAGGCCTAGGTCTCCAGCGACACTATCTGGCAGCTCAGGCGGGAAAGATGTGGTGGGGAGTGCTGCCATTCCCATAACTTGACCTGGGTGTAGCTGCTCTGCATTGTCTTTTGCACTGGCGTTTGGATGGGCTGAAGCAGTCTTCCCAGTTCACACTGTGTTCAAATCCCCATGCTTCCTCCAGCCAAGTTCTCATTTCCCTCTGCATGTAGCAGGCCTGGCCTCGTGACCAGCACCAAAGTCAGCTGGACGCAGAAGCTCACAAAAATTATTGTGGACAGCCCTGAGGGCCAGGGTCCTGAGAAAGGGAGAGAGGTCAAGGAGATGACTAATAAAAAGGGAGGAATCATGACAGATTCCTCCAGCCAAAAGCACCTAATACTAAATGGAACTGAGTGGGTAGACGGCTGAATAAAACATGTGCCAGATGTAAGTGGTTTCTGTCTGATCTCAATATTTCCATGTCTTTCAGAGCAATTAGTGGTACTGGAGCCACATGAAAGTGGAGGGGATGCTAGCTTCCCAGGGCTTTCCCTGGTCGAAAGGACCTAAGATCTATAGGAGTTGGATTCGAATATTGCTGACACTTGTCAACAATGCAGTTTTGAACAAGTCTGTTCCCTTTAGCTTCTTTATCTGTAAAATGGGTGTCTTTAACAGATCAGAGTTCTTAATCCAGTGCACAGAGACTAACCATAAGCCACTTAAATGGGGTTCCAAACTCCTCCTGATTAGCATTTGCAATATAAATAAAGGCAGTCTAAGTGAACTCAATCTATAATAACTTGGGGACTTTTGCCAGCTCATTCTCAAAACACATCCTAGGTTTTTCCAAATCTGGGAGGGGCCTTTTTTGCTTACAAACTTTCCTCCTCTGTTGTTCAGCCAGCTTGAGCTTCTCTCGTTCAACATCTAAGCTCCAAGGAGAAACTACAAGAAAACACCCTGAAAAAAGCATAAGGTCAGTGTTGGGAAAATACTGACTTGTTCACTGTTTTCCCGGCTGCAAGCACTTTGCACAATTAGTGCTTGAGCACATGACAGAAAGCCACGTGTGTGTATCTGTGAAAAGCTATAGTGTTTTTTTCAGGGGCAATTCTCCCAAATTGCTCTCCTGCCACCATGAGGTATGTTTTCCTGATTTACTCAGCTGCCACAGTGAGGGCGGTTTTGCTGATCCTTTGCCCTCCACAGCAAAGAGCAGTTTTTCTTTTGCTTATTCACTCACCCATCTCTACAAACCTCCAACAAATGAAAATGGCCAAATGTTTCCTGGCTCTGCAGTTCCTCTACCATCTGCCCAAATTCAATGTGACCTTGCCTGGCCTTGACCACCAGCAGCAGTACATCTCGCATTGTGAGCATGATTCCGATCAGATCAGTATGGAGACAGTATGAAGGGTGGGATTGAGGAGTGGCCATTGTTCTCCAGCATATGGTTCCTTGTGGCTATCCTGTTGGGGGTTGTGGACTGGGTGTATTTAACAGCCCTGCGAGAAGAAACTGAAAGCTCTGTGCAAGAGGCTGTGTGAGGTCAAAAGCTCCAGGATGAGCAACAGATGAGTGACAACAGCATAAGCTGGAATGGTCACTGGAGAAAGATTTGTGAATTCAAGAACTCCAGTTCAGGCTACAGGCTGAGAAGCAAGAATGGCTTGAACTGGAACAATCACTGGAGAAAGAAGCCAACTGCTTTTGAGAGCTTCAGTTTGAAATACAGGCTGAACACCAATGGTGCCTGGAATTGGAATGGTCATTTGAGAAGAAATTGAAGGATCAAGAGATCCAGTTTGCCCTTGAAGCCAAACACTGGTAGTAGCAGTTGTTAGAGAAATAACCGTGGGTTCAGGAGCTCAAGTTTCAGCTTCAGGTCAAGAGCCCGCAGCCACAAGAGCTGAAGCATTTGCTGGAAAGAAGCTGCATTTGTGCCAGTGGGTGACTCTGAGTTGGCAGTAGCAGACATTTCCAATTCCTCCTCCTCTGGGGAGGAAGAGGAGATTCAAGATTAAACTGCATTCCACAGACTCAAACTTGTGGTCACCTAGAAGGTAAAAACCCAGCAGTCAAGAGTACCTTAGGGACAGGCAAAAACTCCTCCACAATTAGTTGAGCACTCTGTGGTTTGGCCCTATACCCAGGTAGAACTGATAGAGTTGGGGCTGAAATTGAGGCAGAAACCCACCAAGTCCCTAGCAGCTTGGTTGCTGCTTTTGTGAGACATAGGGGTGGATGGCATCATGCTGTCCAGAACAGAGATAAAGAAATTAGCCACCATTACCACCCACTCCTCCTTGAGGCAGCATCTTCAGAACTTTCATGACAACCCAGGAAACCATACCTTATTAGAATTGGTGATAGCTGCTTTTGGTACAGTCTGGCAGAATGCTGAAGACTTGTCAGGGCCAGTGAGTGAATGGCAGTTGTACACTGAGCTGCAGCAAATCCTCTGGGAACTGAGTATGAGGAATGCTGCTTTCAACCTGAGGTCCCATAGGCCAGATGAGAAAGTGTTTATGGCAGGGAAGGTGAATTTTATTCTGTGTAGTGCCCTGTCAGCCCTTTTTGAGTCACTAGTGGCTATCTTGAGCCCCTAAGTGAGGCAGCCCATCAATACAGTTACACAGATGGTGGCAGATTTGGGGGAAGTGGAGGCAGCACAGAACCATGAAGCTGTGTGGGCTGCTACCCATGCTGCCCCCCCACACACACACACACACAATGACTTAAAAGAGGAACAGGCTTGTAAAGGTCACCTGAACACAAATGTAAATAGATTTGATTGCGGCCAGGGCAGATAGGGAGAAATTAAATGGCAAATCTAATAAAGTTATTTTGGAGCTTTGGCAGCATCTTAAACCAGAAGAGAGGTCCCAGCAACTTAAATGAATGGCCCCAGCAGCTACCAACAAAACAGTTGGTGCACAGATAGCATGGTCAAAAGATTATGTGATGGAGGTAGTTGAGGAAGAGGAGGATCCCCAAGATCCGTTGTTCCAGTTTGAATAGGGGGAAGGCTAAGGAACCTGTCTAATAGGAACAGGTGATGACCAGAGGCCCCATGTGGAATTGGCAATCCCCTGGTCCCCTTCTAATATACAGTCAGTGTTGGCCTTGGTGAATACAGGTACAGAATGTTCCCTCTTCTTTGAGAAACCAGATGCTGCCTCTGGGACCTCGGTCACCATTGATGGTTATGGGGGCCAAACTGTTCAAATGAAGCCAATAACTATTCCACTGGGGACAGGAAGGCTGCCTCCTAAGCCATACAAGGTATATGTATCACTTATCCCTGAATATATTTTGGGGGTAGGTATCTTTCAAGGACTATGGTTGAAAACCACAACCAGCTATTTTTTCCTGTGAGTCCAGATCATGAAGGCAGCGTTGCAGGGACACAAAGCATATGCCCCTTACAATTACTCATTCCACAACATGTGACTAGCACAAAGAAGTACTACCTGCCAGGCAGTTATGAAGAAATCACAGGGAGAATCCTCAAACTAGAAAAGGAGGGGATCATCCACCAAAGGCACAGCCCTTATAAACTCCCTGGTATGGCCTCTATGCAAACCAGACTGAATCTGGCAAATGACAGTATATTACAGAGAACTTAATAAAGTTGTTCCCCCTTTGCATGCTGCTGTTCCCTCAATCACTAAACTGATAAATTAGTTAAGCCATGAGTTGGGGATATACCACTTTGTGGAAGATTTGGCTAATGCCTTTTTCCATTGATATAGCTGCAGAGTCAAAACCAATTTGCCTTCACTTGAGAAGGGCAGAAATGGACCTATACAGTATTACCACGGGGCTATTTGCATAGCCCCACCTTGTGTCATGGGCTGGTGCCTGCTGACTTATCTAAACAGAAACAGACAGAAGTGGTTCATATATACCATTACACTGATGATATTATGCTAACCAGTGACTGTTTTCCAGAATTGAAGCAAGCAATCCCAGACCTGCTGTTCCATTTGAAAGCATGTGGCTGGGCGGCCAACAAGGGCAAATTACAAGGACCTGGATTATCTGTTGAATTCTTGGGGGTTATTTGGTCGAGGAAGACAAAAGTTATGCCTGATGTGGTTATAGATAAGATCCAGGCATTCTCTGTGCCCACTACAGTAAAACAGTTATAGGAATTCCTAGGCTGTTGGGGTACTGGCAAGCATTCATACCCCATTTGGCTCAGTTACTGCACCCCCTATATAACCTTATTAGGAAGGGGGTTCACTGAGATTGGACTGAGCTGGCACAAGGTACTTTTCTAGCAGCTAAGAGAGCTTGATGTCCATGTAACCTCTGAGGGGTTTGGATGGGGCTTGTGGCAACAAACAGAACACTTACAGCAACCTATTGGGTTTCGGTCCCAGTTGTGGAAAGCTGCTAAATTTTGTTATTTATTAGTAGTGAAACAGTTGGCCGCTGTGTATGCTGCTGTCCTAGCCACTGAGAGTATTATGACCACAACTCCAGTTACGGTCAAGACAATGTACCCCATTGCAGGATGAGTGAGAGATTGGGCCACCAAACCACATAGTGGTATAGCCCAAACCTCCACCTTGGCCAAGTGGGGTGCATACTTGCAATAATGATGTGTTCTTAAAACCAGCCCATTAAGGGCAGAACAGCAGGAACTCTTGGGTTCAGTCACCTATGCAACCATGGAGTCAGGTGCAGCTGGGCTCAAGAGGCAGAACCTGAAGTCATTACCTACCAGGAGGAGCAGATGCCCATCCCTGAGGATGCCTGGAATACTAATTGTTCTAACAGGGGCCAACCTGCCAAGTGGATGGCCATAACCTTCTATCTGGCCACTGTAGCTCTTTGGATGGACACCAATATGGGTCAAAGAAGCCAATGAGCAGAATTAAGAGTCGTATGGCTAGTTCTCCATCGTGAACCCTCACATCTGGTGATTTGCACTGACAGACAAGCTGTCTATTGTAGACTGACCTTTTGAATAGCTACTTGGCACATTAACCAGTGGATGGTAGTGCACCATCAGCTATGGGGTCAGGCCATGTGGCAGGACTTATGGGAAATAGGACACCAGAAGCAGGTGATAATACATCATGTCACTGGGCATGCCCTTCTAGCCCATCCTGGGAATGATGGAAACACCTTGGCAAGGGTGCGATGGTTGGAGACTGTACCTGCTGGTGATGTGGCACAGTTGCTCCACTGGCATCTGTTCCATGTGGGACAGAAAACTGTGGGCTACAATTAAGGTGTGGAACCTGCCTGTGTCCTATGCAGAGGTACTTGCAGCTTGTGATCAATGTGCATGCAGTGTGTTCCAAGGAGCACCCTCGGTGACAACTGAAATTACCTGGACAGATCCAGAGGGGTCATGTTCCATTGACACGGTAGTAGATAGATGTCATTGGGCCTTTACCAAAGTCAGACAGGTATCAGTATGACCAGTATACAGTCACATGTGTAGATACTGCCACCAGTCTGCTTGCTGCTTACCCTGCCAGAAACCCAGAGCAGAGAGCAATCATACAGCTCTGGATTAAGTGCTGCATACAGGTGCCCATTGGTCCTTAAAAGTGACAATGGTGCCCATTTCACTGCTTCTTTGGTGAGGCAATGGGCTCAAGACCTGCGGGTGGACTTGAAGTACCATGTTCCTTACCACCCACAGGCTGTTGGTATCATTGAGCAATATAATGGACTCTTAAAGCAGAGACTGCAACAGAGGGAGACACCAGCTCTCTTACTGGATGGACACACCACTTGTAGATGGTCCTTTATATTTTGAACAAGAGACCTTGATGGGGGACCCAGCTCCAGTAGAGACCCTCCTGCACCAGGCAGCTGCTCCCATCCAGTTGCAGATACGCACCAAAGACGCTTTACTAAATCCGGGGTTTGGACGGCAGGACAACATGCTCTTGCCTGCCCCAACAGCCCTCCTTGAAGGCCAATGGCTTCAGTGGGCTTGGCCCTGGAGTGTACAGGCCCCCCCACCTACAATGGGTAGCCTTGTTGGAATTGTGGGGTAGGGGTCTAGAAGTGGACCTCCAGTTAACTCCCTGGGCAACCAGCACCTGGCCGCCTAAGGTAGAAGTGTATTATCCCTTGAGTGCTGAGGAGGACAGCATTATGAAGGGCACCTTGGTAATCTCTCTATGGCCTGCCTATACTGAGTTCTCCCATTTGATGCACATGGAGCCAGCAGATCCTGGTGTGCAGGACAATAAGATTTGGTACACCTGCCCAGGGAGACCTGTGGTACCTGCTACTGTGCTGTCTGCTGACAAAACTCTGGCCTGAATTCTACCAAAAAGGAAAGATTTGCCTCTCTTGGTACCACTGATCACTCTGTATTTCACCCACAGCTTACTGGACATTGTAGCCAGGCCTTGCATGCCCTGGTGGAGGAGACCCAGGAGGTAGGATGACAAACCAGGGACCCCTCCAAGAATTTAGCATCTTTAGCAGCAGGCTGGTGCACCGTTTTTATTGTCATTTTCAGTATAGCTTGTGCTGTTGGTATAGTTCCCGTTTATGCTATGTACCTCACTCCTAGCACAGGGACCACTGTGGAAGATATTTGTGACGTAGGTTATGAAATAAGTAACCCTAAAGGGGTGGATTTTTGGGAAAATATCTGTGTTAGTCTTGCTCACTGGTTTCCTGGCTGCAAGCACTTTGAATGATTAGTACATGAGCACGTGGCAGAAAGCCATGTGTGTGTCTCTATGAAAAGCTATGAGTGCTTTCCCTTGATGGTGATTCACCCAGCTCACACTCCCACCACTGTGAGGGTTGGTTTCCTGATCCTTTGCCCTCCACTGTGAAAACTGGTTTTCCTTTGTTTATTTGCTCACCCATCTCTCAGAGCCTCCAATAAACAGGAATGGCCAAGTGCTTTCAGGCTCCGCAGTTCCTCTACCACTGGCTCAAATTCAATGTGAACCTGCCTGGCCTCAACCACTGGTATTACAATCAGCATTAAGTTACTGCAGGAATTATGAAAAATTTCAATAAAATTACATAGTATGAGAATCTGGCTCATGTGATCCATAGGGAAAACAGCTGTGTTAGGCATGCTTCCTTAAACTTTGCCTATTAGTGCATGAGACGTGGCAGAGCCATGTGTGTATAGTCTGTGTAAGGTTACAGGTGCTTGCCCTCAGCACAGATTGCGGATCTCTTACCTGCCCGTCACTGTGAGGGGCCGTTTTGACGTTTGTTCACCTACTGCCATAAGAAGTGGTTGTCCCTGCCTGTGTGCTCATCCACTGTTGCAAGAATCTATCAAACAGGAATGACCCAATGCTTTCCAGCTCTGTAGTTTCTCTACCTTCTGCCTGAATCCAATGTGGACATGCCTGACCTTGGCCACCAACATTACATTATCACAAATATGATTCTTGCTGAGATAAGCTGTGATTGAAGAATTTCTATTCAGAAAACAAAATGTTCCTTTCAGACAATTTAGCCATTCCTTCTTCCAAGAAAGCCTAAACTAAATAACCACCCATGAGAAGGTATAATAAATAAGATAGTAACATTATGAGCTTAATTCAGTAACTGGCCCTTCTAAACCCAAGCCAGTTAGCACTTGTTTAAGACAAGAAACATTTTTGAAGGAAAAAATGAGTCATGCTGATATGACAGGATAGAATGTAACGTATCCAGCACCAAACCACATGGGGAAAAGAGGTAAAGGGAGCATTTTCCCCAAACTGACCCTCAAGCTTCTTTCCTAACTTCCTAACAATGAGCTGAGGAAGCTGTGAGACCAAATTATTGATGTCCTGTCATTGCCAATACTCCTGCTTTTGGTGAGAAAGCCAAATGCTAAGCCAGCACAGAACCAGGCTCCACTCTGGCCCAGCACAGCTCATGCCCCTCAGGAAAAACAAGTCAGGGATGCCCTAGAATGTGGGTTCACTCATTCATTCATTTATTCCACAAACATTTCTTGATTGCCCACTACCACCCGTTCTGTCCAGGTAGTAGTGTTACAGAGACAAACTAACATTGTCCATGTCCTCAGGGACTTAGAGTCCAGGGACCGGAAAAGATGACTGCTTCGTGGTCCTGGAATAAACATAGACTATCTATGTTAGGGGCTGAAAAGTAGCCAATGGTATTTTAAAAATTAATGATTTAATTTATTGAATTTATTGGGGTGACATTGCTCAGTAAAATTATATAGATTTCAGGTTATTTAAAAAATAAAGAAAAGTCTGGACTTTCTTCTGCCCACACATCTCCAGCCCCTATCATCAGCTGGCAAGAATAAAGAAAAGCAAGCTAATTTTGTTCTTTATTTTTTAATTGCCAAAACAAAACACATGTGGGAGGAAAAATTGCCAAAGAAGAATTCAGAAATCCCGCATTCAAGAAACAAACGGTGTGTGATTAACTGAGCCACAGTTCCCTTAAAAGTTGATTATACTACAGAACAAAATGTTTCTGTCATGTTCTCACCTGGAAACACAGACCAGCTGCAGAAGAGTAGGAGCTCAGAGAAAGCAGGCAAAGAACTTCAGGTAATAAATAACTAATATTTACCAGGAGCTTATGTGCCTAGTTCTTTTCTAAGCAGTTATATATGTTAACTCATTCATTCCTCACAATCACCCTCTTAAGTGTGTGCTGCTATTAGCCTCATTTTGCAGCAAAGAAAACAGACACAAGAAGGTTAGATAACATGCCCAAGATCACACGGCTAGTCAAAGGCAGAGCCTTTAACTAAATTGAACCTGTGCACTGGGCCCTGGTTGCCTAGCTTTCCCTGAAGCTTTGAATGGGGGGTATCTGTACTTGGCAGCAGAAGCTTTGGACCAGACAGCCCAAACTTGAATCCTGATTCCACCATTCATTAGTGTGTGGTTTTTGGTAAGTTATGTGTGGAAGCTGGTCTCCCCAGAATTGGTAAATAGCCTACACAAGATGGAGTCAGTGTGGACAGGTCTGCTATGTCATATCCAGCCACGCATGACTAAGGGAAACAGGTCTGGGATGGTGCGCATTTGTGCCCGCCTTATATAACTGATAATACTGTATTACCCCCACTTTTTGTAATCGTGTTTTGGTGCCACTTTTTGTGATGTTACTGTAAAACACCTGTGCACTGTGTCAGGCTGCTGCTGTTGCCACTGCTAATAAAGCATGTTCTATCTGCCAAAAGCTCCATACATCTTTTTCAGCTCCCAGTCCCTCACAGCCTTCCATCCCTTGCCTCTGAACTTGGACCTGACATTGGCATAGCCAGCAGATTGGCGTAAGTGTCCCTACCACCCTGCCAAAGGACATGTGGCCTCAGACTGGGTTGGGGTACCCCATGGCTGAGGTCCTAACGTCTTGGACCCCTTCTAAAGATTGGGAGGAGGTAGATGGGAGCCCACATGGTTTGGAGAAGGCCTGTGTGTCCTTAAAGATGTGATACCTGAGAAGTCTCGGGTTGCAGCTGATGGAGTTGGCTGGCTGTTCCTCACAGCCTTAAAGCAGTAGCATGAAAGCAGTCTGGCCTGTGAAGCCCAAGTCGGGGATTTACAGCTTGAGTAAAAACGGCTAGAAACCCATGTATGAGATCTCGAGAGCTTGCTTATCTGGGGGAGGACCCAAACTCTGTGGACAGTGGTGAGCCTGGAAATGGGAGAGGAAGGTTCTACCCCTGACCCAGAATGCCATGCATACCTGATGGTGAAGCAGAAGCTGGAGTATGACCAGCCTCTAGCCCGGGGGGAGGGGTGTCTTCGGGGATCCCTGGAGGTGACAGAATATACCACGTACACCACTTACACTCCAACCGAGCTGCAGGAGCTCAGGAAGCAGAGCCAGCAGTATCTGGGGGAGCCCATCCCAGCTTGGCTCCTTCACTTATGGGACGAAGGAGCAGACAGTCTGCAGTTATCACCTGCCGAGATGGAGAGGCTGGCCTCCATCACCATACATCCGTTCTTGAGTCCTTGAAACAGCGACTGCAGATCAGCTGGAGCTTGGGAGGTGCCCAGGGTGACCACCCACTGATGGACTGGCTGATGTCTGTGGCCCATATTGGTTGGTATAAAGCTGGAGAATTCCCTGAAGGGGTGACTAAGTGGACCACCTATGCTGACCTGGTGCAGATAATCCGGGAGCTGGGTATGTGCCAGGCAATATTTAATATGACCAACTGCAGGCTGGATGATGAGCACTTTACCACCCAGATGAAGGACTTGATCCTGGCTTACCCACCACCTGCGCCATTTGGGTCTCTGGCTGCCATCCTCACACCATACATGGATTGACACATATATAAGGTAACAACGGCCAAGACAGGCTTGGGTGATGTGAAGATCAAATGACAGGGTTGTAGAATGGCACATCCCATACAGCAAAGGTGGCGCAGTGAGCCCTAACGGGGAGGGGCCCCAGAAAGTCTCCCACCTGTAAATGTAGACTGATTTATTAGCAGCCAGGGTAGACAAAATAGATCAACAGCCTAATGATGTCCTGTTGGCCTTGTAGTGACAGTTGCCAAATGAGCAGAGGTTCCAGAAGCCCACCAAGTGTGGAGCTGGAAAGGCTTCTGCACACCTTGTAAGGCTCCAAGGCTTTCTGAGCACCCCTGAGGAAGGTTATTCCCTCCTCAACTAGGGATCAGGCCTAGGCACCCGGATAGGAGGGACCCCGGAGGACCAGAGGCCACATGTTAAATTATTTACTGATCGCCCCAGAATATTCAGCATGTCCTCACTTTGGTGGACACTGGTGCAGGCTCTAGTCTGTTGTACTAGAACCCAGAGAGGTTTTCAGGGCCCATAGATAGTTACGGTGGCCGGACAGTTTGGATGTGACAGGCCACATTCACATTGGGCACTGAGCATTAGCCACCGCGAGCACACATGGTATATATTGCCCCTATACTGGAGTGTATTTTAGGGATGGATGTTTTGAAAGAGCTTACTGTTGCCAACACACAAGAAGCATTCTGCTTGTGGATGTGAGCCATAAAGCCAGTCCTAAGAGGCCACCCACATGACAAGGCCGTGGTACTCCCCACCACGAGGCAAATAGTAAAGGTGCATCAATATCATTTGCCTGGAGAACATGAGGAGATAGGAGACTATTCTACAACTAGAGAACGCTGGGATAGTGTGGCTCACACATAGCCCCTTTAATTTCCCAGTGTGGCCAGAGAAGAAGCCTGACGGGACCTGGCACATGACAGTTGACTATTGGGAACTGAACAAGGAGACTCCTCCACTTCATGCAGCCACTCCATAGGTACTAGATTCAATAGACTGCTTAGCTCTGACTTTGGGACACTACCACTATGTAGGGGACTTGGCCAATGCTTTCTTTTCTATTGACATTGCCCTGGAGAGCCAGGAACAGTTTGCCTTCACCTGTTGTCTTGTCACAGAATTATTTGCTCAGCCTGACCATTTGCCATGGTTTAATGGCCAAAGACCTTGCCTCATGGGCCAAGCCACCCGCAGTGGCCTTCTTTCATTTATACTGATGATATAATACTAACCTCTTATTCTCTTACAGATCTATAGACAGCAGCAGAGAGTTTGAAAGATGCTCTAAAATCATGAGCCTGGATTGTCAATGCCAGCGAAGTCCAAGGACCTGGTTTATCTGTCAAGTTCTTGGGAGTTGTCTAGTCGGGTATGAGCAAAGTCATCCCTGAAGCAGTGATAAAGTCTAAGTATATCCCCGATCGCAAATGGCCCAACAGTTACAGACCTTTGTTGGTCTCTTAGAGTATTGGCATGTATTCATTCCTCATCTAGCCCAGACCATTCACCCTCTGTACCAGCTGTGTCAGAAGGGGGCAGTCTGGAATTGGACTTCAGAGACAGAGTGGGATTTTAAGGATGCCAAGCGGGCAGTGGCCTGGGCTTAGGCCCTATAAGTGGTTGATCCCACTAAGCATTTCCACTTAGATGTTACTGTAACCCCTAATGGGTTTAGATGAGACCAATGCCAGAATATTATTGACAATGACACACCCCGATAGGCTTCTGCTCCCAATTATAGAAATGTATTGAGACTTGCTAGTCCTTGGTAGAGAAATAGCTAGCAGCTGTTTATACAGCCTTGCAGGCCTGTGAATCCATTACCTTGCAGGGACAGGTACAAGTCCACACTGCCTACCCCATAGCCAGATAGGTATGCTCATGAGTGTCCTCACCCAAGTCAGGCGTAGTACAAACCCCTACTCTGTCTAAATAGGGTGCCCGTCTCGAACACAGAGCTGTACTGAGTACTAGCCCTCTGACTCAAGAGCTGCAACAAGTGTTGGGCCTCATTGCCTTTGCAGAGTTGCTGGATGCTGTGCAGGGGGTTGATGTCACCCCTAGTCCCTATCATGAAGGAATGCCTCCCTTACCACCATATGCCTGTTATACAGATGGGTCTAGCCATGGGAACCCTACCAGCTAGACCTCAGTGGCCATCCGTTTGGACATGGATGAAATGTAACTCAAATCAGGGACAGGGCAAAGCAGCCAGTGGGCTGAGCTACAGGCAGTATGGATAGTTATTACTAAGGAAAATAGGCCCCTACATATTGGTATTGACAGCTGGGCTGTGTACTGGGGTCTTACATTGTGGCTTCCACAGGGGGAGCAACAGAAGTGGCTTGTGGGGCACTGCCCAGTCTGGGGACAGGCAATGTGGCAGGAGTTGTGGGCTCTGGGCCCATGAAACAGGTATTTATTTACCACTTGAGTGGGCAGCCTCCCCTCCTAAGCCCAGGAAATGATGAAGCCAACACCCTGGTGCAGGTACGTAGTCTCCCCTTCCTCACAACAGACACTGCCATGTGGTTGCATCGTACCTGGGGCATGTTACACATAGCCCACTATTGGATTCGAGGTGGTCCCCATGGTTGTGCTATAAGTGGTATGACAGTGCCCAGCCTGTGCACAGACACACCCCAAGAGGTTTGAGTGGTGGCCCAACAATGGGCAGGTAGCCCATGGAGTAGCACCATTACAACATTGGCAGGTAGATTTAATAAAACCCCTGCCTGCAGATGAAGGCTGTGCTTATGCCCTAATGGCCATAGATACGGCCAGTGGCCTCCTGTTTGTGTACCCCGCCAAGAAGGCCACACACGAGACAATTATATGGGCTTTGAAACATCATTGTGCTTTGTATGGGCATCCCTTGAGCATTGCTAGTGACTGAGGAACCCACTTTGATGGGCGCTTGGTACGAGTCTGGCCTGAAAAAATGGATGTGACCTGGCAGCTCCATGTTCCCTATAAGCCACAAGCAGCAGGCATAATTGAACAACATAATGGATTGTTGAAGAAAAAGTTTCAATTGGGGTGTGATCCCCCCAGCTTGAAGGGGTGGGCACAGCACTTAGATCCACTGTGTACCCCCTCAAAGTACAGCCCAGAGAATAGGGTTGTCCCCAATAGACAGGATGCTACAGGGGGATCTCGAGCTCTGCATTTGAAGGTAAGTACAGAGAATGACTTGTTAAAGCCAAGGAACATTCTTGTGGGTGCCCTGCTCCTGCCAGCCCCCCACCCCTTTGGAAGAGGGAGGTATGGCCCTGTAGTCATAGCCATAGATACCCACTGAGTCTAATGCTCTCTGGATTGCCTTAGTAACTCCCTAGGAGATAGGACTAGAGTGTCATTTACAAGTTTCCCCCACTCTTGTCACTTAGTCTCAGGTACTGACCGTTTCTACCTACAGCATGGGAAGGGTACCTTACTGAAGGGCACCCTCACCATGCTATATGGCCCATGCCCAGTATACAGGTTTTGTTCCCTGCTCCCACAACAGGAATCTTTAAGGAGGAGTTGGTGTGGCATCACTGACCAGGTCATCCCCACTGCCTGCTACTGTCATCTCATGATGAGAAAGTAGCTTGCATCCTACCTGAGGGGCGTGACCTGCCTATACAGTAATGGCGTCTGGTTCCTTATTGTCTTTGTGGCCAGGATGATTTTGGCAACAGCATCACGTCTTGGTTGCACCCCTGGGCTCAAGTGTACAGTGTGTCTCATTGCTAAGTGTGCACCGAACTGCCTGCTGGTGCTGCTGGTGGATTCCCTTGGCACATCCAACTGGTGACCGCGGACAGCTGGTCCTGGCTACCTGCTCAAGACCTGTCCCACAGGTGGCCTGAGATGTGGTGCACCGTTGAAACACTGCTGCTGTGTGATTACCACAATCCAAAGGATATACAATCTAAAATAATAGGATTGGCTTCTAGAAAAGCAAGGGGAACTCCCTATAAAAGTTCCCTATTGCATAGAGCAGCAATGGAAGGCAGGATACTGCACAGCTAGGTGGGTCCCCAAAGAGCTGAGTGCTAATATCACCTTTGTAACAAAGCCTGGCCACTTGTGAATGTCAAAAGCACACAAGCACCAAACCAGTAAACACAGTACCCACAGGTTACACATAGGTTTGTGGGGGATATGGGTTGCCATATCTCCCTACCAATTAGACTGGGAGGCATACTTAGGGAAGACTGTATGTTGCAGGGCACGCCCTGAACACCCTGCTGGAAATCCCACACAATTGGGACATGGTGTACCACCGCTGGCCCAGAGAGAAATGTACTGCTTAGTGGTTTTATGCTTTAGCTGTCATTTTCCCCAGAGCAGGGGTGGGGGTGCTATTAAAGTAGAGTTAGAGGTGACGGCCTGAGCTGAGCACACAGCCCAGGCTTTGAATCAAACCCTCAGGCCCTAACTCTGATGACAGATGAAACTACTCGGATGCGTCAGGTAGTGTTACAAAATAGGATGACCTTGGATCTTCTGACCGCTGCCCAAGGAGGTAGGTGTGCTATCCTCCATGCAGAGTGTATATACCGGATAATCAAAGAAATGTAACCCAAGCTCTGCAAGAAATAAATACTGAGGTACAAGCTATGCAGACCCTCTCCCATGACCTTGTTCAGTTGTGGTAGAATAACTTAACGTCCGTCTGGAGGTATACTATAGTTTCCTTGACTCTTATGGCTGGCATCCTAGTAGTAGTCTGTCTCTATACTTTTTAGTATAGCTACAGTCCATGGCTCAAGGAGCACTCTAGGCCTATGTACCCTCCCAAGTACAGACTGTTTAAGGGGTACAGTATGAGGAAGCTGGTCTCCCCAGAATTGGTAAACAGCCTGCACAAGATGGAGTCAGTGTGGACAGGTCTGCTGCCTCAGATCTAGCCATGCATGACTAAGGGAGACAGGCTGGGATGGTACGCATGCATGTCCACCTTACATAACTGATAATGTTACCCCTACTTTTCATAATCATGGTTGGGTGCCACTTTTGTGTGATTTACTATAAAACACCTGTGCACTGCATCAGGCTGCTGCTGCTGCTGCCGTACTGCCTCTGGCTGCCGCTGCCAATAAAGCACGTCCTATCTGCCTAAAGCTCTATGCATCTTCTTCCAGCTCCCAGCCCCTCAGAGCCTCCCATCTCTTGCCTCTAAACTCAGACCCAACAGTTATTTAACTTCTTAAGCCACAGAGTCCTCATATGTCCAGAGACACTAGCAATTTCTTAATATTGTTTGGAGTATATGAGGGTTAATTAAGTGAGATAAAAATAAAATCCCTGCTTAACAGAGCTGTTTCACCTGACTGTGGTATATGTATCATCCCCATGAGTTTCAATAGTTTGTCCAGGACGTCGCATGCTGTCAAAATATGTATCAAAGCCGTGAGGATTCACACATTAGCAGGTCTGATTCATCCATACTCTGTAGTAAAAACAAAGCAGTTTCTTAATTTTCCAGAGCTCTTGCTTTCATAACAACTTATTTTAAAATACTAGAAAGTGCCATCATAAATTTTAACCAAGGAAACTAGCAACCAGTGTCATGACAATTATAGAGAAATTTGAGGAATGTGGACTATGTAGTATGAACACTCTTATTCAGAACAGAAGTCCCATCCTAGTTTGGACAATGGCTAACCACCCTGGAGGTGGATAAGGGGTCTCTCTGGACTGACAGTGTACTCAGATGTGCATACAGCAGAAAATGTTATTACTTTGCATTTTCACAAAACGTTAGAATGGAGAGCAACTCTATAGAGGTCCTAAAGATCACCTAATCTAATATCCACCTAATGCTTGAAATGGTTAGATGAAATGAGAGTTGAGGATCCTTTCACTTCTCTATTTCATGATGATGATGATGATGATGGTAATGATGATTATTATTGAGAGAGAGAGAGAGAGAGAGAGAGAAAGCGCACCTGGGAGTGAGACAGGAACATCGAAACATCGAGCCCCTCCTGTATGTGTCCTGACCAGGGAATCCAACCAGCAACCTCTGCGCTCTGGGATGACGCTACAACCAAGCTTAATTTTTTATTTTTTAGAAAGACATAGATAGGAAGGGAGAGAGAGGGGGAAGAGAAGCATTTGTTGTTCTACTCAGTCATGCATTTTTTGGTTGCTTCGCTAACCAGTGTGTGTCCTGCCCTAACCGGTGATCAAACTCTCAACCTTGTTGTTTCGGGACAACACTCTTAACTGCCTGAGCTAACTAGCCAGGGCCTATTCCACAATTCTTTGATAATTCTTTACACACACTTCCAGTGCTCAGTCATCTATCCTGTTTGATGTTTAGTCAATATCAAACCAAAGCTTTCAGAGACTTTCCAGACTAAGGGCACTTAACTTGGGTTCTACACAATTCAGAGTATTGAAACTCTGAAATAATATACAAAATCAGCATATGCCTTTTACTGGAGAACAGGAAGACAATTTTAATTCTTCAAGGGGTCTGTATATGGAACAAAAAATCCACATTTAAGAACCATGTTACTATAGGTACAATAGGCAGAATACAGTGAGGTCCCCTTGTTGAAATCAGCATATGACATTTATGTGGAAAATAAAATAAACTCAGAGAGATAGGCAAACAATAAATTTCACCAGCCTAGTGCAGAAAAATTTGGAGTTGGTTGCTTGAATAGAGATGTGCAACATGCATGCACCGACAGGGAAAAGCAGTGTTGTCCAGGATATTTCCTGGTTTCTGTGTTTCCAACATGAGTAGCAATAGCTCACTCTGTATGATTGCTCTTCAACCCATTTTGAGCATATTACTACACACCTAACTATAGAGAGATTAAATACTGGAAGTGCAGTAATAAAATGTACGTTTGGTGTCAAACACACATGGATCAAATTCAAATTCATAATTATTGCATAGAGGCCTTTGACAAGTAACTAACCTCTCTGAGCTCCCTCACCGGAAAAGTACAGGTATTAATGGCGACCACATAGGGTGCTCTGAGGGCTAACAAAATAATAAGGTTTACAACATACCTAAAACACTGCCAAGGATGTCGTAGGCACTCAGCAAATGCTGAAACAAAGCGAGGAAAGAAATAGTCTTATCTTGTTGAAAACCTCTGAGAATCGATTAAGACTTGAAAAGATTCTGCAACAACTACGAGGATGTCTTGAAGTCTGAGGGGAAGATACCACAGTCTCAAGGGTGATATAGACATCTATTCATCCAATAAATATTTGTTGGGCTCCACTGTTTGCTGGAGACATGGAGATGAATAGGCAAACATTAATCTAGTAACCATATAAATACATGTAAGAATGAAATTGTAATGAGTGTACAAAGGGAAGGTTACTGACCCCCGACACTTAACAACAGTGAGGCATCATGAAGGCATAGAGAGAAAGGAGGGATGCTTGGCTTGAGATCTGAAGGTTGAGTGAGTGGGCTCCAATTAGGAGGGTGAAGGGAGAGAGTTCCAGATCAATGATTTCAGTGGTGAAGAAGACGAGAGACATAGGGGGAGATATAAGGCTGTAGCAAGGGAGGAGCAGTCAGATTAGGGTGTAGGTATTAGACCAAAGGCATGGGTACTAGAAGGCGGGGAGTGGGAGGTAGGCAAAAAAGGTGAAGGGAAATAGAGTAAAAAATATTGTGTAGCCTGACCAGGCGGTGGCACAGTGGATGGAGCATCAGACTGGGATGTGAAGGATCCAGGTTCAAAACCCCAAGGTTGCCAGCTTGAGCGTGGGCTCACCAGCTTGAGCCCAAGGTCACTGGCTTGAAACCCAGGGTCACTGGCTTGAGCTCAAGGTCGCTGGCTTGAGCAAGGGGTCACTCACTTTGCTATAGGGTGAGAGGTACTCAATCACTGAACAACTAAGGAGCTATAGCAAAGAATTAATGCTTCTCATCCCTCTCCCTTTCTGTCTGTCTGTCTGTCCCTCTCTCTGACTCTATGTCTCTGTCTAAAAATAAAAATATTATGTAAGTTTGCACAATGACAGATGAGTTGTGGAACTATGGGATGATTGTAAGGTATAAAATGCCAAACCACCGCATTGCATGCCTAAAGCTAATATCACTAATATAATAGTGTATACCAACTATATTTAAATCAAAATTATTTTAAAGATCCAGAAAAGCAGAGCCCAGAAGCCCACAGCAACTCAAGGCTTCAGTATTAAACTACCTGGCTCAGGAGGAAGATGAAGGTACCACTAACCCCCTCTAAGTGTAGGATCCTTACTAGCCAATCTAGTCTCAGGGGACCATCCATTCTCCCAGTCCCCACAGCACTTCTCACAAGAACCAGAGAAATACAGAAAAGGTAGCGTTTCAACAATATGATATAAAGCCATCTTGCATAGTCCCTGCTATCTGAAAATTCACAAGGTTAAAATTGCAGCAAAGCAGACAGACACCATGGGCAATGAGATATGGCCATGATGGTGCAGAGATATCTGAGATATTTTCAGTCTGGGGTGGTTTGTTTGTTTTTTGGTAATGCTATTGTAGTTTTTTGTTTGTTTTTAAAACAGCTGTCAGGGAAGGAGTCTTGTTTGTTAACACAGTTCATTTCTACATGGTGACAAAGTCAAAGGGAATGGCAATGGCAGGACACAGGGGACACAACACTTCAGGGAAGATACAAAAGTTACTCTTGCTTTTGTAAAAGCATCCTATTTGAAGCTGCTTGCCACCTACGCCCTGGGAAAAGATATATACCTCTCAAGAATAGCTGCGGTATGACCTCTTTAATGTTATTATGATATAGCATTAATGTAGTATTTACCATGTGCCAAGTTTTGTTAAACTCTAGGGTATGCTTTAAAAATAGTTTTTCTTGGAAAGGAAAGATGACCCTTCTATCTCCTGCCTTCTCACCCAGACCATTTTTGTTTTATGCCCCACTGTGACATTTTGGTGCTCACAGGGGTCCTGCCTTCCGAGACAAACTCTCCTGGCTACTCTTCAGAGCAGGCCATTGTCACCTGGGGCTCACCCCTAAGGACCAAGTGCTCCCTGTGTCCATAGTCCAGACCCAGCTCTACGGCCACTTCTGGCTACAAAGCTTGTTGGTAGGCAGCTTCACTGTGTTCTGGTACAGATTAAATATATATTTTGATACACACATGTTCCCAAAAAGGTCAAATTTGGTGCCACGTTTTATATACAGGTTGCCATACTTGAATTACGTCCTTGATACAATGAAGGTTCTCTTTAAACTTGTTAATTTAAAAAAAGGAATAAAGTATTTTTAAAAATTGTTCTGTATCAGAGCCAGGATTCAAACCCAGACAATGCTCTTAATCGCTAGACCATGCAGTTTTTACCATCATATTCCTAAACAATTTTCCCATCTGCTTATAATCTGTGAGCAAAAATTTTCTCACACACATAGAAATACAACTATGTATGTACCACCAATCGTCCTCCTTTTCCCCGCCCAGGGAAATAATTCATTGCCTCATCATGTCTCTCAGAGCTCAGCCTTGCTCTAATGGTGAGGAGGCTTCCTTCCGCCATCTGTTTTCTGTCTCTTTTATGGACTCTTCACCCTTTATTCAGTCCTTCAGTGTGTTGGGTTCCTGGCATTCCATCTTTGACCTATTCTTCTTCCCACCTTCCATGCATTCCTCCTTTCTCTGAGCTTCCACTCCCATCTCTTTGCTGATTCCTTCCAGACCCATGGCTCTAGGCAAGAGCTCTCTCCTGAGCCTCAGATGATCTCCAGGGGTTGCCTCAGCTTATTCACAAGATTGTGAGCTCCTCACAGCTGAGGCCCATGCCTTATTTATCATCAAGACTTGCACCGTAGGAGGCATTTCATACATTTTCTAACAATATAATATATGAATAAGTAAATAAATAAATAGATTCAATTCGTGTCTGTTGAATGAATAACAAATTAGGTGAGAAAAAAAGGACCTTCAAAAGGAGTAGTCATTGACAAGGTAGGCTCTGTCTTCTCGTCTAGAATAGAATGTGCTGGGGAACAGCCCAAGGACACTATATTTCATAAGATAAAACAGATGTGCTAGAAATTGGCAAACACTAAATTTAAAAAAAAACATAGGCAGAATTTTTTATCCTCTAGTTAATGTACAAAAAAATATATACTTTTTAGCATTTGCTAAGGGTATTTGAGTACATTTCTATTTGGGTTTGTTCGTTTAATGCATACCAGTCATTCTGCAATTGAGATGCTATGGATCAGTTGGGGGAAATGATGTTCTAGAACATCAGGGTTTCTTTTCTTTTTCTTTTTATTATTATTATTAAGTGAGAGGAGGGGAGGCAAACAGATTCCCACATGTGTCCCCCAACTGGGATCTACCTGGCAAACCCCCAATGGGCTGATACTTTGCCCATCGGCGTGTTGCTCCATTGCTCAGCAATTGAGCTCTTCTTAGCACCTGAGATGGAGGCCTTGGAGCCATCCTCAGTGCCTGGGGCCAACTTGCTCCAATTGAGCCATGGTTGCAGGAGGGGGCGGGGGCAGGGAGGGAGAGAGCAAGAGAAAGAGAGAGAGAAGTGAGAGGGAGAGGGTTAGAGAAGCAGATGGGCACTTCTCCTGTGTGCCCTGACTGAAAATCAAACCTGGGACATCCACACACCAGGTTGACATTCTACTACTGAGCCAACCAGCCAGGGCCCTAGAACATCAGGTTTTTGACTGGCCACAACTTAGAAGAAAACAACTTTGACTTCAAACCGAACTCATTGGTAGTATTCAGGAACATTTTTTTTCTTTGTATTTTCTTAAGTGAGAAGTGGGGAGGCAGAAAGACAGACTCCCGCATGTACCTGACCGGATCCACCAGGCAAGCCCACTAAGAGGCGATGCTCTGACCATCTGGGAAGCTGTTCTGTTGCAACTGGAGCCATTTTAGCTCCTGAGGTGGAGGTCATGAAGCCATCCTCAGTGCCCGGGCCAACTTTTGCTCCACTGGAGCCTTGATTACGGGAAGGGAAGAGAGAAATCAAGAGAAAGGAGAGGGGGAAGGGTGGAGAAGCAGATAGGTGCTTCTCCTGTGTGCCCTGACCGGGAATTGAATCAGGGACTTCCACACGCCAGGCTGACACTCTACCACTAAACCAACCGGTCAGGACCTTCAGGAACTTTTAACTTTTTCTAAGAACAACCCAGTAGATTGAAGTAGACCACTTGAAGACAAAATCAACTTTGTGCTTGGCCTGGAGTGAACCGCACCCTGGAGGGTGGGGAGAAGACATGACTATGCTTCAGAGTTACGTGGGTTCTCTATCAATCAGGCCACCAGTTAGTCCATTTGCTATGTTGAATATTACTTTTTCCTGCCTCCCCATGCAGAGTAACATATCAGTCATGAAGCCCACACACACTGGCTCTCAACTGAAACTTCTCTCTGGGGCCCTGGGGTGGGGGCGGCTTCTCATGCTACAGCAGCTGCAGGAAGTGTGGAGTGACATCACCTCCTCATAAGCCAAGAAGCCTCCACAAGGTCAGGGCTGGAGCAGCCATCTTGAGACAGAAAACACAC
The DNA here is from genome assembly GCA_037038555.1 of Rhynchonycteris naso. NCBI lineage: Eukaryota > Metazoa > Chordata > Mammalia > Chiroptera > Emballonuridae > Rhynchonycteris > Rhynchonycteris naso. The sequence goes on along the minus strand of CM072999.1, from coordinate 78,916,150 downwards.
AAATAATCTACTTCTTTCCGCCCTTGGGAGTGAGCTCACAACTCAGAGGATGCTCTATGTATATGCCAGGTGATGTCAAAATTATTGTCCTGGCACTTTGACACTGCAAGTGCTTTATGCACAGGACACCACCCACCCCATACCAGATGGTGGTGTGAAAGATGGAAGTCCACCTCTAGACCTTCCCTTGCTTGAAGTTATAAGGCCTTTGGGGGAGAGACTCGCCAATTTTCTTGGACTGAGTTGCAGGGATGTGGGGCCAGTCACAATGGGATAGTTTCTGGTGTAGGGTGGGGATGGAGAAGAGCTTCTCTAGAGATTTTCCTACAAATAAAATTCTTGGCAATTGCCCCTCATTTCTATCATCAGCCATTATTCTCTGGGTCATGGAGAATCCTGCAGTGTCAGTCATACATGGAGACACAGGGAGGAGTTAGAGGAAAGCTGACTGGCTCACTGAAAGATAAGCAGAGCCATAAGGAAGGGGAAAGAAGCACCCACTATGATTTGGACAACCTGACACCTAACCTGAGCTCCCCCATTTCCTACTCTGCTTTTTCCAGAGCCAAGAGGCAAAGTTCAAAATCAAACTATATTTTAGTTCCATGAAGAATGAGCTTTTCTCTTGTTGGTTAACTGCTGGTACTGTTGGCCTGACAGTACCTTACTTTCTCATCACAGATTGGAAATGGGTATGAAAAGAGCCAGTGTGTTTATTACTCCTCAGAAGAAAAGGTTCTAATCTAATTCCAATGTTTTAATTACCTGTCAATTCCTCATTTGAATACTTTGAGACTAAGCCTTTTCTATGTCAAAGGTGTGTGTTTATCTGCCTGATGAGACAAAGTCTCAGGGACCCGCACATGAGTACCATAGACTTTGAATACTAGCACCTAATCAAATGACTGAGCTAGCTACTAAGAAAGGAAGGAGATGAGGAAGACAGGAAGGGAGAGAAAGGAGGCAGAGTGAAAAGAGGGATGGAGAAAGAATGGGAAGGAGAAAGGGAAGGAAGGAGAAACTTGGGGCTAGTCAAGAGCCCATTGGAGTCATGGAAATAATGAAACCTGGTTCTTCTAAAAATGCAAGAGAATGAAAAAGGCTTTCCTGCTTCACCCTGATTTGTGTCCTGGCCCAGCCTGAAAACTGAGGAGTCTGATGGTCTGTGTGTCCGGGGCTACCTTCCAAGTGCAGCTGCTGAGGCCCCTGCAGCACCTGCTGTGGGTACTTAGACCATCCTTGCTGCTGGTCAGGACTGGCCCTCTGGTTCATGCCAAGGTCAGTCTTCTCAGAATTTAATGATTGATTCTCAGAAGAATGGAGGGGGGCCCAAGCCAAGGCAGATTAAGGTCAGTTGAGGTCCAGGGCACAGAAAAAAATAATGGGCCTTTTAAAAAGGAGAGAGAGAGAGACAGAAAATAAAAATACATGTTAACCATATTTTTAAATAAATAAAAAATATTATGTACTATTAATGTTAAAATTGCACATATAAAACCAGGCTTGGTGTCATTAGAAAAAAGTATAAAGTTGGGGTCTTGCAGGGTCCTTCAGAAGTCGGGGCCCAGGGTGCACGCCTGGTACACCCACTGTTAAATCAGCCTCTGGGCCAAGGTTTAAATCCTGACTCCAAACACCATATGCCATAAATTTACTTTTCCTCTTGGGGCTTAGCATGTCCTTCAGGAAACTGCAGAGGAAAGTGACCACCTACTGAAGGTTCCTGCATGTGGAGGACCCAGTCCTTTCATGGCACACAAACATCTGCCAAAGTAGAGGGAAATGCCTGAACCTGGACGCAAAAGCTAACAGAACTGGGAGGGGCCTCATCCTTAGCCTACATGGGGTCGCACTGCCTCACCTGCCCCCATTGCCTTCATCTGTACCCATCACACTCCACCTTCCACCAGCTCATCCACGATGCAGTCATCCCTAGGCATTCAGTCCACCGCCTTGCCTTATGAAGACTCCAGGTTTCCCCTACACTTTTCACAACCCAAACAGAGAAAACAACAGCTCCATTCCCAGGAGTTCATTCAGCTCCTGACTGGAAAGGGAATATGAGCAACCATGGTTCCAATAGAGCAAGTAGGGCATATGCCCGTGATGGCGAACCTATGACACGTGTGTCAGCACTGACACGCAGTAGCCATTTTCGATGACACGCGGCCGCATACCGGAGAAGTATGGGGCCACATGCCGAGAAGGACGTTTCATCCTCGGCTCCTGCACAGCCAGGTGTAGTAGCCGAGGATAAAACATTTGCTGTAGTGTAGACACTGTGCTGGAGGTCTGTAGGCCAAAACAACAGAACTCCGGCACAGAGCGTCTAGTTCTGGGACTTCCGGTTAGGCTATTTTTCTCGAAGTGACACACCACCAGAGTTATGCTTGGTTTTGGCGAATTTTGACACACCAAGCTCAAAAGATTGCCCATCACAGGCATATACTTTGGAGCCAAGCGTCAGGGTCTGCACTTACTTTCTGTTGACTTTGGGAAAGAAACTCAAGCTGAGACTCAGCCTCCCTATGTGTGAGATAGTGATTGCAATAACAATGTTGCTATAAAGATTAAACTGTATCATCTCTCTAAGAGTAGATTCTATTTTATCCAACAATGTTTAGTCTGCAGTGATCAGTGTAGTTATCAAATACATTCAAAAGGCTCAGCACAGTGTATCGCACGTGGAAGGCTGCAGTCAGTGGGTAGTATTATCCTTCTTATCATTACTTTCTGCCTCTCCTCACATGGAGAAGCTTATTTTGGCAGTTGTATCAGTCAGAGGCCTGGCAGGAAACAGATGGAGCATTCCAGTTTGGGAGAGCTCCATGCAGGAACGCTCGGAGCATGGGGACAGGGTTAAGGGAACCAGCAAGGATTAGCTCAACACTTCCAACCTAACAACAGAAAGATGTCACTTTTCTTCGACCTGAAGGGTCACAAAGGGGAGCTGTTACCAGAACTCTGAAAGAGAACCATAGCTGAGAGGACAGCTTCAGAGAAGCTAAGTCCTTCAGTAGAGGAGTGGAGCTTGGAAGGAAAGTGGAGAGTGAAGGCAGCACCCATTTTATCCTTCCACCCTCTGATCTCCTGCTGATGCCTCCAATGGCCAAAGACGATGCTCCCTGACGAGGTCCATGCAGGTCAGCTTCCACAGAGCCAAGGGGCCAGGGTGGGGCTGTATCTGCTGGTGTATATGGAGAGCATCCAGGACAACCATGAAATAGCCAAAGGGTTTATGCTCATATCCATATTTTCTAGTCTGCATAGGCACAGCCTCAGATTTACACTACAAAGGAGAAGATCCTTTCCAAAAACACTAGGCCAACAAGGACAGTTGGAAATTTCACCTTGTACTTCTGTCTTGTATTTGGGGAGTCTAAATAGCTGGGCCCACCTGCTCTCTGGGACGGCTTCCACAGCCACCCACATCTTTGCTGTCCTTCCTCCGACTATCACTTTCTACATACAAAGTCTAGCAATAGTTACATACACTTACAGTGCTTTGAAAAAAAGAAAAAGTGAATCATGAATCCAGACTTGTATAAACTATAGGTAAATTTTTTTAATGTTTGCAATACTTAGGTAATTTTTAATAAAAATTACTCCACTACTATATGTAATGTTTCAAATCTACCCACATTTGTAATACTATCTTTATACTGCATATTGTATTTGTAACAAGTCTGAAACATACCCAAGAACTGAAGAACTACATTAGTTCACTCCTGAACTGCTGGCATGAGTGCAGTGGGGAGGAGCCGGGTGAGGCTGGTGCGCTTTCCCAGCACTGTGTGGCGAGGCAGGCGAACATCCTGCGCCCTGGCAACCAGCCCACCACCCAGCAGCTGCCAGCAGGCCCAAGCCTCCTCTGGACATGAAACACAGTGCTGAGAGCTGAACACACCGCTCTCTTCAAAGTCAGCATTATCTGTTAATATATACAAAGATGCCTACAGTAAAATGATAACTATGTTAAAATGAAAGTATGCCTACAGTGAGACTCGGCCAGGTTTGCACAGACCCTGCTGCATCTGGTTACCTGGCCCTAAGAAAATGGCAGTGTTTAGAAATGAATGGTGGCAACAAAGGTGATAAGGAGAACCAAGAAGTATGCAGCACTGAGACATTAAGTGCTTCACCGAAGTTATCTCAGCCCCACCTCCGCCAAGTCAGCATGTGTTGTCAATTTTATTTTATAGATGTGGGAAACAAACCCAAGTGACATCATTACTTGCCCAAGATAACAAAACTGGCCAGTGGGATAGCTAGGATTGGAATCTAAGTGATCTATCTCCAGACTGTACTTTAACCATTGGGCAATTCTGCCTTTGGTTATCTTCCTTAAATACTCTCAAAGGCGAAAAAAAACAGAAGAACATGCATTTTTCAGGTTAAATGGCTTTCTTGAGAGAGTGAGGTAAGGAGTGAGTTTTTCCCTTTACTTGTTTTGTTCTTTTCCTGATTTTATTTAGGATTCAATAGTATATTAATTTCATAAAGAAAAATATAAATTTTAGGCTCTGGAGTTCTCTCTGAATGAGAACTTGGTTAGTGTCATAGCACATACCCCTCCAGTTGTGTTTGGAAGAAAGAAAAGAGTTAGTCCAGAGCCGGCTAGATATTCATCCAAATTACTCAACCCCAAGGTGAGGAGTTACCTGTGTAGGGGCTTCTGCAATTGCACATGAAAAGGCACTTCTAAAAAGGAAGGCATTCCAGGCTGCAGCATCAGAATGTGTTAAATGCCTGTCTGGCTTCAAAGGAGTGTGGCTGATGTAGCCACGGAAAGTCTTCTGCTATGGTCAGCGCAACACTGCAGAGCCTCATTTACTTTCCATGGCAAAACAGCAAGACTTTCTCCATGTAGTGTATCACTGACAGTATACCTTGCAATCACGCTGAACTGGGATAAATGGCTTATGTTTGTTGACTCATCCAAAGCAAGAGAAAAGAATGGTGCTGCATTTATATCCTTCACTTGTGTTGCCTCAATTTGATTTGCCATCATGATGTTATGATCGTGAACAGTTCTTGCTGACAGAGTTCAACTTGTAACTTCAAGAATGGAGACCTGGAGGTCCTCTCATACAATCATGCTGCTCATGTCACTCTTCAAGATTTAGAATATTTTGGATTTGGGGAAGATGGCGATGGAGTAGGCGGACGTACCAACTTCCAACTCCCAGAACCAAAGTGGATTATAACTCAATTTTAAGAACCATCATCTGGATAAGCCAACTTTGAACTAAACTAAGTGGACTCTTCAACCAAGGAACACAGAAGAAGCCACATTGAGACTGGTAGGAATAGTGAAAAGGCAAAGAGGGCTGCCCAGCTCCCCGGAGCAAAAGGCAGCCCAGAGAGACCCGCGTGGCGGGAGGAGAGTTTGGCGGAGAGGGAGGGACCTGGGTACCAGGAACCAAGCCCCAGCCTGAAGCCCCAGAGCCGGGAAGAGGCTTTTGGACAGTATTGAACTGTGAAACAAGTGAGGATACTGTTTGTGAGAAAGAGAGTTTTCTCAGACCCAAGATTCCTTTTAAAGGGACAGCGCAAAAAACGTCTCTCACAACCATGCACCCGGGGCAGAACGGAACAGAGGAGAGGAGCAGAGCAGCGGGAAGAGAGTGTGGACTGAAGACACAGGGACAAACACTCTGAGGGACAGTCACCCTAACCCCTGGGCTAAGTAACTTCCCTAACCAAAAAGGAATACTTCCCCTGGAACTAGCGATACCAGCAAAGGTAGACAGGACACTAGCCAAACAGGCTCTCCCACGGCAATTAGAGCAGAGCAGCTTAGAGGGAGGGAGCTCCCAGGCCTACAGTGTGGAGTATTAGGGCCCTTTCTACTCTGCTGAGGGTTGCTGAAGGGTATGGTGGCGGCAGGACGCTGAACGCGGTTCTGTTGGCGTGAGTGGAGGCCAAGCCGGTGTGACCTTGGTCAAGCCCAGCAGGGGTGGAGAGGACGCGCGAAAGTGGTCCGGCAGTTGTGGGCCCGCCTGTAATCCCACCTGCAGGGAAAAAGTGGGAGGCCAGGAGCAGGCAGAGATCTGCTCTGCGACCTTGCGCAAGCCGGCCCTGACAGGGGATGGGGCTAGGACCAGGGACAGGCGGGGGTTCGCGGCTAAGCTTACGCTACCAGCCCCGCCCAGCCGGAGAAACCAAGGTTTGCCATCCTGCGTGCGGGAGCAGGCGCTGAACGCGGGGGCAGGGTAGAGCCCAGGGCAAGCGGAAGCTCATAGCTGAGCGCAAGCCAGCAAACACGCCCGGCCCAATAAACCACGATTTGCGACCCTGAGCAGGAGGACCCTGGTCTCGAGGGTGGGGCTAAAGGTCCCCATGGGCAAAGGCTCACAGCTGAAAGCACGTCAAAAGCCCCGCCAAACCAGCGAAACTGTGGTGAGCAGGCTCTGACTGCGGGTGCTAGGCAGAAGCCCGGAAACAGGCTGGGTCCACAGCTGAGAAAAGGTGCTCACCTCTACCCTATGTGCTGAGGCTTGTGGCTTGAGGACAGCCCCTCCCACTGACAAGAGGCGGAAATCACAGCAACAGCCACAGTGGGCCGGCGCAGTCAAAGCCCATACCCAACTGCCCTAGGCAGCAGCAGAGGGGGTGGCGGGCCTGCAGACAGACCACTCCTAGGGAACACAAAGGGAACACCTACTGGACTGCAGTGGCCACAACTTGCTTATACACAGACAAAATGGGCAGGCAGAGGAATGCAAACCAAATGAATCAAGAGAAATCCCCAGAGAAGGACCTGAATGAACCAGATATAACCAAATTACCAGATGCAAAATATACAATAATAATAGGATGTTCAAAGAAATTAGAGCAACAATGGAAAGTCATTATGAACACCTAAATAAAGAGGTAATAAGTTTAAAAAACAAAATTGAAATAATAAAAAAGAATCAGACAGAAATGACAAATACAGTATCAGAACTGAAGACCACAATGGAAGGAATTAAAAGGAGGATGAATCACGCTGAGGATCAAAAAAGCGAGTTAGAGGACACAATAAACAAAGGCAAAGAAGCAGAGAAGAAAAAAAAAAGAGACTCAAAAAATGTGAGGAAACCCAAAGAAAGCTCTGTGACAACCTGAAGAGAAACAACATTCGCATCATAGGGGTGCCTGAAGAAGAGGAGAGAGGACAGGAAATGGAAACTTTGTTCAATCAAATCATAGCAGAAAACTTCCCTAAATTAAGGCTGGGAAACATTCCACACGTTCAAGAAGCACACAGAACTCCATTAAAGAGAAACCCAAAAAGATCTACACCAAGACACATCATAGTTAAAATACCAAAGCTAATGGATAAAGAAAAAATTTTAAAAGCTGCTAGAGAAAAAAAGGCTAACACCTACAAAGGAGCCCATTGAAAGATGACATCGGACTTCTCAACAGAAACACTTGAGGCCAGAAGGGAATGGCAAGATATAATCAAAGTAATGCAGAACAAGAACCTACAACCAAAATTACTTTATCCAGCAAGGCTAACGTTTAAAATTGAAGGAGAAATAAAGAGCTTCCCAGACAAAGAAAGCCTCAAAGAATTCATTAAAACCAAACCAATTCTGCAAGAGATACTAAGGGGCCTGTTGTGAACAGTTCAAAGAGAGGAAAGAATATAGCAAAAAAAGAATACAGCTTTAAAGAATAAAATGGCAATAAACAACTACATATCAATAATAACCTTAAATGTAAATGGAATAAATGATCCAATCAAAAGACATAGGGTAGCTGCATAGATAAAAAAAACAGGACCCATACATATACTGTCTACAAGAGACACACCTTAAAACAAAAGATGCACATACACTGAAGGTAAAAGTATGAAAAAAAAAAAAATTCATGCAAAAGGAAATGAAAAAAAAGCCAGGGTAGCAGTATTTATATCTGACAAAATTGACTTTAAAACAAAGGCTGTAGTAGAGATAAAGAAGGACACTACATAATGATAAAGGGAACAATTCGACAGGAAGATATAACTATTATAAATAACTACACACCAAATATAGGAGCCCCGACATACATAAAGCAGACTTTTATGGATATAAATGACGAGATTAACAGCAATACTATCATAGTAGAGGATTTCAATACCCCACTACAACACTGGGTAGATACTCAAGAAAGAAAATTAATAAAGAAACAGCAGACTTAAAGGAGACACTAGATCAGCTTGATTTAATAGATATCTTCAGAACTTTTCACCCTAAAGCCATAGAATATACATTCTTCTCAAGCACTCATGGTACGTTTTCTAGGATAGACCACATGTTAGGACACAAAAATGGTCTCAATAAATTTAAAAAGATTGAAATCATATCAAGCATTTTCTCTGATCACAATGCCATGAAACTAGAAATTAACCACAAAAGAAAAACTGAAAAATACTCAAACACTTGGAAACTAAATAGCATGATATTAAATAATGAATGGATTAACAATGAGATCAATGAAGAAATAAAAAAGTCTCTAGAAACAAATGATAATGAGTATACATCACCTCAAAATTTATGGGACACAGCAAAAGCAGTTCTGAGAGGGAAGTTCATTGCACTACAGGCATATCATAAGAAGCTAGAAAAAGCTCAAATAAGCAACCTGACCCTGCATCTAAAAGAACTAGAAAAACAACAGCAAATAAAACCCAAGACAAGTAGAAGGAAGGAAATAATAAAGATCAGAGCAGAAATAAATGACATAGAGGTGAAGGAAACTGTACAGAGGATCAATAAAACCAGGAGCTGGTTCTTTGAAAAGGTAAACAAGATTGATGAACCTTTAACTAGACTCACCAAGAAAAAAAGAGAGAGGACTCAAATAAATAAAATTAGAAAGGACAGTGGAAAAATAACAATTGACACAACAGAAATACAAAGCATTATAAGAAAATACTATGAAGAACTATATGCCATAAAATTAGACAATCTTGGTGAAATGGACAAATTTCGTGAATCATATAACCTTCCAAAAATCAATCTGGAAGAATCAGAACACCTAAACCGACCAATTACAACAAATGAGATCAAAACAGTTATCAAAAAACTCCCCCCCAAAATAAGTCCTGGGCCTGATGGCTTCACAAGTGAATTCTATCAAAAATTCAGAGAAGAACTAACTCCTATTCTCCTCAAGCTTTTTCAAAAAATTCAAGAGGAAGGAAGACTTCCAAACTCCTTTTATGAGGCGAGCATAATTCTGATCCCAAAACCGGGCAAAGACAACACAAAGAAAGAAAATTATAGGCCCATATCCCTGATGAATTTAGATGCTAAAATTCTCAACAAAATATTAGCCAACCGGATCCAGCAATATATGAAAAAAATCATACACCACGATCAAGTGGGATTTATTCTGGAGAGGCAAGGCTGGTTCAATATTCGCAAATCAATCAATGTGATTCACCACATAAACAAAAGGAAGGACAAAAATCACATGATAATTTCAATAGATGCAGAAAAGGCATTTGATAAAATCTAGCACCCATTCATGCTCAAAACTCTCAGGAAAGTGGGAATACAGGAATCATTCCTTAACATGATAAAGGCCATCTACGATAAACCCACAGCAAACATCATACTAAATGGACAAAGATTAAAAGCAATCCTCTTAAGATCAGGAACCAGGCAGGGTTGCCCACTTTCACCACTCTTATTCAACATAGTTCTGGAAGTCCTAGCTACAGCAATCAGACAAGAAGAAGAAATAAAAGGCATCCAAATTGGAAAAGAAGAAGTAAAACTGTCATTATTTGCAGATGATATGATATTGTATATTGAAAACCCTAAAGTCTCAGTCAAAAAACTACTGGACCTTATAAATGAATTCAGCAAGGTGGCAGGATATAAAATTAATACTCAGAAATCAGAGGCATTTCTATATACCAACAATGAACTGTCAGCAAAAGAAATTAAGGAAACAATCCCCTTCACTATTGCAGCCAAATAAATAAAGTACCTAGGAGTAAATTTAACCAAGGAGGTTAAGGACTTGTACTCGGAAAATTATAAAACATTGATAAAAGAAATCAAGGAAGATACAAACAAGTGGAAGCATATACCGTGCTCATGGCTAGGAAGAATAAACATCATTAAAATGTCTATATTACCCAAAGCAATTTACAAATTCAATGCAATACGAATTAAAATACCAATGACATACTTCAAAGATATAGAACGCATATTCCAAAAATTTATATGGAATCAAAAAAGAACACGAATAGCCTCAGCAATGTTAAAGAGAAAAAATAAAGCAAGAGGTATTACTCTTCCGGATATCAAGGTTTACTACAAGGCCATTAACACAAGACAACCTGGTACTGGCATAAGAACAGGCACATAGATCAATGGAACAGAACAGAGGACCCAGAAATAAACCCACACCTTTATGCACAACTGATATTTGACAAAGGAGGAAAGAACATACAATGGAGTAAAGACAGCCTCTTTAACAAATGGTGTTGGGAATATTGCACATCTATCTGCAAAAAAATGAAACTAGACCATCAACTTACACCATTCACAAAAACAAACTCAAATTGGATAAAAGACTTAAATATAAGTCGTGAAACCATAAGCATCTTAGAAGAAAAAATAGGCAGCAAGCTCTCCGACATCTGTAGCAGCAATATATTTGCCGATTTATCTCCACGGGCAAATGAAATAAAAGGCAAGATAAACAAATGGGACTATATCAAACTAAAATGTTTTTGCACAGCTAAAGACAATAAGAACAGAATAAAAAGACAAACCACACAATGGGAGAACTTATTCGACAGCACGTCTGATAAGGGGTTAATTACTAAAATTTATAAAGAACTTATAAAACTCAACAACAGGAAGACAAACAATCCAATCAAAAAATGGACAAAAGAAATGAATAGAAATTTCTCCAAAGAGGACATATAGATGGCCAATAGGCATATGAAAAAATGCTCAACATCACTAATTATTAGAGAAATGCAAATTAAAACCACAATGAGATATCACCTCACACCACTCAGAATGGCACTCATCAGCAAAACAACACAGAATAAGTGCTGGCGGGGTTGTGGAGAAAAGGGAACCCTTCTGGACTGCTGGTGGGAATGCAGACTGGTGCAGCCACTATGGAAAACAGTTTGGAGATTCCTCAAAAAATTAAAAATCAAACTGCCTTTTGACCCAGCTATCCCACTTATAGGAATATACCCTAAGAACACCTTAGCACTGTTCGAAAAGAAGAAATGCGCCCCCATGTTCCTGGCAGCATTGTTCACAAAAGCGAAGATCAGGAAACAGCCCAAGTGTACATATATACTATGGAATACTACTCAGCCATAAGAAATGATGACATCGGATCATTTATAACGAAATGGATGGTCCTTGATAACATTATACGGAGTGAAATAAGTAAATCAGAAAAAAAGAAAAACTGAGAACAGCATGATTTCATACATAGGTGGGACATAAAAGAGAGACTATGAGACATGTACAAGAGAAGTGGTGGTTATGGGGTGGGGGGAGGGAGGGAAAGGTGGGATAGGGGAGGGACACAGGGAAAACCAGATAGAAGGTGACAGAGGACAATTTGACTTTTGGTGACGGGTATGCAACACAATAGAATGTTAAGATAACCTGGAGATGTTTTCATTAAAAAAAAAATTAAAAAAAAAAAATGTTCAATATGCCTGACCAGGCAGTGGCGCAGTGGATAGAACATCAGACTGGGATGCGGAGGACCCAGGTTTGACTCTCCGAGGTCACTGGCTTGAAAGCGTAGGCTCATCCATCTTAGGCACAGGCTCCCCAGCTTGAGTGCAGGATCACTGGTTTGAGAATGGGATCATAGATATGACCCCATGGTCGCTGGCTTGAGCCCAAGGTTGCTAGCTTGAGCAAGGGGTTACTTGCTCCACTGTAGCCCCACTCCACCCCTTAAGGCACATATGAGAAAGCAATCATTGAACAAGTAAGGTGTCGCAACAAAGATATGATGCTTCTCATCTCTCTCCCTTCTTGTCTGTCTGTCCCTATATGTCCCTCTCTCTGCCTCTCTCTCTCTGTCTCTGTCAAAAAAGAAAAAAGCTCAATATCACTTATTAATCATCAGGGAATTGTGAATTAAAACCACAACAAAATGTCACTATGCATACACTAAAATGGTTTAAATTAATAAGTCTGACCAAGTACTGGTGATGATGCAGAATAACTGGGACTCTCATAAACCACTGGTGGAGATAGAAAATAATGCATTTTTTTAAGTTTGGCAGTTTTTTAAAAGGTTAAGCATAAACCTACCAAACAACCCAGCTAGTCCACACCTAGGTATATATCCAAGATAAATTAAAGTATGTCCCCATGAAGACTTATATATGAAAGTCTGTAGCAGCTTTTTGTGTAATAGCCAAAAATTAGAAACAACCCAAATGTCCACTAACAGGTAAGAATAAACAAGTTGTGGTATATCAATCCAATGAAACACTACACAGATCAAATAAACAGTACACTACACGGATCAATAAAATGGATCAAAATACTGATACATGTGACAGTAATGATGAATCTCAAAATCACTGTGCTGTGTAAAGGGAGACAAACTCCCCTCAAAAAAAATACATACATATATGGTACTTCATTTATATAAAATTCTAGAAAGCTCAAACTAACATGAAGTGATAAAAACAGGTTAGTGCATACCTGGAAATGAGTGTGAGGGAGGGAGGGATGACCAAAGGGCACGAGGGAGCTTTTGTGCGGGACAAAAATGTGTGTCATCTGACTGCCATGATAGCTGCATGAGCACAGGTGACCCCTGGGCAACACAGGTTTGAACTGTGTGGGTCCACTTATATGTGGATTTCTTTTCAATGAATACTATAAATGTATTTTCCATATGATTTTCTTAACATTTTATCTAGCTTACTTTATTATAGGAATACATATATGTAAGAATTTTTTATAAGAATACATATATAACATATAAAATGGGTTAATCAAATGTTTATATTATTGATAAGGTTTTCAATCAACATTAGGTTCTTATTAGTGATTATTTGGGGGCGTTCAAAGTTATCATGGGCTTTCAATTGCACAAGGGATTAGGACCGCTAACCCCTGCATTGTTCAAGGGTCAATTGTATGTTCATGACAAAGTTCATCAAACTGCACACTAAATATTTACAGTTTGTTATACTTCGGCAAACAACAACTTGAAAGCTTGAAAAAAAACCAACAAATAAAAAACACCTCTCTTGGCCCTGGCCGGTTGGCTCAGCGGTAAGAGCATCAGCCCGGCGTGTGGAAGTCCCGGGTTTGATTCCCAGTCAGGGCACACAGGAGAAGCACCCATCTGTTTCTTCAATCTTTCCCCTCTCCTTCCTCTCTATTTCTCTCTTCCGCTCCTGAAGCCAAAGCTCCATTGGAGCAAAGTTGGCCAGGGAGCTGAGGATGGCTCCATGGCCTCTGCCTCAGGCACTAGTATGGCTCTGGCCACAGAGGAACAACGTCCCAGGTGGGCAGAGCATCGTCCCCTGGTGGGCAATCCAGATGGATCCCGGTCGGGCACATGCAGGAGTCTGTATGACTGCCTCCCCACTTCTAACTTTGGAAAAATACAAAAAAAAAAAAAAAAAATGCCACCTCTCTTGTTGAGCTCCTGGTCTTGGGAACCAGACAGCAAGGGTAGCCCCAGCATGAGCCCACTGGTTTGCTCTTCTTCCTAGGGCTCACTATGGCTGTTCTGACTCACCATTCCATGCAAACCCTTTTATCTTGCTGTTTGCCTTACAACTTAGTCTTTCATTTGGATAGCCCTTTGATTTTTTTCCAAAGGTTTTATTGCACTTTGGTCATATGCATGCATTTGACTTAAGAGTTTAACTATAGACTGGAGGCAATAAAGACAAGCAATTACAGTATTTACAAAAAAAGAAACAATGTACATGGTGCAGGTGATTCCTGAATCTGAGATGGGAGTAGTGACTGTTTTCTTCCTCCAGGTTGTCCACACATCTCTCATTTTAGGAGAACAGATATTTTAAGTGGAATTCTAGTGTTTAAAACACAGTTTTTTCAACACAGCCTCTCAAGCACACCAACTGATTCATCTCACACTCAGCAAAAGAAACAATGACCTTTCTCGGAACTGGAGAAAATACTAATTGTGTAAGAATCTCCCTAGTCATAAGGATACTTTTGCCGTACTTGGTTTTCATCATGGGCTGATGCTAGGACCCTTGTGTAAGAGGAAATTTTATTGTATCTTTTTTTAATTTCAGAACAACCCCATGAAGTGGCTGGGGTAATATTATTACCCACATTTAACGGAAGAGGAAGCCAGCCTGGGTGCGATTGTGACTTCCTAGTTACAGAGCTAATAAGAGACAGCCTCATTCCGTGTCTTCAGACAGCATGTCTAGGTCTCCTTAAACCATATCACCACCTCCACATGTTGCCATTTTGCTTATCAGACAAAAGCATTACTTATGGCCTGAATTTGCCCTGAGTCTGAAGGAAAATTCTCACAGCAATTCTAAATTATTTTCACAATGTGAGCAGAAGTTCCTATGAATAACTCCTAGCTCTTCATTTTATTTTCCCTCTTAATTAAGATGGAAATTACATTAAGCCAAACAGGGTAACTTTGTGACTCTTACCTGCCAATCATAATCAATATTTACTTTAATTCACAATCAAGCTGTCAGTTATCTGAGCTTTGTGAAGAAGGGACACAGATGAGGGCAAATTAGAATGATATAATTCCACAAACTCAGAGGAACCTACATCCTGGGCAAGTCTCTAATTTCCTCAGATTTATTCAGACCTTTCCCTTTGGAAGGGTCCGGTGTACATTTAAACCCATCATGTGCCAGGCATGCCTCAGACAGCAATATATATTTTGTCATTTGTATACATTCTAGCTACAGACCTTAACTACGGGCTGAAGGTTTGCAACTAGAACATGGAGAATTACCTCTCTTTTAAGAACCTTAGAAAAAGTACTTCTGCACAGAGAATGACCTATAAGAATAATTTTTAAAAGTCTAAAAACAAACTGTCCCCAATCCACTAACTAACACAGGGGTTGCCACTAAAAATCATTTTGCAAACAGTGGGGAGGAGACAGGGATTCTGGCTACTTCCCAAATCTCCAGTGACAGGGCCTCAATGCCAAACAAATTCAAGTTTAACAAGTGCCACTGTCCCAGGTGTGACAACGAGGATAAGAAGCCATCCCATGTCTGACCCATTTGAGAAGCTGAGACTGGTTACCCCAGTTAGCAGGCACGTGCTGGAGCAGAGGGAGAATATGCCCTGAGAGGTATACTTTCAAGAGGGACATGTATCCTGTTCTACGTGAGTTTCCATCCTATAAGAAAACACAGGAGTTTACCATGGTCAGTTCACAGATGCAGTTTCACAAATTGGGTTGGAATCTCCATTACCCTGAGCTGAGACTGAAGAGTTTCCCTGAGCTCCTGTGTACATTCACTCACTCATGCACTCACTAAATTCAGCCGCAGCTAGAAAGTGGCTCTTAGAAATCAGAGGAAATCAGAGCACTCTCCTGGGAAATCTATCAGAAACAGGAGATGTGATGATTGAAAGATATACACAGCACAGAATGCTAATGTTCCTTGTCAGCTCTTGCAGGCATCTCAGAAGGAGAAGGGAACCTCTGTAACCCGATGAGAGCAATTTGTTTACCAAGTCTTGTCCAATAGGCACCAGGCCCAAGACTTGGTTTGTGGCTTTTGTTTGGTCGCATCATTGTCTTTTTAAATCAAGGGATTATTCTGCCCGTGCTTCCAATCACCTTTTATCTGACCCAGTAGCAAACCAGGCCTATAACAAACAGGCCGCTAATGCTCCAGGATAAAGGAATGTCAGGAAAGGAAACAAATTTGCTCTCTCCTATCGCGTTCCTTTCCTTAAGGGAAAAAGTACGAGAGGAAGACTAAAAACTAGACACCGAAAATTTCCAACAACATTTCTCCAGCCAGCTCCTGCCAGGGATCACTGGCTTTAAAATGCTCTTCAGGCCTGAGCTCAGGACAGCTGTACACAACCCGGATCCGGGCAAAGCTGCCACTGCATTTTTTCAGCTGTTTTCCAGCTGCCTGAAAAGGGCATGGAGTGAAAGGCAAAACACTCAGTGACCTTGGCCAGGTGGGAAGAGCAGAGGAAAAGATAGAGCAGTATTGTTTTTTTTTCTCAAGTGTGTTTTAAAAAGGAAAGGATAATTTTAAAAAGTCTTTCTCTAGGGTATAGACTGCTGGGTTTCTCACAGAGCCTTGGAGGCAGAATCCTCAGAGATGGTGCTGAGTGGGGGCGTCTGGCTCCAGGTCTGAATTACTAACGGCCATGCATCACAAGACCTCCAGTCACTTGTAGAAGTAGTTCAAGGTCAGCTTCATTTTATTGAATGCACTGCATTCACCAGGGTCTTGGTGTTCAATATGTAGATTGAGAAACTGAGGTACAAATACAGCTCAGTGTTCCTCTGGTGTCAATCCTAGAGCCAAGACAAGACTCCAAGCCTGCTAGGCTGCCCAGATGGCTAAATTTTGAGCATCCCGCCCCCGAAACAAACTGAGGGAGAGAAATAGCCTATACAGGACTATATGGTATTTGAGAGGTAAACTATTCCTGATCTATTCCCATAATAACCCATTTTTTAGTCGTTCTGTTACTTGTTAAGCAAGAATTTTTAATCCCGCTCCCTGCTCAGGTGTGTATCAACATGGGGCTCTAGGTAGCGAGTGAGACTCTCACCAACAGCAGCCTCACCGCTGCGCAGCTTTACTAGACTCCACCCCCTCACCCGGTAATCAGCTTGTAAATATGGTAGTCAGGGGTTCGGGAGTGTTGAACTTTCACTAGGTTTCATTACAATTCAGTAAGGAGTTCATTTCTTCCTCATGTCTGGGTCTGGACTAGCCTGTTTTGCCACTTACTGTAGAAGATCGGCAGCAGTCAGAGCTCCCAGACAGGGGTCCTCCCACCACCAGGGGGCAGGAGTGAGGAGCAGGTGCCTGTTTCATGGCAACATTGTCCATTGCTTAAATTTCTTCTGCCTGCTGTCTCCCAGGACTCATTTAAAATAAGGTCTAGTGGCAGCATTATCAAATAAGGCTGGCAAGTGAACTCAAGAATTGTGCATATGTGTGTGTGTGTGTGTGTTCCTTCTATTTAATTGACATCTCTAATGTCTTGAGAAAAAAAGATAACTTTTGTAATACAGGTTGCATTGGATTATGAAAGGACTATTTACAAGTTTATGCATTAATACATTTTCTTCAGAGTCCCCAAACCCCAAATACCTGGGAAACTTGGCCTCCCTTGGAAAGTTTATCATAGTATGGCCTTAGAGCTTGGAGTTTGTCTTATAAGAATATTCTTCCATTGGATTAACTTATTTAAATGTGACTATCGTAACAATGGTGGCGGGGGTGGGGGGGCATTTACAAATTCTCTTTGTGAGAGACACGAGTTTACTGCCTTTAAATGAATAGTGTCTCTTGCTGAGTTAAAAAACAAAAGAAGTTTTTCTGCTGTTCTGAATTCTTTTAAATGTATTCAATACTCACCTCTATATCTGTTTCCAGTGACTTAATAAAAATACATTTTTGGTTCATGGGCTAGTGAATGTAACAGCTGAATGCTAAATCAGGAAGAAAGATATATTATTATTAGAGAGGTACCGTGTCCAATTCCTCAAGTTTTAAATGAATGCTTACACGTGTTTGGAGACAAGCAATGGGCTTGCAGTCTGATTCCAGCAACCACATACATAACCATTCCACCTAGCACACGCTTTTCACAAATCAGGTTGCTCTTTAAAAGTTAGTACCCTTCCCTGTTTACTCTTTCTCATCAAAGAAGATTATTTCAGAATCTTTATCAACAACAATAAATAATGACTGCGCTCCCATGTTTGCAGGACCTGTGCTAGACTCTGGAGTGCAGAAATAAGAAGACAGGCCTCAGAGCCAGCAACGGAACAGAATAGCTGTCCAAACAGACAACTTGCCGTTCAGGGCAGCCTAGGCCAAGGGCACATGTGCGGCGCAGGCAGAGATCCAGCAAGGAGGGCTGAGGCCATCCAAGAGGCTTTTTGGAGGAATTCTGTGCCCTTAGAAGAGAGAGAAGCGCTGACAAAGGACAGAAAAGCAGATGAGACACGTGTTTGGGGCGCTGGTCTCACGATTTAAACAAAGGCAACAGTTGGAATGCAGAGTAGATGAGGAAATGAAGCAGACCATTAAGCAGGATGAAGGAATTTGCAAAGGACAGACCTGGGAGGTAAAGGCAAAAAGGCAAGTGAAGACACAGCCTGCAGCAGTCTTGAAAGCTGGGTTTGTGTGCAACAAGTACAAACCAGATGCCACTTTATTAAACTTTCATCAGCCTCCTATCAGCATTAAATTAGGAAATCTTAGTGGACTGTTTCATTTCTTTGGGGTTTTTTGTTTCTGGTGCCTTTACTGCTCACAGGCTTTCCATTTAGGCCTCTAAAATTTGAGCTTGATATGGTCAGCATTAAAGAAAAAAAATAAAACAGAAGAAATTACAGGTTGTGTAGCTGAGATAAAGAACAAAATAGGAATTCCAAATCCTTAGTCACGTTCTTAAGCAGCAACACAACTCCCAGAAACAGGTCAATAAAAGAAACAGTAATTGAATACTTTCCTTGACCACATGGAAGCACTGATCCAATTCTGGCTTTATTTTTGGTTGGTGTTTTTCCTGACAGTCTGTTTTTAACTGGTCACTTTATTCTGATCCTAAAAGAAATAGCTGGTGAATTAGGCACCTCCTTCTCTCTTTTTTTTTTTTTTTTTTTGGTGTGAAAATAGCTCACCCATATTCCCAGAGAATTCAATAATTCACAAAATGCTTAGGTGTGTCCCATTGGATCAGCACTATGGTCTCATAGGGTAGGTGACCTTTCAGGCGGAGGTCTCAATTGCCCAGATCAATGGGGACTGTACAAGGTCTTGATCAAAATCCCACCATTTTCTCTACGCAGTTTATTCCTAATATTTTGCCATTCATTTCTTTAAACTTTGAGAACTTTGTGGGTTTTTTCCAAACCACTTTTTATACCATATCTACCCCACAGAAGAAAATGTTTCGCCTTGTTTTCTGTGACCACCAGCTGGTCAGAGCTAATGTTTACTACCCTAAATCTTCTTTTTAATCCTCCACAACTGCCCTAGAATATAAGAACTGCTATCTGATTTGACAAATGTGAAATCAGGTTTAAAGGAATCAAGCATTTTGACAAAGCTCAAATTAACTAGTCATTGACAAAGTGGAAGTTCCGAAGCCTGCGATGATGCTATCAGAAACTGCCTGGCAGAGGTGGGCAATAGGGAAGCAGTGATTCTCAAGGCCTGGTTTCCGGCTCCCAGAGGATTCCTGAGAACTCCAGCTTCCCAATCCAGAGCATCAGGATCTGAAACACAGGCCAGGGCACCTCCATCTCTACAGCCTCTCCAGAACATCTGTGTCAGTTACTAAGATCGGGATATACTGGCAGGAGGCAAGGTCAGGGAATGAGCTTGACCCAAGAGACCTGGGGCAAATATATGGAAGTAGTGGGGAAAACTGTAGGTTAGGGCTGGATGCTGGGAAACTCTGAATGAGGACTCGAGGGACTCAGTCTGGAGGTTTTCATGTGTGTTAGGAAAAAAGATCACTAAATTAGGAGGTGATTGACAAACCAGCTGCCTCACCTTACTTCCTGTACAGAGAAAGGAGACCAGACTCACAAGGCAGATCCAGGTCTTGTTCCAAGTTCTGCCTCTAACTTACTCTATGGCCCTGGGACCTTATTTAAGCATCAGCAAAATCAAGCAGTGTGGCCACATGATTGCTAACATGTCATCTGATGGTATGTTTGTTTCTCTGAGTTTTCCAGCTCTTCTTCTTTCAGCTTGAAAGTCTCTACCAATGGTTTCAGCTTTTACTTTCTCTTCCAGCAAAATGCAGTAGGAACATTTTTGAAAGGCTCAAAAGCCACAATAACACTGTGAAGAAAAGTAGCTTAAGCCCAGATCCTGGTGTAGGTTGCTGGGCGCCCGCTGAAGGTGTGCCCCGCCCCCGCCCTGTATGGCTGGATTTGGTTGCATAGTCATCACACCCGAGGGTACCCCGCGTCTGGCACCATCCCTAGGGAGAGAATTTACAAAGTCCACATTTCAATAATGCCCTAACCTTGATAAAGCCCTTGTATAATATGTAGTTAGGCTGCCAAATGTCATGCTGCCACTTAGCACCCATTCGGGTGGCTGCAGAAAGCTGAGGAAGCTTTGCTTTGGACATGCCCACAAGCAGAGGACTGGGGCCTATGGTCCCACCAGCTCAGTTTAGAAATGGGAGAGGCCTGATTTGATTGAGGCAGAACCTAGATTAAGTGGAAATTCATTGAAAGCCAAAATAATGATAAATAATTTTCATTTCGTGGATAGGCCTGGAACCATATATCCTCCTTGAAATGGAAGGAAATTTTTCCTTCTTAGTCCCTCCTAGATTACTTTGTCCAACACACAGGAAAGGCATTGATCTCTAGCCAATCTCAATTCTCAGAATGGCCATAGAGGTTTTACAATTCAGTATCAGAAGAACCCAGTACTGACAGGAGAGCTGACTACTGGAATTTGGGGGACTTACTTTACTCACTCGGGGTAAAAAGTCAATTCCTCCTATATTTGTTCGCCAAGATTTCAAACAGAGAGCCACAAACTGGGCAGCTTAAAAAGCAGAAATTTATCACTTCACAGTCCTGGAAGCCAGAAGTCTCAGATCAAAGTGTCGGCAGAGCTGTCCCCTCTGGGGTTGTGAGTAAAGGAGCTGTTCTAGGACCTTCTCTTTGACCTGGGGATGGCTGCCTTCTCTTTGTCTTTACATCTACTTCCCCTATATGTGTTTCTGTGTCCAAATGTTCCACTTTTTTTACTCCTTTTTTTTTTTAAGGACACCAGTTATATTGGATTAGGGCCCATGTTAGTGGTTTTATTTTAACCTGATTACATCTGCAAGACCCAGTCTCCAAATTAGATCATGTTCCAAGGTACTGGGGGTTAGGACTCCCACATACCATTTTTTGGGGGGGAGAGGCAAACTGAAACCATAACACCTGTTTTTAAAAAAATAGTTTCATGGTTTCAAAAGATTTTAATACGGCACACAGGGGGCAGTGGGGGACTGAGTGAAGGGATTAAATCAGAGAGAGTAGACGAGGTTCCAGAAAAGCCCAACTGGGGAGAAGATCCTGTGTGACCGAACCGCTGAGGGAATGGGAGGGTGCTGGGCTCCCAACAGAGTGTGCTTCAGCAAGTGGCTAGACCAATGGGCTTCATCGGTGAGTGGAAGGGCCAGCTGGGGTGAGCAGGCTCTGCACAGGACCCCAGGGATCAGACATCCGGCACCACACATGCACCCGAGGCCCCCGCCCCACCCCTGTGAGGCCCCACCAGCACCTTCTTGGAGAAAAGAAAAGATAGGAGTAGAAATCTGAAAGATTATGAATTTACCTGAAATAAATGTTTACCCAGAGGTAACTGCTTTAAACTGAAAGAGACTTTCAACCAGGAGGGTCACAGACGCTTTCATTGGCAAGCTGAAGTGCTAGGAAAGTGTTGTCTTTTCTACCCATCTGGTGAGGGTGTGGGACCAGATGGAACCCATTACAGAAAGTTAAAACTCACCTTTTCTTTGCATCAACAACTAGTAAGATAAAATTGTCAACCCCCATTCTCTACGGAAAGAAAAGGAGTTAGTGAAACCAAGTGAGGAAATGTTCTGAGTGAGCAGTGAAAATCTAACCCATGAACAGAGGAGGGGTGAAATAAAAAATGAATGAACATCCTTCATTGCTGAATGAGTGTTTGGGGACTGGTAATATCTGCACAGATGTTAGACTGGATTTTGATGTACATAAGAAGATACTTGCACTGTTGCCAAAACCTACCACATAACATCTCAACTGCGTGGCATGGCAATCCTGGCTGACCCCCCTCATCCCACCCCTCTCACAGCACTGGCCTGTGAAGCCCAAGGTCAGTGTGGGTTTCCATGTTAACCTCTCCTCCTGCCTCTGGAGGTTAGCCATCCTTTGATCTGTGCATTTGCTCATCTAAGAGCACAATTCTAGCACTCAAAAGCAAACGCATATTAAAAGCTTTCTCTAAATGACAGTCATTTGTTCTGGAAGGGAGCTTTCTATCAACAAGAAAGCAAAGCCGGCAACAGTTTTTGGTGAAGTGATAACATCAGGATTTGATAGTGAAGCCCATGCCAAATTTTAGCAGAGAACCCCAGGGGCCTGACGGGACTACGTGTTTGCCTTGGCACTAGTGTCCTTAAACCACAGAGCACCATTTATGGAAAAGCAAATGGAAGCCAGTGACAAGTGAGCCAGGAGAGCAAGCTGGCAGCTGTGGGGCTCTGAGCGGGCCACTAAAGACAGTGAGTGCCCAAGGACACTCACCAACATGGACACTCACTTCCAAGGTCACTTATCACCATGGACACTCGCCTCCAGAGTGCTCGCCTTGCCTCCGGGGGCACTCGCCTCCTTGTGCACTGCCCACCCCTGTGTACTCGCCTCCACGAGCCTGATATTTTTCCTCCCATTCTAACTGAAAGCTAAAAATGGGCCTTAACTAGTTCTATGTCTGGGTTGTTGCTTACAGCTGTGTGTTTGGGCCTTCTCTGTTTATAGCTGTGGAACTTGTGACTGGCAGATCTGTGGGACCTGCCTGTCACTCCTGCCTCCTTCTGAATACACCCCTTTTCCCTGAAGACAAGGTCCTGCTGCTTGGCTCAGGGTCAGGCTGGCAGGACTCCTGGTGGCAATGACTGTTAGGGTCAGGGTCTGCAGCTTTGGAATCTTCTTCCCCCCGCAAAGCCCACCTGCGCTCTTTGGGGAACAGAGCTGAGGCCCAAGGGGCAAGGGGATGCCTCTGTGCAGTCCGCACATCTGCTTCTGAGTGGATGCCTAATATGCACCACCACCGCAGACACCAGATGAAGAAGGGAGGGAGGAGTGGGCAGGAAACGGGAATGGCAGAGAGCTGGAGGCCAGAGGAGAGAAATCCAAGACGAAGGGGTCGAGGACAGTGTGCAGACTCCACATCTGTGCCCAGGGACAGTTTCCAACACTGAGTCTCCATGTAAATGCTGTTGTATTCACCCCTCTCCCCTCTGGCCCAGAGGAGAAACTCACAGGAGGAGAGTGGGGTTCATTCCTCACTAGGTCTCCAAGGCCTAGCACTGTGGTCAAGACGTGTTCCCTTCCGCGCCGGGCAACAGCTACATCACAAGCCCTTCATAGGACAAATGTGCTCTCAGGGTGCAACCAGCCAGCTCAGATGCTTCTGTGGCTACATGGCAGGCATGACCCTGCAAATCCTCCACGCCCACCACCTGTCAGGAACTTTGCCTTGATGGAAGTGAAAGGGCAGTCCTTCAGTGAGAGACAACTCTCCCCAGAGGTTTGCTTGTGCCCAGGGCTCTCTCTGAGCCACTACCCCAGACCTCCTTTCAAAGAGGAGTATGGAGACAAAGCCTCTTCTTGTTTTCCAGGAAGATCTTCTGTAGCTTGCATCTTGGTAATGAGCAGGGGGACTATTAGGTCCTACAAATGTTAAAGATCGGGCAGGCTGCTTCAAGATTATAGAGAATATATAAAACTTGTTTAGAAGGAGCAGGGTCAGGGAGCAGGTTTCTGCAGAAATGTGACTCCTGCCTCCCTGTGAGAGAATCCTGGGCCCCCATCCCCAAAAGGGCCTTACAGCTCTTAGGGGCACTCTCTACTCAGGGCTGAGCTCCACTGTGGACACCAGAACCCAGGGATGCAGGTGCAGTCATGCAGGGAGCCCTCTGGCTCTCAGCAGTCCTGGGCCCCTTGCTGGTGGGCTCTATGACTGAAATCACTCAGGCTGAGGGATTCTCAGCCTAGTATTCTCATCTGCAATTAAAGATCTGGGTGGAATCCATCCTTCCAAGTCATTTCAACACTGAAGTCCTAAGATGGTAATGCAGAAGGATAGATTTGTCATCATCAATCAGCTTTCTTCAAGGTTTCTCCTGAGTAGGCCACTGTGTTTTATGTTCTAGGTCCCCAAAGACCCACTCTTCTCCATTTCTCTTTTCTCCTCTCCCCTCTCTTCCCCTCTCCTCCCCTTCCCTCCCCTTCCTTCCCCTCCCTCCCTCTCCTCTCCTCTCCTCTCCCCTCCCAGTCCCTCCCCTCTCCTCACCTCTTCTCTGCCCCCTCCACTCATTTGGGTTCTGCCCTCCCATCAGGGCCCATCAAAGGGACTGAGTTCTCCCTGAAACTCTCATAGATCTTTCCACCTCTGCCTCTCCTTTGTCACTTGGCAGCAAGCCCCTCAGCTTACTGTTGACCCTTTGCTGCTTAATGAAATGAAACAAGACCAGAACCACAAAACTTCTGGTCAGGGCAGACAGAACCCCATTCTGCCTGTATCTTCTCCTTTAATAGTGTCTCTGGAACTCACTCAGCTCACTGAATGACCCTTTATCACCTTGCTTTCAAATTGTGGTCCCCAGACCAGCATAACCTGGAAGTTTGTTAGAAATACAGGCTCTTTCTCAGACCTATTGAGTCAAAATCTGCACTTCAACAAGATCCCCGGGTGATTGCTACATACAGTCAAGTATGAGAAGTGCTGATTTGTTAGATTTGTTGTCTAACTGGGTATAAATGGAAGTACCTGGGGAGTTTTAACAACTAATGACATCCAGGTCCCCCCTCTAAAAATTCTGATTTAATCAGTGTGGGGCATGACATAGGCACTGAGTATTTTAAAAGCTCCTCAAATGATTCTAATGAAGAGCACATCCTGAAAGGCATTGCTTTAGAATATCTCCAACTGGATGTTCATTCATTCAAAATCCAGTTAAAATCTATTGATAACTTAAAGAGAGCTGAATAAAACAATAATCAGCTCTCTTTAAGTTATCAATAGATTTTAAATCAATGCAGACAATTCTAATAAGTCCCAAGTTTATATCTTATCTCTCCCATGGAGCTGGCAGGTCTAGGGAAGGAGGCAGCAGACTCAGGCCCAGGTCAGGAACTGGCAGCCTTTCTAGCGAGAGCCTGGTATCCCTGAGAGGGCAGAGCAAGGACCTGTCATTTCATATCCAAACAAGGACAAATGGATTTCAGGGATAAGTCAGGCAGGTTACTGGTTTAAAGTCTCATTGTTATTCTTGGTTAAGGATCTATAACTCCTCACAAGAGGCTCTGAGCTCTTTTCCTCTCTTTGGACCAAGGCCCAGTGGGTGAAGCCTTCAGATGAACACCCTAATACCAACACGCTCGAGTCACATGCGCACAGTCCCATCTGGGCCCTGGCCAATAATGACAGCACCAACTGGCGAGAGCCAGAGAGAGCCAGCTGCCATCTATGGAAGAGCGAGTTCAGGGAAGTTAGCCAAAGGGACTCTGCTTACGGCACAGAAAAGTCAAAGAGGAAAGGAAGGCCCAGCTTGGGGCTTTCTGAATGTGAGACATTACTGGGCCAAAGGATTCCTCTCATTTCTCAAGGACTGGGCAGCCTGACTATGTCTTCCCAGATTGTTGGACCTCAGTAGGCTTAATTCTTTATATGGAAAACTGGTTTACACTGCAATCTGAATTGTTTCATTAGTCGTAAAGAGAATTTGACAGCCCCAAAATGGATATTCAAAGGAAATGGTAGAGTGTGTTCATGATAATCTTTTTTAAAACTGCAGATATTCATCTGCCAGGTACCCATGGGTAAAAGAAGAGAGGCAATGTCTCAACACAGCTGTTTGACCTTAGATAAGCCACCTCCCTAATCTGGGCCTCAGTTTTCCCACATGTAAACTAAAAGGATTCAGTTGGTGATTTCTAACTTGCTATTTATACATTCTATCTCCTATCTAAAGGCTGAGGCTTTCCTTTCAACATCTTGCAATAACTGTTACCATCCTAAAGTCTGATGCTACGGTTTCTCATTGTTGGAGCTTGGTCCATATTCCCATCAAGTAGGAATGTGCAGAAAGTTCCAGAGACACTGCAAAAGAAGAAGATATAGGCAGAATGGGGTTCTGTCAGCTCTGACCAGAGGTTTTTGTGGTTCTGGTCTTGTCCCATTTCATTAAGCAGCAAAGATAAATGAACACTTTGAGCCTACTCCGTTATCTTGTTACCTCCACCTCACCACCAAAAGCTGCCCTTTCCAAGGTCACTGGTAACTTCATTTTGTTCAAGCCAGTAGCACAGTTTATCTTCATCTGACTACACCTGTCAACATCCTTCCTTCCTCAACCTTGCAATCGTTTCTCCTCTGGCTTCCGGGACACCCCCTCAACACGCACACTCATGCCTGGCTTTCCTCCTACCACTCTCGCCGTTCCTACCGAGTTCTTCGCTGGTTGCTCCCTCCCGGCACCTTAATACTACAGCACCCCAGTCTTCCCAGCTCTTCTCTGTGCTGTGTGTATCCATCCCCTGGTGATCTCACCAGTCTTGTGACTTTAACACCACCAATGATTCCCAACAATACATGTCCAGCCTGACCACTCCCTGCTACAGGATGCCAAGGAAGCCTCAATGCTTGGAAATACTCTAGATGAAAGATTTTGTTTTCCTAACATAGTAGGGTTAGAAATCATCTTGAGACTAACTGGTTTTTTAAGGCTTTCTTTACAGAAGAAGATGGATACTTGCTGCTTACTAAATAGGCAGCATATTTTGCAAAAGTCATAGCAACTTGGTTCTGGCCCATTGGCTCAGTGGTAGAGCATCAGCCTGGCGTGTGGAAGTCTTGGGTTAGATTTCTAGTCAGGGCACACAGGAGAAGTGACCATCTGCTTCTCTTCCACCCCACCCCACCCCCGCTTTCTCTCCCCCCCCCTCTCTTTTTCTTTCTCCTCCTGCAGCTATGGCTCAATTGATACAAGTATGTTGGCCCCTGGTGCTATGGATGGCTCCATGGAGCCTCTGCCTCAGATGCTAACTATAGCTTGATTGTGAGCATGGGCCCCAGACAGGGGTTGCTGAATGGATCCTGGTAGGGGTACATGTGGGAGTCTGTCTCTCTATCTCCCCTCATAAGTCATAGCAACTTAAGAGGAACAAGGCTGGTCATGTCTCAGGCACATTTATTCATTAATTCATTCTGCGTATAAGAAGAATATGGCCATGAACGTGAGGGAGCAATTTTTCCGGGAGGAGACCTTGGTCCCTGAGGTACCTCTGACTCAGCATTACAGAGAGTTGGATGTTTGCCAAATGAGTGAATGAATGAAACAAAGAAGGCATAGTTCTGTGCTGGTTAATTAGCCAAAAAGCCCATTAAGAAGCAACGATAGGTAATCAGCAATTAAATTGTCAGCGCCAACTGTATGTCAGAATCATGGTGGGTTCTGCAGGGGATGCAAAGCTCATCTCACATCAGTCCCCAGCTGATTTATCACTGAGGCTCTAAAATCCTTGCCCACAGGCCTAAGTGTCCCAGAGTAAATGGGCCAGGCTGTCACCCTCTGAGAAACCGAAACCAACCCTTGTCCTGAGCCACCTTCTCGCTCCTCTGAGCTCCTTCACCACCTCACAGGCCTATTTGCCCTACTTGCCTGAGCATGTACTTTCCTTCCTTTTCATTTTCAGCCTCTGAAAAACAAATGTGAATGTGAGCACAGAGCAAAGAATTTAGTCTGGGAACTGTTTCTCAGCGGCCACTATTGAGAAAGAGTTTCTAGCCCTTCCCTGTTTTCACAGGCCTGAAGAAAGCTAAGAACAGATCTGCAGGAGGGGCCACACTCTCAAGAACATTATCCTTAGATTTGATGACACCCCAATACAGCCCCAAAGGATGGGTCTCTGAAACATGGAATTCGATCAACAGGGCTTTAATCAAAGCTTCCTAATTTTCTCTTGCCTGCCAAGCCACATGGTGCACACAAGTGAAGACGCACCCGTGACTTAGGCATGACTTTCCTCCAGCCAGTGGATGAGCAGTGTCTGCCTACACCGTCTGCAGTGTTATCAGCAGGAATAAACAGAGGGCTCTGTTGTCCCTTCTCCAGGCAGGCAGCATCAGGGAGCTTCCCACCTCCAACCCAGAGGCTGAGTCAGGACTCGGCAGAAGTCCCAGGAGAGGCCAGGCCTCCCTCACCTCATTCTTTCTGGGTTAAGATCCCATCGGAATGAAAACTTGTAAAGGTCCTTTCATAATGGGACTGGTAAAGCTGTCTTTTTTTATAATCAACCTCTTCATTTTTTTATAATCTCTACATTTCATCGTCCTTTTAAAATCACAGAACTGGGTAGGAAAAAGGTCAGGCCTTCTTTTGTTTAGCTGCTGTCCCGCTTAGCCTCCAGGCTGCCGCAGTCCCAGCTGCCCCCTCTCCTCTATTTGGAAGTGGACACGAGAAACATTTCCCACGTATGACTGAAGCTGCAGAAACCTCAGCCTGTTTTTAATTACCCTGTTGTATGTTGCATGGTTATGTCCTTTTTGAGTGAAAGGAAAACAATAGCTAATGCATTCCAACTCTAGTGTGGCTCTTGGTCCCTCTGAAAGCAGCTGACTTACATTCCAGCACGAGGTGGGTCCCTCTGAAGAGTAATTGAGGACACTGTGGGACCAGAGACAGGGAGCACAGTGAAGAGGCATCCCATAGGGTTAGGACTCCTGCTCACAGGTGGGGAGCAGGGTTGTCTGATCTACTATTATGAGGGCCTTCGAAGGCCATACCCTGGATAACTGATAGACCAGAGGAGCAAAGATTTAGTGCCATACCAAACTGGCAGGGCTAATAGGTGGTTATTCAAACACTTTGTATATATAAAAAAACAACCTGAAGGCTTGCTACAATGCAGATTCTTGGGTTCAAGCCCACAGATTCTTATTTAGCAGGCTTGGAGTGGGGATCAAGCATTTGTGCAATTTCTCAGTTGGTTCTAATATAAATGGTCCCTGGCTTACCATTTGAGAAATGAAGAATAAGTTTGGTCTGAATAAACACATTAGCCAAAGTAAATTGAATAAGGGATATGTGCTTACTCAAAGTCCTGAGGACATATTAAAGGTTGAAGTCTAGAGAAATAGACACTAACACATTCAGAGCTTGAGGATTAGGTCTGGAAGCCCAAAGGAAGCACAGATCCAAAGGCCCAAAGCTATGGTTGGGGTGAACACTCCTCAGCAGAGCATCTGGAAGCCAATGGTACATCAGAAGGCACACACAGTTTAACTCACATATAAGAAAACAAGGTAAGCCTGACCAGGCGGTGGTGCAGTGGATAGAGCATCAGACTGTGATGCAGACTGGGATGCGGAAGACCCAGGTTCAAGACCCCAAGCTCGCCAGCTTGAGCGTGGTCCCATCTGGTTTGAGCAAAAGCTCGTCAGCTTGGACCCAAGGTCGCTGGCTCCAGCAAGGGGTTGCTTGGTCTGCTGAGGGCCTGCAGTCAAGGCACATGTGAGGAAGCAATCAATGAACAACTAAGGTGTCGTAACAGCAATGAAAAACTAATGATTGATTCTTCTCACCTCTCTCCGTTCCTGTCTGTCTGTCCCTATCTATCCCTCTCTCTGACTCTCTCTCTCTCTGTCCCTGTAATAAAAAAAAAAAAAGAAAAAGAAAACAAGGTGAGTATCTAAGCAAGTGGCCTGGCCCTTCCAAAGCTAGAATTAATAGTAGGATTCATGATATTAAAATAAGTGATACTACTGATCTGACTCCTAAGAGAATGCATGCAGATGCCAAGTACAAATATATCCAGACTACCTTTATCCCTTTCATAATAACAAGTCCCACAGATGTCCATCTTCCCTTTAACTCACAGGCTCAAATTATTCAAGCAAAGGGGCTAAAAAAAGACTTGTCAAGTCCTGAGTCTCCCTAATCACACCTTTGCTAAGTTCTCACAAAAGGGAGCATCTATGGCCAGTCAGTAGTCACTGGCCACAGTCCAATCCTTAGAGGTTTAGGGATTTGTAGCCTAACCCATAGGTTGATTAAAGACAGTGCACTAGTTAGGCAAGTTAGGTGAGAGTGATCTACTTCATCCATCCTCTAAACTGTAGACAAGCCATTCTTCACTGGCCCAAGGATCCTCACTGAAAACAATTTGCAGAGTGCTGGCTTGGGGTCCTCTGCCATTTACTTCACTTTTCCTGAGTCAGCCATAGCGGTTCCCTCCTCACTGCATATTAGCGAACACTTTGGGAGAAAGCTCATAGGTCTACGGGTCTGCTTCCTTTACGTGAGGATGAGAGGTTTCCAGGGACATTTTTCCTCAGTGCTCATCCAAAGTTTGGCCTATCCCACTGCATTCCAGATCCCTAAGGCTCAGTGAAAAACTTATGGGAACGGAAAGCCTTTTAAGCAGAAGAGAAACAGCATTTCCACTCCGGAATGCTATTGTCTTTCCTGGTAAATTATTCTCTGATAGTGTGTCCTTTGTGAATAGGGCAACACATTACTTGTCCCTGAAAAATACTGACTCAAAGTGTGCCAGGGTAAAAAGAGTTTTAAAGCCAGTCTTCTGGTTCCCTAAACTTGGTGTCCCACAAACAGAAAACCAAGGATTGCCTTTTCCCAGAGAGAAAAGTGTCAGCCATTTTGGCAAACCAGGTGTGATGTGATCTCGGAGAGAGGAGACAGTTGCCTTGCCTTTAGTTAAAGGCCACAAGGTCAAGCATGGAGTAAAAGAAACAAAGGCTCTGCATTGTTGAGCGGAATGAATGGCCACCCAAATATCCCAGAGAATGAATTTTTACTTCCTCAACAGAAAGGCAACCGCAAGAAGTTTGGCAGCGCACAGAAAAGGTTTCTTCATGAAGCTGTGACCTTTGCAGCATTTCATCCTCATAGAGAATTAACACAGGGCCCGAAAAATGGTGTCCTTTCCTGTTTTGTTTTATTAGCAGATTCAGAACATAGGGTACAGTTTTGCGTTTGTCTTTAGAGCTGTCCTTGCCTTGCCCTCCAAGGCCTGAAGCCAGCTGAGCATTTTTGGCCAGACAGAAACATTCCCCAATCCCAAGAATGCCCAGGAACCAACAGACCTAGGTGGTTCCTAAGCTTATTTCCTGTGTTCAGATTCTGGAGTGGAATCCCAGTTTGGCCCTGCCACAGAGACTGGAAGGTAGGAAAGGTGAGGCTTCCAAGTTTTCTATTTACTGGAGAGACAACAAACCAATAATTGTTTGGAGGAGCCAGCCTGCTGGCAGGGATTTTCCAAGAATTTCCAAATAAATATGCATGGCCTACAGGAGGGAGGTACCAGGAATAGAGTAAGATGGGAGCAAAGTAAAAAGTGATTTATTGGTGCCACTGGAAATTTAAGGTTGGATTGGACAGCACAGCTAAAATGTATCTTGCTGCTACAGTAGAGAGATTAGTCAGAAATGGTCTCAAAATTATAGGATGGCAATTTCACTGGAGAAGCCAACTCTAGGCAAAGAATATTCGTGGTGTGACAGACATTGCCCCAGCCACCTTCCAGGTTATGTCCTAAGTTTGTTTTCACCAGAACTGTGTCTGTGTGTGTGCATGTAATAAAGAGAGAGAATTAGGTGATCCTACTGGAGAAGAAGCTAAGGGCTAAAGAAGGTCTTTGTTCTCTTAGACTTATTTTAGAGGCAGAAGTCACTATCTACAATATGTAATAAAATACATCAGAAAAATAGGAAGTCAAACTTTTGAGAAAGCAGAGATAAGACAATGATGAATGAAAGAACCTGTCATGGAAGTGAAGGACAAAGAGAAAACCTTTGCCATCTGAGAGTTACACGGTTGACCTGAGCCTCATTCCTGTTGAAGGTTGTTAAGATCCTGTCTAGATGGCTCAGTGGATAGAGTGCTGTCCCAGCATGCCACAGGTTCAATCTCCAGTCAGAGCACATACAAGACATAATGAGAAGCAATCAATGAGCACCCAACTAAACGAAACAACTAAGTGGAACAATGAGTTGCTGCTTATCTATCTATCTATCTATCTATCTATCTATCTATCTATTGCTATCTCTCTCAAATCAATGAAAAAACTAAAATACAAAGAAAAATAGCAAATTTGCAAGTTTGATCTGTTAAAATACAATAGGGACAGAGAAGACTATATGTGGTACTCAGAAGCCCCTCTGGGCATCCCTTGGTTATCTCCTAACTGTAATGGTAAGTGGATAAAAATAGTAGTCATGGATTGAGACCAGGATGATAGCCAAGAGTTCAGACCCTTCAGTGATGAGAATCTGGGTCACCCAGGTGACCCCCTGGCCATAACTGCTAGCTAAGGAGGAGAGGAATCTATAATGGATGTAGAGGAAAGAATTGATAAGTGTCAGGTATCCCTGAGAACAACTGCATTGATGAGAGTTATAGTTCATCACATTAAACGTCCTCTGGTATATTTTCCTAGGAGAAGAGGCTGATCAGGATTCTAGAGGATCTCCTCCCAGATAAGATAAATTTTTTATAAGAAATAAGTCAGTCCTTGAAGTACAAAGGGTGGCATCAGTGGATGCTGTGATGCACTGCCAATTTACTCAAACTTGAGAGCTCACTCCTCCA
Source organism: Rhynchonycteris naso (assembly GCA_037038555.1). Lineage (NCBI taxonomy): Eukaryota > Metazoa > Chordata > Mammalia > Chiroptera > Emballonuridae > Rhynchonycteris > Rhynchonycteris naso. The sequence continues at coordinate 78,883,571 of CM072999.1, read as the reverse complement.
GTTTCCAGGACTGTCAGCTGCTGACAGTAGCAGTTGAGTCCTCCAGGAATGACCTTTGGCTGGGGAAGATGCCCACCCTAAGGTCATGCCTGCTGGCTGAAAACGGTCTGCAACCAGTGAGTGGTCAGTGTAACGGCTCAAAGGCTCAGCTCCTTTGCCTCAGTTTGGAGCGCGTCTAAAGCTCTCCAAACTGCAGAGCTCCGCAGGGTCAGCCAAGGCCCCTGTTGCAATGCATCATAGTTCAATCTCTTCCTCCACCCAGCCTTTCTCCTCACTCTCACAGGGGAGGGAGGAGGGAAGACAGTCCCTAGCAAGCTTTCTACACACAAATCTCTGTCTCAGAATCTGTTTCTTTGGATCATGATCTGAAACATGATACACATAAAAATCCTAAAAAACATTCAGACACATTGACCCAGTCATCACATTTAAGATAGTCTAAAAAAATGAGAAATAAAAACAAATTTTTGAGTTATATTTTACTGTTGTGACACTATAATTTTAAAATATAAATAACATAAATGTTCAACACTAGAGGGCTAAGTAAAATAATAGTTTAGAATTCTTTCAAGCTATTACAATTCAGCTTTTGATGAATACACAGGAAAGTATTTACAATATAATTTAAGTGAAAATAGCGGGATACAAAATGATGTAACTATAAATACAGTGTGTCTGTAAGGTCATGGTGCACTTTTGACCAGTCACAGGAAAGCAACAAAAGACAATAGAAATGTGAAATCTGCACCAAATAAAAGGAAAACTCTCCCAGTTTCATACCTATTCAGTGCAGTTCGACTTGGGCTCCATTTGTTGCCCTACACACATCCAAACGATAGTGAAGTTCTTGCCACACACGGGTAAGGACGTCTGGTGTAACAGAGTGAGTAACGTCTGTGATTATCTGTTTTAAGTGATTAATGTCGTTGATATGTTCAATGTACACATGTTGCTTCACATAACCCCAAAAGTAAAAGTCAAAGGGCATCAGATCCGGGGATCGTGGTGGCTATGGCTTGACAGAACCTCTGCCTATCCAACGCTGGGGGAATGTTCTATCCCAAAACTCACGAACAATGGTGGCATAGTGTGGAGGAGCATCGTCTTATTGAAAGATGACACCTTCTGGAAATTGTGGCACTGCATACAATTCCAACATGTCAAGATAGGTGTTTGCCATCACAGACTGCTCCACGAAAAAAAAAAATGGGCCTATCACCTTATCATGCATCAGGCCACACCACACATTCACTTTAGGAGTGTTACGTTCATACTCAACGTAGGCATGAGGATGTTCAGCAGCCCATATTTGGATGTTATGGCGATGAACATGTCCACATATATGGAAGGTCGCCTCATCACTAAACACAATCTTCTGCAAAAATCTTGCATCATTGTCGATCTCATGAAGCATATCTGTAGCAAACGCGCATCGTGTGGGTCTATCCGCCAGTTTGATAGCGTGCAACAGCCACAATTTGTACCCCGTAAAACAGAGACATTTCTTTAACACCTTATGAACTGTAGTCTTGCTTAGGTGTAATTGTCGAGCACACGCACGCACAGATTTTTTAGGGCTCCGTAGGTAGCTATCCCGTATAGCCTCTACAGACTCGTCACTGACTGATGGCCTACCAGAATGGGGTTTCTTCACCAAACTGCCGGTTTTCTTCAACTGCTTATCCCACCAAGTAATGTTATTCCTATGTAGTGGCACTTAGTTATAAACGTGCCGGTATTCACGTTGCACTTTGGTCACGGATTCGAATTTAGCGAGCCACAGAACACACTGAACTTTCCTCTGTACCATCTCCATCTCCACTGGCATGGCTGTGAGCTGCTCCGCTGTATAAACGATGTTATGTCATCATCTGCACATGCGCACATGCTGCCACATCATCCTACAGAAACTGGGAGGGCTTTCCTTTTATTTGGTGCAGATTTCACATTTCTATCGTCTTTTGTTGCTTTCCTGTGACTGGTCAAAAGTGCACCATGACTTTATGGACACACTGTAGTTTAGAAACATGTAAGTTAAAGATCTGTTCTGTCATGTGTAAGAGAATTTAAATGGCCTAATGGTAAGTATATGAGGAAAATTTAAGAAAATAGTCAAATACTGTTTGAGTAAGATTTTATCTCAGAGCCAGACCAATTTTTCTATAAATAAAAGAGAGTTCCTCAGTACTGGCTATTTCAAGAATAGCATAAATGACCACTTGGCAAACTTGATGTAGAGTGTAGTTTAGCATTAATTTAAAAGTTTAAGGTGCCTTTGGGCCTCTGGAACACCACTCCATAGTGGATGAATCTTAGAGGTGTATAGTTTAGTCTGCTTCCTTCTGCTTTCCCTTCATTTGCTCTACTTCAATTGGTTTTTCTAAGTGAATAATGCAACTCTTGAAGACTACTTTTACCTCTCTCTCTCTCTCTCTCTCGCTCTCTCTCTCTCTCTCTTTCTGCCTCTTTTGTCCTTTTTTACACAATCCCCCCTTACCCAGCCCCAATCCTCCATCACTGACAGCTGTCTGCCTTCTCTCTATCTATGAATCTGTCTCTATTTTGCTTGTTAGTTCATTCTGTTCATTAGATTCCACAGATGAGTAAAATCGTATGGCACTTGTCTTTCTCTGCCTACCTTATTTCACTTAGCATCATGCTCTCCTGATTTCTTTGGTTTACTTGAGAAATTAAGTGAGAAGGAAATTGCTTTATCATTCTCACCTCAAAACTCTACAATTCTCTGACCTTTACCACAAGCATGAGATGTAAAGATTCACATGCTTTTTTTAAAAAAACCACTCACTCAAGGTAGTACGACCAAGAGTAGGAATAGGCAATGAAAAGGAGTAACCCAGCCCTGATATTAAGGGAGGGGGAATGCTTTTTTAAAATAAGATTTATACTTGGACAACTGTTTCCTGTTTAGCTAGTCCCCTGTGTGCACTCCCCACCATCAGCAGAGCCCAGCCACGCCAAAGCAGTCCGAAGAATCTGACCCCATTTCATCTCCAAGCCTGTAACATTTTCAAGGTCTAAATGAAAATCAAACATTCCCCTTTTCCCAGATCCTTACCCCTACTCCAAAACAGTTCAAACACCTAGAATGGATCATTTGAAGTGTTTTCTAAGTGAAATTTAAGGTGAACACACCATGTACAGCCCCTCTCTATTGTCCAGTAACTGCAGGTGACCACAGCTTGTGCCATAAAAGGAGGAAATTTCACTTATACTCTAAGGGAGGTGGGCCCTGGCTTCATCTCCTTTGTACCTTTATTCATGGAGAAGTGTCAACCCCTGTTTGTCGCTTCCCTGCCCTTTCTAACCAAGGATGTCCTAGCCTGGCCATGGAGGAGGGGACCCCAAAGCAAACAAGACCCCTGATTTTATGTTTTGATAAGTTACCAAGGTGTGCTGACACCTTTTCTTCCCTCTATATAAGTACAATGTAAGACTACAACAAGGGGAATTGGTTGGAGAACTAAAAGAGACAAAGGGACCCAAAAGTGACTGCATGGGGAAACAGGAAACCTGAACAACTATGGGAGTACAGTGGGTTCCGCTCCTCTGCACTCAGTCTGTGGAACTGGAGACATGTCTCTGATACAGGACCACCAATTGAAAAGAAGTCTATGTGGAGCAGAAACACTTGTTTTTACTCAACAAATATTTTTAAAACTCTTGCTCTAAATCAGGCACTGTACTAGATGCTGGAGAGCTATAGATCCAACCCCCGTGCTCATGGAAATCATGTTCCAGCAGCTCAGAGACTTCTCAGAAGATTGTCCCATCACACCTCGTAAGCTGAACAAGACTGTCAGACAATGCAGTGTTGTGGGCGCCTCATGCCCCAGATGTGCCCAGGAATGCCAAAACAGGGAGAGACCAGCCAGAAACATCCTGAGAATTACCTGGGGTACCTCAAGAAAATCTGTAGTTGCACCTGTTTCCCTCATCTCATCTGCCAAGCAGGAGAACAAGAGAAAATGGGAGAAAGCAGATGTTAAGAATTCCAAAGAAGTACCCATAGCTCACCTTAAGCAACAGCCCTGGTGTTACTGCAGCCCTGAGCAAAACTGCAAAGCAGGTAAAGTTGGTCTTGCAACCATCTCAACTGTGGCCTCATTATTAATCTCCCAGACACTCTATGCACTTAAGCTGCCTTAAATCTGCTCCAAATCCTCCAATAAGCCTAGACATGCCATCAGACTAGTATAAGATTAAAAATCCAAATGAGCTTTAACTTCAGGTTGCCTCAACAGTACCTAGCCTATCCTCTCCCAAGACAAGCAGAAGAAATGTTATAGGAAAACACTGGTTCTGAGCCAGACAGACCTGGTTCTCTACCCGGGTTCCATCACCTACTACTTTGTGACTGCAGGCAAGTTACTTCGCCTCTTAAATCTCAGTGTTCTTGGCCATTAAGTGTTGATAATAATGCCTGCCCAAATACATTTTGGGAAAGATTAATATACAAACAAGCTCTTCATTTCTTATGACATCTTGTAAGGGGAATCTATAAAGTTCAGCAAAAATGAAATACAATAGGCATTGCCAGAAACCCCAGGCTGAGTGGGGAGCACCTTCTGTGTTTGCTGTTGTTGCTTGCCTTAGCCTGGAGCTGGGAGAGGGGTTCTGGTGCAAAGGGCGGAGGTTCAAGGAATCATTTTAGCAGGAGCCAAGCCTCTGTGCAAAATGTGTGGAGGAGGCCATCAGTACCACAGTTCCCCTAAGAAAGAGACTGAAAAGCACATTCTTAGCTGCTTCCAACAGCACTGGGTTCTAAATAATCTGTTTTAGAAATAATGAGAAGAGGAAAGAATGGACTTGGCTTACAGGTTACATCACTGGGATTCACAGTGTCTTACCTAGTATTACCCAAGGGTTTGCCTATGCCACTACTTCCTGTATAAAGAAAAGGCCCTGACTCACATCCCACCTTGACGCCCACTGCTCTGTCAGGCAGCCCATGATTGGCTCCAGCTCAGCCTGGTCCTCCCTACACTACGATGCACTTTTGCTTTCCTGCATCTGTGCTATTATCCCGCTCTTCCCTCCACATAGAAAGCCCTCCTTTATTGTTTGCCCTCCAACCTTTCCCCTATACCCCACATTCCAGCTCAAACCAACCCTTGTCTAGTCAGGGAGAAGTAATAGAAGCCAGTGCCCGGAAGTCGTGTCCAGAGCCCTCTGGTCTGCTGGGGCCAGTCAGGGTGGCAGTCTGGACACTGCAGACCTGGAACTCACATTGGAATATGGTTCTTCAACCAGGTTGCCTTTAGAATCAATTCAGGAGCTTTAAAAAGCATACAGAGCCCTAATCCCACCCCAAACCTACTAAATCAGGACACCTTAGGGACAGGGGGTGCCTGGACATCTGTAATTTTCAAAGTCTCCACCTTGGATTTTAAGGTACAGAGCCCTGACCAAACAACACTGCTCTCAGATAAGGACTTTTCTACATAACAGAAATTGGATACCAAGGTATTACTTCAAAGATTCTACAAATAGAGCTGATGGAAAATAACAAAAACAGCAGCTGTTGGACGACCTGACCATTTATAAATCAAAGGAGCCAGGTAATAAATAGCTTGAAATGTTCAAAGACCTAGGCAAGAAACCAGTGAAAGGTCTCATTATTTCTCAGAATTTATTGGCAAGTGGAGGGACAGAAGTGAGTGGAAGCTAAAATGTCTGAACATCTGTCTTAAACATAACCAGTACCTGTAGGTCTGTAATTAACAAAACAAGAATAATTGTGGGTAAAAAGATGATTTGTTAATATATCTAGGACAGGAGATTTCTCAAGCATTAAGTAAAAAGTCTGTCTTACTGACAAAGAATGCAAAATCACATGATATCTTGGTTTTGGTTTTGGAGAGGGTAACCATATGATAGGCAGAAAGAAGCACAGTAAATGTTGCGTTTTTGGATTTAAGTAGCAGCATTCCGTACAGCAACTCATGAAATTTTAGTTGTTACCATGGTTCAAACTGGCAGGGGAAGAAGGTCATATGGGTTGAATACTAACAGAACAGTATAAAGGAAGGTGAGGCTCTCTGGCAAGTCTTCAGCAAGAAGAGGCGCTAAGCAGGGTGCCCTTGGTTAAGTGCTTGCTCACTTAGATTTAATTTTGCATTCTAAATAGCAAAGTGAAAAGAGAGAACAAAGAAATCTAAAGAACACTTGCAAAGGGGGATGTTGGCAAATCCCAAGAAGAAGAGCAGATTGAGATGGGGGAGCTCACAAGGTTTAACCTATAGAGAGTATCTATAAAAAGGCAAGCCAGGCCCTGGCTGGGCAGAGCAGTTGGTTGGAGCATCATCCTGATATGCAAAGGTTGCAGGTTCAATCCCTAGTCATGGAACATACAAGTATCAACCAATGAATGCATAAATAAGTAGTACAACCAATCAATCTTCTCTCTTTCTCTCTCTAAAAATCAATAAAGAAAACTTTTTTTAAAAGGGGGACAAACTAGCTCATTGGAAGGACATTAATCAGAAAACCTTATATGGCAGAAACAAAAGCAACCAGAGCACAAAAGTGTCTAAACAGGGGTAAGGTGGACAGCACCCCAGAGAGAAGGTTAGGTTGTCAGGACACAGTAAGCCTTCCCTAGCCCTCTCTGTCCCCTCAGGCTTCAGATCAGAATCAGCCTGAGAATGCTCAGTACATGGGTTACCAGCTATAGGTGGTTTCTTCCTAGAAAAATAAAATGTTACAAGAAATGTCTACTAGCCAAATAATTCACTTCAAGATCTTTTCCCCAACCACTGCCATGTTTTGATCAGCATGTGAAAATAGCCAAAATCTAACAAGGCTTCATACTTCTAAAGCAGCCTGACCTAAGAAGACAGGAAAGGGAGGTTGGGCTGGCTGGTCACAGAGAGAAAGGAATTTTCAATAGCCACTGTGTACTAAGTGCCTGCTGTGGGTCTAGCCCCATTTTAGACCTGTAACTCATATTGTTCCATTTAACTATGATGGTAGAGTTATGAGGCAGTTGTTGCACTTAGGACCTGGAAAAGTTAAGCAACTTGTGTTAGAAATCACATCTAGTGAGTGCAATCATCTGTATTTGAATTTGTGTCCCTCAGGCTCCACAATCTATAATCTTCCCATCTGTTGCACAGTCACCTATTGTTCCCTTTAAGAGGGCTTCTCTCACATTTTCTTCCTAGTCTCATTTCTGCCTCTAGAGCTATAAAAGCAGCAGCGTTGGGCAGTATTAGCACACAGACCTTTTCACTGTGGCCCAGGTGATAAGCAAGCCTCCCCTTTACATACATATACACAGATGGTTTCACCACTGAGCCAGGGAGGACAATGATCCTGTTCTTATGGGTGTGCCCCTACTCTTTGGAAATGCTTCATGCAGAATTATGTGGCTCTGACTTTTAGGGAGTCAACCTGTGGCCCAATAGGTCAAGAATCAGGCAGAAGGGATTGAGAAGGTGCAATGTGGCAGTCAGGCATTCCAAAGGACATGGAGGGAAATGCAGCCTCCTTTGAGAAGGACAGCTAGCAAAGCAGTGAGAGTGCAGATGCTGAAGCTAGGATGGGTGTACATCTGGGTCCCAGCATTTTCTATAGTATTGAGCAACTCTCTCTGACTCAGTTTCCTCATAAGTAAAATGGGTTGCAGTGAGCAGTCAAGATAAAGCACTTAGACATGTTCGATGAATGCTAAATAAAAAATAATGTGGGAGAGACAGATTCTGGAAGCCTCAAAATGGACCTTAACATTCCTAGATGACTTTTCATATACTGCCTTCCCTTGTTTACCTCTCCAGGGACTAGCCCTTCTCTCTCCTGTCTGGTGTGGATAATACACCTCTGAAGTTGTTCTTGCAAGTACATATCCTACAACAAGCAAGAAGAGTGTGCCCTGAAGCTGGGTGGCTGCCAGAATTGGGCAAAAAGAAGTAAGGGGTTATGGGTGGGGACACAGGAGAAATGATCATTAATTTTGATTCCAAACGGTTCAGTCAAAATGTCCGGCAATAACAGATGCTTCTCCTAGCTGATAAGTCATTTACGTTTTGGACCTCCTGGGCAAACTGAGAAGCTGTAGAGACATTAAAAAATTAAATCTGAACACAAAGAGGGTGCCCGCATCCAAAATGAATGAGTCCAAACCTGCCTGCCGACCCCTCTTCCCACCACATTTCAGCATCTATCAAAACCCCTCCGCTGTGACAGCTGTTGCTGCTGCCGCGGGCTCTACCACCAAGTATGAAGTGGGTGTGACCCAAACTGCTTTTGCCACAAAGGAGAGAAGACTGGATGAGAGCCCTGCTTACCCAGAGGCCGGTGCCACACGAAAGGGTTTTCTAGCATGTAGCCTCCAACATGGGAAGTGTAAAAGGCAAGGGACTCAAAGAATAATCTACACTGTTTTTGCTATAGCTGCTAACCCCAAAGGCAGCTTTGGATGCCATCCTTGGATTTCTTGAGATTTTCCAATATCTAGAGCATAGTAAGTTCTCAAAATATATCTGAAAAGTGAAAAAATAAAATTAAAGTTTGCATGCGGTAGGGGGAGGGGAGCAAAGGGAGGGTGGCTCGGTCACTCTAGCCCACTCCTGGGGGTAGACAGAAAGGCATGTTGCTAGATAAGGCATGTGGCCGCCATGAGAGGCATGCCAGCATGGAAGAAGGAGGACCAGCCTTCGCACTGAGCCTCGGACTAGTGTGTAAAAGAATTTTACAAGGCTCTCGTTAAAAGATACAGATCCTAGAGCTCCCAAGAACTAAGATTCTGGGGTGGGGCCCAGGAATTTGCTTTTCTAAAACTTTTATTTCCAAACTCCTAAAGTAGAATTATTATTTTCAAATTAAGGGATAATCTACATACAGTGAAACGTATAGATCTTAAGCACACAGTTTGGTAAGTTTTCAAAAATGAGTAAAATTCATGTAACCAATACCCAAATGAAGATTTTAAACATTTTCATCATCCCAAAAAGTTCTTTATGCTCCTTTTCAGTGAATCCTCCCACCCCCACCCACAAGGCAACAATGGTTCTGCTTTCTATCACCATAGATAGTCTTTCCCCTCTCTTAAATACCATGTGAACTGATATTATAGAATATAAACATAGACTCACAGTCTTTTTGTGTCTGGCTTCTTTTGCTCTACATAATATTCTTGAGGTTCATCCAAGTTGTTACATTATCAGCCATTCATTCCTCTGTATCACTGAGGAAGGTACCACTATTGCTTTATCCATTCTCTGGTGATTGGGTTGAATACTTAGGTTGTTTCTGGCTTTTGGCTATTATGAATAAAGAAGTATACTAGTTTTCAATGGCTGCATCACAAAGTGCCATGAACTAGGTGGCTTCAAACAACGTAAATGTATTATCTCCTAGTTTCTATGGGTTAGGTGTCCAGGCACAGCTTAGAGGGGTCCACTGTTCAAAGTATAACGAGGCTGAAATCAAGGTATTGGTTATGGCTGGGGTCTCGTCGGAATCCCCAGGTCTTCTACTGAGTTTATAGAATTGTTGGTGAAGTTCAGTTTCATATGGTTGCAGGACAAAGTCCTCAGCCCTAGAGGTGACTTTCCATTCCCTGCCATGAAGCTCTCCCCACAACACAGCAGTTTGCTTCTTCACTGGTCAATGGCACAGTGGATAGAGCATTGTCTCTGAGCAAAGAAGTTGCTGGTTCAACCCCAAGGTCGCTGGCTCAACCACTAGGACACTGGCTTAATCTCGAGGTCACTGGTTTGAGCCCCAGTCAGGGCACATATGAGAAGCAATCAATGGCACAACAAAATGGAACAATTAATCGATGTGTGTGTGTGTGTCTCTCTCTCCTTCCCTTTCTCTCAAACTACTTTTTCAAATCTCCTGACCTTTAGATCCCTTTGGGGCTCACTCAGAACAATGATGATCTCCCCTTTGAATAATTTGAAGTCAACTGATTAGGGACATCTGCAAAATTAGGCCTTTAAGACCTAAAAGCAGATAGAAAAGTTCTGGATGTGACAGCACATAAATGCACTCTTTGGCAAACAATCCCCAGATCAACCAAAAGAGGAGTTTCTGGTGGGGCTGAGTGGTAAGAAAAGGAGAGAAATATCATTTGAACCACAGCCCCTACCCCACTAAAATTCCTGTCACGTGATGTAAAAGCATGTGTTCCTTGAAAAGAAAATCCTGAAAAACATAGAGGTTTTAATGGCTTCAATTTAAAATGAGGACAGGATCAATCCCTCCATTATAAAAAATATGAGTAAACTGAGAGCTCAGCATCCTGCAAACATCAAAAAAGTTTAATTTTATGTTGTTACTGACTTAATTCTAGTGGATTTTTAGTAGAAATAGAATAATAAGAGACATTCCACCTGACTAGGCAGTGGTGCAGTGGATAAAGCATCAGTCTGGGAAGCAGAGGACCCAGGTTCAAAATTTGGAGGTCACCAGCTTCAGTACAGGGTTACTGGTTTGAGCTTCGGATCATAGACATGACCCTTTGGTTGCTGTCTTGAGCATAAATGTTGCTGGTTTGAAGCCCAAAGTCACTGGCTTGAGTCCAAGATCACTGGTTTGAGCAAGGGGTCATTGGCTCAGCTGGAGCCTCCGGGTCAAGGCACATATGAGAAAAAAATCAATGAACAACTAATGTCGCAATGAAGAACTGATGCTTCTCATCTCTATCCCTTTCTGTCTATCCCTCCCTCTGTGTATCTCTCTCTCTAAAATAAAATAAAATAAAATAAAATAAGGGACATTTCTCTGAGTAGTCTGACAGAGAAAGAAAAAGGACTTTAGAGTTGAAGGATGTCGTCCTTCTATTAGCCGACTTATCTTGGGAGGGTGTGTCCTTGAAGGTTCAAGTGTGAGACACACAGCACTCAGAATTCAAGAAACAGCACCTCCTGAACCACGAGTTCAATGTCTTACCAGGTGTGAGTGAGGGAAATAAAAAACAGGACTATGGAAAAACTGTCGAGTTCAGTTCTCAACCTTTAGCCACTGAAGTGAAATGCAATCTACACACTATATCCCAGTAAAGAGACCATGAAGATGATGCCCACCACTCAACTGGAAACTGCTGGAATGCGTCTGTCACACTGGGTTTTTCTCTCTATGGCAACCTGAAGCCCCGCCTTCTTCCAAACCCAGCCACCTTCCTATTCTGTCCATGGAGCATTTGTTGAGTGCCTGATGGATGCTTTTGGCAGTGTGGTGAAATGACCGCTTCTGTCTCACGTGTGTATTTCAGAGCAGTGTTCAATCTCAAACATGAAATAAGAAAATTTTGAAGTGAAATAAGCCAAGCAGAGAAAGAAAAATATCATGTGACCTCACTCATTTGAGGAATCCAATGAACAATGTGAACTGAGGAACAGAATAGAGACAGAGACAGGATCAAAAGAACCAGAGGGAAAGCGGACAGATGGAAAGGGGATGATAGGATGGGATAATACTGGAGGGAATGGGGGAGGGCATTGCAGGGAGGGGGCAAGGGGGATGTTGAGGGGAACACAGGGGAGGGGGGATGCATTCAGGGGTACACTAGAATCTATGTAAACACAATAAATTAAAATTAATAAAAGAATAAAAAATTTTAAAAAATAAGACAATTTTGAAGTCCCCTGTAGAAATTTAAGGAATCATGCATGGTTATAAATTAAATTACAGATCTAGAAAAAACAAGTTACTTAGAAACAGGCTGTATCTCAAAAGTTTCTTTTTAACCCTTTGAGTAGTGAGTTTTTTTCATGCTGTTGACCCCCAGGAGTGAGTTGTTTTTTTTAAAAAATAAAATAAAATTAGTTACAGTTACAGTTTTATTAACTTAAAATCATGTTTGATAACCAATTTATGGAAACAAAGAATATACATTTGCCTCTTTTTAATGTTGCTTTACACATTTTTAAAATAAAAATTTTTGTACAATCGTACTCTGGATAGTCAGGAGGCACAAGGACATATATGAATATTCATACCACTCAAAGGGTTAAATTCATTGTTTAGAGGTCAGAACACATTTTTCCAAAGGGACAGTGTTATAAATGGTCATCAGGTATGTAGTTAAAACTTAATGAATTTGCAATGAAGCTAAAAGTATACATGTGCAATAAAAACATTCCTTCTATATTATTATAACTAACTTTAAACTAGTTTAAAGAAAAATATTTATGATTACATAGTATCATTTATGACAATATGGATGGATCCTGAGAACATTATACTGAGTGAAATAAGTAAAACAGAAAATGCTAAGAACTGTATGATTTCACATAGGTGGGATACAAAACTGAGGCTCATGGACTTAGGTAAGAGTGCAGTAATTATCATGGGCTAGGGGATGTGGAAGAGGGGAGGGGTAGGAGGAAGGGTATAAAGAGGGACAAATATAAGGTGAGAGAAAATGATTTGCCTTTGGGTGATGGGCATACAACATAATCAACAGTTCAAATGCTGTAGAAATATTTACCTGAACCCTATGTACTCTTGTTGATCAATGTCACCCTGTTAAATTTAATTTTCTAAATAAAAAAGAGAAGAAAAGAAAAATGCTTAGAAGAGTTACCTTTAATGATAGTCTAAGGTATTCATGTTTAATTAAAATATGATGAAAAGGAGGAGATTTTTGTAGAAAGTATGAGAAAATCTGGATTCAGGAGGACTTTAGATTTTTATCTCACGTTCTTTTTACTCTATATAAAAATATGGCAATTTTGAAAAATACATTAAAAATAAAAGTAAAAATATAAATTATGCATGGCCAACATGATATAACTACTGTTAACATTCTGCCCAAGTTTATTCTAAACATATGTATGTGTTTTTAATTGGAAAATACAAACATTTTTGTAATCTACTTTTTTTACTTTTTTGCTATAAAATTGTTCATTTTATCACTATATATTCAATATTGTATTTTTACTTTCTTCTTAGTCCTTGACAAATTGATCAACCAAAAAATTATGTCTCATTTTAATTTTCATTTATTTAATCATTATTAAGATTGGTTTTCAGTTTCCTTATATTTAAAGGCCAATTATATTCTTTATATGTAAATCGTCTTCAGTGTCTTTTGTCTATTTTTGTGCTGAACTAGTCTTAGTTTTTGTTCTTGTTGGAAAGATTGTGAACATAATATATTTCCTTGGTCATATATATAGTATTACAAATATTTTCATGGTTTGTCATTTACAAATATTTTCCTAGTTTGGTTCATGATGTTATTTGACAGACAGAATTTTAAATTCTGTCAACTCTATCCATGTTTTCTTTTTTAGTTTTCCCCTATTTTTAAAAAACATTTTATTTAATTTATTGGGGTAACATTTGTTTTTATATGCACTTAAGTATAGAAACTATTTTCCCACATGATCCAATACCAATGTTTATTTAATTCAAGTTGGTATACAATTTAATTTTTATATATAGAAAAAGTCAAGCACCTGCGTGATTAAAAGGCCAAATTTCTAGAGATAGGTATATACAAAGAGGTCTTGCCTCTACCCCTACCTTTCTTACCCATCACCTTCATTCTCTATAGGTAACCATTGTTACTAATGTCCTTTTTTTTTTTTCCTGAAGTGAGAAGCTGGGAGGCAGAGAGACAGACTCCCACATGCACCGGATCGGGATCCACCCTGCATGGCCACCAGGGGGTGATGCTCCATTGCGGCCAGAAGCATTCTAGCACCTGTGGCAGAGGCCATGGAGCCATCCTCAACACCCGGGCCAACTTTGCTCCAATGGAACCTTGGCTGCAGGAGGGGAAGAGAGAAATAGAAAAAAAGAGGGGGAAAGGTGGAGAAGCAGATGGGTGCTTCTCCTGTGTGCCCTGGCCAAGAATTGAACCCCGGACTTCCACACACTGGGCTGATGCTCTACCACTTAGCCAACTGGCCAGGGCCCTTACTAATGTCTTATTTATCTTTCCAGTACTTCCTTTTGCAAATTTTAACACAATTATTGACTTGATTCTTCTAGACTTTGTATAGAGTATTACATTTTGAAAAAGTTTTTTTCCAATAAATTTTTTAATTGCTTATGATTGATACCAAAGAAAACTTGATTTCTGAACATTTGTTTCAAATATATTCATCCTGTTGAATTTCTAATTATTTTTCAGTTGATTGTCTTGAGTTTTTAGATTCACAATCCTATCATCTTTATAATTTATACTGATAATTTTATCCTCTGCTTTAGAATAGTATACACTTATTTGAGTTTGTATTTTATTACAATCAAAAGCTGCGGCTGAGGTTGGGGTAAGGAAAGATAAGAGGTTGTGCACTGGCTCTCACAGCCCTCTGTCTAGATGTGGCACACACCATTTTAAATCACATTTTATTGTCCAAATCAAGTCACATAACCATTCCTGGCTTCAAACGGGTGCAGAAGTTCAGTCCTACCACTTTCCCAGAAGTGTAAGATAATTTGAAAATAAGGGCAGACATCACTTACAAGCTACTACACCAATAGAAAGAGTACGGAGTCCAGCTCGGTGGTGTATGTTAGCCTTAACAACAGCATTGTCTAGAAGCAGCTGCTCTTCACCTGTTCTCACTTGGTACACATTCTTCACTTCAAACCCGCCACCCTTTGCCCACTCAGAATTTTACTAATACTCAACACGTGTCCCATCTTGGATGGCACCAACTGCCAGAGGGTTCCAGTCACCCGGTTGTTTTGACCTGTCTCCAGACATATATGGTTTGGACCATTTTAATTTTATGCCCTTTTATTTTGTTTTATTTTATTTTATTTAACTTGAATTTTAGGAAATTATGGGTATTGAAAAGAGTAAGCATTTAAATTTCAAAACATAAAGGGTGGAATTGAGAAAATAAAGCATAGAATTGCCAATGTCATGAATAAATGTCATGAATAGTAGGGCCCAGGAAAGCCTGTCCAGTGTGCTCTCAGGCTTTCTGTCCAGGTTCCAATACATCAATATTTTTATACTCCTAAGCAAGGTCATGGCCTTTCAAAACATAACCCACTGAATCTGTGGAAATTATATACAGTGTGTCCGTAAAGTCATGGTGCACTTTTGCTTCGGGCACACTGTATAATTAAATCCAACAATTATTTGTTTCACCATAGATTTAAAACTATGCCCTGACTCTATTTGCCTACATGTATGAATAGTGAAAGATAGAACTTTCTCTATTATGTGAAGAAAAAGGAGCAAATCTCATCACACTGCCTAGAACTGCACTTTAGATAGTGCATTCCATGGGTCAACAGTTCCTCGGATGTTAACAGGTGTTCTGAAAGAAGAAGAAAAAAACAGTGGTCATGTGAATAATTCTGGAGTAAATAAACAAATTTCTTTACTATAAACTTTCTGACATCTTGAACATGATGCTAATAAGCATTCTAAATCTCCGTTGCAATCTTAAACATGCATTTAACTGTTTCCCAAATTTATTTCAATCACAGAACTCTATTTTTCAGAAATGTTTTGTGGCATGTACTACTATTTTGGGAATCTACTGTAAAGGAAAGGAAAACATAAGTGCTTAGTTGAAAAGACAACCATATTTAAGTTAACAGGTGAAGGGAAGGGCAAGTTTTGGGTCATAGGAACCTCAAGCTTCCCACTTGTCATGGAGCCCATTCCCCATCTGGTCACTAAGATAGAGATTTGTCATTGGAAGGGATGCTCAGAACCTACAGTAGGTCAGCCTGAGCCAGTGTGGTCATGCCTGAGGGGATGAAGTCTAGTAGCTACTTCCCCACCATCTTACTACCTATCAATAAAATCAAGTCTTGGACCAAATTCTGTTCCACATACAGACATTCATTAGATACTTAACTTGAATAAGCTCATACAATAGGTTGGCAAGCTCAGAGCAGTTCCAATCTTCTGTCTTTTTAGGTGTTCTCACCACCACCTTGAGTGGAGAATTTCCTCAAAGCAAATATGACAGCATTTCAGAAGCAGGACTCCAGAAGCCTCATAGTCCACATCAGACAACTAGAAATCATTTAACTAAGTTGTTGGACACAGGACCACTTAGAGATCAAGTCAGGCACTATCCCTAAGCAAAAGGCTGCAGGCTTTGCTGGACTCTCATGCCCTCTTCCTTAACAGTCATGGAATGGCTCTAATATTTTAGCCAATTTACACATCGGTATTATTTTTATAGGCTGCCATTAAAATACACACACACACACACACCCCACCACCACCACCACCACCACCACCACCACAGATTTGGAAGCTTAAACAACAGAAATTTATTTTCTCACAGCTGTAGAGATTAAAAGTCCAATATCAAGGTGTCAACAAGTTTGGTTTCCCCTGAGGCCTCTGTCCTTGGTGAGCAGATAGACTCCTTTCGCTGAGTTCTCATACTTTCTTTCCTCTGTGCATGAACATCCCTGGAGTCTTCTGGTGTATTCAAATCTCTTCGCATAAGAACTCCAGTCATACTGGATTCGGGACCACCCTAATGACCTCATTTTAACTTAACCATCTTTTTAAAGGTTCTATCTTCAAATATAGCCACATTCTGAGGTACTGAGTTGACATATGAATTTTGGAAGGACATAGTTCAACCCATAATAATATCCTAAATATTGATTTTTATCAAAATTATACTGCATATCTAATGTTCATCTTGCTAATTCATAAGTCACTGATTTTCATAGTGAAAACACATTTCTGAGTTTGACTATGCTAATTAATAAAGTTTCAACTGCTTCTTTATCTCACTAGCTTTGCAATCAATCAGCTACAAGGATACCCAACTGAGAGAGCCTAGTAGTAAGTTTCTGGCTTTTATACTGGGAAGTGAGAACCATAAAATTGGTTTCTTTTTCACAGTAGCTGTATTCCTCTTTATATTTCAGTATAATAGTGTGACACTATATGTATACCATCTTCAACTCTAAGAGCAGCCAATTATCCCAAAGAGAATCTACACTACTCAAGGATTAGTTATGGAGCAATGCTCAGAAGGCTACAAAAAATGGCTCTAGCTATTCATAAATGATCAGTGTCCTTACTGGAGCAACCTCATATAAGGTTTAGCCATATTTCATTATTTCCAGTGGTTTTCACTTCCAGAGGGACTGTGAGTTACCTCACACATCATTCTTGTAATAATTTCTTTTTCTGCTCAAACTAGGCAGAATTAGCTCCTTACACTCAAGTCACTTGACTGATAGTTACCCATCCTTGGATTTCCAGAAAACATCTATAGTACTGTGTATGTGGCATACTTAATTTTTAGAAAATATACATAGTGGCCTCTTCTCTCGCACAAGTAAATCACAGGTTGACCTCATGTAGATGCATTAGGCCTAAAGCAAAGAGGGGAGGAATTAGAGAATCATATCGTGTCAGAAGTAGAAGGGACTATAACAATCATCTACTGCAGATGAAGAAATAGAGTCCCGGAGAGAAAAGATTGCTAAGTCACACCTATTGTCATCGCTACTGCCAAAAAGATGCTGTAAAGTAACCCCTATAATTCATTCATTCCATAATTCTTAGACCCTAAGGATTATTTTTATTTATATTTAATCTCTAAAACCATTAAAGTCAGTCTGGAAGATGAATACAATGAGTTTTCTTAGTTGTTGGGGCTATAAGTTGGGAAAGAATATTTTCTTTCTATTTCACCATAACACAAGATGGTGGGGAAGAGGTGTTAGGAAAGGAAACACAATTGGGCCTAGAGACATGGTAGAGCCAAGGTGGGCTACCTGTACAACCTCTTACTTTGGCACGGACCCACCAGCCTGAGCAGTGATTCATCACAGGGTTACTTGGGTCTGTCTTGCTCTGTTCCATTTCTATCTCAAAAACAACTCAATTAGGCTTTAGGTCAGCATTTTGCGAAATGGAAGTACAAGCTTCCTGGCTGGGGAGCTGAGAAGGGAAAAAGACCCTTGTGCCTGAACCTGGCCATGTGTCTTCCCCAGTGGGGCCAGCCTAGCCGGGAGCAACACTGTTAATTTTATGAATATCATTTGGGATAATTCACTCCTCTTTGTTAGGCATTTAGCCATGCTTTAGGTGAACAGTGTGTGTGTGTGTGTATATGTGTGTGTGTTTTAAACCTAAACTGTTAAAAAAAAAAATACATGTCGTCCTTGGACAAAGCTTGCACAAAGCATGTTTCCAGAATAAGATGCATTTTCACAGAGAATTAGTCTTAAAATCCTTGTGAGCTTAAAAATAGACTAAAAACTATTTCCTAAGCCCCATTTCTTTGGAATTTAAAGTGCTTTTCATGAGTGGGTATTGATTGTGTAGGCAAAGGGGAAAAGAAGGAAGTTTAGCATAATTAAACAAATCAAAAAAAGAAAAATTTGGAGTGGCGAACCCACAATACAAAATATGGCTGATCTATTATAGAATTTCATTAACCAATGTCATCACAATAAATAAAGAACTAAGTAAATAAATAAATAAATAAATAATTTAACTATTTCTCATACAGTGGTTCTCAAAGTGTGCGCCAGGATGCACTGGTGTGCCCTACAAGATTTCCAGGTGTACCCTATGGTATTCCAGAGAAATATGTGCCTGTTGGGGGCCAAAAAATCAACAGGGTGTTTGGAGTTTAGATTTTTGGGGGACAGAGGCATGAGGAATTGGTTGTAAGCTGACAGTCTGCCCAACCCCCCACCTCACTTGTCTGATTAGGTTGCAAAAGGCTGTTAATCTGTGGTGCTGTATTGTTTACACTACCCCCCATGTTCCCCCTAGGCAAGTTTCTTCTATCCTTTGTTTGGTGTAAAGTTAAGATTTGAAAATGGCCTCACTTTGTTCTATAAATAAAGAAAAATGTGGTTTTGGGGGGGCATTTTGTTCTTGCCAGCAGCAATTACAGGACCTTCCCGATCCCATACTTTCTTAATTCCGCACTGTTCCCACTTGGGACCTGGAATTACTAGCTGCGCTGGTTTGCAGCATGTGCCCAGATATAAAAATAAATATAGTTACTCTATTATAGCATTTCATTATGGAAATACCACTTTTTTTGTTAACACATCTTTATTATATTTATTATTAATACATCATTATAATATTTTTAGATAAATATACCCAAATAAAATGAATAGATTTCTCAAAAAGAAACATGATATTGAAGAATCCGATTGTGGAAGTGAGCAAAAGTTGAGTGCAAGTAAGAAAGCAAAATCACAGCCTACTCGCAGATATAATGAAAGTTATTTGAGCTTTGGTTTCATTTGGACCAGAAGTGAAGATCATCCTTTACCACTATGTTTAGTATGTGGATGTAAAATAGCAAATGAATCATTGCTTCCTAGTGAATTGAGTCAACATTTTAAAACTATACATTCTAATTTACAAGATAAATTTGTAAGTTTTTTCAAGAAATTGAACAGCAAACAAAAGCGGTAAATTCTTTTAAAAGTATAATGACTGTTTCTGATAAAGCTCAAATTGCTTCTTATCAAGTCTCAGAACTGATAGCAAAGTATATGAAAGCTCGTACTTTAGGTGAGTCACTTATTTTCCCTGCATGCAAAACAATGGCCATGACAGTGCTAGGAAATGAAGCAGCAATGAAAATAAGCAAGATTCCTCTGTCCAACGATACAGTTCACAGGCATATTATAGAAATGTCTTCTGATATAGAGAAAAATGTATGCAGTAATAAGCTTCAGTATTCAAATTTTGCATTGCAAATTGATGAGTCAACAGACATTACCAACACGGCACAACTCCTAGCATTTGTTCGTTTTATTAATGAAGATCAAAGAGTAAATTAGTTTCTTTGTTGCAAAGAATTAGGTGTGTCTACAGAAGGTGAAGACGTTTCTAACATTTTGGATAACTATCTTGATAAACGGCAGTTAACATGGAAGTCGTGAGCAGGCATTTGTACAGATGGTGCCCCTTCCGTGGTAGGCTGTGTTAACTGTCTTACATCTTTTGTAAAAAAACAAAATGAGAATGTTATCATAACTCACTGCTTTCTTCATAGGGAGGCCTTGATGGCAAAAACGTTGGGAGAAAAATTAAGAGATGTTTTAGATCAAGTTGTTCAGATGGTAAACTTTATTAAAATAAGACCTGTCAAATCGCATTTATTCAAAAAGTTTTGTATCGATATGGATTCACAACACAGACAGCTGCTTTTACACACTGAGATGACGTGGTTGTCAAGGGGAAAAGTACTTACTTACCCGTGTACAGGAGCTACAACAAAAACTTCTTGCGTTTTTTTAAGAGATGAAACAGTTACATTTTTGTAACTTCCTTTGGTGCAAATTTTGGATTGCCAGGTTACAGTATTTGGTCAATATATTTCAGCAGCTCAATATTTTGAATACTAGCATGCAAGGGAAAGAAAAAAATATTCTCACATCCACTGACAAAATGAAAGCATTTCAGAGAAAACTACAGATTTGAAAAAGAAAAGCTATAAGAAGGTAATTTGGAAATGTTTCCATCAATAAATAACACTTGCATAAATGAAACACTTCCAATAATAGTTGAACATTTAATAAGTTTAGAAGAAAAATTGGGTTCTTATTTTCCATCACTTAACAATGAATAATATGATTGGATTAGAAACGCATTCATGGAAGCTTTAAGTGATTTGGGTTTAACATTAACTGAAGAAGAAGAACTGACAGCTATATCCACTGATCGTGGATTGGTGATTAAACATAAGGAATTGTCTCTTGAAGCCTTTTGGATTTCTATAAAAGAAGAATATGTGGCAATATCTTAAAAAGCTTTGAACATTTTACTACAATTTTAAACATCCTATTTATGTGAATTAGAATTTTCTACCCTCAACACAATTAAGAGTAAAAAGAGAGGAATTCTTCAATGTATTGACGAGAAAATGAGAGTTTGCCTTTCAAATAGATGTCCAAACATTGAAGAAATCACTAGGACACATCAGGCTCATGTTTCTCATAAACACAAGCATGAAAAAACTTAATACATTCACGCCAGGACTTGCCGAACTTACTAAATCTTACTAAGAATGTATCTATATATATATAAAGATAACTTGTCGCTTTTTTTATTTTTTAAACCTTTTTTATGAATTCTAAAAAGCATAACTCAATAAATGTAACAAAAGTGTTTTTTTAATGTCAGAATAAATTTAGTTTTATATTTGTTTCATTTAATTACCATAAAAGCACGCTTAGACTTTACAATTTTTTTCTTTAATATTTGACTTAATTATTATAACATATTTCTCAGAAATTTGTATGTAGTCCACCTACAATTATTTGTAGGATTTTAAATATGCTCGACTTCAAAAAGTTTGAGAACCACTGGGTTAAGATTTATTCATGTTGAGCCTGACCAGGCGGTGGTGCAGTGAATAGAGCACTGGTCTGGGATGCAGAGGACCCAGGTTCAAAACCCCAAGGTCGCCAGCTTGAGCATGGGCTCATCTGGCTTGAGCAAAATAAACAAGCTCACCAGCTTGGACCCAAGGTCACTGTCTCGAGCAAGGGGTTACTTGGTCTGCTGAAGGCCCGCAGTCAAGGCACATGTGAGAAAGCAATCAAGGTGTTGCAAGGAAAACCTGATGATCGATGCTTCTCATCTCTCTCCATTCCTGTCTGTCTGTCCCTATCTATCCCTCTCTCTGACTCTCTCCCTCTCTGTCCCTGAAAAAAAAAAGATTTATTTATGTTGATAATAAAGCTTATCCTGCTCATTCATTCATTCATTCATTCATCCATTTATACTTTCATTCACAAAAGTTGACTGTGTGTCTATCAGATTCAAAGCATTGTGCTTAGAGAAATATACAGAAAGGTACCTGGAGCATTTAAGAGCAGGATATTGGCCTGACCAGGTAGTCGCACAGTGGATAGAGCATCGGACTAGGAAACAGAGAACCCAGGTTTGAAACCCCGAGGTCTCTGGCTTGAGTGCAGGCTCATCCTGCTTGACAGCGGGCTCACCAGCTTGAGTGCGGGGTTGCTGGCTTGAGTGATGGGGTCACAGACAAGATCCCAGGTCGCTTGCTTGAGTCCAAAGGTCGCTGGCTTGGCCTTGTTCTGCTGGAGCCCCTCTCCCCTCAAGGCACATATGAGAAAGCAATCAATGAACAACAAAGGTGCCACAACAAAGGATTGATGCTTCCCATCTCTCTCCCTTTCTGTCTCTCTGTCCTTGTCACTCTCTCTGTCTCTTGTTCTGTGTCTCTGTCCCATACACACACACACACACACACACACACACACACACACACACGCAGGATATTGATACACATGCAAATTGAAGGTACTATAATTTGAGTTTCTAAGATTTGAAAGCCTAGGAAAAACTGCCATTAAAAGTGATGTGTAAAACAACCCACAGTAAATTTCAGCAACCATGAAACCTCAATCCATTACGCACACCTCAGGAAAAAGTTAATCACTGGCTGTGGTTAATTGCTTTTCTGGCTCTGTAGTATTACCTTTACATAGAAGGCAAGAGAAGGCAAAAAGAAGTTGAAAGTACAATCCTTCCATAATGCACTAGGAATAATCAAAAACACAGATGTTCCTCCTTAGAATCCTTGTGACTGAACACTTCTTGCCCAGATCCTAAAAGAGCTTAGTGGAAGCAAAAATGGACGCTGTGAATGATAACATTAAGTAGTCTTTCTTTTGCAGCCAAAGGTTCAAGCCTTTCTGAAAAGTCTTTTAAGTCTCTACTTAGACAACACCTCTTCAAAAAAACCTTCTGTGACCTCCCAACCTCTAGCCCCACATACACAACCAGGCCAGTCCAGGTCCCCTCTCAGCACTCATTCCTCACAGCTCAGTCCTCAGTATAGGCACTGTGTCTGTGGGTCCCACTTCTCCCAGGCCTGGTGGATATATGTCAGGTCTTTGGCACATAATAAATGATTCTAATACATAGGTTATAAAATTCTCACAGTGCATTTAAGGAAAAACATAAAAAGAAAATAGTTTATGTGTACATCTAAATAATCAAGATTATATTAAGGGCAGTTTAGATTTGTAAACAGAAAACAATCTAGCATATAGTAGAAGATAAACAATGACCTATCTCACAGGGTATATGTAACATGTCATGTCTTCCAAATTACTAAAAGAGAGGTAATTATCCAAAAGGTAACTCAACTCTAACCACTAAAGATTTGGGATCCGTTTATAGTTATTAGTGGGGAGCAATTCAAAGCAGGATGTTAATACATACACACACACACACACACACACACACACACACACACACACAGATGGCGCCATGACATGAGGTACTGAAATCTTGAACCAATTAAAGCTTTAGTTGTTGGAGCTCACTCTTCAAACTCTGCAAGATTAAAACAGGTAGAGAATATGCAAGGTTCAAAGCAAGTAAAATTTAGACATGTTAATCTGAAACATTAACTGGTTTAAGTAATTATCTTGCTTTACAGTAATTAGGTATTAGTGGGAAGCAATTCATGTAGATTATTATAATAGCACAGCTACAGTATATTGTCCTTCCCCCACTCTGGCTTAAAGCATTTCCAGTATCTCAGTGTTTCTGCTCTGAGGTGTTTAGTGAGGCCTACCACACATACACGTAAGCACAGGCACCAAAAGACACAACCCTGTGCACCTGGCCCTGGTCCTCTCTGTTACTATTTGGGCAGTGCTCCCCACACTCTCTCCCCTTTCCACCTCCCTCTTATTCCCCTTCTCCAGGAAAGGACTCAAGTTAGGTGAGCCTGAAATGTATATAGTTCGAAGGGTCTCATTTAAGAAAGGTAAAATTATAAATCCAAAATTAAGCAAAAATGAATGTTTCTTTAAAATAAGAGAAGTCACAACAGACTAAAAAATACTTTAAGTAACAAATGCCACAACCATCATAAAATACTCCCCCAAAAGATATTTGTATTATACACGTAAAACTTTTCCACAGTTTTATGGATACATTCTCTGGCTCTATACATTTTGTTCCTCTCTCATTACACACATGCATCCAGTGTCAGAGACCATAGGGCACACATGTTATGATACAGCCTCTAACCCTACACCTTCACGTTAGGATGCCAGGTAGGCAATAGAATTACTCATGGGAAGGCATTCCAATGCCAGGGTGGCTAGCGATTGCTTCAATGTATTAAAAGTGACTGTGAAGCCATTTAGAAAACATGTCACAACCTATCGCAGTAACTTTCCAATATGTGACAATCCTCACTTTAAGGAAATATTCATTATTTCCAAAGACTGCTATGGCTCCATATTCTTTGTGAAATTAATAAGATTGACACCTTTACAATCTCAGTAAGAAAAATTAACAGACATTCTTCTCTTCAAGCTAACTTGTACTTTTTTTAGCCCCTTCACCATCTGTGTGGCTCCTGAACAACACTGGGCGCTCCCCGAGGCCGTTCCGTGTGGGCCGAACAACCAAACATCTGTCTGCACAGGAACTCATCAGGGCTGGGCCAACAGATTGTTCCACAGTTCCTAGAAACCTGGGAGGCCAGGTAGTCTCTAGTTTCATAGAACCTACTTAAGAATCAAAGTGCTTATCGCCTCCTAGGCTGGTAAACCTGAAGGAAGAGTGCACTGTTCTTTATGCCCTTACTCCCCTTTCTTGATCATTTCCCCACCTCCACTCCTGGGCTCAGGCTGAGCTCTCAGCATCTCCTTTCTCCATCTGCTTGCTCCTCTACCCTCAATTTCCTAGCATGTCAACTTTCCAGCTCTTTCCTGCTGGATCAGCTCGTCACAAAGACTCTTTTCTTTATGAGGCTGCCGGACAATATCTCAAGGTTCCCCAAAAGAGGGCTACAGAGACACAGGAAAGTCAGAAGAAATGCTCACTCTCACCAGTCAGCAGGGAATAGTGTTTGGGACTAGAGTGGCCAAGGAACAGGGAGAAAAGAGAATGTTTCAACTTTCCTGGAAAGCACACTAATATAAATGAAGAGTCTTTAAAACATTTTCATTTTATGACCTATTTTACTTCTCTTATCCTAAAGAGATCAAAGGAGATTCAAACAAAGTGTGAGTGAAAAAGTAATCCGGACAGAGGAGAGGGGGCTGCAGGAGTTCTGATGTTTGTGGCTCTAAGTAACAGAAAACAAATTGGCTTAAATAATAAGCACATAAGAAATAAAATCTGAAGATTCAAGGGCCTTTAGGATTGGTTTGACATAGAGGTTCTGTCCATCTCTCAGCTCTTCCTTCTCCGACATTGGTCATATGCTGGATGTGGCTCCCCTAGCGGTTAACACCACCAAGCAGCAAATAAAGCAGCAATCCACTGGGGAACAATTATTTTCTTCATTTTCTGTTGCATGAGGTTTTAGAACTTTTTCTACATATTTCTGCATCACTTATTCCAAATATGAAATCTGTTTTTTGGTGAATGCTCTAGTTTGTATGCAATTTTAATTTCTTTTTGTTACAGTTAATGGCATGCATTGGTTTTTTAATTGGAGTTAAAGGGCAATGACTCTTGGATTGAACAGAACCACAAGGTAATTAATGTTTTACAAACATTACTTTTACATAATTATAGTTGTTTTTAAATGTAAAAAATTGTTATCTGATAAAAACACCTTTTTATTTTGTTTTAAGATTGAATCATGGCTTCTTCAAGAAGGTGTAAATGTAAGAGTAGTCCTGACACCTTCTGTTCTATATGTGGCTGTTACACACTTCAACATCAAAGGCGCAATGTTTCATCATTTGTGACACGGGCATTTATTGCCTATTTTCAAGTTCCCCTTGGCGATCAAGACAAGAATTGGGCTCCTCATACTGTGTGTCATGATTGTGAAGAAATGCTTCGTGACTGGACAAAGGAAAATGCAAAGGAATGCCTTTTGGTATTCCCATGGTTTGGCGTGAACCTAAGGACCACAGAAGTGACTGTTATTTCTGTCTGATCCATACAAAAAGCATCGGCAAGAAAAAATGGCGTATGATTGCATATCCTAATATTCCTTCAGCAATATGACCTATCCCACACTCTGAGACACTCCGGTTCCAGTTTTCAATGGTTTTATTTCTTCTAAGGATGAAGGAAGTGAACATGGTGATCAAGTGTATTTTGATAAGATGCATAAGAAAATGGTTGTAGAATGTGAATGGTCTTCTTCTGATGCCAAGCAGTCATTAACCCCTCAGCAGTTTAGCCAACCCGAATTGAATGACTTAGTAAGAGATTTGGGCCTATCAAAGAAAGCAGCTGAGTTATTAGCCTCCAGGCTTCAAGAAAAGAATGTACTTCACCGGTCAGCTAAAGTGTCCCATTTCAAGAAGCGTGAACAAATTTTTGTGGACTTTTTCTCCAAAGACAAACACTTCGTTTACTGTCATGATATTAGCAGTCTTCTCAGCCGGCCAGGTGTTACCATTTACAGTCCAACAGAATGGTGGCTATTTCTTGACAGCTCTAAACGAAATCTGAAATGCGTTCTCCTACACAATGGTAATTTTTATGCAGTGGTTCCAATTGGTTATTCAACTCATCTGTGAGAAGATTATAATGACATAAAAATTATCCTCAACTTACTGAAGTATGAGGAGCATAACTGAATCATTTGTGTGGATCTTAAAATGGTAAGTTTCCTGCTAGGACAACAGAGAGGTTTCACAAAGTATCCTCGCTTTCTGTGTTTGTGGGACAGCCAAGCTCGGGAGAAACACTGGACACAGAAGGAGTGGCCAAAACGTGAAGCTCTGGATGTAGTGATGCAAAATATTGTGAATGAATTTAATCAAGACAGGATCATTTCCCCCCACTTCACATCAAACTTGGCTTAATGAAGCATTTTGTTCAGGCTTTGAATAGAGAAAGTGAATGCTTTCAACATATTATTTCTGCTTTTCATGCCTTGTCTTTCAAGAAGATAAAAGTAGGTGTATTCAATGGACCTCAAATTATTATATTTTCACAAAGATGATGCCCAAGAAGACATTCTACTTCATTATGTGTTAAGACTCACTTCCTAAACAGTCACCTTGATAAGTTTCCCGAAAATCTTGGAGCTGTTAGTGATAAGCAGGGAGGACACTTTCATCAAGATCTGAAAACGATGGAAGAGCATTATCAGGGGCGATGGGACAGAAATATGATGGCAGACTACTGCTGGAGTATCAAACAAGATTGTCCTCAACAAGTACACAAACACAAGAACTACAAACGCAGATTTTTTGCCTGAATAGAATTTAAATAAGTTTTGCACAAATTTTATGATTAAAATAAATGTTTTAATATGTTCTATTTCGAAACTTCAGAGGTTCCCAAACTACGGCCCAAATTGCGGCCACCTGAGGCCATTTATCCAGCCCCTGCCGCACTTCTGGAAGGGGTACCTCTTTCACTGGTGGTCAGTGTATGGAGTACTGTATGTGGCAGCCCTCCAACAGTCTGAGGGACAGTGAACTGGCCCCCTGTGTAAAAAGTTTGGGGACCCCTGATGTAGACAAATTCTGATGCAATCATATCTTTTAGTGTATTAGTGTATTTACTGCATTATATAAATTATTATATTTTCACAAAGATGATTCCCAAGAAGACATTCTACTTCATTATGTTAAACTAAATGTTGAAAATTTTACAATAAGATGAAAATCGAAAATCTTGAATTGAAAATAAAACTGTAGCTTACAGAGAAAAACTAATGTTATATTTGAGATCAGCACACTCGAATTACTTAAGAACAAGTGTTTTTGTGGATGCAACAAAAATTTTGTTCCCCAGTGATCAGCATTCTTGTTCATGTCCAAAGGAAGATGGAGAAAGGACGATTTCACAGGGCTCTTTCTTAAAAGTAAGAGAGGACTTTTCCCAGAAGCTTTCAGCAAACCTCTCATTGGCCAGAATTGGGTCACATGGTAGTTACATTTAAACCAATTATCCCACCCCTTCCCACAGAGGTCAATTCCCCAAGTGTACTGCTTTAATTCTGTAGGGAGGGGGGCAATGTTTGGGACTGAATCGCCTCATCCACCCCTAAAATCTGTTGGCAATTTCCCTCTAGTTCTGACCATGAAGATACCTGAACTAAAACAACTTTGAACCATGATCTAGGGAAAAAAGTCAGAGGGAATGAATTTATGACCTCATCATTTTAGAGATGGTGTGATTTCAGTCTATTCTAAAATACAGTGACTTTTGGTTGCTCCTCATTTCTAAAAAATTATCCACTAATTTCCAACATGTTAAAATCCCTACATACAATCACAGCCCAACTTGATGCTTTTTGCTAGACCAACTTTTTTCTCAATTTTCTTGCTCTTCTTAATCACATGCAAACTTTTTAGAATTTTATTTATTGGCCCTGGCTGGTGGCTCAGTGGATAGAGCATTGGCCAGGTGTATGGACATCCTGGGTTTGATTCCTGGTCAGAGCACACAGGAGAAGTGACCATCTGCTTCTCCCCACTTCCCTTTCCCCCTTCTTTCCCTCTTTCCCTCTTTCCCTCTTTCCCTCCTGCAGCCAGTGGCTGGATTGGTTGGAGCATGGCCCCAGGTGCTGAGGATAGCTCTGCTGGAGTGTATCAGCCTAAGGTGCTAAAAATAACTTGGTAATTGAGCATCAGCCCCAGACCAGTGTGCCAGGTAGATCCTGGTCGGGGAACATACAGGAGTCTGTCTCACTATCTCCCCTCATCTCACCTTAAAAAAGATTTATTGATTTTACAAAGAGAGGAGGGGAAATCAAGAGATATAAACTCATAGTTGCTTCACTTGAGTTATTCATTGCTTGTTGTATGTGACTTGACGCGGCAGCAAATCCAAGGTTTCAAACTGGCGACATCAGTGTTCCAGCTCAACTCTCTTTCCACGGCACCACCATAGGCCAGGCTTACATGCAATTTTTAAACTAGCTGTCACTGACTGTCCCCTCCTTCTATTTACTGGCAATGTTCTTAGGTCAATCCCATATCCAGTTAGGGGAACTTGGAAAAAGGAAATCCTATAGTGAAATGCCATATGCCTTACAATTTTATTTTAAATAAGTAATTCTCAAAGATGACAGCTTGGCAAGGAGAGCACTGGACCCTCTCCATGGAAGGCCAATTACCTGGGTCCATGTTAGATTACTGGCCTGAAATCCCAGCACTTTTATGTTAAGGGTATACACACACACGCACACACACACTCACACACACACACACACACACACACACACAGGACAGTATCCTCACCAACAAAGGTGTAGGTTTACTTCCTCTTTTTTCCATTCCTGCTTCTCACAAAGCTTTCCTCAGAAGGTGAAGGGGGAGGCCTTGGCACCTGCGGACTCAGCACATTGTCTCTCAATCCTTAGGTTTCTAGGGAATCTTTTCAGCACACACTGATCAGCAGCAATGCAGATGAGTTCCTAGCAGTTGCCCAAACACCCCTCCACTGCGATCCTTCTTTTCCACCAGAACAACTGGCATACTATGGCTTGGGAGAGGCCTTTGTGTTTGAGATAACTCCTGTAACTGTCGGCTTTCTCTGACAAGAAAGCTCTTCCCTGCCGCTGCCGCCATATAGGTCACCTTCCTATTTGTAAAGCATATAGGTTAATTTTTTCTCCTTCTTTTGTTGAAAGTTCTAAAAGAAAATTCCAGTGGAATTCCTACAGTCGCTTAGTCATGAAAGGGATGGTCCAGTGAGCTTCTACCCCATCCACGGGGTCTAAGCTAAAGGGACGATCTTTTTATAAAAGGAGAGATGTACTCTGTTTTTGTGGACCTCGGCTGACCTGTATATGAAATTAGCAAGTGTTCCAAAGGCATTGGGGGACGTAAGCTGGCCATTCCTTAGATAACTGTTCCTCAGTACCTAGTAGCAAGAGGCAAAAAAATATCACCTTTCAAGGAGCACACAGAACGCTAGGGAAGGAGAAGAAAGGGGGAGGACATGCATGGCTGCTGACTCTGGAATCTTCAGATCTGTTTGGGTGAGTCATTAACTATGAGTTCTACAACAGGAATCTGATCTGACTAATCATCTGACAGAGGCTTTTATTTCTGTCTTTCAACATGCAAAATCTCTGCGATTGTCAGGTTTAGTTATTAAGCAACAAACAAATATTTGTCTTAGGAACATTCTCGTCATCTTCTAGAAGTACTTGATGTATATTAAGTAACTGGAAAACTCACTCCGTAATACAGATACACACACACACACACATGCACCTTGTCACACAACACTCCCACACAAGAAAAGTGAAATTGCTGTTTGATGAATGTAAAGTCGTGGGTGTTTCCAACAATCAGTAGTCCTGCCAGGTGTGAGTGCTGAGAAGGAAGGTGAACCCCAGGGCTTTTCCAGCCTGTGGCTATCCTTGTTTTATGAAGAAGCTACTACCTGTGCCCTGTGTCTCAGGGCCATGGGTCCACAGCAGGGGAAGTGTGGCTGCTGGACCTCTCAGTCCAAAGAGATGAATGGAATTCCAGGCAGCTAGAGTCATGCTGGCTTGGGACAGTGGCTTGGAAACCAAACTTCCAATGACAGAAGCTTTTAAGTGGCAGCACTCATAGCAATTGGTGCACCCACAGAAATGTAACCCACACCTCTGTTTTAGGAGCTGAAAAATGAAAAACCGTTTAGTGAGGGGGGAAAAAAGGAAATAAAATAATGGGCAAAGTAACTATTACTGTTCTGTAAATAGTTTAAGACCCTGGAGCCAGATGGTTCTGCAAATCCTCCAACCAGGAGTCACGTTAAGAAGCACGAGTGGGCACAAAAACTGTTTTTCAAGACACAATTTTAATTCTGGCTTGAGGGAACTGGGTAGGAATAAGTTTCCTTAACTTTCCTGACTAGAAAGTTGTCCTTGCAGGTCCCCTTGATCAGAATACTTATACCGCCCCCATGCGGCAAACCGTGGAAGCGCTGTAGCAATCAGGAGAAGCGACTTGCGCGCGGACGTGGGCGGCAGGCCCTGCGGAATATGAGCCCCCACGGGCAGCGAGAGCGCGAGCTCCGCGCACCGCCCTGCCAGCCGGCACGACACCGCGCTCACCTCCCCTCGGGGGTCAGACGTAGGGCAGGCGAGGGCAGCAATACCGGGCGAACCCGGGCGCTGGTTCTGCCATCCCAGCAGGATGGATGGTTGAGCGCCAAACAAGTACATACGAGGGACCTTCTTTACCCACTGATTCTCATAGGTCCCGTTTACCCTGTCGGGTTTTTTTTTTTCCTACTTTTTTTACACGCTGGTCTCCAAGTGTGCGCCTCTTAGCAATGTCCCAGCCATTCGAGGAGACGGGTTTGTCTGAAAGTGTCCTAAGGGTCTTGGGCGGGCGACCGTGGCTGGTCGGGATACTCACACCGAACGCGTCGGCCCGCGGGGCCCAAGAGCCAAAGTACAGAGCCCGAGCGCGACAAGGCCGCGTGGGCGGGCACCTCATTTTCTGAGAAGTTTCAGGGTTCTTCAGAACCAACCCGCGCCTCCCCCTTCACTTTCTAGCTGAAAAGTTATGCGGCAAGAGGCTGGGGGCGGAGAGAGGAACCCAGACTGCCCCCCTCCCGCTTCCTGCCCGGCCGCCTCCCATTGGCCAGAGCAATGCCCAGGAATGCGAAGCGCCGCTTTAAAGGCGCGTGGCTCCGCCGCCTCGCCAGCCACTGCATCCCAGCCGGCCGGGGAGTCCGGACTCCGCGAGCTCTCCCCGCGCAGCCTCCGCTCCGACCGCCGCCTGCTCGGGCGCACCGCGCTCTCCAGCACTTGGCGCCCGTCGCTGCGCCCTCGCCGCCACTCCGGGCCGCTGCGCCCCTGTGCACACAGGTAAGGGGGTCTGCGGACAGCCGCCGAGGACCGACGCTGCCCCGGCCATCCACCTTGGGCTCTGAGACTCCATTCCCTCAGGGACTTTGGACCTCCATCCTGTCTGTCCCAGCTTCTCGTAGAACAGCTCCAGAGCAATCTTCTCCAGCCTTGGGGTTCACAGACCACTCCTCAGGGTGCCCTAACCCCCCCCCCTCAAATCTGTCAGCCCTCTAGAGAAGAGCACCTCCCCATACCCTTCCGGTACCCCAAACTATATCTCCTGGTCCTGCTGTTACCCGCAACTTCCCAAGGAAACCCCCAGACTATTAATCTTTGCCCTCCCCAAACACACTTGAAAACCACAATCTCCTGCCTTCAACTCTCCTATCCTTCCTGATGCCCTCTCCAACGAAAATTTTGTTCTCCCTTATTCAGTAAACGTGGGCCAAGGGGGTGATACCCAGGGACCTGACCCCATGCCCAGCCCCCAGTTTTGCCCACTCTCCCTGCCTCACCACCTCTGACCCTGGGCTCTTATTTCCTGCTGCAGGCTCCTTGCTGGGCACAAACAGCTCCATCATGGGGCTGGCCTGGGGACTTGGTGTCCTGTTCCTGTTGCATGTGTGTGGCTCCAGCCGCATTCCAGGTAAGTCTCTATAATACCTTTGAGTGGGGATGGAAGATGGGGAGGTGCTGGTTACCCCAGGTGCTCCTGCCTTCCAGCTCTCCTCTCCTGTTTCTCCCTAATCCCTGACTGAAGGTCAGGGTGCAAGTCCCTCTTCCATGGTGTTTCATCAGTTCTCTGTGGTTTTCACCCTGTCCCTCTGGTCGCAGCCCTCAGAGCTGAATCCTCCCACCCCTACCCCTGCCCCCTGTCTAGAAAGCTCACAGTGTGTCCTGCTCCTGTCTAACAGAGTCCGGTGGAGACAACAGCGTGTTCGACATCTTTGAACTAACCGGGGCTGCTCGCAAGGGTTCTGGGCGCCGACTGGTGAAGGGTCCTGACCCTTCTAGCCCAGCCTTCCGCATCGAAGATGCCAACCTGATACCCCCTGTGCCGGATGACAAGTTCCAAGACCTAGTGGATGCTGTGCGGGCAGAGAAAGGTTTCCTCCTCCTGGCCTCTCTGAGGCAAATGAAGAAGACCCGAGGCACACTGCTGGCAGTAGAGCGGAAAGACCACTCTGGCCAGATCTTCAGCATAGTCTCCAATGGCAAAGCGGGCACCCTGGACCTGAGCCTGACCGTGCAAGGGAAGCAGCATGTGGTGTCAGTGGAAGAAGCACTCTTGGCCACCGGCCAGTGGAAGAGCATCACCCTGTTTGTGCAGGAGGACAGGGCCCAGCTGTACATCGACTGTGATAAGATGGAGAATGCTGAGCTAGACGTCCCCATCCAAAGGATCTTCACCAGGGACCTGGCCAGCATCGCCAGGCTCCGCATCGCAAAAGGAGGTGTCAATGACAATTTTCAGGCAAGGCCTCTTTTTCAATTCTTGGTCTATGGAGTCTTCTGCCAGCAAGCTAATCTGTCAGGATGGCTATAGCAGGAGAGGCAGGGGTTCCAGTAAAGAAAATACTAAAACCACTTTTTTAAACTTTAGGGAGCAACAGAATCAATTAGAAGTCTTGTCAAAACTCAAAACACATACTGCTGCACCTACCTCCCAAAGTTTCAGATTCAGTAGTTCTGAGCTGGGGCCTGATAACTTGCATTTGTAACAAATTCCAGGTGAAGTTGATGTGGGTGGGGGTGTTCTGGGGACCACACTTTGAAAACCACTCAAGGAAACAAATGGTTTTCCTATAGCAGCCTGTTCAAGCTTTAGGTACTCCTTATACTCTTCTCAAGAAAATAACTTATTTCAAATGCATTCAGCCAAGTGTAGCATTGCTTGAAATGGATACTTTCTCAAGCAGAATAAATACCACTGTGCTATCTGATCCCTCATGGGGATGTAACTGGTCTCAAATAAAAGGTTAAAGTAGTAGTGATTTGTTTCTGCAGCCTCTTCCTTGCTTAAACTTCTAGGTCTTTGCAACCGTGGCTTTGAAACTCCCACATTTAACTCTTTGACTCTGAAGAGCGTCCTATCCCCCAGCTGTAGTATCAGCTTCCATTTCCTGTATACCCAAGTAAGCTGATAACGCAATTCTTTGAAAACGACTGAAGACTTGGCAGAAGACACAATTTGAAGTTTTTTAGCAGTTTTTGTTGGTGTGTTACTTTGACATGATGATCTAAAAAGGGAGTTCTTTCAAACTTCTAGGACATCTGTTGCGTGCTTTTTCCTCACATAAACGGCCAGTCTCTCCCTGCCACTTACCCCCAGCACTGTGCAAGTAACATGTCTTCTCTGCCCACAGGGGGTGCTGCAAAGTGTGAGATTTGTCTTTGGAACCACACCAGAAGACATCCTCAGGAACAAAGGCTGCTCCAGCTGTGAGTACCCTTCTGTTTTTAGGGCGTATGGGGAGATTGGGGGAACTCCACCCAAAACAAGCTGAGAAATTTAAGCAATGTTGGTTGTGTATATATAGAGGACCCTGGGTCACTCAGGTCAGAGGTATATAAAAGTGACCTGAAAGGCTATTCCATACACACACACATCATCTCCATCTGCATGCCTTACCCCAAATAAAATGTCTTTTATAACTAGGAACCCTAGGGGCTGGCTAGTGAGAGCACCTTCTGTTACTTTTCTCATGGTGTGTGTTTCTTGGCAGCTACCAGTGCCGTCCTCACCCTGGACAACAACGTGGTGAATGGTTCCAGCCCTGCCATCCGCACCAACTATGTTGGCCATAAGACGAAGGATCTGCAGGCCATCTGCGGCATCTCTTGTGAGGAGCTGTCTAGCATGGTGCTGGAGCTCAGGGGCCTGCGCACCATTGTGACCACGCTTCAGAACAGCATCCGCAAAGTGGTCAGTGGCCTCCACTCCCCGCCTTGAGCATAAGCCTTTAGAATGATCAGGAATGACTGAATAGGAAGTTGGACACTAATGACCTTTCTCCCCCTTTTAGACTGAAGAGAACAAAGAGCTGGCCATTGAGCTGAGGAGGCCTCCCCTCTGCTACCACAACGGAGTTCAGTACAGGAATAATGAGGAATGGACGGTCGATAGCTGCACTGAGTGTCGCTGTCAGGTAAGGGATCTTTACAAACTGAAGTACAACTTGATGGCTTGTGTTCAAAGCTGCGGTCCCTGGGGAAATACCCAGGTGGCCACACAAGCTCTTTTTATGTTCCATGGCCTGATACCAAAGTGTGTGCGTGTGCGGGGGGGAGTGGGGGAGTTAAGATGCATTTATGATATCTATAAAATCTTTAAACTCTCAGGAAGTTTTTCAAAGTTATAATTATACCCCAGACTAAGTATCTAAAAGAACAAATCTAAGATACCAAAATAATTTACCTTCTTTATTTCAAATACTAAGTGTTGAATTCCAGGTAAATGACACCTGGTTGGAACAGCCCTTTCTCGAAACCCCATGCCCACCTCTGATTTGGATTCAGCTATGACAAGGAGGCCCTTTTACTATGGTATTGACAGTTCAGATAGCTCAGCCTGACACTGTCAGGATGGAGCTGTCTGCTTAGCTCAGGGCACTGCCTGCGGCGTGTGCCGCTTAGGCTTGCCCCATGTCACTGCCAGTGAGTTGGGGGGTTTAGCTGGCTCATTAAGCAAAGTCAAGCTTAAATACAAATCGTAGGTTTGGGACTTCGGAGCCATCTTTACTAAATTTCCATTCTTTTCCAGTATACAAGCCAGATCTATACATCAGGGAAAATATGCTCATTGATCTTCTTTTCTCCATAGAGAGATAATTTTTTTAAAATTTGAAAGTACCAGCTGAGTTTTATGAGTTCAATTTCAGATGCAGATGAATAGATTTGACCCATGATAGTTGATGATTCCCACTGAATAAGTTCTTCATGTGGTAACTTCTACCATTGACCAAGTAGTGATTAAGAAAAAGCTGTCCAAGGAATGGAATGACAACTAACTAGCACTAGAACTGTATCTACAATACTGGTGACTGAAAATAAGACAGACCTTCTCTTCCAATCATTCCAATAGAGCATTTGTAACCCTGACCCTTCATCTTGCAACTGAAATGTTATAATATGTAAGGCTCTGCTTGCAATATGTTTAATAACCCATTTCTTCCTCCCTCTTGCCCTGCAGAACTCAGTTACCATCTGCAAAAAAGTGTCCTGCCCTATTATGCCCTGTTCCAACGCCACAGTTCCTGATGGAGAATGCTGCCCACGGTGTTGGCGTAAGTTCCTAAAACTGCATAACTATTCTTTAGTGACATGATCAATTCCACGTAAACACTGGACAGCTGAGCACAACACTGGAACCCACCACCATTTCCATCATATGTTTTCATTCAGTGTTTTGCTCTAGCATGTGGTTAACCAGTGGCTTGATCACTGTATAGATCCAAAACTCCATTATGACTGAATCTCTGAATTATAGTATATGCAATAATAATCTTGATATAGTTTCTTGATTCTGATTGTATGCTTTGAGGAAAAGATAGATGAATTGGTAGCAGCAATAACTCTGAAGTTCACTCTTTCTAGAATTTGAACTTAACAGTTTCGAGTTAAGAAAAATCTGCTCACCAGAAAAGTTGATGGGCTATATAGTGCAAGTGTTGGACTTAAATGGACCTAGAAGTTCTACCCAACTTATCTGCAGGAATAGGAGGCCTAAAAGAATAATAGCAGTTGGAGTTTTAGGGCACTGAAGGAAATGAAGACTATATTGCTCCGTGGCAGCCTATCCCTGGTTTTTGTTGCCAGTATAAATTACTGTGCTGAGACAATATTGATTGTAATAGGTACAAGTCATAAAAATGATTCATCACAACTAAGATAAGGGAAACAGGAAAGTAGCACTCGCCCTGTACACGCCCCTGCACCCACACACTGGTCACAGCTCAGGGTAACCAGTCCCATTCAGGGATCACATTTGCAATCTTGGCACTAGGATAATCACTTGTATGCCTATTTCTATTCAGCATTCGCTTCTGGTGTGGGTTAAAGAGAACAAAGCTAGCTGGAGACTAGTGGAGTTCTTTAACTTGAATCAGAAATTGCTAGGGAAACTTCCAACTGATGGCAAGAGAAAACATTCTCTAGCCTGTGTCTGCTACTACTAGGTGTGATTGTAGTCATGATGCCTAGGCAGCTGGTAAACAAATACATTGTCCTATTATAAAAATGTGTTCAGAGAAGGCCCCAAATGTTAAGGTAAGAGGAGCAACACACTGATTAACCTCATGAGCCCAGAGCCAACAGCACCTGAGCTGCCTTCAAGCTTACTTTTCAAACACATGGTCTGTGGCTCCCCTAAAAATAAAAAGTGACTCCTATAAGCTGCCTGAAACTGGTATTCTTGGAAGCCCAAGGTTGGAAATGCCTACCTACCAAGAGATCTTAGGTCAGGAAAGGGAAACTCATTTGAAATGTTGAGAAAGGAGAAAGGAGGTGACGATGAATAGGACACCAGCTGGGAGAAGGCAGAGCCGGCCTGACCCAGGCACAACGTCCATTGCCGGATGCGGTGCCTGTAGTGACCTGGGTGGGATAAACCCTTTGGCTGTCGGCCTAAGAAACATGGTTTTTCACCCTCTGGGCAAGGAAGACAATCCTGACTAGTGCAGTCTAAAGAATAGTCTTAATGACCACACACTGAATGAGCCCGCTTCCCCTGCAGCCAGCGACTCTGCGGACGATGGCTGGTCCCCGTGGTCTGAGTGGACCTCCTGCTCTGCGACATGTGGCAACGGGATCCAGCAGCGCGGTCGCTCCTGCGACAGCCTCAACAGCCGGTGCGAGGGCTCCTCCGTCCAGACGCGGACCTGCCACGTGCAGGAGTGCGACAAGAGATGTAAGCAGCTCCACCACCTCAGGATGTGGGGCTGGCCTGGCCTGGTCACCACCACGTTCAGTTCCAAAGCATAGGGCTTCCGTGCACAGGTTCTCGAGTCATTGGATCAGAAGCCCGGTTCTACCATCTACCCGTACCCCCTTGAGACTCTGAGACTCTTTCCTCGTCTGCTAATTGGGGGTGATAACGGTTCTCAAAGAATTCTTTTGAGGAATTGAGCTAGATAATGCATTTAAAGCAGGTAGCACAGAGGTTGGCTCACGGTAAGCACCCTATAAAGATCAGCTTTGTACTTCAGTTAAACAGGATGGCGGCTGGAGCCACTGGTCCCCGTGGTCATCTTGTTCTGTGACATGTGGTGATGGTGTGATCACTAGGATCCGGCTCTGCAACTCTCCCAGCCCCCAGATGAATGGGAAACCGTGTGAAGGCGAAGCTCGGGAGACCAAAGCCTGCAAGAAAGACGCCTGCCCTGGTGAGTGTGAGCACGCTGCCCAGCTGAGAGCTGGGCCCCAAGCCTGCTCCGCCCGGCTGATGGCCTGGCATCTGACCCATCTGCTCAGTGGATCATGGAGGGGAAAAGGTTACTTTCTGGACAAACAAACAAAGTCCTACATACTCCGCAGTTTCTTTTAATCACAAACAGAAAACATTTCAAACTTGCCCTCTTCCCTTCATGTGTCAGGGTAGCAGCGGTTTCTTGAACAGACTTAGTCTTCTGTGATAGGTAGGGTGTTTGAGATGGACTTCAATGTCTGCATGTGGTTTGCTTTCTTACAGTCAATGGAGGCTGGGGTCCCTGGTCACCATGGGACATCTGTTCTGTCACCTGTGGAGGAGGGGTACAGAAACGTAGCCGACTCTGCAACAACCCCACCCCCCAGTTCGGAGGCAAGGACTGCGTTGGTGATGTGATGGAAAACCAGCTCTGCAACAAGCAGGACTGTCCCGTTGGTGAGCCATGCAGCCTGGACAGGACCGCATGGGGTTTCTTTTAACTGAATGCCAGTCAGCTTTCCAAGGGAGTTCTGGCTCTGAACGGTCCTGAGTGGTGTGATTCCTCTAAGATGACAAATAGACAACATAATCTCAAATTATCAGTTACATAGACCCTATTTTACACTGTGCTGTATTTTAAGTGATTAGTATGTTAGTTAATAATAGCTCAGACCAACCATTTTTCTGTCTCTTGTCTCAGATGGATGCCTGTCCAATCCCTGCTTTGCGGGCACCAAGTGCACTAGCTACCCGGATGGCAGCTGGAGATGTGGTGCTTGCCCCCCTGGCTATGGCGGAAACGGCATCCACTGCAAAGACATCGATGAGGTGAGACTGGAGGCTCAGGGTCACTACATCGAGGGAAGCAGTTAACCTGTCCTACTTATTTCCCATGGCAGCATCGTCTAAACATTAAGCATACTGTTATTTCTTCCATAGTGCAAATTAGTGCCTGACGCCTGCTTCAGTCACAATGGAGAGCACAGGTGTGAGAACACAGACCCCGGCTACAACTGCCTGCCCTGCCCACCACGCTTCACCGGCCCGCAGCCCTACGGCCGGGGTGTGGAGCACGCCACTGCCAACAAACAGGTATGCATGCCAGTCTGGTAGACCAGTGTAAAGCAGGGTGTCCTCGGAGGAAAGAAGTAGAAAAGGGAGGAATGTCATTTCATTCCCATCAGAAAAAAACAAGAAAGAGGGTGAATGCACAGTCCAGCTTTTAGACTCACAACTAAAAACCTCACTGAAAATCCAGCAGCAGCAGAATAGTCTATCACATTTGAAAATGCTGCTCTGGAATAAGCTGTGAGCTGATGGACCTATAACTGCCTAGATGCTGAGCCAGAAAAAACACAGAAAGCAACACGAACCTATAGCCTGGATATCTGCAGGGGAAGTGGGGAGGGACAGAGGCACCCACACTCTTCCCCATGGAGCCTCTGTCCAGAGACGACAGGGATCTAGGTTCTTGCTTCTGAGGAATCTGGAGACTCTTGAAGGCTCTGCGTTAACATGAGGATATTGTCCCCTCAGGTGTGCAAACCCCGCAACCCATGCACAGATGGGACGCACAACTGCAACAAGAATGCCAAGTGCAACTACCTGGGTCATTACAGCGACCCCCTGTACCGCTGCGAGTGCAAGCCTGGCTACGCTGGCAATGGCATCATCTGTGGGGAGGACACAGACCTGGATGGCTGGCCCAACGAGGACCTAGTGTGTGTGGCCAATGCAACCTACCACTGCAAAAAGGTAAAACCAGCCGCCCTCAGGTGCTTCCAGAGAGAAGGCATATCACCCTTATTTAGCATAAGAATAGGCTGGGGAATTTTAAATGCTTCAAGTTTGAAAATGACTCTGAAAGGTCAGGTCAGCCTGAATTAAAGCAGAACAGCATTAATTCTTAACAATAGTAAAGCCCTTGGTTCCAAGAACATGAATGCAGCAGGCCTGTTTGGCACTTACGTTCCAAAGTCCATTATTTTGTCCAAAAGACGGTTTGCTTCTCTACCAAGTCTACAGGCAGTATATGGCTTGTGTTCCCAGCATGCCTAAAACCTAGAGCATCTATACAAATTTTATATATAAACACATTTATCGCCCAAGAAAACGTTTTTTTGTCCTCCTGTAAAAATAGATATGTTGTTGCGGAATAGCATTCAGTTCTCCCATGCCTGAGCTGTGCAAAGGACACACAAACTGCAGCTATAATGTGCTTCTTCTCTTTCCAGGATAATTGCCCCAACCTGCCCAATTCAGGGCAGGAAGACTACGACAAGGATGGAATCGGCGATGCCTGTGATGACGATGATGACAATGATAAAATTCCAGATGACAGGGTAAAACAAATGTTTCCCAGTCCTCTTTCATCTTTTCTATTTAGTAACAGCCTGAAACACTAAGATCCATTGGATTTACACTTATAAGGAAAAATATACCAAACTGATATATTGGATAGTCAGAAATTATTCATTGTGTTCCAGTAGTTTGAGGACATAGATGTTGCCAAGAAAATTTTTAAAAGAGTGTTTTGTTTTTCATCACCTTCCCTCTCCCCATTTGAGCAGAATATTCCCTGTATAAATAAATGACACTTTGTTCCCCCCAATTCATTTCAAATATCTAAATTACAGCAAAATTTACTTTGGGTATATTGAAAACTAAGATGAGCTTATATTTAAATCTCACTGACTTATAATCAACAGGAATCCATTCTTTATTCATTGAATCCTGGCTTTTGACTTTTGCAGTGATCATTTCACACTGAGTGCTCTATCGGTTTATCCACTAGGTAGAAAATAAATAACTGTTGCAGATTTTTGCGGTTTTATATATGCATTACACATGTGGTTTGAGCTTGGAGTTGATTTCACAGGCAGTGTTGTAAAATACTCTGTTTCTTCTTTTTATAGGACAACTGTCCATTCCATTACAACCCAGCCCAGTATGACTATGACAGAGACGACGTGGGAGACCGCTGTGACAACTGCCCGTACAACCACAACCCAGACCAGGCTGACACAGACAGCAACGGGGAAGGGGACGCCTGTGCTGCAGACATCGATGGAGACGGTAAGGGGCTTGTGTTCCCAGCATGCATAAAACCTAGAGCATCTATACAAATTTTATATATAAACAGCAGGCCCGTTGGTGAGGGCGACCGTGCTCAGCTTCCGAATGACTTTTCTCCAGCCTTGGCTGTTAAGTGTGCAGTTTTATTGAAACAAATGAGGATGGAGATTTCAGGTCTTATTTGTCCCTGTTCTCGGCAGGTATCCTCAATGAACGAGACAACTGCCAATATGTCTATAATGTGGACCAGAGGGACACCGATATGGATGGGGTTGGAGATCAGTGTGACAACTGCCCTCTGGAACACAATCCAGATCAGGTAGGTGGACTCCTTTCAAAATCTTTTCAGCAAAGTATTAGAACATCCCTTTCTGGTCCTCTGAAAAATAGAGTGCAGACACTTTCATTACCATGGCTTTCAATGGCCTCATAGCCAATTTCAATATTTTCATGCACACAGCGTGTCTGATGTGATCTCCGTGCAGCGTCCCATAGGTCCTGACATGATAGTCTTGTAACCTCAGCCATGCCTTGTACAAGTTCTCCATGACTTGTTCATCATGATGTACCTTTGAGATAAATTATACAAAGTAGAAATCTGTAACTGACAACTCTAGTAATCTTAAACATATTTAAGACTAAGAGATGAAAGAAAATATTCTTAAGTAAAATACCCATTTTCATGGCTATTGATATAATCTGGCTGAAAGAAAATCATCAAACTAAAATGACTTCCCCCAAACTGGAGAAATCTCTGGTTCTTTGTCATTCTTCAGAAGTGTTTGGCGTTGCAGACAGACATCATTCTCTGCCTGTGCTGGGTACTACAGAGAGACATTAGCCAGAATGGTTTCCATGTCTGAAAGTACTTCTTTCCTTGTGCATTCGCCCATTATTATTTTCTAGGGACAAAAGTTAAGGGATAATTTTTTCTAAAATGCATTGTTCTGGAAATTCAGAAACCAGCTTTTAAAAATGGGATATTTTTATAAGATTCAAGGTACAAGAAATCTAGCTTTTCCTCCTAGTATTTGCTCAAATGAGGTTCTAAGAAAAGGCAACAGGATAAAGAGCTCAGGGGCCATAGTGAGAAAGTGTGAATGATCTGAGAGAGCTTTGCTGACCAAACGGCCTTGAGAGTGATATTTTGTGACTGAGTCTTACCATAAACTTTCTCAGTATCATTTAACCTCTCTGCATAAGTATTTGGCTTCTCAGACTATGACAAAATTTATAAAATTCAGGCATTGTGTAAGAATCTTACTGGCTAAAGAGCATAAATACTGGCAAGAAATTCTAGGTTGTGTATTAATGATCTTTAAGCATCCAGTGCACACTGGATAACGTAAAAGGACTATGAGAAAAAGAGTTTTAAAAAAACTTAAAAGAGTTTTGACTTTACCTGAGTCAACAGATAACAGTCCTTATGGACTAGATTTATAAAAACCAAATACCTGAAAATAAACTACTTGACATTACCCAGCATGCACCAAGACAGGGCTAGTGTTTCTGTGACCTAATGGCCTAGGGTAGAAGCTGACATGTCAACAAATTTACAGTTGAAACCCTTCAATAGGAAATAACAAAAGGTACCCAAAGAATTTCATTTAACATTAAAATAGAATCAGTTAACATTGCATTTCATCTTTAATGATTAAGTGATGCTTCCTATTTAATTTTGCTCAGAATGTTTTATATTTTAAAAAACTTAAAACATACCTTCCCAAATTTTCATATGAAAATAAAGATCAAAGAAAAACAATTGTTAATATGACTATCTTTTGGCAGTAGCATGTAGATATAAAATTCTACAAGCCATGACACACGGAGAATCTTCCATAAGTTATCATTAACGTTAACAATTTATAGATCAATTTGCCCTCTGTTTCTCTCTCTCAGCTCGACTCTGACTCGGACCGCATTGGAGATACCTGTGACAACAATCAGGATATTGATGAAGATGGCCACCAGAACAATCTGGACAACTGTCCCTATGTGCCTAATGCGAACCAGGCCGACCATGACAAAGATGGCAAGGGAGACGCCTGTGACCATGATGATGACAATGATGGCATTCCTGATGACAGGGACAACTGCAGACTCGTGCCCAATCCTGACCAGAAGGACTCTGATGGTAAGTCAGTAGAGATACTTTTAAAGAAGAAATAAAAACAAAGTTGAATGCATTTGAGAGGCTAAATGCCAACCTTGGCAAGATAGTGAAACCTGACATCATTAATAATAGTATTTCAGAATTTCACTGAGCTCTTCTTCTCTTTTTGACCTTAGGTGATGGTCGAGGGGATGCTTGCAAAGATGACTTTGACCGTGACAGTGTGCCAGACATAGATGACATCTGTCCTGAAAACTTTGATATCAGTGAGACTGATTTCCGCCGATTCCAGATGATTCCTCTAGATCCCAAGGGGACGTCTCAAAATGACCCTAACTGGGTAGTACGCCATCAGGGTAAAGAACTCGTCCAGACTGTCAACTGTGATCCTGGACTTGCTGTAGGTGAGTAGTGTGTTCTTTGAACAAAAAGCTAATGCACACATAGAAAAAAAGCAAATATAAAACCTGGCAGTTTGTGTGTCCCTGTGGGTAATAAAGATGTCTGGGAATGTAATGGAGAACCTTCTGACAGCTGCAGTTTTTAACCGTGATCTGGCCTCGTTTTCAAGGTTATGACGAGTTTAACGCTGTGGACTTCAGTGGCACCTTCTTCATCAACACTGAAAGGGATGATGACTATGCTGGGTTTGTGTTTGGCTACCAGTCCAGCAGCCGTTTCTACGTTGTGATGTGGAAGCAGATCACCCAGACCTACTGGGACACCAACCCCACAAGGGCTCAGGGATACTCAGGTCTTTCTGTGAAAGTTGTGAACTCCACCACAGGTCCTGGCGAGCACCTGCGGAATGCCCTGTGGCACACAGGCAACACCCCTGGCCAGGTAGGAACAACACCTGCAGAAGGGAGTGAGTGCACGGTGCTCAACTAGCACTGTGGCTGCTGTGCTGTGAGGGAGGGAGGGAGTCTTAGATATCATGTTCCCTGCATCATCAACTATTGCATTAAGCTCTGCTTTGTGAAACCATAATCTTGTCTAAAAGGGCACTCCCCATCACTGTGGTTACCCTTCAAATCCAAAGACAGTTTCAGCCTCTTCAAACCAAAAGGCTCCCTCCCTTCTTTCCTTCTACTTTATATGTGCCTTCAAAGGCACATGTCAAATGAGAGAGGCCTTAGAAAAAATCAAATATGTCAGCCCTGTGAGGTCAGCGTGACCCCCTTCAAGCACTGGTTCTGACAGAATGAAGTGGGAATCTTCTCACTGTGGAGCTGCACTTCACCCTCTTCCCTCCCTCCCTTCAGGTGCGCACCTTGTGGCATGACCCTCATCAGATAGGCTGGAAGGATTTCACTGCCTACAGATGGCATCTCAGCCACAGGCCAAAGACTGGTTTCATTCGGTAAGACTGCACTG
The DNA here is from genome assembly GCA_037038555.1 of Rhynchonycteris naso. NCBI lineage: Eukaryota > Metazoa > Chordata > Mammalia > Chiroptera > Emballonuridae > Rhynchonycteris > Rhynchonycteris naso. The sequence goes on along the minus strand of CM072999.1, from coordinate 78,838,924 downwards.
ATTCAACATCACCCACTGTCACAGCAATGCACAAGAAGGGAGAGGCCAAAACACGGGGTGTCACTAACAAGATTTCCTTCTTTCCTGCAGAGTGGTGATGTACGAAGGGAAGAAAATCATGGCTGACTCGGGCCCCATCTATGACAAAACCTATGCTGGCGGTAGGCTAGGGTTGTTTGTCTTCTCTCAAGAAATGGTCTTCTTCTCCGACCTGAAATACGAGTGCAGAGGTAGGAGCCCCCTTACAGTGACTGTACAGTTGACATCTCTAATTCAGACTAAGATCGAGAGTGCCAATTATGGGAGAGTCGGATTTAAAGACTACTTTACAGACAGGGTTATCTGTGTTTCACTGTTGAAAACACAATGATAAAAATGAAATAGGGCCTATGAACTGTGTGGCTTATGAAATCCTGAGTCTTGTTAACAATATGAACTTGCTCAGCAATCTTCTTCATACATAGTGCAATGGTAAAATGCACACGGGCTCCTGTACCGTTTAGATTACATTAATACTGAAAATTTGACATGTTTTTGTGTTATGTAGTTTTATTTTATGCCATGGAAGCACACGCTGTCTTTCACAAGCTTTCCCTGTTATATAAGGCATGTTGTACGTGGCATGCTAATATTTACTGCTAAGTTTGGCTGTTTTTTTTCTCCATTCTCATTCCCTCAGTGGTTACTTAATCCAGTGGAGTATAGCTTTGAGCTTCCCCAAAAAATAAATGTTTCCTAAATATTTACTGGGACAAGGCCTGGTGGCAACAAGATCTATTTGAGTTTTAAAAAATGGTTAATTTTACTCAAAAAATATTTAAATTATGTTATAATCTTTGAGTCTGAATTCTTAACATAAAATACCACAACTTTAAATACTGAAGGCTCAGAAAGCATGGCCTAGTTCTGCAAGGTCATGTTCCCTCAGTCTCCTAGCATGAACAGTTATTTTGGAAACTAACCAGCTTAACTTATGATTTTGTCATTATAAAAGTAGAGCTAAACCAAGGTTGTTAATTCATTAAGTGATATTAAGATAACAATGCCTTTATGAATTAATTTTTATTTAGATATTTGTGTTTGTTTATTTAACAGATTCCTAATCTTCAAACTGTTGATCAAAAGACTGATCATAACCAATGCTGGTATTGTACCTTCTGGAACTATGGGCTTAAGAAAACCCCCAGGATCACTCCTCCCTGCCTGCCTTTTTTCTCTGCTTTGCATCCGTGTGGACTCTTAAAACATGTGACTTGACTCAAGAACATGCAATTTTCCAAATCAGAGTCAGCATTCAGCCTCTGAATAAGAAGAGAATCTTACAAGAATATAAATAATTACTTTGGTTTGCTTTTGAAGAAAGCAGAAGCACCCACCTGCTCCGGGTGAAAGGTGCCAGCTCCGCCCAGCTCTTGTCAGAGCAGGGTGCTACTGTAAGGCCATCTCTGAGCAGTGGACTCAGAAGCGCTTTTGGGCATGTGAGAGAAGGGAGGACTCACTAGAATTGGCAAACAACCACTCCTGACCTACTCCCATGAGAATTGGGGGAGCAGGGGCCAAAGGCCTAAGGGGAGGGCGCAACCCCCAGAGGTGATTGTATGAGGAAAATATGGAGAACTGTTACATGTCCGGTACTAAACCATTTTCAGGGGATTGAAAGACTATTGCTGGTTTTCATGATGCTGACCGGTGTTAGCTGATAGGCACTTAAGTAGAAACGGGGAGGAAGGGAAGGACTGACTTGTGGACTTCCTCTCAGATCCCCACCCCTTCCATGTCACATGTAGTGACCAGAATAGGAAGGCAAAATTAAACCAGAGGTAAGGCAGCGCTGGCTGCCACTGCCCGGCTACATCACAACTGTTGGTTTTCTTCCCGATGTAGATTTTGCAGATGTAGCAGGAAAGTAAGAAAACCTACCATCTCAGTGAGCACCAGGCTGCCTCCCAAGGGAGGGGCAGCCAGGCTTGTATTTTTATGGTTAGAAAGGCACAAAATTATCAACTTGCTAAAACATTCCTTTCCTCTTTTTTTTCCTGAATATATTGGAGTTTTCTAATTTTGTTTCAGACTATAGTTTTGTGTTTCACACTTACAATGTAACATATTTATTTTTTACTTAACTCTGGAGAATCTGCCTGAAGGACTTCATGGAACAGGAAGAAGCAGGACTATCCATGTCATTTTTGCTGAGGCTTCATGACTGTAAGATTGTAAATACAGATTATTTATTAACTCTGTCCTGCCTGGACCCTGGGTTTCATGTGGAAAGGGAGAGCCAGTTGTTGAGGGTTATCAGCAAATCTCTTGCACAAGGCAGATCAGCGCCACAAGCTGCTCTTCGCATTGTGCTTAAATGATTTGGGATGTTTTTCTTTGTCTTTTCCAGTGGAATTAGCTGGTTGTCCATTTGCAGGTGTTTTCAGATCGCAAAGAAAGCTATGAGGCCTTTGATACTGTTTTACTCCATCCCTTGTGCCTATTTCCAGGGAGAAGAAAAGCATCTACACTTACTATTTTTTCATTTTTCCAAAAGAAAAAAAAATGACAAAGGTGAAACTTATATACAAATATTACCTCATTTGTTGTGTGACTGAGTAAAGAATATTTGGCTCAAGCAGAAAGAGTTTAAGTGTCTAACAAACTTTAAGCTACTGTCGTACCTAAAGAGAGTCAATGTGTTGTACATAGTATAAAAGTTCTTTGCAGAAAAGTATTCTCAATAAGGAAATAGCATTGAAATGTTAAATACATTTTCTGAAAGTTATGTTTTTTTTCTATCATCTTATATACCATTGCTTTATTTTTATAAATTATTTTCTCATTGCCATTGGAATAGATATCTCAGATTGTGTAGATATGCTATTTAAATAATTTATCAGGAAATACTGCCTGTAGAGTTAGTATTTCTATTTTTATAAAATGTTTGCACACTGAATTGATGAATTGTTGGGTTTTGTTTTGTTTTGATTTGTTTTTTGCTTGCCCCTCCCCAGTTTTTACTATTTGCCAATATCTTTTTCTAGGAATGTGCTTTTTTTGTACATTTTATCCATTTTACATTCTAAAACAGTGTAAGTTGTATATTACTGTTTCTTATGTACAAGGAACAACAATAAATCATATGGAAATTTATATTTATACTTACTGTGTCAATGTTTATTTGTTCTCTACAGGCTTTACATTATGAGTTATGGGTAAATTCCATTCTATTTTTAACTACATTTATTGATGTATAGAAAGAGGAGAGGTGGGGGGAGAACCAGGAAACATCAACTCATAGTAGGTGCTCCTGTACATGCCTTGACCAGGCAAGCCCAGGGCTTTAAACCCCATTCTTAAGTCAGTATTGCATACACACAAAAAAAACATTCCAGTAAGTAATGGCTAACATTCACAGTTTCTATACACTTTAAGAAGACTTGAGTTGCTTAGAATACACACTTGCTGGACTTGTGGAATAGAAGAACAAGACAAATTTGCCAACCTTATTAAAAATACAGAAAAAAGAACAGCGCCCAAAATGTGGGCCCCAAAAGGATACAATTTTATATTTTACTAAGGTCATTTATTGAATCCTTTTGAAAATCTAGTTCTGTTTCTTTAAAAAAAATAAAAGTAAAAACAAAGGGGGAAAATCCAGGATTGAAGCATCAATTCTCACACCCACATTTTCTGAGCCATGAATGAAGGCACTGGGTTAGCAACACATTGAATGTTGTGGAGAAGCTTTATAAGAGTTGTGAGGGGGAACTGTCGTAGAAAAGTTGAGCAAACTCTACTGACACCACCTTTTGTAGAATGAATATACCCTTCACCAAAAACAGGTGACAAAAATCAAAGCCAGAAATCCTAAAAATAGACAAAAAAATAAAAAATTATTTTATGAAGAGATCAAAGCTACCATAAGCAGACCCTGAGCTTCAGGTGGGCTAACTATGAATGTAGACTACTTACCAATTAGCTACAAGCTTTAATAAGAACTGGTAGAATAAGAAATTTTATAAGTAGTTTAAAGATCTGCCTTTGAGGCCCGTTACACACTAGAAAGGATTCAGCAAGACAGAAACGTCTTCCCTTGTGTTTCTCCTCTTCCACTCTACAAACATTTATGTAGGCTAGCATAATCATATACAGTGTGTCCATAAAGTCATGGTGCACTTTTGACCGGTCCGGTCAAAAGTGCACCATGACTTTATGGACACACTGTTTAAGTCTCCATTGCCAAGTCATTGTTGGCACTCAAGTGAAGAATCGAGAAATAGAAGGTGGTAATAGTTATAGAGTTTGAAAAACATTCAAACAACTGATTTGAAACATATCATTTATTCTTGGAGGAGGAGTTCAACATGTGAAGTCTTTTTTTTTTTTTTTTTTACAGGGACAGTGAGAGTCAGAGAGATGGATAGACAGACAGGAACGGAGAGAGGTGAGAAGGAACGGAGAGAGGTGAGAAGCATCAATCATTAGTTTTTCGTTGCCGTCACGACACCTTAGTTGTTCATTGATTGCTTTCTCACATGTGCCTTGACCACGGACGGGCCTTCAGCCGACTGAGCAACCCCTTGCTGGAGCCAGCGACCTTGGGTCCAAGCTGGCGAGCTTTTTGCTCAAGCCAGATGGGCCCACGCTCAAGCTGGCGAGCTCAAGGTCTCGAACCTGGGTCTTCCGCATCCCAGTCCAACGCTCTATTCACTGCGCCACCGCCTGATCAGGCCAACATGTGAAGTCTTGAGAGAGAATTCTAACTCACTTTAAGTAACAGGCCAAAAGTAACTGAAAATATCAAGATGGGGCAGAAGAGGTGGGAACAGGAGCTTGTTTCCCAGGCATGCTCCATGTCACTGCTGCAAGGCTGACCTTCAAATCAGCCAGTGTATTGAAATAAAGGACTTAGTAAAAACTTTTTAGTTTTACAACATCAAGGCGATAGCTTTTTCCTCCTAGAAGTGCTTAATGTCACTCCCGGTCAATCAACAGAATAGGTAAATGCTGTGCTCACCTTCTCCAACAACCACATCAAAATTACAACTAAATTAGAGGATGCTGGGTCTGAGTTTGAAGGCAAGGAATGGAAGGGTGCAAGAGGCCGGGAACTGGAAGATGTGCAGAGCCGTAGGCAGATGATACATGCATTATTGGGCGGAAGCAGAAAACGGTGGTAGCAGCAGCCAGACACAGTGTGCAGGAGTTTTATAGTAAATCACACAAAAATGGCACCAAGCCATGATTATAGAGAGATTACATAAGGTGGACACCCAGGCATACTGTCCCTGCCTGTCTCCCTTAGTCATGCATAGCCAGATTTGACAGAGTGGACCTGTCCACGCTAACTCCATCTTCTGCAGGTTGTTTACCAATTCTGGGGAGACCAGCTTCCCCACACTGTACCCCTTAAACAGTCTTTACATGGGAGGGTACATGGCCTACAGTGCTGCTCCTCGAGCCTATAGGCTGTAACAACAGTATAGGGAGCAGCAGCCTACTACTATGAGGCCGGCCACGAAGCTAGAGAAATGATAGTCTACCTGCAGTTGGACTTTAGGTCATTCTACTATGTCTGAAGAAGGTCATGGGAGAGAGCCTGTAAAGCTTGTACCTTAATATCTACTTCTTGTAGAGCTTGGGTTACATTTCTTTGATTATCTGGTATATACGTACATATAACACTCTACATGGAGGATAGAATATGTACCTCCTTGGGTAGCAGTTAACAGATCTAAGGCTATCCTGTTTTGTAATAAATACTACCTTTTGTATCTGAGTAGTTTCATCTATTGGCAGAGATAAGGCCTGCCAGGTTTGATTCAAAGCCCAGGCCATGTGCTCAGCTAAGGCTGTCACCTCTAAATCTACCTTAATAGCCTCCCTGGCCCCCCACTCTGGGGAAAACAACAGCTAAAAAATAAAATCACTAAGCAGTACATTTCTCTCTATGCCAAGGTGGTACACCATGTCCCAATTGTGTTGGATTTTCTGCAGGGACTTCAGGACATGCCCTGCAATATAGGGTCTTCCCTAAGTACACCTCCTAGTCTAATTTGCAGGGAGATATGGTTACCTGTATTCCCGCAAACCTACATGTAACCTGTGAGTACCATGTCTACTGGTTTGCTGTCAGTGTGCTTTTGACTATTTCACTAGTAGTCAGGCTTTGTTACAAGGGTGATATTAGCACACAGCTCTTTGGAGGTCAACCAGGCCATGCAGTATCCTGCCTTCTATTGCTGCTCTATGCAATAGGGAACTTTTGTAGGAAATTCCACTTGCTTTTCTAGAAGCCAATCCTATCCTATCGATTTTAGATTGTATATCTTTTGGATTGTGGTATTCACGCCATAGTAGTGTTTCAATGGTGTACTGCGTCTCAGGCCACCTGTGGGACAGGTCTTGAGCAGCTTAGCCAGGACCAGTTGTCCGTAGTCACCAGCTGGATGCACCATGGGAATCCACAAGCAGTACAGGTGTGAGCCCAAGACGTGATGCTGTTGACCGAAATCATCCTGGCCAGAAAGAAAATAAGGAAACACACCATGATAGGCAGGTCGTGCTCATCGGGCAGGAATCAAGCTACTTTCTCATTACAAGGTAAGATGGTAGCAGGCAGTGGGGAATATCCTGGTTAGTGATACTAGTTCCCCCTTAGGGATTCCTATTATGGGAGCAGGGAACAAAACCAGTATATGGGAGATAGGCTAAACAGCTACATCAAGGGTGCCTTTTAATAAGGTACACTTTTCATACTGTGGGGTAGAAACTGTCAGTATCTGAGGCTAAGTGACTAGAGTGGGGGAAACTTGTAAATGACGCTCTAGTCCTATCCCCTAGGGAGTCATTTAGGCAATCCAGGGAGCATTGCTTCAATGGCTATCCATGGCCATGACCATAGGGCCTCCCTCCTTCTTCCAGAGGTTGGGGGGGGGCTGGCAGGAGCAGGGCACCCACAGGGCCATTCCTTGGCTTTAGCAATTCATCCTCTATACTTAGGTTCAAATGCAGAGCTGGGGGTCACCCTGTAGCATCCTGTCTATTGGGGACAACCCCATTCTCTGGGCTGTACTTTGAGGAGGTGCACAGTGGATCTAAGTGCTATGCCCACCCCCTTCAAGCCTGGGGATCACACCCCAATTATAACTTTTCCTTCAATAATCCATTATACTGTTCAATCATTCTTGCTGCTTGGGGCCTATAGGGGACATGGAACTGCAAGGTCATATCCATTCCCTCAGCCCAGGCTTGTACCAAGTGCCCATCAAAGTGGGTTCCTCAGTCACTAGCGATACTCAAGGGATGCCCAGATAGGGCACAGTGATGTTTCAGAGCTCATATAGTTGTCTCGTGTGTGGCCTTCTTGGTGGGGTACGCAAACAGGAAGCCAGTGGCCGTGTTCACAGCTATCAGGGCATAAGCACAACCTTCATCTGTGGGCAGAAGTTTTATAAAATCTACCTGCCAATGTTGTAACGGTACTACTCCATGGGCTACCTGCCCATTGTTGGGCCACCACCCAAACCTCTTGGGGTGTGTCTGTGCACAGGCTGGGCACTGTCATACCACTTGTAGTACATCCTCAGGGACCACCTTAAATCCAATAGTGGGCTATGTGTAACATGCCCCAGGTGCGATGCAACCACATGGCAGTGTCTGTTGTGAGGAAGGGGAGACTACGTACCTGCACCAGGGCGTTGGCTTCATCATTTCCTGGGCTTAGGAGGGGAGGCTGCCCACTCAAGTGGTAAATAAACACCTGTTTTGTGGGCCCAGATCCCACAACTCCTGCCACATAGCCTGTCCCCAGACTGGGTGGTGCCGCACAAGCCACTTCTGTTGCTCCCCCTGTGGAAGCCACAATGTAAGACCCCAGTACACAGACCAGCTGTCCATACCAATATGTAGAAGCTCATTTTCCTTAGTGAAAATTATCTATACTGCCTGTAGCTCAGCCCACTGGCTGCTTTGCCTTGTCCCTGATTTGACCTACATCTCGTCCATGTCTTAGCAGACGGCTACTGAAGTCCAGCTGCTAGGATTCTCAAGGCTAGACTCATGTGTATACCAGGCATCTGGTGGTATGGGAAGCATCCTTCACGGTAGGGACTGGGGTTGACATCAACCCCCTGAACAGCATCCAGCAACTCTGCAAAGGCAGTGGGGCCCAACACTTGTTGCAGCTCCTGAGTCAGAGGGCCAGTACTTAGTACAGCTCTTTGCTCCAGACAGGTGCCCCACTTCACCAGAGGAGGGGTTTCCGCTATGCCTGACTTGGGTATGGACACCCATGAGCACATCCATCTAGCTATGGGGTAGGCAGTGTGGACATGCACCTACCCCTGCAAGGTAATGGATTCACAGGCCTGCAAAGCCATATAAACAGCTGCTAGTTGTTTCTCTACCAAGGAGAAGTGATTCTCAGAGCCTTTCTATAATTGGGACCAGAAGCCTATCGGGCTGCACTGTTGTCTAGTTTTCTGCCATGGGCCCTACCTAAACCCGTCAGGGGTTACAGTAACGTCTAACTGAAAAGGCTTAGTGGAATAATCAGCTTGTAGGACCTGTGCCTGGGCCACTGCCCATTTGGCATCCTTAAAGGTCAGCTCTGTCTCTGAAGTCCAATCCCAGACTGCCCCCTTCCAACACAGCTGGTATAGAGGGCAAATGGTCTGGGCTAGATGAGGAATGAACACATACCAATACTGAAGAGACCTACAAAGGTCCATAACTCTTTGACCATCTGTGGTCAGGGATATGCTTAGACTTTATCTATCACTGCTTCAAGGATTACTTTGGTCATACCCAACCAGACAACTTTCAAGAATTTGACAGATAAATTAGGTCCTTGCATTTTGCTGACATTGATGGCCTAGACCTATATTTCTAGGGCACCTTTAAAACTCTCTGCTCCTGTCTCTAGATCTGTAAGAGAATTGAAAGTTAGCATTATATCATCACTATAATGAAAGGGGGCAACCGCGGGTGGCTTAGCCCATGAGGCCAGGTCTTTGGCCACCAAACCATCACAAATGGTTGGGCTGTGGAAATGGCCCTGCAGCAAGACAAGAAAAGTCCACTGATGCTCTTCCCAGGTGAAGGCAAACTGTTCCTGGCTCTTCAGGGCAACGTCAATAGAAAAGAAAGCATTGGTCAAGTTCACTACATAGTGGTAGCGTCCCAAAGTCAGAGTTAACCAGTCTGTTGAATCTAATACCTATGAGTGGCTGCATGAAGTAGGGAAGTCCCCTTGTTCAGTTCCCAGCAGTCAATTGTCAAGCAGCAGGTCCCATCAGGCTTCTTCTCTGGCCACACTGGGGAATTAAAGGGGCTATGCGTGGGCCACACTATCCCAGCTTTCTCTAGTTGTAGGATAGTCACCTATCTCCTCATGTCCCCCAGGCAAATGATATTGATGCACTTTCACTATTCGTCTAGGGGTGGGAGCACCACAGCCTTGTGATGTGGGCAGCCTCTTAGGACTTGCTTTACTCTCACACCCACCAGTGGAACTCTCCTTGCATGGTGGCAATAGTAAGCCCCATCGAAACATCCATCCACAAAATATATTCCAGTATAGAGGCAACTGTGTATGCTGGTGGTGGCAAATGCCCCATGCCCACATAAGCGTGGCTTGTTGCACTTGAACTGTCCGGCCACCATAACCATCAATGTGCACTATGGGCCCAAAAAACCTCTCTGGGTTCCTGTTCAACAGACTACAGTCTACACCAGTGTCCACCCAAGCCAGGGCATGCTGAATATTCCAGGTGACCAATAAATATTTAATTCAACATGTGGCCTCGGGTCTTCTGGAGTCCCCCCTAGCCAGGTGCCTTAGCCTGACCCCTACTTGGGGAGGAAAAAAGCCTCACCAGGGAGGGTGCTCAGAAAGCCTTGTAGCCATAAACAGAGTATGGAAGCCTTTCCAGCTCCACACTTGGAGGCCTTCTGGAACCTGTGCTCCTTTGGCAACTGTCACCACAAGGCCAATGGGACATCATTAGGCTGTTGATCAATTTTGTCTTTCTCTACACCGGCTGCTAATAAATCAGTCCACATTTACAGGCTGGAGACTTTCTGGGGTCCCTCCCCAATAGGGCTCACTGCGCTGCCTTTGTTTCCCATTTCTGCTTTATGGGACAAGCCATTCTACAACCCTGTCATTTGATTCCTACATCACCTAAACCCACTATAACCATCGTTACCTCATGTATGCATTGATCTACATGTGATGTGAAGATGACGGCCAGAGATCTAAACACTATAGGTGGTGAAAAAGCCAGGATCAAGTTCGTCATGTGGGTGGTAAAATGCTCATCATCCGGCCCCAGGGTGTTTAAATCAAACACTGGCTAGCACATATCTATCTCCCGGATCACCTATACTAGGTTAATGTAGTCACCCCCTCGGAGAGTTCTCCAGCATCATGCCAAACTGTATGGGGCGCAGCTATCAGCCAAAGAGTAAGTGATTACCCTCGGTGCTTCCTAAATGCTGGCTGATCTGCAGTCACTATCTCAAGGACGGATAAATGGTAATGGAGGCCAGCTTCTCCATTTTATCAGGTGATAACTGGAAACTGTCTGCTCCTTCACTTTATAAGCAAAGGAGCCAAGCGGGGATGGGCTCCTGCAGACGCTGCTATCTCTGCTTCCTGAGCTCCCACAGCTCAGTGAGAGTGTAAGTAGTGTACGTGGTAAGTTGTTACTACTGGGGGGGGAGGGGGCACCAACCACCATCCTGGGCTAGAGGTTGGTCATGCTCTAGCCCCTTGATGGTCAACCTTTTTATAAAAACCACCACTTTTGCAGTGCTGGTCAACCTGGTCCCTACCACCTACTAGTGGGCATTCCAGCTTTCATGGTGGGCAGTACCGGAGCAACTAAATGGCAGTTTGGAGCAACCAAATGCCAGCCAGTCAACTCCACCAGCTGCAACCTGAGACTTCTCAGGAATCATGTCTTCAAGGACTAACAGAGCCTTCTCCAAAGCCTTAGGGCTCCCATCTACTTCCCCCTAATCCTCAGGAGGAGTCCAAGATATTAGGATTGCAACCATGGGGTAGCACAACCCAGTCTGAGGCCACAGGTCCTCTGGTGGGGCAGTGGGTACACTTACACCATTCTGCCAGCTACACCAAGTGTTGGGTTCAAGCTCAGAGGCAAGGGAAAGAGGGGTGCGAAGGGCCGGGAACTAAAAGAAGACACATGGAGCCATAGGCAGATAATACACTTTATTAGGCGGCAGTGCCAGCCAGATACAGAACGTAGGAGTTTTATAGTAAATCACACAAAAGTGTGGCACAAAGTCATGATTACAGAAAGGTTACATAAGGTAGGCACACATGCATGCTGTCCCCGCCTGTCTCCCTTAGTCATGCATGACCAGATCTAACATAGTGGACCTGTCCACATTGACACCATCTTGTGTAGGCTGTTTTCCAATTCTGGGGAGACCAGCTTCCTCACAGAGGACAACCACCTTTGAGAACCACCTGAAGACTAGTTGAATAGTAGTCTTATAACCAATGATATAAAGGAGGAGTCACGTCAAGACTAGTAAGAGTGTCGGAGACACAAAATGTGCTAGCTCCATTCCTACCTATGGCAATTGAAAATCCAGAGGGATATCTTGGCTGCAGAGATCCCCCACTAAGGGCAAGGAGCTCTGCACCAGAATACCCAACCCGGGAACCAGTGCTACAAGTAGTCCCTACAACATCTGGCTGTGGAAATCAGCATCCAAAAGAGATGGAGGGCTTCTGAAATCCTAGATATTCCTCTTGAGGGGCCACACACAGACTCACTTGGTCACAAACTCACTTGCTCTGGGAACAAGGGGCAGCAACTTTAAAAGCACCAAGGATTCACAGATAGGAACTGAATTGACTAGCTTCAGGGGAAGGAATGGAGCAGCAGGGATTATGACAGCCTTCTCTGGGGACAGAAATGCTGGCAGGCCCCTTTCCACCTTTGTAGAGTCTTCCCCCCATCCATCCTACAGGCACAGATAGGAACCAAATCTGAGAGCTCTATTAACCTAACACCATTCACTGTGCCCTAGTAATTCCCTGAGACCCCACCCCACCCAAATTTCACAACTGACCTGAGCCTCTTCCAGGGGCTTTTCCACATACACAGCCTACCTCAACTCATACTATAGATTTGCCTAAAATCTCTCAAAGGTCCATAAACCCCAAACAAGCAGCAGCTGGTATTGGTGTGCCCTGTGCCTCTTGCTAAGCAACTCCAAGCCCAGCCCAAGCAACGACCATTCTAAACTTGCATTGTAACTCCCATAAGGTTGCCTTAAGCCTGATATAAGCTGTGACCACTGCTGGCTTGAAACATAGTTTCATCTAAGTGAGCACAGACCTAGCAAAAGTGCCAACTAGTCTCAGCTCCCATTGTAGTACCCACCAGAGGGTACCAAGCTCAGCACCAGTGGCAGCAAACCTTGGTTCACAGCATAGCCTCTCCTAAGTGCCTCCAAGCCCAGCACAAGCAACAAAGAATCACAGATCAATTTGTAGCTCCCACCAGGTGACCCCAATCTAAACATACATGACAGCTGACCTTGGTTTGTACTGGATCCCTCCCCAAAAGGATACAAAATCGACATATCTGGTGGCCAGCTTCAGAACACACAAGAACATTACCAAACTAGCTCTACAAATGACACACTCAAAGGCAGACTTGGCTGGCACCAGAACCCAGCTAAAGCAACTCTCACTCTGTGGAATCAGCCCCTGAAAAACATCTTATCTGCTGTAGTCACAGCAGTCCTCACAGCAAGTCAGTCTGAGGGTCAATCCCACCCACTGACTTGGCAACAGCAATTAAGGCTCAACTACAACAGGTGGGCACACATAACTCACATAAGGACATTCTAGGTCAGGTGAAGAGTTAGACTGTGCAACTGGGCCCCACAGGACACCTACTACATAAGGCTATTCTGCCAAAACTGACCAAGATATAACAGATTTACTTAATATCTATAAATAAACACAGGGAGGCAACCAAAATGAGCAAACAAAGAAACATGTCCCAAATGAAAGAACAGGACAAAACTCCAGAAAAAGAACTAAACAAAATGGAGGCAAGCAATCCACCAGATTCAGAATTGAAAACACTGCTTATAAGCATGCTCAATGAACTTAGAAGAGCAGATGAGCTCATTAATAACTTCAACAAAGAGGTAAGAAACAAAAAAATTATAGAAAACATTATAAAGAACCAGTCAAAACCGTACAATGACTGAAATGAAGAATACATTAGATGGAAACAACAGCAGATTAGATAAAGCAGAGGACTGAATCAGTGATTTGGAAGGCAAGGTAGTGAAAAACACCCAATCAGAACAGCAAAAAGAAAAAAGAAGTTTAAAAAATGAGGCTAGTTCAAGTTATCTCTGGGACAACATCAAGTATACCAATATTCACATCATAGGGGTACCAGAAAGAGAAGAGAGAGAGCAACAGATTGAGAACCTATTTGGAGAAATAATAATGACTAAAATTTCCCTAACCTGGTGAAGGAAAAAGACACATAAGTCCAGGAAGTGCAGAGAGTCCCAAAAAAGATGAACCTAAGGAAGTCTTCACTAAGACAGATCATAATTAAAATGTCAAAGGTTAAAGACAGAGAGAGAATCTTAAAAGTAGCAAGAGTAAAGCATTTAGTTACATACAAAGGAGCTCCTATAAGACTGTCAGCTCATTTCTCAACAGAAACTTTGCAGCCCAGAGAGTGTGGCATGAAATATTCAAAGTGATGAAAAGCAAAGAACTACAATCATAATTACTCTATCCAGTAAGGCTATTATTTAGAATCAAAGGATAGACCATGTCCATGCCTCAATGGATAAAGCATTGGCCTGGCATATGAACATTCTGGGTTCAATTCCCAGGTTGGGCACACCATCTGCTTCTCCCCCTTTCCTTTCCCCTTTCTCTCCCTCTTCCTCTCCTGCAGCCAGTGGCTCAATTGGTTGGACTGTGGCCCTGGGCACTGAAGATAGCTCCACTGGAGTGCATCAGCTGTAGGCACAAAATATAGCTTGGTACTCAAGTATAAGCCCCAGATGGGGTTGCTGGGTGGATCCCAGTTGGGGTGCATGTGGGAGTCTGTCTCACTATCTCCCCTCCTCTCCATTAAAAAAAAAAAAAAAAGAATCAAAGGACAGTTAAAGAGTTTCCCATATAAATAAAAGCCAAAGGACTTCATCACCACTAAACTAGCTTTACAAGAAATGTTAAGGGGCTTCTTTAAGTAGAAAAGATCAAACATACAAATAAGAAAACAAAGAAAAAAATTATACCGACAAAGGCAGACAGTAAAAGCAGTGGATTAACCAACAATAAAGCTAGTATAAAAATTAAAAGGCAACGGTAGAAAGATCATGTGTAATTAAAATACTAAATTACAAATACATTCAAACATACATGCACACAGAAGTAAAAATAATGACAAAAACATAAACATGGAGAGGATGAATAAAAATGGTAGTGATTTTAAAATGTGTTTGAACTTAAGCAAACATCATCTTAAAATAGACTGCTATAAGTTTGGAGATTCCTCAAAAAATTAAAAGTTGAACTGCCTTTTGACCCAGCTATCCCACTTATAGGAATATACCCTAAGAACACCATAGCACTGTTCGAAAAGAAGAAATGCGCCCCCATGTTCCTGGCAGCATTGTTCACAATAGCGAAGATCTGGAAATAGCCCAAGTGTCCATCAGAAGACGAGTGGATTAAAAAGCTTTGGTACATATATACTATGGAATACTACTCAGCCATAAGAAATGATGACATCGGATCATTTACAACAAAATGGATGGACCTTGATAACATTATACAGAGGGAAATAAGTAAATCAGAAAAAAAAACTGAGAACAGCATGATTTCATACATAGGTGGGACATAAAAGTGAGACTATGAGACATGGACAAGAGAGTGGTGGTTACGGGATGGGGGGAGGGAGGGGAGGGTGGGGTAGGGAGGAGGGGAGGGGCACAGGGAAAACCAGATGACAGAGGACAATTTGACTTTGGGTGACGGGTATGCAACACAATTGAATGATAAGATAATCTGGAGATGTTTTCATTGTACATATGTACCCTGATTTATTGGTGTCACCCCATTAAAATTAATAATAATAATAATAATAATAAATAGACTGCTATAAACATAGCTTGGTATAAATGAAGTACATAGTAACCACAAACAAAATCTCTACAAGATATATATACAGGAAATAAAGAGAAAGGAATCCAAACACAAGACAATAGAAAGTAATCAACATACAAGAAAAGAGCAAGAAAAAAGAAAAGAAAAGAACAAGAAAATAGAAAAAGAATAGAGAAGGACTACAAAAACAGTCAGAAACCAACAAAATGGAAATAGCTACATACCTATCAATAATTACTTTAAATATAAATGAACTAAATGCTCCAATCAAAAGACAGAGGGTAGCTGAATGAATTAAAAAGCAAGTTACATGCATATGCTGCTTACAAGATACCCAATTCAGATTTAAAAATATACACAGACTAAAATAAAAAGATGAAAAAAGGTTTAATGCAAATGAAAACAAACTAAAAAAGCTGGAGTAGCAATACTTATATCAGACAAAGAAGGGCATTTCATAATGATTTTTAAAAATCAATCCAAAAAGAGGATATAACTCTCATAAAGATCTACATATCAAATGTCAGAGCAGCTTAATATATAAAGATAATATTGACAGGCATGGAGGGAGAACTTGAGAGTAATATAGTCATAGTCAGGGATTTTATTTCCCCACTGATCATCAATGGATAGATCATCCAGACAGAAAACCAACAAGGAAACAGTGGCCTTAAATGATACATCAGACTAGATGGATTTAATTGATATTTTCAGGACATTTACCCAAAAGCAGTAGACTACAAATTCTTTCAAGTGCAATGGAACATTTTTCCAGGATACACCACACCTCAGGCCACACAATAAATCCCAACAAATTCAAGAGTTTGAAATCATACCAAGCATCTTCTCCCAACTCAGGTATAAAACTAGAAATCAATCACAATAAGAAAATTTTAAAAACACACAAACATGTGGAGGCTAAATAACATGCTACTAAACAATGAATATGTAAACAATTAAATCACGGAAGAAATCAAAATATACCTTAAAACAAATGAAAATAAAAACACAATGACCCAAAATCCGTGGGACACAGGCAACACAGTTCTCAGAGGGAAATTTATAGCAATACAGTCTACCTCAAGAAACAAGAAAAACCTCAACTACACAATCTAACCTTATTTCTAAAGTAACTAGAAAAAGAATAGCAAACAAAGGCCAAAGTGAATAGAAGGAAGGAACTAATAAACATCAGAGTTGAGCCTGACCTGTGGTGCCGCAGTGGATAAAGCATCGACCTGGAAATGCTGAGGTCGCCGGTTCAAAACCCTGCACTGGTCTGGTCAAGGCACATATGGAAGTTGATGCTTCCAGCTCCTCCCCCCTTTCTCTCTTTCTCTCTCTCTCTCTCTCACTCTGTGTCTCCTCTCTAAAATGAATAAAATAAAAAGAAATTAAAATATAAACATCAGAGTTGAAATAAACAAACGAGATTCTAAATAATAGAAAAGATCAATGAAAACAAGAGCTTATTCTTTGAAAAGATAAACAAGATTGCTAAACTTTTAGCCAGACTCATCAAGAAAAAAAAAAGAGAGGCCCCCACTGAAATCAGAAATGAAAGAGAAGAATAACTGACACCACAGAAATACAAGGATTATAAGGAAATACTACAATTATATGCCTACAAATTGGAAAACATGGAACAAATGGATAAATTCCTGGAAACATATAATTTTCCAAGGTTGAACCAGGAAAACCAAAAAATCTGAACAGACCAATAACTACTAATAATATTGAATCAGGAAACAAAAAATTAAGATAAAATCCCCACAAATAAAAAGCCCTGAAACAAATGGCTTCACAGGTGAATTTTATGAAACATTCAAAGAAGAATTAATACCCATCCTTTTCAAATTATTTCAAAAACTTGAAGAGGAGGGAAGACTCCTAAACTTGCTTTTCAAAGCCAGCATTAACCTGACTTTAACAAAGACATTACAAAAAAAAAAAGAAAATTATAAGTCAGTATCTCTGATGAACATTCATGCAAAAATCCCCAACAAAATATTAGTAAACCAAATTCAGCAAAACATTAAAAAGATCATACAACATGACCAAGTGGGACTTATTCCAGTGATGTAAAGCTGGTTTGATATCTACAAATAAATTAACGTTACACACCACATAAACAAAACTAAAGAATAAAGTCATAAAATTGTATCAGTATATTCAGAAAAAGCATTTTAAAAAATTCAACATCCATGTATTATAAATAATCCCAGCAAAATGAGGCTAGAGGAAACATACCTCAAAAATATAAAGAACATATATAACAAACCCATAGTTGGTA
This sequence comes from Rhynchonycteris naso, assembly GCA_037038555.1. Taxonomy (NCBI): domain Eukaryota; kingdom Metazoa; phylum Chordata; class Mammalia; order Chiroptera; family Emballonuridae; genus Rhynchonycteris; species Rhynchonycteris naso. The sequence continues at coordinate 78,821,450 of CM072999.1, read as the reverse complement.
TCATACCCAATGGGGAAAAGCTGAGAGATCTTCCTTTAAGGTCAGGAACAAGACAAGGATATCCACTTTCACCACTTTTATTTAATATAGTATTGGAAGTCCTAGTCACAGCAAACAAACATGAAAGAAAAAGATCCAAATTGGAACGGAATGACTAAAACTGCCATTATTTGCAGATGACATAATACTATAGAGAACCCTAAAGAATCCATCAAAGAACTATTAGAAATAATGAATAAATTTAGTAAAGTAGCAGGATACAAGTAAATATGCAGAAATAAGTTGCATTTTTATACACCAATAACAAACTATCAGAAAGATAAATTAAGAAAACAATCCCTTTTACAACTGTATAAAGAAAATAAACTTTGGAATAAATTTAACCACAGAGGCAAAAGATATGCACTTAGAAAACTATAAGAAATGCGCCTGACCAGGTGGTGGCGCAGTGGATAGAGCGTCAGACTGGGATGCAGAGGACCTAGGTTTGAGACCCCAAGGTCGCCAGCTTGAGCGCGGGCCAATCTGGCTTGAGCAAAAGGCTCGCCAGCTTGAACCCAAGGTCGCTGGCTCCAGCAAGGGGTGGCTCGGTCTGCTGAAGGCCCGCGGTCAGGGCACATGTGAGAGAGCGATCAATGAACAACTATGGTGTCGCAATGGCAACGAGAAACTAATGATTGATGTTTCTCATCCCTCTCCGTTCCTGTCTGTCTGTCCCTATCCAATTTGTTGGAGCATGGCCCAGGCACTGTCCCTATCTATCCCTCTCTCTGACTCTCTGTCCCTATAAAAAAAGAAAAAAGAAAACTATAAGAAATGCAAATTAAAACCACAGTGAGATATCACTTCACACCTGACAGAATGGCATTAATAATAATAAATAATAAACAAACAAAGAAGTCTTGGTGAGGTAGTGGAGAAAAGTACACTGTTAGTGGGATTATAAATTGGTGCAACCACTATGAAAAACAATATGTAGGTCCCTCAAAAAATTAAAAATAGAAGTTCCTTAGAACCCAGTTATTCCACTTCTGGGTAATTATCTGAAGAAACCCAAAACACCAATTCCAAAAGATAAATGCATAACTATCTATGTCCATTGCAGCATTATTAACATAACAGTAAAGATATGGAAGCAACTGCAACCTAAGTGTCCACTGATAGGCAAATGAATAAAGTGGTACATATATGCAATGGAATATTACTCAATCATAAAAGAATAATCACTGCTATTTGCATAAACATGAATGGACCTAGAGAATATTATGCTAAGTGAAATCAGACAAAAGAAGAAAGTACCATATTACTTCACTTATATGTGGGATAGAAAGAAGGAAGGGAAGGGGAGGGGAAGGGAGGGAGAGGAAGGAAGGAAGGAAGGAAGGAAGGAAGGAAGGAAGGAAGGAAGGAAGGAAGGAAGGAAGGAAGGAAGGAAGGAAGGAAGGGGAGAAAACAAAAACAAACTCAAATACAGAGAACTGATGGTTACTAGATGGGGGAGACTTGGGAGTATTGGTCAAAAAGGTGAAAGAGATTAAGAAGTACAAATCTCCAGTTATAAAAATAGTTACAGGGATATAAAGTAAAACATAGGGAATATACTCAATAATACTGTAAAAACTATTTATGGTGTCAGATAGGTATTGGACTTATCAGGGTGATCACTTTATAAGTTATATAAATGTCCAGTCACTATGTTGTACATCTCAAACTAATATTATTGTATGTCAACAGTAATTAAAAAACAAAAAATGGGCCTGGATGGTTGCTGAGTGGATAGAGTGTTGGCCCAGCATATGGACATCCCAGGTTCAATTCCCAGTCAGGAGAAGCAACAATCTTTTTTTCTCTTCAGCTCCCTCTTCTCCTTCTCTCTCTCTTCCCCTCCCACAGCCAGTGGTTCAATCTGTTGGAGCTTGGCCCAGGCACTGAGGATGGCTCGGTTGGTCCAATTGCATCAGTCCTAGGTGCTAAAAATAGCTCAGTACTCATGCATCAGCCCCAGATGGGGTTGCTGGGTGAATCCCAGTTGGGGAGCATAGGGGAGTCTGTCTCATTATCTCTCATTATCTCACTTAAAAAATAAATAAAAAATAAAAAATGTTTTTTAACTGTTCTTAAAAAGAAAACAAAAAAACTAATTTAGGCCTGCAATATCCAGATTACTTTTCTAGGTCTTATCTTTTCTTCCACTGACTACAATACAACTGACTTTTTAAATTACTTTCTGCAATGTTGAAAACTTGTCTATTAACTTTATTGCTAAGAATTATACTATATATTTCCTTGCAATACCTTTTTTCCTTTCTTAGAGAAAACATTGTAATTCTTTCCAAATTCTGCTTCTGATTATTTCATGTTATGAATTTACTAACATTTCTCCTAAATATGCTATTCTTTACTTTTTTCTGTCTTGCTACTTTTTACTTGCTTCCTAATTATATGTTTTTAAGAGGATTGTTTCTTATTAAATTTAATTGTATAATATAAAAGAATTTAAATTATGACGGCAAGGTAAAAGCTTTTCCTCCTGCAAAAGTTTACTGTCATGTGTTTCAGAGAGAGTTGTCATGTGTTTCAATAAGGCTTAAGTCCTGTGGAAATTTACAATAAAGGTGGTACCAATAGTTTTCTTGAGAAGTCTTGAGTCCAAAAACTCAAATTTAAATTGTTAATTCCTTTTTCATCTCTATCTTGTTCTGGGGAAACCTTTTTATTCTAAAGAGAACCTTAAAATAAAAATGCTAATTTTCAATAAGTACACATTCTTCTTTTAGCAGGGTAACTTTTCTTTTTAATCTGAAGGCTTTATGTTGAATTATAAATTCAGTTTACCAGTCCTTGTTAGAGGTACCTTCAGTTGCCATGCTATGGAATAGTGTCACCTCTTGTCATGGCAAAATTCATCCACTTAAGACCATTCCGGTCCCTGGCTGGATAGGCCAGTTGGTTAAATCGTTGTCTTAATATATCGATGGTGCAAATTCAATCCCCAGTGAGTACACATACAAGAATCAACCAATGAATGCATAAATAAGAAGAAAAAAAAAAAAAAAATATATATATATATATATATATATATATATATATATATATATATATAATCTTCCCCTCTTCCTTTCTCTCTAAACTCAATCAATAAAGTTTTTTTAAACATCATTCTGTTTTCCGTTCCCTCTCTTAAACTCCTGTAACATAAAGGCTCACTATGCCCTAAATACTATTTAAAAACACATTGTAAGGCCATAAGCTCTCCCAGCCCCACCCTGCCCTGGCCCAACCCATGCCTGCACACCTCTCTCCCTCTCCCTTTCTCTGTGACACTCTCTTACACACACCAAATATCACAAACATATGGGTTTAGAAAGCTCCTTTGAAAATGGCTCTTCTCTGCCACTACTCCAAATCCCCATCCATATCACCTCTCCCTTCTGATTCTCCTGACCCAAACCCTGCATCACAAATGATGGCACCCCCACAGCAAAAGCTCTTAGCATAAAGACAGTGCAGCACACTGACGTCAGCACATTGTATTGCTATTTTAACGTAAACTGAAAGAGGAGGCTTAAACAAGAAATTGCCAACACTCATTTGTGGATTTATTGATGAGTGCCACTCTGACAGGTGTAAGGTGATCTCATTGTGGTTTTAATTTGCATTGCTCTAATGATTAGTGACATTGAGCATCTTTTCATGTCTATTGGCCATCTGTATGTCCTCTTTGGAAAAGTACCTATTAGGTCCTTTGCCCATTTTTTAATTGGATTGTTTGTTTTCTGGTGTTGAGTTTTATTTTAAAAAGAAAAAAAGAGGGGAGGGACTCAGGGACACAGACAACAGTGTGGTGACTGCAGGGGGGATGGGGAAGGAGGGCACAAGGGGATAGATGGTGATGGATGGAGACCTGACTTGGGGGGAGGGTGAACATACGATACAGTGTGGAGATATGTTATAGAACTGGGCACCTCAAACATATAATTTTGTTAATTTAAAAAAAGAAATTGTTGATTGAGTGCTCTAAAAATAGTAGCTACAGTATATTCTCCTTTCTAAAAATTCAAGAAAATTTGATGTAAGCAATCACTAATATTATCCAATATAAGCAGATGAAAATGTGCAAGCAAAAAAATAATAATGCTGCCTGATGAGGGGGTGGCGCAGTAGATAGAGCATCGGACTAGGATGCAGAGGACCAGGGTTCAAAACCCCAAGGTCGCTGGCTTGAGCGTGGGCTCATCTGGCTTGAGTGTGGGATCACAGACATGACCCCATAGTTGCTAGCTTGAGCCCAAAGGTCACTCGCTTGAGCAAGGGGTCACTCCCTTTGCTGTAGCCCTCCCTCAACACCCCTCCCATCAAGGCACATATGAGAAAACAGTCAGTGAACTAAAGTGCCGCAACAAAGAACTGATGCTTCTCATCTCTCTCCCTTCCTGTCTGTCCCTATCTGTCCCTCTCTCTGACTCTCTGTCAAAAAAGTAAAATAAATTTTTAAAAAATAATAATAATGTTATACATACAATACTCCAAACTTCATTAAAGGCAGCACAATAGCTCTAAATAGCAAGCTCATTTTTTTAATAAAAAATAAGTTTTACTTCCAGTTCTAATGCCAATTCATCATATGGAGTGTTGACATGAAATTTTCTAATGAATCCAGGTTACCAACTTGTAACTAGACAAAACCTCTCTCTTAAAATAGTAGCACAGAATGTTTTTAAGTAGCTGATCTTTATTTGCTGCATTCTAAAAGGCAAACTCTAAAAGATAACCATCTTAAAATAATATGTCAAATAATTCAAACTCCTGCATAAGAAAGGTATCATTGCTAATAAGATAGTAACACCTATCTTAACATTGCTTTGTTGAGAAAATTCACTTATTTCTATGGCAAGTTGTACTTAACAGGCATTAGACTAGAGGAAAGAAGGAAAGTCAGGGCCAAAACAAAAATTCTTAGTGATTAAGTCTGTCTGAATCACAACAAGGTTATAACATATAAAATCAAATACAAACTGCACATTAGCTAGTTTTAAAACAGCACATACACAGAAGATGTTGGTTTCTCTAATGTATCCCTGATGTTGCAAGATTAGCAATAAAAAAAATTTTTACCCAGGAATTTCAATGAAGACAAACCATTGAACAATAATGCCACAAGTCTCAAAAATATCAGGGAAATGTAATCAATCCAGAAAGAAAGAATCCAAATATTAAAATCATTATTTGAGGATTGGTCTCTATAATTCATTCATTGAATTCAAATCAGAAAACATATCATTTAACTTGATTTACCAACTTTCTTGAAACACCCCAGCAAGTCTTTGCTTAAGATTCTTAACATTCTTCTTCCACATCTTCAGTCTCCTGCTCACCTGCACATGAAAAACAATACAGTGCTGTGAGGCTCTCAGACACGTGCACACAATTAGGAAAAGTCATGCAGCCCATACAACATTAAGTCCTTTGACACATGAGACAATACTCACATTCTTGTTTAACACTTATGGGGCAGGCATCACAAGCTGCATACAAAATTACAAAAAATAAAAAATAAAAGATAAGGTGCCTCCCTTCATTGAGATTACAGCTGACCGAGAATTTGGGGTTTTGAGAGCTAAAATGGTTACAAATGTGGAAAAAGGCATCAAAAAGAATTTGTTTTTTGCTTTAAACTAAGTTTGTTGGAGGTAGGGAAAAACCGAAAGTAAATCTATTTAGACTAGATAAGAACTGATTACCTTTCATTTCTTAAAAATGATGACACTGACAAATGGAATGGAAATATTATTCTGCCAACCTTGGAAGGCTGTCAGCAAAGGCGGAGTTGACTGTAGAACTGAAGAAAGTAAGACAATTAAAAAAAAGAATCAGGAGAAACTAAAACTCTCACACACTGCTGGCGAGACTCTAAGATGGTACAGCTGCACCCAGGCCAGATAGCTCGGTTGGTTAGAGCGTCATCTAGAAGGGCAGAGGTTGTCAGTTATTAATCCCCGGTCAGGGCACATGCAGGAATACATCAATGTTCCTGTGTCTCTCTCCCTTTCCTTCCTCTATCTCGCTAAAACCAGTAAATGAATAAATAAATAATAAAATAAAATGGTGCAGCTGCCTTGGAAAACAGTCTGGCATTTTCTGAAAAGGTTCCCATAAATCTAGCAATTTCATTCCTAGGTATATGCCCAAGAGAGAAAACATATATCGCCCAAAAACCTATACACCAATATTTATAGCAGCATTATATATAACAGCCAGAAAGTAGAAACAACCCAAATGTCCATCAACTAATGAGTAGATAAATAAAATGTGGCTCATCTATACAACAGAATGTTATTCAGCAATAAACAATAAAGTATTAACGGTACATGCTACAGCATTGCTGAACCTTGAACCTTGAAATCATGTTAAGTGTAAGAAGCCAGACAGAAAAGGCCACTCACTTATTGTATGACTGAACTTACATGAAATGTCCAGACTAGGCAAACTCGTAGCAACAGAAAGTAAATTAGTGATTGCTTAGGGCTGGGGGTTGGGGAAAATGAGACTGAGTACTAATGAGCACAGTGTTCGTCTTGGGGGCAAAGAAGATGTTGGAAAATTGATAGTGGTAAAGAATGTACAATTCTGTGAATATATACTGCTCACAAAAATGAGAGGATATTTCAAAATGAGTATGAAGCGATAAAATATCCCCTCATTTTTGTGAGCAGTATACTAAAACCCACTGAATTGTATAGTATTGTCGAATGGTGGCCAAAAAAAGAAAATTACATCCATATTCTTATCCCTGAAACCTGTGAATGTAACCTTACTTGGGGAAAAGGGTCTTTGAAGGTGTAACTGAGCTAAGGATCTTGAGATGCAACTATTGATCAGCCTGGATTATCCAGGTGGGCCCTATATTCAATAACAAATGCCCTTTGAAGAGAAGGACATTTCATATACACACACACACAGGCAACGTGAAGACAGGCAGAGATGAGATGATGTGACCCCAGACCAAAGAAGCCAAAGCATGTTAACAGCCTGAGAAACTGGCAGAAGGAGGCATCTCCTCTAGAGCCTCCAGGCAGAATATGGCCTTGCTGGCACCTGGATTTCAGACTTCAGGCCTCCAGAACTATGAGATAATAAATTTCTGTTGTGATCATTTGTTGTGGCAACCACAGGAATCTAATACAGTTATAAAATATATGTCAACAAAGCTGTTGCTTTTTTAAAAAATCAACCTAATAATTAAGGGTAAATGATTTGTAGCTGCAGAGAGTAAAATGGAAAATGTAGTAATATTGTCAACCCAGGGAGAAGAAATATTAAACAAGATATAGAGGAAGCTGGGATAGATAAGAAGCAGACCTCAATATCCCACATCTAAGATGAAGAGTGATGAGACCATGAGCCCACGCCTTTATAAGTGCTATTCCTCCTATGTGGAGTGTTCTCCTTCTTACCCACCCAGTAAATTACCACTAATCTTTGGAGGCACAACTGAAAGCCCACCTACCATATTCCCAGTTTTCATCATCCCTTCCGTAGTGCTGCCATGTACTTTGTCCTGAAACTCTTATTATACTTGTCCTGCCCTACTGTGATTATGTCTGGCCCTGCTGTGATTATTGTCTCACATGCCTGCTTTCATCAACAGACTATAAAATAAATCAGAGTAGTAATTATGTCCTACTCACCTGATATCCTAGAACAATGTCCTTAACAAACAAATACGATGGCACGCTGGAGCAGTGGTGTTAAAGCTACACAACAAAATCTCCCAGACCACATCCTCAGTAACTGACCTCAAAAATACTGATGCCACAACCAACCCTTAAAAATCTATTTAATTTATCTGGATGAAACCACAGCATTAATGTTTTAAATCTCACCAGGTGATTCTAATGTGTATCCAGAAGTTAATAAGTGCTGCATAAGTGATGGACTAAGAATAACTTAAATGCCAGACAGATTTGAGGCAGATATCAAATAGAAAAGATAGAAAAACCAAAAGTATACAAAGCAGGCCCTAGCTGGTTGACTCAGTAGATAAAGTGTCAGCCTGGTGTGTTGACGTTCAGGTTCAATCCCTAGTCAGGGCAAACATTAGAAACAACCATCTGCTTCTCTTCCCTTCCCTTTCCCCACTCTCTCTCCCCTTCTCTTTCTTTCCCTCCTGCAGCCAGTGGCTTGATTGGTTTGAACATCAGCCCCTGGTGCTGAGGATAGCTTGGTTGATTCAAGCAAGCATCGGCCCCAGACGGGGCTCATGCAGGAGTCTGTCTCACTATCTCCCTTCCTCTCACTTAAATAAATAAATAAATAAATAAACAAACAAACCAAAGCATAGATGATTGCATACTGTCTATAAATGTCTCCAAATAAAATGCTGACTATGAAAAGTAGAGAATTTAAGCTAGAGTATTGCTTGCTCACAGTGGCTTCTGGAAAGGTTAACCAAAGGACGGACAACGGGTTGACTGGAGAGATAAGAAGACAACCTGGAACAGGTAATATCATAGAGACTTGACTTTGGGGGGTGAATACACAATATAATATACAGATGAGGTATTACAGAATTGTATACCTGAAATCTATAACATTTTATTAACCAATGTCACCCCAATAAATTCAATAAAAAATTTAAAAATATAAAGCTGAATAATGATAGCAAAAATAAATGAAATTTAAGAAGAAAAGAAGGGAGTAAGCAGATGGAGAAAAAGATACCTTCCAACACTATTTTCATCACCATAATACATGCTAATATTTTTTATAATCCTAAAGTAGAGTGACTAGTGAACCATCTAGTCCAGAGCTTCTCACAATTTAATGTGCATACAAATCACCTCCTGGGGGCATCTTGTTAAAACAGACTCTGGCACAGTAGGTGTAGAGCAGGACCTGGGATTCGGCATTTCTAAGAAGATCTCTTGTAATAATACCATTACTGCTGGTCCATAATCTAGTCCACAGTCATGATCTTCAGTAACTTTTCACTTTATCCAATTTGAATAAAGCAATGGAATCAGAAGTTCCCAATAACTGATAAAGTGATAAGAACTACAATTATTAAAACTCTCCAACTCACCATTGTTAGCTCGATACTACTAACAAAATGATAAAGTGATATTTTATAAATAGGGACAGGAAATAAGTGGCAAATATTAACATGAAAAGTTTGTGTCAAGATGAACTGGATTGTCTGACCAGGTGGTGGTGCAGTGGATAGTGTCGAACTGGGACACAGAGGACCCAGATTCGAACTCTGAGGTCACCAGCTTGAGTGCGGTGTCCCTGGCTTGAGTGTGGATTCATAGACATGACCCCTTGGTTGTTGGCTTGAGCCCAAAGGTCACTGGTCTGAAGCACAATGTCGCTGTCTTGAGCAAGGGGTCACTCACTCTGCCATAGCCCAATCCTGCCAGGTCAAGGCACATATGAGAAAGCAATCGATGAACAACTAAGGAGCCACAATGAAGAACTGATGCTTCTCATCTCTTTCCCTTCCTATCTGTTCCTATCTGTCCCTCTCTCTGACTCTCTGTATCTGTCAAAAACAAAGAACTGGATTAAAGAAAATTAGTTTAAAGTAACTTGAAAAGATAAATTCATCAAATCTAATCTTACTATATACCAAAGTTTTATATAAAAAGGAATTAGCCTGACAAGGGGGTGGCGCAATGGATAGAGCGTCAGACTGGGATGCGGAGGACCCAGGTTCGAGACTCCGAGGTCGCCACCTTGAGTGCGGGCCCATCTGGCTTCAGCAAAAGCTCACCGGCTTGGACCCAAGGTCGCTGGCTCCAGCAAGGGGTTGCTCGGTCTGCTGAAGGCCCGCAGTTAGGGCACATGTGAGAGACCGATCAATGAACAACTATGGTGTCGCAATGGCAACGAGAAACTAATGATTGATGTTTCTCATCTCTCTCTGTTCCTGTCTGTCTGTCCCTATTTATCCCTCTCTCCGACTCTCTCTGTCCCTGTAAAAAAGAAAAAAAAGGAATTAACACTGGAAATTTCTGATGTGGCAGCTCTGATAATTTGATCAAATAAGTTTGGATGAGGGTTGATTAAGTTATTAGGAGTATCTGAAAAGCAATTTGCAGGCTTGGAAAAGTAATTTAACAAGTAGTGAGTGGCAGGCCTCAAGGCACACTCTGTGTAAGAGTAACAGAACTCCATCAAAGCAATGGGGTATTTTCCTAAGAGCAAGCCAAAATAGTTTTAAAGGAAAAAAAGTCAGCTAACAGTTTCTATTTTTAGAATCTCACTGCTCCACTGCAAATCAGTAAGACAATCTTAAAATAAAGAAAACTTCCTCAAAATCCTCTAGTTCCTTTGAAACTATTCAGGTGGTATGAGCAATAACATATATGAACACACATCCCTTTCAAACCACTGGAACACCCTGCCCAAAAGGCAATCCCCATGCAACCGGGCTTCATCAAACAAGTCACAATCAAATAGACCTTTTGATGGGCAGAATTTCAACATGAAGTATATTCAGATTGTATAGTTGCCATTTTTGGTAGAACTTGTTCTATCTGGGACCACAATAGGATAACAATTATCTGTCTAACATCTAAACCAAAATCCATATTTCTTAAATATGCAGAGCAAAATCTTGTGGCTTACATCAACTTAACACGCTAAACACTCCACACTAAGGACTCTGATTTCAGTAAGTCTGGGTAGGCTCTTGGACATAGGTGCAAAACAAGCAAAACATTCCCTGGACAATTTCGACATTCATACTGGTTAGGAATAATGCTGTGGTTTGTAACAGTGCTTCTCAAACTTCACTGTAAGTATCATCAGGGGAACTTGTTCAAGTGCAAATTCTGATTCAGTAATTTTGGGACAGGGCCTAATGAGCCCCAGTGATAGAATCAGACGTTAAGCAGCAGAGGTTTATAACATGAGATAGAAATCACAGGGTTCCAAATGGCCAAGAACATGAAGTAGAGAGGACCAGATAGGGCCGTGCCCCTTCCAAGGGAACATCTGCTTTCCTCGCTGATGGAAGGGCCTGCTGATCTGTCAGGGGGTCAGACACCCAGGCTTTTGTGGGAAATCTCCTGATTAAATGTTAAATACCAGGTAAGCTAACCAAATCCAGCCATTGACCTAGTTAATCATTTAAGTGGATCCTTGTTTGATCCTTATTACAACCCTATAGGGTTTAGTGATTGTTGACAATGGCCAGAGGAGGGGAGAGACCAGAGGCAGGGAGGCCTGACTGGAGGGTTATCACATTGGTCCAGTTGAGGCAGAGGAAGAGTAAGGAAGGGATGGGTATGGAAGATACTGCAGGAGTAGAAATATGATATTTGAAGGTTGCAAGTGGGCAACAAGGGAGAAGAAAGATGCAACAATGACTCAGATTTTGAGCCTGGGTGACTGGAGAAACAGAGGCCAAGTGGAAAATTGAAGTTGAGAGAGAAAGCAGGCAGAGAGACATACAGGACTGAGAAATTAGTTCAGAGTTAATAGGTGATAGACTTAAATAACAGATATAAATTTAGCAGATGATATATTTCAGAATAATCTACATTAGAGGAAAAGTTGAAGCTATTTAAATTGAGTCACAGATACAACACAGAATATGTCAGACTTCTAACATAGATAAATAATTGAGTATTTGTTTATGTCAAAAATTGCCCATAATATTTGTATCCTGTATCACTGTACCACTCACTGTAAGTGCAACATTGGATCAAAACAAAATACCTGAGAATATATAATTAGCTGGGATGGGAAGTCTGCATATAGAAACTAATAAAACCACAATGACATATGGCACTTTACAAATTCATTCCTTAGAATTTTCATCACTGAAGTCTAGAAGTTGAAATACTAAGCAAATCTATTCACATTACTAATACCCATTTAAACTGATTTCTCCTTTCCATTGAAATCAACATTGTTTTCTGGATAACCATCAAGAATATGTATTAACTTAAGTGTCCATGAGTGGATGAGAGGATAACAATGATGTGGAATACATACACACATGCATATACCCTGGAATACCACTCAGCCATAAAAAAAAAGAACAAAATCTTGCCATTTACAAAAACGTGCATATTTCTTAAGGTTATTATGCTAAGTGAAATACGTCAGATAGAGAAAGATAATTACCATATGATTTCATTCATATGTGGAATCTAAAATAACAAGTAAACAAATAAAAGAAAAACAAACTCATAGATACAGAGAACAGATTAGTGGTCACCAAAGGGGAAGGAGGTTGATGAGAGTAGGCGAAATGAGTGAAGGGGGTAAGCTGTGTGGTGAAAGACGGTAACTACACTTTCAGTGGTGTGTAGTGTATACAGATATCAAATTAAAATATTGTATATCTGAAACAAATAATGTTAGATACCAACTTTACCTCAAATTTTAAAGAACATGTACTAATTACTGTTTAAAATAATATATGTCATAAGAGTACTAAACACAACCTCGATCTCATATAAACATTGATAAATACATTCTTATATTTGCATGCTTTAGTCAACACCACATGTGACTTGCAAACATACCTCCATATCCTAATCTACTTTGAACTATACTACTGCTCTAGGAGCCCTTGTAGACTGTTAGTGGAAATGCAGACTGGTACAGCCACTGTGGAAAACAGTGTGGAGTTTACTCAAAATATTAAAATTGGAACCACTTTTCGACTTAGCAATCCCACTTCTGGGAATAGATCTTAAGAATCCCAAAACACTAATTCAATAAAATGTATGTACCACTATGTTCACTGCAGCCTTATTTATAATAGCCAAGATATGGAAACAGCCTAAGTGCCCATCATTAGATAAGTGGATAAAAAGCTGTGGTACATTTACACAATGGAATACTACATAAGCATAAAAAAGGAAATATTTTCTTTGTGACAGCATGGATATACCTAGATAGAGATTATTGTGCAAAATGAAATAAGCCGATCACAGAAAGACAAATATCATATGATCTCACTTATATATGGAATTTAATGAACAAGTTAAAATGACGTACAAAATAGAAATAGAAGCATGGACACAGGGAACAGATTGTCAAAATAGAAACAGAGACATGGACACAGGGACCAAGCCATCAGAGGGGAGGGGGTTGGAAAACTGGATGACAGATTGAAGGAATTAATAAAAACAAGCACAGACACAGACAACAGTGTGGTGATAACCAGAGGGAAGGGGGGAGAGGGATAGGCAGAGGTGGGCGAAGGTGGGCAAAGGGGGAGAAATGCGGACAAAAGAGACTTTGGAGCAATGGGCACATGATGCAGTGTGTAGATGATGTTTCTTTTGAGTTTCACACCTGAACCCATATCCCAATGAATTCAATTTAAAAAAATAAACTATAATACCTTTATATTGAGAAATTCAGTAAGAATTGTTTACCAAAACACACACTCTCCAAGCCTTACCTGTTTTCAGTTTCTCTGAAGGGCTGAGTTGCAAATGTTGGTCTTTGGATAAAGAGCTCACATTGATGCCACAGAGTGGATCATCCAAAAAAGAAGGCCTTTTCAGTCTTCCAATGCCAAGAGTCTTTGACATAAAATAGTCCTTTGTGTCACTAATAACCTCATCCTTGGGAAATAGCAGGCATTTCGTATTTTCAGCTTCAGTAACAAGAGCTCGTGAGACATATTGCCCAGTCAAGGCTTTGCTGAGATAGTAGCCTGTAGATGTTTCACATTCTGCATTCTCAGGCATATTTGCATCTTCCACCTCACTGTGTTTGACCTTTGTTTCTGACTCAATTAGTATGTCAGAGAGGACAGATCTGGAAAGCTGGGGGGACTCAGGTGTTATATCTTCAATGTCTTTCTTTTCTCTTTCTGAGGGAAACCCAATCATGGATTTTTGTTTGAATGTGCATTTATCCAGAAGATGCCTTAACTGGTACTCAGAGAACATTGTTGAATCTACCTGCTAAAATAAAGCAAAATTTTTCATAGTCAATTAATTGAGTAAACATTTATTTCTGGTAAGCTTCCAGTAATACTATATAAACCCATGTGCCTAGAAACTTCTTACACAAAGCACCCAAATAGCAAAATCATTCATTTTTAAGATGCCCAAAATTGCAGTGGAAATGTACAGCAATCCTGGAAAATAAGTTTAGAATCAATCACACAGTAAAATACAGGGGAAAGTCCCACCACACTGATAGAAGTTAGTTACTTCACCAAATTAACCACTAACACTCTCTCTACACATTATCAGTAACTTGAGCTGAAATGGAGGTATTAGAAAAGCACCTTCAGTTTTATAAATCTTGTAACATCAAGCAGGGAAATGAACAACCACCTCTTTGATAAACAGCCAGGAATCTTGCCATAATCTCCAGTAAGCATTTCTCTGTTCTCCCACCTCCTCGGTGTGAACCCCATCACCACTCAATTCCTTAAATGGAAAATAAGATCTTAGGCTAACCGGGCAGACTGCACTTGCCCCTGGGGATTCACCACTCCTATGTCTGTCCACAACTCTTAGAAGACAATACCACTGAAGACAGAAAAGGAAGGGTAAAGAAGTTCTGTATCCTGTGATGTGTAGCTGGTTCAAAGCTACAGGTCTAGACAGAGACCAGGGGCATTCCAATAGCAGTGCATTCTGGGAGAAGAATATGATCAAACACATTTAATCTCTGCTTTAAAGGTTATCAGGACTGAGTGTTTGAACTGAGATCTTAAGGATTTAAAATCATTTTTTCTTCCACAGATGTTCTCCGGAAATAAAATATCAAACAAAAGTGTAAGGCTAGATTCTATAAGGATTCAACTGAACAGCATGTCACTTCGATTGCAAAAGTCTCCAAATGAATGGGATTAAAATATATTGAATCATATACTGAAGAAATGAAAAAGATTTCTTTTCTAAAGAATCAGCACAATCCCTGTTTTACATCATGGATTATCTAGAAAAACACTTGTCCTCCTTTACAGGGGAATGAATTATCAAAGAACAGGAAGTCCTCATAAGAATACCTAAACATTGCTTAACCAGGTAGTGGCACAGTGGATTGAGTATCAACCTGGGATGCTGAAGACTCACGTTGGAAACCCTGAGGTCACCAACTTTAGTGCAGGGTCACTGGCTTGAATGTGAGATCACAGACATGACCCCATGATCACTGGCTTAAGCACAAAGGTCACTGGTTTGAAGCCCAAGGTCGCTGGCTTGAGCATAAGGTCACTGGCTTGAGCAAGGGGTTGCAGGCTCAGCTGGAGCCTCCCCAGTTAAGGCATATTTGAAAAAGCAATCAATGAACAACTAAGGTGCCACAACTATGAGTTGATGCTTCTCATCTCTCTCCCTTCCTGTCTCTCTGTCCTTGTCTGTCCCCCTCTGTCACTAAAAAAGAAAAAAGAAAGAAAAAGAAAAGGAAGGCCTGACCTGTGGTGGCGCAGTGGATAAAGCGTCGACCTGGGAACACTGAGGTCGCCAGTTCAAAACCCTGCACTGGTCTGGTCAAGGCACATATGGGAGTTGATGCTTCTAGCTCCTCCCCCCTTTCTCTCTCTCTCTCTCTTTCTCTCTCTCACTCACTCTGTGTCTCCTCTCTAAAATGAATAAATAAAATAAATTTTAAAAAAAAAGAAAAGAAAAGGAAAAAAATCTAACCATTAATTGCAATGGCCTTAATTTCTACTTCAGCAAAAAAAAACAATGCCATTGGCTTACTTTGTGGTACACAGTAAGAAGTAACCAAATATTCTGTATATGTAAAATACTGGGGAGGAATGCTATTATTGGAACTAGTATAGTCAAGTCCTCATTATTGTGAAATGCTTTTAATGAAGCTAACAAACAACCAATCTTGTGCCATGCATTTCAACTAAATCATGTTTTTAAATTTAAAACTGGTTCTTATAGTGGCAGTGTCATTATAAGTTTGAGAGTAATAAGAAATTGTCTCGAATATACTATTAATAATTACCTGGTATCAAATTTCATGTAATTCAATCTAAGGTTAACACGTTTGTCAAAAATAGAAATTGAATTATACATTCACAAATCCTAGACATTTGTGTTTAATCACTAGACATATCAGAATTCCAGATGTGGTACCTTATCCATTATTAGGAGCACTCCCTCTAACCTATTATGTAAATATAGTCAACTAAAAAAGCAGTCATTGAATGGTACTGATACTTAAAATATGCTTTCAAAAGTTATATAAAATAGTTTATATAAACTATTTTAAATAGTTTCATAAAAGTTTATAATGACTAGACAATTCCCTAGAATTTAGAAAGCATCTGTTGAGTGTCATCCTCACCAAACATGCTCACTAGACTTTATTATATAAAATTTCCAGATACTAAAAAAAAAAAAAAAAAAAGTCCATACTGCAGCAAGAGGATGAAAAACTATGGAAGGAGGTCTGGGGGTGGGGGAGTATGGAGGAGACGATTGGTAGATTATCTGATATGTTTGAACACTTCCACAAAAGATATGATAAGATAGTTGACAGTTCTGATGATGTATATACCTAGAAAATCAGAAAATTAAGTAAAAGCAAAAAATTAAATTATGAACTCTGAACAAAAAGCTATATGAAAAGAAAGGAGAGGTAGTGTTTCAGAGAGTTAACAGAAATTTAAGCAAAAAGCAATAGATAATTATTAACTCTAAGACAAACAAAAAGTTGAACAAGAAAGGATACCATAGGATACTACTTGCTTTTACTTCAAATAATATTTACATAGTCATCATAATATGAATAATAATAACTGAGGTAACTAAAAATTGTCATATACTATTTTGGAAAAATGGGAGGAGAGAAAAAGGATGTTTGGAATAACAAAGTTAAATAATTAGCTACTATCACAGGCAGTCAATATATAATTGATGTAATAATATAATATCATTATTAATATAAAATGTAATATTGTAAATTGATAAAAACTGATAAATTAATAAAACAAGTTATTATAAAACAATATAGAGGCAATAGTAGTAGAGAAAGCTAAAGTAATGAAAAGTGGTTGACTCTGGAGAATAAGCTAAAAGGTGGGGAAGGATGGGGCAAGGAGCTGACATTTTTGTTTAAAATATTTCATCACAATTTATTCTTTATTTTATTACTATAATAAAATTTAAAATTAACTTAAAATTTAAAAATAATTTACATGTATTCAATTTTTAATAAAAATTAATTTAAAAATAAAAATCTGAAATATTAAATGAAATTCCCAACCAATTATATCTTTGAGCATCAGAAGCAGATTCAGGTTTCATGGAGAATGAAATTAATATAATCTTGGAGCAGAGGGAGGGTATTTCTTTAAAAAAAAGAATACAAAATTACAAATAGAAAATAGGTACAAAGCAAGGTTTTTTTGTGGGTTTTTCTTTTCTTTTTTTTTTTGAAGTTGAAAAAATCACAACAAATTACTGGAGCCTTAGAAAGTCAAGTTCATTTCTTACGCTATCTCTTAAGGCCATTTACCAGAAATGGTTATACATAAATGTTTCCTGAGTGCAACCTGGCTTCCTTTCCCACTTGAGGCTCATACAAGTAAAGGGTTTTCTTTGGGATGCCGAGCTTCACAAGTCTCAGATCGTGATATTGTCCTGTTGGGTGGTTCTACCTGTACCCCCAAGATCCAGAAGCTCCTAAAGGACTTCTTCAGTGGAGAAGAGTGGAATAAGAGCATCAATCCCGGGGAGCAAGATGGCGACGGAGTAGGCGGACGTACCAACTTCCAACTCCCAGAACCAAAGTGGATTACAACTCAATTCTAAGAACCATCACCTGGATAAACCAACTTTGAACAAAACTAAGTGGACTCTTCAACCAAGGAACACAGAAGAAGCCACATTGAGACTGGTAGGAATAGCGAAAACGCAAAGAGGGCTGCCCAGCTCCCCGGAGCAAACGACAGCCCGGAGAGACCCGCGGGGCGGGAGGAGAGTTTGGCGGAGAGGGAGGGACTTGGGTCCCAGGAACCAAGCCCCAGCCTACAGTCCCAGAGCCTAGAAGAGGCGTTTGGACAGTTTTGAGCTGTGAAACAAGTGAGGGAGCTCCCAGGCCTACAGTGTGGAGTATTAGGTCCCATCATACTCTGCTGAGGGTTGCTGAAGGGCATGGTGGGCGGCAGGACGCTGAAACGTGGTTCTGTCGGCGTGGGCGGAGGCCAAGCCGGTGGGAGCTCGGTCTAGCCCAGCAGGGTCGAAGGGGACGCGCAAAAGCAGTCCAGAAGCTGCGGGCCGGCCTTTAATCCCACTTACGGGGACAAAGCGGGAGTCCAGGAACGGGTAGAAATCTGCTCTGCAACTCTGCGCAAGCCGGCCCTGACCACGGGGACTGGGCTAGGACCAGGGACGGGCGGGGGGCTTGCGGCTAAGCTCATGCTACCAGCCCCGCCTGGCCGGAGAAACCGAGGTTTGCCATTCTGCGTGCGCAAGCGGGCGCGGGGATGTGGTAGACCCCAAGACAAGTGGAAGCTCGCAGCTGAGCCCACGCTAATATCCCCGCCAGGCCAGAGAAACCGCGATTTGCCATCCCATGTGCACAAGCGGGCTCCAAACGCGGGGGCGGGGTAGAGTCCGGGATGAGCAGAAGTACGCAGCTGAGCGGAAGCCAGCAAACACGCCCACCCCAATAAACCTTGGTTTCCGACCCTGCACAGAAGGGCTCTGGCCTCGAGGGCGGGGCTAAAGCTCCGGACGGGCAAAAGCTTACAGCTGAGAGCACATCAAAAGCCCCGCCTAGCCCGCGAAATTGTAGCGAGCAGGCTCCGACTGCTGGTTCTGGGCGGAAGTCCGGAAATAGGCTGGTTCACAGCTGAGTAAAGGTGCTCACCTCTATCCTTGGTCCTGAGGCTTGTGGCTTGAGTGACAGCCCCTCCCGCGGAGGAGAGGCAGAAATCACAGCAAAAGCCACAGAGGGCCGGCTCTGGCAACGCCCATACCCAACCACCCTGGGCAGCGGCAGAGGGGGTGGGGGGCCTGAAGACAGACCACACATAAAGAACACAAAGGCAACACCTACTGGACTCCAGTGGCCACAATTTGCTTATACACAGACAAAATGGGCAGGCAGAGGAATGCAAACCAAATGAATCAAGAGAAATCCCCAGAGAAGAACCTGAATGAACCAGATATAACCAAATTACCAGATGCAGAATTTAGAATAATGATAGTTAGGATGTTCAAAGAAATTAAAGCAACAATGGATAGTCATTATGAACACCTAAATAAAGAAATAACAAGTATAAAAAACGATATTGAAATAATAAAAAAGAATCAGACAGAAATGACAAATACAGTATCAGAACTGAAGACCACAATGGAAGGAATTAAAAGCAGAATGAATCACGCTAAAGATCGAATAAGCGATTTAGAGGACACAATAAACAAAGGCACAGAAGCAGAGAAGAAAAAGGAAAAGAGACTCAAAAAATGTGAGGAAACTCTAAGGGAGCTCTGTGACAACATGAAAAGAAACAACATTCGCATCATAGGGGTACCTGAAGAAGAGGAGAGAGGACAGGAAATGGAAACTTTGTTCAATCAAATCATAGCAGAAAACTTCCCTAAATTAAGGCTGGGAAACACTCCACACGTTCAAGAAGCACACAGAACTCCATTAAAGAGAAACCCAAAAAGATCTACACCAAGACACATCATAGTTAAAATACCAAAGCTAATGGATAAAGAAAATATTTTAAAAGCTGCTAGGGAAAAAAAGGCTATCACCTACAAAGGAGCCCCCAATAAGGATGACATCGGACTTCTCAACAGAAACACTTGAGGCAAGAAGGGAATGGCAAGAAATAATCAAAGTAATGCAGAACAAAAACCTACAACCAAGACTACTTTATCCAGCAAGGCTAACGTTTAAAATTGAAGGAGAAATAAAGAGCTTCCCAGAAAAAGAAAGCCTCAAGGAATTCATAAAAACCAAACCAATTCTGCAAGAGATACTAAGGGGACTGTTGTGAACATTTTAAAGGGAGAAAAGAATATAGCAAAAGAAGAATACAACTTTAAAAAATAAAATGGCAATAAACAACTACATATCAATAATAACCTTAAATGCAAATGGATTAAATGATCCAATCAAAAGACATAGGGTAGCTGCATGGATAAAGAAACAGGACCCATACATATGCTGTCTACAAGAGACACACCTTAAACAAAAGACTCACATAGACTGAACGTAAAAGGATGGAAAAAAATATTTCATGCAAATGGACATGAAAAAAAAGCCGGGGTAGCAGTACTTATATCTGACAAAATGGACTTTAAAACAAAGGCTGTAGTAAGAGATAAAGAAGGACACTACATAATGATAAAGGGAACAATTCAACAGGAAGATATAACTATTATAAATATCTATGCACCAAATTTAGGAGCCCCGACATACATAAAGCAGACTTTGATGGATATAAAGGGTGAGATTAACAGCAATACTATCATAGTAGGGGATTTCAATACCCCTCTAACAACACTGGATAGATCCTCAATAAAGAAAATTAATAAAGAAACAGCAGACTTAGAGGATACACTAGATCAACTTGATTTAATAGATATCTTCAGAACTTTTCACCCTAAAGCAGTAGAATATACATTCTTCTCAAGCGCTCATGGTACGTTTTCTAGAATAGACCATATGTTAGGACACAAAAATGGTCTCAATAAATTTAAGAAGACTGAAATCATATCAAGCATTTTCTCTGATCACAAGGCCATGAAACTAGAAATTAACCACAAAAGAAAAACTGAAAAATACTCAAACACTTGGAAACTAAATAGCATGATATTAAATAATGAATGGATTAACAATGAGATCAAAGAAGAAATAAAGAAGTTTCTAGAAACAAATGATAATGAGCATACATTAACTCAAAATTTATGGGACACAGCAAAAGCAGTTCTGAGAGGGAAGTTTTTTGCACTACTGGCATATCATAAGAAGCTAGAAAAAGCTCAAATAAGCAACCTGACCCTGCATCGAAAAGAACTAGAAAAACAACAGCAAATAAAACCCAAGATAAGTAGAAGGAAGAAAATAATAAAGATCAGAGCAGAAATAAATGACATAGAGGCGAAGGAAACAATACAGAGGATCAATGAAACAAGAAGCTGGTTCTTTGAAAAGGTAAACAAGATTGATGAACCATTAACTAGACTCACCAAGAAAAAAAGAGAAAGGACTCAAATAAATAAAATTAGAAAGGACAGTGGAGAAATAACAACTGACACAACAGAAATGCAAAGCATTATAAGAAAATACTATGAAGTACTATATGCCAAAAAATTAGACAATCTTGGTGAAATGGACAAATTTCTTGAATCATATAACCTTCCAAAAATTAATCTGGAAGAATCAGAACACCTAAACAGACCAATTACAACAAATGAGATCGAAACAGTTATCAAAAAACTCCCAAAAAAGAAAAGTCCTGGGCCTGATGGCTTCACAAGTGAATTCTATCAAAAATTCAAAGAAGAACTAACTCCTATCCTCCTCAAGTTATTTCAAAAAATTCAAGAGGAAGGAAGACTTCAAGACTTCCAAACTCCTTTTATGAGGCGAGCATAATTCTGATCCCAAAACCGGGCAAAGACAACACAAAGAAAGAAAATTATAGGCCTATATCCCTGATGAATTTAGACGCTAAAATTCTCAACAAAATATTAGCCAACTGGATCCAGCAATATATGAAAAAAATCATTTACCATGATCAAGTGGGATTTATTCTGGAGAGGCAAGGCTGGTTCAATATTCGCACATCAATCAATGTGATTCATCACATAAACAAAAGGAAGGACAAAAATCACATGATAATTTCAATAGATGCAGAAAAGGCATTTGATAAAATCCAGCACCCATTCATGCTCAAAACTCTCAGTAAAGTGGGAATACAGGGATCATTCCTTAACATGATAAAGGCCATCTACGACAAACCCACAGCAAACATCATACTAAATGGACAAAAATTAAAAGCAATCCCCTTAAGATCAGGAACCAGGCAGGGATGCCCACTTTCACCACTCTTATTCAACATAGTTCTGGAAGTCCTAGCTACAGCAATCACACAAGAAGAAGAAATAAAAGGCATCCAAATTGGAAAAGAAGAAGTAAAACTGTCACTATTTGCAGATAATATGATATTGTATATTGAAAACCCTAAAGTCTCAGTCAAAAAACTACTGGACCTTATAAATGAATTCAGCAAGGTGGCAGGATATAAAATTAATACTCAGAAATCAGAGGCATTTCTATATACCAACAATGAACTGTCAGCAAAAGAAATTAAGGAAACAATCCCCTTCACTATTGCAGCCAAAAAAATAAAGTACCTAGGAGTAAATTTAACCAAGGAGGTTAAGGACTTGTACTCGGAAAATTATAAAACATTGGTAAAAGAAATCAAGGAAGATACAAACAAGTGGAAGCATATACCGTGCTCATGGCTAGGAAGAATAAATATCATTAAAATGTCTATATTACCCAAAGCAATTTACAAATTCAATGCAATACCAATTAAAATACCAATGACATACTTCAAAGATATAGAACGCATATTCCAAAAATTTATATGGAATCCATAAAGAACACGAATAGCCTCAGCAATCTTAAAAAGAAAAAGTAAAGCAGGAGGTATCACTCTTCCAGATATCAAGGTTTACTATAAGGCCATTATACTCAAGACAGCCTGGTACTGGCATAAGAACAGGCACATAGATCAATGGAACAGAACAGAGGACCCAGAAATAAACCCACAGCTTTATGGACAACTGATATTTGACAAAGGAGGAATGAACATACAATGGAGTAAAGACTGCCTCTTTAACAAATGGTGTTGGGAAAATTGGACATCTATCTGCCAAAAAATGAAACTAGACCATCAACTTACACCATTTACAAAAACAAACTCAAAATGGATAAAAGACTTAAATGTAAGTCGTGAAACCATAAGCATCTTAGAAGAAAACATAGGCAGCAAGCTCTCTGACATCTGTAGCAGCAATATATTTGCCGATTTATCTCCACGGGCAAATGAAATAAAAGGCAAGATAAACAAATGGGACTATATCAAACTAAAAAGTTTTTGCACAGCTAAAGACAATAAGAACAGAATAAAAAGACAAACCACACAATGGGAGAACATATTCGACAGCACATCTGATAAGGGGTTAATAACTAAAATTTATAAAGAACTTATAAAACTCAACAACAGGAAGACAAACAATCCAATCAAAAAATGGGCAAAAGAAATGAATAGAAATTTCTCCAAAGAGGACATACAGATGGCCAATAGGCATATGAAAAAATGCTCAACATCACTAATTATTAGAGAAATGCAAATTAAAACCACAATGAGATATCACCTCACACCAGTCAGAATGGCACTCATCAGCAAAACAACACAGAATAAGTGCTGGCGGGGTTGTGGAGAAAAGGGAACCCTTCTGCACTGCTGGTGGGAATGCAGACTGGTGCAGCCACTATGGTAAACAGTTTGGAGATTCCTCAAAAAGTGAAAAATTGAACTGCCTTTTGACCCAGCTATCTCACTTATAGGAATATACCCTAAGAACACCTTAGCACTGTTCGAAAAGAAGAAATGCGCCCCCATGTTCCTGGCAGCATTGTTCACAATAGCGAAGATCTGGAACCAGCCCAAGTGTCCGTCAGAAGATGAGCGGATTAAAAAGCTATGGTACATATATACTATGGAATACTACTCAGCCATAAGAAATGATGACATCGGATCATTTATAACAAAATGGATGGTCCTTGATAACATTATACGAAGTGAAATAAGTAAATCAGAAAAAAAGAAAAACTGAGAACAGCATGATTTCATACATAAGTGGGACATAAAAGTAAGACTATGAGACATGGACTAGAGAGTGGTGGTTATGGGGTGGGGGGAGGGAGGGAAGGGTGGAATAGGGAGGAGGCGAGGGACACAGGGAAAACCAGATAGAAGGTGACAGAGGACAGTTTGACTTTTGGTGACGGGTATGCAACACAATTGAATGTTAAGGTAACCTGGAGATGTTTTCATTAAAAAAATAATAAAATTTAAAAAAAAAAAAAAAAAAAGAGCATCAATCCCAATGAGACTGTTGTTTATGGTGCAGCTGTCCAAGCAGCCATCCTATTTGGAGACAAATCTGAAAATGTGTAAGATTTGCTGCCCTGGATTTCACTCCTCTTTCCCTTGGCATTGAGACTGCCGGTGGAGTCATGACTGTCCTCATCAAGTGCAATGCTACCATTCCCACCAAGCAGACACAGACCTCCAGCACACACCCTGACAAGTGGCCTCATGTACTCATTCAGGTCTAAGAAGGTGAGCATGCCATGACCAAGAATAACAACCTGCTTGGCAAGTCTGAACTCACGGGCATACCTACTGTACCTCACAGTGTTCCTCAGACTGAAGTTATTATCTACACTGATGTCATTGCCCTAAATAAGAGGACATGAAAAGATAACGATTATAGAATCCCATCACAAACTGAGCGAGGAAGAAATTGAGCCTGTGATCCAGGAAGCTGAGAAGTACAAAGCTGAAGAAGAGAAGCAGCAGGATAAGTATCTTCTAAGAATTCACTTGAATCCTACGCATTCAACATGAAAGCAACTGTCAAAGATGAAAAACTTTAAGGCAGGATCAATGATGAGGACAAACAGATTTCTGACAACTTCAATGAACTCACCAGCTGGCTTGATGAGAACCCGACAGCAGAAAAGGAAGAATTTGAACATCAGCAGAAGGAGTTGGAAAAGCTGGAAGCATAACCAAGCTGCACCAGAGCCTAGGAGGCATGCCAAGAAGAATGCCTGGGGCTTCCCTGGTGGTGGAACCCCTCCATTTGGTGGTGCCTCTGCTGGGCCCACCATCAAAGAAGTTGATTAAGCCAACCTCGAGCACAGATTTAGCATTATTCCACACAAAATACTGAAGGACCCAAATCTGTAGCAAATTCCATGGCAGTTTTAAAAGTTGAACAGATGTACAAACAGTAAATAACTGGGCATCTTTGATATTTGAATATGGAATATGTGCCCAGGGAAAGAAAATCATGCACTGTGTAAGCACTGTATTATAAAGTGGAAAATGCAATATCTTAAATAAAACTATTTCAAGTTGGCACACAAAAAAAGTGAGGGGCCTTCAGTGGCTTCATAGAAAATCTGCTTCAGGGTGCTCCAAGATAAAGCCTAACATATCTGCATCTATGCAGACACAGAAATAAGCTCAACTACAATCACCCCGACCCTCTGGGGAAAGAAACCTGATGCGAAAAGAAACACAGACTAGAATCTGGGCTTTGGTCCAACCTTTGCCACCTCGTGCGTGTCACCAAAAAACCCATTTCCTTCACCTGGGAAATGAAGACTTGAAAAAGATGATCTCTACATTTACTTCTAGCTATAAAATCCCTCTTTATGAATAACTATTCTAAAAATAAAAAGTGCAATATAAGAATAAGTTGTTCTATTCACATTAGAATGTCACTTAAGCAGAATTTATTAAAACCATACTAAAAGGTGAAGTTTTTCTTTAATTTCTTCACAATACCAATCCGGAACTCAAAAATAAATGAATAAATAAATAAATAGTCTCTGGTCTCAAAACGTTTTAAGTAAAAGTGAACCAGATATTGTATGGCCCCAAATTAAATTTAATTAATTATAGTGTTTCCGGGTGGCAATATAGATCAGAACCCTCAACACAAGTTATCCTTCTCACCTTCTGATTCCCTGCAGAGCCTTGACCACAATATAAACTCAGCAAATCACTGTTTGGGAATCGAACTGAGGTTGAACAGTGTTTGAAATGGTTAAGTACTACATTATTATAAGTTATTTACATACGTTGAATCGACTAAACTAGGACTTTATCACAAACATCCCTAACTACCCTCGATAGTTAAAGGCTATAACACATAGCCTTCATCCAGATAGCTTTGAAACGCCCGAGCAAGTGAGCTCCATAACTGAACTCACTGTGCACACACAGTCAAGTGAGCATCTGTTCAAGCATTCACCTCAAAGTATTCATCTTTCACGCCAGTTCTAATTTTCCCGTGTTTCATAAACAAGTTCTTATTCATGCTATTCCTGTCCTTCATAAAATCCAACATAGTGCATCTCAGTCTTCATTTTCCCAGACAAGAACCCTATCTATTTTCTCTCCTAATATGAAAACCCCTCTCTTCCCATCTTCATTTTAGTAGCCTTTTTAGGGACCTTCTTTCTTCTTTTAGCCAAAACACACACACTCTATAGTCAAAGGGTAAATATATTGGATTTCTCATCAGGAAAAATATATAAAATGCTTCTAGTGTTATTTCTCCTGTGTTTGGCTGGTCTTGCTGGCACACTAGGTGATGTCTTACAAAAGAATAACAGCACACGTTTATTAACCACCTATTCTGGTGCATATTACATGTCTCAATTCCTTTCATCTCCACAGCAAACCTATGAGGTAGGTCTTATTGTTATTCCCCTGTACAGATGAAGAAACCAAGGACTTAAGTAACCTGTGCATGGCCCTATGGCTGCCACAGGGTGGGCCTGGGATTTTAATCTAGGTCTGGGTCCTGAGTGTGAGGGCCTAATTATTTGGCTATATAGCCTCTTACTATAAATGAGTTCTCCGGCTACCGTTCTCTAAATATCCTTCTCCAACTGACATTCATTTTTCTGTCCACTTTCTCAGTTATAAAAACCCTTCCTGAAGAGTATTTCACTTCATTTTAGTTTTTATTACTCAGACTGGCTTAGCGTCTCATGCAAACTTACATAGTGCCTTCTCTTTTGGTTCAGTGCAGGAAAAGAAAGAAAAAATACAACCCCCGCTCCATTCCCAGGGTGCGTACTGTGTACACTTCTCCACCCAGAAAAATACCAGATTGGTGTAGGAGCTAAATCTGATGAGGAGTTTAACTTGCAATTGCTGGAGCTGGTTCACAAACTGTAGATCATCTAACCCTCATCAATGCCTCCCCTCCTATGTTATATATCTGGAGTTTCCCCAGCCATGAAGATCTCCAGTTATTTGGGCACTGGATTTGTTGACAAGGCAATTAAGATTATGTCTCTAGTGTAGATAATCAGAAAATTCACCACTATAAACTAGCAGAGGCAATCTTGCCCTTTGATGTAAGCTTATGTCCAAATGTTGGGTGGTTTTTTTTTCCACAAATGCCCAGTTCCTAAAAACCCATCCTATAAAGCCAATATGATTATCACAAGTGAGAAAAGGGTGGAAAGCCAGAATGTCCTAAATGTTTAACAAGAGTATAGTTATAAATAGCTTTCAATGACATCAAGTTCTACTTCTAAATAAGCAATTAGAAAGCATTCCACCCTTTGCTTAATTACCAAGATACAAGTTTACAACTCTGTGTTGCAGCCACTGCTGGCAACACCTAAATAGCAATTCATTTTAGTCAAGGTTTTTAAGCCATAAGGAACAGAAATCCTTACTTTAAAAAAAAAAAGGCAGACAATAAATTCCTTTACTTTTTGCTTATCTGGGAAACTGTCTCGGGTGGTAGGGGTGAGTGGTGTAGGATCTAAGTCACCTCATGGATACCAACAAGCAGGAAATGAAGTCACGATAGGACTTCAGGGT
The DNA here is from genome assembly GCA_037038555.1 of Rhynchonycteris naso. Classification (NCBI taxonomy): domain Eukaryota; kingdom Metazoa; phylum Chordata; class Mammalia; order Chiroptera; family Emballonuridae; genus Rhynchonycteris; species Rhynchonycteris naso. The sequence continues at coordinate 78,793,825 of CM072999.1, read as the reverse complement.
TCGGAGCTGAGAAGCCACCAGGAACCAAAGTTATATGCTCCATCCTTCTCTTTCTGACTCCCTATGGTCTCTTAACCCACTGTCTGTGTGATGTCTCCTCCTCTCTGCAAACCAGCTTTCTCTGTTCATTGATGGTTTCTGCTCTCTCATAACCGCAGCTTGACTATGTTGGATGAATTGACTTTGGTCCTCATTCAACATGATCTTAAGAGTCTGGCAGCCACCAATGACTGGCAATGGTCTCTATGTTCACTAACTCAAATTTTCAGGCAGGTTAGGAACTGTCAATGTCAGTTTCATGTGTTCACCACTAGTCCAGTCACCTGCAGTGAGGGTCACATGGTAAGAACATGGCCATCCAAGTTCGAGCTATTGGCAGGGCTATGGGAAAGGGGGATTTCCCAAAGAGGGAGGCATAAGCAGAGCAGGGACTCCAAAATAAATCTACCACATTGTTAAACTGTAGTTGCTATGAAATAAATAACCATCAGGAGGATTCTAACACTTAATCAAGTTTGATGGCCAACTGAAGGATTAATAATCAAGGTGTTTCCAAACTTTACCAAGGTCATTCGATCTGAGCACTCATTGAATAGTTAATTGAGCTTTAAAAGCAGAATTACTTGCCAGAGAGTATTCACTTGTGGATAGAACAATAAGTTGGACACTCAGTTAAACTACAAAGCAGCACTATCAAGTCAATAGGCGCATATAGGCTCAATAGGTTCCTATCACTTGCTGGAGCTCTTTGAAATTAAATAAGTCTAAAAATCATGGGGTACAATAACTGATATTCATGTGAAAGTCTCCATCAATGGTGTTAATGATTCAAAGAATGAATGGCCTTATTCATCCTTTCCTTCCAGCTCCTTCTGTCCCCATTCTGTTATTACATTAAGGTTGCCCAACTCACAGAAAGGAAAGTCCGGCAGGTACAATGATCTTAGGAGGCCACACCAGAACCAATGATCCTAGGTGCCAGGAAAGAGTTGGCATATTTTTACCCAGAATAGCCAGGGATCTTCTGGCCAAAGGAGAATCTGAACTCTAGTCAAAAGGGAAGCAAAGGCCATTGCCAGAGAAAATATGTAAAACATTAGGAATGAGAGTGAGACAAGGCTGTAAACAGGAAAGTGAGTCAGCTCCAGGTCAGAAGCTGGGCGCATCTGTGGATAGAATAATATGAAGTGCGTGAAGTAGTTCAAGGCAAGCAGCTCTGAAGTGAATTCGTGAATGTCATGGTGGTGCTGGAAGCCTGCTCTTATGTGGGGTCTGGATGTCACAGTAACCATGTGTAACAGGATACTACCCAGGCCCAGGTCACTGATCTTCCCCAAACAGCAGGGCGAGCCAGGGCCTGATGGGTTTCCCTGGTGAAAGACTGCCGTGCTCCTGAGCATTCTGTACTGCTTCTTCTCTGCTCAGGTGCCAGAGCTGGTCAGGAATCTGGCTTTCTGTCTCTATCTACAAGGACAAGATGGGTGAGACCCCAGTGTACAAGGAAAGAATGGCATGGATGGGAGGAACTAGAAGTAGGATTTAGGATCCTCAATTCGTCCAACTTGACAAGGGGCAGGAAACTCAGCTGTGGTTGGCAACAGAGTCAGATTGATGCAGATGTGCTCAGAGCAGACCTAGACCAAATTCACTATTTGATCTTTGATAAGATGACTGGTGAAAGGGGCTATAATTTTTCCATTGGTGGGAAAATTATCATTTGAGAATTGCCAGCAACTGCTGTTTCTAGCAACAGAAACAGGAAGTTCTCCTCTATCAGATTCCCCTTATTCTGAGCAAGCCAGGTGAATGACCCTGTTCTCACGTCTACCAGTTCCTTCCCAGAAACAAGGCTTGGGTTCCATCTCCACAGCTTGAAGGAGGCAGGCACCCCTACCGACACCCTCCCAGCAAAACAAAGTTTGGCCATGAGATTGTTGGAAATGAGGTGAGCAAGTCTGGACAGAGCACTTTTTCTGGTCACATGGGCTGGACCACCCTTTACCTCATTCCCTGGGGAAATACATTCAATATGTCACTTTTAGAGCAACTAACCCCCATTGCTATGCAGATTGCTGGTCTACTGGATAGTAACAGTTACAAGATCATTTGCATAGTCTTCCCTGCTCTTGGTTTGAAAAGTCAATTTTCACTATAAAGATAAGTTGGGCCATGATGGGTTCAGAAGTCAAGAAGGCCATTAGCTATTTAAATGCTTTCCTGGGCCAGAGTCCAGATTAAGCCTCACCCTTTGATAGGAGGTCAATTGGGAGATGAGTCAAGTTAGAAAAATTCAGTATAATCAGAACCTAGAAAACATCTGTATGCCCACAGGGCTGCCTCTCTCGAACTTGATATACTTCTCTTGACATCAACAAAACTTCCCAACGGAAGAGAAAGTGACCTCAAACTCTTTCCAGGATCTCCAACATGCACCTTCTAAGCTAGCCTGTGGTGGAGGTGCTGTGGTCCCCACAGGGTCACTCCCCTGCCAAGGGGCTCATTTAAAGCCAGGTCAAGGGAGTATATGGTAAGGTGTTGAAGATGAATGATCACCACTCACATCCCATCCAGGATGTGCACAGAGGAGTTCATCTCCTGCTGCTGACAAGGCAAAGCAATCACACAGCCTAGAAGCTAGTACCTGGGCCTCACGGGCTTGTTAATGGATTGGACAGGCCTCCAGGCTCTGATCATGAGCACTACTGCTTTCCAGAGACATAAGCGCTTGACATATGATCAATGCCACATTCATCAGCTGCTCCAAGGACAGCTTTTCTTCTGCCTCTTGCTGTGAGAAGTATCTCACTATTGTAACATTATCTGGACCTCCACTGAACACCCAGCTGAACCCCACCCACACAAGGGACCCTTCACAATGATGCCCAAGCCTCAGAACTGGAAAGGGAAACTGAGTATTTCCTTAAGTGAACTAGAGGTGCCCTAGCACCACAAACTAGCCCAGGCCCAAGCTGCACTGACATCAAAATGCTCCAACAGAAATAGATTCAGTTTATCCATCATCGAGATCTGTGCACTTGCCTGCTGCTGGGCTGAGGGAATCGGATGTGGCTCACCTGCCCCCACAGCTGTGGCTCCAGGTGTCACGGCTGATGCCACCACATGACCCCTTATGTCACCCACAGGCACAGCCTGCCCCTCTTGCCTCCCGTCTAGGACATCCCTGTTGCTGCTGAGATGTGACTTGCTAATGAGGTATGAGATGGTCAACTGGCCATTTCTGGGCTTGTGCAAACTAGAAGTACAAGTCTGCCCTTGGAGCACATTTTGACCAAGAGGGAAGAGAGGCCAATGAATAAAAAACCCTTTCACTTCCTTCTCCTGGAAAGACTGCCCTGAAATGCAGTCATTTATATGGAATCTCTCTGAAGATGTCCCGCAAGATCAAACAATTAGCAATATTCGCTGGCAAGCAGTGGTCAGATCAAAATACATCTCTCATATTCCCCCTCCTTCTTTGTCCCCCTTTTTCTTCCACTAATGCTTCTCTGGTGTTGATTTTGTCAAGTAATAGCATAGCATATAAGCTTCTGCCTCAGGCTTGGCCACTCCAGACTAAGACTGTCACAATAAGCAGCAACTTCCAAGTCCCAGCAGGGCTCTGGAAGCAGGAGCTTGAGCTGCATGGGGTGGGCCTGGGGGCACAGAGCCCACACTCCACCCCAGCCCCTGCAGGCTGGTCAAGGCTGGCAGGAAGGTGCTGGTGGAGCACAGGTGCTGCAGGGCCCCAGCCAGCACCATCAAGGCCACAGGAGGGAAAGGGAAGCTTCAGGATTCTTGGGACTCAACTTAATAGCTGGTTCCTACTGGCACTGCTGGCAGGGGGGGGGGGGCAGCAGGGCACTACCCAAGGGGTGCAGTCAAAAGAGAAAATCCCTTGGAGTCCTGCAGGACACTTGATGGGGACGGCCAGAGGTAACATAGCTGTTCCCTCTAAGAATCAGAGCCAAGGGGAGAAAGCCCAGGTCAGTTTCAGTGTGATTGTCAAGATAAACAGAACTAAGTGACAAACACAAGGTGTAAAAGTTGTCATGGTATGGTAGTTGGTACTAAGGCACAGACACTGCAAAGATGAGAGGCCTGCCCTAGTCGAGACGGACAGAGCACAGACCAGGCCTGAGATGTAACGGATTTCAGCAGGAGCAGAGCTGACTGCGTTAGCAGTCACGGAGGGACCACAATGAGGGGCTAGGCGAGTCAAGCAAATCTGTGGCACTCCTGCACATCTTAGATGTGTCTCCAGAAGGCTTTCTCCATGTTGTTTTCCCACAGCCATTTATATTCCATTTGGCCAAGTTCCCCAAGTTAAGTGTTCCTTAGGCTGTGTGCTATCTTTTAGGGGAAAAACAAAACAAAACAAAAAAAACCCCAGAAACTCCCAGATGGAGAGGATATACCCTTAACAGCATAGAGTAGTAGAGGGAGGCTAATGTTTCTAAAATGAAATCCCAGCCCACTCACTCCCCAGCTGTTCCATTTGGGCAGATTACTTGACATCTCCAAGCCTCAAATTTCTAAACTGTAAAATAGAAACAGTAACAACTAGCTGTGAGGAATACAAACAACTAACAATTTGCAATGAGCATGAGATAAAGTGTGAAGCTGCCTAGCACTGCATCTCATGCAAAGTAGGTAGAATTTCTTTTCTTTCTTTTTCCTTTTTTGCTTTTCTTTCTCTTCTTTTCCAAGTGAGAAGAGGGGCGACAGACTTCTGCATGAGCCCCGACCAGGATTCACCAGGCAACCCCTGTCTGGGGTCTATTCTCTGCCCATCTGGGGCCATACTCACAACTGAGCTATTTCTAGTGCCTGAAGGGAGTCTTCAGGGGGCTATCCTCAGCACCCAGGCCAATGTGCTCAAGCCAATTGAGCCCTGGCTGCGGGAGAGGAAGGAAGAGAGAGAAAGAAGGGGGAGGGGTGGAGGAGCAGATGGTCCCTTCTCCTGTGTGCCCTGACCAGGAACCTGGGACTTCCACATGCTGGACCGATCGATGCTCTACTACTGAGCCAACCAGCCAGGGCCAGAATTTCTCTTTTTTAAGTTGAATGTATTGGGGTGACACTGGTTAACAAAATTATACAGGTTTCTGGTGCACAATTCTACAACACATTATCTGTACACTGTATTGTGTGCCCCTCACCACCGCAAGTCAAATCTCCAGAATGCCAATAGTAGCACTTACGCTTCAGTTTGAGAAGCTGACAGCAGTAGTGGCTAGATGACCACTCTTAGGCAGTACACAATGAAGTCTGCACATTCTAAGTTCAGTTGGCCCCTACCCTTGAAGGTTGTGCTAGGGTACCAGGAATAGAGATTCACAGGTCATCTCACAAATATTTGCCATGAGTCAACTGTCATGTTTACTCCAGTGGATTAGTCAGGGGCTACAGAGGCCATTAGATGCTAGGAGCTGGCTGGCACACAAGAGAGAAAGGTGGAATGTGACTTTCTCACCCCGGCAAGAAGCTTCACTCTTCTGGACCACAGAAGATTGTTAAGTCCTCAGCACCAGAAAGGACCCACAAAGGGGCTGGTTTCAAGATATTTTTATCTTTGTTCAAAATAATCAATGTCAGGGCGCAAGATGAAACTTGTGAAGCACAGAGATATAGGTGAAATGGGTTTATCCCTTGATTTATGTGCACAACAAAGGCACACAGAGGACACTTTTCCCCTTCACCAATCCCCTCTCCTTTGTCTGCCCCCTTCCCTATGGCATCCGAAGACTCATGCTGTCTCTTCAGCCCTCTCCCCCACAGCACACCCACCTCAAGAAGTATATCCAAGTCTAATGTTAAAAAATGTCCTATTGCCCTCACATCACAACTTACCTATGCTGAGATGCATTTCCTCATTAACATATGTAATGCCAGAGGCCAAGGCCAGTCAGGTCCACACTGGATTCAGGTAGATAGTAGAGAAACTGTGGAGCCGGAAAGTGTGGGGTCATTCCCATTTAATAGATTCTTGCAACAGAGAATGAGCAAACAGGCAGGGGAAAACTGCTTCTCAGGCAAACGAACAGCAAAAATGGTCCCTCACAGTGGTGGGCTTGCAACCCACTATCTGCAATCTGTAATCCACCCTGAAGGTAAGCACCCTTAGCCTTAAATAGACTATCCACACGTGGCGCTGCCATGGACTCATGCACTAGTCAAGCAAAGTGACTGCAGCTGGTAAACCAGCAAGCAAGTCTAACACAGATGCTTTCCCCACACGGTACCTAAGACTAAGCAATCGAGGTCAATACAAAACCCACCCAAGGAGCAAGCTTGCATTTTATGGGAGCCTCTTCAAATCAGAGTGACTTAATAGAGAGAGATGATTCTAAAAATGGGAATCTGAGCCCCATAGTTGGTTGACAAAGATCTTTGGGAGATACCATTTTTAGCACCCTCCGTTCAGGCCACACAGTTAGGCCCGATATAGTTCTACCCATGTTGGGCTCTGTCAAATCTCATCAATCCTGATTTTCCTCTTGGGTGTAAATCTAGTGCCAGAGAGCTAATTCCACATTTAAACTGTTGATCAAGAAAAGCTTTTTCTGGGCACCCACAGGCGACCTGTAGCTTTTCCCAGGGCTGAGCAAGTGCTCCTGAAGCTTTACCCTGTCTAGACATGTATCTGAAACATCTAATTACCCCTGTCCATTCTGCACGGCACACAAAGCCCAACATTATTACATAAACATGAAGCTCCCTAGGAATATTGCTGCTCAGTGAACTGTCCTTTTCCATTTGCCAATCTGAAAGTGAAGTCATGCTACCACTGATGATAAGGATAATATACTGTGAACAACCACTTCCAAGTTCTGCTGTGAGCCAAATGGTGGGAATTCAATTCCCTAGAAATCCAACAAAGAAGCCACTTAGTAAATTAGATCCAAATTCAGAAGGATCTAAACAGATTAATGCATATTCTCTGTTAAATGATACTTAAATTAAAAATTTTAAATGTCAGTTTTTCCTTTCCACATAGCAAGGGGCTACACAAGAGAGAGAACTCTTTCCGCCCCCCTCCTGGTCATCAGGTTCCATGTTAGGCAAACGTCCAGATGAGCCCTGGTCATAGTCGGTCGCACCGAGGCTGGGCATGGAGCAGACAGGTTTTACAGGCCTCGGCCATCCAGCGCGTGTGCCAGGACTGTTGACATAACGCCACTCCATTTCATTCTCTCCACTGTCCAGTGAGGGGAACTGAGATGTCATTCTCCACATTGAACAGATAATGAAACTAAGACTCAGAGAAATTAAATATCTTGGTCTAAGACCCAGAACTACATAGTAAGAATGAAGGAAGAATATAAAGTCAGGAGTTTTCATAGTCCAGGCTTCACACAGATGCTTAGTAGAGTTGATTAGGCTCCATTTCCCAGGGAAGCATGCTGGCAGCTGCGTGGCACCAAAACGTCCCCTTCCACACGCCATCTTACATCCGAAAGTGTCGCACAGTCAGAGCCCTTTCACTTCATAAACCCAAGACAGACGTCTGAACAAAAGAAAGGCTCTTTCTTTTCTGGTGGGTGCAAGCTGCACCCGCCCAACCCTGGAACTTCAGGTTCCATTAGCACAGCACCTGCTGTGTCTGCCTTCCCTGACAGATGGTAAGCTTCTCACAACTGGGCCAGGTCCTCCTCATATGTCCCCAGGCCTACTGAACCAGATGGACACAGGCAAAGGTTTGTTGGTCACATCAAACCTGCTCTGAGTGCTCATCTGCCTTCTGCAGTAATACCACGCTCCTAGACACTTAACTCAGTGGTCTTAGTCTGTCCCTTGATTAAGCAGTGGTCTCACAATATGGCTCAGACCTTCTTCTGTCTCCTGAGTCCTGTTCCCTCTGGACCCTGCTCTCCCCACAGGGCTTTGGAAGGTAATGGTTTAATCAATTAATGAACCTTCACTTATGATGGGAGAAGACCAGATAATGCTTTAACCCCGGAAGAGTTCCCTAACATTTCAGATCCCATCAAGCACAGGCAGACAAATTTTTTGAAGGAAGGGGGATACTTCTGGTACTCTGTAGGCAACAAGACACCCCACCCGTGGGCAAAGATGATGCTCACAATGGTTGTCCCCCACCCTGCCAACATCATGTCCCCTGACCAAGAAAAAATACTTCAGAGTCACAAAAATTCCAAAGTGCAATAAAAAGCCTACATTCAGGGCCTATTGCTATAATATTCACTGCAAGTCTGACATAGAGGTTATCTCTAGTCTGTCATGAAAATAGAACTAAATAATAATCACAGTCTTTGACTGTGGTTAGATTTAATTATGGAAATGTACTCATGTGCTTACATAGAAAACTTCACAAGCATAACAGAAAACCATTCCTTCTCATAAGTAAACACTTATATTTATAAATATGAATATTTCAAATAAACAACAAGCCAAAATAGGGTCCCCACCTTTCATGGGATGTATTTTCTAATTATGTCATATTAATGTTCTCTCTTTTGGTTTCCAGTGATGAGCAAGGATAAGCTTCAGCCTCTGAACCAGATGGGGTGCTGAGTCACTTATTTAGAATGGAACACAGATGGCATCGAGACTAACAGATAAAACTGATGTTCAATGTGGTGGTGTTGGAACATCACCTAACTGAATATGTTAAAATGTCTTGGCTGAAGAACTATAGAAAAAGGCAGTGATGTTAATTTGTTTGGCAAATTATATTTTCTGATGTTAATTTGTTTGGCAGTCAGACAAAACAAAGAACAGCCTTCATTTTTATTTCCTTTGAATCAAATTTCAAATTAATGTTTTAACTTCGGTATGCAAAATCAAAACACAACTTCCCTTAAATCAGTCAACAATAATTAATTTAAGGATAATAGGCTAAAATATAAAATATGTAAAAATGCAAACAGAGAAAAGTAGATTTCCTTACTATAATTGCCATTTTTTAATGCCCCAAATCTTCCCCACTTAGAGTCTCCTTGTAAAATGCCAAAACAGCTGATTAACTTTCTCTCACACCATATATACATTATATCTGGAAATCTTTTTGATTCTCCCTCATTCTCACTTCCTCCATGCCACCACCTAACCCATCATCATTTATCAGCAGATTGTCGCCTGGCCTCCAAAACTGTTCTTCCTGCTTCTTTTTACTGCCTTACTGAGTAGTCTCAACCCAGAGTGATCCTATTAAAAATGTAAGTTAAATCATTGGGTGCTTTTCTGCTTAGATCCTCCAATGGTCCCCAGCTCCCTCAGAGTAAAAGTCGAACTCCTACAACTTTGGTTTCTCTCTCTCCACCCTCCTCATTCACTCCCTGCAACCACTCTCTGCTTGCTGTTCACTGCCATGAATATGCTCCCATCTTAGAACCTTGTCCTTGCTGCCCATCTTCCAGAAATGCTTTTCACCCACTTCATGACTTGTACTCCCAACACCTACTCAAATGTCTCCCTCTCTCCAAGCTCCTCCCTATGTAAATGTACAACAGCCTCCCCTGGACTTGCACTCCTGCCCCTCCCGTCTCCCCTCCAGCCCTTACCCCTGTGCACACACTATGACTTACTTACTTGCTGGTTGTTGGCTGCCTCCTATCACTAGAATGTGAGCTCCATGGGGGAGATATTCTGACTGATCATATCACTACTTTATCCCCAGAACCTAGACAAGTATTTTTAACATGGCAGAAACTTAACAAATATTTGCTTCATGAATGAAACTTTCTTGGAAAGGTACATGCTGCATATGTTGATTTAAAAGCATCTATCTTTATTCTCTGGTAAAAGTTTATGTCCTAGTTGATGAGTTCATCTTCTATTTGTCAGCCTTGCTTAAATAAATTCATAAATCACTCTTTCCTACTTCTGTATTATACTAGTATCACTAACCAATGTTTCTTTTTCTTTTCTTTTTTCTAAGCACTTTATTTTTTAATATTATTTAGAAAATTAACAGGGTGTCATTGATCAATAAGAGTACATAGGTTTGAGGTGAACTTTTCTATAGCATTTGAACTGTTGATTATGTTGTATACCCATCATCCAAAGTCAAATCACTTTCCATCACCATATATTTACACTCTTCTGCCCACACTCTTCTCCTCCCCATTCACTCAAGTCCCCTTTCCCCTCCCCCAGATTCCTTCCCCCTGGTAATCACTTCACTTTAATCTATGTCCGTAAGTCTCAGTTTTATATCCCACCTACGTTTGAAATCATACAGTTCTTAGCTTTTTCTGAATTACTTGTTTCATTCAGTATAATTTTCTCAAGGTCCATCCATGTTGTCATAAATGTCACTATGTCATCGTTTCTTATGGTTGAGTAGTATTTCACTGTATATATGTACGACATCTTTATCCAATCCTCTATCGAGGGACACTTTGGTTGTTTCCATATCTTGGCCACTGTGAATAATGCTACGATGAACATGGGGGTTCATATGTCTTTTCTTTTTTAAGGGACAGAGAGTCAGAGAGCGGGATAGACAGGGACAGACAGACAGGAATGGAGAGAGATGAGAAGCATCAATCTCAGTTTTTCATTGTGACACCTTAGCTTGATTGCTTTCTCATATGTGCCTTGACCGAGGGCCTTCAGCAGACCGAGCAACCCCTTGCTCGAGCCAGCGACCTTGGGTCCAAGCTGGCGAGCTATTGCTCAAGCCAGATGGGCCCGCACTCTAGCTGGCGATCTCGGGGTCTCTAACCTGGGTCCTCTGCATCCCAGTCCGATGCTCTATCCACTGCACCACCGCCTGGTCAGAGTGGGTTCATGTGCCTTTACGTACCAAAATGTTCTTGAGTTTTGGAGGTAAAGACCCAATAGAGAGATTACTGGGTCATATGGTAATTCTATCCTTAATTTTTTGAGGAATCACCATACTTTCTTCCATAATGGTTGTACTGATTTGCATTCCCACTAGCAGTGAATGAGGGTTCCTTTTTCTCCACAATCTCTTGAACACTTGTTATTATTTGTCTTGTTTATAATAGCCAATTTAACTGGTGTGAGGTGGTATCTCATTGTAGTTTTGATTTGCATTTCTCTAATAGCTAGCGAAAATGAATATGTTTTCATATATCTGTTGGTCATTTGTATGTCTTCTTGGGAGAAGTATCTGTTCAGGTCCTCTCCCTACTTTTTAATTGGATTGTTTGCTTATTTGTTGCTGAGCTCTGTGAGTTCTTTGTATATTTTGGATATTAACCCCTTTTCAGAGCTGTTGTTTATAAATATCATCTCCCATTTAGTTGGCTGCCTATTTGTTTTGTCCATTTCTTTTGTTGTGCAGAAGCTTTTTAGTTTGAGAAACTAATTTTTTTTTTTTTTTTTTTTGCCTTTACTTCCCTTGCCTTTGGGTTCAAACTCATAAATTATTCTCTACGGCCAAAGTCCATGAGCTTAATACCTATGTTTTCTTCTATGTAATTTATTATTTCAGGTCTTACATTTAGGTCTTTGATCCATTTTGAATTAATTTTTGTGCAAGGGGAGAGACTATAGTGAAGTTTCATTCTTTTGCATGTGGTTTTTCAATTTTCCCAGCACCATTTATTGAAGAGGCTTTTTTTTCCCCATTGTGTGTTTTTGGCTCCTTTGGTGAAGATGATTTGTCCATATAAATGTTAACACAGAATGTGAAGGACCTATATACTAAAAACTATAAAACATTATTGAAAGAAATTGAAAAAGACACAATGAAATGGAAAAATATTCCCTGTTCATGAATTGGAAAAATCAACATAGTTAAAAGGGCCATACTACCCAAAGCAATACAGTGGTCCCCCATCTATCACAGGGGTTAGGTTCCAGAACCTCCTGCGATAGATGAAAATCCGCAAAGTAGCGACCTTATATTTTATTATTTAAATATATTTTAAGGCTTTGTAAACCCTCCCCACACTCTTATAAACCTTTCCCACACTGTTATAAACACTTCCAATGTTCTTAAACACTTTCTACATTCTAGAAAATGCTTATTATTTTACTGCAAAAATAATTAAAATAATATATCAAAATACCTATATACTGCAAAATCCCATGATATAGCAAAAAATCCTTGATACAAAATTAGATATATACAATTTTAAAATCTGTGATATAGTGAAACTGCAAAAAGTGAGCCGCAACATGTTGAGGGACAACCGTATACAAATTTAATGCAATCCCCATCAAAATCCCAATGTCATTTTTTAAAGAAATAGAACAAATAATTGCCAGGTTTGTATGGAACCATAAAAATACCCAAATAGCCAAAGCAATCCTGAGGAAAAAGAATAAAACCGGAGATATCATGCTACCTGACTTCAAATTACAGTGGTACCTTGACACATGAGCACTTTAAATCACAAGCAATTTGAGAAACGAGCAGTCACTCACGGGATTTTTGTTGCTTTAAGTCACAAGTAAATATTTGAATCACGAGTGTTGGGCAAATGAGTTTGTAAAATTTGTGTTTTTTGAGTTTGCTCACTTTAATGGTTTAAAATGGCACTGGGCAGCTGTTATAAAATTGCTAATTACCTTCCTGCTTGGGAAGATCCATTGTTATGCTAATGTCTTCTCCCCCTCACCAGCATCTTTGCCTGAACTTGAAGGTAAATACACTTCATAAACCAGTTTATTTCTTTACATTCTCTCTTATTATGTATATGTGTGTGTATTTGTTATTTATAAAGTACATTTTCTTATTTAAAAGTATATAAAACAAAAAATTTGTGTGGTTTGGGGGGCCAGAATGGATTAATTGCATTTCCATTAATTTAAATGGGGAAATTCGATTTGACATACAAGCAAATTGAGTCACAAACTTGGCCATGAAATGAATTAAACTCATGTGTCAAGGTATATATACTATAGAGTCATAATAATCAAAACTGCATGGTATTGGCTGAAAAACAGATATAGAGACCAATGGAAAAGAACTGAGACTCCAGAAATAAAACCACTGTTTCTTTTAGACAATTTACTGTTCTTAATTTATTAAATGTAAATGCCTTTCTTTTCTTCTTTTCCAAGTGAGAGGAGGGGAGATAGAGAGACTCCTGCATAGGCACCAACTGGTATCCACCCAGCAACCCCCGTCCAGGACCAATGTTCTGCCCAGTGGTAGGATTCAAATAATTTAACAACCAGTTCTCTGCTCCAATGATCATTTTAAGTATAAAAAAGATATACCAAAAGGTAGTTTATTATTTTATCCATTTAATACTTAAACAGAAACAATAAAGAGGTAAACAAAATTAGATTATAAGAAAAGTTTTTAAAATATTAATGAAAAAATATTGAATAGTACTTGACAAAAAACAATAAAGTGTTAAGATGTTTCCATATTGGTTTTTGATTAGCGTCCTCACTTGCAATTTTCTTTGCTTTCATCTGAGCATCATCGGCTGTGCGATTTACTCTTAACCATCTTTTCACTGTAGGAGTAGGACCCCATTCCTTTAGAGGTAGGCCAATTAGACACATAGTCATTGTGTTTGATGTATTAGAAACAGAAGGCTTCTCTTCTCTGAACACATTATGTTAATCTTTGAAAAACCCCTTTCCGCTTCTGCTGAACTTAAAGGAATTGTTCTGACAATATTTTTAGCTCTTTGAACACTTTTAGGAATTGCACAGTTCTGGGAATTTTTTAAAATGTTTTCCACAAAATCTTGATAATCATTAATATCAATTTGGTAATTAAAAATGTGTTTATATTGCCTGACCAGGCAGTGGCACAGTGGATAGAGCATCAGACTGGGACACGGAGGACCCAGGTTTGAGACACTGAGGTCGCCAGCTTGAGCGCGGACTCATCTGGTTTGAGCAAGGCTCACCAGCTTGGACCCAAGGTCCCTGGCTCGAGCAAGGGGTTGCTCGGTCTGCTGAAGGCCCATGGTCAAGGCACATATGAAAAAGCAATCAATGAAGAACTAAGGTGTCAAAAACGAAAAACTGATAATTGATGCTTCTCATCTCTCTCCATTCCTGTCTGTCTATCTCTCTCTCTCTCTCTCTCTGTCTCTGTAAAAAAAAAAAAATGTGCTTATACTATTGATAAACATCAGTCAGAACATATATTTTCTTCATTTTATTGATACCAAATAAAAATTTCTAGGCTGAATTAATAAATGGCATAGGCTATGCAGATTAAATATGAGAGAATAATGTGTATGACAAACCAGTTTATCACAGAAAAGTTGTGAGCATTCTTCCACAGCTTCCGAAATGGGTGATAAGATAACCCTTGAAATCTATATTTCTATTGGTTCATTTCTAGCTTCCTATTGGTTTCACCATTCTGGTAACACCAGCACACTCATAATATCTTGGGGGAATTTGAGGCATAATACAGAGCTGAAACAAATGACAGCTTGTCAGCCCCTGGTTGTTTGGCATTTTTTCTCTTTATGTTGTATGTTTGTTTACTGAAGTAACAAACACGAGGGAATTAAAATGTAGTATTTCATCAAAAGTATACTGAGTTTTATGAAATGAATAAATAAATATTACAGTACAAGCATAGTTTCGTCAAATATTTTTCACCTATGGACGAAATGAACATTACTATGGGCACTTATAGTCGCACAGATGAACGTTAAAAAAGAGTAAGGAACGCAAATCTGTGATTTCCACAATGGGCAGCTACCCAGGTGCCCACCTTAAAGAGAATCCTGATTACAAGTGCCACTTTAACTAGTTCCCCGAACTCAACAAAAAATTAGCTATTGGTTCTGCCAAACTGGTGCGAACTAGCTGAACCCCACCACTGGCTCTGCCTATCTGGGGCCATGCTCACAACCAAGCTATATTCAGCACCTGAAGCAGGAGGCTCCACAGAGCCCTTCTCAGTGCCCTGGGCTGATGTGCTCGAACCAACAGAGCCATGGCTGCTGCAAGAGGGGAAGTGAGAGAGAGACAGAGAGAGAGAAAAAGAGAGAGAGAGAGAGAGAAGGGGGAGGGGTAGAGAAGCACTTGGTTGCCTCTCCTGTGTGCCCTGACTGAAAATCGAACTCAGGACTTTCACACACTGGGTGGACATCCTATCACTATACCAACAAGCCAGGGCCTGTAAATGCCTTTAAGAAGAATGTGTAAATTCTTTAATCAGCCAAAGTAATCCTCTATATTGTCTTACCTTCATTTCATACATTTATTTAACCTTCCTAATGTCTAAAAAATTTTACTTAATTTTTGACACCTGCACAGAGCATACCATAGATTTCATAAACCAGCCACATTTCCAAATGCAAACTTCTAATTTCATTTATTCAGCAATTGTATTTGTGAGCTAAGAAGCATAACTTTCTTAAACTATTTTCCCTTTATCCATTTTCATCACCACATTATCATATGATCCTTTCAGGACTACTTTTCACAACAAAATAAAGTATGACAAGATGAGCATTACCATATCAGCAGTGAGGGACAGAGAAATGAAGCTTTACTGTTGAGGGAATGCTGGGAGACTGTCCAGACTGTCTCCTTCCCATTGTACACATGTATCTTACACCAAGATATCAGTGGTATTTGCTGTATCCTACTTCTAGATCCTATTAGCATGTCACAATATATGGGACTAACATGGTGTCCTGTGTGATAGTCAACAAGTCTGTAGACAAAATAGTGAAAGAAAGAAGATATAACCCTGATGCAAGGCAATAAAGTTCCAGATAAAAGGAAACTGTTTAGAGCAGTGGTTTTTCAAGCTTTTTACCCTTGGAGACACTTGAAAATAGAAGAACTATTTCAGGGACTATACCCTGAGCATAAATGAATTCGACTAGGATCATTGAGTCTACAATGTTCATACAATATCAGGGTGGTTAACTCTTTTGTAGACCGGCACAAAATTTCTGGCAGACTGGTCCATGGACCAGTGGTTGAAAACCACTATTATACAGTATTCTCTGCTTATTTGTCTAGAATAAAAATTCATTTGCCAGACAAATAAATGCATAGCAAACATAGATATGTGTTGAGTTGCTCCAGTAAAGTGACTACATCTTAAACAGAGCAAGTATTTTTTTTTTATTCAGTGAGAGGAGGGGAGTCAGAAAGACAGACTCCTGCATGTGCCCCAACAGGGATCCACCCAGAAAGCCCACTAGGGGGCAATGATCTGCCCATCTAGGGCATTGCTCCGTTGCTCAGCAACCGAGCTCTTTTTAGCTCCTGAGATAGAGGCTATGGAGCCATCCTCAGTGCCCAGGGCCAACTTGCTCCAATTGAGCTATGGTTGCAGAAGTGGAAGAGAGAGAGAGAAGGGAGGAAAGGTGAAGAAGCAGATGGGTGCTTCTCTTGTGTGCCATGACCAGAAATTGAACCCAGGACATCCACACACCAGGCCAATGCTCTACCACTGAGCAAACCAGCCAGGGCCTGGTATTAATATTTCTCTTTCTTCTTTAGTAGGACCCTATCTAACAAGTTCTCAACTTTGCTTCCATTGAAAGGATGTTGAGCTTATGAACTAATCTCTGGGAATTAGGTGAGAGGCTATGCTTTCCTATTATAATAACTAAAATCAAGCCTCTGTTCAGACAATCCAGAGGTTTTGTTTTTTGTGTAATTTTTTTTCTTTTTGGTTTTAAAAATCAAGTAGCACAGCTAAGTACCTATTTCAGTCACAGAGATCCAATTGTCAATAGCCATTTCCAAAGAAACCATTTTGATCATTCCAATTAAAATATCCTTCCTGCTGCCTATGGTGGTAGCCCTGTTGCCCACCTTGCTTCTGATGGTAAGAGCTGCTTCATTAAGCTCCATTATCCAAGTATCAGAGAGCCCCATTTCAACTTGAGTATCTTCCATCAGCACCACCAGCCTACCGAGAATGGCCACTCATTTTTTCCCCAAAGATGCTCTTGGGTCCAGCATCACTGTCTCTCTCAAGCTCTTGTTGAAGAGTCTCATCAGGACCATCTTAAGGGACATAATTAAAATATGGGATTCATACACATGATATATCCCCTCCAACAATCTGATCTCTTTAAGTGTTTTAATTCCTAGCTTCTACATAAAGAAATTTCTAGCATCTTAGTGGGTTCAACTCTAAGATTTGGTCAACTAATCAAGGAAACAGTTAACATCAATGAGACCTATTTGTGCTAGTACATTGAATCCAGAACTTCTAATTAAGTGCTCC
Organism: Rhynchonycteris naso; assembly: GCA_037038555.1. NCBI lineage: Eukaryota > Metazoa > Chordata > Mammalia > Chiroptera > Emballonuridae > Rhynchonycteris > Rhynchonycteris naso. Next base: position 78,776,706 of record CM072999.1, on the reverse strand, counting down.
CATAGCAATAAATTCAACCCATCTAAAATTGTTTCTTTCTTTCTGGGACATAAAACCTTCCAAAAATTCATTCTTATACATATTTTCTCCAATATTAAGTGGCAAACTCTTGTAATTTTTTAGCACCATAAGCCAACTCCTCGTAGGTTTGACTTTCTCATTAGCATTTTGAGGTATGTTTGCATCTATGTTTAGTTATAAATCTGGAAATAAGGCATAGGGGCATAGAATAACTAATTTTGTAATGCAACAGCTTCAGGTGACATAAAACTCAATTAAGACAGGATAGCCCTCTCAGAGAGGTAGACAGATACTGCTTCTTTGGCTGGAAGGGTGGCTTGATGACTCTGGGGATTCTGGGTACACTGAGTTCACCAAACCCTACCACAGCCCCGTTCTAGTTCCCAGGAGCCCACCCTTTCTCTCTAAGTGCCCAAGCTTTAACTTAAGAGACCAGGCTGCGAATTCAATTGACATTCTTACTTGGCAGCCCACATTTGGCTTTAGACCTTTTCAACCCTGAATTACCAAAAATGAGATTCTTGGCCCTGGCTGGTTAACTCGGTTAGTTCAGTTGGTTAGAGCATTGGCCCAAAACACTAAGGTTGCAGGATTGATCCAGTCAGGGAAGCAACCATGTATGTACAACTAGGTGGAACAAGAAGTGAATGCTTCTCTCTCTCTTTTCTCTTTCCATTTCAGTAAATTCAATCAATTAAAAAACAGAAAAGATGAGATTCTTTTAGAGTAGTCATAGTAGGTCCCTAGTTTTTTAATCAATGCTTAGAGAGAGAAAAAATGTTAAGAATTTGAGCTCATACTCTCTTTCTTTTTTTTTTTTTTTTTTTTTACAGGGACAGAGAGAGAGTCAGAGAGAGGGATAGATAGGGACAGACAGACAGGAACAGAGAGAGGTGAGAAGCATCAATCATTAGTTTTTCATTGCCGTTGCGACACCTTAATTGTTCATTGATTGCTTTCTCACATGTGCCTTGACCGCGGGCCTTCAGCAGACCAAGCAACCCCTTGCTGGAGCCAGTGACTTTGGGTCCAAGCTGGCGAGTTTTTGCTCAAGCCAGATGAGCCCACGCTCAAGCTAGCGACCTTGAGGTCTCGAACCTGGGTCCTCTGCATCCCAGTCCGATGCTCTATCCACTCCGCCACTGCCTGGTCAGGCTCATACTCTCTTTCTTTAAGCTGTCCAGCAGTATTAGAAGCAACTATCACTCACCCAGTCCTTTAATACTTATCCTTTCACATTATTTTACAGAAGCTCCCATTTGGTTACCAAAAACCTTTTCCTTCAATGAGTACCACATCCTGCAGGTTCAAAGATGGCTTATTTGCTGAGCTGCACTGAATGTTATGGTATTCCAGTCTCGTCCTTTATATAGCTGGATTTTTCATACCTTCAGCTCCAACAATGCCAGACAACCAATCCCAGTCTCCTCCCCACCCCTGCCATTTCTCTGCAGTTCTATTTCCTACAATCATTCCTGTTGTCAAATTTCATACCAATCAGGGTTTTTAGTTGCAAATAATAGAAATAACAAAACTGAAACTGGCTGTTTTAAGCGGAAGTGGAGTTAAATCAATGCTGGGTATTTTCATGTAATCACTAAGAAAGCTAGAGAAGCATTTTGCAAAAACAATCAGAAACAACAGAAGGCTACCAACCACAACCCAAATCATGCCACATAGTTCAAGGCTGCTGTACTTCCACTGGACCAATCAGCTAGCTAACTGAACTAATTGACCAACATTACACCACCAGAGACAGGATCCCACTGTTAGAACTACTGTAATTGCTGCCTCAGCAAACTGACATTTCTATCACCACTGCTGACATTAAGTGGGTTCTCCACTCTTTCTGCTCTATCCATTAGGTCAGAGTGGAAATGTCCGATTCGCTAGGTCTAGTATATGTCCTGTGGCAAAGGCCACTAGGAAGCTGAACAATGGGACTTCCCAGATTCTACAGTAAGAGACTAAGATTCACAAAGTAGGGCATTTACCAAACACAGGAAGAGGAATTACATGCTAGGCAACCAGTAAAATAAATAAAATTAAATTAAAAAGACAAATATCCCCTACTGATACCTTCCTTATATTATTGGGAAGCATCATTACAACAGAAGGAGACATATTTTTATGTGAGCCAAAGTCCAAGATTTTCCATTTTAAGGGAAAAATAGTGTTGCAAAAGTTCTATTTATTAGTGTTTGGCATCTATGAAGAAGAAAGAAGAAGAAAAAAATCTAGTCAAGAATAAAAGTCCCCTTGAGTTTAACCATGCAAATTAGAGAATCTGGAAATAATATTCTTGTTCCTCCACCCTTTTTCCAGTTCTCAAGAAGGCTGATTTATAAGAAGTATTTAAAATATCTACTAATATTTCTCAAGAATGTTTCAATATTCTATGAGGACCTACAGAAGAACATTTGCTACCAATTCGGATGGAGATAAACATCAAAGGAAAGAAAAATTCTTATAATAATTTTATTTTATATTTCCCTTTAAATGTGTATAGAGAGCATTACAACAGAGTATGTTGAAGTAATCTACCCTACAAAGTGATTTTAGATATTTGTCCATTGGTAATAAGGAGGGCATTTTTTCTCCATAGTAAGACAACAAAAGGTAGAAGAAGTACAGAAGTACAGTGACCTCAGTTTAAGCAGGGATGTAGCTCTCCCTCTTGCTACAAATCACCTGAGCTCTTTTTAAGTACCTTATCTGTTAACATTTGAATAGTTATATATACTTCACTGTGTGTTTTGATTATAGACATTTGGAAGACAAAACACTTAATAAAACTGCGGTTAGATGGATCATAAGGAGGAGTGAAAGAAAAGAGAAAGAAAGATATAGTAAGAAGACAAAGAGGGAAGTGAAGTGATTTTCCTACTTTACTATTTCCCTGTAGATGTGTGTGTGTGTGCGTGTGTGTACACACGTGTATGTGTGTTTGTGGTTTTGACTAGCAAATTAACTCCATTTCAATAGAAGCCTTAAACATCACAATTTTCTTTATTTTTACATATTGTGGACCTCAAGAAAGACAATAGCTACTAAAAAGGGCTTCTGGTGGCTAACTAGTCCCAAATTAAAAGGGAGGGAGGGAGGGAGGGAGGGAGGGAGGGAGGGAGGGAGGGAGGGAGGAAGGAAGGAAGGAAGGAAGGAAGGAAGGAAGGAAATAGCCTAGCAGCCATTTCTACACAGGGGCCTCTCATGCAAACTGTACTTCAGGAAGAAGCCTGCACTGAACTACCTGCCTCCTGCACTGTATTTCTGCCATCTGAGCCAGCCCTTATACAGGCGTTCCTGGAATCCTATTTACAATATGACTGAGGTTTTCCCAGTGCAATTGAACCTGTGCAGCTATATCCCCCTCAGCCTTTTCACTAACCAAACAGAGCAGCTTCATTCTGACCAGTCAGGACATTGCCTTTTGGACCAATCAAACAGCAAAAATTTGGAATCCTCATTTGCATGATGGTGGACCAATCAAGAACCAGGTCCAGGGACTTCTGCCTATATAAGTCAGCTCCCCCCCCCCCCAGCTTGGAGATTACATTTTCCCTTCCCACCAGGGATTGAAGAGTGCATTTCCCTAGCTGGAGCAGAAACATGGAAGATGAAACACCAAAGCAGTCTCCTTGAAGCAGAGCAGAGCAGACCCGCACAGAGCGGACCAGAGCAGAGCTGTCTAGGCAAAGAGAGGCCTGGCCCATTGGCCACCTCACTCCAGGGCCACCTTGCAACAACGCTGTTCCATTGCTGTGATGCTTTATAATTGAGTTGTAACACTATTAAGCTGTTCTCACAGCCCCGATGTGTCACAATTGAGCTGTTTGCATTGAATAAAGTTCTCTTCTTCACGGCACCCCAAACTGGAGATTCCTGTTGGTGTTGAATTGGTGCCAACTACTATCAGTTTATAGTATGAAAACTAATGCCAGTTATTCACAACAACCAAGACATGGAAACAACCAAAGTGTGCATAGATGGATGAACAAAGAAAATACACGTACACACAAATATTATTCAGCTATAAAAAGAAGAAAATCCTTCCATCTGCAATAAAGTGGATGAAACCTGAGGACATTATGCTAAGTTAAACAAGTTACACAGAGAAAGACAAATACCATATGATAGCATTTATATTTGAAATTTTAAAAAGCCAAACTCATTGTTGAAAGAGATAATCAAGAGGAGGTGACTGCAGGTTGACCCTCGAGCTGGATCAGCGCGATCAGAAGTTCCGTGTCCCCTTCCCTGTCCTTGGGATGTCTGACTCTGCCAACGGCCCCCACAGTGGGAGTTGTTCCAAGGACCCAGCCTTGAAAGAGTAAGGTGTTGTTGAGACCGCTGGCTGGTACACATGACTGGGCCCTCTTAATGAATCTCTATAAACTTCAAGATTCTTACAGTGGAGATCTGCTCATCTTGCAGCTACCCATGACAAACCTCTGACATAAATTCCCTTGCTGTTAAACCTGCCACCTACTGACCTGCAGTGGTCTGCCTCTTTCTTCAGTCTCTCTTGGGGCCAGTTTCAGATTATACCTGGGAACCAACAAACAGAGGGCAGAATAATAATTGAGCTGGGGGGCAGGAGAGGGATGACAAGGAGTGTTGGCCAAGGGGTGCAAACCTCCAGTTAGGAGATAAATAAGTTCTGGGAATACAATATACAGCATGAAGACTATAGTTAACAATACTGTATTATTTATTTGAAAGTTGCTGAGAGAAAATCTTAAATGTCCTCAACACAAACAAAGGTAATTATGTAAGGTGACAGAGACGTTAACTAACCTTATTGTGGCAGTCATTTCACAATATCTATGTCAAATCATCACACTGTACACATTTAACACACAATTTTATGTTAATCATATCTCAATAAAGCTGCATAAAAAATAGCTAATGCCAGATTAAGACCCAATGCTCTATGTTTAAAAAAATATAAAAGTGCACCTTTATATTTGAAATGCAGTCTATGAAGTCAGAGGAATATTATGAAATCAAAAGTAATACTGGAGAGGGAAAAGAAGGAAAGGAGGAAAAAGAGCATAACCCTCAAAATATGAAGTTAAAAATTGACCAAATTCTATTGGTCCCAACCAACAGCTAAAACCAAAGCTCACCACTTTCTTTTTTCCTAAAGCTGAAGCAGTAGTGTTCATTGCCAAAGCAAGAACACTTGTGGGGGGCCCAGAGGAATTTAAGAGGAAAGTCTCTGAGTAGTGGAGGTGATGAAGCAGAGAAAATATTTTCCTTTTTTCTCTGACAACATTTTTTTTTACATTTTTAACACAGCTCTCCTAGGTCGGCCTTAAAAACCCTTTGCCAACAAGTGAAAAGAAAGCTAGGAAACCACAAGCTTGGTCTGTAATTAAACGAACAATTTCAGTAAAAAGCAGTAAAAGCAGTAACAACAAACATGAATTAGAAGTTGATATACAAAACTCTACAATTACATTTTTGTAAAGGTTGTAGTCAGGAAATGGATACACTGTATTTTGCATCAGAACTTTGCAGCACAAGTGAATGTGCTAGGGATCCTCAGGAGTCCTATGGTTATGAGATTTTTTTTTTCCCCTCCAAGTGATCCTTTTGACTCTACCTTAAAGTATACAGAGATAGACCAGGAGCACTTTCCTGTTTGAAATCACAATGCAAATGAGGACAGATTGTAAGTTCAATATCATAGTCTGCAGGTTGACCCTAGAGCTGGATCAGCGCAATCAGAGGCTCCATGTCCCCTTCCCTGTCCTTGGGATGTCTGACTCTGCCAACGGCTCCCACAGTGGGAGCTGTTCCAAGGACCCAGCCTTGAAAGAGTAAGGTGTTATTGAGATCGCTGATCTGACTGGGCCCTCTTAGGGCATCTCTATAAACTTCAAAATTCTTGCGGGCGAATGTGGAGATCTGCTCATCTTGTAGCCAGCCAAGACAAACCTCTGACATAAATATACTGCAAAAATATACTGCAGGGACATATAGGAACTATGTTTTCATATAAATTCTCACTAATCTATAAAAGGGGAGACGTATATCCACAAATAAGAGCAACTTAATTTATTTATAAAACAGTTGTTCCAAATTCTTCTCATAATTTAAACAAGAAATAGTATTTTATTCCCACTGTACTATCTATACCACTTGGGCAGGAGCCAAGTTTGTCTTTTTATTGTAGTATTATCAGGTGCCCTAATAGGGTGCCTGACACAGAGAAGATGCTCAATAAGTATATGTTGATTGAACAAATAAATATTCAATATAAAACAATAATTCAATAAAATATACTTAGGCTCCAAATAATGTTGATTAAGAAATAAGCAGAGTTGGGGAAGGTAAGAAAATAAAAGAATAAGAGACTAAAACAAAAAGATGCAGAGAGGAAAAACGATCACTTGTCTTTGGAAGATATTATTGGCAGTTCATCCATTAATCATGGTGCTTTGAAAACTCTCATTCTTAAACTAATAAAGGCTCCTTTTCAAATGGAATAGCTACAGGATCCTCCAAGGGGATACTATTGTCCTGGACATAATTGGCCTCCTCCTCTGCCCCACTATGCATAATAAGATAAAACTAGGTCTCATCTGGCTGTGCAATTATTTTCAGGTGGTAATGTCATACAACCAGAGAACCTTAGAGCTAGAGGGAAACATATGAACCACCTAATTCAACCTCATTAACTCACAGATGAGGAACCTCCCAAAGGGTTTGAGAGCCTCGCTCCAGTGCCCTGGTAGGAAAGCAAAAACTTGAACCTCTGGTGCTTCAGAGATCTGAAGTCTTGTATAGTCAAGATATTTGCTAGCTTGTACTAACCATAGTTTTAACCATTTATTAGAAATTCAAGACTTTTCAAAGCACTTCTTGGTTTAAACCGCCTCTAATTCCATGTTGATAACAATGTTACACAGTCAATCTATATAGAAAACTCACGGATGGACTGAGTTTCACTGTGGTATCAGAATGTGTAGAAGATAGGTGGAAATAGCTCTATCGCAAACGCTTAGATTTAGTCTCGCACCTCCCACTCATGAGGTAGGCCTTTTCCCCTCCTCTCTGGCATACTTTTTATCCTACAGTTAGGTGAAATTTAATAGGCTCACTTATAAACTGTTTAAATGATAATACCAGGCCCCATAAAGCCAACTGGTAATAGCAAGAACGAAATGCTTAGAAGAAGGACAGGTGCTCAGTTGCCAACAGTGTGTGTGCAGGGGAGTCTAAAGAAGTGGTACCAATGAAAGTTACACAAAAGGAAATAAAGCTGGGAGAGGCTATGTATAAAACATTATCCTCCAAAATTCCTCTTTTCAACTGGCATTACAGAGAGCTATTCGGATGTCACCCACCGGGGTACTGCGAAGGACACTAAACTGTGCATTATTTTATCCAAGTTTCTTAACCCTACGTTCTCATGGACAAAAATGATCCATTGCTACATATAAAGACCTGTGAGACACCTAGAAGTTTTTGGAGACAAAAATGTGTCAAATAGTCACAAGGAAAATAACAGAAGTTACACCTACAAATATTTTTTCTATTTCAAACTGAAAATAAAAAACAAAATTTTCATTCCTATTCTCCACAGAGCAGAAAGCAGGAGTTTCCCTCCACAGTCCACATTCTGCAGTCTAAATTGTGGTATCAACATAATACCCACGACCAGAGAAAAGCAAAGTTCAGGCCCTCGTTTTAGAATCAACATGGGTGGCAGGCAACTGTCAGTTGCACCAACAGATGAATGCACAGTTTCCCAGGAAGCCTGTCAGTTGCTTCTCATCACATCATATATAGTAACCAATTGTATAAGTAGGCAAAAAAAAAAAATCCTGAAAACTGTTTACTGTCTATAATTAACAGGGTTTATGGTATTTGAAATCAAATAAACCCTATGACTAATGCCCTAAAATATGGTGCATAAAAATGACATAAAACCGACATGGTTTTCCATTTGACTTTCCAAGGAAAGTCGTTTTCCTGGTTTATATCACGCAGTGTTGTTTCAGAGGTGCAGCGGGAGAACTGTAAATCAAGGCTTCCAGTCTGTTTGCCACTTTGCCATTTACATGACTGAAGACCAAAATCTGCTCTCTTTTCTATATTATAACAAGATTACATGGGATTAAAATACAACCCCATGCTCTAGGACATTTGCAGCAGCCAGGCAAATGGAAAATGAAAAAAATCTCAAACCCTGAATAGATCACCCACCTGCTAGCATAAATTTAATAACATTCACAAAATCACTGAGCAGTCCTTAATTATGGGATGCTATAAAAATGCAAATTGCAGTCACCAAAATAGGATCCTTGAAATCAACCTTTATTTTTTTTTACCTCACATTTGATATTTTGTTATAAAGCCTCCAATTTTAATGTTACACTTGTCAGAGCTAGTGAAACTAAAATAAGTCATGGTTACTATCTATGACTTCATTATTATCATCTCATCATTACATAACATTGCAAGTGTTCACGGTGCAGAAGCAGAATGCCTAGGACCAAAAAACTTAGCTGCAGATCCCTTCATTATAATGAAGAAAGCCTTAAGCATTTCTGCTAATTTTAATAAGACAGAGAAGTCTTGATGCAAGCTTCCTTTCCCTATCCCAACTATTTATTTATTTTATTATCTTTAACCTGCTAGTGGCCCAAGAAATCATTTCCTAGCCTGGAGCGATAAGCATCTACTAATGACCTTTCCAGCAGGGCTGGTGCATGAATGGCTTTCTCCAGCTACTTACAGACTGAAGACTCAGTGTGGCTCTTAACAGCCCATTCCTACCTGAGGGTCTTTTTATTTAACAGAATTCTTTAGTGACAGTGATCTATGGAATAAAGAATGCTGCTTGGGGTAAGAATGCGCACACATGTTTTCAGCTATTTTATATTCAGACCTGCTGTGACTCAGCTTGCAAGTTCAAAGTTATAAAGTCATTTTTCATTTCTTGGGGGAAAACATCTCAGTAAAAATAAGGAAACAAGAAAATCCAAAACTCTTTTTAAAATAAGGGATATGTAGAATAAACTTTGAAAATGATTTAGATTTTTCTAAGTAGTGGTAATGAAATGACAACTTAGACCCACTAGTGAACCTAAAATGAACAATATATGTTTCTTCCTTTGGTAAAGCACATAAATTGTCTGGTTATTGTCATTGTACTTGTCGACCTTCTCTGAGCATATTTCTACAATAACTGTACCATATAATCTTTCCCCAGGAGTTTTAAAGAGAAAATAAAATTCCTCTGATGAAAATACTATCTTTACACAATTGATTTAGTCATTGAAACAATTCATTTTTAGGTGATAGTGATAATATTAAACCAATAAATTCATATTCAGATATTGTCTTTGGAGAAAATCTTTTGCCAGTATAATTAATCCTTTGCACCTGAGCTCAGGCATGTGACAGAATAATGGCACCACATTAGGTATTGGCAGAGTGGAGTCAAGTTCAATTATAAAGTGTGAAGAAGAAAAGCTAAAAAAAAAAAAGAAAAAAAGGAAGGGTCCAATATATAAAGTGTCTGCTATTTTAGTATAACAGTGATTATACGTATAAGAAAATATTTAAAAGACAAGTTAGACAACAATGAAATCACAGAATTTTGTTTTCTTTTTATTGATTTCAAACCTAAAGTCATTAGAGAAAAATGAAACTGAATTTTTAAGTGTTAAGGGTAATTCTGGAAAATATTTACCCACAAAAATCCTAACTAGGTCTATTCCAGATGATGTTTCTATGTGGAGCTGCCCACCTAGGTTAATCTGAGCATTACCAAAATCTGAGGTACCCAAAAAAGAAAAGCTGATGCAAAAAAAAAAAAAAAAAAAGGAGGGAGAACCAGAACAGCATAGCCTGTCTTCTGACCAGAAACAAGCCTGCCCACCAGCCATAAGAGAGTAGGCAATGCTTATCAGTTTCAAGTTTGCCTGAATATATTCTGGGACTTCTGGATATATCTGGGACAATCTAGATAATGTTCTTCCTAACTCTTGTAAGAAACAGAGACTGTTACCCAAAACAAGTGGATTTGCCTGCAACCAGCTACATACTTTATAAAAGTGCTTTTGAATTTTACTCTTCAACATAAATATTCTTTCATAAACAAGTTATTTACATTGGATCTAATCTTCAAAAATCAATGTCACATTGTTCAACCTTGCAGCTTAGCTTTGGAGTGATTGGAAAATTCTGCAAAGCTAAGTGTGACAACCGTAATTAGAGTCTGAAGGGCAGAATATAACTATATGGTTTACAAGTCTACAAAGGGGCTAATGTCATCAAGTGTGAGTAACAAACCTTAGCGACAGTAATTTTCCTCAGCTGAAAATCCCTATCAACTAAAATAGTCTGTGAGACATCCTGTAACAGCTTTAGATTTCTCATTAGGTTTTTGTACTTTAAAAACCCAGTTTCTAAAATCTTCCCAATATACTTAACCCCTTTAAATTCATGGAATTTCATGCTTGTAACAACTGAACGCATGTGAGCATCCAAAACACTGCCCCTCGCTACAGGTAACTGCATTAACCTGCAGCCACCTGGCTGAGTGCTCTATGTCCCTATCAGTTAGACCTGAAGCTTTCAAACAGCTGTTCGTGAGGTGATTAATGACTGAAAATGTACAGTCCTTTCATTTCCCCAGGGACAGGTCACCCCAGACCCTCTGTTGCTACTACCAGTCAAGATGTCCTGCTGAACCAACACCCCATGTACTCCCTTTCTGCAAAGTGCTCATTTATCAGTCAAGTCTGCCAAAATGATTCCTTTCAGGTGTGCATCTGAGACACAAACAAGAAGCGAGACCGTGGGTGGAATTGCCCATAACTGCTCTATGGCCTCCAAGAACTCGAAAACTTTTACAAAGCCATTTCAAAATGAGAAGTTGAGAAGAAATATTTCCACTAGGACTGAAAAGCAATATCTAGATGAATAATGTCCAGAAATTCTGTGAAAGACACTGTCATTTACAAGGCCGAGATGATTTTTTTTTTTTGCATATGTAACTAAAGGTAAAACTGTTTCATAGTTAACTTCTATTTGCTCAGGAAAAACCTTCTCAAGGTCTGCTTTCCTCAAATGTTGAGAAATTAAAATTAGTTAACTCAAGTTTTCAAATTGCTCGTATAAAATGGTGTAATTACATTTTTTCATCCAGGCATCAGTGAGCTGCACAATTCTCAAGCAGTTATATCCAAGGGAAGCTTTTCAGAACAGAGCTGCTGTTAAGATGTATGAGAACAGAAACCCTGTGAATACATAATTTGGGGTTTATTCCACACTGAATATGTGGCTTTGTCTCGTGGTAATGGGGCTCAGGTGCCTGTCCCACCCCCTCCTGCCCTGGGCATACCACACCTTTGCCCTTTTTACACTTTTTTACACCACCCCATGACTCTAGTGGTGTGTTACTCTGGCCTGGGTGTTTTCTAACAGTCTCAGGCCATGGAACAATAATTCATAGCTGTAATTTCAAAACAGTCATTCAAAAAATTATTTAAAGGCTGAATATACACATACCAAGAATGGGGGAGCATATTAAAGAAAGACTTCTTTTTTAATTATTAATTTCCAATAAATTTATGTTTAAATGTCCTAACAATATCTATAATACAGAACATGTAGATATGGAACTATATATTGGTTTAAAAAAAAACCTGGCCCTGGCTGGTGGGCTCAGCGATAGAGTGTCAGACCGGCGTGTGGAAGTCCTGGGTTCAATTCCTGTTCAGGACACACAGGAGAGGCAACTATCTGCTTCCCCACTTCTCTCCCTTCCCCTTCTCTCTCTCTCTCACACACTCTCTCAGTCCCTTCCAGCAGCCATGGCTCAAATGGTTTGAACAGGTTAACCCTGGAAGCTGAGGATGGCTTCATAACCTCACCTCAGGTGCTGAAATAACTCAGCTGATGAGCAACAAAGCAGTGGCCCCAGATAGGCTGAGCATTGTGCTGTAGGGGGCTTGCAGGGTGAATCCCAGTCTGGGCGCATGTGGGAATCTGTCCGTCTGCCTCCCTGCCTCTCCATTTCTCACTTAATAAAAAAATTAAATTAAATTAAATTTTAAAAACCTTGAATGACATAAAATCTGGAATCCAACAGTGAATTTATTATCACTATGGCCAATTAACTGTGTTGGTACCTAGCATTAAATGCACACAAGAATCTGTATAAAATTGTTACCAAAAAAAAGAAGCAAACTTGGCATTTGTAAGGCTAGTGGCCATGGCCATGCAAATTCACACTGGATTTGGGCAGACAGTAAAGGAACTGTGGAGTCAGAAAATGGTGGGCCATCCCGGTTATTAAGAGCTTCGCAATGGGGAGGAGCAAGCAAGCAGGGAAAACTGCTCTCCTCTCTCTCAGGGCTCCCCAGCCCCTACACCCACAGCCTCCATAGACTAGACACACATAGTGCTGCCCCGCACCAATGCACCAATTAGGCAAAATAAAAGCAAGCAAACCTAACTCACTTGTTTCATACTAAAAGCACATTGGTTCGCCCAATAGCATTATACTGACAGCTTGATATTGCCTAGATAACTTTCATTTTAGTCCCTAACTTAATAGAAAACATTTGCTATATGTTCATAGAGTCCAAGACTTTTTGTTATGCACTATAATACAGTGTTTTCATAATTTGACTTTGATGTAGATAAGTGGTTCTACAAATTAAATTATTATCTTAGAGAGTGAGACCCATGCATCAGAATTTTTAAAAAGTTCTCCAGGTGATTCTCATCTTCAGTGGCTAAGAACCACTGATACAGACCAATGATCTCTAAGATTTTACCTTCTCTAAAACAAAACAAACAATAATTAAGAACCCAAAGAAAGAAAGTTCACAATACTAATCATGTAAATAAAAACTAATATCTGAGCACAACTATAAAAGTAGATTGGAAAGTGTGGAATGTGTGATATACCAGAGGTTTGGGGCCTGTCAGCAAACATTTCCCAGGGGAGACATTATACATTAAATTACAAGGTCAAGAGAGTCAATGAATCCCAGAATAAATGGACAGGCATTTCAAGACAACCCCCTAAAATAATCTGAGCAATCAAGCCACCAGCAATTATGGCTATAATTATAAAATGTCTTATATTTACTTCATGTTTAAAAAGGAATGCCATTTAAAACTGGGAATATTTTTGTGGGAAGTTTTTTATTTAGGTTAATTTTTATATCTGTTCTGGAAAATATTTCACCCCAAAGAGAACTGAAACTCATTGTCAAGTGTTAGAATGAATGAAATAATTCAACCGCAAAATGAAGAAAAGCATGTAAACATTTGATTGAACACTAATGTAATCTTCTTTCTTTAAGAAAGAAAATTATGTTAAGAGTCCTAAGAGCTTTCAACAGCAATAAGATGCATAAAGAGAAATTATATGCCTGGTCGCTGAAACAGTTTTGAAATATGAGGACACCAAAAACAGTCAGAAAGCCAGTGTCCAGCCCACTCCAGGAACTCTAGCTGGTGACTATTTCCTGACAGAATAATTTATACTAATTTTCACACCCTGCAAGCATAATGAAGGACAAATATATCTCAGTAATAAAGACATTATAGGTCTCCAAGTACAGCATACCTCAGGTTTCCTGTTTCCAAGGATTTTCTTTTCTACCTATTATAGTAATACTTCACTATCTGTCTGTTCATCAACTATTCAACTATCAAAGATGATTGTGATTGAATAGTCTAGTTTGTTTGTTATGTTTTAAAACATCTTCTGTTTTTGTTTTTGCTTAGGTATCTATGAAAATTCGTGTGTGACCACTTTCTACCCACAGAAGTGAGCAAGGCTCCTTGCTGTTCATTGTATTTTTGGTCTTTTCCATCCACACCTAGCTCCATACCTTGTCAGGTTATTCTTGCCAAACACTACTTCACTGTGCCATCCTCTGCACAGGAACCAGCAAGAGCTCCCTGCTGAATCAGGTCCTGAATATTCAGCTTGGCCCTCCATAATCTGAAGATTCTACTTCTTCAATTTTGTTTTCACTTCTCTAACCTTTTCATTCCAATAAGACTAATATCCTGATGGAAATCATGTTTTCACTCACCCATCCTATCTCTTGCTGTATGGTTATACCTAGCCCACTCCTACAGGGCTGACTCAAATGCCTGGTCCCCCACAGAACACTCTGCAACTACACTGACCTACCATGCAGCTTCCTCCTCCTCAGGATCCCTAAATCAGCATTTTCAATCTGGGTTCACATAGCACTTGTTCTAGAACACTTTCAGAGATTTCATTTCTCAAATAAATTTGTAAACTCTGGTTTAAATGAAGTTTATATTTCTCTACTATAGGACTTCTTAGAGCCTTTAAAAAGCTAACACCAACTGTTAAGTCCTAAGAGGGGTGTATAGTAGTCAGTATTCACAGACTTACTTGGACACGAAGCCCAATTTTTTTACAGCATGACTACTGGTATCTCAGGGAAATCTTGTTTGGGTAATGTTATTCATTGTTACTGAAAATTGGCCCCACATGATTTAGGACCTAACTGCATGCTGGCTCTGAGGCATTATGTTATTGTTCCTCTGTCCTTTCTATAAATCTTGATCCTTTTCAAATATCCAAAATATTAAGTCCTGGCTGCTTTATAACTAAAAACAAAGAAAGTAGAAAAATCTATCAACTTTTGCTAAAAGTTTTCTAAGATGCTTTTAATTTACTGCCCTGCCTTAGTGAGCAGTTCACTAAGTGAATCTCTGCAGACTGAAGCAGGTTGAAGTAACAAAAACAATGGTACCACTCTTAAAAATGACCTCACACAGACCACTCACTCCCTGGGCCTCGGTGTCCTCATCTAAATAATAAGGGGGACCTCCCAGTTCTAATGGTCTATCTTCCAGCATCCCAATGTTACAATTCCTTAAATGAGTATTCACTGCACAATCCTACAAAGCTAAGAGCGAAATGATCCGATATTAGACCAAATTCAATATGCCCAGAACATTCTTAAGAAGTCTTTGTGTTTGTGCTTTACTTTCTTCTTATTCTGATACTGAACTGTTTTCTTATTATTTGCCTCTTTTGAATAGAAACAATTACTGTTAATTTAGGTTTCTGAAGATTTGGATTTGAATGAACAAAGGTTTTGCTAGACAGAAAATGGAATAGTAACAGCAACATTCCTCATGCTCTTTGATTTGCAATATGCAACTCTGGGAGTTGGTCAGATGGAGATGCAGAGGGCATTGGCCATGGAGAGAGGAACTCATTTAAAGGAGAGGGTAGGGCCTGACCAGGCGGTGGCACAGTGGATAGAGCATCGGAATGGGATGCAGAAGACCCAGGTTCAAGACTCCGAGGTCGCCAGCTTGAGCGTGGGCCCAACAAGCTTGAGCAAAAAGCTCACCAGCATGGACCCAAGGTCGCTGGCTCCAGCAAGGGGTGGCTCAGTCTGCTGAAGGCCCGCGGTCAAGGCACATGTGAGAAAGCAATCAATGAACAACTATGGCGTCGCAACGAAAAACTAATGATTGATACTTCTCATCTCTCTCTGTTCCTGTCTGTCTGTCCCTATCTCTCCCTCTCTCTGACTCTCTCTCTGTCCCTGTAAAAAAATAAATAAATAAATAAAATTAAAGGAGAGAGTAGGCATGCATCTGTAAAAAACATGTGGTACGTCTCCATGTCTAGTTATAGCCCAAGTTCTAGTGGCTTTATAACTAAACAAAATAATTCATTTCAGAATTTAGTGAAGCTCTTACACTTCAAAAGCCCATTTGAAAAAAATCTCATGAATATTTACATGATGACTGTTGAAACCATCCCTATTTCATTATTCTAGTGCATTCTGCAATATGATTTTCTCACAATGCTTAAAGCAACATGATAAGCAATTAATTTTCATATTTTTATTTCAACCATCTATTTAAAAGGGATAAATATTATCATTAATTTAATCTCTAATAAATGGAAAATGCATTTCTTTCTAGAAGTTTCAAGGTCCATGACTTTGAGCAAGTTATACCTCCATTTTCTTGTCTGTAAAGTGGAGATTCTAATAAAACCTACCTTACAGTGTTGTCATGACCATACAAGAAAATAATATATTCAAAACACTTGACACATCACTGTTGCTATTGTTATTGTTGTTTTATTATGGTTATTGTTATTGTTTGATTGACATTATTATTATTCTGATAAAGGACAGTTAAAATGATTCTATTAAACCTCTTAAGGAGATTACATCATGTTGATTTGAAAATCAAAATCTGTCTGCACTATTCTAAATCAACATATAAAAGTCCAAAATGGAAAAGCCAGAAAATTTTTCTCATGTGGTCTCTTTTACCCTTTATAGTTTCTCCAGCTCAACCAGTAAGCATCTGTCTCCCCCAATTCACATCATCTAAGAAACTTAATACAGTTAAATGGAAAAAGAAGTGGTATGAAATTGGATAAAGCCATATTGAAACAGCTTATTTCTTGACACATCGATTGGAGGATGAATTAAGAAGTGAAAGGATGAGATGTTTTTCCTCCCCAGACAAGAGGTAGGAATTGTACTCTCATAAATGTCAGTAACCAACAGTGCAACTGTGGGCGTGCTGAGAAACCACTCGACTAGATTACCTCCGTAGTTCCCTTCCAACTCAGAGTCAGCCTCATGAGCCAAACTGACTTTCTGTAAAGTCAAATCTGAAGGGAGGATCAGTCTACATATTATCATTTGAAAAAGATGCCCAGTGCTATTCAAGTATATAACTCAGTCTTAAGGAACACAACCTCAGATCATCTAGATAAATGCTTCCAATGCAGATTAAGATTACTGAAATGACGTTTTGCTTAAAAATCATTCTAAACATTTGCTAACATTCAAAGTTAGTACTTTATTTGTTATACATTTTGAACTTGGATGTATGTTTACAGAAGCAAATTCTACTTATCTAAGACTAGGGGATGTTGAAATAAAAATGCTGATTATGGGCCCTGGCCAGTTGACTCAGTGGTAGAGTGTCAGCCTGGCATGTGGATGTCCTAAGTTGGATTCCTGGTCAGGGCACACAGGAAAAGCATCCATCTGCTTCTCCACCACCACCACCCACCCTCACCCCTGCCACCTAGAGTCATGACTCTTTTGGAGTAAGTTGGCCATGGATGCTGAGGATGGCTCCATGGTCTTCTGCTTCAGGCACTAAGAAGAGCTCAGTTGCTGAGCAACAGAGCAACGCCCCATATGGTCAGAAGAACATCACCCCCTAATGGGTTTATTGTGTGGATTCCAGTTGAGATGCATGCAAAGGTCTGTCTCTGCCTCCCCTCCTCTCATTGAATTAAAAAATAAATTAAAAAGATTATATTTACCTAAACCTTTCTTCCCATTTTTTTGTTAAACTTGAAGCCTACTTAAGTAGACTTCCTTTCTACCGATTGAATTTAAATAACTTCAGAAAACAAAGAAAAACTGACTTCCAGTCAAGATGGCAGCATAGATAAATGCAGTACTCAAATCATGCCACAACCACATCAAAATTATAACTAAACTAGAGAACAACCATCATTCAGAACTGCCTGAGGCCCTGACCGGTTGGCTCAGTGGTAGAGCATCAGCCTGGCATGTGGATATCCCAGGTTCAATTTCCAGTCAGGGCACACAGAAGTGACCATCTGCTTCTTTACTCCTCCTCTCCATGTCCCCTCTCTCCCCCTCCCACAGCCATGGCTTGATTGGTTAGCACATTGGCCCCATGTGCTAAGGATGGCTCCATGGAGCCTCTGCCTCAAGTACTAAAAATAGCTCATTTGTGAGCATGGCCACAGATGGGCAGAGCATCGAAGAAGAAGAAGAAGAGGAGAAGGAGGAGGAGGAGGAGGAGGAGGAGAAAGAAGAAGAAGAGGTGGATGAGGAGGAGGGAAGAAGGGGAGGAAGGAGGAGGAGGAGGAGGAGAAGAAAAAAGAGAGAGAGAAAGAGAAGAAAGAAAGAAAGAAAGAAAGAAAGAAAGAAAGAAAGAAAGAAAGAAAGAAAGAAAGAAAGAAAAGATAGATAGATCTGCCAGAAATCTAGCTGAATAAAAGTCCTTCAAGTAGGGATAAAGAAGAAGCCACATCAAGACTGGTTGGAGGCCTGGAGATGCTAAATAGGCTGATCCCAGAACCACATGTGGCAGTTTAAAATATGGACGGATAGCTCAGCTGCAGAGGTTTTCCCTGAGAAGAGAAGGTCCCAGCCCCACACCAGACCCCCCAGACCAGGGTTCCAGAGCCAGGAAGAGAAGTCCCCAAAATTTCTGGCTGTAAAAACTAGCAAGGAGCTCCAGCGCTTGGGCAGCAACATGAAAAGAACTAGGGACATTCAGGGAAAAACTGAACTGTCT
The DNA here is from genome assembly GCA_037038555.1 of Rhynchonycteris naso. NCBI lineage: Eukaryota > Metazoa > Chordata > Mammalia > Chiroptera > Emballonuridae > Rhynchonycteris > Rhynchonycteris naso. Next base: position 78,758,334 of record CM072999.1, on the reverse strand, counting down.
GGTGAGAGCTGCAGAGACAGCTTTCTCCCAGATGAACTGTAGGCAGAGGCCATTGGTCCTTTTCTGAGTCCACCCTCACAGAGCTGGCAGGCAGATGCCCTATCTGAGTTAACATGGCTCACACTGTTTGCCCACCTTGGTGATTCCCTGGCACCCCATCCCACCCAACTTGGAATCCACTCAAGCTGTTTACAGTGGCTTTTCTATACAAATGGCCTCTCTTGCCCCATGCAAGAGATTTCCTAAAATCTCTCAAACAAACAGCAGCTGGCCTCTGTGACCCTGTACCACTTGCTAAGTGGCCCCAGGCCCAGAACTAGCAGTAGTCAGCCTTGGTTGACAGTGTGGCCTCTCCTAGGCATGTCTAAGACCAATGCAAGTAGCAGCCATCTAACGATTGTTCTGTAGCTTGTGCCAGGTGGCCCCAGAAAGGATACAGACAGTGGCTGACCTTGTACCTCCCAGGAAGTACCACAGCCAAGTACACCCAGTGGATAGCTTCAGACCATGCCATGTTATAACCCTATCATCTCCATGAACAACACACTCAAGGGGCACACTCAGTGAACACCAAACCCCCCTGAAGCAAGTTCTGTTCTGCAGGGTTGACTCCTGCACAGCAGCTCCTCAACTATAGTCACAACTGGTTCTTGCAGCTGATCAGCCTTGGGGGTCAATCCCACCCAGTGACGCCAACAGTAATCAAGGGCCAACTACAACAGGAAAGTGCACACAGTCTACACTGGGGCAAACCTGGAGCATCCCGCTTGGGTGACTATGGAGGCTATGGCCCTGGGCCCTATGGGACACCTACTAATCAAGGCCACTCTATCAAGTCTGGGAGACAGAGCAGCTTTACCTAACACATAAAAACAAACATGGGCACACAGACAAAATGTGGAGACAAAGAAACAGGTCCCAAATAAAAAAATAGGCGAAATTGCCAGAAAAAACACTAAATGAAATGGAGACAAGCAAACTACCAGATACAGAGTTCCAAAAAAATGGTTATAAGGATGCTTAAGGAATTTAGTAAGAACTTCAACAGCATGCAAAAGAACACAGAAACCATAAAAAAAGAACCAGTCAGAAATGAAGGCTACACTAACAAAATGAAGAATAATTTACAGGGAATCAATAGTAGAGCAGATGAATCTGATAATCAAATCAGTGATTGGGAATATAAGGAGACAAAACAACAACAACACCCAAACAGAACAGCAAAAAGAAAAAAAGAATCCAAAAAAAAAATTAAAATAGTGTAAGAAACCTCTGGGACAAGGTCAAGCCTACCAACATTCCCATCATGGGGGTGTCAGAAAGAGAAGAGAGAGAGTAAAAAATTGAAAACCTATTAGAAAAAATGACAGGGAACTTCCTTAACCTGATGAAGGAAACAGACATACAAGTCCAAGAAGCGCAGAAAGAGTACCAAATAAGATGAACCTAAAGAGGCCCACAACAAGATGCATCAGAATTAAAATGAAAAAAATTAAAGACAAAGACAGAATCGTAAAAGCAGTAAGAGAAAAGAAGTTTGATACCTAAAAGAGAGCTCCCATAAGACTGTCAGCTGATTTCTCAACAGAAATTTTGCAGGCCAGAGAGAGTAGCAAGAAATATTAAATGTGGCAAAAAGCAAGCACAACCAAGATTACTCAACCCAGCAAAGCTATCTTTTAGAATTCAAGGACATATAAAAAGCTTCCCAGTGAAGAAAAACCTGAAGAGTTCATCACAACCAAACCAGTATTACATGAAATGTTAAAGGTCTTCTTTAGGAAGGAAAAGAAAATAAAAAGATCAAAAATAAGATAAAATGGCAATAAAAACATATCTATCAACAACTGAATCTAAAAAACAAAACAAAATAAACAAACAAGCAGAACAGAAACAGACTCAGACACAGAGAACATTTTGATGGTTGCCAGAAGGGAGGAGAGTGGGGGGGATGGGAGAAAAAGGTGAAAGGAGTAAGAAGTGCAAATTTTATGTTACAGAATAGTTGTGGGGATGTAAGGTACAATATAGGGAATATAGTCAATAAGATTATAATAAATATGTATGGTGTCAGATTGGGGACAAAATTTATTGGGATATTGTAAGTTATATAATGTTTAACCACTGGGTGTACATCTGAAACTAATATAATATTGTATGTAAACTGTAATTTAAATTTTAAAAAAGGAAAATTAAATTTATCCATGAAATTGCTCAAACACCCTTTTCTAATTCTTCAGCCCATTTCGTTTGTTATACATTTAGTAATTAATAGCTAATGGAAGATCCTATCCAAGCAGACACTATCCTCTTTTGAATTGGGTCAAACATAACTAACTTATTAACAACAGGAATCTATTAAGCATTAACTGTATATTGTGCTAGATCAGGGGTGCTCAATACGTCGATCGCGATCTACTGTTCAATCGTGAAGGAAGTGTGGGTAGATCGCATGACATTAAAAAGACAATTGTCTTTTGATTGGCATACAGGGTAGCCAATCTGACGTCTGAACTTTTGACACCCTACACATGCGCGTTAAACCGTGCTAACTTGTTCAGTTACATTGCTGCGTAGTTAGCCTTCAATATATTTAAACTAAATACAACAAAGGCTATAAAAATGAGTGCCATAGCTGGTCCGAGTAAGTAGCCTAAAACCTACCACTTTCATACAGAATGGGAGGGGATTTTTTTCACTATGTCATATTCTAAGTGCGTTTGCCTCATCTCTCTGTGTACCATTGCTATTCCAAAGAAGGGAAATGTGGAGCGGCTTTTTCGGACTGTTCATAAAAACTATGACATTGACTTTCCTCCAAAAAGAGAGCTGAGAAGGAGAAAGGTGAAAGAAGAATACAAAATATTAAATAGTAATAATAGTAACTTAAATAATGATAATATAGAAGAAATAAATTTATGTTTTGCATTTTTATTGTAGATAGATCATTTTGACTTGGTCATCTTATAAGTAGCTCGCAAGCTGAAAAAGTGTGGGCACCCCTGTGCTAGATGTTTTCAGGCAACAGTGCTTCTCAATGATTTACAATAATTTGAGTAACCTGGATGATGTAGACTAGAAATGCAATGGAGCTCAGAAAATTCCATTCTCTTTAACATGATATAAAAAGAAGTGTCCTAGAGGTTACTAAGGATGCTACAAAATGAAGGCACAATTTCTGGCCTCCAGAAGCTCACCTAGGAGAGGGTTATAACTTTTAGATTCTAGATATAAAGACTTGCACATTTTCAATAATATACTTTTACTTCTCTGTGCATAGTGTGTAGCAATTTCCATTTTTCCAATTTTCTTACTCTCATTCCAAATTAAATTTAAATATATAAATTAATAAGATCTAATATGAAAAGTACTTCAAGCTTTTAGAAAGAGATTTTAGAAGTCCAAGTATATAAAGAATGAATATGCCTAATGACCAGGAAATAATTTTAAAACCTAAACTAATTTAAGGTTTGTGTTTCCTCTTGCTTTTCCTCTCATCCACATTCATAAAATGTTAAGTCTTCCTAATGCCAAAAGTTTCTATCATTAGAAGAGAGATTATATAAATCATTAAATTAGTGCAATAGATAAAAAGATAATCTGCTCTACTTTAGCTGTTTAAACCAAACTTCCTAGGTTGCCTATGAATGGAAGAGAAGCTGTCTTCTCACATGCCCACGAGCCCAGGCAGTGTTCCCAGAATCACATAAATCATAAGAAAGCCATGTTTTTCTTAGGGTTAAACCAGAACGATTGGTCTTGTCATTCATTAAATTAGATAATTATAAGCTTTCTCTTGCATTAATTGCTACCCACAAAGGTAGAAATTTTCACAAAAACATTGAATGAGAATACTGAATGCCTGAAACACTACAAATGAAGAGAAACTTTAAATAGATCATCTACAGAGACAAACTGCTCAAGTCCTTTGAGATAAAATAAATCCACTTTAGTCTACCCAGACGAGACAATACAGCCCCTTCAAACGTTTTCAAAGAGGAGGCAAGAACATGTGTTCTCTGAGACATAACAGGTGTATTCATTTTTCTCCAGTCTCAGGGACTTCAGGCTCACTGAGGCTGGCTCACAGGACACCACATCAGTCAGGAAGATTTGTGACCAATGGCTTTTATAACTAATGGACTAAACAGGGAACAAAATTCCATGACCTTCAAGTATGGTAAATGATGAATGACAAAGAAAAAAAAAGCTTATTTTGATCTCATAAATTCCTTTCCTTTAAAGAAAGATTGTTTGGCCTGACCAGGCGGTGGCGCAGTGGATAGAGTGTCGGACTGGGATGCAGAAGACCCAGGTTCGAGACCCCGAGCTCGCCAGCTTGAGCATAGGCCCATCTGGCTTGAGCAAAAGTTCGCCCGCTTGGACCCAAGGTCGCTGGCTCCAGCAAGGGGTTGCTCAGTCTGCTGAAGGCCCATGGTCAAGGCACATGTGAGAGAGCAATTAATGAACAACTAAGGTGTCGTAACAGCAATGAAAAACTAATGATTGATGCTTCTCACCTTTCTCTGTTCCTGTCTGTCTGTCCCTATCTATCCCTCTCTCTGACTCTCTCTCTGTCCCTGAAATAAATAAATAAATAAATAAATAAATAAATAAATAAGATTGTTTGTCTGTAGCAGTGATGGGCGATCTTTTGAGTTTGGTGTGTCAAAATTCGCCAAAAAAACGAGCCTAACTCGGGTGGTGTCACTTCGAGAAAAACGGCCTAACCGGAAGTCCCAGAACTAGACGCTCTGTGCTGCAGTTCTGTTGATTTGGCCTACAGACCTCTGGCACAGAGTGTCTACCTACACTACAGCAAATGTTTTATCCTTGGCTACTGCACCTGGCTGTGCAGGAGTCAAGGATGAATCGTCCTTCTCGGCATGCAGCCACATACTTCTCTGGTATGCGGCCGCGTGTCATCGAAAATGACTATGCGTGTCAGTGCTGACACGCATGTCATAGGTTTGCCATTATGGATCTATAGGCTTAAAGGTGAATCAAAATCACTGATGTTGTGGAAAAAGACACAGTAGCTGATAAAATGATGGCTTCTCCAGTAACAAGTAAAAAACATCAAAACACAGTGGTACCTTGAGATACGAGCAGACCAACATATTTTTAAGAAATGAACTGTGACTCAGTCCGTATTTTTGTTCAAGATCCAAGCAAAATTCCAAGATACGAGGCATGCATTTTTTTACAATTAAGTTTTGTGGTTTCATTTTAAGTAAATAAAGTGCAGTTTTAGTTTTGTTTAAAGTAAAGAAAATGCAGTTTTAGTTTACATTTAGTGTTAGGAAAGTGCAGTTTTAGTTTCCATGTCTACAGTGCCTGCATCCCTTCCTCCCTTCTTCCTTCTCCACCATTCACCTCTATTAGCCACATTCGTCTATCTCCAAGGTAAAAATACAGTACTAAATAAAACCTTTTTCTTTTATTTCATATAGTAATTTGTTATGCATTGGTAAAGTATACATGTGTGTTTCTTAATTAAAAACATGTCTTTTTTCATAATTTAGGATGGTTTGGGATGTTTCACAGGGCTGGAACGAATTAATTCTATTTCAGTTATTTTAAATGGGAGAAATTTGTTTGATATATGAGTTGAGTGACTTACGAGCTCAGTTACAGAACGAATTAAACTCGTATCTCAAGGTACCACTGCATTTATAACCATGTGCTATTACTTAAGCTGACATTATCTATTTCTCATCAGTTTCACCAATAAAATTATATCAGGGTAAGGGAGTCTATAAAACTGAAATATGTAGAATCCCAAGGAAATTCCACTTTATCTGTGTTCCTCAAACTAAAATTTTCCCAGCACCAGTTTTCTCCTTATTAGCAATATGAGAAGAAATATTTTATAAAAAGAGATTTAAAACATATCACAGACTATGTTACATGAGAACTTGTCCTTCTGGAAAATACATTTCAACTTCTAGGGAATCATTTTTTAAGGGACGTCATGGATATACACTATCTCCTCCCCCAGGAGCAGCTGACTTTTAAGCACGAAAATATTGAACTAGAGACTTATTATATCAAAAGAGAATTTACATCCTAGCATTTTCAGATAACAACATGCCTCAAAATGTAACTCCTCTGTTCAGTTGCAATCACCCAATCAATTCTTCTGCTAATTTAACATTCCAACTATATTGGTAATCTATTCATTCATTAATTTTTTCAACAAGCATCTTACAAATGCCCAAAACCAAGCTCAATGTTGTGATCATTTCATAAGTTCTGAAAATCCAAAACTCAAAACCTGTATAACTTTGAATAAATTTCTTAAATTCTCACCTGACCAGGCAGTGGCACAGTGGATAGAGCGTTGGACTGGGATGCATAAGACCCCGGTTCAAGACCCAGAGCTCGCCAGTTTGAGCATGGGCTCATCTGGCTTGAACAAAAAGCTCGTCAGCTTGGACCCAAGGTCGCTGGCTCTAGCAAGGGGTTGCTTGGTCTGCTGAAGGCCCACGGTCAAGGCACATGTGAGAAAGCAATCAATGAACAACTAAGGTGTTGCGACAGCAATGAAAAACTAATGATTGACACTTCTCACCTCTCTCCATTCCTGTCTGTCTGTCCCTATCTATCCCTCTCTCTGACTCTCTCTCTGTTCCTGTAAAAAAAAAAAAAAAAAACTTTCTTAAATTCTCAAGTTTCAGTGTCCTTGTCTCTAAAATACCAGTTGGTAGTATGTAACTACTTTTTAAGAAACAAGTTTGAGGAACACCATTCTCCTTACATAGGTCAACCCAGAGGAAAACTATGGTATATTCTGAAATATTACTATGATAGAACTCAAAATATCAGGCAGGTTGTTCTGGACTCTTCCACTGGAGAAGTGATCACATGTTGAGACACTAAAACAGGGGTCAGGAACCTATGGCTCACAAGCCAGATGTGGCTCTTTTGATGGCTGCATCTGGCTCGCAGACAAGTATTTAATAAAAAAAATAATAACGTTAAAAATATAACACATTCCCATGTGTTATACAACCCATTCATTTCCTACTGCTCATGTTCATGGTTGCGAGTGGCTGGAGCCAATCACAGCTGTCCTCCGGGACAACACTAAATTTTTATTGGATAATGCGTAAGGTACACAGGTCATTGTGAGGTCAGAAAGTAAACTTCCCTCCTTTTAATCAAGTAGTCAGCTAACTAATTGCAGAAACCCTTTTGACGAAGAAGATGGCTAAAAGAAAAAAAATATGAGGAGTATCGTACATTTCAGCAGGAATGGACAGAGAAATTCACCTTTGTGGAGAGGGCAGGTTCTGCAGTGTGTCTAATATGCAATGATAAAATTGCATCAATGAAACGGTCAGATATAAAGCAGCACTTCGACACATGCCATACTACATTTGTATTGAAATATTCAGCGAGGGACAGTAGGAAGAAAGCATGTCAAGAGCTACTGTGCAGAATACAAGCTAGTCAGCAGCAACTCCGTGTTTAGACCTAACAAGGTGACTGAAATTTGGTTAGCTTTGCTGGTGCTTTAGCAATTGTGAGAAACGGAAAGCAATTCACAGATGGGGAGTATGCCAAAACATTCATGCTTGATGTTGCCAATGAACTCTTTGATGACTTTTCAGATAAAGACAAGATAATCGAATGAATAAAAGACATGCCTCTGTCGGCAAGAACTATTCAAGATCATACCATCATGATGGCAAATCAAATTGAGGCAACACAAGTGAAGGACATAAATGCAGCACCATTCTTTTCTCTCGCTTTGGATGAGTCAACAGATGTAAGCTATTTATCCCAGTTCAGTGTGACTGCAAGGTATGCTGTCAATGACACACTATGTGAAGAAAGTCTTGCTGTTTTGCCTACAAAAGAGACAACAAGAGGGGAAGATTTATTCCAGTCTTTCAATGAGTTCGCTAAAAAAAAAATCTACGAATGAATAAACTTATTTCGGTGTGTACTGATGGTGCCCCGTGCATGGTGGGGAAAAACAGAGGATTCATAGCACCTCTTTGTGAACATGAAAAGAGACCCATCCTGAGTTTTCACTGCATCCTACATCAGGAGGTGCTTTGTGCTCATATGTGTGGCAAACAGCTTGGTGAGGTGATATTGCTGGTCATTCGGGTGGTCAACTTTATTGTTGCCCGAGCTTTAATGACTGCTAGTTTAAAACACTGCTGGACGAAGTTGGGAATAATTATCCTGGTCTGCTTCTGCACAGCAATGTGTGTTGGTTGTCAAAAGGGAAGGTGCTCAGCCGTTTCGCGGCTTGTCTGAGCGAAATCCGGACTTTTCTTGAAATGAAAAACATCGAGCATCCTGAGTTAGCTAACACTGAGTGGCTCCTGAAGTTCTACCATCTCGTGGACATGATTGAACATTTGAACCAGCTCAATGTGAAAATGCAAGGCATTGGAAATACAGTCTTATCCCTTCAACAAGCAGTGTTTGCATTTGAAAACAAGCTGGAACTCTTCACTGCCGACATTGAAACAAGTTGTTTACTACACTTTGAAAAACTGGGAGAGTTTAAAGATGCATGCACAACAAGTGACCCTGCTCAATATCTTTGATCTCCAGCAGCTAATGGGCTTCACATCTAATCTCCTGCAGTCATTCAAAGTGAGCTTCGGAGAATTTCGTGAACATGCTCGTCATTTTAAGTTCATCACCCATCCACAGAAGTGTGCAGTGGACAGCGCCGACCTGAGTTACATCCCCATTGTCTCCGTCAGAAATTTTGAGCTACTGACCTGAAGGCCTCAGACGTGTGGGTGAATAAGTTCAAGTCACTGAATGAAGATTTGGAAAGACTTGCACAATAGCAAGCAGAGTTGGTGAGCAAATACAAGTGGGGAGAAATGAAAAAACTTCAACCTGCAGACCAGCTGATTGTCAAAACTTGGAATGCACTTCTTGTCACATACCACACACTGCAGCATGTGAGTACTGCTGTACTGACAATGTTTGGTTTTACGTATACATGTGAGCAGACTTTCTCACATCTAAAGAACATTAAAACCAGCACACGATCGCATTTAAGGAATGGAAGTCTCAACGTCTGCATGAAGCTTAACCTCACCACGTATCAACCAGACTACAAAGCCATCAGCAAAACCATGTAGCACCATAAGTCACATTAATGGTAAGAAGTACTTTATTCATCATTGATTAGTAACAGCATAATAATGTTATTAAAAGGAATTCAGAGACTTATTGTACTTTAAAAGTGTTGGTCTTATATAAAATGCACACATTTACTTGTATTTAGTGTTAAACATATTGTATGGCTCTCACAGAATTCCATTTTAAAATACATGGCGTTCATGGCTCTCTCAGCCAAAAAGGTTCCCAACCTCTGTAGTAGAGTATTATGAAAGATTATATGCTACCAAATTCAATAACCTAGAGGAAATGGATAAATTCCTAGAACTATACAATCTTCCCAGACTGAGTCATGAAGAAATGGAAAACTTAAACAGACCTATAAGCAGGGAGGAAATAGAAACAACTATCAAACACCTCCCAAAATAACAAAAGTGCAGGACTAGATGACTACACTAGTGAATTCTATCAAACTTTCAAAGATTTAGTACCTAACCTTCTCAAAGTCTTCCAAAAAAAAATAGAAGAAGTACTCCCCAACACATTTTATGAGGACAACATTAGCTTGATCCCAAAACTTGGCAAGGCCAACACAAAAGAAAACTACAGACCACTATCTCTAATGAATACATATGTAAAAATTCTAAACAAAATACTAGCTAGTTGAATACAACAACACATTAAAAGAATAACGCTGGGGAACAATTTTTTTTTCATTTTCTGTTGCATCAGGTTTTAGAACTATTTCTATATATTTATGCATCACTGATTCCAAATCTGAAATCCATTTTTTGGTGTATGCTCTAGTTTCTATACAATTTTAATTTATTTTCTTAGAGTTAATGGCATATATATATATATGTGTGTGTGTGTGTGTGTGTGTGTGTGTGTGTATATATATATATATATTTGTGTGTGTGTGTGTGTGTATATATATACACACACACACACAAATAATATTCAACAAAGGAGCCAAAAACACACAATGGAGAAAAAAACCTCTTCAATAAATGGTGCTGGGAAAATTGGAAAAGCACATGCAAAAGAATGAAACTTGACTATAGTTTGTCCCCCTGCACAAAAATTAATTCAAAATGGATCAAAGACCTAAACATAAGATCTGAAACAATAAATTACATAGAAGAAAACATATGTACTAAAGTCATGGACCTTGGACATACAGAACAATTTATGAATTTCATCCCAAAAGCAAGGGAAGTAAAGACAAAGACATGAATGGGACTATATCAAACTAAAAAACTTTTGCACAGCAAAGAAAACTGACAACAAAACAAATACACAGCCAATTAAATGAGAGATATTTGCAAACAACAGCTCTGATAAGGGGTTAATATCTAAAATATATAAAGAACTCACAAAGCTCAGCAACAAACAAGCAAACAATGCAATTAAAAAGAATAGGGAGAGGGAAGCAAGATGGCGACGGAGTAGGCAGACGTACCAACTTCCAACTCCCAGAACCAAAGTGGATTATAACTCAATTTAAAGAACCATCATCTGGATAAACCAACTATGAAGTAAACTAAGTGGACTCTTCAACCAAGGAACACAGAAGAAGCCACATTGAGACTGGTAGGAATAGTGAAAATGTGAAGAGGGCTGCCCAGCTCCCCGGAGCAAACGGCAGCCCGGAGAGACCCGCGGGGCGGGAGGAAAGTTTGGCGAAGAGGGAGGGACCTGGGTCCCAGGAACCAAGCCCCAGCCTATAGTCCCAGAGCTTAGAAGAGGCGTTTGAACAGTTTTGAGCTATGAAACAAGTGAGGGAGCTCCCAGGCCTACAGTGTGGAGTATTAGATCCCTTCCTACTCTGCTGAGGGTTGCTGAAGGGTTTGGGGCAACAGGACGCTGAAACGCGGTTCTGTCGGCGTGGGCAGAGGCCAAGCCGGTGGGAGCTCGGTCTAGCCCAGAGGTGCGGAGGGGACGCACGAAAGCAGTCCGGAAGCTGCGGGCCCGCCTTTAATCCCACTTACGGGGACAAAGCGGGAGTCCAGGAACGGGCAGAAATCTGCTCTGCGACCGTGCGCAGGCCGGCCCTGACCGCGGGAACTGGGCTAGGACCAGGGACGGGCAGGGGCTCGCCGCTGAGCTCACGCTACCAGCCCCCACCCCCGAGCCGGAGAAACCGCGGTTGGCCAGTATACGTGCGCGAGCGGGCTCCAAGCGCGGGAACGGGGTAGACCCTGAGACAAGTGGAAGCTCGCAGCTGAGCTCACGCTACTTTCCCCGCCCGGCCGGAGAAACAGCGGATTGCATTCATACGTGCACAAGCGGGCTCCGAACGCGGGGGCGGGGTAGAGTCCGGGACGAGCAGAAGTATGCAGCTGAGCGGAAGCCAGCAAACACGCCCGGCCCAATAAACCTGGGTTTGCGACCCTGCGCATAAGGGCCCTGGCCTCGAGGGCGGGGCTAAATCTCCAGACGGGCAAACGCTCACAGCTGAGAACACGTCAAAAGCCACGCCCAACACGCGAAACTGTGGCGAGCAGGCTCTGACTGAGGGTTCTGGGCGGAAGTCCGGAAATAGGCTGGGTCCGCAGCTGAGCAAAGGTACTCACCTCTACACTTGGTGCTAAGACTTGTGGCTTGAGTGACAGCCCATCCCACGGAGGAGAGGCAGAAATCACAGCAAAAGCCACAGTGGGCCGGCGCTGGCAACCCTCATACCCAACCACCCTAGGCACCAGCAGAGGGGGTGAGGGGCCTGCAGACAGACCACACCTAGAGAACACAAAGGCAACACCTACTAGACTCCAGTGGCCACAACTTGCTTATACACAGACAAAATGGGCAGGCAGAGGAATGCAAACCAAATGAATCAAGAGAAATCCCCAGAGAAGGACCTGAATGAACCAGATATAACCAAATTACCAGAAGCAGAATTTAGAATAATGATAGTTAGGATGTTCAAAGAAATTAGAGCAACAATGGATAGTCATTATGAGCACCTAAATAAAGAGATAACAAGTATAAAAAACGAAATTGAAATAATAAAAAAGAATCAGACAGAAATGAAAAATACAGTATCAGAACTGAAGACCACAATGGAAGGAATTAAAAGCAGGATGAATCACGCTGAGGATCGAATCAGCGAGTTAGAGGACACAATAAACAAAGGCACAGAAGCAGAGAAGAAAAAGGAAAAGAGACTCAAAAAATGTGAGGAAACTCTAAGGGAGCTTTGTTACAACATGAAGAGAAACAACACTCGCATCATAGGGGTGCCTGAAGAAGAGGAGAGAGGACAGGAAATGGAAACATTGTTCAATCAAATCATAGCAAAAAACTTTCCAAAATTAAGGCTGGGAAACACTCCACATGTTCAAGAAGCACACAGAACTCTATTAAAGAGAAACCCAAAAAGATCTACACCAAGACACATCATAGTTAAAATACCAAAGCTAATGGATAAAGAAAAAATTTTAAAAGCTGCTAGGGAAAAAAAGGCTATCACCTACAAAGGAGCCCCCATAAGGATGACATCGGACTTCTCAACAGAAACACTTGAGGCCAGAAGGGAATGGCAAGATATAATCAAAGTAATGCAGAACAAGAACCTACAACCAAGACTACTTTATCCAGGAAGGCTAACGTTTAAAATTGAAGGAGAAATAAAGAGCTTCCCAGACAAAGAAAGCCTCAAGGAATTCATAAAAACCAAACCAATTCTGCAAGAGATACTAAGAGGCCTCTTGTGAACAGTTTAAAGGGAGGAATGAATAGAGCAAAAGAAGAATACAGCTTTAAAGAATAAAATGGCAATAAACAACTACATATCAATAATAACCTTAAATGTAAATGGATTAAATGATCCAATCAAAACACATAGGGTAGCTGCATGGATAAAGAAACAGGACCCATACATATGCTGTCTACAAGAGACACACCTTAAAACAAAAGATGCTCATGGACTGAAAGTAAAAGGATGGAAAAAAATATTTCACGCAAATGGAAATGAAAAAAAAGCAGGGGTAGCAATACTTATATCAGACAAAATGGACTTTAAAACAAAGGCTGTAGTAAGAGATAAAGAAGGACACTACATAATGATAAAGGGAACAATTCAACAGAAAGATATAACTATTGTAAATATCTATGCACCAAATATAGGAGCCCCGACATACATAAAGCAGACTTTGATGGATATAAAGGGCGAGATTAACAGCAATACTATAATATTAGGGGATTTCAATACCCCTCTAACAACACTGGATAGATCCTCAAAAAAGAAAATTAATAAAGAAACAGCAGACTTAAAGAAGACACTAGATCAACTTGATTTAATAGATATCTTCAGAACTTTTCACCCTAAAGCAGTAGAATATACATTCTTCTAAAGCGCTCATGGTACGTTTTCTAGGATAGACCACATGTTAGGACACAAAAATGGTCTCAATAAATTTAAGAAGATTGAAATCATATCAAGCATTTTTTCTGATCACAATGCCATGAAACTAGAAAATAACCACAAAAGAAAAACTGAAATATACTCAAACACTTGGAAACTAAATAGCATGTTATTAAATAATGAATGGATTAACAATGAGATCAAAGAAGAAATAAAATAGTTTCTAGAAACAAATGATAATGAGCATACATCAAGTCAAAATTTATGGGACACAGCAAAAGCAGTTCTGAGAGGGAAGTTTATTGCACTACAGGCATATCATAAGAAGCTAGAAAAAGCTCAAATAAGCAACCTGACCCTGCATCTAAAAGAACTAGAAAAACAACAACAAATAAAACCCAAGACAAGTAGAAGGAAGGAAATAATAAAGATCAGAGCAGAAATAAATGACATAGAGGCAAAGGAAAAAATACAGAGGATCAATGAAACCAGAAGCTGGTTCTTTGAAAAGGTAAACAAGATTGATGAACCTTTAACTAGACTCACCAAGAAAAAAAGAGAGAGGACTCAAATAAATAAAATTAGAAAGGACAATGGAGAAATAACAACTGACACAACAGAAATACAAAAGCATTGTAAGAAAATACTATGAAGAACTATATGCCAAAAAATTAGACAACCTAGGTGAAATGGACAAATTTCTTGAATCATATAACCTTCCAAAAATCAATCTGGAAGAATCAGAACACCTAAACAGACCAATTACAACAAATGAGATCAAAACAGTTATCAAAAAACTCCCAAAAAAGAAAAGTCCTGGGTCTGATGGCTTCACAAGTAAATTCTATCAAAAATTCAAAGAAGAACTAACTCCTATCCTTCTCAAGTTATTTCAATAAATTCAAGAGGAAGGAAGACTTCCAAACTCCTTTTATGAGGCGAGCATAATTCTGATCCTAAAACCGGGCAAAGACAACACAAAGAAAGAAAATTATAGGCCTATATCCCTGATGAATTTAGACGCTAAATTTCTCAACAAAATATTAGCCAACCGGATCCAGCAATATATGAAAAAAATCATACACCACGATCAAGTGGGATTTATTCTGGAGAGGCAAGGCTGGTTCAATATTCGCAAATCAATCAATGCGATTCATCACATAAGCAAAAGGAAGGACAAAAATCACGGTAATTTCAATAGATGCAGAAAAGGCATTTGATAAAATCCAGCACCCAGTCATGCTCAAAACTCTCAGGAAAGTTGGAATACAGGGATCATTCCTTATCATGATAAAGGCCATCTACGATAAACCCACAGCAAACATCATACTAAATGGACAAAGATTAAAAGCAATCCCCTTAAGATCAGGAACCAGGCAGGGATGCCCCCTTTCACCACTCTTATTCAACATAGTTCTGGAAGTCCTAGCTACAGCAATCAGACAAGAAGAAGAAATAAAAGGCATCCAAATTGGAAAAGAAGAAGTAAAACTGTCACTATTTGCAGATAATATGATATTGTATATAGAAAACCCTAAAGTCTCAGTCAAAAAACTACTGGACCTTATAAATGAATTCAGCAAGGTGGCAGGATATAAAATTAATACTCAGAAATCAGAGGCATTTCTATACACCAACAATGAAATATCAGCAAAAGAAATTAAGGAAACAATCCCCTTCACTATTGCAGCCAAAAATATAAAGTACCTAGGAGTAAATTTAACCAAGGAGGTTAAGGACTTGTACTCAGAAAATTATAAAACATTGATAAAAGAAATCAAGGAAGATACAAACAAATGGAAGCATATACCGTGCTCATGGCTAGGAAGAATAAACATCATCAAAATGTCTATATTACCCAAAGAAATTTATAAATTCAATGCAATACCAATTAAAATACCAATGACATACTTCAAAGATATAGAACACATATTCCAAAAATTTATATGGAACCAAAAAAGAACACGAATAGCCTCAGCAATCTTAAAAAGAAAAAATAAAGCAGGAGGTATCACTCTTCCAGATATCAAGGTTTACTACAAGGCCATTATACTCAAGACAGCCTGGTACTGGCATAAGAACAGGCACATAGATCAATGGAACAGAACAGAGGACCCAGAAATAAACCCACAGCTTTATGGACAACTGATATTTGACAAAGGAGGAAAGAACATACAATGGAGTAAAGACTGCCTCTTTAACAAATGGTGTTGGGAAAATTGGACATCTACCTGCAAAAAAATGAAACTAGACCATCAACTTACACCATTCACAAAAACAAACTCAAAATGGATAAAAGACAAATGTAAGCCATGAAACCATAAGCATCTTGGAAGAAAACATAGGCAGCAAGCTCTCCGACATCTGTAGCAGCAGTATATTTGCCGATTTATCTCCACGGGCAACTGAATTAAAAGGCAAGATAAACAAATAGGACTATATCAAACTAAAAAGTTTTTGCACAGCTAAAGACAATAGGAACAGAATAAAAAGACAAACCACACAATGGGAGAACATATTCGATAGCACATCTGATAAGGGGTTAATAAGTAAAATTTATAAAGAACTTATAAAACTCAACACCAGGAGGACAAACAACCCAATCAAAAAATGGGCAAAAGAAATGAATAGAAATTTCTCCAAAGAGGACATACAGATGGCCAATAGGCATATGAAAAAATGCTCAACATCACTAATCATTAGAGAAATGCAAATTAAAACCACAATGAGATATCACCTCACACCAGTCAGAATGGCACTTATCAGCAAAACAACACAGAATAAGTGCTGGCGAGGATGTGGAGAAAAGGGAACCCTTCTGCACTGCTGGTGGGAATGCAGACTGGTGCAGCCACTGTGGAAAACAGTATGGAGATTCCTCAGAAAATTAAAAATCGAACTGCCTTTTGACCCAGCTATCCCACTTTTAGGAATATACCCTAAGAACACCATAGCACTGTTCGAAAAGAAGAAATGCGCCCCCATGTTCGTGGCAGCATTGTTCACAATAGCGAAGATCTGGAACCAGCCCAAGTGTCCGTCAGAAGATGAATGGATTAAAAAGCTATGGTACATATATACTATGGAATACTACTCAGCCATAAGAAACGATGACATCGGATCATTTATAACAAAATGGATGGACCTTGATAACATTATACGGAGTGAAATAAGTAAATCAGAAAAAAAGAAAAACTGAGAACAGCATGATTACATACATAGGTGGGACATAAAAGTGAGAATATGAGACATGGACAAGAGAGTGGTGGTTATGGGATGGGGGGAGGGAGGGAAGAGTGGGATAGGGAGGAGGGGAGGGACACAGGGAAAACCAGATTGAAGGTGACAGAGGACAATTTGACTTTTGGTGATGGGTATGCAACACAATTGAATGATAAGATAACCTGGAAATATTTTCATTGTACATATGTACCCTGCCTTATTGGTGTCACCCTATTAGAATTAATAATAATAAAATTAAAAAAAAAGGAGAGAGGACCTGAACAGACACTTCTTCCAAGAGGACATACAAATGGCCAACAGGTATATGAAAAGATGCTCATCTTCACTAGCTATTAGAGAAATGCAAATCAAAACTGCAATGAGATACCACCTCTCACCTATTAGATTGGCTATTATCAACAAGGCAGGTAACAAGTGTTGGAGACACTGTCAGGAAAAAAGGAACTCTCATTTACTGCTGGCAAGAATGCAAATTAGTACAACCATTATGTAAGAAAGTATGGTGGTTCCTCCAAAAATTAACAATAGAACTACCATATGACCCAGCAATCCCTCTACTGGATATTGACCAAAAAAAATTTGAAAATACTGGTACATAAAGACACATGCACCCCCATGTTCATCGCAGCATTATTCACAGTGGGCAAGACATGGAAACAAAGTGCCCCTTGATAGAGGATTGGATAAAGATGTGGTACATATATACAATGGAATACTACACAGCCATAGAAATGATGACATGGTGCCATTTACGACAACATGGATGGACCTTGAGAACATTATACTGAGTGAAATAATAAATCAGAGAAAGCTAAGGACTGTATGATTTCACATATAGGTGGAATATAAAACTGAGAGTCATGGACATAGATAAAAGTGAAGTGGTTTATAAGAGGAAGGGGGAATGTTGGGGAGGGAGGGGGGAAAGGGTGTCAAGAGGGACAAATATAAGGTGACAGAAAATGATTTGACTTTGGGTGATGGGTATACAACATAATCAATGGTTTAAATGCTATAGAAATGTTTACCAGAAACCTAGTACTCTTATTGAGCAATGTCACCCCCACTAACTTTAATTTTCTAAATAATTTTTTAATGGAAAGTAAAATTTTTAAAAACGGTTATAGGTTAATCGAGGCTGGTAGGACACTTGTGCATATTTCAAAGGGCTTTGAATTCCAGTCAAGAACATCTGTAGACAGAGGAAGGGAAGACATAAACAAGCTTGCGCCCTAGCAAAATGCCTTTGTTAGCTAGCACCAAGCACACTAGACTGGAGCAGGAAGTGCATGGGGGCTGGAAAGCCAGTGAAGAGTTTGTTGCCACAGTTAGGTTAAGAATGTATGGAGGCTTCAATAGCATAATGCTTCACTGCAATGTTTCTCAGCCTTGAGTATTACACAGGTTACTTAAAAACAATTTAAAAATTAAATTATTATTCTCAGAATGTCACTTAAATGTGTGCAACATAGAACAAGGTATAAATTCCTTATGCCTATACTTTTTATGAAACTCAAAACCAAACAAAGTTATAAAGGGTAGACAGTTCTATTCTACGTAAAACCTGCCCTCTCTCATTCTACTGAACACTTTTCCAGGACTTCCAACATCCTGCAGAACTAGCCACTGCCTGAGGGAATGGCACTCCAAAGCAGAGGACCTGGCTTCTGCTACTTACTAACTGGAAACTTTAGCAAATTGCTTAATCAGTGTGAGCCTCAATTTCTTCACCTACAAAGCAAGCAAATAACCTACCTCACACTGTTATTGTGAAAATCAAGAGCTATGTGGAAAGAATGTTACCAATAAATTTAGCCTTTTTTAAAAAGTTCCCACTGTCACAATCTTGTAGACTTACATTAATATGCAAAAAACAACCAAAATCTGCTGAACTGACATTTTTAGAAGTGTTTGTTCTATTAGGAGAAAATAGTCAAACCTTACATTTTCGTGGGAGAGGGGTAATCATTTATTTTTAACTACTGACACTCAGAGGATCGTGGACTCCTCCATCTCACACCCTCATTTCCAAGAGGAGAAAAAGCTGACAGATTAAGGGGCCACTTGTGTTAGTAACAAAGACATACTGAGCGCAGGCCTGGATTCCAGATTTGTTCACCACTTACCAGCCAAAAGGCTTGACAATAATGCTAAGAAAAAGCAAGAGTATAGCCTTGTGTGAAAAGCATCACCTGCGAGCCTTCCCCAGACTCCGAAGTGGGCTAACGTGGGACAGAGAACACACAGCCTCTCCCAGGGAACATGGAGGCTCACTCGTGCTCCGTGCCAGAAGTGATTCTTCACCTCAACACATCATCCAAATGAGGGGCAGTACCCTAACTAGGCCCAAATAGCACACCATATCTCTCACGTGCTGATCTGACAGGAGGCTTGATACTGCGCTGGCCTTCCAATTTTTATACATCTCTCTCTTCCAGAACAATTTCTCAGAAAGTTTATCATATTTATAACTCCCTAAATATTAGTTTTCTCCCCACTCTTTTTCAAAAAGAATTCTTTTAAGATCAAATTTATTAACATCAATTAAATTGTGTATTTTCCAGACTCTTAGTAACCATTACATTGTATGTGTTTTAGTTCTTTTTTAAAATAATGATTTTTATACATCTTGCACTTAAAAGTCAACTCTGAAGGACTGTTTAAAAAAAAAAGTCTGGACAAAATATTGCTTTTTCTTTTTAAATTAAAACAGTTTCTAAGAGAAGTCACCAGAGCCAAGTCTGCCTTCTGAGGTTTGGGCTTTGTACTTGGCTGGCCCCCCGCCCACAGACCTCACACAGATGCAGGACCAAATGTATCTGGCACACCCTGTAAAAAGCTATCAGCACAGTACTCAGAATACTGGCCCTGGGCCAGCAGTGCCTGAAAACATGCATCACAACTTTCACATTCTGGATCTAGATGTGAGATCCAGATACATATGCCTGGGATGGCCAAGTTGTAAATAGTAACAATTAGGGTCAGTTATGCTCTTGCTGCTCACCAGTGACTTTGCTCTCCAGCAAGCACTCAGATCTTCTCAGTGGACAATCGCATAGCACCCAGTGAGACTTTCAATAGCAAGCAAGATTGCTAAGTCCTAGAGAGGGTTCTCTGCGGTCTAGTACAATGAAGAGCACAAGAGGCATCTACTAAAGAAACAATGCAGAAGCAGTTTTGGTGACTACTGAAACTGTCTCGGCAGGAAGTTGAGGAAGTTGAAGGAGCTTGGCACAAGATGCATTTTCTTGACTCTCCCAGCCAGGAGGAAAAAGAGTAAATGCCAAAGCTTTTAAATACAAACAGCAAGTAACGAAAAATCATATCCATTAGAAAGGATGAATTCCTATGTAAACATAATTCTACCAACTTCTGGTTGTCCTCATTATATATTTAAAGAATGCTTGCACTAAGATTAAGTAAAAGAAATTATACTTTGATAGAAATAACTGGAAAATAAAACTATAATTCTAGGTGCTTTTATAATGAAAAGCAACACAGAAAACTTAGGTAACAAAATCATTGAGAAGAAATATAGCTTTTCAAATCCAGACTCAGTCCAGAAGTTCACAAAATGTTTATCATATGAGAAACATTATTTTAAATGGAAGGAAGAGGAGCAGTAACCTAACTTTGCTGGATCAACAATAGGGTCAACCAAATAGCCTTCTATGTTGATCGATTTCATACCAACGACCTCATGTCTTCAACTTGAAAAAGAGTTTAAATGAAAAAGGAGGCACAATTGACAAAAGTGTCTTCACACATCATAATTTATCCACATGGTCACCATGTTAAATTGATATTGTAACAAGAAGAAAATATAGGAAAAAAGTGACATGTTTATTTCTATTGTATTAATCTCAAGCAAAAAATCTTACTGGATTGTATTTTTTCTATTCTTAGAGAAAAATTGGCATACCTTTAATTCAATAGTGAATTTCCTATGCTTTGAGAGGCTTAAATAACACTGGGGAACATTTTTTTTTCATTTTCTAAAACGTTGCATGAGGTTTTAGAACTGTTTCTATATATTTCTGCATCGCTGATTCCAAATCTGAAATTGAATTTTTGGTGAATGCTCTAGTTTTTATGCAATTTTAATTTCTTTTTGTTACAGTTAATGGCATGCATTGGTTTTTTAATTGGAGTAAAAGGGCAATGACTCTTGGATTGAACATAACCACAAGGCAATTAATGTTTTACAAACATCACTTTTACATAATTGTAGTTGTTTTTAAATGTAAAAGAATATTATCTGATAAAAACACCCTCTTATTTTGTTTTAAGATTGAATCATGGCTTCTTCAAGTAGGCAGGCGTAAATGTAATAGTCCTGATACCTTCTGTTATATATGTGGCTGTTACACACTTCAACGTCAAAGGCACAATATTTCGTCATCTGTGACAGGTGCATATATTGCCTATTTTCAAGTACCCCTTGGCAATCAAGACAAGAATTGGGCTCCTCATATTGTGCGTCATAATTGTGAGGAAACGCTTCGTGATTGGACTAAAGGAAAATGCGAAGAAATGCCTTTTGGTATTCCCATGGCTTGGCGTGAACCTAAGGACCACAGCATTGACTGTTATTTCTGTCTGATCCATACAAAGGGCATCGGCAAAAATAAAAACGGCATATGATTGCATATCCTAATATTCCTTCAGCAATACGACCTATTCCACACTCTGAGACACTCCCGGTTCCGGTTTTCAATGGCTTTATTTCTTCTAAGGACAAAGAAAGTGAACATGGTGATCAAGTGTATTTTGATAAGATGCATGAGGAAATGGTTGTAGAATCTGAAGGGTCTTCTTCTGATGCCAAGCAGTCATTAACCCCTCAGCAGTTTAGCCAACCCTCTCTCTCTGTCCCTGTTATTGAATGATTTAGTAAGAGATTTGGGCCTATCAAAGGAAGCAGCTGAGTTATTAGCCTCCAGGCTTCAATAAGAGAATGTACTTCACCAGTCAGCTGAAGTATCTTATTTCAGGAAGCATGAACAAATTTTTGTGGACTTTTTTTCCAAAGACAAACACTTTGTTTTACTGTCATGATATCAGTAGTCTTGTCAGCCAGCTAGGTGTTACCACTTACAGTTCAACAGAATAGCGGCTATTTCTTGACAGCTCTAAACGAAGTCTGAAATGTGTTCTCCTACACAATGGTAATGTTTATGCAGTGGTTCCAATTGGTTATTCAACTCATCTGCAAGAAGATTATAATGACATAAAAATAGTCCTCGACTTCCTGAACTATGAGGAACATAACTGGATCATTTGTGTGGATCTTAAAATGGTAAATTTCCTGCCAGGACAACAGAGAGGTTTCATGAAGTATCCTTGTTTTCTGTGTTTGTGGGACAGCCAAGCTGGGGAGAAACACTGGACACAGAAGGAGTGGCCAAAACGTGAAGCTCTGGAAGTAAGGATGCAAAATATTGTGAATGAACCTGTAGTTAATTGAGACAGGATCATTTTTCCCCCACTTCACATCAAACTTGGCTTAATGAAGCAGTTTGTTCAAGCTTTAAATAGAGAAAGTGAATGCTTTCAACATATTATTTCTGCTTTTCCTACCTTGTCTTTCAAGAAGATAAAAGCAGGTGTATTCGATGGACCTCAAATTCAAACACTCACCTGACCAGGCGGTGGCGCAGTGGATAGAGCGTCGGACTGGGATGTGGAAGACCCAGGTTCGAGACCCCAAGCTCTACAGCTTGAGCATGGGCCCATCTGGCTTGAGCAAAAGCTCACCAGCTTGGACCCAAGGTCACTGACTCCAGCAAGGGGTTGCTTGGTCTGCTGAAGGCCCGCGGTCAAGGTACATGTGAGAAAGCAATCAATTAACAACTAAGGTGTCACAATGGCAAGGAAAACTAATGACTGATGCTTCTCACTTCTCTCCGTTCCTGTCTGTCTGTCCCTATCTATCCCTCTCTCTGACTCTCTATCTGTCCCTGTAAAAAAAAAAAAAAAAATCAAACCCTCATACATGACAGAGAATTTGCCAGGAAGATAAATAAGGAGGAGAAAGCAGCATGCCAGTTTTTTGTGGCAGTTACAAAGAACTTCCTTGGCAACAAAAAAGCAGAATATTATGAACTTTTGGTTCAAAGGATGCTGTTGGCTTTCCGCGACATTGGATGTAACATAGTGTTAAGATTCACTTCATGAACAAGTCACCTTGATAAGTTTCCCGAAAATCTTGGAGCTGTTAGTGATGGGCATCAAATGAGATTGTCCTCAACAAGTACACAAACGCAAGAGCTACAAATGCAAATTTTGCCTGAATAGAATTTAAGTTTTGCGCTAATTTTATCATTAAAATAAGTGTTTTAATATGTTCTATTTTGAAATTGTAGACAAATTCTGATGCAATCATATCTTTTAGTGTATTAGTGTTTTTATTGCATTATATAAATTATTATATTTTCACAAAGATGATGCCCAGGAAGATATTCTACTTCATTATGTTAAACTAAAAGTTGGAAATTTTACAATAAGATGAAAACCTAAAATCATGAATTACAAAACAACTGTAGCTTACAGAGAAAAACTAAGGTCAGATGTGAGATCAGCACACTTGAATTAGGTAAGAACAAGTATTTTTGTGGATGCAACAAAAATTTTGTTCCCCGTTGTAATGGTTATTAAAAACAGTAAATAAACTGTTGCTCTACTATTCCTCCTTCTTGAAAATAAAATAGTACAGTATCAAATTTCATTCATTCTTTTTTTTACTCATAAAACAAAACCTTTGGGATTACCTACAATGTACCAGTACTCTATGAAACCTCAGGGACACAAAAATGAAGACTATCAAAGGCTCTATCCTATGGCCATTAAATTAATATTAATACAAAATCATAGTCAGCAGACATTGACTAAAGTTATTTTACACAAAAGTATAAAAACAAATGCCAAAAATCATGAATTGTGGGTAAAACTTTAAAAGAAAGTTATCATAGAAAGAGATGATTACAAATTCATAGGAAAGATATTAGAAAAATAATTTCTAAAAATGCTTCATTAGGGCTTGAGCCACTCATTCGAGAACAATGAATTTAGGCACAGTGATGGTCAGAACAAAACACCGAGATATTGATTAACTTAATTTAAAAGAGTATTGACTATATACTTTGACATAAAACAAAACATGTGGCCTGACCTGTGGTGGCGCAGTGGATAAAGCATTGACCTGGAACACTGAGGTTGCCAGTTCAAAACCCAGGACTTGCCTGGTCAAGGCACATATGGAAGTTGATGCTTCCTCCCTCCCTCTCTCTGTCTTTCTCTCTTGCTCTCTCTCCTCTCTTCCTAAAAATGAACAAATAAAAATCTAAAAAAAAAATTTTTTTTAAGTGAAAGCAACTATGAATTGATGCTTCTTACTCTCTCTCTCTCTCTTTCTAAAAGCAAACAAACATGTGGACACATTTCCTCTATTTAAGTAGTTATGTTGTGTTCTTTGACTCTGTCTTTCAAAACATGAGGCATCTATCAATGTTAGTTATCAGGTTATCATATTAGGCAATATGATATGAAGAATCAATGTAAATTAATCAGTATTCTACTAGGAAATGTGATTCTTCTTTCAGTCTCAGCAGACATGATGATCTATCCCTTTATTCAACTTAATTTATACAACCAAACAAGGCTCTCTAAATTATTTACAATTACAGAATAAGAATGTTCCTTTAAAGTGAGATTTTTAAGTTAGGTACAGCAATACTTAGTTTATCCCAAATAATCTAATTCTAAATTCTTGCATATATTGAGTGCTTTCTATTCAGAAGTTGTGCTGAAAGTCAATGGATTACTCAAAAAGCTAAACATAGAGTTGCCATATGACCCAGAAATTGCACCTCTAGATATAATAATTAAGAAAATGAAGTATTTAGAGACCTATTGACTTCTCTAGTGAAAAGTATTCTAGATTGTTGGCATGCAAACTAAGAACTTCAAAATACTAAGGAGCTAAACATTTAGTTTGGAATTTTTTTCTTCCCTCTATTAACAAACTCTCAACATATAGAACAGAGGTAAACTTCCAGTTATGCTATATCTAAGTGATGGGTAGCTCTCTTTATATAATAGGTCTGAATAAATGATTAGAAAACCAAACTTCTGCTATAAATTTTGATTTTTCTGAATCAGGTTTAACTCATAAAAAAGCAAACAAAAAAAATACCTGGCTATTTGGCTCAGTGATAGAGTGTCAGCCTGGTGTGTGGATGTTCTGGGTTTAATTCCTGGTCAGACCACAAAGCAGAGGTGACCATCTGCTTCTCTACCCCTCTCCTTTCTCTCTATTTCTCTCTCTCTCTCTCTCTTCTCCTCCCACAACCATGGTTCAATTGCTTCAAGTGTGTCAGCCCTGGGTGCAGAGGATAGCTCTGGGTCTCTGGGTAGCCTCTACCTCAGACACTTAAAATAACTCAGTTGCAAGCATGGGTCCTAATGGGCAGAGCATCATCCCAGATGCGGGTTGCTAGGTTGATCCTGGTTGGGGTCTATGCGGGAATCTGTTTATCTCCCCTCCTCTCACTTGGTGGGGGGGGGGATGCTTAAATTAATCCCAGATTTTTTTTGTATAATCTTGCTACTTGGATATTTTTCATACCTAATTACATGATTACTCTGAGGAAAATCTGAATGATATAAAAATTAGAACATAATTCCAAATGTATTTCATTTACTCATCTTAAGCTCCAAGATGCCCATATTTGGGGGGGGGGGGCAATGATGGTGAAAATTCATTTTGCCCAAATTGTTAGAAATGTGTCAATCTAGATTCAAAATACTATGGGCTTGGTTACAGATACCAAAACTAATTAACTTATTACCTTACTCTTTCCCTCAAGTCACACACCAGAAAATGTTTGACTCTGTAAGAGATAGTTTCCAACCACAAATATCAATTTTTAGGTCATATTTACTAGAGTTCTGCTCAGCTGGAAATCACTCTTTTATCCCCACTAAGATTCTTGGTTTTAGCATTACTTCAGGATATACAAATATTTAATTAGCCACTCAGGAATCTGCTCTCCTGCATTCCATTCACACCTTCTAATACAGCTTAAGCATTAAAAAGGTTATATTCTTGAACAAGCCAGA
Organism: Rhynchonycteris naso; assembly: GCA_037038555.1. Lineage (NCBI taxonomy): Eukaryota > Metazoa > Chordata > Mammalia > Chiroptera > Emballonuridae > Rhynchonycteris > Rhynchonycteris naso. Next base: position 78,732,503 of record CM072999.1, on the reverse strand, counting down.
ATGACTTTGATAAATTATTAGATTCTACCCACCCTTGCTCTAAAAGATACTATACCCCAAATGAATGAGTCATTGGACTAACTGGAAGAACAGTAGTATCCAGTTTTCAGAAATACAGTGACTACAACATTAGGAGATATTATAGTTAACGTTCAACTGCTCACCTCCCTTTCTGGCTAGAATAGGAGTGATAGAAAGGGTTGTGAGGAGGGCGTCAAGGTCATTATTCCGAAGCACTCAAGAAAAAGAATTGAACCAGCTGCATTATGTTCAAATTTTAATAGAGTTATACTGGTTAGCAGGAGTCTAGATCTGCCATGTGTAGAATATACCAAACCAAAAAATATCAGCTATGAACATAACATTTAGAAAAGTGGGAAACTCAGGACCTAAAAGGCTCTTTAGAAGATGGGTTGTCATGAGGGTCTCATTACCTACCCTAAAGAGAGAAGAAAAGATTTAGCAGGTAAGATGTTTTGAAATAACAGATGTTCTGGAAACTAAGGATATGTAGTCACATAGCCTGTAATTCTTTTCTCAATTAATTTGCAAGATATTACTCCAAGAAGGGTAATGAGGTGGATACATTAATAGGCACTAAGCTCTTCTCCAGCCTTCCACACTGAACAGTCCTGGGAAATTAAATCAACTTCTTCAGTTATATAGATGGGGTTGATTCTCTTAACATCTAGCACTAGGCTATAAGATTAAGAAACATCCGTTGAGTTATACAAAAATATAATAGAATTAATGTTTTGTATTAGCTGACTTTCTTTAAAACTTCATTAATTGATAATAAAATGTAAGTGCTACTAAATAGCACTTATAAAAACAAAACCATTCCATACTAATTGCAAATATAAACTAATCTGGTTAATGTCATAAAATGAAAGAACATAAATAAAAACACAGCCCAACGATTACTGCCCCATAAACTCTGTACATTTTTCACCACCAAAAACTTATTTAGCAGAACTGTAAAATGGCATATTTTAAACTAATCATAGAAAACATCCTTGCCAGACTCAAGCAAGTCTCTTGATATAAATTTGTTTTGATAAATTAATTCCGCCAAAAATTTGGAAGATTCATGATACGTACAATAAAGATCCCTTACGGGTTTACACTGTGGTTTTCAACCCTATATAACAGTGACTAAATTTAATCCAACTCTTTTCAACTTGAACATAGATCATATTACTACACCCACTTACAACTGAGCAGTTTTTTCAACACCGCATATAGGGTCACTAACATATTGAATTTCTAAAACATCAAAAATAATTGACATCACAACCGAAGAAATTTACTCCCCAGGGAATATAATATATAAATATAAATAAATATATAAATTTTAATTTGTATCTAGAGTCAAATAATCTCTATATCTATCTGTTTACCTATTTGCATTCATATCTAAGATAAATATATCCAACTTAATACCAAGTACAAATAAAATCCTGATTTAGAGGGAAAATAATGAAAATTCACACTTTGGTCTCTATGGTAGCAGCAGTTATTATATTCAACTCAAAACACTAGGTACTATGTTTGGTACAATCATAATACATCCTTATAAGGCTAGGAATGAAAATGGGTTAAACCATTTTCATCAAAGGTAACTTAAGCATAAGTAACAATGTGTAATGTATTGAAAAAAATAAGGTATAAATAAAAAGTTGCAGAGCCTGACCAGGTGGTGGCGCAGTGGATAGAGTGCCAACCTGGGACACTGAGGAAACAGGTTCAAAATCCCAAGGTCTCCGGCTCAAGTGCAAGCTCATCCAGCTTGAAGGTATGCTCACCAGCTTAAGCGCAGGGTTGCTGGTTTGAGCATGGGATCATAGACATGACCCATGGTCACTGGTTTGAGCCCAAGGTTGCTGACTTGAACAAGGGTTCACTGGCTCAGCTGGAACCCTCCCAACCCCCCCCCCCCCCCCGTCAAGGCACATATGAGAAAGCAATTAATAAACAACTAAGGTGCCGCAACAAGTTGATGCTTTTCATCTGTCTCCCTTACTGTCTGTCTGTTCCTCTGACTGTCTTTCTCTCTCTCTAGAAAAATATTAAAAATAAATAAAAATAAAGAAAATTGCATAATTAATATCCAGGATAAAACACTGTTCAAAGAGAGATAAAAAGAAAATAGACAAAAGTCTTAAAAGGATAACTGGGTTTTAAGCATGCTTTTTAAAGCATTATTCAGTGAGCCCATGCTTTATTTATATTATGCTTCATTGGCAAGAAAAGAATTTTATGAGATAGATATTGTATAATGGAATGTAACAACATTGTCAACAGGATCGTCTATTAATTTCTGTCACTGATTTTGGACTCATTCCTAATGGTAACTAAAAGCTTTCTGAACTGAAAATGTTAAAAGAAACAAATGCAGAGAACTGCCAGCCATGAAATAATATGCAAAGGGTTGGGGTGTGGGGTCCTTCACATTTAGACAGCATTGGCAGAAAGCAGTGTTTATCGTATTTCTAAATTATATTATTTTTAAAATGTTCAGTATTAAGTTTCATTTGATTCAATCAGTTTCATTGATTGAATCAGCAGGCTAATGAATTGACATGTCAGTTGAAAAAGAGTACAAAATATTTTTAAGTCCAATTTGCAAAAATCTTTATGATAAAAAAGAAAATTAGAATTATAAGAGAATTCCAAGATGGCTGCAGAGTAAATGAAAGTTACACTCACCTGCGCCTGGCCCCAAACCAGATTTATACCAAAATATAGAGCAATCAACGTGAATAACCAACTCAAGACTAGACAAACTGAAATATTATTACCAAGGTTTTACAGAAGTTGCATAGAGACTGGTAAGAGGTGCAGGGATGTGGAAAGGGCTGGCCCCTGCACCCACGTGCAGAGGCTGAAAAGCCAGAAGGATAACACTGCCAGGGAACTCCCTCCCCCCAGGAGAGCAGAGTCTCAAACCCACACAGGGATTCCCCAACCCAGAACAACAGAGACAGGAAGAGGAGCCTGCATAGCATCTGCTGGTGAAAACTGGTAGGGATTCTGTAGATCTGGGAGACTCAGATGCCACCTTCCCAGATACCAGCACTCACTAATGTAATACCAACCAGGAGAGTGCACACCCCATCGCTGACAGCCAGTGGGGTCACTTTGCCATTCTCCATCCTAGCAGTGTTTAGTGGCACCTTTTGTCTGGGCAGGCTTTTGGCAGAGACCCTAAAAATGACTAAATTGTATGGCTTTGAAAAGAGGGCCTGCCTCCCCCATCTCAAACACACAGCTATCTCTGGAGAAGGTTTGCTGGGGACAAGACGGGAGGAATCTGTGGTATGTGGCTGTATCATGGGGGCACAACTCTATCTCCCCAGAAAGCACAGCCCCTGCTATGCCAGGAAGGAAAGGGGTCCCAGCCCCCCCTCAACAGGCTTGTGGGCACCATCCCCAAAGGAAAACTGTTTGTGGGGCTTTGGATAGAGAACACAGCACACTGAGAGAGCAGAGAGCAAGGGCTTTAGGAGCCTGTAACCCAGGGAAGCTTTGGTCTGGGAGCCAGATGGACGGGGACTGGGGTGTGTAGCTACTATGCAGTGGGCAAGTGACTTTTGTCTCCCCTGTGAGCTCATCCTGCACTAACCCAGGAAGGAGAAGAAGTGTGTACCCCCTTCCTACAGGCTTGCAGGCATCGCCCTCAAGGGGAGGCTATTTGGATTAGCCCTGCCAAGTCCCAGGTTCCCTGTTCCACTGGGCTTACTTCCACAGGAAAAAAGGGGGAGAAATTTAGAGCTCTGACATTCAAAGTTTGAGATCCTGGGAGGCAACTATCAGGAACGCAGAAGAAGTACTTAGCTCCCTCCAGTGGGCTGGGCTGTCATCACCCTCAGTGGAAGACTCTTGACCCATCCCCCCAAAGCCAGTGGCTCCGAAGGTAAAAGTGCTCCAGCTAAGGGGACTTCCAGCCCCACCCAACCCTGCCTTACTGAGCTCACAACCTGTGGAAGGGTCTGTGGGGTGAGGACAGCTGGGGACACTCTATAGTCTTTCTTTGGAAGGGTCTGCAGAAAGACCAGGTAACCACAAGGGTTGGCTGAGCAGCTGACAGGTGAAGGTGGACATCAAGGAGCTTTATCTGTCCTCAACCCTAAGAAGGAGGAAGTCAACCCTTATACACAGATTGACCCCTCTTGTGCTCACCCAGGCTCAATAGACACAGCTACAAACAGTGAACAGAGTGGTAGCTAAAGATAGATAGCCCAGGGTTGATAACAAAAAATCATTGACCCTTACCCAAACTCCACCTGAGTAGACCCAGAACCAACACAACCAGTCTTCAGACCACAACAGAGTTAGGCCCAACTAGCCACACAAGTAGCAAACCCAGAGGGGGAGTACCACAGGGAGTTGCTAGAAACAATTCTACCCAGGGGAAAGCTACGGAACAATGTCTCATATATGGTGATCAAGGTTGACCCTTAGAGTTAGCCAACCTGAAGGATTAATTCCACCAACAAAGGGCCAACAGCATTCAAGGTTCATATACAACAGGAGGGTACATATAATCCACGGAAACATTCCTGGGGCAAGGAGCTCAGGTGATCTCAAAGATTGGGCCACTGAGCTCAACAAGACAACTTCAACATAAAAACATCATAACAAGTTTGGAAGTCAAAGAAACTCTACCTAATACACAGACAAAATCAGGAAACAAAGAAATATGCCCCAAAGGAATCAACAAAGAGAACTCCCCAGAAAAATAATTAAATGAAATGGAAGCAACCAAACTACCAGATGCAGAATTTAAAACAATGGTTATAAAGATGCTCAAGGATCTTAAGGGAAGAATGAATGATCTCAGTGAGAACTTAAACAAAGAGATAGTAAACATTAAAAACAACATAGAAACCATGAAAAAGAACCAGTCAGAAGTGTCAAATACAATATCTAAAATGAAGACTATACTAGAAGGAATCAACAGGTTAGACAAAGAGGAGGATGGAATCAGCGATTTATAGGACAGGATAACAGTAAGCACATAAGCAAAGCAGCAAAAAGCAAGGAGACATAAGAAGGCTGAGGAAAGTCTAAGAGACCTCCGGGACAATGTCTACATCATAGGAGTACCTGAAGGAGAAGAGAACAAACAAGGGACTGAAAACTTCCCTAACCTAGTGAAGGAAAAAGTCACACAAGTTCAGGAAGCACAGAGAGTCCCAATCAAGATAAATGCAAAGAGGACCATTAAGACACATCATAATTAAAATGCCAAAGATTAAAGACAAAGAGAGAATCTTAAAAGCTGCAAGAGAAAAGCAATAAGTTACCTACAAAGGAGCCTCCCAGAAGGCTGTCAGTTGATTTCTCAACAGAGACAATTTGGGCCAGAAGAGACTGGCAGAAAATATTCAAAGTGATGAAAAGCAAGGACCTACAATCAAGACTATTCTACCCAGCAAGGATATCATTTAAAATATAAGAAGAAATAAAGACCTTCCCAAACAAAAAAAAAATCTAAAAGAGTTTACTACCAACAAAACAATATTTAAAGAAATGTTAAAGGGCCTGCTTTAAGAAGAGGAAAGGAGAAAAAGAAAACTGATAGAAGATTATAGGTATAAAGAATAAAATGGCAATAAATAAGCACATATCAATGATAACCTTAAATGTAAACAAATAAAATGCTCCAATAAAAAGATATAGGGAAGGGGAGCAAGATGGCAACGGAGTAGGCAGACGTACCAACTTCCAACTCCCAGAACCAAAGTGGATTATAACTCAATTTTAAGAACCGTCATCTGGATAAACCAACTTTGAACTAAACTAAGTGGACTGTTCAACCAAGGAACACAGAAGAAGCCACATTGAGACTGGTAGAAATAGCGAAAACACAAAGAGGGCTGCCCAGCTCCCTGGAGCAAACGGCAGCCCAGAGAGACCCGCATGGCGAGAGGAGAGTTTGGCGGAGAGGGAGGGACCTGGGTCCCAGGAACCAAGCCCCAGCCTGCAGTCCCAGAGCCTAGAAGAGGCGTTTGGACAGTTTTGAGCTGTGAAACAAGTGAGGGAGCTCCCAGGCCTACAGTGTGGAGTATTAGGTCCCTTCCTACTCTGCTGAGGGTTGCCGAAGGATATGGTGGCAGCAGGATGCTGAAAAGCAGTTCTGTTGGCGTGGGCAGAGGCCAAGCCGGTGTGAGCTCGGTCTAGCCCAGCAGGGTCAGAGGGGACGCACAAAAGCGGTCCAGAAGCTGCAGACCGCCTGTAATCCCACCTACGGGGACAAAGCAGAAGGCCAGCAACGGGCAGAGATCTGCTCTGCGACCCTGCGCAGATCGGCCCTGACCGCGGGGACAGGGCTAGGACCAGGGACGGGCAGGGGCTTGCGGCTGAACTCACGCTACAAGTCCCGCCCGGCCGGAGAAACCTTGGTTTGCAATTCTACGTGCACAAGCAGGCTCCGAGCGCGGGAACGGGGTAGACCACGAGACAAGTGGAAGCTCGCAGCTGAGCCCATGCTACTATCCCACCCCGACTGGAGAAACCACGATTTGCCATCCTACGTGCACGAGAGGGCTCTGAACGCAGGGGCGGAGTAGAGTCTAGGACAAGCGGAAGTCAGGAGCTGAGCGGAAGCCAGCAAACATGCCCGGCCCAATAAACCTTGGCTTCCGACCCTGCGCAGAAGGGCCCTGGCCTCGAGGCTAAATCTCCGGACGGGCAAAGGCTCACAGCTGAGAGCACGTCAAAAGCCCCGCCCAACCCGCGAAACTGTGGCGAGCCGGCTCTGACTGCGGGTTCTGGGAAGAAGTCCAGAAACAGGCTGGGTCCACAGCTGAGCAAAGGTGCTCACCTCTACCGTTGGTGCTAAGGCTTGTGGCTTGAGTGACAGCCCCTCCCACGTAGGAGAGGCAGAAATCACAGCAAAAGCCACAGTGGCCCAGCGCTGGCAACGCCCATATCCAACCGCCCTAGGCAGTAGCAGAGGGGGTGGAGGGCCTGCAGACAGACCACACCTAGAGAACACAAAGGGAACACCTACTGGACTCCAGTGGCCACAACTTGCTTATACACAGACAAAATGGGCAGGCAGAGGAATGCAAACCAAATGAATCAAGAGAAATCCCCAGAGAAGGACCTGAATGAACCAGATATAACCAAATTACCAGAAGCAGATTTAGAATAATGACAGGATGTTCAAAGAAATTAGAGCAACAATGGATAGTCATTATGAACACCTAAATAAAGAGATAACAAGTATAAAACACGAAATTGAAATAATAAAAAAGAATCAGACAGAAATGACAAATACAGTATCAGAACTGAAGACCACAATGGAAGGAATTAAAAGCAATATGAATCACGCTGAGGATCGAATAAGCGAGTTAGAGGACACAATAAACAAAGGCACAGAAGCAGAGAAGAAAAAGAAAAAGAGACTCAAAAAATGTGAGGAAACTCTAAGGGAGCTCTGTGACAACCTGAAAAGAAACAACATTCGCATCATAGGGGTGCCTGAAGAAGAGGAGAGAGGACAGGAAATGGAAACATTGTTCAATCAAATCATAGCAGAAAACTTCCCTAAATTAAGGCTGGGAAACACTCCACACGTTCAAGAAGCACACAGAACTCCATTAAAGAGAAACCCAAAAAGATCTACAACAAGACACATAATAGTTAAAATACCAAAGCTAATAGATAAAGAAAAAATCTTAAAAGCTGCTAGGGAAAAAAAGGCTATCACCAATAAAGGAGCCCCCATAAGGATGATATCAGACTTCTCAACAGAAACACTTGAGGCCAGAAGGGAATGGCAAGATATAATCAAAGTAATGCAGAACAAGAACCTACAACCAAGACTACTTTAACCAGCAAGGCTGATGTTTATAACTGAAGGAGAAATAAAGAGCTTCCCAGACAAAGAAAGCCTCAAGGAATTCATAAAAACCAAACCAATTCTGCAAGAGATACTAAGGGGCCTCTTGTGAACAGTTTAAAGGGAGGAAAGAATAGAGCAAAAGAAGAATACAGCTTTAAAGAAAAAAATGGCAATAAACAACTACATATCAATAATAACCTTAAATGTAAATGGATTAAATGATCCAATCAAAAGACATAGGGTAGCTGCATGGATAAAGAAACAGGACCCATACATATGCTGTCTACAAGAGACACACCTTAAAACAAAAGATGCACATAGACTGAAGATAAAAGGATGGAAAAAAATATTTCATGTAAATGGAAATGAAAAAAAAGCCGGGGTAGCAATACTTATATCTGACAAAATGGACTTTAAAACAAAGGCTGTAATAAGAGATAAAGAAGGACACTACATAATGATAACGGGAACAATTCAACAGGAAGATATAACTATTATAAATATCTATGCACCAAATATAGGAGCCCCGACATACATAAAGCAGACTTTGATGGATATAAAGGGCGAGATTAACAGCAATACTATCATAGTAGGGGATTTCAATACCCCTCTAACAACACTGGATAGATCCTCAAGAAAGAAAATTAATAAAGAAACAGCAGACTTAAAGGAGACACTAGATCAACTTGATTTAATAGATATCTTCAGAACTTTTCACCCTAAAGCAGTAGAATATACATTCTTCTCAAGCGCTCATGGTACATTTTCTAGGATAGACCACATGTTAGGACACAAAAATGGTCTCAATAAATTTAAAAAGATTGAAATCATATCAAGCATTTTCTCTGATCACAATGCCATGAAACTAGAAATTAACCACAAGAGAAACTGAAAAATACTCAAACACTTGAAAACTAAATAGCATGTTATTAAATAATGAATGGATTAACAATGAGATCAAAGAAGAAATAAAATAGTTTCTAGAAACAAATGATAATGAGCATACATCAAGTCAAAATTTATGGGACACAGCAAAAGCAGTTCTGAGAGGGAAGTTTATTGCACTACAGGCATATCATAAGAAGCTAGAAAAAGCTCAAATAAGCAACCTGACCCTGCATCTAAAAGAACTAGAAAAACAACAACAAATAAAACCCAAGACAAGTAGAAGGAAGGAAATAATAAAGATCAGAGCAGAAATAAATGACATAGAGGCTAAGAAAACAATACAGAGGATCAATGAAACCAGGAGCTGGTTCTTTGAAAAGATAAACAAGATTGATGAACCTTTAACTAGACTCACCAAGAAAAAAAGAGAGAGGACTCAAATAAATAAAATTAGAAAGGACAGTGGAGAAATAACAACTGACACAACAGAAATACAAAGCATTGTAAGAAAATACTATGAAGAACTATATGCCAAAAAATTAGACAACCGAGATGAAATGGACAAATTTCTTAAATCATATAACCTTCCAAAAATCAATCTGGAAGAATCAGAACACCTAAACAGACCAATTACAACAAATGAGATCAAAACAGTTATCAAAAAACTCCCAAAAAAGAAAAGTCCTGGGCCTGATGACTTCACAAGTGAATTCTATCAAAAATTGAAAGAAGAACTAACTCCTATCCTCCTCAAGCTATTTCAAAAAATTCAAGAGGGAGGAAGACTTCCAAACTCCTTTTATGAGGCGAGCATAATTCTGATCCCAAAACCGGGCAAAGACAACACAAAGAAAGAAAATTATAGGCCTATATCCCTGATGAATTTAGACGCTAAAATTCTCAACAAAATATTAGCCAACCGAATCCAGCAATATATGAAAAAAATCATACACCATGATCAAGTGGGATTTATTCTGGAGAGGCAAGGCTCATTCAATATTCGCAAATCAATCAATGTGATTCATCACATTAACAAAAAGAAGGACTAAAATAACATGATAATTCCAATAGATGCAGAAAAGGCATTTGATAAAATCCAGCACCCATTCATGCTCAAAACTCTCAGGAAAGTGGGAATACAGGGATCATTCCTTAACATGATAAAGGCCATCTACTACAAACCCACAGCAAACATCATACTAAATGGACAAAAATTAAAAGCAATCCCCTTAAGATCAGGAACCAGGCAGGGATGCCTCCTTTTACCACTCTTATTCAACATAGTTCTGGAAGTCCTAGCTATAGCAATCAGACAAGAAGAAGAAATAAAAGGCATTCAAATTGGAAAAGAAGAAGTAAAACTGTCACTATTTGCAGATGATATGATATTGTATATTGAAAACCCTAAAGTCTCAGTAAAAAAACTATTGGACCTTATAAATGAATTCAGCAAGGTGGTAGGACATAAAATTAATACTCAGAAATCAGAGGCATTTTTATATACCAACAATGAACTGTCAGCAAAAGAAATTAAGGAAACAATCCCCTTTACTATTGCAGCCAAAAAAATAAAGTACCTAGGAGTAAATTTAACAACAAGGAGGTTAAGGACTTGTACTCGGAAAATTATAAAACATTGGTAAAAGAAATCAAGGAAGATACAAACAAGTGAAAGCATATACCGTGCTCATGGCTAGGAAGAATAAACATCATTAAAATGTCTATATTACCCAAAGCAATTTACAAATTCAATGCAATACCAATTAAAATACCAATGACATACTTCAAAGATATAGAACGCATATTCCAAAAATTTATATGGAATCAAAACAGAACACGAATAGCCTCAGCAATCTTAAAAAGAAAAAGTAAAGCAGAAGGTATCACTCTTCCAGATATCAAGGTTTATTATAAGGCCATTACACTCAAGACAGCCTGGTACTGGCATAAGAACAGGCACATAGATCAATGGAACAGAACAGAGGACCCAGAAATAAACCCACAGCTTTATGGACAACTGATATTTGACAAAGAAGGAAAGAACATACAATGGAGTAAAGACTGCCTCATTAACAAATGGTGTTGGGAAAATTGGACATCTATCTGCAAAAAAATGAAACTAGACCATCAACTTACACCATTTACAAAAACAAACTCAAAATGGATAAAAGACTTAAATGTAAGTCGTGAAACCATAAGCATCTTAGAAGAAAACATAGGCAGCAAGCTCTCCGACATCTGTAGCAGCAGTATATTTGCCGATTTATCTCCACGGGCAATGAAATAAAAGGCAAGATAAACAAATGGAACTATATCAAACTAAAAAGTTTTTGCACAGCTAAAGACAATAAGAACAGAATAAAAAGACAAGCCACACAATGGGAGAACATATTCGACAGCACATCTGATAAGGGGTTAATAACTAAAATTTATAAAGAACTTATAAAACTCAACACCAGGAAGACAAACAATCCAATCAAATAATGGGCAAAAGAAATGAATAGAAATTTCTCTAAAGAGGACATACAGATGGCCAATAGGCATATGAAAAAATGCTCAACATCACTAATCATTAGAGAAATGCAAATTAAAACCACAATGAGATATCACCTCACACCAGTCAGAATGGCACTTATCAGCAAAACAGCACAGAACAAGTGCTGGCGAAGATGTCGAGAAAAGGGAACACTTATACACTGCTGGTGGGATTGCAGACTGGTGCGGCCACTGTGGAAAACTGTTTGGAGATTCTCAGAAAATTAAAAATCGAATTGCCTTTTGATCCAGCTATCCCACTTATAGGAATATACCCTAAGAACACCATAGCACTGTTTGAAAAGAAGAAATGCGCCCCCATGTTCGTGGCAGCATTGTTCACAATAGCGAAGATCTGGAACCAGCCCAAGTGTCCGTCAGAAGACAAGTGGATTAAAAAGCTATGGTACATATATACTATGGAATACTAACTACTCAGCCATAAGAAATGATGACATTGGATCATTTATAACAAAATGGATGGTCCTTGATAACATTATACGGAGTGAAATAAGTAAATCAGAGAAAAAGAAAAACTGAGAACAGCATGATTTCATACATAGGTGGGACATAAAAGTGAGAATATGAGACATGGACAGGAGAGTGATGGTTACGGGATGGGGGGAGGGAGGAGGGGAGGGACACAGGGAAAACCAGATAGAAGGTGACAGAGGACAATTTGACTTTGGGTGACGGGTATGCAACACAATTGAATGATAAGATAACCTGGAGATATTTTCATTGTACATATGTACCCTGATTTATTGGTGTCACCCCATTAGAATTAATAATAATAAAATATAAAAAAAAAAGATACAGGGTAGCTGGATAGAAAAGAAAACATGACCCACATATACACTGTCTGAAGGGACCCACCTCAGAACAAAAGATACACACAGGCTGACAGTGAAGGGATGAAAAGAAAAAAATACTCTATGCAACTGGAAATAAAAAATGGTGATATAGCAATGCTTATATCTGACAAAACAGACTTCAAAACCAAGGGCATAACAAGAGACAAAGGTCACTATACAATACTAAAGGGATTTTTTTTCAGCAAGAGGATATAACTCTAGTAAACACATATGCATCCAACACAGGAGCACCTAAATATATGAAGAAAATCTTGATAGATATTAAAGGTGAGATGCAGAGTAATACAGTCATAGCAGAGGACTATAAAACTCCACTATCATCTATGGATAGGTCTTCCAGACAAAAAAATAGCAAGGCAACATCAACCTTAAACAATATACTGGATATTATAAATTAAATTGATATTTACAGAACACTTCATCCCAAAGCATCAGAATATACATTCTTCTCAAGTCCACATTAGCACAAAAAATAAGTTTTAATAAATTCAAGAAGATTGAAATCACATCAAGTATCTTCTTTGGCCACAATAGTATAAAACTAGAAATCAACTACAATAAATAAAAACTGAAAAACATTTAAACACATGGAGGTTAAATAACATGTTAGTATAATGAATTGGTTAACAATTCGATTAAAGAAGAAATCAAAAATTACCTGGAAACAAATTAAAGTAAATATACAACAATCCAAAATCTATGGGACACAGCAAAAGCAATCCTGAGAGGGAAGTTCATAGCATCACAGGCCTACCTCAAGAAGCAAAAAAACCCTCAAATAAATAATCTAACCTTACACCTAAAAGAACTAGAAAAAGAACAGCAAACAAAGCTCAGAGTAAGTAAAAGGAAGGAAACAATAAAGATCAGAGCAATTAAAAAATGGGCAAAGGACCTGAATAGACACTTCTCTAAAGAGGATGTACACATCTGAAATGATGCTCAATGTCACTAATCATTAGAGAAATGCAAATTAAAACCACAGTGAGGTATCACCTCACACCTGTCAGAAGGACTATCATCAACAAATCAACAAACAATAAATGCTGGCAAGAATGTAGAGAAAAGGAAACCCTTGAGTACTATTGGTTGGAATGCAGACTTCTGTAGTCACTGTGGAAAACAATATGGAGTTTCCTCAAAAAATGAAACTGCCTTTTACCTAGCACTTCCACTACTGGGAATATATCCTAAGAATCCAAAACACTGATTCAAAAAACACATGCACCTGTATGTTCATTGCAGCCTTATTTACAATAGCCAAGATCTGGAAAGAGCCCAAGTGCCCCTGAGTGGCTGAATGGATAAAAAAAGCTGTGGTACATTTACATAATCAAATACTATGCAGCTGTAAAAAAGGAAATCTTACCTTTTGTGACAGCATGAATAGACCTGCACGTTATTATGCTAAGTGAAATAAACCAGTCAGAGAAAGACAAGTACCATATGATCTCATTTATATGTGGAATCTAATGAACACAATAAACTGATGATTAACAACAGCAACAGAGGCATGGACATATGGGACAGATTGACAGCTATCAGATATGAGGGGGGTAAAGGGACTAGATGAAAGAAGGTGAAGGGATTATCCAAGAAAACTATATACTTAACACATAGATCCAGACAACAGGGTGGTAACAGCCAGAGGGAAAAGGAGGTGGGGGCAAGGTGGAGGTGGTCAAAGATGGGAGAGGTGGTTAATGGGGACAGAAAGAGACTTTGCTTGGGGCAGAGGGCACACAATGAGGTGTGCAAAGGGTGTTATATTGAGTTGTACACTTGGAACCAAGTATGAACCAATGTCAATCCAATAAATTTAATTTTAAACAATTTTTTAAAAAAGAAATATATGAATAATGAGAATTAAGAAATTTTATAATTTTAGCTAAACAAAGTACATTTTAGAGTATTTCTTTAAAAATGAACATTTGGGTTTCATCAAACCTGTATAAAATTGGTCAAGAATACATTCATTCATCAAATTTATTGGCAATCAAAACTTTGGTCCTAGTTAACCCAGATATCAACTTGTAGCTAAGGATCCAAATATTAGTAGAATATTATTAGAGAACAATCAGACCATGAAGACCTATTATATTTTAGATTCACGATTGCTCCCTCCATGCTGCCCAGAAATTCCACTACATTTTTTGTAAATGTGCACTCTCACCCCAGACAACTGTTTCACACCTGCTCCTCTCTCCTTCAAGCACGCTGGGCTCCAAACTCTGATGGCCTCGCTCAACTTTGTTGGAAAAACAAAAGCTTCTAGATATGAGGTCTTGAAAGTCCCACCATAAAGTTACAAAGCACTGCATTGATTCCCATTTTCCCTTTCTTTCTCCTCTTTCTAGAGAGAAGTGCTCTCTAGAGCCAATCAAGGCTAAGCCTCTTGATTTTCCACAGAGCATTTCTGTCCTATCCAATGGGAGAAGATACAGGGAACACCAGAAATAACTTCCCTTCTTTAAAGAACACTATTTGTCAAAGGAAGTGTAATGGGGAGCATGTGGTTGGAGGGTGAGGGTATTATATTGAATGGGACACTTGCATCCATGTTAACACAATAAATTAAAATTAATTTAAAAAAATACTATTTGTCAAAAGTAACTATCTCCTCCCACCAGAATAATTGAAGCTCCATGAGAGCAGACATGTTGTCTTGCTCAGACTGTCTCTGCAACATGGGAAAGAATACTCACATGTAGTAGGTGTGCGAGAAATAGTCCTCGAATAGTTGTTGAAAGTAACATTCTCTATTCCCGCCACTCCTGTCGCCAGCAAGCACTAGTTATTGATATAGCCCCAACTACATCCAAAAAAATCAATCACTCCCACAACATTTGCATTCCTCTTACAACACAGGGAGGACTTTTTAAAAACATATTCTTCCTTATTTTGATTCTCATTCCACACTATAAAATAAGGTATTTACAAGGAAAGACTGTGCCTTATTCTTTTCTGTTTATTGGATTCTAAATCATGCCTGAATGAACTCACTAAGTGTTTTTAACTGAATTGGGGGTGGGGGTTCCAAAAATGCTGTAGAAATTAATTTCCAACTGATCTCATATTTTTCATAAGAACTATGTAAGAAAAAATACTTATTTAATGAATAACTAAAAAATACTTTTCTTTATTTGCAAAAGTCATTTAGACATAAATTTTACAAGTAGCGTATCACTTAATTTGATGGAAAGATTGTCTAAATGTGTAACAAGAAAACTGAAAACTAAAAATGTATTCCCCCACATCGTAGACTAAGGCTATGGCAAGGTCGCTCACTCGCTGCTCCTTATCTCACTGACACCAAAAGGAAAGCTCTCATTCTCTAATTCACATCCTTAGATTTCAAGATTTTTTATATTACGGAGGTAGCTGATCATTTTATTTGGTCTCTAAACAAAACCAGAGTAAAACTTCAGCTCATTAATC
Organism: Rhynchonycteris naso; assembly: GCA_037038555.1. NCBI lineage: Eukaryota > Metazoa > Chordata > Mammalia > Chiroptera > Emballonuridae > Rhynchonycteris > Rhynchonycteris naso. Next base: position 78,716,912 of record CM072999.1, on the reverse strand, counting down.
AACTGTACTAAATAAAAGGCAGTGGGGAAAAGCTATTACTATGAACGAACAATATCTTTTTCTGGGCTATTCCACACAGAGCTAAAGAAAAGCCACTTTTAAAAAACTTCCTCAGACTACAATAGCAACTTTTCTGTGTGGAGTCCTACAAGATAATGATTATGCAAGAAAAACACCTAATTTCCTTTTTTTCTGGACTTCTTGTGTTTCCCAAGAGGAGTTACATTCAGGAAAACTGATGTTCTTAGAACAATCTCATACACTCATTAACCCTAGTAAACATAAAAATTAAACTATCAGCAATTTGGAGCTTCTGGTTAATCATGAAGGGAATAAACAGTGAAGAAAGAAACTCTATGTCAATCCTCTCTGTCTATCTATCAAGTCATCTCCTCAAAGTGAAATGCAGACTGGACTGAAATATAATAAGATAAAGCCACGTTTGCGTGACTAAAAAATTCAGTCAGCCCACTTTCTAGTACAGTTACCATAACGAATGACATGGCCAAGACACTAACTTTAAACCTACAATTTATAAGTTGTTTTAATACTGATCTTAAAAGGAAAAAAAAATGTTCAAATGAAGTTTTATGATTTCAATAGTGTTATTTGCATGAATGATTACAAACTATATTTGAGCCCATTAGTTCTGGCATTCATATATAGGAACCACAGGAATGTCAGAGGCAACAATTAAGTTAAATTACCAAATGTTTTCATTTATCCACAGTGAAAATAAATATCCATATAAAAATTTTTATTAAGTAAATGGTTTCAAAATAAAACACAAAATGGCCAGTTAAGTCATACTATCAAAATGAATGAAACACAATTTTCAAATTTTTCACTTTTTTTGATTGCTTCACACTAACTATTCTTGTGTTTCCCTAAGATGCAATACCGACTTTAGTCAATCATGTCCAATTCATAGGATGCCTTTAGAATTGAAGTCTAAGAAAACAACTAACAAAAAGCAAGTACTTTGCTGCTTCACAGCAGGATGTAGATTCCTTTTTCTAAGCAGAATTCCAGACATTCCATGTGTTTCCTATAAAAACAGAAGATGTCCATTTTAAAGTAGGCCAGCCTGAATTTATAGTAGCATAAATAGCCAAGAAACACACTTAATTACAAAATGGTTTACATTTGCGCTTGTAAGCCAACTAGAGATGTCCACCTTTCAGCTCTATCCTTAATCCTCCTCTCAGCTCTTCCTTAACAAGACACTGGACACTGAGAAGAGATGAACTTTCAGTCCAAGGAAAAATATTAAATCAGGAGAGTTGTTAGGAGAAGTAAATGAAGTGCTTGATTCTCTCCCCCCCAAAATATGGCTCCTTAAAAAAGAAAATATTTGAATAATATTTAAAGATCATCATTTCTTATAATGCAATGACTTAATTAAGGAAAATAATTTTTTAAATAAATCTAAAGTACCGTGATTTTTTTAACCTGACATCATGTATTAAAACATAAAGACTACTATGCTTCAACAGATATAAACATTTTTCTTTACATGTAGACATCAGAGTAAAGTCTTGGTTCTTAGTCTTTGTTCTAGCAAATGTACATACAGCTTAACGTAAGTGGGAATTACACTGGTCTGTGTCCATCCTTAGATGACTCCAGCAGGGAGGTGGGATGCACAGGTTGGTCAGGAAAAGATTAGGTGAGCCCTCTAAGTCCTTCATTCAAGGATTCATTGAGCCCCCTCTGTGCTAGGACTGTGTGGCAACTAGGCCAAAACAGACTTAGTCACTGCTCTGATGGAGCTGCATTCTGATGAGGGAACTAGGCTAGACAATCACACCAATAAACATGTAATTACCTCCTGTGATCAGTTCTGAGGGAGAGTATTAGAGGAGAGTAAGAGGGAGACCCAATCTCATCTAGGTATCAGCAAGAGCTTTGCCAAAGGAGTGATGTGGACACCAAGTAGAAGTTGACCAGGTGCAGAAAGAAAGAGAAAGAGCATTCCAAGAGTAGAAACCAGTAAGGGCAAGAGCCTGAAGCAAGAAGAACAAGTCCTGTTGGAGGAGCTATTGAAGCAAAAGGAAGGAGGAAGGGCGTGGGTGGTGGGCTAGGGGTTGGTAGTATAAATAGTGAGAGATGAGGTTGGCAGGTTCCATGCAATAATCAGTGCCAAGTACAGCATCCTGATCTTTATGAAAATAATGTGAACTGAGATATAACAGCATCTGAATATCTGTAACAATGGTTGAAGGTGGGCCTGTAGTAGGTAGCTGGAAAATAGTTCCCAGCCTATTGCAGTGAACCAAGGATAACAGCGGGAGAAGAAATCAAGGCTGGCAGTGGAAAAGCAACAAGTAGGCAATCTTTAATGATCTCAGAGCTGGTACTTCCCTTATCTCCTAATGAACTAGAGCATTAAATTGAAAAAAAAAATAAAAAAAGACCTGTCCCATCATAAAGCATCTCATGAATATTGGTTGAGTCAGTCAAAATTTTCCATTCCATGCTTCTTCCTCTCCTTTTTATAAGAAGTATTCTCCCCATATTTGCAGTGGCCCCACACCACAGAAACAACTTCTCCAGAAAAACTTTTAATTCATTTCCTAATACATCAACACTGAAAGTACAGCAGGGATACAAAAGAAAAATATTACAGAGAAAAGTTCTCTCTTCCTTCAAGTTTAAATCTTTATTTTTAACTAATATTTGACAGCTTGACTTATTTTTGATATTTAAGAAAATCAGCATGTACAGTGTATTGCATTCCCTGCTATGATCGCCTCTAGATCATACTTTCATCTGCACTATTTAGTCAACACATCAATTTCATTCCCTTAATTGAAAGGTCAGAACACTGAAGGTCACAGTGACTTGCCTGCCACGGAGCCAGAGAGAACACAAACTGGGAAGTCAAGTCAGTTGGAATCTAAACCTATGCCCTTTCTCATTTACACACTAGTTCTTGAGTAGCTACAATTCCTTTCCCTCACTTTTTCCCCACATACATTGACTACCAATTTAAAAATAATAAATATGTCCATTGCAACATCATGTCAGTTGGCTGAGGGCTAATAAATTAGGACATACTAGTTATTCTTTCTAGCACTGCCCAGAATTAACCATAAGATCTTAAGCAAATTGTTTTATCTCCATTTTTCATTGGTCAAATGAGATAATGATATAAGTATATAAAATATAAGTATCACTTAATATTAACAATGAGAGCCCCAGGTGATAGAGCTTGGTACCCTCCTCAAGGACCTTAGCCCAACTGTGGAGAGTATGGTCAGCAGTCTTTACCAAGCAGCAATTTGGGCCACCTCAGCTGCTCAGAACCACTTGCCTAAGGTCAATGGCTTATATTTGGTGACTGAGCAAAGGGGATAGAAAGGGTGATCACTTCCAGCTAACACTGGACACCCTCACTCCACAGGTCCCTGCTGGGTCCATGAAGGCTTGCCAGGTCCGAACAGCAGTTCAGTTTTTCCCACTGCCCAAACATGCTTCCTCCCTCTCCCTTCTATGAATGACAGTTCCTAATAAACATCTTTCACCCCAAATTCCATCTCAGCCTGGCTTCTAGAGAATCCAAACTGTCACACTCCTGTTTTTACTTCACAGATATTAACAAGGTCAACACAAAACTTAACTACATTGGCCCTGGCTGGTTGGCTCAGTGGTGGAGTGTCAGCCTGGCATGTGAATGTCCCAGTTTGATTTCCAGTCAGGGCATACAGGAGAAGTGATGATCTGCTTTTCCACTCCTCCCACTCCTCTCTCTCTCTCTCTCTCTCTCTCTCTCTCTCTCTTTCCCTCTTACAGTCATGGCTCAATTGGTTCAAGCGCACCATGGAGCCTCTGCCACAGGTGCTAAAAATAGCTTGGTTGCCAGCATGGTCCCAGACAGGCAAAGCATCTGCCACCAACAGGGTTGCCAGGTGGATCCTGGTCAGGACACATGTGGGAATCTGTCTATCTCCCCTCCTCTCACTTAAAAAATATTTTTTTAAAAATATTAACTATAGGTTTGAAGTGCCAAGAAAAGACATGTTGAATAACTTGATTTGAAATTGTTCTAATATAATCAAAATATATATTTCATACTTTAAAGCAAATTCAGTCCTAAATGATGCTTTAGAAGAGAATCTGAAATTAATTTAATTATATGCCAAGTTTGAACACTTGACTTTTTATCCCCAATTACTTTGGGAAAAAGTTATTAAGCTAAAAAATAAAATAAAATAAAGGTAATAGTGAAGTGGTTACCAGGAAGGGGGGGGGGAAGAGAGTGGGGAAGAGGGGAGTAGGAAGGGACAAATATAAGGTGACAGAAAATTATTTGACTTTGGGTGATGGGCATACAACATAATCAACAGTTCAAATGCTATAGAAATGTTCACCTGAAGCTTATGAACTCTTATTGATCAATGTCACCCCATTGAATTTAATTTTCTTTTTTTTTTTTCAGTGAGAGGAGGGGACGCAGAAAGACAAACTCTGCATGTGCCTCCACAAGGATTCACCCCCAGTGAGGGGTGGTGCTCTGCCCATCTGGGGTCATTGCTCCATTGCTCAGCAACTGAGCCATTTTTTTAAGGCCTAAGGCAGAGACCACGGAGCCACTCTCAGGGCCCAGGGCCAACTTGCTTGAACCAATCAAGCTATGGTTATGGGAGAGGAAGATAGATGGGGGAGTGAGGAATGGCTTCTCCTGTGTGTCCTGACTGGGAATCAAAACCAGACATCCACATGCATGCTGATGCTCTACCACTGAGCCAATCGGCCTGAGCCTAAATTTAATTTTCTAAATAATTTTTTTTTTTAAAAAGGATAACACTAAAATAACATACCTAATACAATGAGAATGACATTGCTATAGCATACTGTAAGGCAGAGTTCTACTATGTTAAAAAATGGACAATATTTCTTCTGTAACCAGTACAAAAGAGAACACTTGGCCTCTCTGCATATCTAATTCATATACTTAAGAATTTGGAGTGAACATTTCCTTTCATATCACATATCTCACAACAAAAATGTCTACTTCAAAAATAGCAATTAAACATGTATTTTCATAATAGATTATTTCAGTCATCTTTCAAACTACTTCTCATTCTACTTTTCAAGAACACACATTTTTAATTATATCTTGAAAAATAAATTCTAAAATACAAAAAGATAATTAATAACATCAATAGGGCTATTTTTATATGTGCACATGCAATTACATGATGTGAAAGAGTACAAAAACAAATACAATAATCAAGACATGTGTGATATCCTTTATTCTAGTTTTCAGTGTATTACACAAAGCTGGTTCTGCAACTGCTTGGCTTTAGTAATTAACAATCAGCATTTTTGCCAGCAAAGTATATACAGAAAATCAAAGAAGGATAGAAGATCCAGTCGAGTTACTCCCAAGGCTTAATGCAACTGGAGCCACTTAACTTTAGTTCTTCTATTAGAGTGAAAGCATCACGCTTATTCCAGGAAAGTCTCTTTGACAAGCCTCCTAGAGACTGGAAATTAATATATTTCCCTGTTTGTCCCTGGCCAGTTGGCTCAGTGGATAGAGCATCGGCCTGGCATATGAACATCTCGGGTTCAATTCCCAGTCAGGGCACACAAGAGAAACGACCATCTGCTTCTCTCCCCCTCCCTCTCCTTCTCTCTCTCTTCCCCTCTTGCATCCAGTGGTTAGACGGGTTCGAGCATCAGCCCCAGATGGGGGTTGCCAAGTAAATCCTGGTTGGGGCTCATGCAGGAGTCTATCTCACTATCTCCTTCCCTCAGAAAGAATATATATATATATATATATATATATATATATATATATATATATATATATATATATATCCCTGCTTGCTTATAATCAATGCTACAATTTTATTTTTATCTAAATCTGGAGGTAATGTTCAAACACTGGAATTTAAACCACCCAGATAAGATTAATTTCTAAAACATTACATAGAAGTGAAAATTAACATCCACTCTTTACCCTTAATGACCACTAAATTAGATATGCAGAGAGTCCACAAGTACTTCCATTCACTGTCTAGAATTTATTTATTCAACCACTATTGAGTACTTATTATGTGCCAATCAATGTTTGGGTGGTTAAATATATCACAATAGTAATTACTTTTTTTGGTAAACAGAAACAGAAACTCAGGAAACAAATTTGGACCAAAAACCCACACATGAAAATGGCAGGGAAAAAAAAAGATAAAATGGCAAAAAATGTGTTCCTATATATATATTAGGAGTAAATTAAAGAACCATATATTATATGTAAAGTAAAGAGTAGTGGTTGTTACACTCTCAGTGGTGTACAAGAAACAAATAAATGTCAACTGGTTCAACTAGAACATTGAACCCTACTTCTTTCATAGGCAGAAACAGCTATCAGCTTTTGATCAACTACTATTTTACTAAGGCCCATTTGCTAGAGAGTCTAATAGGGCTGCTACAGTGGTGTGATTCAAATAACTTAACAACCAGTTCTCTGCCCTAACGACTGTTTTAAGTATATATTAAAAAAATGATATACTAAAAGGTAGTTTATTATTTAATGTTTAAATAAGAACAATAAAAGAGGTACGCAGACCCCGGGTGCTGAGGATGGCTCCACAGCCTCACCTCAGGTGCTAAAATAGCACAGTTGCTGAGCAACAGAGCAGCAGTCCCAGATGGGCAGAGCATCGTACAGAGGCTAAAGGGCTTGCCAGGTGGATCCCTGGCGAATGTGGGAGTCTGTCTCTGCCTCCCCACCTCTCACTAATTTTTTTTAATGTAGTATTTTATCAAAGGTATAATGAGTTTTACGAAATGAACAAATAAATATTACAAGCATAGTTCTATCACATATTTTTCACCTATGGATGGAATGAACATTGCTATAGGCGCTTAGAATATGCTATTGGGCAGATAAACACTAAAAAAGAGTAAGGAACCCAAATTTGTGATTTCCACATTGCCCACCTTAGAGAGAACCCTGTTTACAAGTGTCATTTTAACAACCAGTTCATCGAACTCTACAAAAAATTAGATATCGGTTCTGCTAAACTAAGCAAATCGGCTAAATCCCATGACTGGGCTGCTATGTTATATGGCAAGTAATTCAATGTTACCAATAACTTAGACACACTGTAAATACTGAATATTGAGGGATGTGATAGAAATTCCTAGGAAGCACAAACTTCTAAATGTATTATAAGCATTTATACAACATTTTTATAAACAGAACCTGAGAAGTATGGTATTATTTTCCATTTTAGAATTCAGTCATATTAGTTACTGAATCTAAAACCAAGCCAAATATACACTATCTGAGTGAAAGGGAGGCTGTAAAAATAACACTTTGACACACTGACAGAAAAATGTCACCTCCTGCAGAGAAACAGAGGTGTTGAAACAAATCAGGTTGATTCTTGTTTTTATTAATGTTTAATCATTTACAGAACATATTTCATTTGCAATGAAAATACTTGGTCATCAAGTTGAAAGATGAATTTTAATTGCTTTTTGAGCATTTTAATATTAACTGGATCAAGGTAGGGAACTACTAGCAAAAAAGGGCAAAAAAACAAAATCTAATAAGTCACTTTTTTTGGTGTGCTAGAGAAGGAAAAAATTTTAAACTAAATGTTTTATTCTTTTATCCTTCAGTTAATTATCATTAATTAAATGCATGGTAAAAGTAGAAAAGTAAACTAACTTTTTAAGTTGAATTTCTTTTTTAAAAAATCAACTGTCTGTGTGGGATGAAGGAATCAGGGATTCATTCTGTAAAAAGTATGTTAATGTTTAATTTGGTTGTGTTTTAAAGAACCTGAAGGCTCCTGCAGACTGTTTTTATTCTATGCCACCACCCCACTCCTGGGCACAACCACCAAGTTTTAGTGCCACCCCCTTAAAAGCCTAGGGAGTAAGTTTATTTTTCCCAAAGTTCAACAGAGCTCTCTTGTGCTCAGTGTGAGGGCAGTGGATTCCTGCATTAATGCATATTTTTATTAAGCTCTGACTTTATTGCAGCATGCTACAGATATTTTCCAAAGGTTTTTATAAACCTTCTAGTTTTCTGACTTAAAAATCTAAAATATAGCCATGAATGCCACATATCTAAATATTCTTTATCCAAAGAGAATGATGCAAAAATCTCTCAAATCTACCAATCCCACAGTTAAATCATTTTAGATTTAATTTTCAGTGGAAAATGGCAAAATAGTCCCCAAAGTTTCCAGAGCCTCTCTTGCCTCAGCAAGGACTAGGCTTCCCCAAATGGCACCAAGAATCCAACTAGTCACCCACTTTACAGGCCCCGCTGAATTCTGGACTCCATATACTTCCAACTCAGCATCCAGAAAATAAGGGGATATAAAGGCTCTCCGGGGAACAGCATCTGTAGAGGCAGTGGTCATGAGTGTGGGTTTTGGGGTCAACGAGACCAGGGAGTGAGTCCTGGTTTCACCAATTATTAATTGGGTGGCACTGAGCCAGCTACTGAACCTCTCCAAGCCCCAACTTCCTCATGTCGAGATGAAGGTGAAAGCTCTGCTTTGGAGAATTGGGTGATACTCTTAGTGAGACGTTGAGGATAATGCATACGGTATACTGGCTGCCACAGAGACGCTTAGTACAGGGGCAATCGCTGTTAATACAGGGCTATTCTCAGCATTGAAATCAGCCTGAACACCTCCATCTGTGAGCTGTGCTTAGAACGGAACTGTCTGTGAACAATATGATTGCCTGTCTTCTCCTCTCCCCAGAAAGGGTACAGAGTAGAAAAATCACCAGTTGAAAAGTAAAGGTAAACGTATTTTGGAATTGTGGTTCTTTTCAGCACTTAAAGAATAAAACAACTGGTACCTTTGGCACACTCAAGGGAAAATCTAGACCAGTAATAGTTTGACACTGTATCCAGTATACTTGGAGATGCAAAAAGTAACTATATACCATGATGATGTGATAATAATAATAGTAATAATAGATACAATATAACACAGCAACCTTAGAGAAAATGTCATGCAAGTTTTTCAGGTAACATGCTCAGAGTGGTTATTAAAATTTCTAAGGACCACTCAGCTGTTAAAGAGAAGTGCCAAAGGTTCAAATCCAAGTCTGTTTCCTTCCAACTGCTCGTTACCACTATAACATATTCCAAGTGCCCTTCTCAAACTACACACCTCATCCAACAGCACCGCATGATGGGAAGATATGAATAGAATGGGGTAGGATGGAAATTTATGGCATATCCACTGCAGAAGGGTGTGGCCTAAGTAACCAAAAGAAAAAGTCGGGCCCTCTTTACACTATAGAACATTCTGTGTGAAGTGTCAACCTAAAATGAGGACTCCTTAATCATCTGGTGATTTTAGGACTAAACAATAGAGAGCATGAGATAATCCTGGAACTTTCCATCCTTAGGATGTGTAGATCCTAAAGCATATGTGTGTCATGACAATAAGTCTCACAACAAAAAAGTGCCCAGAGGGTCTCTAAAGAAAAGGAACTCAGGTAAAAAGTCCCACCCAAACATTACTTTAATATATGACAAAGGTGGTGAATTATATGATAAAACTGAAAACTGAATCTATATTTCACATCATAAAAAAAATAATTCTAGCTGTATCAGAATGTAAAATATAAGAAAAATAAATCTTAAATTTTAGTGGAAAATACTGTTTTTCTTCCTGAACTTGAAATGGAAGGTTTTCTTAAACACACACACACACACACACACACACACACACACACACACACATACACACAAGCATTCATTATAAGATAAATTATTATCCTGGCCTGTGGTGGCGCAGGGAATAAAGCACCAGCCTGGAACACTGAGGTTGCAGGTGTGAAACCCCGGGCTTGCCTGCTTAAGGCACGTATGAGAAGCAAATACAACAAGTTGATACTTCCTGCTCCTCCCCTGCCTTCTCTCTCTATCTCTCTCCTCTTTCTAAAATCAATAAATAAAATCTTTCTTAAAATGTTTTTTAATTAATTAATTAATTAAATGTTAATAAATTGGACTCTTAAAAGTCACCTTAGAGAAAGTGAAAAGTTATAAACTTGGGAAATGCTACCTCCTGCCCATATAATCACTGAAGGCTTAATTTTAATATCAAAGATATATTAAAAACTTCTATAATAAGAAAAGCTTAGCCTGACCTATGGTGGCACAGTGGATAAAGCGTTGACCTGGAACACTGAGGTTGCCAGCTCGAAATCCCGGGTTTGCCTGGTGGAGGCACATATGGGAGATGATGCTTCCTGCTCCTCCCCCTTCTCTCTCTCCCTCCCTCCCTCTCTCTCTCTTTCTCTCTCTTTCTCATCTCTAAAACTGAATAAATAAATAAATAAAATTTTAAAAAAATAAGAAAAGCTTAATTCATCCCATTTTTTAAAAGCTAGGCAAAGACATAAACAGGCATTCTACAGGCTGACAGCAGGTGGGAGCTGGGTGAGAGAAGTGGAGGGATTGAGCAAAGAAGGACATAAAAAATGAAAAACTCATAGACACAGAAAACAGTGTGGTCATTATGGGGTGGGCGGAGGAGGGTACAGGGGGTAAAAATGATGGTGGATGAAGACTTGACTTTTGGGGGTGAGCACACAATACTGTGCATAGATGATGTGTTGTGGAGTTGGGTTCCTGAGACCTGTACAATTACGTTAACCCGTGTCACCCTGATAAGTGCAATTTTTGAAAAAGGAAAAATAAATATGACAGTAAGTATTTAAATATATATTTAACCTCATTAGTGATCAAAAAATGCAAATAAAGACCATTATATGCCTGACCTGTGGTGGCGCAGTGGATAAAGCGTCGACCTGGGAACACTGAGGTCGCCAGTTCAAAACCCTGCACTGGTCTGGTCAAGGCACGTATGGGAGTTGATGCTTCTAGCTCCTCCCCCCCACCTCTCTCTCTTTCTCTCTCTCTCTCTCACTCTGTGTCTCCTCTCTAAAATAAATAAATAAAAAGAAATTTAAAAAAAAATTAAAAAAAAAAAAAAGACCATTATAAATCCACATAATTAACAAAAATTCAAAGGTCTGATAATACCAAGTGTTTAGAAAGAATATGGATGAACAATGTTTCTTAAGTATTGCAGTAGGGATGTTAATTAGTACACTTTGGAAGGAAGTACTGCATTATCTCTTTTTTTTTTTTTAATTTATTGATTTTAGTGAGAGAGGAAGGGAGAGAAAGAGAGACAGAAACATTGATCTGTTCCTGTATGTGCCCTGAGCGGGGATCAAATCAGCAACCTCCACACTTCTGGATGATGCTTTAACCAACCAAGCTATCCAGCCAGGCCTTATAAAGCTGAACATTCAGATAAACACTCAACGACGCAGCGATTCCATTCCTAGGTAGAAGCTAGAGGGAACTCTTTATGTATAGGAGACAAAGTACACAGGGATCTTCATGACAACAGCAGTCACAATAACAAAAGTCTGGATAAAACGAAAAGTGTACAATAATAACTGTTCTACCATCTCTCATTATTTATTAAGAAAAGTTTGCTTGCTTGTTTATGGATGAAGATAACCCACTCAGTTACAAAGACAATCTTGAAGAACTATAGTAAACCAGAAAAATATTAGTTAACTTATTGTGAAAAGGTACATTCTGGAAAACAGCTTAGTCACATAACTTACCTTGCCACACTTGGTACAGAGTCCATCTGTAGCCATTTTTGACTGAATGGGGAAGGTCATACATTGGCTCAAAGATCATTTTTTGAGCCCTGTAAGGAAATGTCTTAGCTTCTAAATTAGAAGCCCGAGGAGCCTGGCAGCCTCCAAATATGCAAAACCTAATGAGCAGTGAATGGAATAATTCATTATTCCCAAGGACTGTGCATTCTGGACATGGGAATGCAACTCAGAGCTTCAGAAAAGCCCTATTTGCCCTTGCAACTCAAAAATAATGTTTTTTAAGATTGCTGAGGCTATTCGTGTTCTTTTTGGTTCCATATAAATTTTTGGAATATGTGTTCTATATCTTTGAAGTATGTCATTGGAATTTTAATTGGTATTTCATTGAATTTATAAATTGCTTTGGGTAATATAGACATTTTAATGATGTTTGTGGCAGCATTGTTCACAATAGCAAAGATCTGGAAACAGTCCAAGTGTCCGTCAGAGGACGAGTGGATTAAAAAGCTTTGGTACATATATACTATGGAATACTTCTCAGCCATAAGAAATGATGACATCGGATCATTTACAACAAAATGGATGGATCTTGATAACATTATACGGAGTGAAATAAGTAAAACAGAAAAAAACTGAGAACAGCATGATTTCATACATAGGAGGGACATAAAAGTGAGACTATGAGACATGGACAAGAGTGTGGTGGTTACGGGGTGGGATAGGGAGGAGGGGAGGGGCACAGGGAAAACCAGATAGAAGGTGACAGAGGACAATTTGACTTTGGGTGATGGGTATGCAACATAATTGAATGATAAGATAACCTGGAGATGTTTTCTTTGAATATATGTACCCTGATATTTTGGTGTCACCCCATTAAAATTAATTTTAAAAAAAGCATAACTAGGAAAATTTTCTTTAATGAAAAATAATTGTGTAAATAGTTCAGTAAACATATGACATGTAAAATCTTATTAAAGAAAAATCTTTTTGGAGCATAAAAAAAATAATGCTAAAAATGTGAGGAGTTTCGCTCCCTGTCATTTGTCTTTTCTGGTGACAAATAATTGCCTTTGATTGCCAGATATTTAATATACTTGTTATATAGAAACAACCAATCAACCTACTGTCCTGAAAACTAGAATATCTGCAATTTCTTTCATGAATATAAAGAGTACTTTGTGGGTACTGAAGAATCTGCAAATTAAATATAATAGCATTACCATGAGTTTCCACTACTCATGCTGTGATAAGGTACCAAAGAACTGTAAAACTTAGTATTGGCAACACCATTTTAAAGAGGAAAAGTCAGGCTTCTTGGCCCCTCCTTTCTTTAGAGAATGGAGGGAGAAAGATGTGGGAGCTTCCTGGCTCACAAGGAAGACTGGGTCATTTAGTTTAACTGAAAGAATAAAGGTTATCTAAAAACTCCCTTTCCCTTTCAATAAGAGACAATGTTTGCATAACCTACACTGATTTTAACTCTTCCTCCCTTCCTGGAGTCCTGAGAGTAACATATACCTCTAGACCAGTGGTTCTTAACCTGGGTTCTATCGAACCCTAAGGGTTCAATGAGTCGGTCTCAGGGGTTCGGAGAAGCCTCTGCCGCGGAGGCCAGAATAAAGTAATACCGTGATTTGTTGTGAGTTCATGCACTTTGTTGGTTTTGTTCTTTGAGCAAGGTGATGTTCATGCACGGCTCATTTTGTACACCAGTAAAAAAACATATACCTATGTCTTGAATTTGGAAAAGAAAATAATATTTTATTTATCACTAAAGAAGGGTTCAGTGAATGAGCATATGAAACTGGTGGGTTCGGTACTTCAAAAAAGTTTAACAACCACTGCTCTAGACAAAGGAATGGGAGGTAGACACTAAAAGATTTGTAAATATCTTTGATATATAAAACGACATCACTATTGTGTTGCCTTGTAAGTTTTAATATGTAGGAATGTTTTATAGATCCTATAGACGAATGTTGTAAGCTTATTGTGTCATGCTCCCCCTCTTTTTCCCCCAACCTATATGTGATCAAGTCTATATGCTAGCTTCAAGGCTATTTTGCACACACACAATTTGGGTTAGCTATACCCCATGTAAGTCATATACAGCCGGCTTATTAATAAATCTCCTAAAAATTCTTCTGTATCTTGCTGTTGGCCTGATAAAATATATTATGCTCACTTTGTTAAAGATGGTGCTGCCCACGTGCAAGTTTTAAGAGTAAGCTTTTCCCCATACCCTTGACTGATTGGATGATGTGGGGTGGTGCACTCTCATGAGGAATCCTCCCATTATGCCTCAGATAAGTGACTTTGTATCCGAGACTTTCATGTTTGTAGATTGGATTAAAGGTTTGGATTTCTACAGTATAAAGTGGGGCAGACCATGAGCTTGCTCTCTCCATTCCTGAGGTTAGCATTAGAGAGGAGAGAAGATTAAGGCCACGTGGAGAAGAGGAGAAGCAGCCAAGATGGCAGAGTGCTGAGGAAGAACCCAGTTTGTGCAGAGAGAAGGAGATGGGGAACAGAGGTGAATAAGTCTGGTGAGCTAGAAACCTTTGATGCTAGGAAACTCGGATAAGTCAATAGCTTTCTGAGCACTGAATGAGTGGGTTTTGGAGCCCAGTGTGTGTTTTTGCTTGCCCGCTGGGTGCAAGCTAGAATTAAAGCTGATGGCTCACCAGTTTTTGGCTCCATTGTTTCATTACCGTCTGTTCGAATCTAATGAGAACCTGCACTGGCCAGGCAGCTGTGATAATGGCCTTGGCCACTGACTTTACTCCTGCCTTGGTGTCTCTATGTAAACCCGAAGAATTAAGGTATGCTACTTTACAACAATGCCTTATCCACATTTACAGAATATATATAGAATGAAAGTCTTTCCTCTTTGAAAAGGAGACCAAAATAGTTGTGGACGGAAAAAAATAAAAGACAGGTCACAAACTAAACCTGATAAACTCAGGTGAACCCTGCACAATGGACTTACAAACTCAGAGACCTAAAGTAATCACACAGGATGGTCATAAATTAAAACTTTCTAACTAAAAACAGTTCATGGTGGGTAGTCTTGTCCTAGAGTGGTATTTTTCTCTAAACAAAGGTCAATACTTACCTGAATCAAGCCTGTTGTTGTCTTTTTGCATCTACAATAACATACCTGATAACCTGTCTTTGAAATGTAAGGAAATCTTCTTTCTCTGACCCCTTCAGGGCAAGCATCCCACCAGAGCAGGAACCAACAAACCCCTTGATTATTATTGTTATCATGTTAATTGCTAACTGTTAACTATCTTGCTACTGCCTATGTAAAAGCAGTTTCAGCATGTACATTTTTACTTTTTATCCAATTCCAGAGATTTCCCCAGTTTTGCTTTCTCCCACCTCCCTAATCTATCACCAATCAATTTCATGTTTTTAATATTTATTTGTTTGTTTATTTGTTTATTTGTGTGTGTGAGAGAGAGAAACAGAGAGAGGGACAGACAGACCGGAAGGGAGAGAGATGAGAAGCATCAATTCTTCGTTGCAGCATGTTAGTTGTCAATTGATTGCTTTCTTGTATGTGCCTGATTTGGGGTTAGGGGGATGGTTAGAGCAGACCAAGTGACCCCTTGCTCAAGCCAGCGACCTTGGGCTCAAGTGGGTGAGCCTTGCTCAAACCAGATGAGTGCGCGCTCAAGCTGGCGACCTCAGGGCTTTGAACCTGGGTCCTCCGCCACCCAGTCAAATGCTCTATCTGCTGCACCACTGCCTGGTAAGGCTCAATTTCATTTTCTATTTATTAAGTATGTGATTCATGATATGCAATAACCTAAACACAGATATTTTTCTTATAAGATGTTCATTCCAAATGTCATAAATCCAAAAGAAAACACATACACATTCCAAAACCATTGCATATCTTGAAAATGTTAGTGACATGTGAATTAATACAACCTTTCTGGAGAGCATGGATTTGAGCTGAATCATAATCAGTCCCTATTGGGCAGATAAAATATATTATGCTCACTTTGTTAAAGATGGCGCTGCCTACGTGCAAGTCCCTTAATTTTAATGTGTGTTGAGAGACAGGCTGTGGGCAGGCCAGGTCGTTATAGCCTAAGGCTTAGTTTTAAGAGTAAGCTTTTCCCCACAGCCTTGACTAATTGGATGATGTGGGGTGGTGCACTCTTACGAGGAATCCTCCCATTATGCCTCAGATAAATGACTTTGTATCAGAGACTTCCTTGTTTGTAGATTGGATTAAAGGTTTGGATTTCTACACTATAAAGTGAGGCAGACAGTGAGCTTCCTCTCTCAGTTCCCGAGATTAGTATTAGAGAGGAGAGCAGAGTAAGGCCACATGGAGAAGAGGAAAAGCAGCCAAGATGGTGGAGTGCTGAGGGAGAAGCAAGTTTGAGCAGAGTTTGTGCTGGAGAAGGAAATGGGGAACAAAGGTGAATAAGTCTGGTGAGCTAGAAACCTTTGATTCTAGAAAACTCGGGTAAGTCAGTAGCTTTGTGAGCACTGAATAAGTGGGTTTTGGAGCCCAGTGTGTGTTTTTACTTGCCCGCCAGGTGCAAGCTAAGATTAAAGCTGATGGCTCACCAGTTCTTGGCTCCATTGTTTCATTACCGACTGTCTGAATCTAATGCGAACCTGCACTGGCCAGGTGGCTGTGACAATGGTCACGATTACTGGGTTTACAGTCCCCCAATTAGACTGTGAGCTGAGAGCAGGGACTGTTTTGTTCATTATTGTATCTCAAGGGCATGATACAATATTTTTGCTTAGAAAATATTCTTTGACTGAATTAATGAACTTTGCATTATGTATCAAGAGCCTTTAAAATGTTTTCACACCCTTTTAAGCCAGTATACTACTCTTTGGAATTTCCCCTAGGAAATTACCAGAGACATAAAGATAAACAAACAAGGATGTTTTCGATAGTGTTATTTCTAATAACACCAAATCTAAATGTTCAACAAAAAGCAATTAGTAAAATGTGGTATATCACACAATATAATATAGTGCTAGCAGTTATTTAAAACCATATTTACAAAGTGTAATTATCAAGAAGGGGAAGTTTTACAATATAACATTATACATATAATCCATACATTGCATATGTGTAACATATACAGCTAACTTCTAATTTATTATATGTATATATATGCATGTATACACTGGTATCCATAGAAAAAGAACTTGTATGAAAAAAATACACCAAAATGTTAAAAGTGGTTACATTTTGTTAATAAACAGAACTTAGCAATTAGTTTATTTAAAGGCTTACAAAAATAATCATTAATAAATAAAATTTAAATAAATTTAGTTACTAATAAACATACTCTTTTGTGTGTGTCTTCTCTCTGTACACTATCCAACAACCACAAAAAAAAGGATTTAGTATTTAGTCTTTTAAGACAGAAACAAGACATTCATAAGGAAGAGGAAAATATGTAAATACAGTTTAAATACCACCAGGCAACTCCACCAAAATGAGCACATGCTTTAAAAATAGTCATGCAAATAACATATCTCATTGGAAAGGTAAATATCAATGAATAATTTATTTGAAATACAGCAGCATTCATATTTAGAGTAATGATAACAGTGAAATACACTTTATAAAAATACTTAAAATTTTTTTTTAATAACAAATAAAGTTGTTTCCAAAATATGCTTTCTAAAAATAAAATTCAGCTACCAATTCTTATTAAATGTGCCATATTTTCCTTCTTTAATACTGTTTTATACTATTGCTACCCAAATTCAATGAGTGCATCAGAATTCTGGGCTCATCTGATGAAAACAATGCATCCCAACAGGAAGGCAATCTGAAATCACATGCCCACATCTGCCTCCTTATAACGTGTCTGCAACAAATCACAAAAGCTTCTAAAATGAAACAGTAGAGACCAGATTCACTGATAGACCATCAAAAAGCTATTAGGGTTTTCCATTCTTTGGGTATTTTTTTATTATTGTTGTCCTTCCTTTTTTTAATCTGGGAAAGTCCCAACTATAAAGTTCTCAAAACAGAATTCAAAAAGCAATAATGGATCATGTCTGGGTGTTAGGCTATTCCCATGCACACATTCATTCTTCAGCTGAGTTTACTATGCTGTTTAGTGTCTTTGAGTCATTTTTTCACCTTGTTAATTAAAACAAACTAAATAGATTTTCATGAAATTTTAGGAAGTTCTGTACTCAGACACCTTTCTTAAGGTTTTAAGAAAAATGGAGAGTAGTTCAGTATAATTATTGAAGTAGCTTAAAAGTCCAAGTAGACTAAAAGCTAAGCAACCAAGAACCCTACCTTAAATCCAGCTTCAGTAATCAATCAGATCTGGACAAATATTGCAAGTCCATGTGTATTTTTCTGAACTGTTGCCCTAGCAAACTGGTACAGGGAAAAGAACATCTACCCTAAGTCACACTCAAATTTTGGTCATAGTCTCAGCTACTATTCAGCTGAAACAATCAGGAAATCTAATTTAAAAGTAAGAGTTCTGCTATATCTGAGGTGACACAGAATTTGGTATAAAGAGATCCTAATCAAGCGGGTGACTTTACCACAACATGCAAGAATATCATGGATACCAACAAGAACATTTATGTTAAAGCATTTTAATGATTTGTTAGTGCTAAGAAATATTAACCTATCAATTGCGAAAAACCCAATAATGCCATCACTGGCAATGTTACCACAGGTATATCCCTGGCTATATAATTTTCCATTTGTCACAGATACAAATTTTAACATTAATATTTGCAATAGCCACAAAGTACCAAAGCTATTATTTATGATTATAAACATTCAGCTTTTCCAACTCATTCATTCAGCATTTATCTGAATGTTTATAATCATATAATTGGAGTCTATACCACATTAATCTAAAGCAGTAAAACAAGCAAATTCCCACAGTTCTCTACTAACTTCAAAAAATAAATTGGAGGAAGGAGCAAGATGGCGACGGAGTAGGCGGACGTACCAACTTCCAACTCCCAGAACCAAAGTGGATTACAATTCAATTTTAAGAACCATCACCTGGATAAACCAACTTTGAACAAAACTAAGTGGACTCTTCAACCAAGGAACACAGAAGAAGCCACATTGAGACTGGTAGGAATAGCGAAAACGCGAAGAGGGCTGCCCAGCTCCCCGGAGCAAACGGCAGCCCGGAGAGACCCGCAGGGCGGGAGGAGAGTTTGGCGGAGAGGGAGGGACCTGGGTCCCAGGAACCAAGCCCCAGCCTCCAGTCCTAGAGCCTAAAAGAGGCGTTTGGGCAGTATTGAACTGTGAAACAAGTGAGAGAGCTCCCAGGCCTACAGTGTGGAGTATTAGGTCCCTTCCTACTCTGCTGAGGGCTGCTTGGGGTTTTGGGGCGGCAGGACGCTGAAAGGCGGTTCTGTCGGCGTGGGCAGAGGCCAAGCGGGTGGGAGATCGGTCTAGCCCAGAGGGTCAGAGGGGACCGCGAAAGCGGTCCGGAAGCTGCGGGCCCGCCTTTGGTCCCACTTACGGGGACAAAGCGGGAGGCCAGGAACGGGCAGGCCCTGCGCAAGCCGGCCCTGACCGCGGGGACCGGGCTAGGACCAGGGACGGGCAGGGGCTGTGGCTGAGCTGACGCTACCAGTCCCCACCCCCACCCCACCTACACCCCCGGCCGGAGAAACCACGGTTGGCCAGTGTACGTGCGCGAGCGGGCTCCGAGCGCGGGAACGGGTGGACCCCGAGACAAGTGGAGGCACGCAGCTGAGTCCACGCTGCTGTCCCCGCCCGGCCGGAGAAACCCCAGATAGCATTAATACGTGCACGAGCGGGCTCCGAACGTGGGGGCGGGGTGGAGTCCGGGTTGAGTGGAAGTACGCAGCTAAGCGGAAGCCAGCAAACACGCCCGCCCCAATAAACCTTGGTTTCCGACCCTGCGCAAAGGACCCTGGCCTCGAGGGCGGGGCTTAAGCTCCTGACGGGCAAAAGCTTACAGCTGAGAGCACGTCAAAAGCCCCGCCTAACCCGCGGAACTGTAGCCAGCAGGCTCCGACTGCTGGTTCTGGGCGGAAGTCCGGAAATAGGCTGGGTCCGCAGCTGAGGAAAGGTGCTCGCCTCTACCCTTGGTGCTAATCTTGTGGCTTCAGTCACAGCCCCTCCCACGGAGGAGAGGCAGAAATCACAGCAAAAGCCACAGTGGGCCGGCGCTGGCAACGCTCATACCCAACCACCCTAGGCACCGGCAGAGGGGGTGGGGGGCCTGCAGATAGACCACACCTTGAGAACACAAAGGCAACACCTACTGGACTCCAGTGGCCACAACTTGCTTATACACAGAAAAAATGGGCAGGCAGAGGAATGCAAACCAAATGAACCAAGAGAAATCCCCAGAGAAGGACCTGAATGAACCAGATATAACCAAATTACCAGAAGCAGAATTTAGAATAATGATAGTTAGGATGCTCAAAGAAATTAGAGGAACAATGGATAGTCATTATGAACACCTAAACAAAGAGATAACAAGTATAAAAAATGAAATTGAAATAATAAAAAAGAATCAGACAGAAATGACAAATACAGTATCAGAACTGAAGACCACAATGGAAGGAATTAAAAGCAGGATGGATGACGCTGAGGATCGAATAAGCGAGTTAGAGGACACAATAAAAAAGCACAGAAGCAGAGAAGAAAAAGGAAAAGAGACTTAAAAAATGTGAGGAAACTCTAAGGGAGCTTTGTGACAACATGAAGAGAAACAACATTCGCATCATAGGGGTGCCTGAAGAAGAGGAGAGAGGACAGGAAATGGAAACTGTGTTCAATCAAATCATAGCAGAAAACTTTCCTAAATTAAGGCTGGGAAACACTCCACACATTCAAGAAGCACACAGAACTCCATTAAGGAGAAACCCAAAAAGATCTACACCAAGACACATCATAGTTAAAATACCAAAGCTAATGGATAAAGAAAAAATTTTAAAAGCTGCTAGAGAAAAAAAGACTATCACCTACAAAGGAGCCCCCATAAGGATGACATCGGACTTCTCAACAGAAACACTTGAGGCTAGAAGGGAATGGCAAGAAATAATCAAAGTAATGCAGAACAAGAACCTACAACCAAGACTACTTTATCCAGCAAGGCTAACATTTAAAATTGAAGGAGAAATAAAGAGCTTCCCAGAAAAAGAAAGCCTCAAGGAATTCATAAAAACCAAACCAATTCTGCAAGAGATACTAAGGGGCCTCTTGTGAACAGTTTAAAGGGAGGAATGAATAGAGCAAAAGAAGAATACAGCTTTAAAGAATAAAATGGCAATAAACAACTACATATCAATAATAACCTTAAATGTAAATGGATTAAATGATCCAATCAAAAGACATAGGGTAGCTGCATGGATAAAGAAACAGGACCCATACATATGCTGTCTACAAGAGACACACCTTAAAACAAAAGATGCTCATAGACTGAAGGTAAAAGGATGGAAAAAAATATTTCATGCAAATGGAAATGAAAAAAAAGCAGGGGTAGCAATACTTATATCAGACAAAATGGACTTTAAAACAAAGGCTGTAGTAAGAGATAAAGGAGGGCACTACATAATGATAAAGGGAACAATTCAACAGAAAGATATAACTATTGTAAATATCTATGCACCAAATATAGGAGCCCCGACATACATAAAGCATACTTTGATGGATATAAAGGGCGAGATTAACAGCAATACTATCATAGTAGGGGATTTCAATACCCCTCTAACAACACTGGATAGATCCTCAAGAAAGAAAATTAATAAAGAAACAGCAGACTTAAAGGAGACACTAGATCAACTTGATTTAATAGATATCTTCAGAACTTTTCACCCTAAAGCAGTAGAATATACATTCTTCTCAAGCGCTCATGGTACGTTTTCTAGGATAGACCACATGTTAGGACACAAAAATGGTCTCAATAAATTTAAGAAGATTGAAATCATATCAAGCGTCTTCTCTGATCACAATGCCATGAAACTAGAAATTAACCACAAAAGAAAAAATGAAAAATACTCAAACACTTGGAAACTAAATAGCATGTAATTAAATAATGAATGGATTAACAATGAGATCAAAGAAGAAATAAAAAAGTTTCTAGAAACAAATGATAATGAGCATACATCAGCTCAAAATTTATGGGACACAGCAAAAGCAGTTCTGAGAGGGAAGTTTATTGCACTACAGGCATATCATAAGAAGCTAGAAAAAGCTCAAATAAGCAACCTGACCCTGCAACTAAAAGAACTAGAAAAACAACAACAAATAAAACCCCAGACAAGTAGAAGGAAGGAAATAATAAAGGTCAGAGCAGAAATAAATGACATAGAGGCTAAGGAAACAATACAGAGGATCAATGAAACAAGAAGCTGGTTCTTTGAAAAGGTAAACAAGATTGATGAACCTTTAACTAGACTCACCAAGAAAAAAAGAGAGAGGACTCAAATAAATAAAATTAGAAAGGACAGTGGAGAAATAACAACTGACACAACAGAAATACAAAGCATTGTAAGAAAATACTATGAAGAACTATATGCCAAAAAATTAGACAATCTTGGTGAAATGGACAAATTTCTTGAATCATATAACCTTCCAAAAATCAATCTGGAAGAATCAGAACACCTAAACAGACCAATTACAGCAAATGAGATCGAAATAGTTATCAAAAAACTCCCAAAAAAGAAAAGTCCTGGGCCTGATGGCTTCACAAGTGAATTCTATCAAAAATTCAAAGAAGAACTAACTCCTATTCTCCTCAAGCTATTTCAAAAAATTCAAGAGGAAGGAAGACTTCCAAACTCCTTTTATGAGGCAAGCATAATTCTGATCCCAAAACCGGGCAAAGACAACACAAAGAAAGAAAATTATAGGCCTATATCCCTGATGAATTTAGACGCTAAAATTCTCAACAAAATATTAGCCAACCGGATCCAGCAATATATGAAAAAAATCATACACCACGATCAAGTGGGATTTATTCTGGAGAGGCAAGGCTGGTTAAATATTCGCAAATCAATCAATGTGATACACCACATAAACAAAAGGAAGGACAAAAATCACATGATAATTTCAATAGATGCAGAAAAGGCATTTGATAAAATCCAGCACCCATTCATGCTCAAAACTCTCAGTAGAGTGGGAATACAGGGATCATTCCTTATCATGATAAAGGCCATCTACGATCAACCGACAGCAAACATCATACTAAATGGACAAAGATTAAAAGCAATCCCCTTAAGATCAGGAACCAGGCAGGGTTGCCCACTTTCACCACTCTTATTCAACATAGTTCTGGAAGTCCTAGCTACAGCAATCAGACAAGAAGAAGAAATAAAAGGCATACAAATTGGAAAAGAAGTAAAACTGTCATTATTTGCAGATGATATGATATTGTATATTGAAAACCCTAAAGTCTCAGTCAAAAAACTACTGGACCTTATAAATGATTTCAGCAAGGTGGCAGGATATAAAATTAATACTCAGAAATCAGAGGCATTTCTATACACCAACAATGAAATATCAGCAAAAGAAATTAAGGAAACAATCCCCTTCACTATTGCAGCCAAAAAAATAAAGTACCTAGGAGTAAATTTAACCAAGGAGGTTAAGGACTTGTACTCAGAAAATTATAAAACATTGATAAAAGAAATCAAGGAAGATACAAACAAGTGGAAGCACATACCGTGCTCATGGCTAGGAAGAATAAACATCATTAAAATGTCTATATTACCCAAAGCAATTTATAAATTCAATGCAATACCAATTAAAATACCAATGACATACTTCAAAGATACAGAATACATATTCCAAAAATTTATATGGAACCAAAAAAGAACACGAATAGCCTCAGCAATCTTAAAAAGAAAAAATAAAGCAGGAGGTATCACTCTTCCTGATATCAAGGTTTACTACAAGGCCATTGTACTCAAGACAGCCTGGTACTGGCATAAGAACAGGCACATAGATCAATGGAACAGAACAGAGAACCCAGAAATAAACCCACAGCTTTATGGACAACTGATATTTGACAAAGGAGGAAAGAACATACAATGGAGTAAAGACAGCCTCTTTAACAAATGGTGTTGGGAAAATTGGACATCTACCTGCAAAAAAATGAAACTAGACCATCAACTTACACCATTCACAAAAACAAACTCAAAATGGATAAAAGACTTAAATGTAAGCCGTGAAACCATAAGCATCTTAGAAGAAAACATAGGCAGCAAGCTCTCCGACATCTGTAGCAGCGGTATATTTGCCGATTTATCTTCATGGGCAACTGAAATAAAAGGCAAGATAAACAAATGGGACTATATCAAACTAAAAAGTTTTTGCACAGCTAAAGACAATAGGAACAGAATAAAAAGACAAACCACACAATGGGAGAACATATTCGACAGCACATCTGATAAGGGGTTAATAACTAAAATTTATAAAGAACTTATAAAACGCAACACCAGGAAGACAAACAACCTAATCAAAAAATGGGCAAAAGAAATGAATAGAAATTTCTCCAAAGAGGACATACAGATGGCCAATAGGCATATGAAAAAATGCTCAACATCACTAATCATTAGAGAAATGCAAATTAAAACCACAATGAGATATCACCTCACACCAGTCAGAATGGCACTTATCAGCGAAACAACACAGAATAAGTGCTGGCGAGGATGTGGAGAAAAGGGAACCCTTCTGCACTGCTGGTGGGAATGCAGACTGGTGCAGCCACTGTGGAAAACAGTTTGGAGATTCCTCAAAAAATTAAAAATCGAACTGCCTTTTGACCCAGCTATCCCACTTTTAGGAATATACCCTAAGAACACCATAGCACTGTTCGAAAAGAAGAAATGCGCCCCCATGTTCGTGGCAGCATTGTTCACAATAGCGAAGATCTGGAACCAGCCCAAGTGTCCGTCAGAAGACGAGTGGATTAAAAAGCTATGGTACATATATACTATGGAATACTACTCAGCCATAAGAAACGATGACATCGGATCATTTATAACAAAATGGATGTACCTTGATAACATTATACGGAGTGAAATAAGTAAATCAGAAAAAAAGAAAAACTGAGAACAGCATGATTTCATACATAGATGGGACATGAAAGTGAGACTATGAGACATGGACAAGAGAGTGGGGGTTACGGGGTGGGGGGAGGGAGGGGAGGGTGGGATAGGGAGGAGGGGAGGGACACAGGGAAAACCAGATAGAAGGTGACAGAGGACAATTTGACTTTTGGTGATGGGTATGCAACACAATTGAATGATAGGATAACTTGGAGATGTTTTCATTGTACATATGTACCCTGATTTATTGATGTCACCCCATTAGAATTAATAATAATAAAAAATATATATATAAATAAATAAATAAATAAATTGTATGTCTTAAAACACAGAAGTGAGGAAATGTTAAGAATAAATTCCAGAATCCTAAATATTGGGGAGATGTTGAAGCCTAAACAAATATTTGTTTAATAAAATCTGATTGTGCTTTACTCAAAAGCTATTAAACATCTAGCAATCACTATTTCAAAGAATTAGTAAAAGATAAAGATATAAACAAGTCTACAAAGGTATTTGATAAATTCATGGATGCAGGAGCTGGGTCTTAAAGAGAACATACATATTCGGAACACCTGCCTTGCCTCAGAGACGGTGCTACAGCTGCTGGGCAGTTGCCACTCACTGTCCTTTCCTAACATGCTATCAGTATTTTTGGTTGGCCATATTGGCACTAAGCTAAAGACTCATTTCCTAGTCTCCCCTGCTGCTAGGAATCACCACAAAACTAAGTTTTGGCTAATGGGATGTGAGTATATATGCTATGTGCAACTTCTCAGTCATGATCTTTCCCTTGGCTGGAATATGGTTGAGATGGTCAGAGCTCTAGCAGCCATATTAGACTGTGAGATGGACAATATATGAGCATCAAGGTACAAAGAACCCAGGTCCTCAGTAACTATACAATCCCAGTTAGCCCTGCACCTTCTATCTAGACATACATATGAGGGAGAAATAAACCTTTATTTAGTTTGCACCATGATTATTTAGAGTTTCTCTATGAATAGCAAACAATCATTAGTCAAAATAGGACCAGAGGGAAAGAGGAAGAGAGGATGGGATCAGAGAGGGATTAGTGAAATTATATATATACATAACACAGAGACAAAGAGAGCAGGACAGAAAATCCTGGAGGGAAGGAGGGGAGGCATTGGGGGGAGGGGGCAAAGGAGGTATCAAGGGGAACATGGGGTGGGGGGAGATATATTCGATGGGACACTTGAATCTATGTAAATTAAAATAAAAATAATAATATAGCACCTAACATTTATTTAACACTTACTACATAACACACCGTGCTAAGTGCTTTGTATATAATCTCTCATTTGCTCATAACAACACATTAAAACAAGGCCTCCAGAAAAGAGAGAACTTGCTTGGACCCACATAGCCACCAGGGCTTCAATATAGACCTATCTGATGGTCGATGCATGACCAGGCTGTGTGTGGTCACCTCTCTATACTCTAAGTCCCATTTGCTTCATAGGGACAGCAACCATTATCCCCTCCTACAAAGCACTCCAAGAACACTGAGTTGTATGTCCCTCAGATTTTACTAGCATATCTTCAAGAGTATGCAGAAGACAAATATATATACACACATATACATATATACAGATATATATTTGAAATATATATATCTCGTATCACATCACAACATAGAAATGAGAAAGTGTTACACAGTAAAGATTCATAGAGGAAATTCCCACTGCCACTCCAGTATAATACAACTTAAAGTCATGCTATAAAGCTATACACCAAATAGTTTTGGCTTTGGGGTTTTCTTGTTTTGTTTTGTTTTTGGTATGCTTTTTTTGGGGGGGTTAAAAGGAGATTATAGAAGATCATTATTTTTTACATTATATGTTTCTATGCTGTTTGAAGTTTTATAACTAGCTAGTATTACTTTTATTATCTGAAAAGTCAGTAGAGATTTCTTAAAACACGTTCTAGGAATTTTCTTGTTCGGAGTTTTATCATTTTGCAATACTAATTGTAAGTTATGAAGAAAAAGTGCCAAAGTACTAGAGAAATAAAATGATGTAGATGAAGTGATGAAAAGAAAAAAAAATCAGATTTTTAAAAATCTATTTCCAACTACATTATTCGAATATGGATATACAGCAGCTTGTAACACTAATACCAACACGGGAAGGGAGTTATTTAGGCAAAAGAAAAATAAAAGTGAAAGAAAGAATAGGAAAAATTATTCCAGATGTATGTTCAGTGTGCAGAATTCATGAGTTAAAGTCCTGTGGCCTTGGTAGAGGTAGGCTGACATTTTCTCTGAGCTTCCTAGCAGACAGGGCAACAAGACACTCAGTGTCAATCAGATGATGGAAGTGAGCCATCAGAAGGAAGCACAACTGATTTGGGGACCAGAACCTGCTGAGATGCTTTCTCTGGTGAGTTCATGGAAGGAAGGAGCTATTCCACAAAATGAATTGTCTCTCTAACACAGAAAGTACTTTTTAAAACTTTGAGGCCTAGTTTCAAGTACAAAAGTTTTATAATATTAAGGCCAAAATTTGAATCATTTAAAGCTGAAAGACATGCATATTACTTAGAAGCTGAAATAAAATGGTCTCAATATAGTGGCTGGCCTAGTTTCCAACCACCTTCTCCTTTATATAAATAATACATTGTAATTTATTTTCCATAATTTGCTTTCTTTGCAGATACTAATATCTTAACCATTAGTGGTCCATTTTACATATGCAGCACTAAAATCATTATAGTCTGACATTTTTATATGCTTATAAAACACATTTTGTTCCAGCTGTTTTTATTAGAAGAAATGTGGCCTGCTAAAAACCAAAACCTACATATTTTACTAAAAGAAAAAAAAGGCAGCTGGAAATATAAAACCCTACATATTTGCTTTTAACACTACTTGAGAACTAAAACGTATAATGTGAAATTGACATCTATTAATGGTTTGCTCAAAGAAACTAAGACCATGTTTTAACAGAAAGCAGCACTCTGAGCTCCTGCCACAGCCCGTGGCATTCTCACTGCTTCACCACAGGGAGGGCAGGTGGGTGGCCAGGCATGCTGAGGCTCCCCGGATGAGGGCTCGCTTTCACAGGGATCTCTGTCTTGTCATACTCTTCACACTCAAGAATACAGAAACGAATTCTTTGGAATTTAGCCTCTGGGGAAGCAAGCATATTATGTTAACCACATGCAAATATTTACATTACTGTCTGGTTTGTTTCCATGTCTTTCCAAAAAACTGTATTTTAAAATCATCTTAGAAGACGACATATGACAAGACATCCATATTATTTCTTTTCCTGCCTCATGAAAAGGAAAAATTTGTGAAAATAATTATTTAATATCATTTAAATTTTAATACTCTAATCACAGGTGTGTTTATATTAAAGCAAATGTTTGTTTCTTTAAAATACAATGTATCCCTAACTCTCCCACTATAAATTAAATATGCCAAGCACAAATGGAGGAAGGAGATGCCCAGGAGTGACCAGGACATAGAAGATCCTGGTCCAGTATAGGCAAGGAAAGAGAATGAAACTAGATATAAGTAGGTAGAAGGGGTAGAGGCAAAGTATATTGGCATCAGAGGCATGGTTGGTCTGTAGGTAGGAGGGGAGCAGGGCAGCAGATGTTAATAGGGTGGTTAACAGACTAAATAGCTGACTGACTTCCAGTATATCAGCCCAAACATAAGTCTATATGTTCTCTGCTAGTTGATCCCTTATTAGACATTTCCAGTTGGAACTTCAAAACTTGACATGACCAAATGCAGTTTATTACGGGAATGCAAGACTAGGTAAATATGCAAAGCCAACTAATATAATCCATCAGATTAGCCATCTAAAGGAAGAAAATTCAACATACTCACAACAATGGATGCAGAAAAGCACTTGAGAATTCATATAAAAACTCATAATTCATAATAAAAACTCTCTGAAAGGTAGGAAGGATAGGGAACTTCTTCAACCTGATAAAATCTGTAGCTAACGTCACACATACTTAATGGAGAAAGATTGAATGCTTTCCTTCTCAGACTGGAAACAAAGTAAAGATGTCTACCCTCACCACTTTTATTGAACACTATACTGGAAGTTTCAGCAGTCCTAAGAAAATGAGCAAGGAAAAAAAATAAAAGGTATACAGATTGGAAATAGGTAAAACTATTCCTATTCACAGATAAGATGACTGGCTATGGAGAAAGTCCTAAGGCATGGGTGTAGGTGGTAACCTCCTAGAACTAAGAAGTCATTTTAGCAAGTTCACAGGGTAAGTCAACACACAAAAATTATATATATATATATATATATATATATATATATATATATATATATATAGTTATATATTATATCATTTTATATATTATATATATAATATATATATTAGCAATGCATAATTAGAAACTGAAAAATATAGCATTTCAAAAAACTGAACTACTTAAGTTTAAATCTTAAGAAGTACGGACAGGATCTATATGCTGAAAACTACAAACTGCTGCTGAAGGAAAACAAAGAAATTCTATTTAAATGGAAAGGCATGCCAGATTGATGGACTGGAAGATTCAGCATAATAAAGAGGTCAGATCTGTGCAACCCTAATCAAAATCCCAGCACAGCTATCTATAGATACAGACAAGTTGAATATAACATTTACCTGAAAAGACAAATGAACTAGGAGAGCTAAAATAATTTTGATAGAAGAAAAAGAAAGTTGGGGAAATCACATGACCTGGTTTTAAGACTTACTAATAAAACTCCAGTAATTAAGACAGTTCAGTACTGGCAAAAGGAAAGACACAGTATATCAAAAGACAGAATAAAGAGTCCAGCAATAGATCAACACAAACATGGCCAACTGATTTTGAAAAAGGTATAAAGACAATGGAGAAGGAATAGTCTTCTACAAATAACATTGGAACTAATGGACATACATATGGAAAAACAAACAAACCTAGTCCTTTAGAAAAAGGTGTAAAATTAATAGATAATGAATAGTCTTCAGCAAATGATGCTGGAATAAATGAACATTCATATGCAAAAACAAAAGAACTTTGTCCTAAACCTTGTATCTTCTATAAAAATTAGTTCAAAATAGATCAAAATCTTCATAATCTGGGGTTAGGCAGACTTCTTAGACATGCCACAGAAAGCAAAAAAATGATAAATTTAACTACATCAAAATTTGAAAATTCTGTTCTGCAAATGACAGTGTTAAGAGAACGCAAAGACAAGCCACAGACTGGGAAAATATTTTGTAAATTACATTATCTGATAAAGGACTTATAAAGAGAATATGTAAAGAATTTTGAAACCTCAACAATAAAAGAAATAAACAGACTGATTTAAAAATGGGCAAAAGACAGACATTTCACCAAAGAGGATGTATGCAAAGCAAATAGGCTCGTGAAAATACATTCAACATCATTAGCCACAGGAGGAGTGAAAGTTAACAGTGAGATACCACTACACATCTATTAGAATGGCTAAATTTTAATTCTAACAAACCCAAGTGCTGACAAGAATATGAAACAATTGAAACTCTCATACATTGACAGAAGGAAATGTAAAATGGTACAACCACACATGAAAACAGTTTTTGCACTTACTTTTAAAGATAAACGTATTCTTAAACATGGCTCAGCTGTTCATTTTTGAACATTTATCTCAGAGAAATGAAAAAATTATGTTTACACAAAAACCTGTAAATGAAGTTTATAACAATTCTATTCATAAGTGGGGAATAAACGGAAATAGGCCAAATGTCCCTCAATGAGTGAATGGATAAAATATGGTACATCTATCCATACAATGAAACCCTAGTCATTATATTCCATTGGCTTCCTAACCAAATGATGAGAATGAAAATACCTGATGAAGACTGACTCCCTACCATATATCAAGGCACTTCCCCAAGCACTGTCCATTCAACCTTGCAAGGTCAGTTACTATCTCCACTCAGATTAAGAACTTGAGGCATAGAAAAGTCAAGTAACTTCTTCAAGATCAAACTGCTAGTAAGGGGCAGAGCAGGTACTTAAACACCAGCCAATTGGCTCTATACTTCTCTCAGTACTGCCTCTTACTAAGCCCTTAAGAACCCAGACTTCAACACACATCTCAGCAACTACCCCTAACACAGTGTTGGGCATGCAATAACTTGCAATAGACATTTTACAATCTAAATGTTTGGTGTGTTACCTGGGCCACCTTTGCAAATTCAGAGATCGTCCTAGAGGTAAGATGCTAAAGTCTGCATTCTTCTGAAGAGTTCTCCTATAGTTTCTTTAATGTTTTTATTTCATTCTACCATGAAAATTTCCTTTACAAAACAAACTACTCATGTGTAACAAAGACAAAATGTACTTAGTCATATGTTAAGATTTTTGTATAAACATTGCCCAAAATGGATACCAAAACAATACTAATAAAGTAAAAATCCTCTTGAGAGCATTTATTTTATATTCTGTTGAAAGGCCTTTACTAAAAACTACCCCCCACACAAAGAGGAACCTTCAAAGATTTCTTGTCACTGAGGAAATAAAGTATACATGCCCTCTGAGAATTTTTATCATTCTTAAGATCTCTGTCCTAACAGTTTATTTTGGAAAACTTTAATATTTGACACAATTCTGGATTTAAAGGTGTGGTTTAAAGGTAAAGAACTTATTACAGTCAGCTGCCTGTGGCTGTCTCTCTAATGAAGTGTGTTCTTGCTGAACACAGCTCATCGGAAAAGCAACAACAAAAAAAGAGAATTGCAAAAGATGAGTCTACTCCTTGATATTTTTCTTCTACAACATTCTACTAAAGAAAGATTAATCCTAAATAAATTAATAAATAAACAAAAAACAAGAAAGATTTTTAATAAAATTTCACTACACCTGGCCATCACCAGACTTCCAGTTAGGACTCAGTGGTTTTCTATAGCTGGCCTGCAGAGCAGGGGTGCCAGTCTGCCAGGAATATTGTGCCAGTCCACAGAAGACTTAACCACCCTGAAGACAATCGGCATGTCTTCTGTCTATTTACATGTGATATCACTACAATGAAAAGGTAAATTATCACTGAACTATTAACCACCTTATATGGGAAGGGTCAGATACAGATATATATATATATATATATATATATATATATATATATATATATATATATATATATATATATATATTTAGGGAAAGAGAGAAAGGGCAGGTGAGGGACAGACAAGGACAGACAGTAAGGGAGATGTAGCACCTTAATTGTTCATTGATTGCTTTCTCATTTGTGCCTTGAAGGGGGGCTCCCGCAGAGCCAGTGGCCTTGGGCTCAAATCAGCGACCTTGGGCTCAAGCCAGCAACCTTGGGATCAAGACAGCAACCTTTGGGCTCAAGCCAGCAACCATGGGGTCATGTCTATGACCCCACACTCAAGCCAGAGACCCTGCACTCAAGCTGGTTGAGTATGCACACAAGGCAACCTTGGGGTTTTGAACCTGGGTCCTCCGCGTCCCAGACCAATGCTCTAACCACTGAGCCACTGCCTGGTCAGGCTGAACTAAAATTTTTTAGTTTAATTCAAATCTTTTCTGACATGATTAGCTAAAAACATTAGCAAAATAGATAACAAAACCATCCAGCTAATAAAATTAATTTCAAATAATGAATTTGGAGAATTAATTTAGTGACCATAAAACAGAAGTAAAAACGTTATCTTAACAAGTGCAAAACTCAACAACAATATGCTAATCAAATTTACCACTTGTCTCTTAAAGAGATTCTTTAGGAAACACCAACATCAAGGCCAGCCCACCACTGTTACCCAGTCACCACTGGCAAGAGACTATAAACACGACAATGCGACCACTAGGTGACACCCTCACACCGTTTCTTTCCTTGGCAAATCATTTCCTCCTTTGCTCTGGCTTTCCCAAAATATCAAGTGCAAAACTCAAAGTTGTGGCTCACTATAGTAATGAAAACAATAAAAAACAAATTCAGAAAACTTATTTTTAATAAAAAATACTTCCTGTAACTTCCTAAATATAACACTTGGTTATATAATCACTGAAGAATATCTTACCAAACTGTAATAATAACTAATATTGTTTCCCACTCTCTTTGGCAATGTTATTATTCCAGTATTATAATATGTATAGGATGGAGATGAATTTATTTTCATTCTTTTCTGTCATAAATATCTCCCAGATGCACATAACAGGAATCCTTTCTGCCCCTTCCCATATAAGGTGGTTGACATATAAGGCTAATAAACAGTAGCCTCTAATACTTTTCAAATCCCAGCCGATAATAGTAAATGTCTAATAACCCTATAGATAAGGTAGAATGCATATAAATTCTCATCCATTTATAAAAACAGGATTAAAGCTTTTAAAATTTTTTATATGTATATAACAGGTCTAGAGTATGACCACTCACAATCAGGAGACGTCCCAAGATGTGAGTAGCATCATTAGATTCAAAGGAGAAGTCTGAGTAATGGGCATTTTGTTTACTTGTAATTTTTAAATTTCTTTTGTCTGTCATTGGCAGGGGCAGTGGCATAGGGCAGGCAGTTCTGCCTATTCATTTGCAAAATATTCCCTCCATTTCAGATGACTACCAATAGGCTGGGTCCCCAGTAAAATTTAAAAGTATGTGCAGTTTCTGCTTGGCAACCTCAATCTCCTTTGCCTCCCCACTGTGTTTCCTTCCCTGCTTCTCAGACCCTTGCTCAATAACACTTCCTGCTCTTGACACTCAATGCCCTTTCTCCTCTGTAAACCACCCAAGGCAAGGTTCTATAATCAGCCATTTCCAGTTAAAGTAAATACGTGCCCGTCACTCAGAAGAGTTGGTCCATCCCTCCCGCAGGTCCCCTGGTACTTTGCTACCTGCCTCTAAGGTAGCCTTACTACCTTCCATTGCAACTGTCTACATGAGGGTCTCCTCCATAGTATCTGTAAATACTAAGTCCTCAAGAAATGCTTTCTAAATGACTGTATCCCCTTGACTGGCCCTATTCATATTTTAAGCCTCTTCTGTAATTGTAGTAAGAAAGGCATTCACCCCATTTAATGCAGGAGTTCTTAATTTTAGAGTTCATGAACAAGCTTTTATGTGCATGGATTTGAGCATATTTTTTTAAATGAGAGAGGTTCATAGTTTTCATTAGATTCTTAATGGGCCTCTAACCCCAAAAATGTAAAACTAAAGCATGCTAAAAACATTCATGTATGAGGAATCAAAAAAGAAGTATATTATTGGCCAAAGGGGCTTTTCAAGCAACCGCAGAACCATGCCTACAGTAGGCAGCTACCCACTCTGCTTACAGGTGGCATCTCCTAGATGCAGAGTAGACAGACCGGTCCCTAGAAGAAAACCAGGCCAGTTTGTTCCAAGGTTGTTGCAACATATGTATTCACAAAGTAAGTACTTTAAAGAAACTACAACTACAGGCCGAAAATAATGATAATATATATGTAGCAAACCCTTAAAGAGAAAGATAAGCCTCCTTAAGTCAAATTACTATATTTATAATAATAATAAAAAGATTAGTTAACTGAATGTCTCCCCAAAAATGGTGTCAATCACCAAAGTTCTCCAAGAGAAAATACTGGAAGTAAATAGAGAATCATTGGGGTGCATTATTATTTTATTTCCACCTTTCATTTTCTATTACGAGTTTTCTTAAGTCATTCATCTCTCAGATTGAAAATCTACTTTTCCACTCTCCCTTTAACCAACATCTAAATTATCAACTAAAACTAGCCTCATAGGTAGGAGACCAGCATCTATGTACAGGGGGTCCTCGGGTTACGGTACAGTTCCGATCCCATGACAGTGATGCCATCTGAATTTTGGCATAAGTCGAAACACAGCCTTGCCTAAGTCAGTTACCTATCCTAACACAGTTGTGAAATCATAATCTAGAACATAAAAACACAACTAAGCCACAGAAAAAAGAAAAGGACATAAACATACTGTACTGTACACTGTACTGTAGTAACAGAAAAAATTAGTATAAAGAAATACCTTTATTCCTGTGGCTGGCTTGCACACTGGAAGGGGTATTGCAAGGTGGGAGAGAGTTACCTATTGGCAGGAGGAAGCTGGAGAGGCAGGAGAACCTGCAGAAGGTGCTGGAGATACTGGGTCAGCTGAATCAGAATTGCCTAAGGAACATGCAGAAAATGCTGGAGATGATTCTACCTGTACTACAGGTGTTTCATCTCGAGAAGCAGCTGCTGTAGAGGGTACAGGATCTGTTGCAGGCCTCTCTACCTTCTTAAAGAATTGTTCCAAGCTAGTCTGGAAGGTTGATGAGTTCTCTTCCAAAATCTGCCTATAGCATTGCAATGCATCCATAACAACTCTGTAGACCGTACTGAGTTCGTCATCGCTGGGGTCCTCTGCCTGAAATTTTGCCAACCCATCCTCTACCATAGAAAAACCTTCTGCCAAACCCTTGGTAGTAAATCTCTTGGATTCTGGTGTTTCTATCTCTTCCTCTTTAATCAGCTGCTTCTCCAGCTGAATGCGGCCCTCAGCAGACAGCTTCTCTCCATGTGATGCCAGCGGCTCTGTGCCATCCATCGTGATGGCTTTCCTCTTCTACGAAGCACTACCATCTGAAGACTCTGACTTTTGTTTAGGAGCCATGATAAGGGCCAAAAAGTCACCAAATAAGCAACACAAATGGAACACTTGCTCTTTTAACAGTCCAAAGTGGCATCGGTAAGCGTACTGGGGGACGCCAACTTCCTCACTCAGAGTCGCGTTACTGTATATTTTCGCACCATGTGCAACCAAACTTATAGTCCGTAAGTATGATGTTAATGGCATAAACCAAAACACATCTCCATTTTTTAAAGGTTTTATGGGAGTGTTGTAAACTTGAAGCATTGTTTGTTGACACTTGTAATCCAAGGACACCCTGTATTATACTTTCAGGGTTCGGTTCAGATGGTTTGTAGTGGAATTTTTCTGATGAATTAGAAAATCCTGCCTGGGCCCAGTCTAAGAGATTCTTAAGGAAGTTATGGTGTGCAAAGGGCAAAATGTAATGTTAGCCGCAATTTGAATAGACCCATGAAAAAAGCCTTCTTCCCACCAGAACAGGGCACAAAGCCACCCTATTTTTTTTTTTTTTTTTTTTTGTATTTTTCTGAAGTGATAAGCGAGGAGGCAGAGACAGACTCCTGCATGCACCCAACCTGGATCCACCCAGCAAACCCACTAGGGGGCGATGCTCTGCCCATCTGGGGTAGTTGCTCTGCTGTAATTAGAGCCATTCTAGCGCCTGAGGTGGAGGCCATGAAGCCATTCTCAGTGCCTGAGCCAAATTTGCTCCAATAGACCCTTGGCTGTGGGAGGGGAAGAGAGAGATAGAGGAAGGAGAGGAGGAAAGGTGGAGAAGCAGATGGGTGCTTCTCCTGTGTGCCCTGGCCAGGAATTAAACCTGGGACTTCCACATGCTGGGCTGATGCTCTACCACTGAGCCAGCTGGCCAAGGCAAAGGCCATCCTATTTTCTACCATGCCCAAATCCAAGCTTCAGGGAAACTCACCACGGCATGGGGACAAAAGGGCATGCACATCGGCATGGAAGGAAAAGGGGCCATATTGCCAGACTACATATAAAACCTACTGCCCCCAACCCCAGGCCACATCTAGCCAGAACATAGCCCACAAATCTACCTGCCTCTGGGTGAGAAAGAGGGGAAAAAAGAAAAGAGAAAAGAAGAGAAAGAGAAAAAAAGAAAAAGGGAGGAAGGAAAGAAGGGAAGGAGGGAGGGAGGGAGGGAGGGAGGGAGGGAGAGAGAGAGAGTGAGAGAGAGAAAAGAGTAAAGAGGAGGGACTATTCTTTCCTTTTCAAAGAAGTCACTCCCCCACAACTCCAGCCAGTGGAAAAAAGAAAGAGAAAACAGCATACATTCATAGCTGAAAGCTTCACCCCTAGAAAAATGTGGCTCAGTCAAGGTTTCAAAGCAGAGTAGCATTCCTCCTTTTTGGGAACCTTGCCCTAGGTTGTAAGATGGAGCAGGGATGTGGCCTTGAATTTAGCCTTGAGGACAAATCTATCCAGCATGATGTCAATGTTGGCTGGGAAAGTTCCACTCCAGCCAAAGACTTAGTCTCCAGATTTATTCTTCATTTCACTACTAGAATATCAATTACTTGCCAAATAATGTGGGGTGGGGGGAGTTTACCTTATGCTGTCAAAATGTAAAATTTTGCAGAATGCTTATGAAAAGAGAGTGGCTGAGGCCAGGCAGGCTCACATTGAATTTGGGCAGACAGTAGAAGAACTGCAGAGCCATAAATCATTGGGCCATCCCCGTTTACTGCAGGCTTGCAGAGACAAGTGATCAAGTAAACAAAGGAAAACCGCTTTTCACAGTGGAGAGAAGGGGATCACAAAAACTGCCCCTCACAGAAGCAGCTGAGGGAATCAGGGAACTGCACCTCATGATGGCAGGAGAGCAATCTGGCAGAATCACCACCAAGGGAAAGCACCCATAGCTTTACATAGAGACACACACATGGCTTTCTGCCACGTGCTCATGCACTAATCTTACAAAGTACTTGCAACTGGGAAACCAGGAAGCAAGCCCTAATAAACAGTTGTTTTCCCACATTCCACCCCTTTAGGGTTGCTCACCTCACAATCTACATGACAGGTATCTTCTGTGATGGTCCCTGAATGAGGAGTGAGGTACATTATATAAACAGAAACAGTACTGACTACAGTAACAGAATTACAAAAGACAAGCAATATGACAATAAAGTGGTACACCAAGCTGCTACTAAAGACACCCACCATTCTTAGAGGGGAACCCCACTTGGTGTTCCACCTCCTGGGTTTCCTCCATCAGGGCATGCAACGCCTGGCTTACAATGTCCAGTAAGTTGTAGGAGAAAAAAGAGACTTGTCAGCAGTACCAAGAGAGGCAAATCTTTCCCTTCTGGTAGAATTCAGGCCAGAGTTTTGTCAGCAGACAGCACAGTAGCAGGTACCACAGGCTGCCTCAGGTAGGCGTACCAAATCTTACTGGCCTGTACACCAGGAGCTGCTGGATCCATGTGCATCAAATGGGAGAACTCAGAATAGGCCATAGGGAGATTACCAAGGTGCCCTTCACAATGCTGTCTCCCTGAGCACTCAAGGGATAATACACTTCTACCTTAGGCGGCCAGGTGCTTGTTGCCCAGGGAGTTAACTGGAGGCCCACCTCTAGCCCCCTGCCTCACAGTGCCAATAAGGCCACCCATCGTAGGTGAGAGGTCTACAGTTCAGAACCATGTCCATTTAAGTTGTTGGCATTTAACCCTTTGAGTAGTGAGTTATTTTCATGCTTGCTGGCCCCGAGAGTGAGTTATTTTCAAAAAATAAAATTAGTTCCTGTTACTGTTTTAACTTAAAATCATGTTTGTTTGATAACCAATTTATGAAAACAAGAACATACATTTGACTTTTTTTTATGTTGCCTTACACATTTTTAAAACAAATCGATCATACTCTGGATGGTCAGGAGACACAAGGACATACATGAACGTTCATACTACTCAAAGGGTTGAGGCGGGCTGTTGGGCAGGCAGGAGCACATTGCCCTGCCATCCAAGCCCGGCTTGAGTAAAATGTTCTTGGTGCATCTCTACAACTGGATGGGAGCAGCTGCCCAGGGCAGGAGGGCCTCCACTGGTGTTGGGCCCCACTACCCGTGTCAACGTCTCTCATTCAAAATCTGAAGTACCGTCCACAAGCGATGTGTCCATCCAGTAAGGGAGCTGGTGCCCCCCTACTGCTGCAGTCCCTTCTTTAAGAGTCCACTATACTGCTCAGAGATACCAACAGCCTGTGGGTGGTAAGGAACATGATACTTCCAGTCCACCCCCAGGTCTTGAGCCCATTGCTTCACCATAAAACCAGTGAAATGGATACCGTTGTCACTTTCAAGAATCAGTGGCCAACTGTATGCAGCACACAGGTGGTCTAGAGCCTGTATGACTGCCCTCTGGTCTGGGTTACGCACGAGGCTAGAAGCAAGCAGACTGGTAGCAGTATCTACACAGGTGACCACATACTAACTAATACCCATCTGACTTTGGTAAGAGTCCAATGACTGATGTCTACCTGCTACCATATCAATGAAACATGACCTCTCTGGATCTGCCCAGGTGATGCCAGTTGTCTCCAAGGGTGCTCCTTGGAACATACTCCACACTGATCTCAAGCTTCAAGTACCTCTGTATAGGACATAGGCAGGTATTATGCCTTAATCATAGCCCACAGTTTTCTGTCCCTCATGGAGCAGGTGCCAGTGGAGCCACTGTGCCATGTCACCTGTAGGCTCAGTCTCCAATCATTGCACCCTTGCCAACATATCTACCTCATCATTCCCAGAATGGGCTTAAGGGGCATGCCCCGTGACATGATATACTGTCACCTGCTTCTGGTGTCCTATTTCCCATAAGTCCAGCCACATGGCCTGACCCCATAGTGGATGGTGCATTACTATCCACTGGTTAATGTGCCAAGTAGCAATCCAAAGGGTCAGTCCACGATAAACAGCCTAGCTGTTGCTGAAAATCACCAGAAGTGAAGGTTTATTATGGGCAACTAGCCATAGAACTTTTAATTCCACCCATTGGCTGCTTTGGCCTGTACCAGTGTCCATCCCAATAGTCTCAGTGGTCAGATGGAAGGGTATAGCTGTCCACTTGGCAGGCTGGCCCCTATTAGAACCATCAGTATACCAGGCATCCTTGGAAATGGGTGTCTACCCTCCTGGTAGGGTCTGACTTCAGGTTCTGCCTCCTGAGCCTCAGCTGTAACCGACTCTAGGGCTGCACAGGTGACTGGAATCAAGACTTCTTGCAGCTCTGCCCTCAGCAGGCTGGTGCTAAGAGCACAGTGTTGTTGCAAGTATGCATCCTACTTGGCCAGGGTAGATATTTGGGTTATACTGCCACATGGTTTTGTTGCCCAATCTCTCAGCCATCCTGCATGGGGTATGTTGTCTTGATCATAACTGGAGTTGTGGTTGTAATGCTCTCAGTGGCTGGGAGGGCAGCATACACAGCTGCCAACTGTTTCTACACTAATGAATAACAAACTTCAGCAGCTTTCCACAACTGGGTCCAAAACTCAGTAGGTTGCTGTAAGTGTTCTGTTCGTTGCCACAAGCCCCATCCAAACCCCTCAGAGGTTACATGGACATCAAGCTCACAGGCCTGGCAGGATCAAACACATTCAAAGCCTGTGCCATGTTGACAGCTCTCTTAGCTGCTCCAAAAGCACTTTGTGCCTCCTCAGTCCAATCCCAGCAAATCCCTTTCCAAATAAGGCTATATAAGGGGCGTGTAACTGAACTAAACGGGGTATCAATGCTCGCCAACACCCAAATAGACCCAGGAATTCCTGTAACTGTTTTTACTATAGTGGGCACAGGGAATGCCTGGGTCTTACCTATAACTGCGTCAGGGATAACTTTCATCTTACCTGACCAATTAACCCCCAAGAACTTAAAAGATTATCCAGGTCCTCATAATTTGTCCTCATTGACCACCCAGTTACACGCTTTCAGATGTAACAGCAGGATAGGGACTGGAAGACAGTCACTGGTTAGCATAATATTATCAATGCAATGGTACACACGAACTGCCTCTGGCTGTTTCCATTTAGTCAGAACACCATCCACCAGCCCATGACACAGATCACACTATGCAAACAGCCCTGTGGTAATAATGCAAAGGTCCACTGCCACCCTTCCGAAGTGAAGGCAAATTGGTCTTGACTCTCTGCAGCTATATCAAAAGAGAAAAAAGCATTAGCCAGGTTTGCCACAAAGTGGTATGTCCCCAACTCATGGCTTAGTTGATCCATCAGGTTAGCTATCGAGGGAACAGCAGCATGCAAAGCGAGAACAACTTTATTAAATTCTCTGTAATATGCTGTACTGTCATTCTCCAGGTTCTGTCTGGCTTGTGCACAGGCCACAGTGGGGAGCTGTAAGGGCTGTGCTTCGGCCAAATGATCCCTACCTTTTCTAGTTTGAGTATTGTCCCAGTGATTTCTTCATAGCCACCTGGCAGGCGGTACTGCTTCGTGCTAGTCACACACCAGGGAACGGGTAATTGCAAGGGAACATGTGCTCTGTGTCCCTGCAACACTGCCTTCACACCCAGATCTGTAGGCAGACTCCCCAGCAGTAATTTCCAACCACAGTTCTTGTAAGACATCTACCCCCCAATTATATTCAGGAATAGGAGATACATATACCTTGTATGGTTTAGGAGGCAGTCTTCCTATCCCCAATGAAATTGTTATTGGCTGCACTAGAACAGTTTGGCCCCCATAACCATCAATGGCTACTGGGGACCCAGAGAACTGCTCTGGGTTCATATAGAGGAGGAAACATTCTGCACCTGTATTCACCAAGGCCAAGACCCATTGTACCTTATAAGGGGACCAGTGGATTGCCAATTCCACATGGGACCTCCAGTCCCCACCCATCCCTGTTAAACGCGTCCCTCTGCCTTCCCCATATTCAAACTGGAACAACAGGTCTTGGGGATCCTCCTCTCCCTCAGCTGTCTCCGTCATACAATCTTGCAACCATGCCACCTGAATACCAACTGTTTTATTGGTAGCTACTGGGGCCATTCATTACAATGGCTGGAACCGATGTTCTGGTTTAAGATGCTGCCAAAAGCTCCAAAAGAACACTATTCGATTTGCCATTTAATTTCTCCCTATCTGTCCCAGCCACAATCAAATTACACACACCTGTGTTCGGGTAACCTTTACAGGCTTATTTCTTTTGTTAGTCCATGGGGGAGGGAGCAGCATGGGCAGCAGCCTGCATAGCCTTATGGTTTCGTGTTGCCTCCAGCTCCCCAAATCGGCCACCATCTGTGTAACCACATTGATGGGCTGCCCCACATAGAAACTCAAGATAGCCACTAGTGACCCAAAAGGGGCTGATGGGACACAACAGAGAATAAGGTCCCTCATCCCTGCTATAAACACTTCCTCATCTGGCCCATGGGACCTCAGGTTGAAAGCAGCATTCCTCATACCCAGTTCCCAGAGGGCCTGCTGCAGCTCAGTACATGACTGTCACTGACTCACTGCCCCTGGGCAAGTCTCCAGCATTCTGCCAGACTGTACAAAGGGCAGCCATCACCCATTCTAATAGGGTATGGTTTTCTGGATTGTCATGGCAGTTCTGAAGATGCTGCCTCAAGGAGAAGTGAGTGGTAATGGCGGCTCATTTCTCCATCTCTGTTCCAGAGAGCATGATGCCATTCATCCCTATGTCCACAACCACAGCAACAAAGCTGCCAAGGACTTGGTGGGTTTCTGCCTGAATTTTTCCCCCAACTCCATCAACTCTGGGTGTAGGGCCAGGCCACAGAGTGTTCAACTGCTTGTTGAGGGAGTTGTGCCTTCCCCTGAGGCACTCTTGGCTTATGGTTTTTTCCTTCTGGGTGACCACTGGACAGGTTCTGAGTCTGTGGATGTCCTTTTCAGCCTGAACCTCCTCCTCAGAAGAGGAGGGATTGGCAATGCCTGATACCCCCATCTCAGAGTCATCTACCAGCACAAATGCTGCTCCTTCAGCAAAAGCTTTAGCTCTTGCAGCTGCTGCTCTCAGCCTGAAACTGAAGCTCGAGCTCTTTTTGTTTCTCTTACTGTTTCTCTAACAGCTGTTGCTGCTGGCATTCAGCTTCTAGGGCAAACTGGAGTTTTCAAAACCCATATTTCCTTCTCCAGTGACTGTTCCAGTTCCAGGCACCACTGGTGTTCAGCCTGCGTTTTACCCTAGAGCTCTCGAAAGCAGTCAGACAGTCAGCCTCCTTTTCTAGCACTCATTCCAATTCAAGCTGTTCTTGGTTCTCAGCCTATAGCCTGAACTGCACTTCTTAGATTCTCAACTCTTTCTCCAGTGACCATTCCAGCTCATGCTGCTGTCACTCAGTCTGCAGCTTATCCCAGAGCTTTTGACCTCACACAGCCTCTCGCACAGACAGAGCTTTCAGTTTCTTCTCACAAGGCTATAACATATATCCAGCCCATGGCTCCCAACAGGATAGCCAGAGGGGACCATATACTCAAGAACAATGGCCATTTCTCTATCCCACCCTTTAAGGGTGTTGGCAGTTTATACCGATCTGATCCAAATCCTGCCCACTACTCCAGATGTAATGCCAGCTGTTGAGGCCAGGCAGTTTCATACTGAATTCAGGCAGTAGGTAGAGGAACAGTGGAGCCAAAAAGCATCAGGTCATTACCCATTTACTGGAGGCTCTCAGTGACAAGAGAGCAAATAAACAAAGGAAAACCACTTTTCAGAGTGGAGGGTAAGGGATCACAAAAACCACCCCTTACAGAGGCAGCTGAGGGAATCAGAGAACCACACCTCACAGTGGCAGGAGAGCAATCTGGGAGAATTACCCTGAGGGAAAGCACCCATAGCATTTCATGGAGACACACACATGGCTTTCTGCCATATGCTCACACACTAATCATGCAAAGTGCTTGCGGCTGGGAAACCAGTGAGCAAGCCTAACACAGCTGTTTTCCCTACTGCTCACTAGTAGGTTCTGTTTAAATTATGATGATTTTCTACAAAGCCTAATAAAAATATAAATAAAAAATGCTGATAGGATGTCCTGGTCAGTTGCTTCAGCAGTAGAGCGTCAACCCAGCATGTGGAAGTCCCAGGTTCGATTCCTGGCCAGGGAACATAGGAGAAGCGTCCATCTGCTTCTCCACCCCTCCCCCTCTTGCCTCCTCCTGCAGCCATGGCTCCCGGCCCTGAGGATGGCTCCATCAAGCCTCTGCCTTAGGCACTAAAAATAGCTCAGTTGCAAGCATGGCCCTATCAGACGTCTTCAAACTTTTCATAAAAACGGCCCACTTTTGCAGTGCTGGTCAACCTGGTCCATACCTCCCACTAGTAGGCGGTTCAGCTTTCATGGTGGGCCAATCGCGGTGCCGTTTGGTTGCTCCACTACTGCCCATCATAAAAGCTGGACCGTCTACTAGCGGGAGGTACGAACCAGGTTGACCAGCACTGCAAAAGTGGGCCGTTTTTATAAAAAGTTTGAAGACGTCTGCATCAGAGCATCGGTCTCAGACAGGGGTTGCTGAGTGGATCCCAGTCGGGGCACATGTGGGCGTCTGTCTCTGTATCTCTCCTACTCTCACATTAAAAAAAAAAAAAAAAAGGAATGCTGATAGGAAATGATATTTCACACGGAACTTTATAAGTCTATAAGTTTAATGGTGGGGGAACCACCTGCCAATA
This sequence comes from Rhynchonycteris naso, assembly GCA_037038555.1. Taxonomy (NCBI): domain Eukaryota; kingdom Metazoa; phylum Chordata; class Mammalia; order Chiroptera; family Emballonuridae; genus Rhynchonycteris; species Rhynchonycteris naso. Next base: position 78,672,911 of record CM072999.1, on the reverse strand, counting down.
AGCAGCATAAGGTAGGAGGAAAGAGTCTTTGAAAAGAAATGAAACTCATTCTAACACCAGCTGTGCTACCAACTCACCGTATGGCCTGCAGCAGCGACCTCACATTAATCCCTAATTACCCATGTTGAGGGTTACTTAAACACCAGACAAAACAGATTAGGTAGGGAAAGCTTCGCAACCACAAACCATTATTCATCTGTATTGTAATTATGTCCCTACAAATGGTGGTTATTAGGCCACATCCTAAATCTACCTAAGTATTAAAAACTATTTTACGAATTTTAAAGGAATGTTATAAAGTTTTGAATTAGACTCTGGCTAGAAGAAAATACAGAGCTCCTTAGGAAAAATAATCATGCATCATCTCAACTCCACAACCTAAATAAAGGGTGTAACCCTATCCCGTAACACAGCAGAGCCTGTTGCCCCATAAAGGAAGCACTAAGCCCTCAGCTAATGACTAGTTACAACCAATTAAAGTAAGAATACTTATAATTTAGTGCACAAAAATGTACACTGTAATATAATTAGTACCTATGAATTAAAGCAGGATGGATTATGCTAATTTGTGGAATGCTGTTGGATAGCAGACTGGGTTTAAAATGAAGAAGGAAGGAAGGAAGGAAGGGAGGGAGGGAGGGAGAGAGAAAGGAAGAGAGAGAGAGAGAGAGAGAGAGAGAGAGAAAGACTCTTGTGTTTGCACAGCAGCTAAGCAGCCTAATGTTCCTCTATTCGATCTAAAGGGAAAGACAGCGCTCAGCGCCGTCTCCATCCCATCAGCCTATGCTATGCCTACTTGGCCCTGCAGAACTATGCAACACGGGTACAGCTGAAAGGGCCCAGCTCTGTGCCCTCCCTCATTTCCCAGATTCATTTATATGCTAATTAGAGCTGTGCTGCCAGAAGGGAGAGCATCAGCCAAAAGTAAAGTCCTCACAATAACAACACTGATATATACTGTAATACTGCCAAAGTGCTGACTTAGAACTTTCTTTAATCTCCCTTTAAAGCCATAAAGTACTATTTGTGTTATTACTAGCTGGGAATTTTTAAAAGCCTTGCTCTGACAGCAATTATTTAACACATGCACAAAACAATTGAGTTTCACACCACTTAATAAACCTTTGAGCTCTGTGACTTCCAATGTTCTCACTGGCTGGATTTTCTGGTCTAGTGGTTCCTGAACAGTCAAGTATACATACCACAAAAACAGCATGAAAATTATTTGAAACAACCTTTCTTTGTGCCTTTGCAGATTTTTAAACAAATGAGGCAAGCTCCATGATTGTGGGCTCATTAAGAGATCTGTCTGTCCACTTTACTCTCCATGCTCAACTGCTGCAATGATCTCTGTCAAGGAATTGAGCTGATTGGCCGCTGGACCAATTGCTACATCTCATCTTTCAAAATATCTGCCAGAGTAAGATGTAAATATTTTAACACTCATAGTATTTAAGGTAGATATTGCCACCTTTCTCAGGAAAAGGAATTCATTCAAATATTTGAATGCCAACTCTGCTAAGCCTTAAAAAATATGGCACATACAAAGAAGAAAATCAAAAGTACTGCCTTCTGATACCACATAATTGAGGAGCTATGATCAAATAATCATGATAGAGGCTCTCTATGCTTAAAGAAATCTCTTGAAAGTCAGGAGATAAGGGTGATGGGTAAGTCACTTAAGCCTCATGTCTTCCTGCCCTCACCTATAACAGCAGAGGTAGTGATGGCTATGATACCTATCTCCAAGGTTGTCATGAAGATCAAGTGAAACTGCAGGGAGAAGTACTTTGCAACCTATGATGTACTACAGAACTAAAGGAAATGATAATGCTCTACAAATGAGACCAAGTGATCTTTTCATTTTCATTCTGATTCAAAAATTTAATATGTAGCCATCTTGGCCACGGAGGCCAGGTAATCTCATTACACTTACTATGAGGGGTCAGTGGGAGTTCCCTGACCCACTGTAAGAACATAGAAGTCAGTCTAGAAGAAAACGTGGGCAGTAAAATCTGGGACATTTCTCTGAGTAATATTTTTTTGGATATATCTTCTTAGGCAAGGGAAACAAAAGAAAAAATAAACAAATGACACTACATTAACCTAAAAGCTCTTGCACGGCAAAGAAAATCATCAAAAAATGAAAAGGCAACCCATAAAATAGGAGAACATATTCGCCAATGATACATCTGATAGAGGGTTAATATCAAAAATTTATAAAGAACTCATGCAACTCAACACCAAATAAAAGGAAAAAGAAAAGAAAATCCAATTAAAAACTGGGCAAAGGACTTGAAAAGACACTTCTCTGAATAGGACATACAGATGACAATAGACATATGAAAAGATGCTCAACATCACTAATCATCAGAGAAATGGAAATTAAAACCACAATGAGATATCACCTTACACTTGTCAGAATGGCTCTCATCAATAAATCCACAAAAAAGTGTTAGCAAGAATATAGAGAAAAGGGAACACTTGGTGCACTGTTGGTGGGAATGCAGATTGGTGCAGCCACTGTGGAAAAACAGTATGGAGATTCTTCAAAAAATTAAAAATCGAACTGCCTTACAACTCAGTGATTCCACTTCTGGGTATTTATCTGAAGAAACTAGAAAGACTAATTTGAAAGAATATATGCACCCCTACATTCACTGCAGCATTATTTGTAATAGCCAAGCTATGGAAACAATCCAATTGCTTATCAATAGATAAATGGATAAAAAAGTTGTGGTACACATTTACTCAACCATAAAAAGACCAAAATCTTACCATTTGTGATGGCATGGATGAACCTAGAGAGTATTATGCTCAGTGAAATAAGTTAGTCAAAGAAAGACAAATACCATATGATTTTACTCGTATGCAGAATCTCAAGAGCAATATAAATGAACAAACAAAATAGAAACAGACTTATAGATACAGAAAACAGGTTGATGATTGCCAGAGAGGAGGGAGAATGGGCTAAAAGGTGAAGGAATTGAGAAGACAGATTAGTGGGTTACAAAATAGTCAAGGAAATGTAAAGTACAGCATAGGGAATATAGTAAATAATACTGTAATAACTATGTCTGGTGCCAGGTGGGTCCTGGAAATATCAGGCAGAACACTTTGTAAAGTATATGATTTTCTAACCACTATTCTGCACATCTGAAATTAATACAAAATAGTATTAAATGGAAATAGTAATTTTAAAATTTTTTAATAAAAAATGTAAAGAATATAGAAGTCAGAATATCAAAGTTTTAGGAATTATAAAAGTTGTCCAAATGGAATATATAGTTATAAATGAGTGGCAAAAACAAACAAACAAAAAATCCAGCAAGCATTATAAAACAAAGCCAACTTTTATTTTTATTCTTTTTAATTCAAGGAGAGGAGAGAAGGCAGAAAGACAGACTCTTGTATGTGCCCCAACTGGGATCCACCCAGCAAACCCACAAGGGGGTGATGTTCTGCCCACCAAGGGCATTGTTCCATTGCTCAGCAACCAAGCTCTTTTTAGCACCAGAGGCTGAAGGCATGGAGCCATGCTCAGCACCGGGGGCCAACTCGCTCCAATTGAGTCATGGCTATAGGAGGGAGAGAGAGAGAAACAAGATGGGGAAGGGTGGAAAAGCAGATGTGTGCTTCTTCTGTGTGCCCTGACCACGAATCGAACCCGGGACATCCACACACGAGGCTGACACTCTACCACTTCAACCAGCCAGGGCCATAAAACAAAACCAACTTTCAAAAGATCCAAATTATGTATATAAAATTTCAAAAACTATATGAAACTAAAAATTCTCAAGAACTATGACATCACTTTACAAAAGCAGCTTTAGTCAACTAATCTAATAATTTAAAATATACCTAATGAGATTTAGGTACTATAGAAAATCATAATAAAGAACATAATCTCTCCTTAGGCCCACTTATTCCCCCATAAATTTGTAATAGACACCTTGTCAGTGGGGTCTCCATGTCCCCAGTATATACAACCACAGAATCACTGAGTGTTAGCTCTGTCTTGCTGTTGTGTAGGTTGTGCTTCTCTAATGTCTATATATGTCAACATTACACCAGTTTTCTTAGACGGCATATGACAGCCATGCTCTACTCACTGTCCTGACAAGGTTATATCTGCCTAACTGGGGCTAGTCCTTGACCTCTAACTACATCAGAATCCATTCCCGGTCACTGGCTTTGATGTCCTCTGCCAGCTTGCCTTCCACGGCTGCCAATCCCATCGTATCCTATAGTATCCCAAGCCCATTTGTTATTCCCTACTTATCTCATTCCAAGCCTTCTCTCTGAATAACTCAAGTTTTACTGGTAAAGTTTTCTCTCCTATTTTCCAAAGTATTAAATACCAACTTATAGGCTTTATCCTTTAAAATCTCTAAATTGTTGTTTATGATTTCCCACTAGTTATATATTTGTTTTGTTTCCGATTTAATTTTAAATTCTTAGACACAAATTTATTATGTTACTATCTTTCATAGTCAAATTTAATATTAGCATGTGACTTTCATACCCCAAATTATGACAGTAGGTAAAAACATCACTCTGTGTGTAGACTTTCTACACTATGAAAAGCCCTATATTTTTAACAGGTGTTTCAAATATTCCCCACCCCAGTTTCACTGAGATATAACTGACACAAAACATCAAGATAAAAGTGTACAAAGTATTAATTTGACATATTTATATGTTGCGAAATGATTAGCACCATAACATAGGTACTAACTCCATCCCATCACATAGTTAACTATTTCTTTTTTGTGGGAGAACATTCAACATTCAAGTATACAATACCATATCAGTTAACAGGTATTTGAACTTCTAATGCATTATTAAAAGTTCACTGATGGCAATATATTGCTTGAGTAGCCACTCAGAAATTACCTGAAGGATAATCTTAGACCCTTGATGTTGATCATGTATGTTTGCAAAAAATGTAGAGAAAAAGTAAATAAAAATAACAACAGTAGGTTTGCTAATTCTCAGTTCTTAACATTAAATGTTAAAAGAAGACTCCCTCAAAAAAAAGAAATTACATTCTTCTATGTTTTTACATGTAACTGTTTATCTAAACCTTAGAGCCAAAGATATGTACCTAAGAAGGGATTAGCTACAAACTTCAAAGCTAGTAACGGACACTTTGGCAAGAACATAATTACATGTGATTTCCTTGACATCATTTACTCAAAATATATTCTAGAGATGATGCAGGGCTTAGACATAAAAGGACATAAATAATTTTAATGAATTATTTCAAGAAACACAAAGCATGTTGTAACAACCAATATATATTTCTCAGAAATGACTCTATGTGATAATAAGCTAGAAAAAAGTACCTCACAAAAATTTTTAATACTAGTAGAAGTAGAATAAACATTTTGAAATAGTTAAATCTTTACTATATATAACAAAGAGCATGTTCTAAATATATAAAGACAGATGTATATAAAATAGAAAAGAACAACTTAAAAATGAACAAAGATATAGGCAATTCACCAAAGAAGAAATGCAAACTGCCTTTAAACATTTGGAAACATGTCCAAAATATCCAAATTTGGATACTAACCAAAAAATACAAATTAAAGCAACAATACCATTTAACACTATCAGATTGGCAATTTTTTAAATGATAGCACTATTGGCACAGTTATAGCACTCTGGAACACTGTTAGTACAAGTATAAATTAAACATCATATTTGGAGGGTAGTTTGGCAACATAGAGTCAAACACTTCAAACAGATACTCTCATTCAGCAATTCCACCTGGGAATTTCTCTAAGAAAATAATTCAATAAATGTACAGACAAGGATGCTTACTGCATCACAATTTATAATAACAAAAATACTAAACGTAACTACAGGACTGACTCAATAGGCACACTCATATAGTAACTTACTATTTAAAATTATGAGATTGGTATATACTTTAACATAGGAATTTGGCCATAATGTACTGTTAAATGAAAGAGCAAGCTATAAAAACGTCTGTAGAATATGATCCCAGTTTTGTAAAAAGAAACAAAAAGCAGGATAGAAAGAGAAGAGAGAAGAGAGGAGGGGGGGGCGGGTGTCTGTGCTGCGGTGGGAGCTGTGAGCATGTGGGGAACACGTGAACAGAGATGTCAGGGAGGACATGTGGCCAAGGGTTATCTGTGCTTGTATTATAAGTCACCTTGCTAAGAGTGACTTATAATGTTATGGTTTGTTTGGTTTTTTCCTTTCTTTATCTTTTCTGGTTGTCTGAATTCTATAAAAAGCCATTTTCACTATGAAAATAAATTTAAGTTGTAACCAGGTTTGCATAATTAGTTTATAATTCAAGAAATCCCTCAATAAATTAAAGTTTTCTTAAATCTTTCAACTAATTTTCCATATCTTTAGAAGCATTTATTATTTCTAATTGGACACAGGAGAAGCCTTTGCCTCCAAAGCATGTTTCTAGTTATACCAGAAAAAAAAAAGAAAAGAAAAAAGAAAAAAAAAACCCTAAAACTTCTTTTATGTCTGCAGAAGCTCTTAAAAATGTTCTCAGTCCTGTCTTGTGGTGGCGCAGTGGATAAAACATCACCTGGAATGCTGAGAAGTTGCTGGTTTAAAACCCCAGGCTTGCCCGATCAAGGCACATATGGGAGTTGATGCTTCCTGCTCTTCCTCCTTTCTCTCTCTCTCTCTCTCTCTCTCTCTCTCTCTCTCTCTCTCTCTCTCTTTCTCTCTCCCCCCATCCCGCACTAAAATAAATAAATAAATAAATTTTAACACCTCCCCCCCAAATGTTCTCTTCTAATGGGAGTGACGGAGGCAGGACCTGAAACACCAGACTGTTGTCCCTGGTACATAGAGTACCTGATACTGGTTGACCAAAAGGGAAACAAACAAAAATAAATAAATTCGTAGCACTTCATTTATTAAATGAATTGGGATACATAACAATTACATTAGCAAGTATTATGCCCAAAAAATGATTATTGAGATATTCTAACTTCAGGAATTGAATACAAACTGAGTTGATCAAGCTCAACAGATAGAAAGATAAAGTAATAAACCCCTTTCTGCATTCTCCAAATCTGCCTTCTCTCATCTCTTCCCATTCAAGGAAGGAAAGGCTATACTAGCAGAATCATAAAATAAATTAAATGAAGTCCCACCATTTTATTATAGATAGATGATGCAAATTATTCTAAAAAGAAAAGTTTCCTGCTACTTAATATACCCAAGAGGTGAAATTGAGAGTGTTCTTTCTGTTTCCAAGATTACACATGTGGTTTCAATAAATCTTTTATCTCAATTTTCATTTCTTGGCCGTCACTTTTTTAGATCATATCTAACAACCCCAGTCAGACTCACTTTAAAAAGATGCTTAGACACTTTCCGTAGGACCTTCCTCACCATTGTTAGATTCTCCTAGAAATTTACTAATGCCTATCTCTTCTAAAACCCTAAACAATTAGAATTTTGGTGAAAATTTTTACTTTTTAAAATAATAAACATATTTATATAACACATAAACCACTTTGTTCTTCTCTAAAACTACTCTGTCCAATGCAGTCATCAATAGACACATATGGCTATTGAGTAACTAAAATGTAACTAGTCCAATCACACTGGGTTTCAAAACTTAATATGACTATACACATAATATTTCATTAATAATTGTATATTAGTTACATATTAAAACAATATTTGGAGTAAATTGAATTAAATATAATTTTACCTGTTTCTTTTTACCTTTTTGAAGTAACTGTTAGAAGACTTAAAGTTATATTTGTAGTTTACTTTGTATTTCTTTGGACAGTGCTGGTCTAGAATGTTAGTTCATCATGTCAGCATCCTTATTACCATTTCTCTAACTCTGCAGATAGTGGGTCTTCACCAGTGGCATTTTATAGGAGGTTTGATCCCTCCACCACATTCTGCAAAACGCAGAATGCTAATTACTCACTCCCCCCACCAAATAACTCTGTGTTTCCTGGAAGCTCCCATGCTACTTTAATCTGAGCACCCTGTGTTCTTCCCCTTGATGTTTTGTCCTCTGTGCCATAGACACTAGCAATAGGAAGAGGTTATAATCTGCTCCCACTGGTGGAAGACGTAACTTTCAGTATGGGGTTGAAACTCACTTCCTACAAGGCAGACACATAGAAGTAACCTAGCAATTCCCCAGCAAAACTTGTTAATTCCCTTAATCCCCCCTGTGCAGTAGCATGACATGTTAATCATTTGATATATGACTGGAAGTAGACTATTATATCAGTTAGGATTGCTTTCATCAAAGAAACCAGACAACCTGCTTGATATAACCAAGTCCTTCTTACTTAAGAAATAGATCAGAAGTGGGCAGATGGGTCAGCTGATGCTGTGGCTTCATCTGGCATCACGGCCTCCATTTATCCTCTCGGCCCTGTGGTCTCAAAATGCCACCCAAAGGTTCAGGTGATATTTCTATGCTCCAACCAAGAAAAGAAACGGTGAAGGGCAAAAGGCATATGTCTGCTGAGTCTTTTTATTTCTCTATCAGAACATATCTGCTTCTACCTCTGGTCACAATTGGTTCACGTGACCATTCTTAAATATGAAGGAATCTGGGAGAGCACTGTTTCCAGGGTTTCACCCGTGAGAAAGAAGGGTAAATGGATTGGGGATAGGCGATGGATAATGCCTGCCATAACCATATTTTTTAATAGCAAATGATTGTAATTCTTTTAAAGAAAGAAAAAAATATCTACAGAGATAAAGACTACAGAAAAATCCATCATAATCTATATCTTAATGTCAGATACAAAGTTGGGAGAATAGAAGTTTTGAGAATATAACACCTGTCACACAAATCATTTCATTTTACTGAATGTCCACTTGTTTGAATAATCCTCATATTATCTTGCAGCAGCATCTTTGTTGATAGTAAAAGTTTAACGAACACACTAATAAAAATTTTTCTAAAAGCACAGTTCAGATTCTATCTATCCACTGCTCAGAAAACTACTCAGACTGCCATATTAAATATGGCCCCACTCTACTTTTATAATTTTATTTTCCTCTGTTCCCTTCCTGTCAACCTGGATAAAAGTAGACCCTTTATCACAGAAAGAGTTTTGTTCTAAGTCATCTGCAAAACTCCAAACTCCTGTCAACAATCTGACCAAGTAACAAATTCAATATTCCACTCTAACATTTATGTGAAGCACTGTTGTTACTGCGAGCCGCTGTCTTTACCCTCCTTGCAGTCTCAATCACCACTACTAGAAGAGCTCTTTAATTTAAAATATATATAGCCTGACCTGTGGTGGTGCAGTGGATAAAGCGTCGACCTGGGAACACTGAGGTCGCCAGTTCAAAACCCTGCACTGGTCTGGTCAAGGCACTTATGGGAGTTGATGCTTCCAGCTCCTCCCCCATTTCTCTCTCTCTCTCTCTCTCTCTCTCTCTCTCTCTCTGTCTCCTCTCTAAAATAAATAAAAGAAAAAAAAAGAAATTTTAATTTAAAATATATATATACATATAAATAGCATCTAATACCTCACAAGTGTTAAGGTGCATGTGACGATCAGTTGAGGGTAGGAGAGCGGTGTTGGCTGTGGTCGCTGGGCCGGCAGTGAGGGGCACTCACTAGGCGACTTGCTCCCAAACAAGAGCCTGCAGAAAGCCTCGTTCAAATTCTTACAGCAACAAAATTCAAGTTTCTAAAATGCCATGTACCTTTGCGTCACTAGCATAAAGTCAAAACTTTATATGACTAATTCATAATTGCTACTTCTCTTGCTTACTGTTCCCTAAAATGGCCCAAGCTTTTCTATCTCTGACCCTTTTTCACAAAGTATCCTCTTTCTAAAATGCCCATCCCCATCTGTACAATGTGAAGCCCTACTCAGCCCCCAAACTTCCATTCAGATTTCACATTTTCCACAAAGTCTTTCTGGATTCCTCCACTATAATCATTCTTAATTTGAACATTGAATATAGCATTTCCTTGGCACTTCTCTCATGTGACTTGTTTTATTTTGCCTTACACGGTCATGTTTGTTTACTAGCTCTTTCCTCTACCACTTGGTCAAAAGCTTGACTCTATACCCCACCTTCCAAAGAAAGTTTTATACACACCAAATACACAAAAAATTGATTGCATTTAATTAAATCTGGATTTGTTTTTTCTACTTGACAGAACTATTTAAATTAATCTTGTAGCATTGTTGATCACCATGGTTTTTAAAATCTGGTCATAAATTATAACCCTCAAAATAATAATTAGTATATTGCTTTTCATGTGGGGGTCAGAGAAAACACTTACTAATATCTGAAGGGATGTCCTGTGGCTTTCTGAGCAGCGAAGAAAGATTGCCTACGAGTATATACACAAGGCACTACGCTATGCAGCCCATTTGCCTCCAGACCATAAATTTAGCAGCAGAATCCAGTAACACAGTTTCTTGAGCTTCTGCAGAGAATGAACAGATTTCCTAAACCAAAAATTAGAACACAGGATTTCTGTGCTATGTTCAGGTGAGCTACCATTTAAAATGTAGCTTTAAGCCCTGCCCAGGCTGCTCAGTTGATTAGAGTGTCATCCCAAATGTCAAGGTTGGGAATTCAATCAGGGCACATAAAAGAATCAACCAATGAGTGCATGAATAAGTGGAACAACAAAATCAGTTTTTTTCTCTGTCTGTCTCTCCTTTCCCTTCTCTAAAAATCAATAAATAAAATTTTTAAAATAAATAAAATATAGTTTTAAGTGGTAAGAAGTCTTAGAATAACTGGGACATTTCAAAGTGGTGACCACAACACTTTGAAACCAGGGTGGTCTTTGAAAATTAAAGTTGTGTGTTATAACATGTATGTTTGCCTTTGATTCCAATATTAGCTTAATGTTTTTTCTAGAATCATCTCAAAGGTAAGATAATAGTTTGTTGCTGATGAGTATAAAAAAGGAAAACTGTAGAGACAGATTTTAGGCTTCTGTTAGATTGAACTATACAAAATTGCAAATACTCTATTATTTTTTTACCTATGAAAAAAGCAATCATTTGGTTCATACTAATACTTTTTAATGCCCAGTACTTAATATTGTTTGTATATTATATTAAAGGACTTTTTATTTATAACAAATAAAAGTGTATGTACTCCTTAAAGCAGTAAAAAATGTATCAGGAATTAAGGGAATGAATACATAAGCCACAGATAGGAGAAAATATCTGCAAAACCCTTGCCTTATAAATAGACTTCCATCCAAAATATTCACAGAACTTTTAAATTCAATGATAAAAAAACAAACAATTCAATCTTAAAACTGGAAACAGGAACCTGTGCACTCCTATCAATCAATGTTACTCCATTAAATTTAATTTTTAAAAAATTGGTAAATATCTGAACAGACAGTTCACAAAATAAAATATACAGATGCAAAATAAGCATATGAAACGATGATCAAGATCATACATCATTAGGCAATTACAAATTAAAACAACGGGATACCACTACACACCTATTAGAATGGCTAAAATCCAAAATGCTGACACCCAATGCTGGCAAGGATGTGGAGCAACAGGAACTCTCATTCCTTGCTGATGGGAATATAATCGTATAGCTACTTTGGAAGACAGTTTAGCAATTTCTTACAAAGTTAAACATATGTTACCGTAGGATCCAACATTCACACTAGGTATTTATTCAAGTAAATTGAAAATTTACATCCACACCAAAAGCCTGCACCCAAATGTTTGAAGCAGCTTTATTCATTGTTACAAAAACTTGGAAGAAACCAAGATGTGATTTAATAATAGATGAATATGGTACATCCAATACAATAGAATATTTTTCATCAATAAAAAGAAATGAGCCTTTAAAGCCCATAAAGGCATGAATAGATATTTTTTTAAGTGAGAGAAGGGGAAATAGTGAGACAGACTCCCACACGTGCCCGGACTGGGATCCACTCAGCAATCCCATCTGGAACAGGCGTTAAAACCAACCAAGCTTTCCTCAGTGCCAGGGATCAACGCTCATACCAATCAAGCCACTGGCTGTGGGAAGAGAGATATAAGGGGATGAGGGAGAAGAAGAGAAGCAGATGGTCACTTCTCATATGTACGCTGACCGAGGATTAAACTCAGGACATCTGTACACCAGGCCAGTATTCCATTCACTTAGCCAACTGGCCAGAGCCAAATCTTAAATATATACCACTAAGTGAAAGAATCCAATCTAAAATTCTACATAATGTATTATTCCAAGCAGAATAATATGACATTCTAGAAACTATGAAGACAGTAAAAATGAAACATTCTAGAAAATTATAGGCATTAAAAAGATCAGTGGTTGTCAGGGATTCATGTGGAGAGAGAGAGGGATGAAAAGGTAGAGCACAGGTGGTTTTAAGGGCAATGAAACCAAATGATACTATAATGGGGGGTACATGACATATATTTGTCTAAACCCATAGAATGTACAACACAAAGAGTTAAATTCTAATGTAAAAATGAACTTTAGTTAATAATAATGTATCAATATTGGCTCATCAATTGTAAGAAATGTACCACACTAAAGCAAGATGTTTAATAAGAGGGGAAATTGTGGATCAATGGTGGCTGGGGATTGAGGGGGTAGGCGGAGGAATGAATAGGTAGAACACAGAATTAATATTTAGGAAATGAAATTACACTGTGATATTATAATTGTAGGAACATGACATTACGTGTTATTAAAATCTACATAACTGTCCAACACAAGGAATGAACCCTAAAGTAAAACATGGACACTAATTCATAATAATGTGTCAAGATTGGTTCATCAGTTGTACTACATTGATGTAAGATGTTAATAATAAGGGAAACTGAAAGTGGGTATACATGAACCCTATACTGTCTGTGCAATTTTTTTATAAATCTAAAACTATTCTATAAAATAAAGTATATTAAAAATTTTAATTTATTAGTGAGTACATTTCATTATTAAATATAGTGTGTGTTCCAATTAAAAAAATGTTCAATATAGCCTGACTAGGTGGGGGCACAATGTATTAGAGCATCAGACTGGGATGCAGAGGACCCAGGTTCGAAATCCTGAGGTGGCTGGCTTGAGCACAGGTTCATCCGGCTTGAGCACAGGCTCACCAGTTTGAGCATGGGGTTGCTGGCTTGAGTGTGAGATCATGGAAATGACCCCAAGGTTGCTGGCTTGAGCAAGGAGTCACTCGGTCTTCTGGAGCCTAGGTCAGGGCAATACAAGAAAGCAATCAATGAACAACAAGGTGCCACAATGAAGAATTGATGCTTCTCATCTCTCTCCCTTCCTGTCTTTCTGTCCTTCTCTGTGTCTCTCTCTGTCTCTCTCTGTCTCTGTCTCTCTCGCTAAAAAAAAAAAATTGTTAAGTGTAAAAAGTTCAAGTATTAAGAGGTAACATTAAAAAACTGAAGTTAGAAGAAGCAGTAAGAAAGGCAGATAAACAATTGGAAAAAGAATTATGTCCTGGCTAGTGGCTCAGTGGATAGAGCATCAGCTGGCATATGGATATTTTGGGTTGATTTCCAATAAGGGTACACGAGAAAAGTGAACATCTGCTTCTCCCCTACCCCACCTTCTTCTCCTACTCTCTTTTATACTCCTCCTACAGCCAGTGGCTTGATTGTTTCAAGTGTCAGCCTAGGTGTTGACAATAGCTTGATTGGTCCCAACATCCCCTTCAGGCACTAAAAATAGCTCTGTTGCAAGCAGTGGCCACAAGTGGGGGTTGCTGAGTGGATCCCAGTTAGGGCACATGCAAGAGTCTGTCTCACCACCTCCCCTTCTTTCACCTAAAAATAAAAAATCATAAAATAAAAATAATTTGGAAAAAAACCATCTTGCTGGGGAAAAGATACTTTTGCAAATGTAGGTTGTGTGTGATTGTATTTTTTTTCTTTCTTCTGTCCTACAGTTCAGAGGCTGTTATGCTGTTACAGAAAAACTGCATAACAACTTTTCTATGGTTTATTTAAAAATATTTGTGTTGTTCTCACTAGAGGGATGATACAAAGCTTTAGAAAATCTACAGAAAAATGAGGGGGGTGGGAATCAGAGTAAGTGTCAGGATCCTGTGCAGAGATCAAGAAAGGTCTAACTCCAAGAATTTCCACTTTTATTATATTTTCATTTCTCTGAGCTCTAATTGGTTCCATTTCAAATCTTCCTTTGCCAGACTCTCAAAAGCTCCTTTTATTTCTTTAAATATATCAAGCAGACTTACTTTACTTTCTGAAATAAACTATTCCATACTGCAGTCCATGTGAAACTGATTCTATAGTGTGTTTTTTCTATTAACTATTGCTTACAGTGGCTTATTTCCTTATGTGCTTGGAGGGTTGGGGGTCTTCATTATGAATTCATGATCCTCAAACTTTATTTGTGGAAATTCTTTAAGGTCTTGATTCAAACAATGTTCTTCCTGAGAGCGTTCCCTTTTCTTCTACCAGGAGCCAGGAGTGCTGCCAACCTAAGACCACTTTCAACCAAACATTCAACTTGGGGTTTTTCAGGCCTGACAAGTAGTATGAACTCAAACCCAGAATCAACCTTCCTGCAGGCTTGTAATTAAAAATTCTCATGGGAGACTTTTGTTTCCCATCCCACCCACAACCAAAGCAGACAGACACTGATAAAGATACAGACAGGTAGATATAAATTTCCACCCCTCCCTCTTCAGAACAGGTGTTTCCTATTTTACCCACTGAAGTTTGAACCATTTTTTTATTTTAGAAATTAAATTCAATGGGGTGACATTGATCAATAAGAGTACATAGCTCTCAGGTAAACATCCCTATAGCATTTGAACTGGTGATTGAGTTGTGTGCCCGTCACTTAAAGTCAAATCATTTTCTGTCACCATGTATTTGTCCATCTTTACCCCACTCCCCTACATCCCCCTCTCCCAGGTAACCACTTCACTTTTATCTCTGTCCATGAGTCTCAGTTTTATATCCCACCTACGTGTGAAATCATATAGTTCTTAGCTTTTTCTGATTTACTTTACATCCACTGAGGTTTTAACCATTTGGTGTGCCAACTCTAAGTGGAAGTTCCGATTTGACCTCCTCAGCCTCAGGCTCTATCTCCTGAGTGCTCTACACATGGTCTATTAGAACCCAGGCATTAGGCAATTGGAATCAACAGATACCACGAGGACAAATGCTGTCCCCATTGGCCACTTACCCCACATGATTTGTACTATCTTGTCATCTCTGTCCTGCAAAGAATTCCCTTGCTTTTCTGTCAGCTCAGCCAAGCTTTAAAACCACTTTTAAATAAAATGCATTTTGTCCATCATATTTAGGTCTGCTCTACTAAAAGGAGTTTCTCTAAACATCCATATAGCTAGTGAAACTCTCCTGCACAGACACTTGGCACAGGGGACTAGTTGCAAGGGCACATATGAAACTTTATATAATTCATAGCCCCAGGCAGCAGGTTTTATTTTGTTTCTATCTTCCCTCCACGTATGTGGAAACCCCACACAGTGAGACTGGTTCTGGGACCAGCCTCACATGGATCACTTTGGTCTCACATCAATCAAACTCCCAACTTCAGGTCTAAGTCTTACATTTCTATTGCATGTCTGCCCCACAGAGTGATACATGTTGCTTTGTTATTAGGCTAGCTTAAAATTTCTATGGTTGGAGCCACTGTAAGTATAAATTTAAGTCAATACAGGACCTTGACCAGAAATCAAAATTAAACTATTTTTTACAGAATTTTCAGGTAGAATTTTTGGGTAATTTCTTTTTATGTATCCTATGTTTCCTCCTAAAAAAACTAGTATAAAAGCTAGAATGTCAGTGACTGATGGTATCATGTTAATCACACAGGATGTTGAGAATAAGAATTTGATAAAGCAAAGTTCTGAGCCAATAAACCAGAGATGGAGGCCTCCATAGGTCCCTATAAAGCACATGAGCCAAAGAGCTGGAAACCAAAGACCAGGGCAGAATCTAGTAATACTAAGACATCACTGTGCCAGAGAACATTGGTCTAGGAGACACCAGGGAAGGTAAAGAAGGGGGAGGGCAGCTACATCTCAATGACTGAGGCAAGAGGCTAGCTGCTCAGAACCAGCCTCAATGTCAGAGATCAGGAATGGGCCTGCCCTTAGTGATCCTCCAAACCAGTGCCAATCCTCAGAAGGTTTGCTACCAGTCTTATATGTGTTAAGGAGCTATGCTAGAATTTAAATCAACCCTGTCATCAATCGAGCTTTTCTTGATGAGGTACAGAATGTATATAGATAGACGTTCTGGTGAAAGTTCCTTACCCCCACTGGTAACATAAAGTTCCGTGACCATCTCCATTGATATCACTGCTTTAGAAAATCCTGCTTTGGCTATAGCTGGTTAAAAATAATAATAAAGGGTAAAGACTACATATGAATACTAAAACACTTTGATTAGAAATAAATCATGCAAGAATATAATATGCCCGAAGAATAAAGCTAAAAATGACATTAGGTGTTAGAATAGGAATTAAATGGGATGTTAACCTCATGTTAACATCCACATAATAGGCTTGAGTGCAACCTTTACAAACTGTCATAATTTTTATTTATACATTCTAATATTATGTCAATAAATGCTATACTGTTTTATGTGTGTCTCTACAGCATAATTTTTACAACATTTATTTTACTTTATATACTTTTATTTAATTATACCCTTCAATGAGATATTTTCTTATTTCTTGAAGAATATACATGTACATGTTCCATGTGCCCACATCCATGGCACATGGCCTCAACCCATGAACTCTGAAGACCAATTCAGAAAGCAAAATACGAGTTATGTTAGGACTTACTAGCTTTATTACCTACTTCTAGAGTAGTGGTTCTTAACCTTTTTTGAGGTACCGAACCCACCAGTTTCATATGCGCATTCACCGAACCCTTCTTTAGTGATAAATAAAATATGATTTTTTTTTTCAAATTCAAGAAATAGGTATATGTTTTTTTACTGGTGCACAAAATGAGCCGTGCATGAACATCACCTTGCTCAAATAACAAAACCAACAAAGTGCATGAACTCACAACAAATTACAGTATTACTTTATTCTGGCCACCGCAGAGAGGCTTCTCCGAACCCCTGAGACCGACTCATCGAACTAGTAGGGTTCGATAGAACCACTGTTCTAGAGCCTCTGCTCAACAATAAAGCTATAAAGAAAAAACACGTAATATTATATATCAAAGTTGCCATCAAAATTTTTCATTTTTGGACGGCAAGATAGCGATGGAGTAGGGGGACGTATCAACTTCCAACTTCCAACTCCCAGAACCAAAGTGAATTAAAACTTAATTTTAAGAACCATCATCTGGATAAACCAACTTTGAACTAAACTAAGTGGACTCTTCAACCAAGGAACACTGCAGAAGCCATATTGATACTGGTAGGAAAAGCAAAAACGCAAAGAGGGCTGCCCAGCTCCTCGGAGTGAACAGCAGTCCAGAGAGACCCGCGTGGCGGGAGGAGAGTTTGGCGGAGAGGGAGGGACCTGGGTCCCAGGAACAAAGCCCCAGCCTGCAGTCCCAGAGCCTAGAAGAGGCGTTTGGACAGTATTGAGCTATGAAACAAGTAAGGATACTTTTTGTGAGAAAGAAACAGTTTTCCCAGACCCAAGATTCTTCTTAAAAGGACAGCGCAGAAAATATTCTCTCACAAACACTCACCTGGGGCTCCAGGGAATGAGGACAGAGGAGAGGACCAGAGCAGCGGAAAGAGAGTGTGGACTGAAGGCACAGGAAGAAACACTCTGAGGGACAGCCACCCTAACCCCTGGGCTAAGTCACTTCCCTAATCAAAAACGAATATTTCCCCTGGAACTAGCAATACCAGCAAAGGGAGACAGGACACCAGCCAAACAAGCTCATCCGCGGCACTTAGAGCAGAGCTGCTTAGATGGAGGGAGCTTCCAGGACTACAGTATGGAGTGTTAGGGTCTGAACTACATTGTACCCACCCACACTGCTGAGGGCTTGCTGGAGGGACGGTGGCAGCAGGACGCTGAAACGTGGTTCTGTCGGCAGGGGCGGAGGCCCAGCCGGTGTGAGCTTTGTCTAGCACAGCAGGGGTGGAGGGGAAGCGCGAAAGCGCTCCGGCAGCTGCGGGCCCGCCTGCAGCCCCACCTGAGGGGAAAAAGCGGGAGGCCAGGAACGAGCAGAGATCTGCTTTGCGACCCAGTACCCTGCGCAAGCTGGTCCTGACCCCAGGGATGAGGCTAGGACCAGGGACAGGCAGAGGCTCACGGCTGAGCGCACGCCAGCAACCCCGTCTGGCCAGAGAAACTGCAGTTTGCCATCCTGCATGCATGAGTTGGCTCTGAACACGGGGGCAGAGCTAGAGCCCTGGATGAGCAGAGGCTCCGCAGCTAAGCGCACACCAGCAGCTCCAACCGGCCTGAGAAACAGCGGTTTGCGATCCTGCGCAGGCGGGCCCTGGCCTCGGGGGTGGGGCTAAAGCTCCGGACGGGCAGAGGCTCACAGCTGAATGCACATCAGCAGCCCTGTCCAACCCGAGAAACTGTGGCGAGCAGGCTCTGACCACAGGGGCTGGGCGGAAGCCCGGGAACAGCCTAGGTCCGCAGCTGAGCAAAGGTGCTCACCTCTACCCTTGGTGCTGAGGCTTGTGACTTGAGTGCAGTGCGCAACCCAACCTGTGGGGGCGAGGCGAAGGCCCAGGCAGGCTGAGGCTTGTAGAGCCGGGCACCAGAACACAGCCCCTCCTGTGGAGGAGAGGCAGAAATCACAGCAACAGCCGCAACGGGCCAGCACTGGCAATGTCGATACCCAACCGCCCTAGGCAGCGGCAGAGGGGGCGGCGGGCCTGCAAATAGACCACACCTAGAGAACACAAAGGCAACACCCACTGGACTCCAGTGGCCACAACCTTCTTATACACAGACAAAATGGGAAGGCAGAGAAATGCAACCCAAATGAATCAAGAAAAATCCCCAGAGAAGAACCTTAATGAACCAGATATAACCAAATTACCAGATGCAGAATTTAAAATAATGATAGTTAGGATGTTCAAAGAAATTAGAGCAACAATGGATAGTCATTACGAACACCTAAATAAAGACATAACAAGTATAGAAAAGGAAATTGAAGTAATAAAAAAGAATCAAACAGAAATGACAAATACAGTTTCAGAACTGACGACCACAATGGAAGTAATTAAAAGCAGGATGAATCACACTGAGGATAGAATCAGCGAGTTAGAGGACACAATAAACAAAGGCACAGAAGCAGAGCAGAAAAAAGAAAAGAGACTCAAAAACTGTGAGGAAACTCTAAGGGAGCTCTGTGACAACATGAAAAGAAATAACATTCGCATCATAGGGGTTCCTGAAGAAGAGGAGAGAGAACAAGAAATAGAAACTTTATTCAATCAAATCATAGCAGAAAACTTCCCTAAATTAAGGCTGGAAAACATTTCACATGTTCAAGAAGCACACAGAAAGAACTCCATTAAAGAGAAACCCAAAAAAATCTACACCAAGACACATTATAGTTAAAATACCAAAGCTAAGGGATAAAGAGAAAATTTTAAAAACTGCTAGAGAAAAAAAGGCTAACACCTACAAAGGAGCCCCCATAAGGATGATATCCAACTTCTCAACAGAAACACTTGAGGCAAGAAGGGAATGGCAAGATATAATCAAAGTAATGCAGAACAAGAACCTACAACCAAGACTACTCTATCCAGCAAGGCTAACGTTTAAAACTGAAGGAGAAATAAAGAGCTTCCTAGTCAAAAAAAGCCTCAAGAAATTCATTAAAACCAAACCAATTCTTCAAGAGATACTAAGGGGCCTGTTGTGAACAGTTCAAAGGGAGGAAAGAATATAGCAAAAGAAGAATACAGCTTTAAAGAATAAAATGGCAATAAACAACTACATATCAATAATAACCTTAAATGTAAATGGATTAAATGATCCAATCAAAAACCATAGGGTAGCCTGACCTGTGGTGGCGCAGTGGATAAAGCGTCGACCTGGGAACACTGAGGTCGCCAGTTCAAAACCCTGCACTGGTCTGGTCAAGGCACATATGGGAGTTGATGCTTCCAGCTCCTCCCCCCTTTCTCTCTTTCTCTCTCACTCTGTGTCTCCTCTCTAAAATGAATAAAATAAAATAAAATAAAAAATTAAAAAAAAAAAAACATAGGGTAGCTGCGTGTATAAAGAAACAGGACCCATACATATGCTGTCTACAAGAGACACACCTTAAAACAAAAGATGCACATAGACTGAAGGTAAATGGAAAAAAATATTTCATGCAAATGGAAATGAAATAAAAGCCAGGGTAGCAATACTTATATCTGACAAAATGGACTTTAAAATTTTTCATTTTTAAGATAACTTTTTTGATATGTCACATCTATCAGAAACAGCACAATACCTATACCTTTTATAACAATATCAAATCTGCATTATCTTAGTACTACTATATGTGAAGAATCATAATCCAGAAGAAAATACTTTTTAAAATTTTTATTGTATAGGCAGAATACAAGATATATTTATACCTCCTTTTGTTCCAAAATAGATTTGAAAATGAAATCTACTAATGTATTTTATAAGTGGACTAAAAATTATAGTTGAAACTATTAGAATCCATGGAGTCCAAAAAGACCAGTGTACAGGCTTTAAAGGAAAAAAACCTGCCGGGCTGGCTCACAAAGGGAGTTACGTCTAGTACAAGGTTGAACTGGGGTTTAAGGGTCTTTTTCGGGAGGGGGAAGTGAAAAGGGTCGAGGGCATCATCTAATTGGCTGCTGGCAAAGGACTGTGACATCAGACATTCCTTTGGGGTTGGTCATATGCTGCAAGCCCTAAAACAAGACTTACTGGCAGGGTTAAAGAAATGCAACCTAAGAAAAACTAAATAAATCAATGAAAAAGATCCAGTTAACATCTTATTCCCAAAGTACTACAATTGGTAAATTTTCAATTTAACCTACACTATATTCAAATATTATCTGTAGCCAATAACTTTTAAAAGGTTACTGGTTCATATATTCATTTCAGAATAATTTCTAAACACCAACCATGTACTCGTAACAGCTACAGGCTGTTTCTCAACCACTAAATCAGGGGTCCCAAAACTTTTTACACAGGGGGCCAGTTCACTGTCCCTCAGACCGTTGGGGGGGCTGGACTATAAAAAAAACTGAACAAATCCCTATGCACACTGCACATATCTTATTTTAAAGTAAAACAACAAAACAGGAGCAAATACAATCTTTAAAATAAAGAACAAGTAAATTTAAATCAACAAACTGACCAGTATTTCAATGAGAACTATGGGTGCAAATGCATCCTGTGCTCCTCTCACTGACCACCAATGAAAGAGGTGCCCCTTCCGGAAGTGCGGCAGGGCTGGATAAATGGCCTCAGGGGACCGCATGCGGGGCGGGGGGCGTAGTTTGGGGGCTCCGGCATTAAATGATACTATTCAGTTGCAAGAAGTTTTGTCAAGATTTCTGTATCAAAATAGTAGAAATATATAAGTACTTCTGAAACTTTTATGTTCTACTTGTTTCAAAATGTGTTTCTTTGCCTATGTTTATAAAAACAAATCTTAAAGTTTTCTTTAATGGTTAATGTACAAATCTATTCTCAAAACCTCACAACCAAATACAGTATTTTGCATCATTATTGCACACACCTGCCACCACCAAAGAAGAAAAACAAAGACTATACACTCTATAAAAATACAAAGTTCATGTGTCTGTGTTATTTTATACATCTTCTTAAAAGCAGTTACAAATGAAAAAAAGAAGATTAAAGAATTTCTATAGTTTTGAACACTGACACCAAAGAAACAGTATAATTGCTTTTCCAACCCAGGTCTAAGTTTTATACAAATACTAGTTAGTCTCCCAGTTTAAACACAAAATGTTAGGTTTGGAAAATAATTTGGAAAAGACATATAAACAGTTGGTAACAGCTTCAAGTTTTTAGAAAAAAAGCCCATGTATATAGGTAGTCTCAAATCTTAGCCAAAAAATAACTGAACTATATAAGGGTAACTGACAGGTGTTGGATTTAATGAAAAGTTCACAGGATGAAGTGTCAAAAGAATTGAGGACTGGCCCAAGTCTACTGCTAACAATTATAAGTCTTTGAAAAATTATTTAGCTCTTCATGATTGGTTTATAGCCCACAGAACTGGCCCATGTGAGCTCTAAGACCCCTCCAGCTCTCACATTCTATAATTCCAATTCTGTGGCATGTTTAGTAATTGAAGGCAGGGTCTCCATCCATTCCCCGAGCAGAAGAAACCCTCCGGCCTTCTGACTGGTGTCCATGTTTTCTCATACTAAGTTAAATGGCAAGAGCATGTCAAATAAGAATCAGAACACAAGAACTTATCATCTTTTGTGAACCACATTCTTATCCACAACGCCCAGCAACAAGGCTTAAAGTGCTAAACATTTTGATGCAATAATGACAATGCAATTCACCAAATAAGGCCAAGCTCACCGGTTTCCAGGAAACTGAACAGGGAAAGAATGTAGAAAGAAATACTAGAGACTTCAAGTGATGAAAAAAATGAATAAAGTTCAAACTGAGAATCAAAAAGAGACACAATAAAGACCTAAAAAGTATGGGCAATGTCTTTAGAAAGACTGGAACCATGGAGAGCTTTTTCCTAACAATACTAACAAAACATCATTGAGAATATTTTACCACTAAAGGAGTTAATGAGATGAGACAGGGGTTGAGGAGTTGGGTGGGTGAGGGGCTGTAGGGACTGAGCATAAAAGAAAAAAGAAAGAAAATACCGCAAGAATGCAGACAATAGTGTAAAGATTGCCAGAGGGAAGAGGGCATAGAGGAAAGAAATAGTGATGGAGGGAGACTTGATTTGGGGTCAGAAACACATATTAAAGTGCACAGATGATGTGTTGTGGAATTGTGCACCTAAAACCTCTATAATTTTGTTAATCAGTGTTACCCCATTAAATTCAATAAAAAGGGGAAAAAGAAAGAAAATTCAAGACT
This sequence comes from Rhynchonycteris naso, assembly GCA_037038555.1. Classification (NCBI taxonomy): domain Eukaryota; kingdom Metazoa; phylum Chordata; class Mammalia; order Chiroptera; family Emballonuridae; genus Rhynchonycteris; species Rhynchonycteris naso. The sequence continues at coordinate 78,649,883 of CM072999.1, read as the reverse complement.
AAAACTAAATTCCTTTTCTTTAATTTTTTGTTATTTATTTATTGAGAGAGAGAAGGGGGGGGAGAGAGAGAAACATCGATTTGTTGTTCCACGTATTTATGCATTCACTGGTTGACTCTTGCGTGTGCCCCGACTGGACACCAAACCCACAACCTTGGCATATGAGGATGACACTCCAACCAACTGAGCCACCAAACCAGGTCTAAAACTGAATTCTTTTGATTTGTGAAAGTAGAATTATTATGCAATTTCATTAAAGCCATTTTTATCTAATCTGAGAAGTTAAAGATTTTTTTTTAAATCCTTAGTTTTATTATCACAGTGGAAAACTCAATACCTCAGAAAAACTGGACCAAGCATGAATTACTGTTACTATTGAACCTAGTCAAAAAGTACATCATTAGATTAAAGTGTTAAAATGTATATAAAATAAAACAACTGAATAATAAAATTGCCTCAGTTATGATTCCCCTTTCTTTAGAAATAAAGGCAATTTAATAGAAATAAGAAAATAATAAGGCTATTAAGACATCCTATTTCCCTTCAGATTATCAGTATATGTACACATATACATTAAATAATTATAGTTGATATAACCCACCTAGAATTTTTATTTTTGTTTTATACTGCTCATTTATAACTAAAAATTACTGACAAATCCATATACTGTTGTTTTTATTATCCTACCATGGTATTAAATAGGTTAAGATTGTATAAATTGCTTTGGCATTCTATTTGAGAGCACTTAAATTGCTTCTTATTTTGTTTGGTTTGGTTTTCCTTGGGTAAATTCCAAAAAGTGTAATTATGCCGGTCAAAAATATAAATAATGGTATAGCTATAACAATTGACCTCCTGCTTCCCACGGGAAAAATAACCAATTTAAAAAGCTACCAACAATGTTCAAATATTGCTGTCCCCACCTCTACAATATTCTCAACAACGTATAATTATATCACATTTATCATTTTTTTTTGCTGGTCTGGTAAATGTAGACAGTGCCTAAAGGTTGTTTGAATATGAATTGGAATCAGTGGTAATGGTGAACATTTTTCCTTGTGATGACTCACTCTATTTTTTCTAAATGTTTAAAGACCACTGTTTTGAGAGATAATAGTGATTTTTTTATATGCATCAATGCTTTCCATATCTTTAAACACTAATTTTGCTTATAAATGCAACACGTGTATATTATGGAAAGTTGGGAATATAAAGAAAAGTATAAGAATAATATCAAAATCATCCTTGGCCCTGGCCAGTTGGCTCAATGGTAGAGCATATGGAGTCCCGGAGTTTAATTCAAGGCACACAGGAGAAGTGACCATCTGCTTCTCCCCCACTCCCACTTCTTACCTTCCTCACTCCGCCTTGCCCCTCCCACAGCCATGGCTCAATTGGTTCAGCAAGTTGACCTTCACACTGAGGATGGCTCCAAGTGGCCTCATCTCAGGTGCTAAAAAATAGCTTGTTGCTGAACAATGGAGAAATGGCCCAGATGAGCAGAGCATAACCCTCTAAGGCGCTTGCCGGAGGGGGGGGGGGGGGAGGGGGCACACACAGGAATCTGTCTCTCTTGCCTCCCTTCCTCTCACTTAATTTTAAAAAATCATCCCTAATCCAACTTACTTTTCCATTTTAATAGTGTATGTTGTAAAAAGTTATGTTCTGTTTTCACTTTCCCATTCATCCCATCCTCACTAAAAGCAATCACTGTTAAGCATTTAATATATACTGTTCCAGAATTTTTCTATAATTTTTTAAAAATAAAAATTAAATCATACTGATTAGGGTCTTATACAACAGGCTCTTTTTCCTTAATACTATATCATAGGCATCTTTCCAAGATGCATAGATCTACCTCATTCTTTTTATAGCAGAGTGGTATTCTTCTATGTCTATATGTAGTAAGTTATGGAAACAGGTCAAAGAAGGGCAAACGGGTCCCAAATGATATCTGAGCCATACACATTATATTTGCTTCTTTCTTTATTTTAGTTATGGTTTCACAGGTACCACCAATTACCTTGCCTCCTTGATCTTCCACTGCAATCACCAAGCCTACCCTCACCTCTGCCTCAACTTACAACCCATTTTCATCATTTTTGGAACACTGCTGAGAACTGTCAGAGAAAACCCCAAGCATTACTGACTGGCTTCATTTCATAGCTATGATTTCCAACCTCAGCTAGGCTGTCTTCATTGTTTACAATTGTTTTTTCTCATTCTCACAGAGTCTGTTCCAGTCCTGTCCTACCCTGCTTCAAGACCCCATCCCCACTCTACCCTCTCATTCTGACCGCATGTGGCTTGATCTCTAATTTACAGAGTAAAGAGAAACATGCAAACATGACCTCCATCACCTTCTCTTCCTGCACCTGCTTCTTTAAGCCCATCCTTCCCTTCTTTCATTCTGAGTCAGAAAAAGGCCATCTTAATTCTTCTTCAGTTTCATCCTCTATACTACTTTCTTCCCCCTTCTTTATCACAGAAACAAACTTATGTAAATGCCATATTAATAATGTTAATAACATTAATAATAAACATTTATATAGCACTTAAAAGGTACCAGACCCTGCTCAATCACTTTACATATATTAACTAATCTAAAGTCTATGAAGTAATATTAATTATAACTATTCTCATTCTAAAGATCAGAGAAATCAGGAGACCTGACCAAGGTCACACAGCTAGTAAGTATAGAGTTGAGATTCAAACCCAGGCAGTCTGGCTTTTGTATCTGGCTCTTAACTACTATATCCTATTTACAGAAGCTTATATACAGGACTATAACCCAGAGAGGTAATATAACACAGAGTGAGGTTAGCAGACTGAATGGGCAGAGAAGCCTTTAGAGCACCCAAAACAACAGAAAGTGACTCTCTAAACTAGACAGGAAACTCAGGGGTTAGAGGTACCAGAGCCCACAGTATGACAAGTGACTGAGAGATTATCCATGGGGTTTGCCTTGTTTTGCCTATACTATGAATATGGCTATTTCCATTTTCTCTTGATCCTACCTTCTCAAATTATCTTCATACAAGTAGTTAGCCTGATAAAGAAACTCTTATCCACTGTCAAAGCCAATACTGCTAACTCCATGGGAACCAACTAGGCAAGAAGTGAGTGGCTCAGGACAAATTCTCCCCCACATGTGAAAAATAGCTCAAAGCATAGCACCCCTACATACTTACCATTTACAGATTGCCTCCTTTCGCTGGAGAAATGGACCTAACCATTTAGGCACCCTTTTGATACTTAAATCCTCTCTACAGCTACCCAGAAAGTGTTACTCCAGTCTAATTTGAAAACCTTGCCTGAGACAGACAACTTCTAGTGAGATCATTCTAATTCCTTAATATTCATCTGAAATCTGTCTCCTTATGGCCTTCCAGTCACCATATTTTTTCCTACACTATAAAAAATAAAATAATAGTTCAAGTGATAGTCCTTTAAATCTGTTTGGGAAGTGATTATGTGCAATTTTGCTACTACATAATCCCACCCCTTTCTCCCCACAAAACACACACACATACAATTTTCTTTGCCAGGCTAATAAGTACACTCAGTCCCATCAACAATCTTTCATATAACCTGGTGTTAAACCTCATCCTCATCCTTGTCACTCTACTATCCAAATATGATTGACTGTGCTTACCTCTCCCTTAATGTGGAGCACAGCAGCTATATTATATTGCTGATTCATACTGAGTAAATCCGAAAGATCTGTTTCAATATGCTGCTTCTAGCAGCATGGCTCATCCTTCCCCTACTTATGCAGCTGGAGTTCAGGGCCCCTGCATACCCACTGAATTGCATATGACATTCATGAGTCCCCACCTCACTTCATCTCATGCCCACTTCCTACTTAGCTAGATCCATTGAGACCAATTCCATCATCACCACCTCCGACAAAATAGATCCCACTTTCTAAATCAATCTTAACCAAGGCAAATGTGCATCTGCAGCCTCAGCCACCACCTGAAACACAGAATTAAGTCACTTTTCTAGTCTTTACTGACTAGTGAACCCCGATAACCATGTGGCTCCAGCAGTACCCCAGCCCAGGGCTCCTCCTGCATTGCCCCTTAGCTCACTCTTTCCCTCTTCCATCCCTTAGACTGAATAGGGATTTGATCCTTAAAATTACCAACTCAGTGGCTCCATATTACTTCTTTTAGCCAAGTTAGTGATTTAAAACAATGTTCTATTGCTAAAGAAAATAAGGCAAAACTGTAAAATTAGCCATTTCCAGAAGCCATTATTCAGAAAACATATTCTCTGGCCTATAGATAGCAGGACAACTTTTTTTATATCTATAAAAGACTACCTCAAATGGCAACATGAGAGATACCCCTGGCCTCTCCCCCCGAAATTTCAACAAATTGAACAATTTTAGCAAAGCTATAGAACCCCAGCTGAGCTCACAGGCGTGCTTAAAAGATCCACACATCAAATGGACAAAAGAGGTGCTCCGTGTCTGCTTCCCTGGTCTGTTGAGACATGGGGAGGAGCACCCAGAGGCCAGAGATCATCATTGCTAAAGCTGTAAAACAAAGTTCTCACAACATGCCCCAGCCACCGATGCGGCTGCAGCCCCACCTATATCATTGCGACAGCAACATCTCAGCTGCGGTTAGCCCAGGAATTTCACAGCGCTAAAACTTGCAATAAAGCAACACCTACTGGAAGAAAACTAACCTCTCAAACTTAAAAATATTTTTTTATTTCCTTCTTTTCTTTTTGTTATGTTTTTTTTCTCATTTTCTCTTTCAAATTTCAGTGTGTGTGTGTGTGTGTGTGTGTGTGTGTGTGTGTGTGTGTGTGTGACGGAGACAGAGAGAGTCAGATAGAGGGACAGATAGGGACAGACAGGAAGAGAGAGAGATGAGAAGCATCAATTCTTCATTGTGGCACCTTAGTTATTCATTGATTGTTTTCTCATATATGCCTTGACCAGGGGGCAACAGCAGAACGAGTGACCCCTTGCTCAAGCCAGAGACCTTGGGCGAGCATTGCTCAAACCAGATAAGCCCGTGCTCAAGTTGGCAACCACGGGGTCTCGAACCTGGGTCCTCCATGTCCCAGTCCAATGCTCTATCCATTGCGCCACCGCCTGGTCAGGCATTTCCTTTAATTTGTATATTTTTATTCTTATTTATTGTGGGTGTTTTATTTGTTTTTTGTTTGTTTGTTTTTTATCTTTTTCTGTGGTCTTTTCTACTTGTCATTTTTAAATTTTTTATATTTTTATTGTATTTTTCATTTTTTAATTTGTTGTTTTTTTCTGTTAGCTTTCTTAACAATACCAGCAAGTGCCATCAGGAAGAAGAAATCAAATACCATGGCTACACAAGACAGAGCCATAGTTCAGAAAGAAAATGAAAAATGTCCAAAAAAAATCTCAATCACACAGAAACCATGGAGTTAAGCAATAAAGAATTCAAAACTGAAGTTTGGAAAATACTCAACAAAATGCAAAAAAACACCAATAGGCAACTTAAAAAGCTCAGAAAATAAAACAAATACCTCACCATGGAGACTGAAACACAATATATAAATTGAAAATTTAGATAGCAAGTTTAGCTAAAAGAACATGCCAGACTGAAGAATCAGTGACATCAAAGACAGGCAACTACAGATGCTACAGAGAGAAGAGGAGAGAAACTCAGGAATTTTAAAAAATGGAGAGCTCTATAAGAATTGTTTGACTCCATCACAAAAATAATAGGTATATCAGAAAAAAAGAGAGAGAAGAGAATGGAGAGCCAATTCAAATAAATCATTGATTTGTCTTGTTTTTTGTGTCTGGTCAAATAACCCCCTTGAGTACTTCCTGCAGTGGGGGTTTTCTGGTGATAAATTCCCTCAGCTCTGTATGTCTGAAAAAGTTTTTATTTCCCCTTCATATTCAAAGGATAACTTTGATGGATACAGTATTCTTGGTAGCAATTCTTTCTCTTTCAGTACTTTTTTTTTAGTGAGAGGAGGAGAGGCAGAGAGACAGACTCCCGCATGCGCGTTGACCAGGATCCACTTGGCAAGCCCCTAGGAGGTGATGCTCTGCCCATCTAGGGCCATTGCTCTTTTGCTCAGCAATGAAGCCAATTTTTTTAGCACCTAAGGCAGAGGCCATGGAGCCATACTCAATACCCTAGGCCCTTGGTTGGCAAACTGTGGCCCCTTGAGTGTGGCTCTTCTACAAAATACCACATGCAGGCGCTACCTCGATAAAGAATGTACCTACCTATGTAGTTTAAGTTTAAAAAATTTGGCTTCAAAAGAAATTTCAATCGTTGTACTGTTGATATTTGGCTCTGTTGACTAATGAGTTTGCCGACCACTGCTAGGCCAACTTGCTCGAACCATTTTATGTTTTGTTTTTGTTTTCTGGTAGCTCTGTGTCTTGTTTGTATCTTCTCTTCTGTGTGCCTGTCAGTCGTTTTTGTTGGGTGATACTCTATACTTCTTGCTCCTTCTAGTTTTTAAGATATGTGTTTCAGTAATGGCATTTTCGTGGGTGGCTCCAACAAGGTCACAATAAAAACAAGGATAATCTGTAACAACAATAACATAAAAAGGGAGAAGATAATAATCTGCAGTAGCAAAGGAGAATAGAGTGCAGAAGTACTCAGAAGACAAAGAACTCTTGTATGTATGACCATTTTTCTCTTAAAATCTAATGGTAACTACCCAAGATTCCTGGTCAGGGCACACAGGAGAAGTGACCATCTGCTTCTCTTTCTCTTCTCCTACTGCAGTAAGTGGTTTCATTTGTTGGAGCATGGCCCCAGGCACTAAAGATAACTCCATCAAAGTACATCAGCCTCAGGTACAAAAAATAGCTTGGTACTCAAGCATTGGCCCCAAATCGAGTTGCTGGGTGTACCTAGTTCAGGTATATGGAGGAGTCTGCCTCACTATCTTCCCTCCTCTCATCTAAAGAAAAAATAAAAATAAATAAAACACTCAATAAAATAGGTATAGAAGGAAAGTACCTCAATATAATAAAGGCCATATATAACAAACGATCAGCTAATATAGTAACTGGTGAAAAAATGAAGGCTTTTCCTCTAAAATCAGGAATAAGACAAGGCTATCCACTCTTTCTACTCTTATTCAACATATTTCTGAAAGTTTTAGCCAGAGCAATCAGGCAAGAGAAAGAAATAAAAGGCAGCCATATCAAGAAAGAAGTAAAGGTATCACATTTTGCAGATGACATGATCCTATACATAGAAAACCCCAAACACTCCACCAAAAGACTATGAGAAATGATAAATCGATACAGTAAAGTCACAGGATACAAAATCAATACACAAAAGTCTATTGCTTTCCTATATGCCAATGATTAAACTTTAGAAAATGAATTCAAAAAAACAATCCCTTTTACAACTGCAACAAAAGAATAAATATCTAGGTATAAACTTAACAAAGGATGTGAAGTACCCATACACTGAAAACTACAAAGCATTACTGAAAACAAATGAAAAAAGCACAATGAAATGAAAAAGTATTCCATGTTCATGGATTGGAAGAGTCAACATAATTAAAATGCCTATATTACCCAAAGCAATAAACAAATTTAAGCCTTTGAGTAGTGAGTTTTTTTCATGCCAGCTGACCTCTGGGAGTATTTTTTTTTTAATGAAATTAGTTCCAGTTACAGTTTTATTAACTTAAATCATGTTTGTTTGATAACCAATTTATGGAAACAAGAAGAACATACAATACATTAACCTTTTTTTAATGTTGCCTTACACATTTTTAAAATAAATAGATCATACTCTGGATGGTCAGGAGACACGAGGATGTACATGAACATTCATACTACTCAAAGGGTAAATTCAATCTCCATCAATATCCCAATGTTATTTTTTTTAAAATAGAACAAAAAAATCACTAGGCTTGTATGGAACCATAAAAAAAAAAAAAACAAATAGCCAAAGCAATCCTGAGAAAAAAGAAAGAAGCCAGAAGTATCACACTATCTGACTTCAATTTATACTGTACAGCCATGATAATCAAAACAACATTATATTGGCAGAAAAACTGGCAGACCAATGGAACAGAATTGAGAGCCCAAAAATAAAACTACACACACACACACACACACACACACACACACACACACACATAATCTTCGACAAAGAGGGGAAAGAAAGCCTCTTCAATAAATGGCGCTGGGAAAATTGGATGCCACATGCAATAAAATAAAACTTGACTATAATTTGTCCCCTGCAATGGGTCAAAGACCTAAATACAAGATCTGAGACAATAAATTACTTAAAAGAAAACATAGGTATTAAACTCATGGACCTTGGCCATAGAGAACAATTTATGAATTTGACCCTAATGTCAAGGAAAGACAAAAATAAATGAATGGGACTATATCAAACTAAAAAGCTTCTGCACATCAGAAGAAACTGACAACAAAACAAATAGGCAGCCAACTAAATGAAAAATGATATTAGCAAACAAGAGCTCTGATAAGGGGTTAGTATCCAAAATATATAAAGAACTCACAAAGCTCAGCGACAAACAAGCAAACAATCCAATTTTAAAAATGGGGAGAGGACCTGAACAGACACTTCTCCCAACAGGACATACAAATGGCCAATAGATATATGAAAAGATGCTCATCTTTATTAGCTATTTGAGAAATGCAAATCAAAACTACAATGAGATACTACCTCACACCTGTTAGATTGGCTATTATCAACAAGACAGATAATAACAAGTATTGGAGAGACTGTGGAGAAATAGGAACCCTCATTCATTGCTGGTGGGAATGTAAACTAGTACAACCATTATGGAAGAAAGTATGGTGATTCCTCTAAAAACTCAAACTAGAACTACCATATGACCCAGCAATCCTTCTAGTTATTTACCAAAAAAACTCAAAAACATTGATATGCAAAGACACATGCACCCCCGTGTTCATCATAGCATTATTCACAGTGGCCAAGACATGGAAACAACCAAAGTGTCCTTCAAGAGAGGACTGGATAAAGAAGATGTGGTACACAATACAATGAAATACTACTCAGCCATAGGAAATGATGACATAGTGCCACTTACAACAACATGGATGGAACTTGGGAAAATTATACTGAGTGAAATAAGTAAAGCAGAAAAAGCTAACTATTGTATGATTTCATACATATGTGGGATATAAAACTAAGAGTCATGGACAGATAAAAGTGAAGTGGTTGCCAGAGAGAGGGGGACTTGGGAGATAGGCGGAAGGGAGCAAAGAGGATCAAATATAAGGTGATGGAAAATGATCTGACTTTGGGTAATGGGTACACAACATAATCGACAGTTCAAATGCTATAGAGATGTTTACCTGAAACCTATATACTCTTATTGATCAATGTCACCCTGTTTAATTTAATTTTCTAAATTAAATTTTTAAAAAAGACAATCTCATGTTCTCCTAAAATGTGTTACTAAAGTTCTAAAAGTAATTTTTAATAGACTATTTTAGCCAATTAATACTAAATATTTAGGAAGTACACAAACTGAGTTTTAGATAAATTCATCTCTCACCAAAATTAAGAGTTCCAAGAATCACAGGCAAAAAAACAACAAAAAAAAGGTAATCTGGCCCTACCCTGATTTCAGAGTAACAAACCAAGTCTCAAAGAGACATAGTGAGTTATTCAAGCTAACAGAGCAGAGTTCTGACAACACTGAAACAAGAATGCAGGTCTCCAGATTGCCAATTCACAAAGTATCTAGAAGTTTGGTACAGTGGGCTTTGCAGAGTTTGAAATAGCTACAGCCTCTTCCCTTGAAAGTACACACACAGTACACAATATGATATTGTGAAACACTAAGCAGTTAAAACATAAAGATAATATATAGATCAACCCTCAAGTGTTTCAAACAGATACCAGTTTCTGAAAGTGTTAATTATAAAACACACAGTTGTGAAATTATCATGCATATAAGGGATTCCATTTTTCTCATGAATATTACTGGTTATAAAAGAAACTTATAACACTTTAATTATTAAAAAAACAAAACAGTATTAATCATGAATAGAAAAGTAAATCGGTACCAGAAGGGTAGTATACACAGCTGTTAAAAGCTAGCCATTTGAATACTGTCTTCCACTAACTATACAACTGTAAGTTACTCACCCCTCTGTGCCTCCATTTCTTCATCTATAAAATGAAGATAGTAGTGTTTACACCTTAGAGTGGGTGTGAAGATTAGGTAACTTAATAAGTAAAGTACTAGGAACAGTGTTTGGCACATAATAGGTACACTATAAGAGCTCTTCTCTACTTATGTGTTACTCTTTTCCACTTAGTTCACAACCAACTCTTCATATTTACCATGTCTCTTTAAGTCTAGCCAACCTTCATAAGAAATTGGAATAAAATATAAGATTTCTTAAAGGACTTGGGTTTTGAGTCAAAGATTAAATAATAATAGCCACATGGTCGGAAAGACCAGATACATGTTCAAGCCATATAATAAATGATCAGAAACCAGGAAAACTGAATTATAGAGAACAATGTGCTTTGCCAAGGCAGGTATGGGGTAAGAAGTACCAACAGTTCTTAAAATCGGTCGAACAGCAAACATTTTATTTGCCACATCAAGTCTGAAGTGCTCCATCACCACCACAATTACCGGCCAAAAGCCCCTTCCACTTCCTAACCATTGCTACCTCTGCTACCTCTTCCCACATCTGCAGACGCAAGGAGGAAAAAAGTCCCTCAGAAATTAAATATAGAGGTCTCCCTGAAATATAATCCGCATTACATTTCCCATAAAAAGTAAGCAAAGCCTGACCTGTGGTGGCGCAGTAGATAAAGCCTCGACCTGAATGCTGAGGTCACGGGTTCGAAACCCTGGGCTTGCCTGCTCAAGACACCTATGGGAGTTGATGATTCCTGCTCCTCCCTTCTCTCTCTCTCTCTCTCTCCTCTCCTCTCTAAAATGAATAAATAAAGTCTTAAAAAAACTTTTTATAAAGCAAGTAAAAGTAAATGATAAAAAGCAGCTCAGTGCGTTGATCCATTTTGAGTAAGGTGACCAGATTTTAAAATTGGTAAAGCGGGACACCATTGACCGGGGTGAGGGGGTTCTTGATTAAAAATTTGGTCTATATGGAGCAAAAAAATTTTTCATAGAATGCAAAAATAGTTTTTGTAATATTTTTTTTTAATTTCAACATAAGTACAATTTACAAATATAATACATTAAAAAATTATGTATAGTATTATTTTATTCTTTGGCATATTTCTCACTTGAGTGAATTTTTTTTAGTTGATTGCTGTCATTGTTTAAAAGGTCATGAAATTTTTCACAGGAATTTGTTAAATTACATTTCACACATAAAATGCTTTCAAAGTCTCAACACTTAATTGTGATTTTTCTGATGTTCACACTTTATTTACCGTAGAAAAAACACGTTCAGTCGCAGCATTAGTTTATGGTAAAGACAGTGCATATTCCACAATTTTTAGTGCATTAATGTATGGAACATGGTTTGTTTTAAAATGATGAAATATTTCTAACCATTTGTTCTCTATTGTGATTTTTGCTGATGCCCAAGTTTTAACCTTTTCCTTATCAATACATTTTTTAATTAATTTTAATGGGGTGACATTAATAAATCAGGGTACATATGTTCAAAGAAAACAGCTCCAGGTTATCTTATCATTCAATTATGTTGCATACCCATCACCCAAAGTCAAACTGTACTCTGTCACCTTCTATTTGGTTTTCTTTGTGCCCTTCCCTGTCCCCTGTCCCTCCCTCTCCTCCCTCCCCCCACCCCGTAGCCACCACTCTCTTGTCCATGTCTCATAGTCCCATTTTTATGTCCCACCTATGTATGAAATCATGCAGTTCTAAGTTTTATTCTGTTTTACTTATTTCACTCCGTATAATGTTATCAAGGTCCATCCATTTTGTTGTAAATGATTCGATGTCATCATTTCTTATGGCTGAGTAGTTAGTATTCCATAGTATATATGTACCAAAGCTTTTTAATCCACTCGTCCTCTGACAGACTCTTGGGCTGTATCCAGATCTTCGCTATTGTAAACAATGCTGCCATGAACATGGGGGCGCATTTCTTTTTTCCGAACAGTGCTATGGTGTTCTTAGGGTATATTCCTATAAGTGGGATGGCTGGGTCATAAGATAGTTCGATTTTTAATTTTTTGAGGAATCTCCAAACTGTTTTCCACAGTGGCTGCACCAGTCTGCATTCCCACCAGCAGTGCAGGAGGGTTCCATTTTCTCCACATCCTCACCAGCACTTACGCTCTGTTGTTTTGCTGATGAGCACCATTCTAACTGGTGTGAGGTGATATCTCATTGTGGTTTTAATTTGCATTTCTCTAATGATTAGTGATGTTAAGCATTTTTTCATATGCCTATTGGCCATCTGTATGTCCTCTTTGGAGAAATTTCTATTCACTTCTTTTGCCCATTTTTTGATTGGATTGTTTGTCTTCCTGGTGTTGAGTTTTATAAGTTCATTATAAATTTTGGTTATTAACCCCTTATCAGACGTGTTGTCAAATACGTTCTCCCATTGTGTGGTTTGTCTTTTTATTCTGTTCTTATTGTCTTTAGCTGTGCAAAAACTTTTAAGTTTGATATAGTCCCATTTGTTTATCCTGCCTTTTATTTCATTTGCCCGTGGAGATAAATCAGCAAATATATTGCTACAACAGATGTTGGAGAGTTTATTGCCTATGTTTTCTTCCAAGATGCTTATGGTTTCAAGACTTACGACTTACGTTTAAGTCTTTTATCCATTTTGAGTTAGTTTTTGTGAATGGTGTAAGTTGATGGTCTAGTTTCATTTTTCTGCAGGTAGATGTCCAATATTCCCAGCACCATTTGTTGAAGAGGCTGTCTTTACTCCATTGTATGCTCTTTCCTCCTTTGTCAAATATCAGTTGTCCATAAAGGTGTGGGTTTATTTCTGGGTTCTCTGTTCTGTTCCATTGATCTATGTGCCTGTTCTTATGCCAGTACCAGGCTGTCTTGAGTACAATAGGCTAAGAGTGATACCTCCTGGTTTATTTTCTCTTTTTAAGATTGCTGACGCTATTCGTGTTCTTTATTGGTTCCATATATATTTTTGGAATATGTGTTCTATATCTTTGAAGTATGTCATTGGTATTTTAATTGGTATTGCATTGAATTTATAAATTGCTTTGGGTAATATAGACATTTAATGATGTTTGTTCTTCCTAGCCATGGGCACGGTATATGCTTCCACATGTTTGTATCTTCCTTGTTTTCTTTTATCAATGTTTTATAATTTTCGAAGTACAAGTACTTAACCTCCTTGGTTAAATTTACTCCTAGGCACTTTATGTTTTTGGTTGCAATAGTGAAGGGGATTGTTTCCTTAATTTCTTTGCTGACAGTTCATTGTTGGTATATAGAAATGCCTCTGATTTCTGAGTATTAATTTTATATTCTGCCACCTTGCTGAATTCATTTATCAGGTCCAGTAGTTTTTTGACTGAGATTTTAGGGTTTTCTATATACAATATCATATCATCTGCAAATATTGACAGTTTTACTTCTTTTCCAATTTGGATGCCTTTTATTTCTTCTTCTTGTCTGATTGCTGTAGCTAGGACTTTGAGAACTATGTTGAATAAGAGTGGTGAAAGGGGGCACCCCTGCCTGGTTTCTGATCTTAAGGAGATTGCTTTTAATTTTTGCCCATTTAGTATGATGTTTGCTGTGGGTTTGTGGTAGATGGCCTTTATCATGTTAAGGAATGTTCCCTGTATTCCCACTTTACTGAGAGTTTTGATCATGAATGGGAGCTGGATTTTATCAAATGCTTTTTCTAGCCTGACCTGTGGTGGCGCAGTGGATAAAGCGTCGACCTGGGAAAACTGAGGTCGTCAGTTCAAAACCCTGCACTGGTCCGGTCAAGGCACATACGAGAGTTGATGCTTCCAGCTCCTCCCCCCTTTCTATCTTTCTCTCTCTCTCTCACTCTGTGTCTCCTCTCTAAAATAAATTTTAAAAAATGCTTTTTCTGCATCTATTGAAATTATCATGTTATTTTAGTCCTTCCTTTTGTTTATTTGATGAATCACATTGATTGATTTGTGAATATTGAACCAGCCTCGCCTCTCCAGAATAAAGCATACCTGATCATGGTGTATGATTTCTTTCAAATATTGCTGGATCTGGTTGGCTAATATTTTGTTGAGAATTTTAGCATCTAAATTCATCAGGAATATTGGCATATAATTTTCTTTCTTTATGCTGTCCTGCCTAGTTTCATGATCAGAATTATGCTCGCCTCATAAAAGGAGTTTGGAAGTCTTCCTTCCTCTTAAATTTTTTGAAATAGCTTGAGGAGGATAGGAGTTACTACTTCTTTGAATTTTTAGTAGAATTCACTTGTGAAGCCATCAGGCCCAGGATTTTTCTTTGTTGGGAGTTTTTTGATAACTGTTTCAATCTCATTAGTTGTAATTGGTCTGTCTAGGTGTCCTGATTCTTCCAGATTGATTTTTGGAAGATTATATGATTCAAGAAATTTGTCCATTTCACCTATGTTGCCTATTTTTTTGGCATAGAGTTCTTCATAGTATTTTCTTACAATACTTCGTATTTCTGTTGTGTCAGTTGTTATTTCTCCACTCTCATTTCTAATTTTGTTTATTTGAGTCCTCTCTCTCTTTTTCTTGGTGAGTCTAATTAAAGGTTCATCAGTCTTGTTTACCTTTTCAAAGAACCAGCTCCTGGTGTCATTGATCCTCTGTATTGTTTCCTTAGCCTCTATGTCATTTATTTCTGCTCTGATCTTTATTATTTCCTTCCTTCTACTAGTCTTGGGCTTTTTTTGCTGTTGTTTTTCTAGTTCTTTTAGATGCAGGGTCAAGTTGCTTATTTGAGCTTTTTCTAGCTTCTTATGTTATGCCTGTATTGCAATGAACTTCCCTCTCAGTACTGCTTTTGCTGTGTCCCATAAATTTTGAGTTAATGTATGCTCATTATCATTCATTTCTAGAAACTTTTTTATTTCTTCTTTGATTTCATTGTTAACCCATTCATTATTTAATAACATGCTATTTAGTTTCCAAGTGTTTGAGTATTTTTCGGGGGTTTTTTTGTGGTTAATTTCCTGTTTCATGCCATTGTGATCAGAGAAAATGCTTGATATGATTTCAATCCTCTTAAATTTGTTGAGACCATTTTTGTGTCCTAACATGTGGTCTATCCTAGAAAACGTACCATGAACGCTTGAGAAGAATGTATATTCTACTGCTTTAGGGTGAAAAGTTCTGAAGATATCTATTAAATCAAGTTGATATAGTGTATCCTTTAAGTCTGCTGTTTCTTTATTAATTTTCTTTCTTGAGGATCTATCCAGTGATGTTAGTGGGGTATTGAAATCCCCTAATATTATAGTACTGCTGTTAATCTTGCCCTTTATATCCATCAAAGTCTGCTTTATGTATGCTGGGGCTTCTATGTTTGGCGCGTAGATATTTATAATGGTTATATCTTCCTGTTGAATTGCTCCCTTTATAATTATGTAGTGTCCATCTTTATCTCTTACTACAGCCTTTGTTTTAACGTTCATTTTGTCAGATATAAGTATTGCTACTCTGACTTTTTCTTTCATTTCTATTTGCATGAAATATTTTTTCCATCCTTTTACTGTTAGCCTATGTGCATCTTTTGTTTTAAGGTGTGTCTCTTGTAGACAGCATATATATGGGTCCTGTTTCTTTATCCACGCAGCTACCCTATGTCTTTTGAATGGATCATTTAATCCATTTACATTTAAGGTTATTATTGATATGTAGTTGTTTATTGCCATTTTATTCTTTAAAGCTGTATTCTTCTGTTGCTATATTCTTTCCTCCCATTGAACTGTTCACAACAGGCCGCTTAGCATCTCCTGCAGAATTGGCTTGGTTTTAATGAATTCCCTGAGGTTTTCTTTGTCTGGGAAGCTCTTTATTACTCCTTCAATTTTAAATGTTAGCCTTGCTGGATAGAGTAGTCTTGGTTGTAGGTTCTTGATCTGCATTACTTTGATTATATCTTGCCATTCCCTTCTGGCCTCAAGTGTTTCTATTGAGAAGTCAGATGTCATCCTTATGGGGGCTTTTTTGTAGGTGATAGCTTTTTTTTCTCTAGCAGCTTTAAAAATTTTCTCTTTATCACTTAGCTTTGGTATTTTAACTATGATGTGTCTTGGTTTAGATTTCTTTGGGTTTCTCTTTAATGGAGTTCTCTGTGCTTCTTAAATATGTGAAACGTTTTCCAGTCTTAATTTTGGGAAGTTTTCAGCTATGATTTGATTGAACAAAGTTTCTAACCCTTGATCTTTTTCCTCTTCTTCAGGAACTCCTATGATGCGGATGTTATTTCTCTTCATGTTGTCACAGAGCTCCCTTAGAGTTTCCTCACATTTTTTGAATCTCTTTTCTTTTTTCTGCTCTGCTTCTGTGCCTTTGTTTATTGTGTCCTCTAACTTGCTGATTCAATCCTCAGCGTCATCCATCCTGCTTTTAGTTCCTTCCATACGGTCTTCAGTTCTGATACTGTATTTGTCATTTCTGTCTGATTCTTTTTTTATTATTTCTAATTCCTTTTTTATACTTGCTATCTTTTTATTTAGGTGTTCGTAATGACTATTCATTGTTGCTCTAAGCTCTTTGAACATCCTAACTATCATTATTTTAAACTCTGCATCAGGTAATTTGGTTATATCTGATTCATTCAGGTCCTTCTCTGGGGATTTCTCTTGATTTATTTGGGTTTCATTTCTCTGCCTGCCCATTTTGTCTGTGTGTAAGAAGAGTTTGGCTACTGGAGTCCAATGGGTGTTGCCTCTGTGTTTCCTACGTGTGGTCTGTCTCCAGGCCCGCCACCCCCTCTGCCGCTTCCTAAGGCGGATGGGTGTGGGTGTTGCGGGCACCAGCCTTGGCTGCTGAGGTCTCCCCCTCACCTCCAAGGAGGGGCTGTGTTCTCGTGCTAGGATCTACAAGCCTCAGCCGTTCTCGGCCTCCACCCCTCTCCCATGGGTGTGACCGTGCACCACACTTGGGCCGCAAGCCTGGGTGCCAAGTGCAAGGGTGAGCACTTTTGCTTAGCTGCGGGTCCCTGTCAGCCTGTTCCTCCAGCCAGGAGGATCTTTTGGTGTGCGCTCAGCTGCTAGCCCAGGCCAGAAGCCCCGCCCCGCCAACCTTGGCTCCTTGGCTGGAGGGGGAGCTGTTGCTATGTGCTCAGCCATGCGCTGGGTTTCCATCCCACCTCTGCCAACCTTGGCTCCTCAGCTGGGATGGGCTGCTGCTATGCACTCAGCTGCGCTCTGGGCTTCCGCCCCATCTCTGCAGGCAAAGCCGGTTCAGGCAGGGCTTCAAGCCCTGGAGGCTGGGAGTGGCTGCACACCTGCTTGCCCCTGCCCAGCAGTGGATCTTCGCTCATTTCGAGCTCCTGCTTTTCCCCCCCAGGTGGGATCCAGGCGGGCCTGCAGCCGCCGGACCGCTTTCGCACATCCCCTTTGCCCCGGCTGGACTAGACCAAGCTCACAGCAGTCAACTCGGCCTCTGTCCCCGCCAATGGAACTGCACTTCCTCCTCCCCGTAGCCGCCCTCCCTCCAGCAAGCCCTCAGCAGTGTGGGTGGGGGCACTGCAGCTGACACTCTAACACTCCATACTGTAGTTCTGAAAGCTCCCTCCTTCTAAGCGACTGTGCTCTAAATGCTGCAGGAGAGCCTGTTTGGCTGGTGTTGTGCTTCCCCTTGCTGGTTCCAGGGGAAATATTGTTTCAGATTTGTATAGTGACTCAGCCCAGGGTATAAGGTGGCTGTCCCTCAAAGCATTTCTCCCCGTGCCTTCCAGATCGCACTCTCTACCCGCTGCTCCAGTGCTGTCCTCTTTCCCTGTCTCCCAGAGTCCCGGGTGAGTGGTTTTGGGAGAGGTTTTCTGCACCATTCCTTTAAGAAGAATCCTGGGTCTGAAAAAACTGTCTCTTTCTCACAAACAGTATCCTAACCTGTTTCCCAGCTAAATACTGTCCATATGCCTGGTCTAGGCTCTGGGGCTGCAGGCTAGGGCTTTGTCCCTGGGACCCAAGTCCCTACCTTTCCACTGGCCTCTCTTCCCACCACACAAGTCTCTCCGGGCCGCCTTTCGCTCCGGGAAGCTGGGCAATCCTTTCCTCTTTTTCGCTTTTCCTACCAGTCTCAATGTTGCTTCTTCAGTATTCCCCGGTTAAAGAGTCCTCTCAGTCCAGTTCAGCATTGGTTTATCCAGATGATGGTTCTTAAATTCAAGTTATAATCCACTTTGGTTCTGGGAGTTGGAAGTTGGTACGTCCATCGTACCTACTTACTCCATCGCCATCTTGCCCCTCAATACATTTTTTTTTAATAACGATACCTCATTAAAAAGATCATTTTTGGAAATATTACTATATGGAAAATTTTGAGTGGGTCAGAGGGATCGGGTTACACAGTCCCGAAACCCCATGCGAGAGCTGCACCAGTGGGTGGGAGCAGGCAGGGCAGCGCCACCAGCGCGCTCACACAGGAGCAGTCACACACACTCCCCGCCTGGACTCGTCCTTGCGGCGGCCGTGCTCCCTATGTCCAGCCCGACCACGCTCTGGAGACCGAGCGGTTTGCACCTTGCGGAGCCAGGAGCCGCAAGCCAGCATCCAGGACGCGGGCCTATGGGTAGTTAGGGGACTTGACAGCCGCTGCCCCAGCAGGTACGTCCTGCCGGAAGTTCTTTGTTTCAGGGCCCCGCATGCAGCAGCCAGCTCTTGCAGCAGTGCGGGCGCTTCCAGGTCGAGGCGGGGTCTCCCCGCCAAAAACCGTACATTCCCTTCCCGTTCTCCTGCTGTTCCCTAGCTTTTCGTGCATTCTTTCCAAAAATTGGGACTTTTTTAAAACGCCGCGGGACGTGGGACAAATTGTTAAAAATCGGGACTGTCCCGCCAAAAGCGGGACATCTGGTCACCTTACTTTTGAGGCGATGCCTGCGGTGTGAGGTCAGAGCCACTGTCCCTGCTGGCGAAGGGAGAGCAGCACAGCAGGGTGCGATGTGGGGCAGAGAATCCCAGGCAGGGCTGGCCAGTACTCTGGGGGAGCCCTGAGAAGATCAGAATTTAACTAAAGCCATGTACGTGATGTCACTCCCACACAGCAGCATATTGAATGGAATAACGAGAGGAGAGAGTGGTGATGTTATAAGCGCCTTACGACAGGAGGTGACAATGCTGAGTAGGTGGCACAAGTCAGTACAAAAAAGATTTTCAAAGAGTCATAGGAACTCCGGTAAGATATGTCAACAAATTAGGCAGACTGGTTAAAACTTAGAGGCTTAAAGATCACCCGAGATAACAGGATTCAAGAGGAGACAGGAAGTCAGAAGTGCTGGTGAGTAGGATGAGACCAGCCCTGGCAGAGAGTACGGAGGTAGAATCACAAATGCAGCCTTATCACATTTAATTTTAGGTAAAAGGCAAGTATCCAGTTGGAAACATCATGTGGGTAGCTGGAAAAAATCATCATTTTGTGACCGTGCTCTAACCAAATGAGCTATCAGCCAGGGATGGAAAAATCATAATTTTATAGAGTATTTTTAATAGGTTCAGAATTTTAACCAGCATACAATTTAGTTGATTTAAGAGATCTCTCAGCATGTGGAAGTCTTGGGTTAAATTCCCAGCCAAGGCACACAGGAGAAGCGCCCATCTGCTTCCCCCTCACCTTTCCCCTTCTCATTTCTCTCTGTCTCTCTCTTCCCCTCCCTCAGCCAAGGCTCCATGGGAGCAAAGTTGTCCCAGGCACTGAGGATGGCTCCATGGCCTCCGCCTCAGGCGCTAGAATGGCTCTGATGTAGATCCCAGTCCTACACATGCAGGAGTCTGTCTGCCCCCACCACCCCCCTGCTTCTCACTTCAGAAAAATACAAAAAAAAAAGAGAAAGATCTCTCTCATCAGCAATGATATGTCTTTAAATGGCAAGTACTTAAAACATGGAATAGGTTCAGGGAGAATTTAAGGATTTATAATGTATTAAAATTAATGAGTAATAATATTTTATGAATTATGAACAGAAAGTTGGGAATACTTAAGTGATAAGCACAATATATAAAGATAATTTTATGGAGAACAACTACCAAGTTTTTCTACAAAGAAAGGACATTTACGCCACTATAAATCAGAATATTAGGCATATGGTTCATTATTCTAACCAGGTATTATTTCACAAAGTATGTCACATAAACTAAGAATAATGCTTCTTTAAGTTCTATAAATCACATTAGTGTACTAGCTTTCATTCAAATTCTTACCAATTCCCATGTCAGTTCTCTTGACAGATTTAATACATAAAAACAGCCATAAAACAGTAAAAGGAAACTGGAACCTTTTTAAATATAATAATTGGTTACAATTAAATTCAAATAAAAAAGACTTGCCACATTTTCCTTCATCTTTCTTAGCTTTTCATCTATCTCTCTCAGCCGATTTTGCCGATCCCGTTGCTCCTTGGTGTTCCGAAGTACCTTTTCCCCCAGAGTTATTTCCATATTTCTATCATCATCATGAAGATCAGGTTCCTAATTTAAAAAAAAAAAAAATCATGCCCAGGCTGAAAATGAACCATCAGACACCACTCTAAAGCAATTCAACCTTAAAGGTTGGCTTTGCTTCTCAAGCAATATTGCTTCCCTTAAAATTATATTTATAATTCTCTAAACTCTTCCTATTTGAGAAGGGAAAGTTTCAATTCTAAATAAAACAAGGAAGTGATATAAATTCAATCATATGGAAAGCAGGAAAAAAGCAGTGGCCAGGAAGTAGTGACCTGGGCTCTGGTCCATAGTCTGTACTTATCAGCTTGGAATCTCAGGCAAATCATAGTTTCTCTTGACTTCAAGTTCATCATATATAAATAATAGAAAAAAAACCCTGCCTATCCACTATACATGTTATGAGAGGCAGCTATGTAATAGTGAAAAGAGACCTAGAATTGTCAGAGTCAAGAGTGTTGAATCCTGGCTCTCCCTGACTGACTACTAAGATGGCCTTAGGGAAATCAAGTAACCTCTCCATGCCTCAGTTTCATCATCTGGGCGGGGGGAGAGAAAGGGGGTGGGGGGGAGTAGGAGGAGGAATAGCTTATCCACTGATCCGTCCAACCAGGGCCTGAAAACCATTTTTAAAAAAGGATATCACTTTAATGATCTACAGCTCTGATTTTTTTTTTAATCTTTGGGTAGGCAAAGAAAAGACACAAAGAAATAAGTTTTACATCAGACTTCATCAATATTTTTAAATTTTACAAAGCTACCATTAATAGATAAGCCATATATTGAGAGAAAAATATCGTAATGCACAAGTCTAAGAGGACTTAAATCTAGTATATATAAGGAATTCACATAATAATAAACAAAAATAAATAATAAAAAGACAGTCCAGTTCTAAAACAACTTGAACAGACACTTCATAAAAGAAGATGGGTGAATGATGGATAAGTATGTGAAAAAGCCTTCCACATCATTAAGGCATCAGGGAAAAGCAAATTAAAATCACAGGAGGGTATCACTACACAGCCACTAGAACGGCCCAGAGGAAGACGTTTAACAGCAAATGTTGGAGAGTGTGGAATACATGGAACTCTCATGAGTTGTACGAAACTATATAATAGTACAACCACTTTGGAAAACATAAAAAACATTTGCCTATTCAATGACCTAGCAATTCCACTCCTGTGACTGTCCAAGAGAAAGAAAGTGTATTACTCATTTTGTACATGAATATTCATAGCAGCTTTATGCATATCCCAAATGTCCACCAACATGAGAATGATAAATATTAAAAAATAAAAATGCTGTAGTAAGTACCTGATGCATGCTGGGACAATCAGACTCTGCTTGATCTCTGCACTGTGATTAGGTTTACTCAATATAGGGGGAGATTAAAGAGCAGAAGGAGAGAAAGCTTGTGGTGTTTCCCCCTTCCTCTCATTGCTCTGGTATTATGGCTTTGGCAGTGATGTATTCCTGAGGTGACCATCAGGAAGTTTTTCTTAGATTCAACTGTATATTCATGCTCAAAGACAAACAGAGCCACACCTAGAATCAGTCTATTCGGAAGCATTTAGGACAGGAAACACAGCAATGCCGTATTGGGTATCCTCTTCAATAGGAGTTTTTGCCTCAGTTCATGTCATCACAGTCCAGGCGCAAGGGGCAAGGGGAGGCTACCCTGTTTTAAAGGCTTTATATCCCATAAGGGCATCATCTCTTGAAATGATTTTATAGATACAGCATCCAAGGTCCCAGCAGGGACATGCCCAGCCGTGAGAATCACTGCCCTTAGAGAAACTCAAAGTATGGCTTTCCCCATCAGGTCTTTATGATTCTTCCAATCCAGGGGTCATGTTTAGTGTAAGTGAAGTTGTCTCCTCATATTGTTGACATTCCAACTTTCATCAGTTGCCAGGAAAACAATTACAAAATTAACGACAGCTCAGATTCTCATGCTGAAGAAAGAAGGGTAGGTTAATTCTTTGCCCACACCCTCTATGATTACAACTTTGAATGGATGATTCTTCAACCATGGCTCTAGATCTCCCTAAATTCCAATACATTTTTTCTTTCCCCTACCTACTGTTGCTCCTCCATGGGTGTCCCAGCACCTCTTACTGGCTCCTTTAAATCTATAAACAGTTCCTTCATTTAATTATCTTCAAAATCCAAACTGAGTGGTTTTCCTGTTTCTTACCAAGAACTTTAACTGGTATATTACATTTGTTTGTATGTATGTATGTATGTAAGTGCATGTGTGTGTGTGTGTGTTTGCAGAGGAAGAGACTAGAAGGAAATTTAACTTGATAAAAATCTTATTTTATCGTATTTTACTCAGATGTATTTTCTGAGTTTTCTACAATAAGCATGTATTAATTTCATAAGCAGAAAATGTGATTTTTTTACTTTTAAGAAAACAAAAAAATGATCTACCAAGGTTATTTTTGTTACCTGACAATGTAACTCTCTGTACCCAAAAGGTATTGGCCTGAAGGTTAGATTTTAGCCCTGGTTCTACTGGTATGACCAGCTGTGTACTTTTGAGCAAATCGCTTTTTCTTTTTTGGTCTCAGTTTATTCTGATAAAGTTTGTTCAAACTCGAATAGCTTATATGTCTGTAATTCTCTACAGTTAGACGTAAGGATACAGACATCTTTCTTTGCTTGGTCTCTGATAGCATCACCACATAGTTCAAATAGAAAGTAAAGGATATCATGTGGTGAAAGCAGAAGCTAACAGGAAATGAGAAAAGGGAGTCACAGACTGGCAGAAACCACCCAGTGGTATACTGAAGAAGCTCTGTGGTGCCAGGAGACGTTCTATGGTCACATCAACGTGCCAGACAGTGTGGTCTGTTTTCATGATTATCAGGAAATATTTCGATTTCCTATGATAAAATATTTGAGCAGACTCTCTGGCCATCCGTATATTTTTTGCATTTCTGAGTCATATAGGACTGCTCTCATGATATGCAAAGAATACTGAGAGAGCCACAAGAAGAGAACTATCCCTGAGGTCAATAGACATTGGTTGATTTGACTAATTGATTGCCAAGGGATTCTAAGCTCATCCTTAGAAAAATATCTATTCTGTTGATTGAGCCAACAGGGATCTTTGAAGTTAAGTAAACTTGTTTCCAAAAATCAAAGAAAGAGGAAATTACTCACATCTTCCTAAGTTATCTGACATGCAAATAAGGCATGAGTTAAGGGCCAGAAAAACACAAACCTGCCTAAATAAAGCCAGGTTCCATGTGTTTTCAAACTAATACTATACTTTCCCACAGGCTACGGCTATTTCCTGTCATCAGATGGATCACTTGCCTGGCAGTACTAAAAACAGGGAAAAATTCTTTCACACAGATTGTTTTTATCATCTTGGAATATTGCCATGCAATAAAAGAAACCTTGAAAACACAGGAGTTTTAATGTTTAAAAATAAAAGGATATAAATATAAACTTCAAAGTAATCTGTAAAATACAGGTGGTAAGAATTCCCCAGATTTAATTAAGAATGTTTGATAGGTTAACATTAGAGGCAAGAACCTCTGAAGTAACTTCTTGTTTACTTCTCAATCCATATTTCCATGCTCTTAAGAGTGGCATACTTCTGGTCCTGGCCCTGGCCCTGGCCTCGTTCAGTGGACAGTGTCATTCCCGGATGTCAACATCCCAGGTTCAATCCCTGGTAGGGACACACATGAGAAGCAACCATCAGCTTCCTTGCTCCTCCCTCTCTTCCTTCTCTCCCTCTTCCTTTCTCACAGCCAGTGGCTCTACTGGTTCCAACATTGGCCCCAGGCACTGAGGATAGCTCGGCTGGTCCAAGTGTTTGCCCCAGACGGGGGTTGCCAGATGGATCCCAGTCGAAGCGCATGTGGGAGTCTCTCTATTGTCCTGCCTCTCTCTTTAAAAAAAAGTGTCATGCTTCTATAGTTTGGAAAGGAGTAGATGGTAAATAAGATTTCTCTGCTTGTGACTAGCATATGTAAAAATTCCTAGATTCCTGCCCTCATCAGTATATAAAGTAATTTGAAGTCAACTGGACTATATGGTTGTTATTGGAACACTACAAATCCCTGGACTCAACAACAACAAAAAAACATCTTTCAGGATTTCATGCCAAACAAAGGCTTATATCTTCCCAGTTCTAGCTACTGTTGAAACAGGAAGAGGAGGGGAAAAAAAGTCAGTTGTTGCTCTCTTGGCAAGAAAAGATATAAATACAACTATAATTTTCCTCTATCAAATGTTTGTTGATATTTTGTTGGTATTACCAAATTATGTACAACTGAATCAATATTTTAAGAGCAATAAAGTGAATCAAATTAAGGAAGACCTTAATATTCAATTAAACTACTGTACTTGGTTTAAAAACAAAGAAATACTTCTTGTCAATAAGATCCATTTCTGAAGACCCTTTTCCAATCTGAAAATAAAAATCTTACGATGAAGTAGAATTCTAGCTTTAGTAAGACTGACTGCATGAAAGATAAATAAATCACACTTTTTTACAAGAGCTAAACTGAACAAATCTATTATTAAATCCAGTTGCTAAGGATTTAAGAAAATGAATGCTTACAGAACTCCTATATCTTAGATATTTCTGGAAAAAGCTGGAATCTACTACAGTGCCAAATAAGAGTGCTAAATTATGGAACTTCACTCAATTGTATGGTCAGATTTACAAAAATTGGAAAGAACTGATTTGTTGGAAAGTTAGGAGATGAATACAGAAAAGTATGCACACTTAAACCACAGATCTTTTTAAAATTGCTTCAATTAGTTCTCTTTTGCTAAGAGGAAATGAAAATAAAAAGCAGATGTAAACACTGCAGCTACATGATCTATCCACATTAAAGCAATAGTAGTAATATGCCATTTGTTCTCTTGAATGTGAACACATACTTTGTTTTACACTAAGGAAATCAGATACATAAAAGCCAAAGGCTGCTTTTAAAATATTGCCATAAAGTGAAGAGCCAGGCCAGGGCATCCAGATGAGAACACTGTGATCAGCAAGCTCATTAGGAAAAGAAAGTTTCCTCTCTGTCCCTTTCACAAAAACCGGCACTTTCTTCATCTCTGAATCACATTTCTGGAGTCCCTCAAATTATTATGACTCAGGTCCATTTATCATCCTAGGCTTATACGCCTACCAACTTGGCTCCTTATTGTTGCCATAATCAGGTTAGTCAGAAAGTCTGCATGTTTCAACTTGTTTGGGAAACTATTTTTTGGACGAAAAATTTAAAAATCTCCAAAGGAGTCTCTTAAATATGCCTTCAAGTGACTTTTTCTTTCACTGTGCCCCCACACATTCACTCTCTCAGCTCTTGTGCTGTGGTAGTTTCTGTTTTACTACATGATCACTCCACAGCCTGTTCCATGTTTACAGCCTCTCCTCCAGTGCCCTACAAGCTGCTTTAAGATCAGAGGTGAAGCCACACGCTAATCTGAATACCTAGCGCCAATCACCACAGCACCTCTTTTCAAATGAGCCAGCATTCAAAGATGGGCTGATGGCCTGTGCAGAGGCTGGACAAGTAACACAAATCATGCAGCAGGCCTCAGGGTCTGCAATATAGCATGGTGGAGGCTGGAGCAAACTAGAGAATCTGTCCTCCATATGAAGCAGCAGTTGCTACTTGCCTCGCTCTTACAGTGGGCCAAGCAAGGATTCAGGCCTAATGTTGCCAGGTTTTCTAATTTTTCAAGAGAAACTAGGAACTTGTATTTTTGTATGAGGTCATCCAATTTTTAAATGTTAGCTGGGAAAAAAATTGTAAACCCTGACTGACTGGGCAGTGGCACAGTAGATAGAGCATCAGACTAGGATGTGGAGGAACCCCGGTTCAAAACTCCAAGGTAGCCAGCTTGAGCACGGGCTCATCCGGCTTGAGGATGGGGTTGCTGGCTTGAGCAAGGGGTCACTTGCTCTGCTGTAGCCGTCTGGTCAAGGCACATGTGAGAACATAATCAATGAACAACTAAGGAGTCACAACAAAGAATTGATGATTCTCATCTCTCTCCCTTCCTGTCTGTCTGTCCCTATGTGTCCCTCTCTCTGACTCTCTGTTTCTATCAAAAAAAAAAAACAACTGTAAACCCTATGTGTGGGCTAAAGGAAACCCACCTGTGAGCCAAATTTGCCCGGCAGGCCACCAGTTTTCAACCTCCTGCACTATAATAGCAGTCTCCTCCTGGGCCTTTGACCCCTTCTGCCTCAGTCCCCAGTTCCTCTTATTCCTTCTGTCCCTCTCTCAAAAAATTTACCTTCTTCATATTGCTTCTGGATGTGCTTTCTCTCCTCTGAACCACAGTACTTAGCTTATATCCCTCTGTTGTGCTTACCAAGGGCGTCTAGTTCCTCAGTTATCCGCATCTGATCTGTGCCTCCCATAAGGAAACAAACTCCTTAAGTCACTTATTATTATAATCACATCATTGCTAGAATTCTGTGTCAGACACTGTTAAGCACTTTGCATATAAGAACACTAAATAATAGTATTATTATTACAATTTTATAGATGAGGAAACTGGAGTTTGGAGTGTTTTTAACTAATTCTCAAGTCCTCAGAAGAGCCAGAACTTGAAATGAGGTTTTATACCCACAGTTCTGTTTGCCTAACTTATCTATAAGTGCCCCACAATTCCCTAAACACAGTGAGAACTTGATTAATATTTGTTGGATCAATTGTTGAAAAGCAGAAATTTATATTTCACTTAAAAGATACTTCCTTTAAAAGCATGAAGAAAAATTACTGATGAGTTAATGGCTTGCAGAAGGGTTAAAAAATAAAAATGACATGACTCTTCATTATGAATATTTGTTCAGCAATAGATTGGAGCCCATTCATCAGCTGAATAGATACTCTGGGTTTATCCAAGATACTTTTCAGTATAGTTGTTCAAAAAAATTCCAATCCAAAAATAATATCCATAAAATAATTTGCCATGTTAGCATTTCTGGCTTAAAAATTCAATGTGCAATGCTGATTTTAGTTAGAAATAAGAAAATGTCAAGAGGAAACTGAACAAAAGCTCAAAAGATATTCTTTATTTCACATGCAAAAAGCACTAATTATTTCTTTTCAACAACTAGGATGTTATATTCCTGTTTCTGCACCCAATGGTAATCCCAAAACATAGTTTCCTCTTTTCCCTCTAAATATATGTTGTTTCACATAAAAATACAGAGTGTCCGTAAAGTCATGGTGCACTTTTGACCAGTCACAGGAAAGCAGTGCACCATGACTTTACGAACACACAGTATATGATCTTAGTATGTAACAACTGAGCAATGTACTGGCTTCCTTTTTATTATTTTTTAAATATCCTATCAGAACCATGAATGTAAACTCTGAAAATGGGATTTAGACGACAATGACAGAACCTGAACATATTCATTCTTTATTGAAAGTCCTAATGGCTAAACAAATCTCTAAATTCTCAGTTTTTCCTCCGAGAATACCATTTGACGCCATGAAAAAGACATTTTTGATCTTTAGGACAATTATTCAGCTTTGAGATCTCAGCTATCCCTGAAATCTAACAATAACAAAAACTCAGCTCTCACACGAAAAGGACAAAGAACATCCCTGAACAACTGTGTCCCCGTCGTGGCTTCCTCTTGTAGAGAAATGGCACCTTGTAACACGACTCAACCAGCAATGTAATTAGTGTCAGTGTCCAGGAATACACTTGAGCTGAGAAAGAGATTCCAATTCTGTTTTCCAAGAATTCTGATCCCAATCCAGAAATAAGTTGTTACACTACATCCACTGCAGCTGTGCAAAGGCCAGAGGCAGCTGTGCCAAGGTCAGAGGCAGCTGTGCCTGACCCTTAGGCACACCCCCTAAAGAAGCTGAGTTGGCTCCATAATGGTTGGTCAGTGAACAAACTTCTTTTGAACATTTTTAACACTGCTCTTTATCCCTGAGGTGTTTTCAAATGGCCCAAAGCCAAACCCTCCACCTTTGATTGACAGCTTGGAAAAAAAAATCACTATAAAGCATAAGTATTACTTATGACTACTGATATTTAAATCTTTTTAAGAACCAAAAAAAACACATGCATCTAAAATTGTACATAAAATGATTTGGTGCCTGATCAGGTGGTGGCGCAGTGAATACAGCATCGGCCTGCGACCCTAAGGTCCCAGGTTTAAAACCCTGAGGTTGCTGGCATGAACATGGGCTTACCATTCACCGGCTTGAGCATGGAATCATAGACATGAACCCATGGTCATAGGGTTGAGACCTAAGGTCACTGGCTTGAGCAAGGGATCGCTGGCTCACCTGGAGCCTCCCGGTCAAGGCACATATGAGAAAGCAATTCATGAACAACTAAGGTGTCACAACAAAGAAGTGATCCTTCTGATTTCTCCCCCAACCTGTCTGTCTGTCCCTGTCTGTCTGTCTGTCTCTCTCTCTCTCACATACACAACCACAGAAAAGAATGATTTGGTGAGGTGTTTATAAAACTAGCAGAGGGTTAGTAAAATAACAAAAGAGAAGCCATTTTCTCATCAGGTGAAAACTACCACGCAAACCCAAACTAGATCCCAGGAAGTACTGAAATATAGTAGGGAGAAAAAAAATTTTATTTTTCCAAAGCTGCTATTTTTCTTCTGTTTTTCTACACCTTTTATTAGCTTTGTAAAAGAATATTTGAGAGAACTATCAAGAGAGGAAACACATTCAGTTCAAACCCCTCAGAGCAGAGTAGTCGTCAAGTTAGTGAGCTTCACTGTTTGATGTTAAAAAATCTAGAACAGGGGTGCCCACACTTTTTCAGCTTGCAAGCTACTTATAAGACGACCAAGTCAAAATGATCTACCTACAATAAAAATGCAAAACATAAATTTATTTCTTCTATATTATCATTAATTAAGTTACTATTATTACTATTTAATATTGTGTATTCTTCTTTCACCTTTCTCCTTCTCAGCTCTCTTTTTGGAGGAAAGTCAATGTCATAGTTTTTATGAACAGTCCGAAAAAGCCGCTCCACATTTCCCTTCTTTGGAATAGCAATGGCACACAGACAGATGAGGCAAACGCACTTAGAATATGACATAGTGAAAAAAATCCCCCCCCATTCTGTATGAAAGTGGTAGGTTTTAGGTTTCTTACTCGGACCAGCTACAGCACTCATTTTTATACCCTTTGTTGTATTTAGTTTAAATAAATTGAAGGCTAACTACGCAGCAATGTAACTGAACAAGTTAGCGTGGTTTAACGCGCATGTGTAGGGTGTCAAAAATTCAGACGTCAGATTGGCTACCCTGTATGCCAATCAAAAGACAAATGTCTTTTTAATGTCATGCGATCTACCCACATTTCCTTCGAGATTGACCAGTAGATCGTGATCAACATATTGAGCACCCCTGATCTAGAAGCATATGTCAGAATAAGGGACAAGTGGCTGCCATTGCTAATACCTAGAACCAGAAGACTAAAGAGAAACATAGCTCTCAAAGGACTAATGCAGCAATGGGCAATCTTTTGAGCTTGATGTATCAAAATTCACCAAAAAAAGAGAATAAATCGAGCAGTGTGTCAGTTGGAGAAAAACGGCCTATCCGGAAGTCCCAGAACTAGATGCTCTGTGCC
Source organism: Rhynchonycteris naso (assembly GCA_037038555.1). Taxonomy (NCBI): domain Eukaryota; kingdom Metazoa; phylum Chordata; class Mammalia; order Chiroptera; family Emballonuridae; genus Rhynchonycteris; species Rhynchonycteris naso. The sequence goes on along the minus strand of CM072999.1, from coordinate 78,619,694 downwards.
GGAGTTCTGTTGTTTGGGCCTACAGACCTCCGGCACAGAGTGTCTACACTACAGCAAATGTTTTATCCTCGGCTACTGCACCTGGCCATGTAGGAGCAGAGGATGAAACGTCCTTCTCGGCATGCGGCCCCATACTTCTCTGGTATGCGGCCGCATGCAGCCACGTGTCATCAAAAATGGCTACGTGTGTCAGTGCTGACACGCGTTATAGGTTTGCCTTCACAGGACTAATGAGTACTATATCAATTTTCTTCACTCTCCTCTTTCCTAATCATGATCAAGAATTAGTGTTAACTATAAATAATAATATTAAAATAATATTTCCTCAATGACTCCATCCCAGCAAATTCCCCACTGGAAAAATAAATAAATAAATAGAGTAGAAGTCTCCAAAAAAAAGTCCACACTGTTACGGAAATTACTATCCCTGCAGTTGTAGTCATGGAACAAAAAGCAATCAGGAAGAAACCTCTCCAGTTAACAAGCAGATTTTCAAATGAGAACTAGCTTTAGCACACATACCTACATCTGAACAGTCCATGCACTCCTGAGTTTAATATACCTGATCATTCTGATTTTCAAGTCTTGGAGGAAAGCGGGACATTCTTGGGGTGGCCGCTGAGAGTTCTTGGAGTTTTGCATCAATTTCAGCAAGCTGCTGATACTGGGTGTCTGCAAGCCTGTATCCTTCTCCTGGGACCAGCCTGCCACACTGATCACCCTGGAAGGAAACAAGGCCACCAGGTGATTCCCATGCTACATTTTTTCCAAAATATAATCTATCTTTCAGACTACTACATGGATATTGAGGACTTCACACAAACACATTTTTAAAAAATAAAACAAAAGCACATAATTAACACTGGCATAGTGAAAGAAACAAATACTTGATGGTTTCATTATCTGCCAACTCTGAGTAAAGTATCGTCATAAACTACACTTTGTAGAGTTTTTGCCCATGGACTAAATCTCTTAGCCTCACAGTCCAGTTCTCATTACAATCTCATTTCTTCACTTTGAAAAGCTGATTTTGATATGTTGAACAATGATAAATCATGGGCATGGTATTTTCAAAATTTGTCCCTGAGAAGTAACATAGGGTCTATAAAATCAGTTGAGTTTTATTAGCTTAATTGGACATCTGACTCATTCAACTAACATAGTTTCACAATTGTTAGGTTTGGATCCAGGAATCCTTTAGACTCAAGGTCTTTGGCCAACCTAACAATAATAGGTTAAGACCCATTCATAACATTCATTCAAAAATCTCATACTAAGTGCCTACTACTGTGTGTAGGCATTACACTAGGTAATTCAATATGAATCTCACAAGTTTCTGCCCTCAAGAATTTCTCAGTCCCTTGGCAGCAAAGATTTCAACAAAGTGTGAAGCTCACCAGTAAGCCCAGGGCACTGTGGGAGACAGGAGGGACAACGACCCTCTGTTAGTGGGACAGGAAGGGACAAAGTGGTTGGAGAAGGCTTCCTGGTTGAAACAATCAAGCTTAATCATATCTTAATAAAAGAAACAACATGTACTTTAAAACTGGAGCTGGTGAGGGCAAGACCGGAGGTAGAAAACCCAGTTAAGAAGCAAAAGCCAAAATCTAGAACAAAAGTGATAAGTGTCTGAATTAAGGAATGTTTCCTAGGACTGCAGAACATAAGATAGAGTCCAGAAAACTTAGGAAGTAGAATTTACAGAATTCAGAAATAATATGATGGAAGAGTAAAAGGAGGAGGAAGAATCAAAGATAGAAACCAAATTCCTGATTTTGTCAACCAGGGGGATGGTGATCGTACTGACCAAACTAGGAAATACAGGTGTAGTAGGTGTGAGAAGGAAAATGATGATGAATTCTGTTTAGGGTCTTTTGATATTTGCACAAATGTCCCTAGGACATCCACAGGGTATGTTAGGTAGTTAAATATGTGTCTGAAGTTCAAGAGAAAGACTTGGGTTAGAAAAAAGTATTTTGGACTCACTCATATATCTATGGTGGCTTAAACCCCTGGCCATGTGAATGGGTGAGGTCACACAGGGGAGCATGTAGTATGAGGACAGAAGAATCATTAAGAACACATTTAGAATAAAGGGGCAAGTGGACAGCAAGGAAGCTTAAGAATTTCATACACTTTGGATTTGTGACTCCTACACCAGGAATCAACCTGTAGGTGGTAACCAGAAGAAATACATGCAAAAAATTATGCAGAAAGACTCATACGTGTCTCCCCTGAGTTGAATATCCAATCTCCCGCTCTGCTTCAGTGAAACCAAACACTACATAATTCTTGGTGGGAGATAGGTCCCCACCAGACACTCCTTCTCCTACCCACAGGCATCAAAATGACAAGCAAATGACCTGGATTTGGCCAATCAGAAGTCAACACCCTGGACCCTAACTCTGGAGGGAGAAAGAGAGATGCGAAGATGCAGGGCAAGTCGGGGAGTGACTACAGGTAACAGAATAGCAGTGAGTACCCAGCCTTGGTAGCAGTGAAGGTGGCAGCCGTGATCATCTCATGTAGCGGGAGTATCTGGTGACACAGTGCCGCTCCTAAGCAGCCTGCTTCAGAGGAGTTTCCATGGTCACGCTTCTGGCTACTTTGATACCAACATGGTTTACAAACCTGGCTCTCCAAACTTCCCACTGAGTCTGTGAACGACCCAAGTCTCCCAAAAAATTCATTTTGTTTTTTTTAAACCAAAGTCCATCTCTGCCTCTTGCAACCCAGAACACTGACTAACACATTTTTGCCAAGTTATTTACAAAACAGAATATAGGTAAAAAGCCTAAATGTCTAAAAATAAGGAAAGAGTGAGTGAATTACAGTATATGCATACAAGAATATGATATAGCACTAAACATTTTAAATATTCTTGTAAGTTGGCATATTAAAGTCATACATAGTTATTTTTAAAATAATATTACCTAGTTACTCATAAATAAGAAACTCTGGTTACTTAGTTTTTCCTAAATAAAAGTGACTCAAATTCTGTACAACTTTGAGCTGTGGCCAGTTAGCTCAGTTGGTTAAGAGCATCATCCCAAAACAACAAGGTTGTGGGTTCAATCCCCAATCAGGGCACACGTGGGGAGCAACCAATGAATGCACACTGAGTGGAACAACAAATGAATGCTTCCCTTCCCCCTTCCTTCTCTCTCCCTTCCTCTCTTTGTCTCTCTAAAAATCAATAACAATTTTTTAAAAAATTAAGCCCTGGCCAGATAGCTCAGTTGGCTGGACTGTATTCTGAAATTACAGAAGTTGCTGGCTAAATCCCTGGTGAGGGCACATTCAAGAATAGCTGAATGTTCCTGTCTCTCTGCCTCTCTCTCCTGTCTCTCTAAAAAAGAAAGAAAGAAAGGAGGGATGGAGGGAGGGAGGGAGCGAAGGAGGGAGGAAAAAAGGAAGGAAATAATACAAAATCACAAAAATAGTAAAATTATGGAATCACAATGACTAAATATTGGTTAATAAATTTTAAATTCTTGCCTGAATGAAATTCTTTTTTTAATGACACTGGATATAAAAGACCATGTCAGATTAAATTCAACAGAAATTTAAATGCTTCTTTCACTATGCAGTTACAGAAGGAAATTATATGTAACATGTAGTAGATGTTATCATATTTTTCTGTCTGTCTAGCACCTTCTAGACACCCTTGCCATGTGTGATAAATTTGTAGCTTTTAGGAGCTTGCTTCCCTAGACAGAACTCAGAAAATGCTCTTCCTCCTTTACAGCTAGGGCTCAGGCTAGTAGCAAAAGGTTCACAACCAGACCTCACCCATTCGGTACTGACTTAGGTGTAATTTGAGATCTGGTGCATAAGCCATTTTACTGGGAAGATGACAGTAGAGGCATCTGGCTTTGAGGAGTGCCCTTAGTTGTAAGTGTGAGCTCCCAACACAAGGAAATCTCTTAAAACTTCTAAGTATCCCAGAGAGATTCAAGAGAATATTACACCCATACAATTAAACATGCCACTATAAAGAACAACCAGAGGGCAAGAGTTCTTGGGAATTAAAACGAAGCCATCATTCTAATCATCCTCTGTAAGTCGCATAGGTATTTATCAGAGATGAAGTGGTGGGCATTTCATAAAGAAAAGGGCACACAGAAGTCTGAGAGTACACAGCAAATTTGAGGAATGACAAGAAGTTTGGTACAGTATGAGAATACAGTAGATAGGCCCCCTGCTCCAAGTTCCTAAATTCTTCCTGCCACACCTCACGTCTTCCTCCTCTGAATCGCTGTTTCAGCTCGTGCCACCAACTATCTGGCTTTATACAACTTCTGTATAAAATGTCTATCTCCCATGCCAAAGAGTAAGTCAGAACCCTCTTTCTCCTCAAAGGACTACAGAAAAAACTTTCAGCAAATATTAGTTTAAAAAACAGTAATAACTGTAAAACAACAACAATAATCTCAGAAGAGGGGTAAATTAAATAGAAGAATAGACATGATTGAAACCCAATTTGGGAAACTGTAAAATGAGCTCATATAAGCAAAATGACAAAAAAGATGAAGATTATGAGAAAAATGTTATGAGACCTGGAGGAGCTACCAAGATGGTTCTCTACTCATCTGTGACAGATACTTGTACATTGACTGACCTGACCCCTTTTTTCTGTTTTCTTCTTTCTTGCCTTCCTCTGCTACAAATATGAAAAAGCAAAATAATCGAATCACCAGTCTCACTCTCAGTGACATTAGAAAACAAAGGGGTATGTGACACAGCTTGACCAATTACATGCAAGTAGCAGTCCTGGGGACAACATAGCTTTCCCAAATGAAAAGGCAAAGTCTCAGAGAATGTCTCTTTGTCCCTTAACCTTGCCTCTTTCTTTCTATCTGAAAAATGGACACATTACCTACAGATATAGCAGCAACCTTACAAACTAAAAACAAAACCACACTAAGAATGTGGAGCAGGAAGATAGACACTAGCTGCTTACTTGTTTCAGCCACTGCTTATATAATTTCTTGTTACTTGCAGCCAATCACATTCCCAACTGATATCCCATTTTATAAATAGCCAGAAAGGAGAGAAAAGAGATGATGGAAGGAAAGAAATAAGAGAAGATAATTTTCCAAACTGAAAAAATACTTAAACCTTCAGATAAGGACCTCCAAGGTACCATACAGAACAAAAATGTTTTTAAAGGCACATATAATTATGTTCTGATAAAATTTGTGAACTCAAAAATAAAGAGAAAATCCTACATGCTTCAGGAATACAATATTTTATGTCTAGAACCACCATTCAAAGCTCCCATTTGAACTTTTCATTCAAATGATGAAAAAGTGAATAAATTTTTAGCTATGCAAACACTCAAAAATTATCTACACACTATCATTTCTTAAAGGAAATTTTCAAAACATATTCATAGAATAATTCAGGAAAAATTATTTGTATAAATAAATACATAATTAGTTGAGCCTAAATACACAGTTAATGCTATGGCTAAAAAAAAAATGGCTACTATAGAGAAAGATTCCTTAAATACAATAAGCATACTCTTTTTAAAAGTAAAAACTTAAAATATTTTGGAACTAAAATTCCAGGTGATTTGAATACATTCTGGAAGAGAAGAAGTGAGGCAAAAAAATAAGTAACAGGACACCAAACATCCTGTCTTGTTAAGATGTAAGGTTTTAGAAACTAATTAACCATTTAAGTTGAAAAGAAAATACACATTTCAATGTATTTTAAGAACTTGATAGTTGAAAGCACTCACTCAGAAATAAGATCCAGAGTTTTCAGAAGATCAAGGGGTAAACAAAAGAGGCAAAGTTAAGGAAACAAAAAATGAATATAATAAATGAAATGTAAGATAGGGTGTCAGGAAAAGATCCAAAAATTATCAGTGATCAATGGGAGGTTCCATGGTGTAATGGTAAGCACACTGAACTCTCTCAAAAATTACTAGTGGTCATAAAAATATAAAAAATTAAATATCCTCATTAAAAGCGTAAGAAAATAATAACAAAAGATAAGGAAACAAAGATAAAGGCACAACAGTAACAATAAAAATCTAGCTGTATGGTATTTATAAAAGATCTACCTAAAACTAAATGATAGAGAAGAGTTTAAAATAGAGGAATAAAACATTAAGTACTAACAAAAATAACATAAAAGGTAATAACAAAAATGCATTGTTAAAGCACTCCTAGAATGTATAAGGAATATCTATTATGCCATAGTTTGGTGCCCAGAGGATCAGTGGGCAGCAACTTGCCCAGTTTCATAATTAATAAGAAAACCAGGAATAAGACCCAGGTTCCTTGATTTTTACTGTTAACTTAGCTTTTGTTAATAAGAGAAACAAATCACTCTGTGAATCTTAAAGCTAAAATATCTCAGAATTATTTGGGCATTTAGCAATCTGTCTTCCTGATTCCAGGCCCAGTTCACAAAACACACTGGGTGCCAGGAGGCGTGGCTGTCCACTGGATTGGCAGGCAACCGCCCTGGGCAACCTCACTAGCCCCACATGTAGCAACACCTCACTCCATTGCTAGACACAGCCCCCACTGAGCCTTCACCATTTCAAAAAATATTATTTAGAGCTGCGAGTATATCATGTTCTGTAGATTTTCTCTTGGCTTGGGATAGAGACTGTTTGCCCACTTAAAATTTCTTTAATGGAATTAGTTGTCAACATTTTAAAAAGAGGAATTTTCCCCATAAAAATCTGAATTTCTAGCTTCTCTTGACAAATTGGAGGACTCAGGCAGGCCTGCTGGGATTTCCACACACCAGCAGCCAGCTGCTTCTTTCTGAGTGTTGGCTCCCATGGACTAGCAAGCCCTCCCCTACTGGCCACAGGTATAGCTGCATGTGCACTGCATTTTACTGAGAGCAAATCATCCTCTGGACTAACATGTCTTCAGCTGGGTTCCCCAGATATAGAACCTGAGACTGGGATTCTTGACTAATGGAATGGGGTGGAGATAGAGCAGCAGGCTAAGCCAAGGAAGGAGAGCCAAGCAAGAATGTGGTCCCTGCTGAAGACCAGCTGACCCTGGAGAAGCTCTGTAGGACAAATGCACCACAGAGCTAATAGCATCTGAAGCAAGACAGTGGGCTTTTGGAGAGGATGCTGTTTAGAGCCTGTTCCAGGCTGTTCGGCTCTCATTTAGCCCAGTACAATTCTCCAGAGAAGGAGGCAACTGTCCAGCCTTGGAACAGGGCAGGGGGTTGGGTGCAGAGAGAGGTGCCAGGTAAAAGGGATCTGGCAGGGTGCAAGCAGCACTCACTACATCTTGTCTCTATTAAACGTACGGGAATAAAAACTAGATGACAGGGCGAAGAGCTTCAAGGAACACAAAAGAATGTATTTCTTTGTAGAAGTAAAGAATATTGCTCTAAGTTCAGTATGCAAACAAGTATGAATGCTGAGCCACTGCACTCTGATGTGACTGCCCAGACCCTACAGATACTGGCTGGTGCATCCTGACAGCACGTGCTGCCCTCCTAATACTTAGTTTGAGTCCCCCAGACTCTTCAGGGAACTGAATGCTCAAAGCTAACTGGGGGAAATAGGACAGTGTTCTTTAGGAGAAGACTACAGTGAAATATGGAGACAGTTTAGGGATAATAAGAAATGTCCCAAATAAAAGGATACAGAGAAACACATTGTATGTCATCAGTGACTGAGCCCATTACATCACAGGCAGAAGTTATTACTGTAACAACCAATGTGTAGCAACTCTTAGAGTGACACAAAATAATCCTTTGAAAGTCAATAATGACTTGGACAAGAATAAATTTGAATAAAAATAAATTTGTAAAACAGGATTTTTTAAAGTCAGAGAATACTATCTCATAATTTAAAAAACTATGATGAACTTACTTACACTAATAGGTCAATAGCATGATTATAAATCAATATTAAGATGTGTAGAGGTTGGCCCAGGCCATTTGTCTCAGCAGATAGAGCATCAGCCTGGCATGTGGACATCCTGGGTTTAACCCTGGTCAGGGCACACAAGAGAAGCAACCATCTGCTTCTCTTCCCCTCTCACAGCCAATAGCTTAATGGGTTTGAGCATCAGTCTTAGGCACTGAAGATGGCTCATTTGCTTTGAGCATCGACCCCAGACAAGGGGTGTTGGGTGGATCCTGGTCAGGGCACATGCAGGATTCTATCTCTCTATTGCCCTCCTATCACTTAAAAAAAAAGAAAAGACATGTATGGGTCATTGAACATCAGAGTTTACATACCTCAGAACTGGACAGCCCTGAATCTATATCATCTAAGTCCTTCAAAAGTTCAACCAGCCTCTTCCTCTCTTGGTCAATCATCACCACTGGTGTTCCTGAATTCTTGGCCAACTAAAGAATGTATTAATGAAAAATATTAAAAATGCAAAGCAACTCATAATTCAGGAAAAGAAATGAAACCTGAGGTTTCTACAATACAGATACACTAAGGTAAAATTTGTGATATTAGGCATTTTTCATTTGCCAGGCAATTTTATTTTCTGTTAAAATTTTGATATATTTCTGTTCTCCAAGCAAAGGTATTTCCACTGTAAGCAGACCCATGTTAACCATTTTAAAAAAGATTTTATTAAAAAAATAAAATAAAACACAAGCAGTTTTCAAAACTTTCTTTATATTATATCAAAGCAAAAACATATTTTCTGGGGCATTTGGAAAAAGTCTATTTTGCCACTTCCTATGTGGCGTATGTCCACTAAATGAAACTGCTTTTAAATTTCAAGAAAATCATATCAGAAGTTCAAATCAAAATTCAGTTACTATTGTTAAAAGGGTAACGTATGCCGGAGCTGCTGTGTCAGCAAGAACTTGGACATGGGAAAAACTCTACTGCTCTTGGAAAATTAAACAATAAATCAATATACAGTAGGCCAGCACAAAAAAGACAGATGAAGTTGGAGAGGATTCCTTGAGGTCATAGATACATGGAGCAAAGAAAAGTCAAGAGCCTCAGAATGCAGTCCTGGCAGGGTCAGGCTGACCCACGAATCCAGTTTGCATGGAAATAACATGCAGCTGTGGAAAAAAGATCAGGCTTCAGTTGTGAAAAGTTATTTCACTCTCTCCTCTTGTCAATACTTCACATTCACCAAGGCAGTCTTTTAATGACCTAACTCCTCAGTGGTTTGTCCTGAGCCTCTGTCTACCGCTGTGACATTTCTTGCTGCAAATGAATTAACACGCTGGTCAAATACTGGAGCCGCAGTGCCCTCGGTTGTCTGAGTCTGCTCTGAGAACAAAGCCAGTCAGGCTGCAGGGCCCAAGACCAAGGCCAGGCCTCTGAGGCAGGGAGATATCCAGGCCCAGTGCCAGGGGGAGGGCTGCGCGAGGCTCAGCAGGGTGGGGCCGGGGGCTCATGGAGGAACAACCAGTTGATCTCTCCAGCCCTGCCAGGAGCATTTTCCATTCAAATTTCTAAATGTACCAGCTATAAAATCAATCTACTTAAAAAAGAAAAAAGGATTTTACTAATATGAAATTCAAAGCCTGGGAAACATGTTCCAAACTCTTATCTAGATGTTTTCAAATTGCAGGAATGAGACTCAATTGCAGGGAAAATACAATAAATGTATTGAGTTGCAGTCCCGCTTGTTCACACACTCATTGGTTGATTCTTGCATGTGCCCTGACCTCAGATCAAACCTGCAACCTTGGTGTATGGAGATAATGCCCTAACCAACTGAGCCACCGGACAGGGAACAGCTAGTATTTTTATAAGGATTAAGATTGGATAGGGTTGAATAGAAAATAGTAAAGTACTGGTTCATAAAACTTTTCTTTCAGTTATATATGCTGTTTAAATTACATATACATGTATCACAGTCAAAAAAATACTTAAAGACACTGAACACAACTATCTCCATTTTCACAACTCATTTTAGTCCTCATTCTGGCTTCTGAATTTCTGAGTACATACCTCAATGTTTCGCTTAATGAAATCCTGGCTATGTTTACCCTTGAGCTCAATCTTTTCTGTATTTGAGCAAGGTCTCTGTTCTGCTTTGATCAATGACTCATTTCTTTCCACATCATAGGTAAAATCTATAATTTAAAAGGTTCAAATTTTTTCATAATTATAATTGTACATTATTCTAAAATTTTACCATAAGTATATATTAAAATATATAAGAAATAAAATACACATAGAAGAACTTCTAAATTCCAGATCCAAAGACCTCATGCATAGAGATTTATTCTTTTTTTTTTTAGGTGATAGGAGGGGAGATAGAGACAGACTCCCACATGAGCCCCAACCAGGATCCACCTGGCAACCCCAATCTGAGGCTGATGCTCAAATCAACCAAGCTATCCTCAGCACCTGAGGCCAACTCTCAGACCAACTGAGCTATCCTCAGTGCCCGGGGCCTAAGCTCGAACCAATTGAGCCACTGGCTGCAAGAGGAGAAGAAAGAGAGAAGGGGGAGAGAAAGGGGGAAGAAAAGCAGATGGTCACTTCTGTGTTTCCTGACTGGAGACCCAACCCTGAATGTCTACACACCAGGAAGATGCTCTATCAACTGAGCCAACCAGCCAGACCAAGATTTATTCTTAAAAAGATAAAATGTGCTACATAATTTGCAATGAAGTTCTCATAAACCTTGTTACTCATTATCATGTATCAATCTTCTTGCTATTAATTCCTTTGGAATCATGGGGAATATGAAAAGAACTACAAGTGATGCGTGTAAAGGAAAAACCTCTGAAGATATGGGAATTTTAAAATATATTTTATTTTAGTCTTTATATAAAACAGAACTTTCCCTAAATACTAGATTCTTTAATAATTTGTTATCACCCTCTCTGAACAATCAACTTTTTGTTCAAACCTGTCTTCTAAGCAAGGTCTGGGCATGTGTCCCCGATGTCTGACATCCCATCCGCACACACTACTAGAGCCCACCCTAGTTTGTCAATTTTCTCAACCTTTGAATAAAGGCTGAAGTTAACCTATGAGTTGTTCAGACCCTGAGTTCTCAAAACAAGGGTAAGAAAAATACATGCAAACTCTTATTCCCTTTATTAAATATCTTGTTTTCACTGTCGTCATGTTTAAAGTATTTAAAACAAGATCATGTGAATCCCTCATTAGTGCTTTAAAGCTACGCATAAAGAAGAGTCTTATGTAACAACTGGAATCCCCCTTACAAAATAAAATAAATTGCCACTTTAAACTCCAAAAGGGAAAAACACCAGCCAGCAGCTCAATCCAGACAAGGTTTATTAGTTTTATAAAAAAGGTGACCTCAATAAAGGATTAAGGGTATTTGTAGCTAATTATCCAAGAGTCAAAACAAATTTAATAATTAAACAATAACTTTTGATAACAATAGCTGGGGGAAAAAAGGACAGGATAAGAGTAAGACCTCTGAATTTAAATTCTTTTCAAATGAAAAAAAATTGAGTTAAGAAAGTTTTAGTCAAATAGTAAGTTATAAATTCCTCAACAAATAAATCTGTGCTTGATAATTGGGGTTTTATTTTCTAATTAATAATATAATTTTAAAAAACAAACTACCAATAGTTAAATTAGAAGTTACTTTTTAAGTGAATGGCCTACTTAGATACAAAATACATAATTTTTTTCCATAATACAAGTTGAAAATAGTCTTTTAAGTTGAAATAGGTTTAGTCATTCAGTTGAAGTTTCATATACTCTTAAACAATACAACATTAAAATAACTCAAATGCATCCATGTCTATATTTATAAGAGTTTCTTTAAAATATACTTTTAATAAATTAGAGGACAAAACATTGTACTGTCTGGTCAGAACTGTCTCCCTAGAAATGTCCTCTGCTCCTCTCCATCTGGTGGTGATCCATGGTAGAAGCTGACATGTTTCTATAGTGACCCCAACCCCAGCTGGGTTGAGGAGTTGGTTGGACCAGGAGTAGCACCAAACCCAAGTTGGTTCAGTTGGTCTCTAAGATTTGAGAATGGTCTCCTTCTCAGTGACTATCCACCAAATATGCTCTTGGGAACCAAAGAGCTATCTACCACCAGGATTCTTTCCATACATTTTCTTTTGTGCTTAAGCTAGGTTTTCATTATTTGTAGCCAGCTCTCCTTTAACTTATTTTTATATAAAATTTCAAACGTCTCCCAAAGTAGAAAGAATGGCGTAATAAATCCTCAATAACTTACTTCAACAATGATTAACTCATGACCAATCTTGTTCATCTAGAACCTCATCTACTTCCACCCACATCAAATCATTTCATCAGAGACTACTTCTGTATACAGCTAGCATTTTTTTGTGACAATATGGAAAATAATCACACAAATTAAAACATACCTTGGTTGACATTCTGTATACGTTTCTCATATTCTTCTGGAGGGAGCTGAGTATGAAACACTGAGGAAAAGGTGTCTTCATGCTCATAGCAAGAAGGATCTATTGATTTTTAAAAATCACTTGTTTAATAGACACAAAACAAATAAGGAATTGTGTACATGAACAGTTGAAAGGAAAAGATAACCTCTAACATTCCTTGCAATAGTCCTCAGTCCCCTCTACACACACACTTCTTAAAACAATGTCATTTCCAGGTAGAAATGATGATCACCTTTGTACACATGAGCCACGGAAAGAGCAGAAATCAAAATATTGGAATAGCATTTCCCAGAATGTCTGTACACAGGGAGTGGGCAAGGGTGTGCTAAAATGTCACATTAATTCTTCAAAGATAATGCAGCCAAATTCTAATATTCATACTACAGAGATTACACACACTAACTTTAATTGCGTTTTTCTTTTTTCTTTTAGATTACCAAGGTGAAGATTTCAATTATATGCTCAGTCATTAACATAAAAGACTGTGCATGAAAGAGAAAACCTAAGAGACTCTTAGCAATTAGCTTGACTCTCTTGTGATTTTTTAATATAATAGTTTTATTGAGATATTTAAATACCATAAAATTCACTCTTTTAAAATATGAAATTCAGTGGTTTTTAACATATTCAAAGAGTGTGTGATTTATTCTCTTGGGCTAAGATTCAAAGAAATTAGGACATTGTGTTTTTAACTTTTTTGTATTAATGTAATTTATGTTCTCCTTCTAGCTAACTTAGACCCTGCATAATTGCAAGAAATTGCTAACCTAAATAAGTAATGCCTTTCGTAAGTCTCTCTCTATGCCTTAACATGAGAGAATCCGGTAGCTGTGGCACAGAAATGTTTATGCTTCAGAACGCACAAGTCTGGAAGATAGTATAGGATCCACCACCTATCTCTGAGACAAATCTGGTTCAAGCACCCCTCTGAGATGATGCATGCAAAAAGTGCAGACACCCCAACACACAAACATTACCAAATCACCAAATTCAAAATATACAACTTTGGATAATAGAAACAAATATACCTATTTCAATTTGCTAATTTGAAATTCATAATAATGTTGCATCATTAGGATTACATTACTTTTAATCCTTGTATAACCTTTGATGAGTTAGTCTACCAAATTAATGTTATAGGCCTTGGAGAGAAAGAGGTAAGCTATTTGAAAGACAAAAGGGCTTAAAATTCTTCTCAAACTTTAACTTTTTTGTATATAATTTTTAATTATCTCATTTTTTTATTACAGTTTGCATTCAACACTATTTTTTATTAGCTTTAGGTATATGCACAGTGGATAGACACTTATATAGGTTACAAAGTGCTCCCTCTGAAAATTCAAGTGCCCACCTGGCACCATAGGGAGTTATTACAATACTGTTAACTATATTCCCTATGCTGTGCTTACATCCTCCTGCCTATTTTGTAACTACTAATTAGTACTTCTTAATGTCATCACCTATTTCACCCCATCCCCTGGCCTCTATCTCTCCCCTCTGGCCTCCAACAGTTTGTTCTCTGTATTTGTAAGTCTGTTTCAATTCTGTCAAACTTTAGTATTTTTGCAATCACTATTATTAAGGATCTTAAATATTCCTTAAAGCATACTCAACAAGTCAGCAATTTGGCACCATTTTATGATGGGTTTAAGTTACTTTATATACTTAAATGGTGGTAATACATTTATTTATTTTTTTATTTATTTATCTATTTATTTATTTATTTTAGCTAAAGAGAGAGAGAGAGAGAGTTAGAGGGACAAACAGGGACAGATAGACAGGAAGGGAGAGAGATGAGAGGCATCAACTCATAGTTGCGACACCTTAGTTGATCATTGATTGCTTTCTCATATGTGCCTTGACTTGGGGGCTCCAGCTAACCCAGTGACCCCTTGCTCAAAACAGTGACCTTGGGTGCAAGTCAGTGATCTTTGGGTTCAAGCCAGCAACCATAGAGTCATTTCCATGATCCCACGCTCAAGCCAGTTGAGACCTCTGGGTTTTGAACCTGGGACCTCAGTGTCCCAGGCCAGTGGTCTGTCCACTGTTCCACTGCCTGGACAGACGTAATACATTTATTTTTTATCCTACAGCTCCTTTTTAATCACAGTTTCACTCAATTATACAGTAAAACACCTAAAAAACCACAAAAATATAAAAACTTGTGATACTAAAAACCATTATAGAAAGATGCTGTTTGAAGACTTTAAATCTAGGGGTTTTTTCTTTTTCTTATGGCTCTTCACCCATAGTCTCTGCATTATCATGCTTCAGATGGAAGGTGGGGGACAGCCTAAAACAAAGGTCTCAGAGATCAGCTTTGGATTTAAAAGTCAACAGTTTTGAAAGTCAAGCATTCAATGTAGGAATTTAACTCCTTGAGAAGAAAAAAATAGCATTTTTCTGAATTCCAAAAGTCTTCTTTTAGAATGTTCTTCTAGTTTAAAAAAAAAGAAAGAAAATGAAAAGAAACTAATTAATGTAGAAGAAATGATGGATTTAGAAAATAACCATTTGGTAACCATCATAATAATAACTGATCCAGGTTAGAATCATCACTTGATGATAAAACTAGTGGTTAAAAGTTTGAAGAATAACAGGAGAACAGCCTCAGAATACCTACCTCTTCATGTGGTAATTTACTCAGCACAAAAGGAAAACTAGTAACTACAATGGAGAAGTCTGACACACACTTAACCAAATGATCAAAGTTAGTATCACCATTAATGGTACAATCTACATCATGTGCTTCCTGAGAGACCCACTGAAAAGGATACAGTATCACTTCTGTGGGATTCTTATCAAAAATGCATAACATTATAGGAAAACTAAACCCAACAGTATAGGAAAAAAACAAACTGAAACTGAGGAGCAGTCTATAAAATAACAGCCCTATCATCTTCAAAAATACCAATGTTATAAAACACAAAGAATAACTAAAAAGATATGACAACTCAATACAATATATGATCTGGGATTTGCTTTGGCTATGAAGGATATTAGTGGAACAATTGGCAAAATATGAATAAAACCTGTAGACAGGATAAGAGTATTATATCAATGTTAATTTCCCCATTTGTGTGTAAATTTTATATATATATATATACACACACACACACACACACAGATATATGTATATATGTATAAGTATAGGTATAGGTATAGGTATAAAGACAGGGAGAGCAAAGGAGGATACGGTAAAATGTTAACACGTAGGGAAACTTGGTTAAGAGTATTTCAGAATTCTTTGTGCTTGCTTTGAGACTTTAGGTCTCAAATTAAACCAAAAGAGAAGTTAAGAGGAAATATGTATTTTTACATTCCTCACTACAAACATTTATCTTGGAAAAACAAAATCTCTCTTCAGAGATCATGAGCAGAACTTGAAGGACTGACACCATTTTTAATGAGTCTTGAGAGAGGAAGATTGAAGGATATAATGTAAGCTGTTTGCTACCACCTAGGGAAGAAACTAAAGCCCACTGTAGACAAAGAGGAAAGACCTAAAAGAGGGGATGAATTGAGAGTGAACAAAGTGACACAAGTGTGAGGCTGCTACCCTGTACACATTCTTTTGGAGGTGATTTTGGAGTTGGACAGAGATTCCCAAAAAGAATGGGGAAACCGAGAGCTGCGGGGGCTCTGCCTCACTGAACACCTGAGACTCTGGGCAGAGACTCCACACAAATGCTCAAACTACCCATGACAGCAGCAAAGCAGCAATGGCAGTATGGCAAAGTTAGGGGAGACAGGGCCTGAAATTTTCACTCTCTCATTCATGCACCACACACAAATACACACAAACCCTACAATTCCCCATGGCTGGCCTGTGGCCTGGAGGAGATTCAGAAGTTCTTGCTTGCCCATATGAATGAGAACTAGCCCTTCCCCACTACATATCATTATGCCAACCAAAAATGAATGCATTCAAATGACCCCTACAATTGAGAACTACTCTATTAGACCAAAAAATTTTTTTCAATAAATTCAAAATATCAAAACAATAACCACAATATTATAAATTTTTATATTAGTTTTTAAACTATAGAGTTTATGAAAATTCTGTAGAACAAAGGAAAGGACCATCATTTTCGAATACAGTAACAACTTATAGAGAATAATGATGACACCACACACCAAAGAATATAGTATAGAGATAAAGCTACATTCAGAAACAAATTTATAGCACTGATGCTTTTATCATATTGTTATGGGCTGAAATGTATTCTACAAAAATTGATGAGTCAAAGCCCTAACCTCTTATGTAGCTATACTTCAAGATAGGGCCTTTAAAGAGGTAACTAAAATTAAATGAGGGCCTAACAAGTGGAGGAGCACTGGATGAAGCATCAGCCCAGGAAGCTGAGGTCCCCAGGTTGAAAATCCCAAGGTCCATGGCTTGAGTGTGAGATCACAGGCATGATCCCAAGGTCACTGGCTTGAAACTCAAGGTTGCTGGCTTGAGTAAGGGATTACTGGCTCGAGCCCTGCCATCAAGGCACATATGAGAAGCAATCAATGAACAACTAAAATGAAGTGGATATAAGTTGTTGCTTTTCATCTCTCTCTCTCTCAAAAAATAAAATAAATCTGGATGGAACTCACAAATATATATATTTTAAATTAAATGAGGTCACTAAGCAGGGTCCTAATCCAATAGAACTGGTAGCATTATAAGAAGAGGAAAAGACACCAGAGATATCTTCACCCCTCTCTCCCACCCTTTGTGCACAAAGAAAGGTCATATAAAGACACAGTGAAAAAATGCCTATCTGCAAGCCAGGAAAAGAGACCTCACCAAAAAACAAATTTTCCAGCACCTTAAACTTGGACATCTAGCCTCCAGAAAGAACTGTTAGAAAATAAATTTCTGCTATTTAAGCAACCCAGCCTGTGGTATTTCTTTATGGCCGCCCTAGCAGACTAAGATATTTGAAGAGAAAATAAAATAAGCTTAACTAACTCAATGGAAGAAGCTGGGGAAAACGATTAAAAAATAAGTTCATACTTGACCAGTGATGGTGCAGTAGATTGAGAATCGGCCCCAGATACTGAGGGTTCCAGATTGAAACACTGAGTTCGCCAGCTTAAGCATGGGCTCACCAGCTTGAGCGCAGGGTTGCCGCTAGAGCGCGGGATCATCCACATGATCCCAAGATCACTGGCTTGAACCCAAGGTCACTGGCTTGACCAAGAGATCACTGGCTCAGCTTGAGTCCACTGGCCAAGTCACATATGAGAAGCAATCAATGAACAACTAAAGTGAAAGCAACTACAGGTTGATGCTTCTCATCTTTCACCTCCTCCCCTTCCTTCCTGTCGCTATCTCTCTAAAGAAAAGCAAACAAAAAACAAGTTCATGAAAAAAATAATAATGATAAGAGATAAAAATAACAATTAGCAAAGAAATTCAAAACTGGTTCTTAAAGGTATAAAAAGAAAAATCTGCAAGTGTACTTTTAAAAAGAGAAAACACTAATTGTAATCAAGATAGCATGGTACTAGTGAAAGAACAGATAGATGGGTCACTGTAATAGAATAGAGGGTTCAGAAATAGACTCCCAAAAATATAGTCAACTGGCCATTAACAACAGAACCAAGGCAATTAATTCAATAGAGAAAGAAATACCTCTTCAACAAATGGTGCTAGAACAATTGGATGTCCATATGTAAAAAAGGACTACTAGCCACAGACCTTACACTTTTCACATAAATTAGCTCACACTGGATTATAAACTTAAATGTAAAATAAAAAATTATAAAATATCTAAAATAAAATGTAGGAGAAAAATTTAGGCATGGTAATGAGTTTTTATATCCAATACCAAAAGCATGACCAATGAAATTAAAAATTATAAATTGAACTTTATTAAAATTAAAAACTTCTGCTCTGCAAAGACAGAATGAAACAACAAGCCACAGGCTGAGATAAAATATTTACAAAACACACCTCTGATAAAGGACTTGTACCCAAAATACACAAAAAACTCTTAAAACTCAACAATATGAAAAAATATCTGGCCCTGGCCAGCTGGCTCAGCAGTAGAGCTTCAGCCCAGCATGTGGAAGTCCTGGGTTTGATTCCTGGTCAGGGCACACAGGAGAAACGCTCATCTGCTTCTCCACCATTCCCCCTCTCCTTCTTCTCTCTCTCTCTCTTCCCCTCCAGCAGCCAAGGCTCCACTGGAACAAAGTTCACCCAAGCACTGAGGATGACTCCATGGCTCTGCCTCAGGTGCTAGAATGGCTCCAACAGCAACAGAGCAAGGCCTCAGATGGGCAGAGCATCGCCCCCTGGTGGGCATGCTGGGTGGATCCCAGTCAGGCCCATGCAGGAGTCTGTCTGACTGCCTCCCTGCTTCTAACTTCAGAAAAATACCAAAAAAAAAAAAAAATCTATGAGGGGAGTACAAGGATTGAGCAAAAAAGGACAAAAGAACTCATGGACATGGAAAATAGTGTGGTAATTGTGGGTGGGGGCTGAGTTGAAGGAAGATTTGGGGGCATAAATGGTGATGGACGAAAACTTGCCTTAGAGGGAATGAACATCCAATATGGTGTACAGAGATGTGTTGTAGATTGGTCACTTAAAACTTGTATAATTTTGTTATTCAGTGTCACCCCAATAAATTCCATTTTTAAAAATAATAGAAAAAGAAATCCAATGTTTACTTATTTGATGAACCATAACAGTACTACAACAGCACAATAAATTTGAAGGAAAATAATATAATTATTTTATTGCTAATAAAATGTTCAATAGTAATTATTTTTATAATATAAGGAACATTTCAGAGAATAAAAGTAAAATTTTTGAAATTAAAAAATGAAATCCAATTTTTAAAATAGGCATAAAATATTAAGATAACTCACTGAAGAAAATATATAGATGACAAATAACATCCAAAAACACACTCAACTCAACATAATATAATTAGAAAAATGCAAATGCAAATTAAAACAAAATTAGATACCATTATATACCTAATTAAAATGACTAAAATCCAAAAAACTAAAATACCAATTGCTAAAAAGGATGCAGAGCAACAGGAATTCTAATTCTTTGCTGATCAAAATGCAAAATGGTATAGCCAATTTGGAACATAGGCAGTTTCTTAGAAAGTTCGTCTTACCATATGACCCAACAGTCCTGGTCCTAGATATTTACCCTAAATATACCAACATTTTATGTCTATAGAAAAATCTGCACAGAATGTTTAAAGTAGCTTTTATTCATAATCACAAAAAACTGGGAGCAGTCAAGATTATCTTTCAATAAGTGAAGAAATAAACCAAGGCATATCCATAGAAGGAAATGTTCTCCTAAAACAAAAAGAAAACAGCTATCAAACCACAGAAAGACATGGATGAATCTTAAGTGAATATTGCTAAGTGGGGGGCGAAAAAATGTCTGTAAAAACCACATACTGTATGATTCCAATTATAAAACATTTGGACAAGGCAAAACTAGAGACAGTAATAAAATCAGTGGTGGCAATGGGCTTTTGGGAAAGACGGGAAAGCTGACTAAAATTCACACAGGGAACACTGCACGATACTTTAATTTGACACTATACATTTTTTTGAAAACCTGTAATCTCACAGCACAGAGTGCGAACCTTAACATATGCAAATTTTCAATAAATGATTTAGGATGTCATAGATTTCCAGATGGAATACAGAATGCTCAAAACAACCTAACTGTGTTACAGATATATGGAACAATTTCACTAATGGGGATGGAAAAAAAACATGCTTACCTCAAGTAACTTTGGAAATACATAAAGACTAATGGCAACTGCACATGAGCATTGTACTCCAGCTGATTAATTTATGTCCTATGGGGTACACATAACAATTTTGATATCATTAAACATAAATGGTAGAATTGAACAATTAAGTAAATATATGGCCAATGATGACAGTCAGGTTTCTCACTGTTGGAGAGAAGGTTACAGAAGAACAAGGGAAAAAGGCTAGATCAGGGGTCCCCAAACTTTTTACACAGGGGGCCAGTTCACTGTCCCTCAGACCATTGGAGGGCTGGACTATAAAAAATAAACTATGAACAAATCCCTATGCACACTGCACATATCTTATTTTAAAGTAAAAAAACAAAACGGGAACAAATACAATATTTAAATTAAAGAACAAGTAAATTTAAATCAACAAACTGACCAGTATTTCAATGGGAACTATGGGTGCAGATGCATCCTGTGCTCCTCTCACTGTCCACCAATGAAAGAGGTGCCCCTTCCAGAAGGGCGGTGGGGCCAGATAAATGGCCTCAGGGGGCCGCATGCAGCCCGCGGGCCGTAGTTTGGGGACCCCTGGGCTAGACAGACCCATGTGGTAATAAAGTCAGACATCAGTATGAATTCATTTTTATCTTATTATAGATACAGATAGTTATACATAGAAATATTTATAGATATGTGCATAACAGATTAGTATACACACAAATATTTCCTTTCTCAGAGGGCCTAAATCAATAACTCCCCAATAGGAACAAGCACACCTAACATCCAAATCTTGATTTTCCTATGATTCTCCAATCATAAGAACCAGGGTCCCTTGGAAAAAAATGACTAAACTAGGACTCAGGTAGGATATACAGAAGATGAGTCGTCTGGAGCACCTTGCAATGCAAAATAGTAAGAATGTGCTCAACAACCACAACAAAACAAATTTCACAATAATGGAAGTGTGTCAAAGGGACACTAGAGTCAACTGAAAAAGCTCCCATTGGCCAAAGCTGGAAAAATTTGAGCAACAAAGTAAAGTGTTATTGGATTATATGCAAAGTAGGTATATAATAAATATCCATAAGTCTATACTGATATAAATAATAAACAGGGAGAATAGAAAAATCCCCCATGCACAATAAACCAGAATAATATATGTAAATAGTCTGCTTTCAAGGAGGTGAAGCTTAACTCCCTACTCCTTAAGTATGGTCTGTGCATGGTTACTTCCTTCCAAAGAGGACAGTATGGGAAAGGAGTAAAAAAACAAAGGAACTTTACAGGGGAGAAATCTAACAACACTTCCTCAGCCTGGTGATCACAGTTAACATCAACAGTGATAAATTACGTTGGTAGGATAATATGATGATATCATGGAAAGGTACTTTCACTCTGTGGTCTTCCAAGAATGTACAACCATAGTCAAATCATGAGAAAAACATGACTTAAATTCCAACTGCTAGAAATTCTACAAAATACCTGACCAGCATTCCTTACAACTGCCATTCTCATCAAAAACAAGCAAAGTCCGAGAAAGTATACAGCCAAGAGAAGACTAAGGAGGTATGAGGACCAAATGTAATATGTGATCCTGGATGAGATCCTGGAACACAGAAACAACATTAGTAAATACTAAATTTCTGAATAAAGTTATAGATTTTAGTTAATAATTTAGCAATACTGGTTCATTAGTTGTTACTAATGTACCATACTGATGTTAGTAATAGCGAAAACTAGTTGCTGGTATATGGGAAATCTCTGTACTATCTTCATAATTTTTCTGTAAATCTAAAATTATGCTTAAAAAAGTTAACTTTAAAAATTTCTAGATTAAAAATAGAAGGAAAACATGAACAAAAGTAGAAATAAGAAATAGGACATATAAACAAGGAGAATTATTATTTTAAAATATTATGGTATATGAAATTTTATGTTAGTAAAACTTAAAATCTTGGTGAAATGAATACTTTAACATCTCAGTGACATGGCTGTATTGCCAAAATTGACTCCAGAGAGGGGCTAGTAAACTGAAATATAATAGTAAATATGAAAGAAGCTGAAACAAGAGTCAGAGAATGGACTCCAAGAAATGATTTGAACCAGATGGTTCTTCCAGTGAAATCTTTCAAATTTTTAGGGAACAGATAATCCCCATGTTATATAAACTATTTCAAATCATAGAAAATGGACAGCCAGTCCCATTCATTCTGTGAAGTTAACACAGCCTGATAAAACACACACACGTATTCTCCACCACTACAATGTACATGTACATGGGGGGAAAAGTCTCTCTCTCTCTCTCTTTCTCTCTTTCTCTCTCTCTCTTTCTCTC
Source organism: Rhynchonycteris naso (assembly GCA_037038555.1). Classification (NCBI taxonomy): domain Eukaryota; kingdom Metazoa; phylum Chordata; class Mammalia; order Chiroptera; family Emballonuridae; genus Rhynchonycteris; species Rhynchonycteris naso. Next base: position 78,597,269 of record CM072999.1, on the reverse strand, counting down.
TCTCTCTCTCTCTCTCTCTCACACACACACACACAGCTTATCTCACTTATAAATATAGATGCAAAAAATTATTCTGAATAAATTCAGCCATTCAAATTTAGTACTGAATTCAAAGAATAATCCTCCATCAAGAAATACTGACCCAGGAATAAAACACTTAGTATTTAAATCTATTAATTTAACACATTAAATAAGTTATTCACATAAGAAAAACTTTATTATAGTTTCTTACAGAAACACCCTCATAGAAGCACGCAGAAATAATGCCTACCAGACATCTATCTGGGCATCCTGTAACCCAGTCAAGTTGACAAATTAACCATCACAAAGACTGGATGGATGGTGAAACCATTAACCAAGATAGAGAAAACATACGAAAGGAGGATTAGGTTTCCACAATGGGAAGTAAAGATGGGGGTGCAGAGAGAACTACGGTGTTTCCCCGAAAATAAGACAGTGTTTTTTATTAATTTTAGCTCCTAAATATGCACTAGGTCTTATTTTCAGGGGATGTCTTATTTTTTCATGAACAAGAATTCACATTTATTGTTGAACAAAAAGTCAACATTTATTAATATACTGTAGTCATGTCATCACAAACATCAGCATAACCAGCCAAACTCTGAATTCCATCAAAAATTTCTTGTGACTCTATTTCCATGTACAACAATTTACCCCATTTCCCTGAAAATAAAAGTGTCTTATATTAAATTTTGCTCCTAAAGACGCACTAGGTCTTATTCTCAGGGGAGGCCTTGTATTTCTGAGTTTGAAAAAATTTGCACTAGGTCTTATTTTGGGGGGATGTCTTATTTTCAGGGAAACAGGGTAGCAGGGAACAATGAATCCAGCAAAAATGCTACTATTCTATGAGTGGTCAACTGTGTCAGATGCTAAAGAGATGTCGAGTAAGATAGAAATTGGAAGTATGTCACCAGAATAAGAATTCAGGAAGACTACTGATGAAGAATAGGAGAATATACATACTACTGAGGAATTAAAAAGTTGGAATTTGACCAGGTAGCACAAGTAAGTGTGGACGATACTTTGGAGAAGTCTGACCTTGAGGGAAAAGAGGAAAATTGAATGGCTTCTGTTTAGAAGTAGGGTGAAGAACTGAGGGAAGAGGTTTTATATGTAGGTTTGGTTGGTTTGAAGGCTCTTTGATTCCGTTTTAGGACCAGAAGATTTAAGCATGGTGAACTGAAGGGAAGAAGCCAGAAAAGAGAGAGGGTGAAACTCTAGGTGAGGGGCAGAATGATTGATGGGTTCGTAGTTGGAGCAGGATGGATGGAAGGCATGAGATGTTACTGACGTTGGCCTTCTAGAAGTGCACCTTCCCTCAAATTAAAGTAGGAGCAAAGGGGGGTGGAGGAGCACAATCAGAGTGCAGTCTGGAGACAGAAAGAAAGAATAAGGAAAATTTCCCACCCAGCTGATACAATCCCTCTGGACAGTAAGCATGCCAGAGTGAAGAACCTGCAGGAGAGTACGGGTAGTTCGATGCAAAGTCACTACTGGAAGAGCCACTCTGGAGACTGCAAACAAAACTGCCCGTCAATACTGAGAATCCAAGAGGTTAAGCACTGCAATGCCTTAGCTGTGCCAGTTAGCACAGTTATTTTATTTTCTCCCTCGGTCCTCTGCAAATCCGAGCAGAAAGAAATTTCTTCTTGGAATATTTAATCTTAACATTCAAAAGCAGAAGTATCAGATACCTGAATTTCGCAGAAAAGCACTTCTAAGGAAGTATTCACAGATCCTGAGAGGCATGATGAATACATTGTCGCTGTGTGCTTACACACACTTATAAATTTAGAGCTGGAAACACAAGAGGCAAATGTGACAAAGGCAAAAGAAATAATGTCTATAAAACACCGATAACAAACAACCCTATCATTGATGTGTCTGTCTCAGAGAGTACTGAATTCTATCTCAATCCATCAGATAAATGCTAAAAACTAAGGATAACTTCTGGTAAAGAGTTTTGATTTTTGCAACATTCTCTAGAAAAACTAAAAAGTGATCCCTCAAAAATGTAGTGGTATAGACTTAAAATATTGCCACGATCTCTAGCAGGCACAATTACTGTCTACTCCAAAATCTCAATAAACCTGAGCTTATCAACTCTGGGCTATGAAGTCAAAATGTGGTCAAAATCAATTTAATATGGCTTTTATCTCTCTCTTGGCATCAAGGCTTCATTTGTGTATAGTACCTATAATAAAACTAAGTAACAACTCAACAACAAATACCTTTTTTTCTGTCTTCTTTTTTCTTTGATACTGGCTATTTGTGATGTGAGAAGGGGACTACGATGCATTTTCTGTTTGAGGGGCTGGAAAACAGGCTGGATGTTGACATTCTGACATCAGCCCAAAGTTTGTCAAGTTACACTTAAAAAGCACAGAAATGACTGGGAGAGAAAGAATAATCATCCTAAGAATTCCTCCCCCTTTTTAAAGGTAAAAAATAAGAATAAAAGTAGAAAGTAGGTTTGGGTATGTTTTACACGTGTGTTTAAAGTTCAAATCCAAATACATCTGGCTCTAACATCTTCAAGACTTTTTTCAAGTACATATATTAACTAGATGCTGCCATCTATTGGACAATTTATAAAGGATTTGTGCTTTACTGGTATAACAAAAAGCTTTCACGGAGGGAAACGGCGTAAGATTTCTGTTATATTATTAGGAACATTTTACTTTAAAATTTATGGCTGTATATATGCTTAATAAAAATAATTTTTAATTATTCATTTTTATATATTAATTAAAATGAGTAATCGAAGTTCAGTGAATGACATGGGAAACAAAATAATCTCAATGATATAAGCAGTTTCACACCACTTTATAATATGCTGCTGTGTCGTAATAGTAGGAATATGAGACTTGCAAAAATCAGTGCTATGTGGTCAAATTGGACTCTTGAATGTATATTCATTTCTTTCACTCTGCTAAAATACCTTCTTAAACCAAAGATTCCAGAAGTTTACTCTTTTGGAATAAGGTTATAATTATGATATATTGTTATATATGTTAAAAATATTTTTTAATATGTAATTAAGCTAATAATGTAGTCTAAAGTAAATACTATCTCTTTAGGTTTTAAAGATTTTTTTTTATTGGTTTTAGAGAGTAAGAGAGAGAGGAATGGGAGAGAGACATCTCTTCCTAGCTTCTGGTGGTTCCAGAATCCTTGGTGATCCTTGGGTTATAGATACATTATTCTAATCTCTACCTCTATCCTCACACGGCCTTCTTCCCTGTCATTGTGTCTCTGTGTTTCTATTAGTCTTCTTTTCTTAGAAGGACACCAATTATTGAATTTAGAACCCATTCTAATTTCATATGACCTCCTCTAAACTAACTACATATGCAGAGATCTTATTTGAAAATAAGGTCACATTCTGAGGTTCCAAGTGGACGTGAACTGTGGAGGGACACTACTGAGCTGACTATATGCAGAAACTGGCCAGCATCATTCTCTCTCTGCACGGAGACAAACCCAAGCAGATTCTGAGCTCTCAGTGCTGGGTCTGGTAAGAAACAAACCTGAAGGAATTTCATCCACATCAAAGCTCATATTAAAGAGTTGCAGTAGCCTAGGTGTTTAGGTCCTTGAGATTCTAAAATGTGAGACATTCAGTTTGTAAAAGACAAGTGGAGTCTAGGATTCTCGGAGAAATCAGAGTCCCTTGCTTGTAGTCAGTCTAATGCCCAAGCAGTATTAGATGACCACTTCTGTGATGGAGGTTATGTGATGTAAGTGCTGTCAAAAAATACCAACTGCTTACCAATCCCTAACACTTCCATCACTATGTGAGTAGGTTAAATAAGTTACATGACTGTATAATAATTCTGTATAAGAAGAAAAAAGATAATGAGGAGGAGGATAGGAATCACAAATATACTTACTTACACAAGAGGGGGGAAAGAAATGTATGTGCAAAACTAGCTGGCTGGTCTCAGAAAAGCAGGACTGGGAGAGAACAGGAAACAGGACAAATCAGTAATGGATTTTTCTGAAAGGAGCGCAAAGGCCTGACTGGGAAACCTCGTGGGAAGATCCGAGGCCGCTGGGAGGCTATGTGCTTAAAATGGGTGTTTAGAGGCATCTAAGACACATAGGAAATAAAGGCAAAGACATGCTTTGTCTACTTCCCAATTTTTCACTGTCTTGTCCCCTACCCTTGAGTAGATAGAAGCGCTTAGAACAGGGGTCCCCAAACTTTTTACACAGGGGGCAGTTCATTGTCCCTCAGACTGTTGGAGAGCCGGACTATAAAAAAAACTATGAACAAATCCCTATGCACACTGCACATATCTTATTTTAAAGTAAAACAACAAAACGGGAACAAATACAATCTTTAAAATAAAGAACAAGTAAATTTAAATCAACAAACTGACCAGTATTTCAAGGGAACTATGGGTGCGAATGCATCCTGTGTTCCTCTCACTGACCACCAATGAAAGAGGTGCCCCTTCCGGAAGTGCGGCGGGGGGCAGATAAATGGCCTCAGGGGGCCATAGTTTGGGGACCCCTGCCTTAGAAACTCTGAAACATACCTAAGCTCAAAGTAGTTCCATAGAATCCTACCTAATGTGATCATTTCCTCTAAAGAAGAGTGAAACAAAAAGAAAAAATATTGAAATGGGAATTTTACCTTAATCCAAATATTCTGTCTCTGACATAAAAATAAAATGAATCAATTTTACTCACTTACAGTTTCTTCTGATGCAGCAGTCAAAGCTAGAAACTTTTTTGTATTTTCCATTTCCTCATTACTTGGTGACACTTCACTATTTCTTGCAGACTAATGAAAGAGAAATGAAAATTTAAATATAAGAAAAAAAGCAACATTGATATTTTGTTAAATTTCAACAGTTTCCAATCAGGTACATAAAAAAGACTTAGGTCACTTTTATTACTTTAAAAATTAGGAAATCTATTAATGTTTCCTGTCACTACAAAATTCTGTTAACAAGTACTGTATTCCCAAATAGAGTTGGAATATGTCTACCATTATATAATAATTACCTTGCTTAAGGTTTCTTAAGTTTCTATTTAATATTTCTTTAACTAGTGAGTAACCTAAAAGTACATAATCAAATTACAATTTCAGAACTACTAGTACATTTTATTACTTTTACAATAACAATTCTTATTTCCAAGCAAGTAAAAATTTGCCTTGAGATTCAACAGGAATAAGTGATAGGTTAATTTTTTTGTTAAAATGTACATATCTAGTTTCTTTTTTTTTTTTTTTTTAAGTGAGAGGAGGGGAGATAGTGAGACAGATTTGACTTTGCCCGAACCGAGATCCACTCAGCAACCCCCATCTGGGGAAGATGCTTGAATCAACCAAGCTATCCTCAGCACCTGGGCCTATTCTCAAACCAATCAAGCCATTGGCTGTGAGAGGGGAAGAAGGAGAGAAGAGGGAGAGGACAGGGAAAAGAAGCAGACAGTTGCTTCTCATGTGTGTCCTGACTGGAGATCAAACGCAGGACACCCACACACAGGACTGATGCTCTCTATGCATTGAGCCAACTGGCCAGAGCCATTTCTCTAGTTTAAAGTACCGCATTTTGTTTTTTCATTTGTTTGTGTTTGTTTGTTTAGTTTTTAAATTCTATTTAGAAAATTAACTTTAACAGGGTGTCAATGATCAAAAAGAGTACATAGGTTTCAGGTGAACATCTCTATAGCATTTGAACTGTTCATTATGTTCATCACCCAAAGTCAAATCAATTTTCCATCACCTTATATTTGTCCCTCTTTACACCCTATGCCTCCCCCGCACCCCCATCCCCATTCCCTCATGTTCCCTTCCCCCTAGTAACCACTTCACTTTTATCTATGTCCATGAGTCTCAGTTTTATATCCCACCTCTGTGTGAAATCATACAGTTCTTAGCTTTTTCTGATTTACTTCATTCACTCAGTATAATGTTCTCAAGGTCCATTCATGTTGTCATAAATGTCACTATGTCATCATTTCTTATTGCTGAGTAGTATTTTGCTGTATATAAGTACTTTGTTATTAATTCATATTATTGTCTGGGAAATTTCCTCCAAAGTTAGTCAATTGATCAAGGAGGAGTTTATCAAAAACAACCAGTTATCACAATGTTCCTTACCTTAAAAGTGCTCTCCTTTGAGGGACCAAGTTCAAGTGTAAGCCAATAACTACACATCAAGTCAGTGCCAATATCTGGTCCACAGTCACCCCTCAATTCTAGAGAAAGTAAGAGGGTCAGGGAAGCCAAGGCGATATTGAGACAGAAGCAGAGCATGGTCCCAGACCTCAAGCACTTTACAGTGTCCCAAAGAGATCTTGACCAGCACTTGACAGCATATGTTCACTAAAGTTTACTCAAATAGGCCCTGATCGGTTGGTTCAGTGGTAGAGGGTCAGCCCAACATGTGAATATCCCAGGTTTGATTCCCAGTCAGGACACATAGGAGAAGCGACCATCTGCTTCCCCCCCCCTTCCCTTTCTCTCCCCCCAGCCAACAGCTATGGCTCAATTGGTTCTACCTAGTTGGCCCCAGTGTACTGATGATGGATCTGGGCCTCTGCCTCAGGTGCTAAAAATATCTCGGTTGCCAAGCAATGGAGCAACATGAAAAGTCAGAGTCTGTTTATCATATTTGTACACACTATATTAATTCCTATCCATGCAGCAAGCATCCCCCAGTAGGGGGCTTGCAGGGTGGATCCCTGTTGGTGGAGGTTCACATGAGGGGTCTGTCTCTCTGCCTCCCTTTCTCTCACTTCATTTAAAAAAATAAGTTTACTCAAATAATAAGGAGAACCAGGAAGTTAAAGCTTTGTGTATATGTAGATTTATCTCTAAAATGTAAGCTTGCTGAAGAAAAAGCAAATATGCATACTTCATGAAAGTAGGTATCACACCCTTTCCATTCTAGAGATTGAGGAGCCCCAGCCTGACACGCACAAGAGGCTGACTGGGTCGTCCCTGTGGAGCAATCACAGCAGTGCTGGTGCAGGGCCTGAGGTCCAGGACACTGAAACATTATCTACCTTAACAAAATAAATCAATAAAAGCAGACCACACAATAAAAACTACCACCAGCCATGCTTTTCTTACTCATCACAGAGGAAATTGCTTCTTACATATCAGCATGTGGTTATACAATTCTTACCTTAAGGTCTTCCCATAGCTTTTTTCTCATTTCTACACCTTGTTTCTTAACTTCTTTTTCTCTATACTGTTTCTTCACCAGTATTTTATCAAGTCTCTTCATCTTCTGAATAGCATTTTGAAGTTGAGGATCTAATTCTTTTAATTCGGGTTCATCTATATTTTGTTGAAAGTAGGAATAAGCCTGAAGTTTAGCAAACCATAAAATTTTGTTTTGTTTTGGTTTTACTATTTCTTCTTTCACTCAACAAATACTATGGCTGCTGGTAATAACTAACATTGGGATCAAGTATCTTGATTTACAAGGTGCTATCACGTGTATTTTTTCATATAATTATCTAACAACTCTGTGAAATAGACATGTATCTCTATCTTACAGTTGAGATAACTGGGTGTCCCACTAAAGCCCAAGCTCTAATCGATCAGTCGTCGGATTCGACTTCCCCATGCAGTGGGACACTCCTGCTCATTCGCAGGGCTGGCAGCCTCTTCCAGACTACTCTTGAGACGGCTATGAGGATTCTACTTATCAGTGCCAACACCAACTGCCATCGGAGGAAAAACACGACCACACTCAAGTTAGTTGCAAGAATCACACAGGCAGTTTATCACTCACAAGTCCTTTTGGCATGCCAGGGTACAGCTGAAGGTGGCCCCGTCGGCTCTTTGGTCAGAGTGGCGTGGAGACAGTCCAAGTTCACGTTGGGTGTCTGGCCGACTACCACAGCAAGAGGGCCCCTTAGCTTTATTACCTTATCTGGCCAATGCCTTCTAACAGGTGTCAATCTACAGGATTATCACCTCAAAGCACCTTTTAGGGAGTTCCTAACAGGAAGCCCTTTTTATGTTAATCTACTGAAATGTTACATCAAGCCACTTTTAAGGTGTTCCTAGGGAAGCTTCTTGTTTCTGTTCATTTAGAGTAATGACATCAAGCTACTTCTTATATATGTATAACTTCACACACACACTAACTGAGCCCTGCTCGAAAGTCAGAGTCTGTTTATCATATTTGTACACACTATATTAATTTCTATTCAGGTGGCGTAACTTTATTTAATTTCCTTAGTTGATTTTAATATTATATCTTAATTACTTTTATATATTTTCCATGTTTTTCTATATTTCCATATATTTAATTACTATAACATTATATTAGTACAACACTGGGTCCTTTCAAATAGCCAATAACTTATAGCATTGAACCCAGAAATGGGTCTTGTATAATTTTAAATACCAAATTCTTTCTACTTCATTCTGCAATAGCTTCTATATTCATAAAAGTAACAAATAAGGAATAACACACACTATTCTAAAGCTGCTTCAGACTAACTAAAAGAGAAAGTATGTAAACAATAGCTAAAGTAAAACCTAGCATGTCATAAGTGACACAAAACAGTTCCAATAAATATACAGAAACAATTCAGAAGAGTACTCCATGTAACTGGACACCTTTTACTTATGCCCCTCCCACTTCTATTTTCCTGAAGTACCTAAAAATGTTCTTGAATTGTGAATAATTAGTAATAACTTATTTGAAATTAGGGACTCTATAGAACTTCTATCATTCAAGTCTTATGTTTAATGATGTTAATAATAGCAGCTAACATTTACAGAGTCACCTGATAGGCACAGTGTTAAGCTTTATTTATATGCATTATATCATTTAACCCCCATCATAACCCCATGGGTAGTACAATTGTCCCCATTTTCTAAATTATTAACTAAGGCTAATTTGTAAGTAACTAACACATATAATCAAGATGATATAACTAGTATATGGCAGAGTCAGTTTCCACTCAGAACCGTCTGACTCCAGAACCAAAGCTCTTCACCACCAGGCAATACTTCCCTTTAAAGTATGCCGAAAGATGAAAATCTGGCAATGCGCATAAATGCTCAAATTGTAGTCTCAGCTACCCCGGTTTAGACAGTTAGAAATGCCATATTATGCTAAGAAAGGTCAAATTTTGTGACTCTTGAAAATCCAAAGGGTCCAAAGATGTTTTTCTATAATGTATATTACTTCCTCTTTAAGGAAAATAAAATATTTTAAGTGGGGCTAAGCTTATCCAAAAAGAACTCTGATCATATTAATACAGAGGCTCTGCAAATCTTATTGCTTATGTATTCCAAATGCAACAGCCTCTAGTTCTAATTCCTGCCTGCAAATCTTAGTATTCTCAGGTTTCATGTACATAGCTGGTCTATATAACAGGCTTTTTATTTTTTAATTTTTATTTATTGTGTTAACATGGTTTCATGTGCCCCACTCAATATAACACCTTCAACCCCTCACAATGTGCCTCATGTCCCATGCAAAGTTTCCTTCCATCCCATTTCATTCACCCCTTTTGTCCCCCTTCTCCCCACTTCCATCCCTCCTTCCCTCTGGGACCTGCTGCCCTATTATCTGTATCTATATGTTATATACTATGTATAATTTAGCTAATTCCTTCACCTTCTCTGATCCCGTCCTCTCATCCCCTTTCCCTCTGATGCTTTCCCTCTGGTCCCTTTGATCCTATCTCTGCCTCTATTCTGTTCCTCAGTTCACATTATTCATTAGATTCCTCATATGAGTGAGATCATATGATATTTTTCTTTCTCTGCCTGGCTTATTTCACTTAACATAATAGTTTCCAGGTTCATCCATGTTGTTGCAAAAGATAAGATTTCCTTCTTTTTCATGGCCACATAGCATTCCATTGTGTATATGTACCACTGCTTTTTAATCCATTCGTCCACTGACGGACACTTTGGATGTGTCCAGATCTTGGCTATTGTGAACAATGCTACAATAAACATGAGGGTGCATATCTTCTTTTGAATTAGTGTTCTGGTATTCTAGGATATATTCCTGAAAGTGGAATAGCTGGGTCAAAAGGCAGTTCCATTTTTAACTTTTTGAGGAAAGGCCATACTGTTTTCCACAGTGGCTGCACCAGTCTGCATTCCCACCAGCAGTGCAGGAGGGTTCCTTTTTCTCCACATCCTCGCTAGCACTTATTCTGTGTTGTTTTGCTGATGAGCGCCATTCTGACAGGTGTGAGGTGATATCTCATTGTGGTTTTAATTTGCATTTCTCTGATGATTAGTGATGTTGAGCATTTTTTCATATGCCTAATGGCCATTTGTATGTCCTCTTTGGAGAAGTGTCTATTCAATTTCTTTGCCCATTTTTAATTGGCTTGTTTGCCTTCCTGGTGTTGAGTTTTAGTAGTTCTTTATAAATTTGGTTATTAATCCCTTATCAGAAGTATCAGCAAATATGTTCTCTTGGTTAGTAGGTTGTCTTTTTATTTCGTTAATGGTGTCTTTCACTGTGCAAAAGCTTGTTAGTTTTATATAGGCCCATTTGTTTATTTTGTCCTTCATTTCACTTTCCTGCAGAGATATATAGACAAAAATATTGCTACGAGAGATATAGGAGAGTCTGCTGCCTATGTTTTCTTCCAAGATTTTTATGGCTTTGCAACTTACATTTAAGTCTTTTATCCATTTTGAGTTTGTTTTTGTAAATGGTATAAGTTGGTGGTCTAGTTTCATTTTTTTACATGTACCTGTCCCATCTTCCCAACTGCATTTATTATTAAAGAGACTGTCTTTAGGCTATTGTATACTCTTGCCTCCTTTGTCAAATATTAATTGACCATAAAGGTGTAGGTTTATTTCTGGGTTCTCTGTTCTGTTTCACTGATCTGTATGCCTGCTCTTATGCCAGTACCAGGCTGTTATGATTACAATGGCTTTGTAGTATAACTTGATATCAGAGTGTGATACCTCCCACTTTGTTTTTCTTCAAGATTGCTGAGGCTATTCAGGTTCTTTTTTGGTTTCATATAAATTTTCAGAGTATTTGTTCTAGCTCTTTAAAGTATGCCATTAGTATTTTAATAGGAATTGCACTAAATCTATAGATTGCTTTAGGTAGTATGGACATTTTAATGTTAATTCTTCCTATCCATGAACACAATATATGATTCCACTTGTTTGTATCTTCCTCAATTTCTTTTTTTCAATGTTTATAATTTTCCAAGTACAAGTCTTTTACCTTCTTGGTTAAATTTATTCCTAGATACTTTACTTTTTTATTGCAATAGTGAAGGGGATTGTTTCCTTAATTTCTCTTTTTGATAGTTAATTGTTGGTGAATAAAAATGCCACTGATTTCTGAATATTAATTTCATATCTTGCCATATTGCCATATTGCCAAATTTATTTATCAGGTCCAATAGTTTTATGGCTGAGACTTTAGGGTTTTTCTATGTACAGTATCATCAGTAAATAATGACAGTTTTACTTCTTTCCAATATGGATGCCTTTTATTTTTTCTTTTTTTATAAATTTTTGTTTTAATTTCTTTATATTTTTACAGGGACAGAGAGAGGGATAGATAGGGACAGACAAACAGGAACGGAGAGAGATGAGAAGCATCAATCATTAGTTTTTCGTTGCCGTTTTGACACCTTAGTTGTTCATTGATTGCTTTCTCACATGTGCCTTGAGCGCGGGCCTTCAGCAGACCAAGCAACCCCTTGCTGGAGCCAGCGACCTTGGGTCCAAGCTGGCAAGCTTTTGCTCAAGCCAGATGGGTCCACGCTCAAGCTGGCGACCTCGGGGTTTCAAACCTGGGTCTTCCACATCCCAGTCCGATGCCCTATCCACTGCACCACAGCCCGGTCAGGCCTTTTATTTTTTCTTCTTGTCCGATTGCTGTGGCTAGGACTTCCAGAACTATGCTGAATAAGAGTGGTGAAAGGGGACACTCCTATCTTCTTCCTGATCTTAAGGGCATTACTTTCAATTTTTGCCCATTGACTATGATGTTGGTTGTTGGTTTGTTACATATGAACTTTATTATGTTGAGATATGTTCCCTGTATTCCCACTTTGCTGAGAGTTTTGATCATAAATGGGTGTTGGATCTTATCAAATGCTTTTTCTTCATCTATTGATAAGATCATGTGATTTTTATCCTTTCTTTTGTTTATGTAATAAATCATGTTTATTGATTTGCAAATATTGTACCAGTCTAGCTTCCCCAGAATAATTTCCACTTGATCATGATGTATGATCTTTTAAATGTATTGCTGGATCCAGTTTACTAATAATTTGTTGAGAATTTTAGCATCTATGTTCATCAGGGATATTGGCCTATAGTTTTATTTCTTTGTTGCAATCAGTCTGTTTACGTTTTCTGATTCTTCCAGATCCAGTTTTGGAAGATTGTATGTTTCTAGGAATTTATCCATTTTGCTTAGTTTGTCCAATTTTTTGGCATATAGATTTTCACAGTATTTTCTTACAATCCTTTGTAATTCTGTGATGTCAGTTGTTAGTTCTCTTTCATTTCTAATTTTATATATTTTGGTCCTCTCTTTGTTTCTTGATGAGTCTGGTTAAAAGTTCATCAATCTTGTTTACCTTTTTAAAGAACCAGCTCTTGTTTTCATTCATTTTTATATTTTTTTATTTTATTTGTTTTTGGCCTCCATGTCATTTATTTTCACTCTGATCTTTATTATTTTCTTCATTCTACTTCCTCTGGACTTTACTTGCTGTTACTTGTTCTAGTTCTTTTAGGTACAGGGTTAGATTGTTTATTTAAGCTTTTTCTTGCTTCATAAGGTATGCCTGTAATGCTATGAACTTTACTCTCAGGACTACTTTTGCTGTGTCCCATAGATTTTGAGTTGTTGTATGCTCATTTTCACTTGTTTCAAGGAAATTTTTTATTTCTTCCTTGATCTCTTTGTTAATCCATTGGTTATTTAATAACATGCTATTTAGCATCCAAGTTTTTGAATGTTTTTCAGTTTATTGTTGTTGATTTCTAGTTTCATGCCATTGTGGTCAGAAAAAATGCTTGATATAATTTCAATATTCTTAAATTTATTGAGATTTGTGTTGTGTCCTAAGATATGATCTATCCTAGAAAATGTACCATGAGCACTTGAAAAAAATGTATATTCTTCTGCTTTGCAGTGAAATGCTCTGAAGATAGGAATTAAATCCAGTTGATCTAGTGTGTCATTTAAGGCCACTGTTTCTTTGTTGATTTTCTGTCTGGAGAATCTATCCATTAATGTTAATAGAGTATTAAAATCCCCTCATATTATTGTATTGCGGTCGATTTTGTCTTCATCAAAATCTGCTTTATATATTTAGGGCTCCTATATTGGGTGCATAAATACTTACAATGGTTATATCCTCTTTATCGTTATCCCTTTTTCATTATATAGTGACCTTCTTTGTCCATTACTATAGCCTTTGTTTTAAAGGCTATTTTGTTAGATATAAATATTGCTACCCCAGCTTTTTCTTTTTTCATTTCCATTTGCACAGAAAATGTTTCACCATCCCTTCACTTTCAGTCTATATGTATCTTTTGTTCTGAGATGGATCTCTTATAGACAGCTTATATACAGGTCTTGTTTTCTTATCCATGTAGCTACCCTATATCTTTTGATTGGAGCATTTAATTCACTTTTTAAGGTTATTATTGATATGTACTTATATATTGCCATTCTATTCTTTTAAACCTATAAACCTCTTCTTTCATTCTTTTTTAACTTTCCTCTTCTTATAGCAGACCCTTTAACATTCTTGTAGTAATATATAGTTTGGTGGTAATGAACTCTTTGAGCCTTTTTTTTTTTTTTGTCTGGGAAGCTCTTTATATCGCCTTCAATTTTAAGTGATACCTTTGCTGCATAGAGTAGTCTTGGTTGTAAGTTCTTGTTTTGCATCACTTTGAATATTTCTTGCCAATCCCTTCTGGCCTGAAGTGTTTCTGTTGAGAAGTCAGATGTCAGCCTTACTGGGGTTCCATTGTAGGTAATTTATTGCTTTTCTCTCACAGCTTTTAGTATTCTTTGTCTCTTCACTTTGGCATTTTAATTATTATGTGTCTTAGTGTGGGCCTACTTGGGTTGACCTTTAATGAGACTCTCTGAGCTTCATAAACTTATGTGACTTTTTCCTTAGGGAAGTTTTTGGCTATGATTTCTTAAAACAAGTCCTCTCTCCCTAGTTCATTCTCTTCTCCTTCAGAAACCCCTATGACACAGATGTTGTTTCTCTCCATGTTGTACAGATGTACCTTAGAGATTCCTCAGTCTTTTTGAGCCTCTTTTCTTCTTGCTGCTCTTCTTCTGTGCTTACATTTATTTTTTCCTCTAAATCACTGATTCAATATTCCGTTTCATCCAGCCTGTGGTAGATTCCTTCTAGTGCAGTCTTCATTTCAGATATTGTATTTGTCATTTCTCTGTTTCTTTTTTTATTTCAATGTCCTTTTTAATGGTTACTATCTGTTTAAGTTCTCAATGTGATCATCCATTCTTACTAAAAGATCCTTGAGCATCCCAATAACCATCATTTTAAACTCTGCATCTGGTAGTTTGTTTACTTCCATTTCATTTAGTTCTTTTTTCTGGGGATGTCTCTTATTGATTCATTTGGGTCATATTTCTTTATCTGCCCATTTTATCTGTGTATTAAGTAGCTCTGCTCTGACTTTTAAATTTGTTGTGTTGTCTTTATGAGGAAGATGGGCTCAGTGGTACTAACCTCCAGGCCACCTGAGTTCCTTGATCTAGGAATGATTCTTGAGGATTGTATTTACCTTCCTGTCATATGTGAGTCTTGAATGTAGTCTTGAGTATGGGTGGGTTATTCCTTCAAGTTGGCTGACTCTCAGAGTCAATCTTGATTATGTGTATTAGATGCTATGCACTATCTTTACTGTTGGGCGTATTCATTCTCCACAGTGTCTGGTGCCTGCTGGAATCCTCCTTTGGGTGTACCACTTCTGTTGCTAGCTGAGTCTTGCACTGGTGCGGTTTGCCACCCACTACTGGTTGTGTTGGTTCTGGGTCCTCTTGGGTAGGGTTCAGGTATGGGCTATTGTTTGTAACCCTTCATGGGCTACATGTCTGGCGATACTGCTCTGTTCACTGTTTGTGTGGGCATTTTTTGTGCCTTGATAGTGTGGGAGGTGCCAACCTGTGTATAAAATTCAGCTTCCTCCTGCTTAGACAGCAGCTCTGTAAAAGGGCCCAAGCTGCATTAGATTGGCCTCCACTTTACAGCTGTTCCACCTCCTCTTGCACCTCCCTGTTCTTCCCACATAGTCTTCTGCAGGAAGACTGTAATGTGGGTACACACTAGCCCTACCAACCCCTCTACAGGTTTCAAGCTTTGTGGGTTAGGGCAGCTGAGATCAGGATGACAACATTAATCGGACACCCTACTTCAGGGGTCTCTTGGTCAGAAACTCAGTATGAGGAAAGTGGCCCCTACTCCAGAGCCTAATCCCTCAGACATTTCTGGATACTCCAATTCTATTTCCCCATCAAGGTGAGCAGCAGGTTCAGATTGGATAGGGCCGACAGTCCCCTCTGCAGAACTTCTTCCAGCTAGGGAGCCCCTGGTCTCAGGGAAGAAGACCAAGAGAGTCTTCCACTGTAGCTAACTATGCCACCCCCCCAGCAAGTGGCTAAGTCCCTCAACCAGTCCCAACAATAGGTTCCAGGGAACCCACAGTTTGGATGTCCATGCTACAGGCCTCTCTCCTTTCCCCCTATGGAACCTAGCCCAGCAGGGCAAGATATCCAGGACTCGAGGTGGGTGACTGTGAAGCTCCACCCTGTCCAGTGTGTGTGAGCCACTGTGCCAGTGCTGACCACAGAGAGCAGAACTCGCCTCAGCTGGGCCGGGTGTCCACAAGCCCTCCCTTAGGACATATCACTAAGGATCATTGGGTTCTACTCTGCTGCTCTCTGCAGCTGGCCACTGGATGTGCCAGCTCTGGGCATGCCTGGAGGAAACCCAGCACAGACCAGTGCAGAATACTGCCTGTGACTGGCCCTCCACAACTTTCTTGTAGCTACAAGCAATCCAGAGTTTTTGGCTGCCTCTGCTGGGCCCAGGTGCTCATGGAAATACCAAGCCACATACCTAGGTTGGCTTTTACCCCCACTGGGCCTGGGAAGTCAGCAAAAGGCCCAGGGTTCCCTGATAGTTGTCTTCTCCTGCTTCTGTCTGCTGGCTGCTTGTTGGGCTCAGTTCCTGAAATAAAAGCTCTGGTAGAGTCTAGAGCCTGGGGCAATTCAAAGGTTAGGAAGGGTGGTGGGTGTGGCCCCACCCACCTCAGCCCCAGGTGTCAGTCTGTCCAGACTTTTTCCACAGACCTCAGTAGGGTGTGGCCCCAGGATTCCAGTGGGAGTGGCTTCTGATACCCAGAGATGTGGTCTGCCCACAGTCTGGACAGTTTCTACTGAGTCTCCTGTGAGGTGGAAGCAGAAGTCATTTTCTTCAGAGAGTGGGAGGAAAGCTCCAGCCTCAACACCAGAAAACAGTCACTGACACTCCCCCTGCTTCCTGGCTTACTTCTCAGAACAACCCAGTATCCATAGGGTGGGGCAAGAGAGATCCAGAAGGTGGGGCAGTTGCTTCCCCCAGGCTGATGACCCATTGAGGGGACTTATATAGCAGGCATTTTGAAACAACTCATGCAGTACTAAAACAATATTAACAAATCAATGAAAACTGGGTGATAGCTCATCTCAACTATAATATCTTGTTTCCCGACAACTGTAATCCTGAATCACCTGACCTAATTTTGAGAGCTGATCTCACCCCAAACATTTCTAAACTAGCAGTTCTCAGAGTTTACAAATCTCAGCTTTATAGCCTTAAAAATTCCTCAGAACCCACAGTAGCTTTTGTTTATGTGATTTATATCTATTGATGATTACAATATTAGAAATGAAAAATATTATAAATATTTATTCACTTAAAAATAATAAGCATGTTATTGCTAATTATATGTTAACATAAATATAATATTTTTTACTGATAACTATATTTTCCAAACAAAATATTGAGAAGAATGGCATTGTTTTAATTTGTGAATATCTTGCTTACTAAAAGAAAGTTGGATTCTCCTATTTGCTCTTAAAGTCAATATATTACTATCTGCTATTTCAGTTAAAGTATATGAAGAAAATCAGGCCTTACACAGACATAGAGTAGGAAAGAAAAATTTTATAGCCTTTTCAGATAATGGTGAATATTCATCTTTGACACTCATCAAAACTCAACAAGGTGTGGTAATGTCTCTAAAAGGTTAGTGGTAATGTAAAATCTGTAACCGTATTAGTGAGCTTTTTCTATTTGTTCCATTAAAACCCATGGATCTATTTTTCATGTTAAATAATCTTTTACTCCACCCTGATCATTTGGAAAACAGTGGTCCACTGAATGATATAGACCTTCAAAATTTTTATACATTTCAATATACAATACAAAAAAATCACATTTGTTAACATGGCCACCAATTTTTATCCCAAAAAA
Source organism: Rhynchonycteris naso (assembly GCA_037038555.1). NCBI lineage: Eukaryota > Metazoa > Chordata > Mammalia > Chiroptera > Emballonuridae > Rhynchonycteris > Rhynchonycteris naso. The sequence continues at coordinate 78,579,737 of CM072999.1, read as the reverse complement.
AATGTCTAAATATTGGGAAGCTGTCAAGCTCACAGTGATATACAGGTTTTCCAAAATTCTAACTTGAAAGCTCAGATTTTATCATTGACAAAAAATACTGTCAGTTGTCATCCTCAAGGCAACAGGCTCTTTCATTTTTTAAAAAATGAGTGCCAAATATCCACATCTGAGTGAGAATAGGTTTTCTGTCCGTCATTCTTTCAAATAAAAATGGTGTTCCATTTAAAATTGGCCACGTCAGGTCTCGACTTCAATTATCGCAAGTACTTTTCTACAAAGCAAGCTTCACATTTTGGTACACAGCACAGTTGTTATATGTGTACTGTGCCTCCCATTTCACCACACAGGGTATGAGAAAGATGTGTGCTCAAAGGACAATGTTTAATAAAATTATTCATTTTTACTGCTCCAAAGACAATCCTGAGTGGCACTGGCTATTTCTTTTTTCTGCCGGTGCCGGTCAGGAAGAACAGGATGACTAATAGTACAATTTGGGGCTGGTGCCTTGATTCATGCTGAAGTACCAGCAATTTTATTCACATTGCTTTAGGACCATCAGTGCAGATGTCCTTTCAGTGGGCAAGAAGGCAACTAGTTTATGTCAGTATTATGATAAACTATATTGCTAATTATTATGTCAGTATTGTGATGAAAGTAGTTTTTACTTTGCAGAGCTCCTAAAAGGGTCTCGGAGACCCCCAGAGCCCTAGAGACCACATTTTTTGAGAACTGCTCTTCTCATTCACTCAGACTAGTATTAATTTAATAACCATCAAAAAGGAGTCTTTTAGCCTGACCTGTGGTGGTGCAGTGGATAAAGTGTCAACCTGGAACGCTGAGGCTGCCAGTTCGAAACCCTGGGCTTCCCTGGTCAAGGCACATATAGGAAGCAACTACTATGAGTACACGCTTCCTGCTTCTCCCCCCTCTTTCTCACTCTCCCTCTCTTTCTCTCTCTCTTTCTCCTCTCCCCTCTAAAAATCAATAAATTAAATGAAAAAGGAGTCTTTTAAAACCCAAAAGTTAATAAAATCAAATGGGATTATCCCTAAAAAAGTGTTTATAAATTTCAGGATACATTTTATTGTGCAATTTTAGTCATGCTCAATATGAATCAAAAAGATCCATAACTCATGCAATCAAATGCAGAAACACTTCTTAAATGATTAATGTAAAATGACCACAATAACAATTTTATGAAATTATAAAATGAAAACATATCTTATTATTTTTCTAAGTGTATTTAAGGACACTTAATAGTCTTCTAAATAATAGCTGATTATTGTTGACAAAAAACTCACTTTTTAATTATTTCTACTTAGCTGATAAAAACGTATTTACTATTTTAACATCTGTAATTATCACCAGCCAATCACCTACCTGAACATTTGGAGATTATCTGATGTTGACCCAAGTTCACATCTTGATCTGATCCATTTTCAGCCAGTTTTATTTTCTCAAGGTAGTTTTTCCCGTCATCATCATTACTGTTTCTCCTTCCCTCTGCATTACTGCTTTCGGAGTGGCCCTCTTCATCAGAGTTCAACTTGATTTCAGTATCAATCTAAAAATTATTTCCAAAGAAATATTTTTCAAAAATGACATATTGTTTTAAACTTTAAATTTCTAGATTATTTTAGATAATGGAAGTATATATGGGAATACACATACACTAGAATTAAAGTATTCTAGAAATATAATACCTTTTAATTAAATGTAATTAAACTACACAATTAAATTTAATAACATTTACTCCACAGAAATAGGCACCAATCTCTAGCAACTTCTAGCAATAATGGAGAAAAGTCAGGAAGCAGTCCTAAAGAGAACTGCTCTCTACCAGGCTCTGCGGATAAGGCAATGTACCTGCTCCCTGAGCTTATGCTCAGATGAAGAGTCAAAGGTCTAGCACTTTGTCTGAATTGAGGTATGCTTGTAATGAAATTCTTCAAGTCAGAAAGAACCATGTACTTTGGTGATTAGTTTATTTTTATGCTATTCACAGTTTTTCCATTTCATTATGGCTTCCCTCACCATTTTAGCAAAGTTCATTTTGATAACACCACTTTGGTGCAGCTGTGTTTTCCTGAGAGAGAACAAGAAAAGATATCCATGGCTGAGTCAGGAGAAAACAGGGATCATAGGGCTCTGAGGACTGCACTGGCAGTGAAGGTCACAGTGAAAATGAACACAGCCTGAGGGAGAGTCAAAACCTCAGGGAGAAAGAGCCGGCCACCTCTGAGAGGAGCGCTTTGACTCTCCCAATGGAAAGATTGTCTGCTCCAGCCCTTCAGAGCCCAGTCTTTGGAGGGTTTTATGTTCTCTCTGTACCCACCTGATCAATCTCCCCTATTATAATCTGGGCCCCATGAAAATCTCCAAGGTGGAGGGTTGGTGGCGCTGAGAGTTAAAACTGCCAGGGATACAGTATTGGAGGAACAACTCTATTCCTGAACCATAGTAGTATACAAACCCCAGCGGAACTGGGCTGTCAGTGGTATAATCATTATAGCCACCGTTTATTGGTGGAGTACTATTTACCATGTCCTATGCTAAGTACTTTACCCTCACTACCTCCTTTACTCCACACAATGGCTTTATGAAAAAGGTACTGCTACCCAATTTAAAAGAGAAGAAAAATAGACTCAGTATAGCATAAAACTAGTGAAGGCCCGATTTAGAAACAAATACTTCATGTAATGTCATGTTAAAGAGCATTTGCTGTTCAAAACTGATTAATTTTTGAATTAATTGATTAATTAATGATTAATTATTTCTGTCAAAGGCTAGGTAAAACATGAAATGCCAAACTATCCAATAAATCTTTAGAGCTATATAGCTTTGAGAAGACACTGAAATTGCTGGGAGAGGCCATATGAGCCTTGTCAGCAATTTATATCATGGCATAAACAAATTTAGCAGATCTTCTCCTGAGAATGGGTTTTTATATAAAAGAATATAGAATATTCAAAAGATAACTAGATATTAGCGATATATTCAGATAGCACACTTCAGAATACACAAAAACCTTTCACATGTATCATCCCATACAATTTTTTTTGAGGAGGGTGCAAGGAGAAAGGGACAGAAATATCGAGCTGCTTCTGTATGTGTCCTGACCAGGGAATCGAACTGACACCTTCCACATTCTGGGACAATGCTACAACCAACCAAGCTATCTGGCAGGGCTTAATTTTTATTGATTTTTAGAGAGGAAAAATGAGAGGGGGGACAGGGAAGAGAAGCATTCATTTGTTATTCCACTCCATCGTGCACTCATTGGTTGTTTCTCATGTGCGCCATAACTGGGGATCAAACCCTTCACCTTGCTGTTTTGGGATGATACTCTTAACTGACCAAGCTAACTGACCAGGGCCATCCCATATGATCTTAACTCTTACAATGAGCAGGAAATAGGAAGGCAAAATGATGAAACTAAAGAACAAAAGGCAAACTTTGCCCATTTTACAATTTTACCCATAGTTCCTCACCCATCTTCCTCAGCCCATTCATTGCCCACTAGCCTCTCTGCTCCTAACCCTCATGCTCTTTTACCCTGTGACCCATGTGTATGGTTTTCCTTTCTTCTTCATTTTCAAAGCCTCATTCTACCTCCATTTTTCCATTGTTTCATGTCCTCCACTCTATACCTGCATGTTACCTCCAGGAAGGGTAAATATCCTATAAAAACCTTCCTCACAATTAATTCCTTACCTGAAAGATGTGGGATTTTTAAACAAATTATGGTTATAATCTCTTTCAAGAAAAATATTCATAAGTAATAATAAACTAAAATTTTTAGAATGATAAATATAGTATTATTACTAAAGAAATTTCATGTAAAATCTAGCATTTTAATCTCATTTTCTGCCCTATAGAAAATTTTGGTAAGATATTATTAATATACTAATAAATATGCTAGAGTTTGAACTATAGCTTAGTGGATTCAAATAAAATCTTACTTGATCACTGATAAGTCTTGAAAAAAATAATATTAATGTATGTATTAAAAACTATATGTCAATGTTGTGAAATTGCTGCTTTACAAAAAACTCATCACTCAGGAATATATAAGCAGAAATACTAATTCTATGCTACTCTAAAATTTGTCAGGTCTTTCTCTATTATTCTACCTACATCAAGGGGAAAAGTTTTCACTCTAAATTTATTGAACATGTGTTTTGTGACTATTTACTAAGCACCAGACTTTATGCTGAATGTCATGAATAACATAGAAAGGACTGACCAACTGAGTTAAAGAACTGAAACAAATAGCTAAGAAATACTGAATATTTACTAGGTGTTAGTCACTCTCCTAAAAACTTTAAGTATTTTATCTTATTTTACACTTAAAACATGTCTGTGAGATTTGAACAGATAAGAAAACTGGCACAGAGAGTCAAAGTAATTTTCCCAATATTAAATAAAATGTGGTCAGCAGAGCCTGACCTGTGGTGGCACAGTGGATAAAGCATTGACCTGGAACACTGAGGCTGCCAGTTCAAATTCCTGGGCTTGCCTGGTCAAGACACATACAGGAAGCAACTACGATGAGTAGATTCTTCCTGCTTCTCCCTGCTCCTTCTCACTCTCCCTCTCTTTCTCTCTGTTTCTGTCTCTCTCTCTTTCTCTCCCCCCTCTCTCCAAATATCAATCAATAAAAAAATCTGGAAAAAAAATGTGGTCAGCAGAACCCACTTTGAACCCATGACTCCAAAGTTTAGATTTATAACCACGATGCTTGGGACTAATGAATCTAAAATTCCAGTTTTTAGATTCCAGTTTGGGGTCTATGGAAAACTAAATAAACTAAAACCCTTCATCTACATAGATGAGTTCTCAAGAACATAGAGAAATTGCCAGTACAGTAGACAGAAATTAAAAGAGAACTGAAAACTGGAACAGGATCCTTGTAAATTCTTAAGGTAGCTTCCCTAGTTGGGGACAGAGGCAGGAGTGACAGAGGCAAATGTGCATGCGCTGGCCTCAGAAAGCTACGGGCTTGGTTGAACACCCATGCGGGGCTAGCAGAGCAGGCCCTGGAGTCACACAGGACAAGCAGATGGAAAGCAACCTTCCCTCTCCTGTTACATAAAGCCAGAGGCTTCAAAAGGGTGCATCCTCAGTGATCATCTAGCCAAGAGCACAAGGTAAGAATAAAAAAACATATCTGGGGTACAAGTGGGAAAAAGCTTTCCCTGAGAATCTGTAACCACAAGGTTATGTTTCATGTGGGTTTGGGCTCCAATTTATATTATTCATGTGCTCTGGTATACTTAAAGTCGAACAATTGGCAAGAAAGAGAGAGAAAGAGAAATCCATGCCGGTGATATGTATCTCTGAGGTGTCTGGTAGGAGCAAACACAAACCTGCTCTAGAAGTCTTAATTTCAAATCAGGTTTCATAAAATTCCCAAAATTAAAGCTTATATTCCAAAAGTTCAAAAGTCATAAACATATTACCAACAATAATCAAGAATCACAATAAATAAAAGAACTTAAGATAGTAAAATGCTGGTAAAGATAATCATATAAATATTTTAATTGGTATTTTTAAATTTAAAAAAATGAGATCAAGATACTGTAAAGAACAGATAAATTAAAAATAAACTTAAAAGAACATCCAGAAAGTTAAAATATATCATCAAATTTAAAAAATCAATGGATGGATTAAAAAGCATATTTGACATAGTATAAGAAATAATTTAAAAATTAGAAATTATATGTTTCCTTATCAGGCAGTGGCACAGTGGATAGAGCATCTGACTGGGACACAGAGGACCCAGTTTCAAAACCCTGAGGTCACCGGCTTGAGCACAGGCTCATCGGTCTTGAGCTTAAGCACGGCTTTGCTGGCTTAAAGCCCAAAGTCAATGGCTTGAGCAAGGGGTCACTCACTCTGCTGTAGCCCCAGGGTCAAGGCACATATGAGAAAGCAATCAATGAACAACTAAGGTGCCACAACAAAGAATTGATGCTTCTCATCTCTCTCCCTTCCTATCTGTCTGTCCCTATCTGTCCCTCTGTCTGTGTCTCTGTCAGAAAAAAAAAAAAGAAAAAATAAATTATATGTTAAAAATTCCCTGGATAAAGCACAGAAAAATAAATGAATATAAAATATTAAAAAGAACATAAAAGACATGAAGGATAGAAGGGAAAGATTCAACAGACATTTAATAGACTTCCAGGAGGACAAAATAGAAAAAAATGTAGGTTATATTGAAAACGTGAGACACAGTGGCTGAGAATTTTTCAAAATAAATGAAACACACAAATTCTTCAAATAAAGAAGTAATAGTATCCAGAAGGATAAATTAAATCCATACCTAGGTGAGTAACAGTAGATACAAGGACAAAGAGAAAATAAAGCAACCAGAGAAAAATATCTACACCAGACAACCCACAATTAAATGAATATTGGGCTTATAAAAAGCCTTCTCATTGGTAACAAAAGAGACTACAAGCACCTAAATGTAAAACATAAAATTATAAAACTTTCAGAAAAAAACATAGGAGAAAATATTTAACACCTTGGGTTACACAAAGAGTTCTTAGTCCCTGACTAGTTAGCTCATTTGGTTAGAGCATTGTCCATATATGCCAAGGTTACAAGTTTGATCCCCAGTTAGGGCATATATAAGAATCAACCAATAAATGCATAAATAAGTGGAACAACAAATTGATATCTCTCTCTCTCTCTCTAATCAATAAAAATTTTTAAAGTTCTTTGATACAACAAAAAATTACAATCTTCAAAAGAAAAATATTAATAAATTGCACTTAAGAAAATTAATGCTCTTCCAAAGACACAGTTGAAAAAATGAAAATTCAAGCTACAGACTAAGAGAAAATATTTGCAAATCATATATCTGGCAAAAGACTCTATCTAGAATATATAAAGTCCTCTCAAAAGTCAAAAATAAGCCTGATCAGGTGGTGGCGCAGTGGATGGAGCATCAACCTGGATGCTAAAAACCCAGGTTCAAAACCCCAAGGTCACTGGCTTGAGAGCAGACTCATCTGGCTTGAGTGTGGTCTCATCAGCTTGAGTGTGAGGTCACTGGCTTGAGCATGGGATCATAAACATGACTGCGTGGTTGCTGGCTTGAGCCCAAGGTCACCAGCTTCAGCAAGGGGTCGCTGGCTCAGCTGGAGCCCACCCCCACCCCTCATCAAGGCATATGTGAGAATGCAATCAATAAACAACTAAAGGTGCTACAACAATGAGTTGATGCTTTTCATCTCTCTCCCTTCCTGTCTGTCCCTGTCTGTCTGTTTCTCTCACTAAAAAACAAAGTCAATAAGAAAACAATTTTAAAACTATATATAAGGCAAAGAAATGAATATATAATTTGTCAAAAAAGGTATGTAGACTGCAAATAAGCACATAAAAACATATTCAATATTATCAGTCATCAGGGAAATGCCAGTTAAAACCACTATTGTAAACCTATTAGAATGACTGTTTTTAAAAACTGACAGTATCAACTAGACGCAACTTTCATACATTTCTGTATGGAACAGAAAACAGATGGAACTTTCATACATTTCTGGTGGGAACAGAAAACAGTTTAACAGTCTTATAGTTAAACATACACTTGCCATTCAACCTAGTAATCCTACTCTTACATATTTACCTAAGAGAAATAAAAACCTAGTTCTTCCTCCCCAAGAAATTTAGTATAATAAATAAGTACACTGGCTTTACTCATAATCACCAAAATGTGTAAACTACCCAAATGTTCCTTAACTGGAGAACGAATAAACAAACTGACACATCCATATAATGGAATACTACCCAGCAATAAAAAGGAGTGAACTATTAATATATGTAACAACCTGAGTTTCAAATACATTGTGCCAACAGACAAAAGCCAGGCTCAAAATCTATACACTTTTAAATTCGCATGAACTTCTGGAAAAGGAAAAACTAAAGGGATAGAGACGTTTCCAAAGATTACAAATAGTAGAGATTGTTTACAAAGGGGTAGCAAGGAGGGAATATTTGAGGGGTCATGAAACTGTTGTATATCCTGTGACAGTATATTCTTCACATTTGCCAAACTCAAAACTATACACCAAAAAGAGTAAATTTTATACTAGGTAAAATTATTAAATTAAAAACAAAAACATTGGCCTGACCAGTGGTGGCGCAGTGGATAAAGCGTCGACCTGGGAACACTGAGGTCACCAGTTCAAAACCCTGCACTGGTCTGGTCAAGGCACATATGGGAGTTGATGCTTCCAGCTCCTCCCCTCTCTCTCTCTCTCTCTCTTTCTCTCTCACTCTGTGTCTCCTCTCTAAAATGAATAAAATAAAAATTAAAAAAAATAAAAAAATAAAAACAAAAACATTAAGATACAATGGTCATAGATGAGAAGATTTAATATCATAATATTAAATCTTTCCAAATTAATCTATAAATTCAAAGCAATTCAATCAAAACCCCAACATATTTGTCACAGGACTTGAAAAACTGATCTAAAATATAAAAAAGAACCAAAAGCCTAGACTACCTAAAATAGTTCTACAAAAGAATAAGATGGGGAGACCCCTCCTGCCAGATCTCTAGAACCACTAAGCTGCCAGAGTTCCCACACAGGGTAGTGACGATGCCAGGTCTGGTGAAACAAACCAGAGCTGAGCTAGAACTGGATTTAACAAAGCCATTGGCAACTAGGGAGCTGAATTAATTTAGGGTCATCCAGTTGCATACACCTGCACAAGATTTAGACCACAGAAGTGAGGTAGAAGCTCCTGATAGGAAATGGGCAAGAAATAGCTAAAACAGTCATCTCTGCATGCCTCACTTGTTTTGTGGTTCCAGTTTTGAGGAACTGAATTTCTTCTGTTCGGTCCCTTTCTGCTGGAAACCTAGTGCTATTTCCTGCACTAAATCCTAATAGGCAAAAACTCTACGAGTTTCATAATGCAGAGTCTCATCCATAAATCGAAAGAATAAATGAGTATAGATTCATTAACTTGCATTTTTTTCCACCATAAAATTCAAAACTGTTCTTTGTGACAATCCTAAAACAAATAAACTGTTCTATATCACAGATGAAAAAAACTGATTCTTTAAAAAACATCAAGTTTAGATTTTTTATGTGTGTGCAGAGACAAATAGAGAGACAGAAAGAGGGACAGAAAGATAGGAAAGAAGAGAGATGAGAAGCGTTGATTCTTTGTTGCAGCTCTTTAGTCTTCTTAGTTGTTCATTGATTGCTTTCTCATATGTGCCTTGACCAGGGGCTGCAGCAGAGTGAGTGACTCCTTGCTCAAGACAGTGACCTTGGGCTCATGCCAGTGACCTTGGGCTTCAAGCTAGCTACCTTTGGGCTCAAGCCAGCAACCATGGGGTCATGCCTATGATCCCACACTCAAGCCAGCAACCCCACGCTCAAGCTGGTGAGCCTACACCCTGTCCGGTAGTTGCCTCTGGGTTGGGTTGTGAAACCCTCCCTGGCCCTGAGCTTTCAAATAATTGTTAATCTTGCTCAAACCGCACACGCCCAAATTCTCGGAACTGTCTGTCCCCAAGGCCGTTCCAGGGTATGCACACCTCACCAAACCGGTCGACCCTTACCATCCTCCCCCTCTGCAGATATAAAAAAACCAAAAACCCTCCCCGGGCGCGCCTTCACAGACTCACATCCAAGGGTCAGTGAACTCGCCCAAAGCTCCCAATAAAGCCTGATTTCGCTTATTCGTCTGTTTGGTTCTTCGCTTATTCGTTCATTGGCGGCACGTTAGGGTCTTCCATCTTTCATTTGGTGCTGAAACCCGGGAGAGGGGTTTTTGTGACCCACCTCGGCCTTCTGGCTGAGGCAGGAGTCCCCCCTCTCTCCCCCTTGCCTCATGCCGCCCATCGTTTCGGACTCTGGGTTCCCTACGACCTTGATCGCCAATTGTGAGTAATCTGGTTTCTCTTCCGCTCTCTCTGGTCCTGCATCTCCACCAGGGTTTCTCATCCTAGACTCGGCCGAGCCGAGAACCCCTCCATCTGCCGACTCCTGGAGTCTTTATAGGGGTTCAAACGGAAGGGGCGCCTTTCGGCTGCTCTCCTATCTCTGTCCTGAGACCTCTCATTTAGGTCTCCTGTCGGAGACGGGTATCTGGAAGGGACGCCTCCCTTATACTCTCTCTCTCTCCTCCGACGCCTAGGACCAAAAGGCCGGCCAAATTATGGGGAACTCTGAATCCAAAATAGAACCAAAACTCCTCTAGGATGTCTTCTTAAAAATTTTTCCAAATTGGGATACACTCAGACACTTCGCAGGAAGAAACTCGTTTTCCTGTCACAGGTCGCCTGGCCTCAATACACCCTAGATAACCAGTCTCACTGGCTGCCTGTGGGTACTTTTGACTTTAACATCCTCCGGGACCTAGACAATTTTTTGCCTGCACACTGGAAAAGACTCTGAGGCCCCATATATTCAGGCTTTCTGGGACCTTCGTTCCCACCCCGACCTTTGCTCCCAATTTTCTACCCACCAAATTTTTCTAGCCCTGACTTCTCCTCTTCCCAAAACTTCTTCCCAGGAACCCCCTCCTTACTCTCAACCCGATGACCTTCCCAACCACCTATCTCCCCCTCCGGCTCTCCCCCGCGAAAACCTCCCAGACCCGGGCCAGGTTCCGGCTCCTTCCGCCCCTCTGGTTCCTCTGTCCCACTTCCTGCAGACCCCCTAACCTCTCCCGTCGCAGCCCATACCAGGTCCCACAGTCCCCAGTCTTCATCCGCTGTCCTTGCCCCCCTCCGCGAGGTAGCTGGGGCTGAGGGACTGGTCCGGGTACATGTTCCCTTTTCTCTCCACGACCTCTCACAGATCGAGAAACAGCTGGGATCCTTCTCGGCCAACCCCTCCACCTACATTAAGGAATTCCGTTACCTGACTCAGACATATGACCTGACCTGGCATGACATTAAGGTCATTTGTACCTCCACCATCACCCCCGAGGAGCATGAACGCATCCTCACAGCCGCTTGGCAGCAGGCAGACAGAGACCACTTAGTAAACAACCAAACTCCTCTCGGCACACAGGCAGTCCTTGGGGAAGACCCTAACTGGAATTATCGACCTGGCCAAGGGTCTAACATCCCCCGCAGGAACCTTATGCTCCAATACTTAATCAGGGGCATGGATGCAGTTTCCAACAAGGTTGTTAACTATGACAAACTAAGGGAAATTACTCAACTCCCTGAAGAAAACCCTGCCCTTTTCCTTAACCGCCTCCAGGAAGCTTTAGTACGATATACCCGCCTAGACCCAGGGTCACGCAACGGGGCCACAGTTCTAGCCTCCCACTTCATCTCTCAGTCAGTCCCAGATATCAGAAAAAAACTGAAAAAGGCTGAAGAGGGCCCCGAGACTCCCATCCAAGACCTGGTAAAAATGGCCTTTAAGGTCTTCAACGCCCGGGAGGAAACGGCTGAAGCCGCCCGCCTTGAACGGCTACAGCAAAAGGTAAATCTCCAAACCCAAGCCCTGGTAGCGGCCCTTCGGCCAGTAGGGGAACCGGCAAAAAAGCCAGCCTCCAAAGGAGGGCAGCGCACACCACAGGTGCCTGCTTTAAATGCAGCAAAGAGGGCCACTGGGCCAAGGCCTGCCCGCAACCGAGGCCCCCCACCAAGCCTTGCCCACAATGCAAGCTCATGGGCCACTGGAAGTCGGACTGCCTGACCCTGGCTCAGCCTGCGGCACCTCAATGCCAGGGAACTGAGAACCAGGCATTTCCAGTCTCAGAACTGCTGGGCTTAATGGATGATTGAGGGGGCCCTGGCTCTTCGACTCCGGTTACCCTCACCGAGCCCAGGGCTACGCTCCAGGTAGCGGGTAAGTCTGTTTCCTTTTTAATAGACACGGGAGCTACCTACTCTGTCCTTCCCTCTCATTCGGGCCTTACAGTTCCTTCCCAGGTCTCGGTCATGGGAATCGACGGATCACCCTCGACCCCACGGCGGACGACCCTCCTTAATTGCCTATTTGAGGGTCACCCATTCTCACACTCCTTCCTAGTTATACCCTCCTGCCCAGTTCCCCTCCTGGGGAGAGACATTTTGTCCAAACTCCGGGCAAGTATTTCTTTTTCCCCCAAGCAGGTCTTTTTACTAGCATTAGTGCCAGGTCCCGATCCTGAGCCGGACTCGGACCGCAGGGTCCAGCTTTTACCCGGGGTAAACCCTGAGGTCTGGGATACGGGCACCCCCACTGTAGCCTCACACCACACTCCTGTCTTAATCAGACTTAAGGACCCATCTTCTTTTCCCAACCACCCACAGTTTCCTATCTCACACACCCATAGGATGGGACTCTTGCCCATCATCACCAAACTTAAGACACAAGGCTTACTAATTCCCACCAACTCGCCTTGTAACACTCCAATCCTTCCTGTTAAAAAGACTTCAGGACAATACCGCCTTGTACAAGATCTCTGCATCATCAATTCAGGGGTTATCCCCATATCCCCAGTAGTTCCTAACCCATACACCCTTCTCTCACACATTCCCCCTAATACCACCCACTTCTCAGTCCTTGACCTCAAGGATGCTTTCTTCACCATACCTCTCCACCCGGATTCCTACTTTCTCTTTGCTTTCACCTGGGAGGACCCGGTCTCCAATACCGCCCAACAACTGACCTGGACGGTCCTCCCCCAGGGATTCCGGGACAGCCCTCATCTATTCGGTCAGGCGCTGGCAACAGACCTACTTGCCTGCAATATAACTCCCTCCACCCTTCTACAATACGTAGATGACCTCTTAGTCTGCTCCCCAAGTGAGGCCGAATGCCTCAAAGCTACCACCCTCTTACTGAATTTCCTTTACAATAGGGGATATCGGGTATCTGCCAAGAAGGCATAAATAGCCACCCCATCTGTCACTTACCTTGGCCTCTTGGTCACCCCGACCCACCGAGCCATCACCACCGACAGGTTGCAGGCTCTTCGGGGCCTACACACACACCCCCCACCTCGGCAGCTGAAATCCAGTCATTCCTAGGGCTAGTAGGTTTCTTTCGCCACTGGGTCCCAAATTTTGCCCTTTTAGCCAAACCTCTCTACCTAGCAGCCAAGGAGGCGCCTGAGAGACCTCTGACCTCCCCCGAGACTGTCCGCAGGGCCTTCTCGGCTCTTCTAGGGGCCCTCTGCTCGGCCTCGGCCCTGGCTTTACCTAACCCCTCACACCCTTTTGTCCTCTATACTGAAGAAAGACAACACTTGGCTCTAGGAGTTCTGACCCAGCCAATGGGTCCAACTCTAGTCCCAATAGCCTATCTCTCCAGACAGTTAGATCCCACCACCCGTGGATGGCAACCCTGCCTACGAGCTCTCGCAGCCGCCGCTGATCTCACCACAGAGGCTCTGAAGATTAATCTCCAACAGCCACTACAGGTTTTTTCCCCCCATCGCCTCACAGACCTCCTCTCACATCAGGCTTTGGCTCACCTTGGCCTTCTCGACTCCAGCTGTACCACCTCCTCTTCATAGAAAACCCCTCCATCACTCTCTCTAATTGCAACTCTCTTAACCCAGCCACCCTCCTTCCCGTCTCTGACGCACCTCCCTCTACCCACTCTTGCATCGAAGTTTTAGAACATTCTAAATCTCCCCGCTCTGACCTTGCGGCTCATCCGTTGCCTAAGGCCCAACATACCCTTTACATTGATGGCAGTTCAATCTCTGAACCTCCGGGGCCCCGGTGAGCCGCCTATGCCATCGTTTCTGACACCCAGGTCATCGAGGCAAACAGCCTCCCCCTGGGAACTACCTCCCAACAGGTTGAACTGGTTGCCCTAACCCAGACCCTCATCTGGGCAAAGGATAAGGCAGTTAACATATACACTGACTCTAAATATGCCTTTCTCATTGCCCACTCTCACTGTATGATCTGGAAGGAATGAGGCTTCCTCACGACTAAGGGAACACCTGTTCTAAATAGCAAGCTCATTTCCAAACTTATACAGGCCATCCAACTCCCTTCACAAATAGCCATCATACATTGTAAGGGCCACCAGACCTCCAATTCTCCCATAGCTAAGGGAAATGCCTTTGCTGACAAAACAGCACGTTCCATGGCACGCACACACCCAACCTCTACTATCTGCTTTCTCTCAAAAACATACAACCCCCAATACTCCTCCACAGAGCAAAGTCTTTTCCAATCTTCCCCTGAGTTCCAGATCAAGGATGGATGGGCTTTCAAAAATGACCTCCTCATCCTCCCACAGTCTCAGAGTTACCAAATAATCGCTGACATTCACAAATCCTTACACATTGGACCTAAAGCCCTTTTTCATTTTCTATCTCCTCTATTCCACCACGACCATCTCCAGCAAACCATCCAAGACGTTCATTCCTCTTGCTCCACCTGTTCCAGGACAAACAGCCAAGGGGCCTGCCACGTCCGTCGCCCACTTCACCAAATGCGGGGCCACCTGCCTGGGCAGGATTGGCAGGTCGACTTCACCCACATGCCCAGACACAAAAACTTCAAATACCTTCTAACTATGGTGAATATTTTTTCAGGATGGATCGAGGCTTTCCCCACAACCTCTGAAACCGCGGGGACGGTAGCTGACCACCTAATCCGAGACATCATCCCTCGCTTCGGTTTGCCCTCCTCCATCCAGTCGGACAACGGACCTGCCTTCATCTCCAAAATCACTGAGGCTGTCTCCACTTCCCTTGGTATACAGTGGTAGCTGCACACAGCCTACCATCCTCAATCATATGGTAAGGTAGAAAGGGCCAATGGGCTCATCAAAGACCATCTGACCAAACTCAGCCTGGAGCTCCATCAGTCTTGGCCTACCCTTCTCCCCCTGGCTCTGACCCATCTAAGAGCTACCCCCAGGGGCCTTCCCAACTTAGCCCCTTTGAACTCCTCTACGGCCGACCTTTCCTCCTGTCAACTACGTCTTCTCCACACCCACCCCCTCTAGCTTCATACCTGCCCTACCTCTCCCTCCTCCGTTCTCTTCTTAGGGAACACACCAACTCGGCCCTTCCTGAACCTAGCCCTGGGGCCGGGCCAACAGAGCAGGTCACCTCAGGGGACCAGGTCTTTATAAAGACCCTTTCCCCAAAACCTCTCACCCCCAAGTGGGAAGGACCCTACACGGTAGTCCTGACTACCCCATCCGCAGTTAAAGTTCTAGGAATCTCTGCATGGGTCCACCTTTCCAGAGTAAAAAGGGCTCCAGCACAAACGTACTCTTGCACACCTTTAGGCCCCACTAAACTTAAAATTCACAAACACTGACTCCGTATTCAGCAATATGGTCCTCTGTCTCCTTTTCCTCATTCTACAAGCCTCCTTCTCTCCAGTCTCAGTTACTTTCACACCCTCACTTTTAGAATCCTCTGCAGAACCGGCTAAGGGCCCTCACAAGCCAGACGGTGCATGAGATACTACTGCTACACCAATACCAACCCCTTGGAACCCGAGACCCTGACTACAACAACACAATCCCTTACCCCTAATGACACCCCCGTACAGCAGGAAGTAGCCAGATAAGACCACGTCGCCCCACTCCCTATACCAAAGAGTCAGGAATGTACGGTAGTTGCCTCTGGGTTGGGTTGTGAAACCCTCCCTGGCCCTGAGCTTTCAGATAATTGTTAATCTTGCTCAAACCGCACACGCCCAAATTCTCGGAACTGTCTGTCCCCAAGGCCGTTCTAGGAACTGCACGCCTCACCAAACCAGTCGACCATTACCATCCTCCCCCTCTGCAGATATAAAAAAACCAAAAACCCTCCCAGGCGCGCCTTCACAGACTCACATCCGAGGGTCAGTGAACTCGCCCGAAGCTCCCAATAAAGCCTGATTTCGCTTATTTGGCTGTTTGGTTCTTCGCTTATTCGTTCATTGGCGGCATGTTAGGGTCTTCCATCTTTCACACCCAAACCAGCTTGAGCCAGCTCAACTGGTGAACTCAAAGTTTCAAACCTGGGTCCTCCACATACCAGTCTGATGCTCTATCAACTGCTCCGCTGACTGGTCAGGCAAGTTTAAATATTTTAGGAAAAGAAAAAGAGACTGTTAAAAAAAAGGAAGTCATGGCCAGATAATATACCTACTAAACATATATTATGTGGTCTTTACCCAAACTGTATTTTTAAAATTAATGAGTTTTTTTATAATAAGAGTCAATTGTGACATAGCAGATGTTGGAATTCAAAGCAAATGTGCATTAACAAAGTACAATGTGAACAAACAACAAAAAAAAAAAAAAACCTCATTCCAAAGAAAAAAAGAGGAGGAAGAGGGGAGATAAAGAAGGAAACACTGTTTCATACAAAATGATCTCAAGTAATATCCAAGAATCTGTGAGTGCTCCCTGCACTCCCTCTAAAAAAGAACCTTAAAATTAACAACAACCTTGGTTTATCAATCCCTAGAGGTCAAAAGAAGGAGTTTAAGTCATTTCTGTTCAGCAAAGTACCTTGAAGGACACCAGCTCTGGTGAGAGTATCTCCAAAGAAGCATTTGAACATCTGCTCCCAGGACGTGTTCTTGAATTTGAGGCTGGTTTTGATATTCCATCTAAGTTCCCCTTTATAATATGCATTGACATCCTGAAACAAAAATTATAAAGCACGATATGTATTTAATTGTTTTATTAGTGTTAATATGCAATTCAGAGCCTTTGTTATACGGACTATGTTACTACCAAAATCACACCACCCTAATTTCATGAAAGACATCTCTGTCTGCGGATCATTAAATCTTATGTCACTGCAGGTGGAAGACATGCTGCCTAGAATGCCTACGATGTTAGATTCTGAAAGTGACTCAGAAAGAATGCATAAGTGAATGCTATCTTAATGGCTCCCTGGGCCTCCAAGAAAAACACTGTGTCCCTGAAATGAGAATGCACTCGTGGAGCACCACACCTCTCAATCAAGATTCATGCTTTGTCACAATGATTAGCTAAGGTCTCTACTTTCTTCTGGTTTCCTTTCCTTATTCCAGGCTTTCCAGTTCTAGCTCAACCTTGAGCCTAGTCTTGCCTCTCAGCTCTCTTTCTCCTCTCATACTGGGTGCCTCCTTTTCATGGAGTACCCACCTCCAGGTCAGTGCTCTTTTTCTATCAACCTTTCCCTTATAAAACCCATGATACTACTTCTGCCTTCTGAATCAACAGAGAGCCAATCCTACTTTCTCTATGAGGGGACAGACTTTCATTATCAAGCTACATACATCACCAATCTCTTTAAGTATTTTTCACCTGACACCATTCACAGGCCTTCCACCACTCTGGATGCTATTCCCAGTGCTGCTTTCTGAAGCAGGAAATACTAGGCAGGGTGGTTTAAACTAGAGCACTGGTTCTTAACCTGGGTTCTATCGAACCCTAGGAGTTCGATGTGTCAGTCTCAGGGGTTTGGAGAAGCCTCTGGCACAGAGGCCAGAATAAAGTAATACCGTAATTTGTTGTGAGTTCATGCACTTTTTTGGTTTTGTTCTTTGAGCAAGGTGATGTTCATGCACGGCTCATTTTGTGCACCAGTAAAAAAAACATATATCTATGTCTTGAATTTGGAAAAGAAAAATCATATTTTATTTATCACTAAAGAAGGGTTCGGTGAATGCGCATATGAAACTGGTGGGTTTGGTACCTCAAAAAAGGTTAAGAACCACTGAACTAGAGGGAGAATTGAGTATTGCAAGCACATTAATCCTCCCAAATTGTGTTGGTTGATCAGGATTGGTCCAGATTTGTTGGGGAATGTGGAATGTGCTGAATAAAATGAAAGAAATAGGGAGAATTTCAGATCTTGCCTTCTCCTTACCTACTTAGCTTTATATGTGAATCTTCCAACAAATTCTTTCCTAAATTCCTATCAATTATGAATTAAACCACTCTTCTCATAATAGAACAAAGTAATTACATCTGGCTTAAAATTGTAACAATGTGCTTTCTTACCCTAAACAATGATTCATCTTTCGCTGTTGTTTTTTAAAACAGTCCAGGGAAGTTTTGGACAGGAGAGGAAGTACATAAAGAACCTGATGCTTCTCCTGATGCAGAGAGATAACAGGACCTGGCCTCCAACCCATTAGTGTGCCCACGTTGATGCTTAAGGGACCAGTAGGTCAACTCTTTCGATCTCAGCAAATGAAAGAGGCACTGATCTCAATGTTATTCAAACTCCGCAAAGGGGTTTGGAATCACTCAGGAAGACACTGACATTATTATTGTGGGATGGCGAATCACCCTGGCCCGTCATGTCACAATTAAAAAGCATAAGGCACTAAAAGGCCAAATGTCTTGTAAATGCCCCAAGTAGCTTGTCAGGGGAGACGGACTGCAGCTGACAGAGAGAGCAGTGAGCAGGAAGCAGGCGCAGGGCCAGTGTGAAACATGTGAGTAAAGGAAATGCCCAGGGAACCATCAGTGACACTGACCAGCTAAAAGGCTCTGGAAATCTTCCAATTTGTTTTAGAAATAGGTCTATTTTTATTATTTTTGCTCCTGAAAATAATGAATTATATAAAATACAGTTCCCAGGGCGAATGGGAATGTAACTGACAATCTCTAAATTTGGCCATAGAGAAAAAAACTACAGACAAAGGGCACTGAAGTATGATCTTATAGATGTATTTGAGTGTTAGAGAAGAAATCTCAATAGCCACATAGAAATGCCACAAGAAAAATGCAGCATTATACAAAAAAGAAAGCAATAAAATGATAATAAAATACTTAAATGTTGATTTAACCAAATGTGCTTTAAAGACATTGAGTATATACAGCAAGGGGTATGTAAAATGAGAGGTAGTATAAGAAATCAAATCTACAAGTCAAAGAGGAAGTCAAAACAACAGTTAAATCAGCATAATATTTGTAAGTTCATATGTTTGCCTCTGGAGAATGAGACTAGGGGTTGCTTTTTTTTCCCATTGTAAATTATATATATTACAGTTTGATATTTTTGATTATATTACTTTAATAAAACTAAAGCCTAATTTTAAAAATAATAAATGTAAAATATGAAATCTCCAAGGGACTTGAAGAAAACAAAAATAATTTATATAATTATGAAGTTAGTGGCCTACTAAGCATGACACCAAGAGCATAAATCAAAAAGAAAGAGACTAATAGATTTGATTACTGCCTGACCTGGCAGTGGCACAGTGGATAAAGCATAGGACTGGGATGCAGAGGACCCAGGTTCAAGACCCCAAGGTCACTGGCTTGAGTCGAGTTCATCTGGTTAGAGCACAGTTCACCAGCTTGAACCCAAGGTCACTGATTGAGCAAGGGGTCACTCACTCTGCTGTAGTCCCCAGTCAAAGCACATATGAGAAAGCAATCAATGAACAACTAAGATGCCACAACGAAGAATTGATGCTTCTCATCTCTCTCCCTTCCTGTCTGTCTGTCCCTATCTGTCCCTCTCTCTGTCTCTGTCACAAAAGAAAAAAAAAGATTTGATTATTGTTTAATGATCTTGAGTGTCAAACCAAAAAAAAAAAAACAAAAAACACTCTAAATTAAATTAAAAGGTTCCTCACTAACTAGGGAAGCTATAACATACATGATATACAAAAGGTTAATAAATTTACATATTTAAAGAGCTCCAAATAAATAAGAAAGAGCAACATTCCAATAGAAAACTAGCTATGGGCATAAACAAGGACTTTACATACAAAAAAAAAATTGTTAGTATCTTCTAAAGAAAAAATAACTCCAAGAAAAAATAAGTCCAATATCTGTAATTAAAGAAATATACTGAAAGATGAGGACAAGTCAAAGAAGTAACAGAGATGGGTTATGGATTGATGCCTTCATGTATATTCTTATGTCCTTTTTTTTTTTTTTTTTTACCTTTTGCTTATCTGTATTTCTGGTTATCTATTAAGTATATCTTGAATTCATAATTAAAGAATTTATTTATTATAAAAAATTTTCTAGAATATATTAAAGTGTATTAAAAAAAAAGAACTCTGCCTGACCAGGCGGTGGCGCAGTGGATACAGTGTCGGACTGGGATGTGGAAGACCCAGGTTCGAGACCCCGAGCTCGCCGGCTTGAGCACGGGCCCATCTGGCTTGAGCAAAAGCTCGTCAGCTTGGACCCAAGGTCACTGGCTCCAGCAAGGGGTTGCTCGGTCTGCTGAAGGCCCGCGCTCAAGGCACATGTGAGAAAGCAATCAATGAACAACTAAGGTGTTGCGACAGCAACGAAAAACTAATGATTGATGCTTCTCACCTCTCTCTGTTCCTGTCTGTCTGTCCCTATCTATCCCTCTCTCTGACTCTCTGTCCCTGTAAAAAAAAAAAACAAAGAACCCAATATTCACCACCTTGACACATTTGTTTTTATTCTTACGCTGACTTTTCAACAAAATTGGACTCATATTTCTCACTTAACATTGCATGATGAGCATATTCTTATTACATTAAAGATTACAATAAAATAAAATATTATTTATTTCATGATATCCCATTAAATAGATGGATGTATGACCAGATTCTAAATTTTAACAAGTCACTACAAATACATACCAACTTTTTATAACATTCCTTTCAAACAAGATTAAACTTTTTCATACAGGCTTATGAGAAATGCAACCATCATCGATGATTTAAAACCAAAATGGGGAAACATGGCTCCTGTAATTTTATATCTTTGGATGAATGGAAGAATCAAAAGAAAATGACAGCCTTGGCCCGTTGGCTCAGTGTTGGGCAGATAAGATATATTTTGCTCACTTTGTTAAAGATGGCCACTGCCTACATGGGGCGGCTGATTACCTTCTTGCTTGGGAAGGGGCCGGGTTATGCTAATGTATGTTGGGGGAGGGCTTTCACACCAAAACGTTTTAAAAGGAGGAGCTAGAAGGCCATTTTGGGGAGATCACATTGTTCCAGGGGAGAGAGAGAGGCCACATGGGGTAGAAGAGGCAGCCAAAATGTAGGCAAAGAGGTGGGAGCCTTCGATTCTAGGAAAACTCGGATGAGTCCGTGGCTTTGGAAGCCCTGAATAGAAAGGAAAGTGTTTTCCGCTGTGTGTTTTTACTCACTTGCCGAGTGCAAGTCTAGAATAAAAAAAAAACGGACCACCAGATTTTGGCTCTGCAATTTCATTACTGTCTGTCTGGATCAAATGTAAACCTGTGTTGGCTAGGCAGCTTTGATGGTAGCCACGGCTACTTGCTCTACACTCAGTGGTACAGCTTTAGTCCAGCATGTGGATAATCCAGGTTTGATTCCCAGTCAGGACACACAGGAGAAGCTTCTCTACTCTTCCCTCTCCCTGTTCTTTCTCTCCATCTCTCTCTCTCTCTTTTCCTCCCATAGCCATGGCTCAATTGGTTCCAGCAATTTGGCCCCAGGGGCTGATGGCTCTGTGGCCTCACCTCAGACACTAAAAATAGCTTGTTTACTAAGCAGCAGAGCAACGGCCTCACAGGATCTGAACAATACCCATAGGGGTCTTGCAGGGTGGTTCCCAGGTTGGGACACATGCAGAAGTCTGTCTCTCTGCCTCCCCTCCTCTCACTTAATAAAAATGTAAAATAAAAGACTCCTCTGTTTAGTAATAATGAATTGCCAATCTAAAGAAAAAGTAAAAGTTGCCTGACATGTGGTGGTTCAATGGATAGAGCATCAACCTAGAACACTGAGGTGTAGGGTTCAAAACTCTGGGCTTTCCCAGCCAAGACACATATGAGAAACAATTAATGAACAATGGAAGTGAAGCAACTACAAGTTGATGCTTCTTGCCCTCCCAAAAAAATCAATAAATAAAGTCTTTAAAAAAAAGTTGCATCACATTTATTTTCATGATTTCAATGTCCAGAAATTATTTTATGGTAGTTTGTTTTATATATTTATTATGTAAGAAATACTTGCCCATAAGAGGGAAGGAGAAACCAAATTATACTGAAGAATATAAATACCTTTAAAGTCAAAATTCCCCTTACCCCAATAGATTTTTGTAGATCTCATGTTTTTAGACCTATGAAAACTTTCAGTCCTTTATACCTCTGTACTCCTCCCAACACAAACACAAACAAATGGTGCTTTGCAACTTGCTTCTTCACACTTAATATATTTCAGAGATTTTTCTGTCACATACAGATATAATTCATGCTTTCAAAAGATGGCATAGTTTTCCACTGTATAGACATACCACTTTTTAAATCAGTTCATTTAGACTGCATATGCTGTATTTGCTATTAAAAGCAATACAAAACTTTACTCAAAATGAATCACAGACCTAAAACTAAATCTTAAAACTGTAAAAATTTCTCTAGTAGATATGTGATGGTGGATTCAGCAAAGATTTGTTAGATCCAACATCAAAAGCATGATTCATACAGTAAAATTGATTAGTTAAAATGCATCAGAATTTAAAACTTCTGCTCTTCAAAAGACATTAAGAAAAGAAAAACAAAATCCAAATACTGAGAGGAAAATATTTGAAAAACACATATCTGACAAAGGACTTATATCTAGAATACAAAAAGAAGTATCAAGACCCAATAATAAGAAAATAAAAGATTTGCACAGACATATCACCTAAAGATGCATGGATATTAAACCAGCACATGAGATGTTCAACATCATTAGTCACCAAAGAAATTAGAATTAATACAACAATGAGATACCACCATTCAAATAAGGAAAAATAATTTTTTTAAAAAAACTAACAATACCATGTGAGGGAGTAACAGGAACTTTCATATATTGCTGTGAGAATGCAAAATGGAACAGCCATGTTGCAGAACTGCTTAGCAGTTTCTCATAAAGCTAAACATATACTTACCATATG
Source organism: Rhynchonycteris naso (assembly GCA_037038555.1). Classification (NCBI taxonomy): domain Eukaryota; kingdom Metazoa; phylum Chordata; class Mammalia; order Chiroptera; family Emballonuridae; genus Rhynchonycteris; species Rhynchonycteris naso. The sequence continues at coordinate 78,556,947 of CM072999.1, read as the reverse complement.
ATTCTACACTCTCAGTCCTTGATATATACCCAAGAAATGAAAACTTATATTAACACAAAACCTGTACATGAATATTTATAGCAGCTCCATTAATAATGGCCAAAAACTGGCAATAACTCAAATGTCCCTCAACTGGGCAATGGTTAAGCAAACTGTAGTACATCCATACAAAGGAATATTACTCAGCAATATAAGGGAACAACTGATACAAAACATGGACGAATCTCAGCTGTATTACACTAAATTGAAAGAAACCACATAAAAAGGGCTCCATAGTGTTAGATTTGGTTCCAGGGCTCCTTTAGATTCAAGGCCCTTTAAAACTCAAATTCCCGTCATCCTACTTACCATAAGGGCAACTTCTTCATTAAGCATCTCCCTCACCTGACCTCTCCTCCCCTTAAGCAACTCTCCCTGCTCTGGGAAGGTTCTGGCAAGTGTCCTTGGGACAAGCCCATGGGAGGGACCTGAGGGTTGGGAAAGGGAGACAGTCTGTGACTAAGGCCACAAACCAGGATATGCTAATCTGAGCACATCCAGGTGCCAATCCCCATGCCAGCAAATGCTTGCAGCAACCCATATGTGACACATCCCTTCCTGCAGCTCTCCGCTAATGCCACTTGACTAGGGTGTCAGCCCCTCTATTCGCAGATGCATAAATAAACCGCTTATAAAACTCATCAGGCCTGTGTGTGTTCCTCCCTCAGCCAACCTAACACATAGTGTTTGACCAATTATAGGACATTCTGGAATACACAAAACTATAGGGAAAATGATGAGTGGTTACCAGGACTAGGGGCAGGGAGGGGTTAATTACAAAAGGATACTAGGAGATTGAGGAGAGGGGAGAATGGACCTGTTCTGTATCTTGATGGTTGTGGCAATTATGTGTTTGTCAAAGCTCACTGAACTGCACAATAAAAGGGTGAATTTTACCGTAAAGTATACCTCAATTTTAAGTTAGCCTCTTTTACAAATCTTTGTTTTGTTATATTTATATATCCAGAAGATAAATTAGAATTGCTCAAAGAACATTTGCGTTTCAAATTCTGGTAGTCTGCCAAATTGTCCTCCATAAACATGGTACCAGATCTCACTACTACCAACAAGGTATGATGAGATGAAAGTCGTTTCCCCACATTGGGCTGGGGTCAATCTAGTTACCATCCAAGAGTTTTCATCTTTGTAAATCTGATAAGTGTCAAAAGGCATCTGGAGTTTGATTTACATTGCTTTAATTACGATAGAAGTTGAGCCTCTGGTTAAATGTTTGCTGACCACTTTTTATTTTTATATTTTCTTTGAAATGCCTATTTGCATCCTTTGTCACTTATGGTCTACTTTTATTGTCTAGTAATTGACTTTTAAAATAAAAGCTAGGGATATTGGTCAGACAGACTCCCAGGCCCGCCCACCATCCTCCCCGGCACCGCCCTCCCACTAATCTGTGCGGTTCCTCACCTCCCCGAGGAAACTGGGAACTAGTCGCTAGTCATCAGAGCACTGAGGGCTTCGAAGCGCACCGCTGACACTCGCAGTTCACCCACTATTCCCCAATGAGGAGAGAGGTCTGTCCTGCCACAATAGCTACTCTGGAGGTGAAAGGAGCGACGGCTCCATATACCTTCAGGTTCAGAGAACGCTGTTCCCCTGGCAACCAGAGGCAAGCCGCTTTCATTCTCGCGATAAGAAGAAAGGGTTGTACCATCCAAAATGGAGACGTGGGGGCCAGGGGCTCCGAAGAGCAGAGGAATCTCCAGGAGCGGGCAACTCTACTGTCTCATCTGGGTTCCCAGTGGGCGGTGTGGGTGGGGAATGATTAGTTCCTATTTAGGATGAACTCCGAACATGGATGTCTGGATACTTGTAGGGTTCTGGACCCACTATATATATGGTGCCCGCCCAGCAGGTCTGCTCCCCGCTCTGGGCTGTTTTCTCCTTTGTAAAATGGGATAATAATTCCTTCTTCACAAGATTGTAGTGCAGCTCAAGAAGATCACGCATGTGAAATTCTTGGTAAAGTTTGGATGCCATATAAATAAAAATAGTAATTGCACAAATGGTGCCACAGTCCAAAAAGGGTAATAATTACTATTTGTGGTTTCTCTAATTCTCAGAGTGTGAAGACAACTCTGAGTCCACAAACTGATTTTCTTCATTCCTAAAGTAATCAACTTTTTAACAATAAAAATGACAAAAATAAATTGAAGAAAACAATAAAAGAAACATTTATTCATTGCAACAATAATACACTATAATAATATGATAAATGCATAGTAAAACATTTGTAATATTTTATATTGTAATTATGCTTACACACCTATTAATTTTTAATAATAATTGTAAGGAAAAAGTACTCATTTGATACAAATACGTCACATCACACGCAATGGGTCAACTCAGCATCAATTGAATACATTCACAGATTATTCTTCCAATATCAAAAAGGAGGACATGTGGAAGGACACTTCGAGGGAGGACGAAACTTAACAAAAGAAGGACTGTCCTCCTTAAAGGAGGATGATTGGTCACTTTATCATTCCTAGTACCATGAAATATCTGCTTTTTTCCCCAGTTCAACAGTACTTTATCATTTGCAAGGCATTTTCACATACCTTTATCCTCGTTGTTTTAGGTAGGTAGGATGCGGTGGTGGGACCCAAATGGTTCGCACGGGTTCTACAGAACCAATATCTAATTATTTGTTCAGTTGGGCGAACAGGCTGTTAAAATGACACTTTTAATCAGGGTTCTTGCTCAGGTGGGTGCCTGAGCAGCCACCCAATGTGGACATCACAAATTTACATTCCCTACTCTTTCTTTTATTTAAGGAACACCTCAGTTTTAATAGACTTTTTTTAAACTTTTTTATTCTTAAGTATTAAATGCATGAAATCGCCTGACCAGGCACAGTGGATAGGGTGTCGGACTGGAACACAGAGGACCCAGCTTTGAAACCCCAAGGTCACCAGCTTGAGCGTGGGCTCATCTGGTTTGAGCAAGGCTCACCAGCTTGAGCCCAAGGCCACTGGTTTGAGCAAGGGGGTCACTTGGTCTGCTTCAGCCCCTTGGTCAAGGCACATATGGAAAGCAATCAAATGAGAAACTAAGGCGCTGCAACAAAGAATTGAAGCTTCTCATCTCTCTCCCTTTCGGTCTGTCTGTCCCTATTTGTCCCTCTCTCTATCTTTGTGTCACACACACACACACACACACACACCATTAAAATTAATTAATTAAATGCACGAAATAATAAACTACTTTTTGGTATGTTTTTTTTTTATTCTTAAAATGGTCATTAGGGCAGAGAACCAGTTGTTAAATTATTTGAATCCCACCACTGGTAGAATGTGTAGTCTTTAAGTGTTTTGTTGTTTTGTTTTGTTTTGTTTTTTAAGTGAGAAGAAGGAAAGTAGTAAGACAGATTCCGGCATGTGCCCCCACCGGGATCCACCAGATCCCAGAAACCCCAGTCTGGGACCCATGCTCAATCAAATGGGCTATTTTTAGCACCTGAGGCTACCTTGCTCAGACCAATGGAGCTATCCTCAGCGCCCTGGCCAATGCTTAAACCAACCGAGCCACTGGCTGCCAGAGGGGAAGAGTGAGAGAAGGGGGAGAAGAAGGGGAAGAGAAGCAGATGATCACTTCTCCTGTGTGCCCTGACCTGGGATTGAACCTGGGATGTCCATATGCCAGGCTGATGCTCCATCCACTGAGCCAACTGGCCAGGACCTAAGTGTTTTTCATCAGAGCAAATAGACAAAAGTTAAGTGAGTTACTCAAAGGTTAAGACTTACTCACTGAACCACAACTACAATCTAGGGCAGTGCTGGCTCTAAATACCACAGATATGCTGCTAAATCGTGAATTCCTATCTCCAGCCCAGACTGCTCCCCTGAAATCTTGTATCTATGTGGCATGTCCCTTAGACATCTCCACTTAGATGTAAAAAGCATTTCAAACTTCACATCTCAAAGAACAATCTTCTCCACAATCCCCTCCACCACTACGACCTTCTTATCTATCTCAGTTATGGTAAGTCCATCCTGCCAGGCTCAGACCAAAAACCTGAAGTTACCCTCGATTCCTCTTCCTCTCACATTCTACACTCAATTTATCAATCCTATCAGCTCTACATTCAATATATATCCAAGCGTCAACCCAGTTTGTAGATGTCCCGGGTTCAATTCCTGGTCAGGGCACACAAAAGAGGCACCCATCTGCTTCTCCACCCCTCCCCTCTCACTTCTCTCTCTCTCTCTCTCTCTCTCTCTCTCTCTCTCTCTCTCTCTCTCTTTGTCTCCTACAGCCATGGCTCAATTGGAGCAAGTTGGCCCTGGGTGTTGAAGATGGCTACATGGCCTCTGCCTCAGGTGCCAAGAAGAATCCCGTTGCTGAGCAACAGAGCAATGCCCAGATGGGCAGAGCATCACCACCTAGTGGGCTTTCCCAGTGGATCCTGGTCGGGGCACATGTGGGAGTCTGTCTCTGCATTCTCTCTGGAGAGGATGCAAGGATACAGAGACAGACTTCCACATGTGCCCCGACATATATATATATATATAATCTCTAGAATCCAACCACTTCTCAGTGCCTTCAGTGCTTCCATTGAGGTACATCCCGCCATCATCTCTCATTTAGATTTTTGCAATAACCTTTTAATTGTTGCCTTTCCTGTCCCTACTACTTTCAAACAGCAGTCTGAATGATACGTTCAAAACCTAAGTCAAACCCTGTCACTCTCTGCTCAGAACTTTCCATGGCTCCCTATTTCTCACAGAATTCTTACAATGCCCACCAGTCCTAAATGACCAGGCTCTCCATTTCCCTCAGACCTCCAGTACCCGATACACTTTGGTCCAGCCTCACTGTCCTCCTTGTTGGTGTTTCTATGCAGAAATTTCTTCCCAGTGTTTTTCAGGAAATTTATGTTTTTTCAAATTAAAAAAAAAATCAGTTGAGAAATCAGGAAAACCGGAGAAAGTATTCTAATTCTCCTATGAGAATTAAACCTTAGCAATCAACATAGAGATGTTACTAAAGAAATCCACCAATGGCAAGTTGAAAGCAAGAGCAGGAAATGCTGATACTCAGAATCAGAAGTTGAGGTCAACTTTCCAGAATCTGGGACAGGAGCACCTGGGAGAGATGCAGTTACAATCCGATCGGTCAGTCTTGCTTGGAGGTGTGCCATGTTGTGTTCCTGGCCCTGTTACTAACAGGGAATCATTCTTGAAAATTATATAAATATTAATATTAATAAGTTAATACTCATTGTATACTTTATATAAGTTCTATGAGTGGTGTTGAAAGAAATAAGTTTTGATTCAAAATAAGTCCTTAAATTGACAGTTTCCAACTCATGATTCTGTGAAGTGCTATTAACCTTGCATGGAAATTCATATGCTACTTTATTCAAATGAAGCCCAATAATGTTCTCTGTATTCTCCAATATTTGCATATTTGCTATAGGTGATCATTCTTGTAAACACTTCTAAATTTAAGAGTTCCTGTGTTTTAAACAAATACTTCAGATAATCATGATAACAAGTAAAATATATGAAAATATTTGGAAGTATTTTAGAATATAGGCAGTCCTCAGGTTATGACACAGTTCTGTATCTATGACAGTGATATAACCTGAATTTTAGTGTAAGTTGAAACACACCCTAGCCTAAGTCACTTACCTATCCTAGCACAGTTGTAAAATCATAATCTAGAACTTTAAAAAACAAACATTCCACATTACTGCATATATTTCCACCACGTACAACCAAACTAGTTGACCCACATAGTCCTTAAGCATAAACCAAAACACTCATGTGTCAGTTTTCTGAAGTTTTTATGGGAGTGAGCACCGTAAACTCGAAACATCATATGTTGACATTATCATAAACCAAGGACCCCCTGTAAATTAAGATTATGAGAACTACTGGCAGTTTTGATTCTTTACTATCTTTTGGGAATTTAGAAACACTACTCCTTGTTGTTCTTCCTATATGAATAACCACCCTCTCAACACACACACACACACACACATTCTCTCTCTCTCTCTCTCTCTCTCTCTCTTACGCAGCCCTGCTGTTCCTCTGCCTGGAATACAGTTCCCCAGCTATTTATTGACTTGCTTCTTCTCTTAGCTCAGGCAACTTTTTCAGAAAAAGAGGGCCTTTCCTGACCATCCTATATAATATAATCCCTCCCTATATCCGCACTCTCTATGCTCTGTTCCCAAGACTCTGCTTTACTTTTTTATAAGGAGAAGAGATGCCATTGTTTGGCTTCTGATACTAAATAGCTGGGTGACCCGAGCCTAACAGGTCCCCAGATGCTGCAAGGCTTCTGGTCTGCTAACCATTCTGAGTAGTAGCTAGAGATCAAGTAATCTCAGCAACGGAATTCTTCTTGGCACCTGAGGCAGAGGTCATGTAGCCATCTTCAACACCCAGGGCCAACTTGCTCCAATTGAGCCATGGCTGTAGGAAACAAAGAGAGAGAGAGAGAGAAGTGAGAGGGGAGGGGTGGAGAAGCAGATGGGTGCCTCTTTTGTGTGCCCTGACCAGGAATTGAACCCGGGACATCCACAAACTGGGTTGACGCTTGGATAGATATTGAATGTAGAGCTGATAGGATTGATAAATTGAGTGTAGAATGTGAGAGGAAGAGGAATCGAGGGTAACTTCAGCTTTTGGTCTGAGCCTGGCAGGATGGACTTACCATAACTGAGATAGATAAGAAGGTCGTAGTGGTGGAGGGGATTGCGGAGAAGATTGTTCTTTGAGATGTGAAGTTTGAAATGCTTTTTACAACCAAATGCCGGCACAATTGTAATATTCCATGAATAAAGACCATTATTTCCATTTATTTATTTATTTATTTGTTTGCTTATTATTTATTTATTTATTTATTTATTATATTCTGGAAGAGAAGAAAGCACTGTATATTCTTTTTTATTTATTTATTTTTATTTTAATGGGTGACATTAATCAATCAGGGTACATAGGTTCAGAGAAAACATCTCCAAGTTATTTTGACATTTAATTATGTTGGATACTCATCACCCAAAATCATATAGTATTCTGTCACCTTCTATCTAGTTTTCTTTGTGCCCCTCCCTTCCCCCCACCCAGGTAACCACCACACTCTTGTCCATGGCCCTGAGTCTCATTTTTAAGTCCCACCTATGTATGGAATAATATAGTTTTTAGTTTTTTCTGATTTACTTATTTCACTCAGTATAACGTTATCAAGGTCCATCCATGTTGTTGTAAATGATCCAATATCATCATTTCTTATGGCTGAGTAGTATTCCATAGTATATATGTACCACATCTTCTTTATCCAATCATCTATTGAAGGGCTTTTTGGTTGTTTCCATGTCTTGGCCACTGTGAACAATGCTTCAATGAACAAGGGGCTGTATGTGTCTTTACGTACCAGTGTTTTTGAGTTTGGGGGGTATATACCCAGTAGAGGAATTGCTGGGTCATATGGTAGCTTTATTTTTAATTTTATAAGGAACCACCATACTTTCTTCCATAGTGGTTGTACTACTTTACATTCCCACCAACAGAGGATGAGGTTTTCTTTTTCTCCACAGCCTCTCCAACACTTGTTATTACCTGTCTTGTTGATAATAGCTAATCTAACAGGTGCGAGATGGTATCTCGTAGTTTTGATTTGCATTTCTCTGATAGGTAGTGAAGATGAGCATCTTTTCATATATCTGTTGCCCATTTGTATTTCTTCCTGTGAGAAGTGTCTGTTCATGTCCTTTTCCCATTTTTTATTGGATTGTTTGCTTGTTCATTGTTGAGTTTTATGAGTTCTTCGTATATTTTGGATATTAGGCCCCTATCTGTGCTGTTGTTTGAAAATATCATCTCCCATTTAGTTGGCTGTATGTTTGTTTTGTTGTCAGTTTCTTTGCTGTGCAAAAGCTTCTTAGTCTGATGTAGTCCCATTCATTTATCTTTGCCTTCACTTCCCTTGCCTTTGAAGTCAAATTCATAAAGAGCTCCTTATAACCAAGGTCCATGAGATTAGTACCTATGTTATTTTCTATGTAATATATTGTTTCAGGTTTTATATTTAGGTCTTTGATTCATTTTGAATTAATTTTAGTACAGGGGGACAAACTGTAGTCGAGTTTCATTCCTTTGTATGTGGCTCTCCAGTTTTCCCAGCACCATTTGTTGAAGAGGCTTTCTTTTCTCCATTGTGTGCTGTTGGCCCCTTTATCAAAATTATTTGACCATATACATGTGGTTTTATTTCTGGGCTTTCTATTCTGTTCCATTGGTCTGAGTGTCTATTTTTTCTGCCAATACCATGCTGTTTTGATTGCCATGGCTCTATAATATAATTTGAAGTTAGGTATTGTAATGCCCCCAGCTTCGTTCTTTTTCCTTAGGATTGCTCTGGTTATTCAGGGGTTTTTATAATTTCATATAAACTTGATAACTTTTTGTTCCATTTCTTTAAAAAATGACATTGGAACTTTGAAGGGAATTGCATTAAATTTGTATATTGCTTTGGGCAACATAGTCATTTTGACTATAGTTATTCTTCCTATCCAAGAACAAGAAATATTTTTCCATTTCATTATATCTTTTTCAATTTCCCTTAACATTGCTTTGTACTTTTCATTATAAAGGTCCTTTACATTCTTTGTTATGTTTATTCCTAGGCATTTTGTTGTTGTTGTTGCAACCATGAAGGGGATTGGTTTTCTGAGCTCGTTTTCTGATGTTTCATTGTTGGCATATAGAAAGGCAATGGACTTTTGTATATTAATTTTGTATCCTGCGACCTTCCTATATTGATTTATTGTTTCTAGTAGTCTTTTTGTGGAGTCTTTGGGGTTTCAATGTACAGGATCATATCATCTGAAAAAAGTGAAACCTTTACTTCTTCTTTCCCAATATGAGTGCATTTTATTTCTTTCCCTTGTCTGATTGCTCTGGCTAAAACTTCCAGCACTACATTGAATAAGAGTGGAGAGAGTGGACAATCATGTCTTGTTCCTGATTTTAGGAAAAAAGTCCTCAGTTTTATGCCTTTTAATATGATGTTAGCTGATGGTTTATCATAAATGGCCTTTATTATGTTGAGATATTTTCCTTCTATACCCATTTTGTTAAGTGTTTTAAACATAAAATGATGTTGTATATTATCAAATGCCTTTTCTGCATCTATTGATAAGATCATATAGTTTTTTCTTCTCTTTTGTACATTCATACTAGAAATTTATTTTTGTTCTGTATATATGTATGTCTATATATATACACATATATAATATTTGTGATATAATATAATAAATACAAATTGTCTTTTTTCTGTAGCAAATGAAAATGCTAGGCCTAAAGTTTAACATTTTTTTATTTAAATGAGGTGACATTAATAAATCAGGGTACATACGTTCAAAGAAAACATCTCCAGGTTATCTTATCATTCAATTGTGTTGCATACCCATCACCCAAAGTCAAATTGTCCTCTGTCACCTTCTATCTGGTTTTCTTTGTGCCCCTCTCCACCCCCTTTCCCTCCCTCTCCACCCCCACTCTCCTCCCTCCCTCCACCTTGCAACCACCACACTCTTGTCCATGTCTCATAGTCCCGTTTTTCTGTCCCACCTATGTATGAAATCATGCAGTTCTCAGTATTTTTCCGTTTTACTTATTTCACTCCGTATAATGTTATCAAGGTACATCCATTTTCTTGTAAATGATCCAATGTCATCATTTCTTATGGCTGAGTAGTATTCCATAGTATATATGTACCAAAGCTTTTTAACCCACTCGTCCACTGACGGACACTTGGGCTGTTTCCAGATCTTCACTATTGTGAACAATGCTGCCACAAACATGGGGGAGCATTTCTTCTTTTCAAACAGTGCTATGGTGTTCTTAGGGTATATTCCTAAAAGTGGAATAATAGCTGGATCAAAAGGCAGTTCGACTTTTAATTTTTTGAGGAATCTCCATACTGTTTTCCACAGTGGCTGCACCAGTCTGCATTCCCACCAGCAGTGCAGGAGGGTTCCCTTTTCTCCACATCCTCGCCAGCACTTGTTCTGTGTTGTTTTGCAGATGAGCGCCATTCTGACTGGTGTGAGGTGATACCTCATTGTGGTTTTAATTTGCATTTCTCTAAAGATTAGTGATGTTGAGCATATTTTCATATGCCTACTGGCCATCTGGATGTCCACTTTGGAGAAATTTCTATTCATTTCTTTTGCCCATTTTTTTATTGGATTGTTTGTCTTCCTGGTGGTGAGTTTTATAAGTTCTTTATAGATTTTGGTTATTAACCCCTTATCAGACGTGTTGTCGAATATGTTCTCCCATTGTGTGGTAGGTCTTTTTGTTCTGTTCTTATTGTCTTTAGCTGTGCAAAAACTTTTTAGTTTGATATAATCCCATTTGTTTATCCTGCCTTTTATTTCATTTGCCCGTGGAGATACATCAGCAAATATATTGCTGCTACAGATGTCGGAGAGCTTACTGCCTATGTTTTCTTCTAAGATGCTTATGGATTCAAGGCTTACGACTTACGTTTAAGTCTTTTATCCATTTTGAGTTTGTTTTTGTGAATGGTGTCAGTTGATGGTCTAGTTTCATTTTTTTGCAGGTAGATGTTCAATTTTCCCAACACAATTTGTTAAAGAGGCTGTCTTTACTCCATTGTATGTTCTTTCCTCCTTTGTCAAATAACAGTTGTCCATAAAGGTGTGGGTTTCTTTCTGGGTTCTCTGTTCTGTTCCATTGATCTATGTGCCTGTTCTTATGCCAGTACCAGGCTGTCTTGTGTACAATGGCCTTGTAGTTTACTTTGATATCCGGAAGAGTGATACCTCCTGCTTTATTTTTTCTTTTTATGATTGCTGAGGCTATTCGTGTTCTTTTCTGGTTCCATATAAATTTTTGGAATATGTGTTCTATATCTTTGAAGTATGTCATTGGTATTTTAATTGGTATTGCATTGAATTTATAAATTGCTTTGGGTAATATAGACATTTTAATGATGTTTATTCTTCCTAGCCATGAGCACAGTATATGCTTCCACTTGTTTGTGTCTTCCTTGATTTCTTTTATCAATGTTTTATAATTTTCCGAGTACAAGTCCTTAACCTCCTTGGTTAAATTTACTCCTAGGTACTTTATTTTTTTGGTTGCAATAGTGAAGAGAATTGTTTCCTTAATTTCTTTTGCTGACAGTTTATTGTTGGTATATAAAAATGCCTCTGATTTCTGAGCATTAATTTTACATCCTGCCACCTTGCTGAAATCATTTATCAGGTCCGGTAGTTTTTTGACTGAGACTTTAGGGTTTTCTATATACAATATCATATCATCTGCAAATAATGACAGTTTTACTTCTTCTTTTCCAGTTTAGATGCCTTTTTATTTCTACTTCTTGTCTGATTGTTGTAGCTAGGACTTCCAGAACCATGTTGATTAAGAGTGGTGAAAGGGGTCACCCCTGCCCAGTTCCTGATCTTAATGGGATAGCTTTTAATTTTTGCCCATTTAGTATAATGTTTGCTGTCGGTTTGTCATAGATGGCCTTTATCATGTTAAGGAATGTTCCCTCTATTCCCACTTTACTGAGAATTTTGACCATGAATGGGTGCTGGATTTTATCAAATGCTTTTTCTGCATCTATTGAAATTATCATGTGATTTTTGTCCTTCTTTTTGTTAATGTGATGAATCACATTGATTGATTTGTGAATATTGAACCAGCCTTGCCTCTCCAGAATAAATCCCACTTAATCATGATGTATGATTTTTTTCATATATTGCTGGATCCGGTTGGCTAATATTTTGTTGAGAATTTTAGCATCTAAATTCATCAGGGAGGCCTGACCTGTGGTGGCGCAGTGGATAAAGCGTCGACCTGGGAACACAGGTCACCAGCTCAAAACCCTGCACTGGTCTGGTCAAGGCACATATAGGAGTTGATGCTTCTAGCTCTTCCCCTCTTTCTCCTTCTCTCTCTCTCTCTCTCTCTCTCTCTCTCTTTCTCTCTCTCTTTCTAACTCACTCTGTGTCTCCTCGCTAAAATAAATAAATTAAAAATAGAAATAATAAATTCATCCGGGATATTGGCCTATAATTTTCTTTCATTGTGTTGTCTTTGCCTGGTTTCGGAATTAGAATTATGCTCGCCACATAAAAAGAGTTTGGAAGTCTTTCTTCCTCTTGATTTTTTTGAAATAGCGTGAGAAGGATAGGAGTTAGTTATTCTTTGAATTTTTGGTAGAATTCACTTGTGAAGCCATCAGGCCCAGGACTTTTCTTTGTTGGGAGTTTTTTGATAACTGTTTCTATCTCATTTGTTGTAATTGGTCAGTCTAGGTGTTCTGATTCTTCCAAATTGGTTTCTGGAAGATTATATGATTCAAGAAATTTGTCTATTTCACCTATGTTGCCTAATTTTTTGGCATAGAGTTCTTCATAGTATTTTCTTACAATACTTTGTATTTCTGTTGCGTCAGTTGTTATTTCTCCACTCTCATTTCTAATTTTATTTATTTGAGTCCTCTCTCTTTTTTTCTTGGTGAATCTAGTTAAAGGTTCATCGATCTTGTTTACCTTTTCAAAAAACCAGCTTCTGGTTTCATTGATCCTATGTATTGTTTCCTTAGCCTCTAAGTCATTTATTTCTTCTCTGATCTTTATTATTTCCTTCCTTCTACTGGTCCTGGGCTTTATTTGCTGTTGTTTTTCTAGTTCTTTTAGATGTAGGGTCAGGTTGCTTACTTGAGCTTTTTCTAGTTTCTCATGGTATGCTTGTAATGCTATGAACTTCCCTCTCAGTACTGCTTTTGCTGTGTCCCATAAATTTTGAGTTGATGTATGCTCATTATCATTCGTTTCTAGAAACTTTTTTATTTCTTCTTCGATCTCATTGGTAATCCATTCGTTGTTTAATAACATGCTATTTAGTTTCCAAGTGTTTGAGTATTTCTCAGTTTTTCTTTAGTGGTTATTTTCTAGTTTCATGCCATTGTGATTAGAGAAAATGCTTGATATGATTTCAATCCTTTTAAATTTGTTGAGACTGCTTTTGTGTCCTAACATTTGGTCTATACTGGAGAATGTACCATGAGCTCTTGAGCAGAATGTATATTCTACTGCTTTAGGGTGAAAAGTTCTGAAGATATCTATTAAATCAAGTTGATCAAGTGTATCTTTTAAATCTGCTGTTTCTTTATTAATTTTCTTTCTTGAGGCTCTATCCAGTGATGTTAGTGGGGTATTGAGATCCCCTACTATTATAGTATTGCTGTTAATCTCGCCCTTTATATCCATCAAAGTCTGCTTTATGTATGTCGGGGCTCCTAGGTTTGGTGCATAGATATTTATAATGGTTATATCTTCCTGTTGAATTGTTCCCTTTATCATTATGTTGTGTTCTTCTTTATCTCTTACGACATCCTTTGTTTTAAAGTCCATTTTGTCAGATATAAGTACTGCTACCCTGACTTTTTTTCCATTTCCATTTGCATGAAATATTTTTTACCATCCTTTTACTGTCAGTCTATGTGCATCTTTTGTTTTAAGGTGTGTCTCTTGTAGACAGCATATGTATGGGTTCTGTTTCTTTATCCATGCAGCTACCCTATGTCTTTTGATTGGATCATTTAATCCATTTACATTTAAGGTTATTATTGAAATGTAGTTGTTTATTGCCATTTTATTCTTTAAAGCTGTATTCTTCTTTTGCTATATTCTTTTCCCCCTTTGATCTGTTCACAACAGGTCGCTTAGCATCTCCTGCAGAATTGGCTTGGTTTTAACGAATTCCCTGAGGTTTTCTTTGTGGAAGCTCTTTATTTCTCCTTCAATTTTAAACGTTAGCCTGCTGGATAGAGTAGTCTTGGTTGTAGGTTCTTGATCTGCATTACTTTGAATATATCTTGCCATTTCCTTCTGGCCTCAAGTGTTTCTGTTGAGCAGTCGGATGTCATCCTTATGGGGGTTTCTTTAATAAGTTATAGTCTTTTTTTCTCTAGCAGCTTTAAAATTTTTCTCTTTATCCCTTCCTTAGCTTTGGTATTTTAACTATGATGTGTCTTGGTGTAGATTATTTTGGGTTTCTTTTTAATGGAGGTCTCTGTGCTTCTTCATGTGTAAAATGTTTTCCAGTCTTAATTTAGGGAAGTTTTGAGCTATGATTTGATTGAACAAAGTTTCTATCCTTTAATTTTTCTCCTCTTCTTCAGGAACTCCTATGATGTGGATGTTATTTCTCTTCATGTTGTCATAGAGCTCCCTTAGAGTTTTCTCAGATTTTTTGAGTCTCTTTTCTTTTTTCTGCTCTGCTTCTGTGCTTTCTTTATTTTGTCCTCTAACTCGCTGATTTGATCCTCAGCTTCATCCATCCTGCTTTTAATTCCTTCCATTGTGGTCTTCAGTTCTGATACTGTATTTGTCATTTCTGTCTGATTCTTTTTTATTATTTCCTCTTCCTTTTTTATACTTGCTATCTCTTTATTTAGGTGTTCATAATGACTATCCATTGTTGCTCTAAGCTCTTTGAACATTCTAACTACCACTATTTTAAACTCTGCATCAGGTAGTTTGGTTATATCTGATTCATTCAGGTCCTTCTCTGGGGATTTCTCTTGATTCATTTGGGTTGCATTTCTCTGCCTGCCCATTTTGTCTGTGTGTAAGAAGAGTTTGGCTACTGGAGTCCAATAGGTGTTGCCTCTGTGTTCCCTAGGTGTGGTCTATCTGTAGGCCCACCACCCCCTCTGCCGCTGCCTAGGGTTGATAGGTGTGGTTGTTGCCGGCAAAGGTCTTGGCTGCTGAGGTCTCCACCTCTCCTCTGCAGGAGGGGATGTGTTTGCAGTCCCGGCTCTACAAACCTCAGCTGGTCTTGGCCTTCGCTCCTCTCCCATGGGTGAGACCGTGCACTACACTCGGGCCACAATCCTGTGCCTCAAGGGCAAGGGTGAGCACTTTTGCTTAGCTTCAGGTCCCTGTCAGTCTGTTCCTCCAGCCAGGAGGGACTATTGGTGTGCGCTCAGCTGCTAGCCCAGGCCGGAAGCCTTGCCCCCACCAACCTCAGCTCTTAGGCTGGGCCGGGCTGTTACTATGCACTCAACTTGGCGCTGGGCTTCCGCCCCTTCCCCACCAGCCTCGGCTCCTTGGCTGGGATGGGCTGTTGCTATGCACTCAGCCAAGCACTGGGTTTCCGCCCCACTGCCGCCAACCTCAGCTCCTTTGCTGGGCAAGGCTGTTGCTATGTGCTCAGCCAAGCTCTGGGCTTCGGCCTCCCCCTCACAGGCAAAGCCGGTTGGGGCAGGGGCAGGGCTTCAAGCCCCGAGGCCGGTGCAGCCGTGCGCCTACTTGCCCCTGCCCTGCAGCGGATCTCTGCCTGTTTCAGGCTCCCACTTTTCCCCCACAGGTGGGGTCACAGGCAGGCCCGCAGCCGCTGGACCACTTTCACGCGTCACCTTTGTCCCGGCTGGGCTAGATCGAGCTCACACCAGCCGGCTCGGCCTCGCCCCCGCTGATAGAACCGCACTTTTGCATCCCGCGGCTGTCCACCATCCAGCAAGCCCTCAGCAGTGTGGGTGTGGGCACTGCAGCTCAGACCCTAACACTCCATACTGTAGTCCTGAAAGCTCCCTTCGTCTAAGCGACTGTGCTCTAATTGCCACAGGGGAGCCTGTTTGGCTGGTGTCCTGCTTCCCTTTGCTGGTTCCAAGAGAAATATTGTTTCAGATTTATGTAGTGACTCAGCCCAGTGTTTAGGGTGGTTGTCCCTCAAAGCTTTTTCCCCTGTGCCTTCCAGACCACACTCTCTACCTGCTGCTCCTGTCCTGTCCTCTCTCCCTGTCTCCTGGAGTCCCGGTGAGTGGTTTTGAGAGAGGTTTTCTTTGCCGTCCCTTTAAGAAGAATCCTGGGTCTGAGACATCTGTCTCTCACAAACAGTATCCTAACCTGTTTCCCAGCTAAATACTGTCCATACGCCTCTTCTAGGCTTTGGGGCCGCAGGCTGGGAGGCTGGGGCTTTGTTCCTGGGACCCAGATCCCTCCCTCTCTGCTAAACTCTCTTCCCGCCACGCGAGTCTCTCCGGGCTGCCTTTTGCTCTGGGAAGCTGGGCAGTCCTTTCCGCGTTTTTGCTTTTCCTACCAGTCTCAATGTGGCTTCTTCAGTGTTCCCCGGCTGAAGAGTCCTCTCAGTCCAGTTCAACGTTGGTTTATCCAGATGATGGTTCTTAAAATCAAGTTATAATCCACTTTGGTTCTGGGAGTTGGAAGTTGGTACGTCTGCTTACTCCATCGCCATCTTGCCCCCCTCCAGGATCATATGGTTTTTGTTTTTTGTTTTGTAATATGGTGTATTACATTAACTGTTTTACGTATGTTGAACCATCCTTGTGATTCTGGGATGAATCCCAGTTGGTCATGATGAATTATTTTTTTAATGTGTTGTTGTATTCCATTTCCTAGTATTTTAGCATCTGTATTCATTAGAGATATTGGTCTGTAGTTTTCTTTTTTTGTGTTGTCCTTGCCAGGTTTTGGTATGAGGGTTATGTTGGCCTCATAAAATGTGTTTGGCAGTATTGCTTCTTCTTCAATTTTTTGGAAGACTTTGAGTAGAATAGGAACCAAGTCTTCTTTGAATGTTTGATAGAATTCACTAATATAGCCGTCTGGCCCTGGCCTTTTATCTTTGGGGAGGTTTTTAATAGTTGTTTCTATTTCCTCCCTGCTTATGGGTCTGTTTAGGCTTTCTGCTTCTTCATGACTCAGTCTAGGAAGATTATATTGTTCTAGGAATTTATCCATTTCTTCTAGATTGTTAAATTTAGTGGCATATAGTTTTTCATAGTATTCTACAATAATTCTTTGTATATCTTTGATATCTGTGGTGATTTCTCTTCTTTCATTTTGGATTTTGTTTATATGAGTCCTTTCTCTTTCTTCCTTGGTGAGTCTTGCCAAGGGTTTGTCAATTTTGTTGATCTTTTCAAAGAAGCAGCTCCTTGTTTTATTTATTTTTTCTATACCTTTTCTGTTCTCTATTTTGTTTATTTCTGCTCTGATTTTTATTATTTCCTTTCTTCTGCTGGTTTTGGGTTGTCATTGTTCTTTTTCTAGTTCCTTAAGATGTGAAGTTAAGTGGTTTACTTGGGCTCTCTCTAATTTGTTCATATAGGCCTGTAGTGATGTGAATTTCCCTCTTATTACTGCTTTTGCTGCATCCCAGAGATTGTGATATGTTGTATTGTTATTTTCGTTTGTCTGTATGCATCTTTTGATCTCTGCACTTATTTCTTCTTTGACCCACTCATTTTTTTAAAGTATGTTTTTTAGTTTTCACATTTCTGTGGGTTTGTTTGCCTCTTTTTTGCAGTTGAATTTTAGTTTCAAGGCTTTATGATCAGAAAAAGTGCTTGGTATAATTTCAATCTTTCTGAATTTGTTGATGTTATTTTTGTGGCTCAATATATGGTCAATTCTTAAGAATGTCCCATGTACACTAGAGAAAAATGTATACTCTGGCACTTTGGGATGAAATTATCCTGTAGATGTCTATCATATCCAATTGTTCTAGTGTTTCATTTAAGGCCAATATTTCTTTATTGATTTTCTGTTTGGATGAATGATCTAGAGTCATTAGTGGTGTATTGAGTTCTCCAAGTATGATTGTATTTTTGTAAGTTTTTGTTTTTAGGTCATTCAGTAGCTGTCTTGTATATTTTGGTGCTCCTTGATTTGGTGCATATATATTAAGAAGTGTTATGTCTTCTTGATTCAATGTCCCCTTTATCATTATGAAATGACCATTTTTGTCTCTGATTACCTTTGCTGTCTTGTAGTCAGCATTGTTAGATATCAGTGTTGCTACACCTGCTTTTTTTGGATGTTATTTGCTTGGAGTATTCTTTTCCAACCTTTCACTTTGAATTTGTTTTTATCCTTGTAGCTTAGATGTGTTTCTTGTAGGCAGAATACAGTTGGATTTTCTTTTTTAATCCATTCTGCTACTCTGTGTCTTTTTATTGGTAAATTCAATCCATTTACATTTAGTGTGATTATTGACATTTGAGGGTTTCCTATTGCCATTTTATATATTGCTTTCTGATAGTTTTGTGTCTTGTTTGGTTCTTCTCTCTTATTTTTCTATCATTTGTTTTTGTTTGGTTGTAATCCATACTTCTTTTCTCTGTTACTTCTTTTTTCAAGCTATGTACTTCTGTGTTGGTTTTTTCAGGGGTGGTTACCATTAAGTAATGGAAAGCATACATATCATGTTCATTGTAGTACATTATCTCATGAGTGCATCTGCACTTCATCCTCCTTTGCTACTATTAATCTTTGTCCTCTCCCTTTTTTGTTTCTTTGTCACAGATTAATCTTGTTTCTATTGCGATCTTGATGGAGCTTTTAGTTTTGTTTTGCTTTGTTATTTTGTGTCTGGTTGGAAAACCCCCTTTAGTATTTCCTGAAGTAGGGAGTTTCTGGTGATAAATTCCCTCATCTTTTCTGTATCTGTGAATGTTTTTATTTTTTCTTCGTATTTGAAGGATAGCTTTGATGGGTACAGTATTCTTGGCTGGAAGTTCCTCTCTTTCAGAATTTTAAATATTGGGGTCCACTCTCTTCTAACTTGTAGAGCTCTGCTCAGAAATCTGTTGATAATCTAATGGGCCTTCCTTTATATGTTGCATTCTTCTTTTCCCTGGCTGCCTTGAGAATTTTTTCTTTGTCATTGGTTTGTGCCAATTTCATTATGATGTGCCTTGGAGTAGGTTTGTTAGGCTTAAGATAATTAGGTGTTCTGTTTGCTTCTTGAATTCAAGGCTTTAGTTCTTTCCATAGTCTTGG
Organism: Rhynchonycteris naso; assembly: GCA_037038555.1. Taxonomy (NCBI): domain Eukaryota; kingdom Metazoa; phylum Chordata; class Mammalia; order Chiroptera; family Emballonuridae; genus Rhynchonycteris; species Rhynchonycteris naso. Next base: position 78,538,085 of record CM072999.1, on the reverse strand, counting down.
GAAGTTCTTGTCTATTATTTGTTTGAATATGTTCTCCATTCCATTTTCTTTCTCTTCTCCTTCTGATATACCCATTATTCTTATGTTGCTCTTTCTGATGGAGTCAGACAATTCCAGTAGGGCTATCTCATTTTTTTAAATTCATGAGTCTCTCTCCTCTTCTCTCTGTAGTACCTCTAGTTGCCTGTCTTCTATGTTGCTAATTCTCTCCTCTATGACCTATTCTATTGGCTAAGCTTGTTAGCTCATTTTTCAGTTCATGAATTGAGGTTTTCATCTCTGTCTGATTAGTTTTCATAGTTTCAATTTCCTTGGTGAAGTATTCTCTCTGTTCATTGAATTGTTTTTTGAGCTCCCTAAATTGCCTTTCTGTGCTTTCTTGTATATCCTGAGTATTTTTAGGACTTCAATTTTAAATTCTTTATCATTTAACTCCAAGGTTTCTAAGCTATTAAAATATTTTTTATAGATTTTTCCTCATCTATCTGAGCTACATCACTGTCTTTCATATCCATGATATTTGATTTCTTTTTCTTAAATGGCATTTGAGAGTGGTATTGTTAATAACACTAATAAGAGTTGATAAAAAAAAATTTTGAGAAAATGCAGTGAAAAACTGATAATTATATTGTGCTAAGTGGAACAAATATATGTAGAACGGAGGGCCTCTGTTGGGGGGAGTGACAAAAAGGCAAAAAATGAGTCAAGAACCCACAAAATGCCACAAGAAAATATTTGGATCAAGAATAAAATAATTCGTTTATAAATGATGGTTCAATGAGAGAAATAGTGTAAGAGAAAAGAAAAAGAGAAAAAAGAATAACAACATACAGTGAAATATGAAAATTCTATTGTATTAAGTGGCACAAAAACTATAGAATGGAGAGCCGGAGTTGGGGGAAATGCTAAAGAGATAAAAAGTGAAGTAAAAAGCACACAAAATGCCACAAAGAAAAAATTTGAATCCAGAATAAAATAATTTGTTTGAGGGTGAGATTCGAATGAGAGAAAAAGTGAAAGAGAAAAGAAGAAACAAAAAGAGAGAGATAAAAAAATTGAGTTAAGTTTTTTGGAATGTAACACTCATAGAAAAAAAAAGAATGAAAAGTGTAACACCTATGGGTAATAACGTTCAAAATGAAAAGAAAATAATAAAATGAAAAGAGGATAAAATATCCAAGGTGGAAGATAAAAAATACAAGAAAGAAAATGGAAAAAGTTATAAAGACTGTGGATATTTCCTGGTTTTAAGAAGTTATCTTCTTTTTCTTTCTTCTCTCTCTTTTTGGTCGGTGGCGCTTTACCCCAGTGCCCTGTGGCACTCTTAGGCAGAGATTTGCTGTTGTGTCACTATGATGATGACATAAACTAGACCTCAGTCCTGTTGTTACGCATGGCTTGTTAGCATTTGCAGGCTCCGACAGTGGGAGTGTTCATTTTCCCGGAACCTCTCCCCAAATCTCTCCTTCCTGAACCAGCAGCCTGGGACCCGGCTGTGAAGTTGGCCCAGCCACTGCCTGGAGAGCAAGAGGCTATAAGAGCTACCAAATGCCCCTCTATTCCCACTCAATGCAGGGTTCTGGGTAAGGCTTTTCCAGCCAGAGCCACCAGCATAATCAGGCAGGGCTGGGAGCTGATTGCCTTTCAGTTGTCTTTCTATGAGCCTCTGAATATGGGCACGTCTTGCATTCCTCAGCACTCTGCAGGTCTGCTCTGCAGAGGCTCTATGCAAGCTGCCTGCGCACCCTTCCCCCCACCACTTCCGCAGTTCTCTTCCCCAGGAGTGTGCTTTGTTAGCCTGTATGGCTGGCAGAGGTGCCGTGCCCAGACAGTTCCAGGTGTAGTGAAGCCGGCTTTCGTGCACTTCCCATGCGCTGTTTGGGAAGCCGGGATTATTCAGAAACTCTGGTCACAGCCCACGCAGAGGGCCACTACTGACGGTCTCTGACCCAGCCCCTCTGTCCAGAAACATGGACACCCACGCCAGAAGTGCCAGGGGGGTCCACTTGCACACTGCCCGCACTCACTGACTGGGATACAGGGAATAAACAAGGCAACTGCTTGTCCACCTCTGCCGGGGTCTGCTGTTAGCTCCGTGTGGGCAGAGCTGTGGGCACACTCTCTCCTCCACTTGAACGTCTCTGCCCTAGCCCAGCTTCTTCTGCACCCCAGCCCTCGCTTTCTCTCAGTTCCAAGTGAGAGCAGCCCTTGCTCAGGTCAGTGAGGAAAGCAGAATACTCCATTCTCCATCTTATTTACTTCAGAGTGGGCTATACATTCAGCCACCTTTCTGCCCAATCGTACCTTTGTTTGATGTATGTGTATTTCAGATGCTCCTGAGATTGTTTTTCTGTCTTTAGTTGTTAAATTTGTTGAAGTTTCAGAGAGAGGTTTCGGGAGCACTCCTCATGGTGCCATTTCTTTGACGTCACTGTCCCATTTTTATTTTTTAATTTATTTTTTATTTTTATTCATTTTTTTTTAGAGAGGAGACACAGAGTGAGAGAGGGAGAGAGAGAGAGAGAGAGAGAGAGAGAGAGAGAGAGAGAGGAGGAGGAGCTGGAAGCATCAACTCCCATATGTGCCTTGACCAGACCAGTGCAGGGTTTTGAACTGGTGACCTCAGTGTTCCCAGGTCGACACTTTATCCACTGCGCAACCACAGGTCAGGCCCCCATTTATTTTTTTAATTTCTTTTTATTTTATTCATTTTTAGAGAAGAGACACAGAATGAGAGAGAGAGAGAGAGAGAGAGAGAGAGAGAACGAGAACGGAGGGAGGAGCTGGAAGCATCAACTCCCATATGTGCCTTGACCAGAGCAGTGCAGGGTTTTGAACCGGCGACCTCAGTGTTCCCAGGTCAACGCTTTATCCACTGCACCACCACAGGTCAGGCCCATTTTTATTTTTTGATGATTAATGGTACTCATTAAGAATACAACGGCCTGACCAGGCAGTAGCACAGTGGATAGAGCATCAGACTGGGATGCGAAAGGACCCAGGTTCGAGATCCCAAGGTCGCCAGCTTGAGCACAGGCTCATCTGGTTTGAGCAAAGCTCACCAGCTTGGATCCAAGGTCACTGGCTTGAGCAAGGGGTTACTCGGTCTGCTGTAGCCCCACGGTCAAGGCACATATGAGAAAGCAATGAACAACTAAAGCGCCACAACAAAAAATTGATGATTGATGCTTCTCATCTCTCTCTACTCTTGTCTGTCTGTCCCTAACTATCCCTCTCTCTGACTTTCTCTCTGTAAAAGAAAAAAAGAGAGAGAGAATACAACACACTTCAGAATTCTTGAGAATGTGGAGGGAAATAAAACAACCAACTAAAATCAGGGTTATGAAAAAGAAAAAAAGAGAGAAACTCATGGGCATGGGGAACAGTGTGGTGATTGCAGTGGTTGGGGGTGTGGGGGAAGCAGGGAAGGGCTGACGAAGGTTTTGGGAGGATAAACGCTGGATGAATGGAGACTTGACTTGGGAGTGAACACAATACCATGTACAGATGATGTGTTGTACAAGTGTGTACCTGAAACTTGTATAATTTTGTTAAGCAGTGTCACCTCAATAAATTCAATAAAAAGGAAAACTAAAGTCAGGGCTATGATCAGTGCCCATGATTAACTGGTGTTTTCATTTTTAAATTGTTGTTTTTAAAATATTTGCAAAAGCCTGACCAGGTGGTAGCACAATGGATAGAGCATTGACCTGGGACCCAGGTTTGAAACTCCAGGGTCGCCGGCTTAAGTGTGGACTCATCTGGCTTGAAAGCAGGTTCATCAACTTGAGTGTGGAGTTGCCAGCTCAAGTGTGGTATCATAGACATGAACTCATGGTCACTGGCTTGAGCCCAAAGTCACTGACTTGAGCAAGGGTCACTGGCTCAGCTGGAGCCCCCTGGTCATGGCACATATGAGAAAGCAATCAACAAACAACTAAAGTGCCACACATATGAGTTGATGCTTCTCATCTCTCTTCCTTCCTGTCTGTCTATCCCTATCTTTCTCCAAATAAATAAATAAATAAATAAATTTCCAATATAAGATCATGCAAGTGAAAAGAAAGTTCATATTCAATAAAAACTTAATCTCTTCACTGTAACCTTTCCAAACTGAGTCCCAATGACTACATTTTGCATAAAATTCATCTCTTCTTGGATTGTTTTCTGTCGTTCTCACTGTGTTTATTGACTCCTGCTCCTTTCATTTTTGCACACTGCTGAGAAGTTGTATTTGCCTTGAGGGTAAACTTTAATAAATTGCATTTGTTGTGTGTTAGTATACAATAAATCATGCCTTTGTTTTTGGTTGTCTGTTTTTGGGTGTCAGCTATTGCAGGTGATACCCTCAAAACAAATCCCATTCGGCTACAAGTCAGAGAGCGCCATATGGTTTCCATGCTGTTTTCTAAAATTGTGTTCAAAAACCCCAAACATGTTCTAGGAAGTATTGTGTCTTCCAAAATAATTCATAAGGATTTTTTCTAGAGTCAAAATATCTTAAGCTAAAATTCTCCTGGTTTCATTCCAGGTTGGGGACATATGGCAGTGTTGGTTTCAGAGCTGGTTTTTGTTTTTGTTTTCAATCTCTCTCTCCTCTTGACATTCTCATTCTGAGTGCAGTCAGATTTTCAGTGAATGAGAGACAGCCCACACTGTGTTCCATCTGGGCTGCAACTACCATTCCAGTCCTGTTGCCCCAATTTCCTTTTTCTCACCATAAGCTTCAGCCAAACACAACAAACAGCACACTAAAATAAGAACCGTATCAAGCTTCATAGATTCTACAAACTAGATAGTCATTTCTTTTGAAAGGCACTTAAAACTGTGTGCCACTGGACAGCTCCCCTCTCCTGCGTAGTGTTATTTAAAACTAACATTTACTAAGTGTTAAGGACAGCTTTAGATGCATTATTTCACTTCACTTCATCACATCCAATGAGGCACCACTATTATCCAGATTTAGAGTTGAGATGCAGGGCACAGAGGGGTTAAGTAATTTTTCCGAAGTCATTCAGGAACTGACACTGGGATTCCAATCCAAGTTTAGAAGACTGCTCTCTTCACCTCCTCGCTGGGCTGAATTCAAGAAAAGAGGTTATTTGTACCCACTAGATGGTGCTAACTGTTTTCTGTTGAAGACAAAACTGTAGCTGCTCTTTCAGAAACTCACTTTGCTTGGATTTTAGGTGTGATTCAAGAAACCACTGAACTGAAATATACTGTATGTCTAAACTGTGCTTTGGTACATATTTAAATAGCTATCCAAATTGGAAGAATTAAAATTCTATCTAAAAAAATGCATTTTTAAAAATATCTTGATACATATTATAAATATCTAGTATCTGATACCATTGGTGACTTTGAGAGAATGAAGCCCTCACACAGACTTTAAAAGTACATGTTTTATCTCATCTACCCCTTTAATACCAACTGCATTCCCTCCAGCACCTCCCAGTCCTGCTTGGCCACAGTCCCATCCATGTAATCAAGACTTATGAACAGAGATGTAAAGAAAGCCTTAAAGAACAAAAGTCAGGTTCTGTAACAGGTAATCCTATCTTTATTCAAATAAAAATGCACTTTAAATTTAATATGTGCTTAGCACTTTTTTAGCATATTTTTTAGTACTTAAAAGCTATGAAATAAGCCTGACCAGGCAGTGGCGCAGTGGATAGAGCATCGGACTAGGATGCAGGAGACCCAGGTTCGAGACCCTGAGGTCGCCAGCCTGAGCACAGGCCCATCTGTCTTGAACAAAAGCTCACCAGCTTGGACCCAAGGTCGCTGGCCCCAGCAAGGGGTTGCTCGGTCTGCTGAAGGCCCGCGGTCAAGGCACATGTGAGAAAGCAATCAATGAACAACTAAGGTGTCCCAATGGCAATGAAAAACTAATGATTGATGCTTCTTACCTCTCTCTGTTCCTGTCTGTCTGTCCCTATCTATCCCTCTCTCTGACTCTCTCGCTGTCCCTGTAAAAAAATTAAAAATTAAAAAATAAAAAAAGCTATGAAATAAATCTGCTAAAAATGGGCTCTCAGATTTTGTTGTTCATAAAGATCATTCAGGTGTTATTTAAAATGTTGATATTAGTCCCTGTTCCCTGATTTAGTAGATGTAGGATCCAGCCCAGGAATCTGCAATTAACAAGTACCTTGATGATTCTGGTGCAGTTGAACCAGGAACATGCTTTTAAAGACACTGACTTGAGCCCTGGCCAGATATCTCTGTTAGTTAGAGTGGGATTCAGAAGCAGAGGTTGCCAGTTTGATCCCTAGTCAGGGTACATATAGGAACAGCTGTTCCTGTCTCTCTAAAATCAATTTAAAAATAAATAAAGACAAACAAACAGAAAAACACTGAAAACAGCGATAAGATGGCTGCTCTGAGACGCACTGGACCTGTGTAACACAGGGGCTCTGAACAGAGCCATCCAGTACTTCCTTTGCAAATAGTAAGCTAGAAACTGAAAAATGCTCTTCCTTCTCATTTCCTTGACTCTGAAGCTTTTCCTTCCACTGCTGTCTATTGTGAAGTGCTACATAGAATCAAGTGCTAAGATAGAGGATGTCCCCTTTTTAAAAATCAGGGGGAAAGCTTGCTACTTATCAATATTCATTAGTCCAAACACATAATGATATTTTTTATAAAAATTTCATATTGAATTTATTGGGGTGACATTGGTTAATATCATATGTTTCAGGTATACAATCTACAATACATCATCTGTATATTACATTGTGTGTTCACCACACCAAGTCAAGTCTCCTTCCATCACCATCTATCCCCCCTACCCTCCCCCACCTCCTCCCCACCTCCTGAAATCCCCATACTATTGTCTGTGACTAAGGTCTTTTTTCTGTGCTTAATCCCTTCACCTTTTCCATCCAGTATAATAAGACCTTTTGAATTTTGTAAGTGAAAAGAGTTAACCCATGCATATTCATGTAACCTGTTTAACCTGTTCACATGACATGACTATCTGTGTGGGAAAAACACAAAACTGTGCCAGGTGACTGAAAAACAGAAAAACCACACACAGGCAGTGTAGCTATACATTTATGGCCCAGAAGGTTAATAAAGGCCTGTTTATTAAAAGATAATAAAGTAAATAAAAGAAAATAAAGATACCTTCTAAAATGCAAACTTTTTTATTATTGGTGGTAGGGGGATTGTTTTGTTTTTCTGTTTTGTCTGTCATTCCAGTTCAGCCCTCAAGAGATCAGCTCTGCCAAGTGAATCATTTCTGATCAGAAAGGGAGACATCTTTCTCTTCTTTTCCAGAGAATCCCTTCACAGTAACAGTCTGCTTACCTCTCTCATTACAGTGCTGGCTCCATAGTTCTGTCGCCTGCAGCAATTCTGTACCTGTAAAGAATTAAAGAGCTCGCAGAAGCTTCCGAGCTTGCCTCTGGTTCCAGCTGGGGATACCAGCTGAGATTATGGTGTTCTACCCATGGTATTTCTCCTTTGCCAAGGAATGGACAAGACACTGCTTGTGAATAACAGCTGAAGAGAAATTTAGTAATTTCACTGCAACAATCAATCTTGGGCTGAAACCCAGCTTCTTAACGCTGTCCGTGCATTGAGTGGCATGCTTCATGCTTCAACATGCTGACAAGCTTGTCTTTCATTCCAAAGCATAACTTTTGTATCAAGCTTAGGTCTCTGATCCCGTAGGAAGGTTTTTGTTTTACATTGGTCTCTGGATCTATGTACAAAAACACATTTTTAGTATATAAATTATATAAATCTTTTTTATTATAGAAGCCTTTACATTTGTGTAAACACAAAGTAAAAGAAGTTAAAAGCAAATTAATAGTGTATTAGAAGTGGATTCAAACCAAACTAATGTTCTTGAGCAGCAATGTAGAGAAATTACTTTTCTGAGTTAGCATAGTGGAGATAAAGAAGAAATGGCTCACCAACCACAGAGGCTTGCTGGGTCAACAGGCAGGCTGCCAACTGGCATGCTCAACATCTTACTCCTTACACATCCTTTTCCTTATTTCAAATTCAGAGTAATGTTTCTATCTGTAAACATACAATGTGTTTCTTAGACTAAGAACTGATCACTATTTTGATGTCTATTGGCTTTCTTATTTAAGTCTTTTTCTTATTTGATCAAAAAAACCTTATTTAATAGAGGCTGATTTATTTTCCTTTCATCTTATCTTAACAAACTAAAATTAATTTTCTAATTTGGCTCAAAATTTGTTATGTAACTCATACACTGATGTACAAAACCATTTTAAATAAATTATTAAATCTAAATGCTTTCCTGGTTTCTCATCTGGTCTCTGCTAAGAGCTGATCAGGGCCTGGGATCTTAACCTTTCTCAATCTGTTTCTTTATCTGGTAAAATAAGGGACTAGCTAAGGTTTCTATGCCTACCTCTGCTCTGAGATGCTGTGAGCATCTGATTGAAGGGGGCAGGGCTCTCTTAGGAATTAACCTGCTTGTGTGTCCTAGCCTAAACTGCAATAGTATTCATACCAGCAGAAAAGCACTTGTTCAACAGGCTGGGCAGCAACAATTGCCCATTTAGGAACATCTGGGTAATGGTAACAGCCACCTGTTTTGTCCTCTGCAATCTACAAAGAACTAAACAAAGCAAAACCACAATAGGTGCGCCCTGTTTTGATAACATGATGCAGTAGAATGAGTTGAAAATTGGTGTAGGTTTTTTGAAATTTGGATTTGTATCCCCTCTGCTGTTGATTCTAGGACAAGCCTCTTCGCCTCTCCAGGCCTCCATTTCCCAATGCATCTGTTAAAACATGGGAAGAGAACCCCCAAGCACTCTTCTTCACATGAACGCCCTCCAGCTTCTGACCTCCACTCATTTTAAATAGAAAGTGTTAGGAGTAAGGGGAATTTCTGCATACTAACTACATAGTAGTTACCTATCTATTCACAATAACTAGCAAGAAGAAAATTGAAGGACTTAGGGAAATATGTTTTATCTTCTCAATCTACTATCTACTGAATTACTTAAACTTCATCATGAAAAATAAACTTAAAAGCACTGGTTTCTGCTCCTCGTATCTTGTTTATGGGTTAGGAATTTTTTTAAACCATGAGTTTTGGCCCACGGTCTTGAAAAAATCACTTAATCTCCTGAGTCTTAATTTCTTCATATTAAATTACAACAGTGGTATATGACTAAGCTAAGAGCTTCCAAATTCCAAGTGCTATGATTATATAAAGTAAATAGCCATTTTGGGGGGAAAGAAATTTCCTGGATATAAAGAACAACCATGCCATCCATCAAAATCATTGAGAAATATGCACCCTCATAAAGAAATGATTTACACTTTCCTTCAAGATTTCACATCAGCACTGGGTCTATACTGCTCTCTGACTTTTGTATGGTTTTCTGTCCCCTCAGCTGTCCAGAGGGCACAGACCATATCTTGGACATTTATACTCCACTATAATAGTGTGTATTAAATACAATAATATTTATTATAATGAATGAATGAATCTTGTTAATAGTTCATATATTTGCAGGGAAGAGTATCAGGTGACCCTGAGGGAACATGGGCAATTGGTGAAAGTGATTTGATGGCAATGACTCTTAAATTAAACTAATAGTAAACTCAGTGCAGAATTAAGAAGCAGGACATGAGGCAGAAGACAATGTCAGTCTTGGCATTCCATCAAGTGTTTCTTAACATTTACTTGAACCACCTGCCTTTACAACAAATGGGAAATTATGAAGCAGAAGAAAATTCGAGAAATAACATTGAGAAAAACAGCTGTCAAGCATGAAGGATTTTAATCCAGTCCCCAGTACATATTTAATAATATGTGCCAAGTGAGTATTGAAAAATAGTCATAATAATGATAGATGATAATGATCACCAGTACTTTAGAGGGTGCAGTGGAAGAATTGGGCTCTAATGCTTTTTGTGCTGTTTTTAGCTCTGTCTCCAATTTGCTTCATTTCTTAGGGCTAATGACATGGCCATCTGTGCTTCTAGTTTCCCCATCTGCAAAATAGAGATCATATCATTTCCTACAGAAAGGCTGTGGGCTGTGCTTTAATATCCTCCAGGAAAGCATCGTATATAAATACAGGGCAGGCAATGAGAAACTAAAGGGGATAAACTTTAAGGCAGAGAGTATTATAAATTAAAATTAAGATCTTCTAAATAATAGTCTAATGACTTGAAGTAGTTAATGCAACAGAACTCATATTGCTTTCACATTCTTTTGCATTCACTTAGGTATATTTTTGTATGGTTTTCTGTCCCCTCAGTAGGTGGAAACATAAATAACAAATAAATAAATAAATTCCAGGACATTTTGATTCATTAACTCAATATTTCTATACATATTTATCTAAAATTTTATATAAATTCTACATTAATTTCTGAAGCAAATTAGCATTATTTAAATTAAACTTACTCCCTCCATCACCATTTATCCCCCTCTACCCTCCTTACAACTCCCATACCCCTTTTCCCTCCTGCAGTCCCCACCCTACTGTCTGTGTTTATGTTTTTTTCTTCTTCTTTTTTCTTCTTTGCTTAATCCCTTCACACACAATGCAATATACAGATAATATATCATAAGAGTGTGCACCTAAAACCTGTATAGTTTAGTTAACCAATTTCACCCTAATAAATTAAATTTAAAAAGATAAATAGATATATATAAAGCCTAAAAAAATAATTAATTAAACTTATTCATAGAAAGTAGTAATAATTATAAGGGGTTATAACCAAAATTTATAAGAACTTCTAAAAACACCAGGAAGGTAAACAATCCAATTGAAAAATGGGCAAAAGAAATGAATAGACACTTCTCCAAAGAGGACATACAGATGGCCAATAGGCATATGAAAAAATGCTCAACTTCACTAATCATCAGAGAAACGCAAATTAAAATCACAATGAGATACCACCTCACACCAGTCAGAATGGCGCTCAATAACAAATCAACACACAATAAGTTCTGGTCAGGGTGTGGAGAAAAGGGAACCCTCCTGCATTGCTGGTGGGAATGCAGACTGGTGCAGCCACTGTAGAAAACAGTATGGTGTTTCCTCAAAAAATTAGAAATGGAACTACCTTTTCACCTGGCTGTCCACTTTTAGGAATATATACTAAGAATACCAAAGCACTGATTCAAAAGAAGATATGCATTCCATGTTTATTGTAGCATTGTTTACAATAGCCAAGATTTGAAAACAGTCCAAGTGTCTATCAGTGGACGAGTGGATTAAAAATCTGTGCTACATATACACAATGGCATACTACGCAGCCACGAAAAAGAAGGAAATCTTACCTTTTGTGATGACATGGATGGACCTGGAGATTACTATGCTAAGTGAAATAAGCCAGGCAGAGAAAGAGAAATATCATATGATCTCATTTATATGTGGAATCTAATGAACAAAGTGAACTGAGAAACAAAATAGAGGCAGATGTGGGGGTCACGAGGAGCAGAGGGACAGCTGAGAGAGGGAAGGGGGATGAGGGGATGGGATCAGAGAAGGTGAAGGGATTAGTGAAATTATATATGCATAGCACATAGATACAGATAACAGAACGGCAGATCCTAGGGAGAAGAGGAGAGGTAATTAGGGGAAGGGGAAAAGGAGGTATAATGGGGAACACGGGGGCGGGGGAGAGGTGAGGGTCTTATATTCAGTGGGACACTTGAATCCATGTTAATACAATAAATTAAAATTAATAAGAAAATTTTTAAAAAGAAAGTAATAATTCTTAAAGTAGGGGTGCCCACACTTTTTCAGCTTGCGAGCTACTTATAAGATGACCAAGTCAAAATGATCTACCTACAATAAAAATGCAAAACATAAATTTATTTCTTATATATTATCATTATTTAAGTTACTATTATTACTATTTAATATTGTGTATTCTTTCACCTTTCTCCTTCTCAGCTCTCTTTTTGGAGGAAAGTCAATGTCATAGTTTTTATGAACAGTCTGAAAAAGCCGCTCTACATTTCCCTTCTTTGGAATAGCAATGGCACACAGACAGATGAGGCAAACACACTTAGAATATGACATAGTGAAAAAAATCCCCCCCCATTCTGTATGAAAGTGGTAGGTTTTAGGCTTCTTACTCGGACCAGCTACGGTACTCATTTTTATACCCTTTGTTGTATTTAGTTTAAATAAATTGAAGGCTAACTACGCAGCAATATAACTGAACAAGTTAGCGCGGTTAAACGTGCATGCGTAGGGTGTCAAAAGTTTAGACATCAGATTGGCTACCCTGTATGCCAATCAAAAGACAAATGTCTTTTTAAAATTTCTTTATTTTATTTTTTTTATTTTTATAGGGGGTTCCCTCCCAGACCTGCTGAATCAGCAGGGAGAGAGCGAGAGACAGGAACATCCATCTGTTCCTGTATGTGCCCTGACCAGGGATCGAACCAGCAACCTCCATGCTTTGGGATGATGCTCTAATCAACTGAGCCATCTGGCCAGGGCAAGACAAATGTCATGCGATCTACCCACACTTCCTTCATGATCGACCAGTAGATCGCGATCGATGTATTGAGCACCCCTGTCTTAAAGTGTTTTAATATACTAAAAAAGAAAAAAGAAATATTTCTTCTTGGTTATTGAGAGGCTACAGAGGAAAAAAATAGAATTCAGAACAGCTTACAATTGCCTAGTCCACAGAGCCAAACCAAAAGAATTATCTGCATAAATTGACATTATTTAAATATATCAACAAAAAAACCATTGGTTACTCTGACCCTGAAAGCCTAAATTGCCTTGTTTACTCAATTCTCTTTAGTTATGTATATGTTTCTTGTTTTTTCTTTTGTTTAGTCTTATGTTTCATTGCAAAATTCAGTGGTTTTTAAAGTTAATTTGTATTTTTTTTCTATATATGTAAATTGTTTTAAAATAGAACAAATGGGCAAGACTGACCTGTGGTGGCACAGTGGATAAAGCATTGACCTGGAATGCTGAGGTCTCAGGGTCCTAATCCTGGCCTGCCCAGTCAAGGCACATACGAGAAGCAACTATGAGTTGATGCTTCCCATTCCTCCCTCCCCCCTCTGTCTTTCTCTCTCCCTAAAATCAATAAATAAAATCTTAAAATAGAACTTAAAATAAATAAACAAAACAGTCCCAAAGATAAGAACCTGCAATAATTTTAGCTGTCTCTTTCGGCATTACACACCTCCACATTCTAATTAATATATGCATTCTATTCTTTTGTGTGTTATCCATTTTGGATATAATTTGATTGCAACCTCATGGTAGATGAAGGATACTGCTCTCTTGAACAATCATTCCCTCAATTTACTCTTCTACAATATTACAATTTTCAATTTAACATTTCATATTTAGATTAATATATTCATGCAAATATTATCACCCCTAAAAATTATTAATTACTTTTTTTCTTACCTTTTAGTTCTTCTGAAGTTAGGAATAGCCTTATTGTTTCTTTTTTTTTTTTTACAGGGACAGAGAGAGAGTCAGAGAAAGGGATAGATAGACAGGAGCAGAGAGAGGTGAGAAGCATCAATTATTAGTTTTTCGTTGCCATCACAACACCTTAGTTGTTCATTGATTGCTTTCTCACATGTGCCTTGACGGCAGGCCTTCAGCAGACCAAGCAGCCCCGTGCTGGAGCCAGCGACCTTGGGTCCAAGCTGACGAGCTTTTGCTCAAGCGAGATGGGCCCGCACTCAAGCTGGCAAGCTCAGAGTCTCGAACCTGGGTCTTCCGCATCTCAGTTCCACGCTCTATCCACTGCACCACCACCTGGTCAGGTGCCTTATTGTTTCTTTCATTTAGTTCCCTTTGTACCTATTGCTAACTCCTCCCACATCTCCCAAAGACTGCTTTGTGTCAAGTAACCTGTCAGTTACACGTTTGAGTAGGAGACATCCCTTCTGAAGGAATTCCTAGCTCCTTTTCTCAGGACTGGTTGCTTCTCAGGCCTACTGCATATCATTCTAGGATCTCCTTCCACTCATCCTAGGAGTTTCCTTGGCCTATATTCTAAATGAATGTACTCAAAATGTTTCTTGGACTTTCCTCTTTCGTGGTTTATGCACTCATTTTGTTGAAGCACAACATCCAGTAGCTTCATCATATTAAAAGACAATACAGCCTGACCAGGCGGTGGCGCAGTGAATAGAGCGTCGGACTGGGATGCGGAAGACCCAGGTTCGAAACCCCGAGCTCGCCAGCTTGAGCATGGGCCCATCTAGCTTGAGCAAAAAGCTCGTCAGCTTGGACCCAAGGTCGCTGGCTCCAGCAAGGGGTTGCTCAGTCTGCTGAAGGCCCACGGTCAAGGCACATGTGAGAAATCAATCAATGAAAAACTAAGGTGTCTCAACGGCAACGAAAAACTAATGATTGATGCTTCTCACCTCTCTCCGTTCCTGTCTGTCTGTCCCTATCTATCCCTCTCTCTGACTCTCTCTCTGTCCCTGTAAAAAAATAAAATAGAAAAATAAATAAATAAAAGACAATACAATGGCAAAAAATAAATGAAAGCTTTCATACATGGGGTACTGGTAGGCGATCTCCAGAGGGTGGGCATGTGGCCCTCATTATGTACTTTCCCAGTGAGAGATACAGCACTGGTGTGACCACCTTCAACCCCCTTCAGCATCCACCCACAGTCTCCTTCCAGATTGGCCAGTGGCTAGCTTTCAAGTCAAGCTTCTGTGGTGCATTTGACACTTCAGAAAACCACCCATTCTCACCACATCAAATAGTGGGTATGCAGAATTCCTCTTCTCTTTGGCCTTCTATCTCTCTCAATACATTTCCCATACTTCAAAATTCACAGAGAGCAGACCAGCAAATTCACATCCTAAGCAGAGACCAATCTGAAGAAAAGAAGGCCAGGCTTACATTTTTCACCGAATAGACATGCTAGACACCCTTTTAAATTTCTTCTGTTTTCTCTCTATATATATAGCCTGGATGTGTATGGGGAATAGGGGAGAGGGTTTGGGAAGCAGAGTTTATTCTTAAATCATATAAATGTAAGAATTTTAAACACCTCTTGTCCTCAACTGTGGGACTTCAGCAACAATTCCAGGACATCAGAAAAATCTATTGAGCATCATGTTTTACACATAAGGTGACCAGTTAGAACAATTCTGGTGTACCTGCTTCCTCATTCATATTTGGCAGGAGTAGTGCACTGATGAACCATTCATGGAATATAAATCCATCCTTCACTCTGATAGGTCAACTCAGAGGACATACCCACCCCACTAATCAGACTAAACCCCAGGAGCTGGGTGGGATAGGTCCCTGTGAAAAAGAAGGAAGAAAGAGGGATGTTGAGAAGGTAACAGCATCTGCTATGGCTTATGGCACATGTTCATGTAAAAGAAGTTCAGAATAATCTTCACAGTGACAAATTGTATTAGCCTTTCTTTCCCAAAATTAACTCCCAGTAAACCAGTGAAAAATGTGATCAACATTTTAGGTACATTTTCCTTTTCAGGGAAGTTTTAATTTTCTCAGTCCCTTCAGATCTATAGCCATATTTCATTTATATTTAAAACTGGCTATTTAAAAGAGCCCTCATATTATCTTTCAAGAGCTAGATTTTGGAAGAGAGATATACCTCTCATAATTGGCCTTTTAAATAATTGTACACTTAGATTAGATTTTCCTCTGAGAGAAACAACCCACAGACGGAAGGCCAGGGTTCAATTCTATATAAACATTAGAAAAGTAGAATATAAAACCCATTTATACTGTATTTGCTCCACGCAAAAGAAGATGCAAAGGGGAAATAAGAATTTTGCCAAGAGAAAGCCAAAATAAATTTATATAAAATATTTTTGTAAACATTAATTCATGTGTAGAAGAATAATAATAATAGGCTATAGAAGCATAAAATTTCAGAGTTGAAAGGGGATTTAAAAGCCTAATTCCCTATTTAAGGTTTGAATATAAACTAATTGCTACAATCCAAAAACCCAGTATGGAAAATATAATATTCTTTATTATTTTCTTTGCTATAGCTCAATTTTCATTGAGATAATGGGATAATAGAAATATTCAGACATTTAAGGTTTCTTTCTCTCTCACATTATAACATGGTGTTGTGGGCATGCATGTGGAAACATCTGTCCTTCCTCAGTGTCATTGCCTACATGGCCATCTCTTGCCTCGTTTGATTCAGCGATCCATCCTTCCTGTCCACCTGAACCAGCTTTCTTTTTCTTTCAGGACACTCATGTAAAAGCCTCAGAGCCAGGTTGGGAGGCCCTGGCTGCTGAGACTCACTGCTGGATACTACTACACTGGGGATCCAAGCAGGACACACACAGGTTCTTTATTTTGCTGCATCCCTGGGATTTGCCTGGGAGGCATTAGGGACCCTTTATCCAGAAGGTCCAGATGTCTGCACTCTTGTCACTTGCACCTGACTTCTCTCGACAATCCTCAATTCCAGAATAGTCTACCTATGGGGCTGGTCCCACCCTCCTCAGACCATCTCAAACCTTTGGCTAGCCCAAGGTTTTTCAACCTTGGCACTATTGATATTCTGGACCAGATAACTGCTGTAAGAGACTGTCCTGTGCATTGTAGGGTGATTAGACAGCCTCCCTGACTTTTACCCACTAGATGCCAGTAGCACCCCCCAAATTTTGACAATCATTACAAAATATCCACTGTGCTTACCCCAAGAGTGCCATCCATTTTCCTAAGACCCAGCCTTTGATACACAACTAGAAAGACTCACATGATAGCTGCTTTCCTTGAGACAATGACCACCTTCCCCCCTCCCTGAGGTAGCACAATGTCAAAGAACGAGGCAAAGGACGGAAGAAGAATGAGATGTATCAGGGAATATGGTTAGTATTTCAAAGGCATTTTCCCACTTATTGCCTTAAAATGTATACCACATCATTCCAGTTCTTCTTTTGTGTGCATTTACCTTTTGTACATAGACTGCAATAAATAACCATATAGAAAGAAATTTAATATCTAAACTCTAACCAATACAACAACAAAGAGATTATTCTTCACACCCAACATATATGCTTGAGATACCAGTAGAGGTTCATGTAAGACAATCCTGGAGATCACAGCTTCAGTTCTGTGACGGTTCCAGGCCTTCATCCTGCATATTAACAACTTGTCACCTTGAGACAAATGGGAAAAAACATTGGCTGAACCTGAGGCTAAGAGAAGGGAGATATTTTAGTTTCTAAAACCTCATCTATGAAGAATCTTAAATTGTTTCAATTTCTTCTAAAAGCTTAGAGCTCACACAAAAAGGCTTTTGATGCTGCCCTGGGCATTAGTACTGATTTCAATTACTTGTTTTATTCAAATTCAATTATTTTTCTTTTGGCTACAAAGCTCTAAAATAGCAGAAGAGGGTGATATAAACCTGCTAAATGTTTATAACTATTCAGGGTAAGTACATCACTTTGCTATAATGTTATTTACATTGTATGGTGCTACACTGGTTGACTACAATATATGAAAGCATTAACCCTTCCTCTTCACCAAAGTTCAGCCTAAAATAATCATTTTTTCCTGAGCATCTCAGCTCTGGCATGCAGCAACAGTTGTGTGCACACCAAACACCCCAGCCTGGCGCAGGGCTACCAGGATCTCTAAACTATCCGAGCTGAAGGAGTAGCCATTCCCCTCTCCAGTCAAATGACACTCATGCCTGAGCTGCAGATGCTGTTTATCATGCCAAAGGATTGACTTACAGCTCCTTTTCCATGGATGGGGCCGCTCTGATTTGTCTCTGCCCTTACTTACTCCACTTGCCTCTTACTTCACCTACAGTAAATTATACTCACTCATATTCACCATCTGCCTTACAGATTTACAGCAAACATTTTTTTAACATTCCCCCCATTTTTTGAAACTGAGGATTGTTTGGTTAAGAAATATTCTGGCTTAGTTATTTTTTCTTCAGGGATTCACCTAGTCTTTTGGAATTGTGTACTGCCTCAAATTATCATCATTACGAAGATTGATTAATATTGGGCTGACTGGTGAAAACACCAGTTTAATATCATTTCCTGAAAAACATTCCAAATAAGCCCACTTACCACTTTTTTAAAAAACACAGTGTATAAACACTAACACTAACAGAGCTTTACTCTGTGCCAAGCATCATGTTAGAACAGATCACCTCATTTAATCCTCATAATTGCCCCAAATATGTAATTGTCTCACTTGGCATCCCCTGAAAACAGAGCTGGAGATAAAGGCTTTATGTGGTAGTGTTTGGGGAGGTGATCTCTGAGGGCTTGAATGAGGGATAGAGAAACCCAGAGAGGGAAGGAAGTCAATGAAAGGATTCAATATTAAGACATCATTGTGTGCAACAGGGACTTAATTCTGCCTGACCCCCTGAAATATGGACAAATGCTTCCCACAACTGTATAGCAGAACAAGGACAGGGACATTTATCCACTGGTTCCCAGCCCCACTGATCAAGGGTTACCCAGGAGCTAGGGGCTGAAAACAAAGCAGCTAGGCCTTGACTGCTTGCTCTCAGGGAAGCGAGTGTATGGAGCCAGCAATGGCCCACTGAAGACCTGGCTCAAATTAGAGGTATGTAAGCTGGGGCCAAAGACTCCTGACACAGTGGTTATCTCCTCATTTTATAGGAGGAAACCAAGATATATAGAGGTTATCTTACCTGCTTAAGGTCATAAGGCTGGTCAGTGGCAGAGCCAGGTCTCAAACACGGGCCATCTGGCCTCCAAGCCCATGGTCCTAAACATGTGCTCTAAACCCCACCAGGTGAGGGAGGATGGCAGACAACTGCACTCCACTCTCCCCAAAAAGGGAGCAGTCTTTCCACCAATTCAGTTTGGAACCCTAGTTTGTGATACTCATTTAAACGCTGCATTTTCTCCTTTGGGAATTAATTTTTAAATGTGCAATAATACAAGAAAATATTACTGCAGTGCTGTACCTGCATTGATGGGGAGAAATGAATACCTTTCATTTGAGATCCTACAGGAAGACAGAAGTTCAGATATTAAATACTACTTGAGGGAAAAGAAGAAACAAAAATCACAGGGCTCATACAATCTTTTCTGAGTTCAGAAACTGCTTTTCAATTTTTTATTAAAATGTAATTCTTCAAAGAATATAGAAATACACCTGGCAGTGACCTGTTAGAAGTCAACTATCTGCTTCAAACATACAGAGGAAATACCTACCAAATTCTGCCTCATTAGAATTTCTTAAGTACATAGATATTACCAGAACAACACCAAAGTGGCTACATTTGACAGATTCTTCTAAAGCGGACACAATTTTCTGACAGATTATGTTTCCCTTTGATGAAAGTTGTAACCACTGTGAAGGTTCTGAAAAATATGCTTGGAGGGCCACATAGAAGATCAGGGCAAGAAGCTATAGATGGCATGCAGCACAAAGGACCCAGGAGACGAGAGGCACGGGGAGGGTGTGGCAGTCCCCAGTTTCTGCTGTGAGCACACAACACTTTGAGGAGACAAAACACACAGAGGAAGGCACTCCCTCTGCAGGGGAAGGGTCTCTGGGTTCACATTTAGGAATGGTAAGACATCACACCCAGGAGCGGACAGGAAAAGGAGACTGAGTCTGAGCTTCCTCCAAGGGACAAGGACCAGTGTGGTTAAAGGAAAGGACCCATGAGGACCACTGCCTTCAGGATGGAGAAGTGTGTGGTGAGAAGGCCACTTCCCTTCAAGCTTACTCAAGGCACAGCACGGCCCCCTTACATACTATCAGCAAGATCAATACACCCTAGAGGGAAGAGCAGAGCTGGCACTTGATTTGCTCTCAGTAAGAGATAAGTGTCATCTGTGGTCTGAATTCAGGCTGGTGAAATGCACCGAGTGGACTTGAATGGCCTGTGAGAACTTGCAGGGTCTCCTCACTTGAGAATGCTGTCTTCCCTCTCTCTCCACACTGGCTGCTGCTGAAACTTCACTGGGAAGGAAGAAGTGGAGGGCTCACATGGGCTATGTGTTGCCCTAACATCTTACAATTAATTCTTTCTCCCTGTCCTGTTACTCCTTTGTGTCCAAAGTGAAGGAAGAACCACAGGCACACACACAGACTGAAAATGAGGCTGGCCAGCCTGTGTCTGGAGTCCTCCTAGGAAGGGAAGCATTTTTCTCAGCCTTTCCCACTCTTTCAGGCAGGATCACCTGTCCTAGTCAAGCAGTTTTAGTTTGATGTTTCCAGAGAACCCAGTTTATGCTAACTTTGCATTTTAAAATTACCTGAGTTCCGAAAGTGTGCATGAGATAATTTTTCTCAATATACTTGACTACTACTGACTGCTGTGTAGTGCCTTCAGGTGAGGTGAAGAGGAAGAGAAAGAGACTAGAGTGTAGACAGCTCAGTCTTTCTTCTCCACCTGAGTTTCTCTCTCATTTGTTGGGGGGAGGAAATATTAAAGACATATTTTAAGGGGAAAGAACATATTAAAGAATTTGAAGTGTTTTCCCACCAAAACTGCAGACAGGTCTTTCTGAGGCCTTAGTGATGCCCAGAGAATGTCAGGATAACCAAGGATAGAATGTCTCCCTTACCGCCAGGTACCTCCAATGCCATGTCTGTCAAATGGGGGCAGAAAAACTATTCCTTATCCATATCCCAGTGAAAGGGGTGACGGGCATCAGGAAAAACAAGACAGGTGATCGGGCCTTCCGAAGAAAGGTGTCAAATGCCAAGTCCCCATCTTCCCTAAAGATACAGATTAATACTAAATATTTTTAATATATTTGATGTTTTAGTCCATCAAATAGGCATTTTATTTGTGGCCACACCACTGCACAGGTTCTTGGGCTTCCCTTGGAGTGGCCCTGCTCCCTTTGTGCCCATGGGCACCCTTTTCTCCAGGTACTCTGCTGGACCCTCAGAAAACTGAAGATCCCCAGAAAGTATACACAAGGTACCCACCCCAAGTCCCTATCCACAAATCCACAATGCCTAGCTTTTGTCTACACAGAGGAACATGGGCTTTACTAAGGACATGGATCACTGAGATCAATACATATACTCCCTCAACAAAGCAGACATTTGATTTTTAGAGATTTCCCTCTCAATCCAAAGCATTTGGCCCAGACAGAAAGAGCCAAGCCATTCTGGGCTATAATGAGATCACACAAATCACAGGACCAGAGTGAAGGTCAGTCCAAAGTGGAGGAGCTCCCTGCTGCTTCCACTTTGGGATTTTCAGTCCTTGCTAGGAATCCACCTTTGGGAAAATGCTCACTTTATTGTTTCTGCTCATCTTCCGCTCCACCCTGCTAACTTTGGGCACCTTTGTCTGGATTAGCTCTTCTGGGGTATTACCCAAGGGGGGAAGTAGCCGCTTTTTGCTGTTTCGGGTTTCAGAGAGCCACTGGGGAGGCAACTCAAAAGGACCGTAACCAAATTGCAGGGAATACTTGTCAGGGAGTGTCTCGGGTTCCACAGGGGCTGCTGGTGCCACCTGGGATACAGAGTCCACGGTGCCTGGGGGTGGCACAGGAGGTGTAAACCGCAGCCCCTGCCCTCCCTCCAGGCAGGTGCTAAGTCTCTTCTTGGCCTGGAGTTCAGCAGCACCAGTGTACTTGGCTTCACTCTCTTCCTCATCCTCCATGGGCTTAAAGATCTGCTGCTGCCCGACATGGAACATCTCCAGGAGCTGGCTGCCTGAGCGCACGCTGGGCTCCAGGCTGGCATCAGCCAGCCCACTCCCTATACTCACCACATTACGGCGACTGTACCGGTGGTGTAGCTGTACCAAGGTCCCTACCAAGCACTTGCGGACAGATTTGTTCACAGTAAGAAAGAGCACAGGGTTCGCTAGCAGAGAAACTTTGGGCAGCCAAATGGCAGTGAGCAGCAAGAAGACAGAAGTGTCAGGAATGTTGAGCACAGTCTGGTAGACGACCAGGGTAACATAGGGCACACTACAGAAGATGAAAACCGTCACCATTGAGAGCAGAGTGGCGTGCAGCTCAGCCTCCCGCTGGGAGGCGTAGGGGATAGAGATGGTGTTCTGTGGGGTCCGTAGCGCTGCGATGATGACCTTCTTCTTCTGGCTGGCACTCAGGGCCCGTCGAATCAGTATCAAGAAGAGGAAGACCACAGCCACAGGCACAATGACCGTGGTAATGTTATATATCAGGACATATACCAGGTGGCCCAAGGAGTTGCTCCATACTTCAGTGCAGGTGGACATGGCATAGATGTCAGCCACATTGGTCACTGCAAACACTGGAATGCTGGCCACGACTGCATGGGCCCAGATGTACATCACTAGCTCACGGGACTTGGCATCAGATATTTTTCTCTCCAGCGGATAGAGAACTGAGTAGTACCTGCAAAATGCACATGCAAGATTCATTTCATAGGAGAAGATATACTTTAAATTAGGGGAATCTATATTACCAAAAGTAGGAGGGGTGGAAAAAAAGAAAGCAATTCTCTATTCTGCCTAAGAAAGAGGGAACCACAGGGAAATTAGTTGCCAGACCTTAAGTTTTGAAGACTTTGCTATATAGTTCATAACTAGCTTTACTTTTTTTATAACTAGTTTTATAATTATTGCCAGCAGGATTAAATCCCAAAGAGTGCTCTCATTGTAAAGCTGTGAAGACATCAGTTGTAAAGACAACTATTTTTCAATTTAAGGGTAACTTGTAAAACATTTTACATGGGCTAAAGATTTAGGGCAATTTTGAAAGCAAAGAAGAAAGAAATTTGTCAGCACACATTTCCAAAGCAGACTCATGCCACAGTATACATATGTATATATTAACTTTTCATCTGCTCAGGGCAGAACACAGTATGAAGGATGGATTTTGACCAAGTTCTTCCACAAAATCAACTGACAAAATTATGCCTGCTCAATACTATTGTTCTCATGATTATCACATGGTAATCCTAAGAGCAATGAATAGGTCTAAAATACCTGCACAGTAAAACTCTTTCCTTCAAGCTTACCTTGATTGTTCTATGGCCACCAAATCAGAATTCTAAAAGCACCTTGTTTCCATCCCAGCAATGATTTGGTAGAATCGACTAGTTCCTCACACCCTAGAGCCACATCTGTCAGGAAAGGGCTGCCACTAGCCACCAGAGATATGGTGATTATCCGAGATCAGCTCTGCCCTGCAGTCAGCCAAGGCTGGAATTGACCTTGGAGTCCTACCAAGATTCATTCCCTCATGGGGCCAGGTACGCATGCGTGTTTCCTGTCACAAGAATTTCTGAGCACCACCTATGTGCCGGGCACTGAGTTACAAAGAAGGAAAGACACACAAGAATGTTTCTAAAGTTAATGGGGAAAAGGCATGCAAGCAAACAATCATAAATGAGGAGATGAGGGCTCTACTAGAGGTATTCACAAAGGCAGTATGGGAAAGGGAGCACCTGAGAAATGTCAAGAGAAGATGGCACTGTGGTGGAGTCTGGCAGGGACAAGCGGGAGGAGAATGTTCCAGCTGAGGGGGATACGATGCAAACACGACATGACCGTGGATGATCAGAGATATATGGAGCATGATGACATGTGTTCTACATCTCTCTCTGGGAGGGAAAAATGGAGGAAAAAATGCATAAGTTACGCATACCCAATTTTATTTCTCTGACTATAAAGTTTCCTATCCATAACTCCAATGTGATGTACCCATACATGCTCAGGAGTCCACTGTCCCTGGTGCCTATTTTTTAACTGGTAGATAACAAACCCAGGCTTCTAGTCATTTTTGCTTCCATTACGTATTGGGAAATAGATGGCAACACAAGCACACAGGATCATTATAAGTAATTCTGTCAGTGTGTACACCTCTAGAAGGCAATGCAGGAAGTGCAATTAACTTGCAGAGTCAGTGCCATGACACAAATACCTGAGAAAGCAGTAAGAGAAAGGATTGTCTCCCTTCGTCTTCACACACACCAGACTAAAGCTTATGGGTAATTTGTATCTCCGAATAATAAAATAGGAACTGCCAGCCTTATTTTTCTACTAAAAGAACTTGTTTACTTTTTTAAAAAAATGGCAAATATACAGTAGGTTTTCTGATGGAAAGAAAATACAGATTATTTACTGTTAGCATATTTTCCTCTCTGAGACCAAGGGCCCAGAAAGAACCCACTGCTATTATAGCATTGATCCCAGGTAAAACAGAAAAGTGTTCAAAATAATGTGTTCCCACTCTTGTTAAATCCTATTCTTAAAAAACTTCCAGAATTCCTAGCCACATTAGACACAATAGCCAAAAGTGCAAACAAACTAACTGTCCATCAACTAGTACATGATGAACAAAATGTGCACAGTCATACAATGGACTATTGTTTATAAATAAAAAAGTAAGTTGTTAAGAAAGTAGATAGATTCTAAGAGTTCTCATCACAATGGAAATTTCTTTTCTTTTTTTTTTTTGTATCTATATGAGATAATAGATGTTAACTAAATTTAATATAGCAATCACTTCACAACCTACTTAAGTTCTTTATGCTATACACATATAAACTTATACAGTGCTATATGTCAATTATATCAATAAAACTAGTAAAAAAGATATGAAGTATTGATACATGCTACAACATGGATGAACTCTGAAAACATTATGCTGAGTAAAAGAGGCCAGACATAAAAGAACACATATGGAATGATTCCACGTACATGAAACGTCCAAATATAGCAAACATACAGAGACAGAAAGTAGATTAGTGGTTACCTAGGCCTGGGGGTGGGGATGGATGGGGAGTGAGTATAATGAGCGTAAAGATTCTGTTTAGGGTAATGAATCTGTTTTAAAGTTCAACTGTGATGATGGTTACCCAATTCTATACAAAAACTAAAATTCACTGACTTGTATACTTAAAATGGGTGAATTTTGTGATACATAAACTATACGTGAATAAAAGTGTTTTTCAAAAAAGAACTTTCAGCAAGATCTGATGGTAAAATGATCGCAGACAATGTATCTAAGGAAGAATGTACCCATCAGAAGCAAAGCCTATCTAAACACCGTCCATAAATACTATAATTCATATAATTCTTCTTACTACTGAGGATATAAGGCTCAGAACACTTTAGTCACCTTACCCAAAGCCACCCAATGAGAAAGCAATGTAGGTAGACTTCTGGCTCCACAGTTTCCTTTCTTAAACCAACACTTTTCCCAGCATGCAGGGGCACCGAGTGTCTCCACATGGATGATAGTAGGCAGCTAATGAAATCAGGGTTCTGGGCCTGAGAAGCTGAAGTGATTCCATAAATTAGTCTGCAATCCACACTCTCACAGGCCACTGTGATATTAAGTACGTTTTGAATGAACCAAGAGTTTAACAATTCCAAATTCATCTAAAATGTAGCTAAATTTATGAGAGGGTATAGTCCCAACAGCCAGCATTTACCCTTCAGCAGCTTTTCCTCTCTGCAAATCTTGAAACCAAAAGTACCCATGGACACAAAATACTTTTCAATTCTTGTTTGCTTATTTAATTCTATTCTCTAAAAGGTATTGTTACTTCAACTATATTCATGACATACTAGCATCAAAGGGGAAAGACAGGGAGCTGTTGATTACTGAGATCTTTACACTTTGATAAATTTGATCAAATTATGTATGATGGTAGAAGCTAAGAAATTAGATTCGCTTTCAAATGAACATCCTCATAAAGAGGGTGGGAAGAGAAAACAACAACCATCACAATATAAGGCCTTGGAAACAAATCCTCCAAAGTAATTCTGGTATTATCTGGCCACGTCCAACTGGACTATCTAATCATCTGTTAAATAACCACTGAATTATTTTCTTGTTCTTCCACAAATATTTTCATTCCACATCAAAAGCCTAATTTCAAGCCTGACCTGTGGTGGCGCAGTGGATAAAGCGTCGACCTGGGAACACTGAGGTCGCCAGTTCAAAAAAAACCTGCACTGGTTCGGTCAAGGCACATATGGGAGTTGATGCTTCCAGCTCCTCCCCCCTTTCTCTCTCTCTCTCCTTCTCTCTCTCACTCTGTGTCTCCTCTCTAAAATGAATAAAATAAAAAGAAAATTTAAAACTGAATAAAATTAAAAAAAGAAAAAAAAAGTCTAAAAAAAAAAAAAAGCCTAATTTCAGAGTTGTCACTGAGATGAGCCAATCGACTGCAAATTGCAACACAAATAACACCAATTCCAACCAAGGTGAAGCTTTACCATGATCCAGCAGTTCTGCCCCAGCATCCTCATGCTGTGACCCCAAATGCCACATCTTTTCTCAATGGTCCTATTTTCCATTGCCACTGTTAAATCAACTCCTCTTTCATGAGGCATCCGTTCCGGCAATTCATTCTCTTTCTGTCAACCACAGCTGACTAAAAAGTGGGATAATGACCATTTCCCATTTGCTTCATGATGTTAATGTTTCAGTATACATACACATATACATACTTTTTTCTTTTATTTTTTAAATGGATCCCTAACGACCTGATCTTACCTGTCCAATGCAATGGCAGGGAAGCTGAGGATAGTCACAGAGCAGAAGACTTTGTGCAGAAATTTGACAACCCTACAGAAGAGCATGGTGTAGATCCACCAGCAACAGTGAGGACTGGTGCTGAGAACGATGTCGAAGGGAACGCAGACCAGGCTGGCGCAAATCCCCGAGCAGGCCAGGTTTTTAATGAACCTGTTGGTGACAGATTTGAACACGGTTGTGCAGCAAGTTGACCATAACACCATGAAGTTTCCTGGCCAGATATGCAAAATAAATAAATAAAAAATAAAATTTAAATTAAAAGAAAGAAGACAAAAAAGGAAAGAAAATACAGGTTAAAAAAGATTGAAAAAACATATTTTAGAGTTGATTTCAAAGGATTTAATTTAAATAAACATATTGTCAACTTATGTGAAATTACTAAATCACTTAGGTACATCTCATAAAGTCTAGAATAATTTTTAGTGGTGAGTTTTATTACTTAATTTAGGCCAGTCATGGGATTCAAATAATTTAACAACTGGTTCTCTGCCCTAATGACTGTTTTAAGTATAAAAAAGATATACCAAAAGATACTTTATTGTTTCATGCATTTAATATTAAATAAGAACAATAAAAAGTTACACAAAACTAGATTATAAGAAAGACTTAAAATATTAATGAAAACATATTAAATAATACCTGACAAAAAACAATAAAACTGTTATTTAAGATATTTCTGATGACAGCTTGTCACCCCCTGGTTTGGCACTTTTTCTCTTTACATTATATGTTTGTTTACTGAAGTAACAAGTGCAAGGGAATTAAAATGAAGTAGTTCATCAAGGTATAGTGAGTTTTATGAAATGAACAAATAAATATTACAAGCATATTTCCGTCAAATTTTTTTCACCTATGGACAGAATGAACATTACTACAGGCGCTTAGAATACGCTGTTGCACAGATGAACATTAAAAAAGAGTAAGGAATGTAAACTTGTGATTTCCACATTGGGCAGCTGCCCAGGCGCCCACCTTACAGAGAACCCTAATTACAAGTGCCATTTTAACAGCCAGTTCTTTAAACTCAACAAAAAGTTAGATATTGGTTCTGCCGAACCGGTGCAAACTGGCTGGATCCCACCACTGATTTAGGCATATCCTGTTATGGCCCTTCGTAGCTCTTACCATAGTTATTAATTTGTTTACTAGTGTTATGATGCTAATTCAGTTTCCTCTAAATATAAACAATTTGCTAGGCATTACTTAATCTCAGGCAGTCTACTCTCACCAAGTTTGCAAATGACTTCCACATTATCAAACTCTGCAACAGAAATAGGACACAAGCCACACATACAATTTTAAATTGTCTAGTAGCCATATTTTTATAAATAAAAAGCATGTGAAATTTTAATAGTGTATTTTATTTAAATCAATATATCCCAAATATTATCATTTATTTCAATATGTAATCACTACTTTAAAAAGTAGTAGTGAAATACATACATTATTTTTGTACTCAGGCTTTGAAATCTGTTGTGTATTTCTTTAATTAAAATAAAATTGACATATACTATTGTATTAGTTTTAGGTGTATATGGTGAGCTTTCTGTTTTATACTTACAGGATACATTTCAATTTGCACTAGTCCAATGCCCAGTGGCCAGAGGACTAGGCTATAGACACGTGTGACGAGCTCTCTTTGAGCATTCTCTTCTTGTGGCTTCCACAGACCCAGTGTCCTGGTTTTTTCTTCTACCTTTCCACCTCCCCTACATCTTGGCTACTCATTTCTTCTTTTTTAATAACTTTTTTTAAAATTATTGATTTTAGAGAAAGAGGAAGGGGGGAGAAGAAAGAGAGAGAGAGAGAAACAGGAACACCAGTCTGTTCCTATCTGTACCCTGACCGGGCTGCACTTCAGGAGGGTGCTCTACCAGCCAAGCATCTGGCCAGGGCACCTACTCCTTTCTTCACAAGGCCTTTATCTATCCTCTCTCTGCAGCCTCTCCCTGGGTTAGATTACCTGTTCAGGTGCTCTCTATTGAAATGCTAATGACTCCAACATTCAAACTCACTCCAAAACTCCCACTCCAAACTCCTTTTTCCAACTAAATATCTGATTCCCCATCCTCAACTCTCTCAATTTGTTATGTCTCCCCTTGGTCCTCAAAGCCAAGGTGACCTAGGTGCCTACCTACCTTATCTCACTCCACTCTTCACCTGGCATATTGGGCAACAGCCACTCTGGCCGTTTTATTTTTTTTTCTTAGACTGGATCAAGCTTGATTCTGTCTCAGTGCCTTTGCACAAGTTTTTTTTTTTTTGTATTTTTCTGAAGTGAGAAGCGGGATGGCAAAGAGACAAACTCCAACATGCACCTGACCAGGATCCACCCAGCATGCCCACCAGAGGGTGATGCTCTGCTCATCAGGGCGTTGCTCTGTTGCAGCCAGAGCCATTCTAGAACCTGAGGCGGAGGCCATGGAGCCATCCTCAGCACCCAGGCCAACTTCACTCCAGTAGAGTCTTGGCTGCTGGAAGGGAAGAGAGAAACAGAGTGGAAGGAGAAGAGGAAGGGTGGAGAAGCTGATGGACGCTTCTCCTGTGTGGCCTGGCTAAGAATCGAACCTGGGACTTCCACAAGCCGGGCAGATGCTCTACCACAGAGCCAGCCAGCCAGGCCCTGTACAAGTTATTTATACTGCTTAGCATGCTCCTTATATGTCTGGTACCTGACTGTCTTAATGTAATAGCTGCCTCCTCAAAGAGGACCTCCTCTAACCATTTTTTTATTTTAAATACTACATTGTTCCTCCTTCCATTATAGTGTATTATAATATCCTGTTGTGGCCTTCATAGCTCTAATCATAATTATTAATTTGTTTACTGTTTCCCTGCATTTCATGAGGATAAAAACATGTCAGTCTCATTCACTGTTATAACTCTACTGCCTTGCTCAGTATCTGATACATAATAGGCATTTCATAAATATCTGCTGAACATATGAATTTGTAAGATAAAGGGACAAACACTGAGGTGGCAAGATGGAAATGGAGTAGGCGGTCGTACCAACTTCCACCTCCCAGAACCAAAGTGGATTACAACTTAATTTTAAGAACCATCACCTGTAAAAACCGACTTTGAACTAAACTAAGTGGACTCTTCAACCAAGGAACACCATAGAATCCACTCTGAGACTGGTAGGAAAAGCAGAAACGCAGAGAGGGCTGCCCAGCTCCCAGAACAAACGGCAGCCCGGAGAGACTTGCATGGTGGGAAGAGAGTTTAGCGGAGAGGGGAGAGACCTGGGCCCCAGAAACAAAGCCCCAACCTGCAGCCCCAGAGCCTAGAAGAGGCATATGGACAGTATTTAGCTGGGAAACAAGTCAGGATACTGTTTGTGAGAAAGAGACAGATTTCTGAGACCCAGGATTTTTCTTAAAGGGACCGCGCAGAAAACCTCTTGCACAACTACTCACCCGGGGCTCCAGGGTATGGGGAGAGAGAAGATGACCGGAGCAGCAGGAAGAGAGTTTAATCTAGGAGGCACTTTGAGGGGCAGCCACCCTAACTACTGGGCTGAGTCACTCCCAAATCTAAAGTGAATATTTCCCCTGGAACCAGCAATACCAGTAAAGGGAAGCAGGACACCAGCCAAACAAGCTCTCCCACAGCACTCAGAACAGAGTTGCTTAGAAAGAGGGAGTCTTAAGGAATTCAGTATTGAGTGTTAGGGTCTGAGCTACAGTGCCCGCAACCACACTGCTGAGGGCTCACCAGAGGGCAAGCAGCGGGACAAAAGCACAGTCGACTTGGCAGGGGCGGAAGCTAGGCTGGCCAGGACTGAGGCCCAGCATGAGCTCAGTCTTGCCCAGAGGGGGTGAAGAGGGTGCACGAAAGTAGTCCGGCCGGCTGCGGGCCCGCCTGCAATCCTATCTGAAGGGGAAAGACGACAGCCTGGGAACTACAGAGACCCGGGGATGAGCGCAGGCATGCAGCCCTGCCTGGCCCACAAAGCGGCACACAACTCCACCCGCAGGAGCAGAGTGAAAGCCTGGGAACAGGCTAGCAACTGATCGCAGGTGCACAGCCCCATCTGGTCCGCAGAGCCAGGGCTTGTGGCCCAATGGGCAAGCACAGCTCCACCCACTAAGGCGGGGTGAAAGCTCAGGAGTTGGTAGAGACCCGTGGCTGAGCAAAGGTGCTCACCCCTGCCCCCAGTGCCGAGGCTTGCAGTCCAACTGTGCGAGCACAGCTCCAACCATGGGGGCGGGGCAAAAGCCCAGGAATGGGCAAAGACCTGCGACTGAGCAAAGGCGCTCACCCCAGCCCATGGTGCCCAGGCTTGTGCCCCGGATGCAGCTCGCAGCCTTTCCCATGGGGGTGGGGTGAAGGCCAAGATTGGCTAAGGCTTGTAGACCCGGACACGTGAACACAGACTCTCCCATGGAGGAGAGGCAGAAACCGCACCTACAGCCACAGCCAGCTGGTGCCAGCAATGCCCATACCAGAACGCCAGAAGCAGCAGTGGAGGGGGTGGCAAGCCTGCAGACAAACCACAACTAGGGAAAACAGAGGCAACACCCATTGGACTCCAGTGGCCACACCCTTTTTATACACAGATAAAATGGGAAGGCAGAGAAATGCAACCCAATTGAATCAGGAGAAATCCCCAGAAAAGGACTTGAATGAGTCAGATATAACCAAATAACCAGATGCAGAGTTTAAAATAATAATTGTTAGGATGCTCAAAAATCTTAGAACAACAATAGATGGTCATAACGAACAACTAAATAAAGAGATAGCAAGTATAAAAAAGGACATTGAAATAATAAAAAAAAGAACTAGTCAGAAGTGACAAATACAATATCAGAAATAAAGACTACAATGGAAGAAATTAAAAGCAGGATAAATGAAGCTGAGGATCGAATCAGCGAGTTAGAGGACAAGATAAACAAAGGCATGGAAGCAGAGCAACAAAAAGAAGAGACTCAAAAAGTCTGAAGAAACTCTAAGAGAGCTATGTGGCAACAAGAAGAGAAATAACATCCGCATAATAGGGGTTCCTGAAGAAGAAGAGAAAGAACAAGAGATAAAGACTTTGTTCTATCAAATTATAGCTGAAAACTTCCCTAAATTGATGCAGGAAAAAGTCACACAATCAAAGAAGCACAGAGAATACCATTAAAGAGAAACCCAAAGATATCTACACCAAGACACATCATAATTAAAATACCAAAGCTAAGTGATAAAGACAAAATATTAAAAGCTGCTAGAGAAAAAAAAGCTATCACCTACAAAGGAGCCCCCATAAGGATGACATCAGACTTCTCAACAGAAACAGTTGAGGCCAAAAGAGAATGGCAAGAAATATTCAGTAATGCAGAACAAGAAGCTACAACCAAGACTACTTTATCCAGCAGGGCTACCATTTAAAATTGAAGGAGAAATAAAGAGCTTCCCAGACAAACAAACAAACAAACAAAAAAAAAACTCAAGAAATTCATTATAACCAAACCAATGCTACAAGAAATATTAAGGGGCCTGTTGTAAACAGATCAAAGGGAAAAAAGAATATAGCAAAAGAGAAATACAGCTTTAAAGAATAAAATGGCAATAAACAACTACATATCAATAATAACCTTAAATGTAAATGGTTTAAATGATCCAATCAAAAGACATAGGTTACCTGCGTAGATAAGAAAAAAGGACCCATACATATGCTGTCTAAAAGGGACACACCTTAAAACAAAAGATGCACATAGACTGAAGGTAAAAGGATGGAAAAAAATATTTCATGCAAATGGAAATGAAAAAACAGCTGGGGTAACAATACTTATATCAGAGAAAATGAACTTTAAAACAAAGTAAGAGAGGGGAGCAAGATGGCGACGGAGTAGGCGGACGTACCAACTTTCAACTCCCAGAACCAAAGTGGATTATAACTCAATTTTAAGAACCATCATACGGATAAACCAACTTTGAAATAAACTAAGTGGACTCTTCAAACAAGGAACACTGCAGAAGCCACATTGAGACTGGTAGGAATAGTGAAAACGCGAAGAGGGCTGCCCAGCTCCCCAGAGCAAATGGCAGCCCGGAGAGACCCGCGTGGCGGGAGGAGAGTTTGGCGGACAGGGAGGGACCTGGGTCCCAGGAACCAAGCCCCAGCCTACAGTCCCAGAGCCTAGAAGAGGCGTTTGGACAGTTTTGAACTGTGAAACAAATGAGGGAGCTCCCAGGCCTACAGTGTGGAGTATTAGGGCCCTTCCTACTCTGTTGAGGGTTGCTGAAAAGTATGGTGGCGGCAGGACACTGAAACGCGAGACGAGCGAAAGTTCGCAGCTGAGCCCACGCTATTATCCCAGCCTGGCCGGAAAACTGTGGTTTGCCATCCTACGTGCACGAGCAGGCCCCGAACGTGGGAGCGGGGTAGAGTACGGGACGAGCAGAAGCTAGCAGCTGAGCAGAAGCCAGCAAACACTACCGGCTCAATAAACCTTGGTTTGCGACCCTGCGCAGAAGGGCCCTGGCCTCGAGGGCGGGGCTAAAGCTCCGGACGGGCAAAGGCTCACAACTGAGAGCACATCAAAAGCCCCGCCCAACCCAGGAAACTGTGTCGAGCACGGTCTGACTGCGGGTTCTGGGCGGAAGTCCGGAAACAGGCTGGGTCCGCAGCTGAGCAAAGGTGCTCACCTCTACCTTTGGTGCTCAGGCTTGTGGCTTGAGTGACAGCCCTTCCCGTGGAGGAGAGGCTGAAATCACAGGAAAAGCCACAGTAGGCCGGCACTGGAAACGCCCATACCAACAGCCCTAGGAGCGTCAGAGGGGGTGGCGGGCCTGCAGACAGACCACACCTAGAGAACACAAAGGCAACACCTACTGGACTCCAGTGGCCACAACTTGCTTATACACAGAAAAAATGGACAGGCAGAGGAATGCAAACCAAATGAATCAAGAGAAATCCCCAGAGAAGGAACTGAATAAACCAGATATAAACAAATTACCAAAAGCAGAATTTAGAATAATAATAGTTAGGATGTACAAAAAAATTAGAGCAACAATGGATAGTCACTATGAGCACCTAAATAAAGAGATAACAAGTATAAAAAATGAAATTGAAAAAATAAAAAAGAATCAGACAGAAATGACAAATATAGTATCAGAAATGTAGACCACAATGGAAGGAATTAAAAGCAGGATGAATCATGCTGAGGATCGAATCAGCGAGGTAGAGGACACAATAAACAAAGGCACAGAAGCAGAGAAGAAAAAGGAAAAGGGACTCAAAAATGTGAGGAAACCCTAAGGGAGCTCTGTGACAACAAAAAGAGAAACAACATTCGCATCATAGGGGTGCCTGAAGAAGAGGAGAGGACAGGAAATGGAAACTTTGTTCAATCAAATGATAGCAGAAAACTTCCCTAAATTAAGGCTGGGAAACACGCCACACGTTCAAGAAGCACACAGAACTCCATTAAAGAGAAACCCAAAAAGATCTACACCAAGACACATCATAGTTAAAATACCAAAGCTAATAAATAAACAAAAATTTTAAAAGCTGCTAGGAAAAAAAAGGCTATCACCTACAAAGGAGCCCCTATAAGGATGACATCTGACTTCTCAACAGAAACACTTGAGGCCAGAAGGGAATGGCAAGATATAATCAAAGTAATGCAGAACAAGAACCTACAACCAAGACTACTCTATCCAGCAAGGCTAACATTTAAAATTGAAGGAGAAATAAAGAGCTTCTCAGAAAAAGAAAGCCTCAAGGAATTCATTAAAACCAAACCAATTCTGCAAGAGATACTAAGGGGCCTGTTGTAAACAGGTTAAAGGGAGGAAAGAATAAAGCAAAAGAAGAATACAACTTTAAAGAATAAAATGGCAATAAACAACTACATATCAATAATAACCTTAAATGTAAATGGATTAAATAATCCAATCAAAAGACATAGGGTAGCTGCATGGATAAAGAAACAGAATCCATACATATGCTGTCTACAAGAGACACACCTTAAAACAAAAGATGCACATAGACTGACAGTAAAAGGATGGAAAAAAATATTTCATGCAAATGAATATGAAAAAAAAGCCGGGGTAGCAGTACTTATATCTGACAAAATGGACTTTAAAATAAAGGCTGTAGTAAGAGATAAAGAAGGTAACTACATAATGATAAAGGGAACAATTCAACAGGAAGATATAACTATTATAAATATCTATGCACCAAATATAGGAGCGCCGACATACATAGAGCAGACTTTGATGGATATAAAGGGCGAGATTAACAGCAATACTATCATAGTAGGGGATTTCAATACCCCTCTAACAACACTGGATAGAGCCTCAAGAAAGAAAATTAATAAAGAAACAGCAGACTTAAACAATACACTAGATCAACTTGATTTAATAAATATCTTCAGAACTCTGCACCCTAAAGCAGTAGAATATACATTCTTCTCAAGCACTCATGGTACGTTTTCTAGGATAGACCACATGTTAGGACACAAAAATGGTCTCAATAGAAGTAAAACTGTCATTATTTGCAGATGATATGATATTGTATATTGAAAACCCTAAAGTCTCAGTCAAAAAACTACTGGACCTTATAAATGATTTCAGCAAGGTGGCAGGATATAAAATTAATACTCAGAAATCAGAGGCATTTCTATATACCAACAATGAACTGTCAGCAAAAGAAATTAAGGAAACAATCCCCTTCACTATTGCAGCCAAAAAAATAAAGTACCTAGGAGTAAATTTAACCAAGGAGGTTAAGGACTTGTACTCGGAAAATTATAAAACATTGATAAAAGAAATCAAGGAAGATACAAACAAGTGGAAGCATATACCGTGCTCATGGCTAGGAAGAATAAACATCATTAAAATGTCTATATTACCCAAAGCAATTTATAAATTCAATGCAATACCAATTAAAATACCAATGACATACTTCAAAGATATAGAACACATATTCCAAAAATTTATATGGAACAAAAAAAGAACACGAATAGCCTCAGCAATCTTAAAAAGAAAAAATAAAGCAGGAGGTATCACTCTTCCAGATATCAGGGTTTACTATAAGGCCAGTATACTCAAGACAGCCTGGTATTGGCATAAGAACAGGCACATAGATCAATGGAACAGAACAGAGAACCCAGAAATAAACCCACAGCTTTATGGACAACTGATATTTGACAAAGGAGGAAAGAACATACAATGGAGTAAAGACAGCCTCTTTAACAAATGGTGTTGGGAAAATTGGACATCTACCTGCAAAAAAATGAAACTAGACCATCAACTTACACCATTCACAAAAACAAACTCAAAATGGATAAAAGACTTAAACGTAAGCCGTGAAACCATAAGCATCTTAGGAGAAAACATAGGCAGCAAGATCTCCGACATCTGTAGCAGCGGTATATTTGCCGATTTATCTCCACGGGCAACTGAAATAAAAGGCAAGATAAACAAATGGGACTATCTCAAACTGAAAAGGTTTTGCACAGCTAAAGACAATAGGACCAGAATAAAAAGACAAACCACACAATGGGGGAACATATTCGACAGCACATCTGATAAGGGGTTAATAACTAAAATTTATAAAGAACTTATAAAACTCAACACCAGGAAGACAAACAACCCAATCAAAAAATGGGCAAAAGAAATGAATAGAAATTTCTCCAAAGAGGACATACAGATGGCCAATAGGCATATGAAAAAATGCTCAACATCACTAATCATTAGAGAAATGCAAATTAAAACCACAATGAGATATCACCTCACACCAGTCAGAATGGCACTCATCAGCAAAACAACACAATATAAGTGCTGGCGAGGATGCAGAGAAAACCCTTCTGCACTGCTGATGGGAATGCAGACTGGTGTAGCCCCTGTGGAAAACAGTTTGGAGATTCCTCAGAAAATTAAAAATCAAACTGCCTTTTGACCCAGCTATCCCACTTTTAGGAATATACCCTAAGAACACCATAGCACTGTTCGAAAAGAAGAAATGCGCCCCCATGTTCGTGGCAGCATTGTTCACAATAGCGAAGATCTGGAACCAGCCCAAGTGTCCGTCAGAAGATGAGTGGATTAAAAAGCTATGGTACATATATACTATGGAATACTACTCAGCCATAAGAAATGATGACATCGGATCATTTACAAGAAAATGGATGTACCTTGATAACATTATACGGAGTGAAATAAGTAAATCAGAAAAAAAGAAAAACTGAGAACAGCATGATTTCATACATAGGTGGGACATAAAAGTGAGACTATGAGACATGGACAAGAGAGTGTTGTTTACAGGGTGGGGGGAGGGAGGGAAGAGTGGAATAGGGAGGAGGGGAGGGACACAGGGAAAACCAGATTGAAGGTGACAGAGGACAATTTGAACTTTGGTGACGGGTATGGAACACAATTGAATGATAAGATAACCTGGAGATGTTTTCACTGTACATATGTACCCTGATTTATTGGTGTCTCCCCATTAAAATTAAAAATAATAAAATATATATAAAAAAGTAAGGTAATAGAACTGTTTTAGAGGTGCTTAATAAATACTTATTGATTTAAAAAAAATTTTAAAAAATAAAAAAACAAAGTAAGAAATAAAGGTCACTACATAATGATAAAGGGAGCAATCCAAAAAGAAAATATAACCGTTATAAATATCTACGCAGCTAATAGGAGCACCTAAATATATAAAGCAAACTTTGATGTATATAAAGGGCAAGATCAACAGCAATACTATAATAGTAGAAGATTTCAATACCCCACTAACATCACTAGATAGATCCTCAAGAAAGAAAATTAATAAAGAATCAGCAGACTTAAAGGACAGAGTAGATCAACTCGATTTTATAGATATCTTCAGAACCTTTCACCCTAAAGAAGCAGAATATACATTCTTTTCAAGTGCTCATGCTACATTCTCTAGGACAGGGGTCCTCAATACGTCAATTGCGATCTACTGGTCTATCACGAAAGAAGTGTGGGTAGATCGTATGACATTAAAAAGACATTTGACTTTTGATTGGCATACAGGGTAGCTAATCTGACGTCTGAGCTTTTGACACCCTACGCATGTGCATTAAACCACGCTAACTTGTTCAGTTATATTGTTGCATAGTTAGCCTTCAATTTATTTAAACTAAATACTACAAAGGGTATAAAAATGAGTGCCATAGCTGGTCCAAGTAAGAAGCCTAAAACTTACCACTTTCATACAGAATGGGAGGGGATTTTTTTAACTATGTCATATTCTAAGTGTGTTTGCCTCATCTGTCCGAGTGCCATTGCTACTCCAAAGAGGGAAATGTGGAGCGGCTTTTTCGGACTGTTCATAAAAACTATGACATTGACTTTCCTCCAAAAAGAGAGCTGAGAAGGAGAAAGGTGAAAGAAGAATACACAATATTAAATAGTAATAATAGTAACTTGAATAATGATAATATAGAAGAAATAAATTTATGTTTTACATTTTTATTGTAGGTAGATCATTTTGACTTGGTCATCTTATAAGTAGCTCGCAAGCTGAAAAAGTGTGGGCATACCTGCTCTAGGATTAACCACATGTTAGGGCACAAAAGCGGTCTCAACAAATTTAAGAAGATTAAAATCATATCAAGCATTTTCTCTGATCACAATGGCATGAAACTAGAAGTCAACCACAACAGGAAAACTGAAAAATATTCAAACACTTGGAAACTAAATAACATGTTATTAAATAACAAGTGGGTTAACAATGAGATCAAAGAAGAAATTTAAAAAAATTGTAGAAACGAATAATAATGAGTATACAACAACTCAAAATTTATGGAATACAGCAAAAGCAGTACTGAGAGGTAAGTTCATAGCATTACAGGCATATCTTAAGAAGCTAGAGAAAGCTTAAATAAACAACTTAACCCTGCATCTAAAAGAACTAGAAAAAGAACAGCAAATAAAACCCAGATGTGGTAGAAGGAAGGAAATAATAAATTTCAGAGCAGAAATAAATTACATAGAGGCTAAATAAACAATACAGAGGCTCAATGAAACCAGAAGCTGGTTCTTTGAAAAGGTAAACAAAATTGATGAACCTTTAACCAGACTCACCAAGAAAAAAAGAAAGAGGACTCAAATAAATAAAATTAGAAATGAGAGAGGAGAAATAACAACTGATACAACAGAAATACAAAGTGTTGTAAGAAAATACTATAAAGAACTCTATGCCAAAAAACTAGATAACCTAGATGAAATGGACAAATTTCTTGAAACATATAATATTTTAAAAATTAATTGGGAAGAATCAGAAAACCTAAACAGACTGATTACAACAAATGAGATCAAAACAGTTATCAATAAAGTCCCAACAAAGAAAACTCCTGGGCCTGATGGCTTCACAAATGAATTCTACCAAATATTCAAAAAAAAACTAACTCCTAATCTTCTCAAGCTATTTCAAAAAATTCAAGAGGAAGGAAGACTTCAAAGCTCCTTTTATTAGGCAATCATAATTCTGGTTCCAAAACCAGGCAAAGACAACACAAAAAAAGAAAATTATAGGACAATATCCCTGATGAATCTAGATGTTAAAATCCTCAACAAAATATTAGCCAACCAAATTCAGCAATATATGAAAAAAAATGATACACCATGATCAAGTGGGATTTTTTCTGGAGAGGCAAGGATGGTACAATATTCATAAATCAATCAATGTAATTAATCACATAAAAAAAGGAAGGAGAAAAACCATATGATAATTTCAATAGATG
The DNA here is from genome assembly GCA_037038555.1 of Rhynchonycteris naso. Classification (NCBI taxonomy): domain Eukaryota; kingdom Metazoa; phylum Chordata; class Mammalia; order Chiroptera; family Emballonuridae; genus Rhynchonycteris; species Rhynchonycteris naso. The sequence continues at coordinate 78,498,890 of CM072999.1, read as the reverse complement.
CAGAAAAAACATTTGATAAAATCTAGCACCCATTCATGATCAAAACTCTCAGCAAAGTGGGAATACGGGAACATACCTCAACACGATAGAGGCCATCTATGACAAACCCACAGCCAACATCATAATGTGCAAAAATTAAAAGCAATCCTCTTAACATCAGGAAAAAGGCAGGGGTGCCCCCTTTCACCACTCTTATTCAACATAGTCCTGGAAGTCCTAGCCACAGCAATCAGACAAGAAGAAGAAATAAAAGGCATCCAAGTTGGAAAAGAAGTAAAACTATCATTATTTGCAGATGATATGATATTGTATATAGAAAACTCTAAAGTTTCAGTCAAAAACTACTGGACCTTATAAATGAATTCAGCAAGGTGGCAGGATATAAAATTAATACTCAGAAATTACAGGCATTTTTATACACTAACAATGAACTGTCAGAAAGAGAAATTAAGGAAACAATCCCCTTCACTACTGCAACCAAAATAATAAAGTACCTAGGAGTAAATTTAACCAAGAAGATTAAAGACTTGTACTCAGAAAATTATAAAACATTGATAAAAGAAATCAAGGAAGATACAAACAAGTGGAAGCATATACCATACTCATGGTTAGGAAGAATAAACATCATTAAAATGTCTATATTACCCAAAGCAATTTATAAATTCAATGCAATACCAATTAAAATACCAATGACATACTTCAAAGACATAGAACACATATTCCAAAAATCTATATGGAACCAAAAATAACATGAATAGCCTCAGCAATCTTGAAAAGGAAGAATAAAGTGGGAGGTATCACTTCCTGATGTCAAGTTATACTACAAGGCCATTGTACTCAAAACAGCTTGGTACTGGCATAAGAACAGGCATATAGATCAATGGAACAAAACAGAGAACCCAGAAATAAACCCACACCTTTATGGACAACTGATATTTGACAAAGGAGGTAAGAGCATACAATGGAGTAAAAGCCTCTTCAACAGATGGTGTTGGGAAAATTGGACAGCTACCTGAAAAAAAATGAAACTAAACCACCAACTTAAACCATTCACAAAAAAAAAAAAACTCAAATTGGATAAAAGATTTAAACGTAAGCCGTGAAACCATAAATGCATCTTTGAAGAAAACATAGGCAGTAAGCTCTCCGACATCTCTCATAGCAATATATTTGCCGATTTATCTCCACGAGCAAGTGAAATAAAAGACAGGATAAACAAATGGGACTATATCAATCTAAAAAGCTTTTGCACAGCTAAAGACAATAAGAACAGAATAAAAAGACAAACTACACAATGGGAGAAGATATTCGACAATACGTCTGATAAGGGGTTAATAACCAAAATTTATAAAGAACTGGGAAAACTCAACAACAGGAAGAGAAACAATCCAATCAAAAAATAGGCAAAAGAAGGGGGAGCAAGATGGCGACGGAGTAGGCGGACGTATCAACTTCCAACTCCCAGAACCAAAGTGGATTACAACTCAATTTTAAGAACCACCACCTGGATAAACCAACTTTGAACAAAACTAAGAGGACTCTTCAACCAAGGAACACAGAAGAAGCCACATTGAGACTGGTAGGAATAGCGAAAAGGCGAAGAGGGCTGCCCAGCTCCCTGGAGCAAACGGCAGCCCGGAGAGACCCGTGTGGCGGGAGGAGAGTTTAGTGGAGAGGGAGGGACCTGGGTCCCAGGAACCAAGCCCCAGCCTCCAGTCCTAGAGCCAAGAAGAGGCATTTGGACAGTATTGAGCTGTGAAACAAGTGAGGGAGCTCCCAGGCCTACAGTGTGGAGTATTAGGTCCCTTCCTACTCTGCTGAGGGCTGCTTGGGGTTTTGGGGCGGCAGGACGCTGAAAGGCGGTTCTGTCGGCGTGGGCAGAGGCCAAGCCGGTGGGAGATCGGTCTACCCCAGAGGGTCAGAGGGGACCGCGAAAGCGGTCCGGAAGCTGCGGGCCCGCCTTTAATCCCACTTACGGGGACAAAGCGGGAGGCCAGGAACGGGCAGGCCCTGCGCAAGCCGGCCCTGACCGCGGGGACCGGGCTAGAACCAGGGACGGGCAGGGGCTGTGGCTGAGCTGACGCTACCAGTCCCCCACCCCCCACCCCCGGGCCGGAGAAACCGCAGTTGGCCAGTATACGTGCGCAAGCGGGCTCCGAGCACGGGAATGGGGTGGACCCCGAGACAAGTGGAGGCTCGCAGCTGAGCCCACGCTACTATCCCCATCCGGCCGGAGAAACCCCGGATAGCATTCATACGTGAATGAGCGGGCTCCGAACGCGGGGGCGGGGTAGAGTCCGGGACGAGAGGAAGTACGCAGCTCAGTGGAAGCCAGCAAACACGCCCGCCCCAATAAACCTTGGTTTCCGACCCTGCGCAGAAGGGCCCTGGCCTCGAGGGCGGGGCTAAAGCTCCGGACGGGCAAAAGCTTACAGCTGAGAGCACGTCAAAAGCCCCGCCTAACCCGCGGAACTGTAGCGAGCAGGCTCCGACTGCTGGTTCTGGGCGGAAGTCCGGAAATAGGCTGGGTCCGCAGCTGAGGAAAGGTGCTCACCTCTACCCTTGGTGCTAATCTTGTGGTTTCAGTCACAGCCCCTCCCACGGAGGAGAGGCAGAAATCATAGCAAAAGCCACAGTGGGCCGGCACTGGCAACGCTCATACCCAACCACCCTAGGCACCGGCAGAGGGGGTGGGGGGCCTGCAGATAGACCACACCTAGAGAACACAAAGGCAACACCTACTGGACTCCAGTGGCCACAACTTGCTTATACACAGAAAAAATGGGCAGGCAGAGGAATGCAAACCAAATGAATCAAGAGAAATCCCCAGAGAAGGACCTGAATGAACCAGATATAACCATATTACCAGAAGCAGAATTTAGAATAATGATAGTTAGGATGTTCAAAGAAATTAGAGCAACAATGGATAGTCATTATGAACACCTAAATAAAGAGATAACAAGTATAAAAAATGAAATTGAAATAATAAAAAAGAATCAGACAGAAATGACAAATACAGTATCAGAACTGAAGACCACAATGGAAGGAATTAAAAGCAGGATGGATGACGCTGAGGATCGAATAAGTGAGTTAGAGGACACAATAAACAAAGGCACAGAAGCAGAGAAGAAAAAGGAAAAGAGACTTAAAAAATGTGAGGAAACTCTAAGGGAGCTTTGTGACAACATGAAGACAAACAACATTCGCATCATAGGGGTGCCTGAAGAAGAGGAGAGAGGACAGGAAATGGAAACTTTGTTCAATCAAATCATAGCAGAAAACTTTCCTAAATTAAGGCTGGGAAACACTCCACACATTCAAGAAGCACACAGAACTCCATTAAGGAGAAACCCAAAAAAATCTACACCAAGACACATCATAGTTAAAATACCAAAGCTAATGGATAAAGAAAAAATTTTAAAAGCTGCCAGAGAAAAAAAGGCTATCACCTACAAAGGAGCCCCCATAAGGATGACATCGGACTTCTCAACAGAAACACTTGAGGCTAGAAGGGAATGGCAAGAAATAATCAAAGTAATGCAGAACAAGAACCTACAACCAAGACTACTTTATCCAGCAAGGCTAACATTTAAAATTGAAGGAGAAATAAAGAGCTTCCCAGAAAAAGAAAGCCTCAAGGAATTCATAAAAACCAAACCAATTCTGCAAGAGATACTAAGGGGCCTCTTGTGAACAGTTTAAAGGGAGGAATGAATAGAGCAAAAGAAGAATACAGCTTTAAAGAATAAAATGGCAATAAACAACTACATATCAATAATAACCTTAAATGTAAATGAATTAAATGATCCAATCAAAAGACATAGGGTAGCTGCATGGATAAAGACACAGGACCCATACATATGCTGTCTACAAGAGACACACCTTAAAACAAAAGATGCTCATAGACTGAAGGTAAAAGGATGAAAAAAAATATTTCATGCAAATGGAAATGAAAAAAAAGCAGGGGTAGCAATACTTATATCAGACAAAATGGACTTTAAAACAAAGGCTGTAGTAAGAGATAAAGGAGGGCACTACATAATGATAAAGGGAACAATTCAACAGGAAGATATAACTATTGTAAATATCTATGCACCAAATATAGGAGCCCCGACATACATAAAGCAGACTTTGATGGATATAAAGGGCGAGTTTAACAGCAATACTATCATAGTAGGGGATTTCAATACCCCTCTAACAACACTGGATAGATCCTCAAGAAAGAAAATTAATAAAGAAACAGCAGACTTAAAGGATACACTAGATCAACTTGATTTAATAGATATCTTCAGAACTTTTCACCCTAAAGCAGTAGAATATACATTCTTCTCAAGCGCTCATGGTACGTTTTCAAGGATAGACCACATGTTAGGACACAAAAATGGTCTCAAGAAATTTAAGAAGATTGAAATCATATCAAGCATTTTCTCTGATCACAATGCCATGAAACTAGAAATTAACCACAAAAGAAAAAATGAAAAATATTCAAACACTTGGAAACTAAATAGCATGTTATTAAATAATGAATGGATTAACAATGAGATCAAAGAAGAAATAATAAAGTTTCTAGAAACAAATGATAATGAGCATACATCAACTCAAAATTTATGGGACACAGCAAAAGCAGTTCTGAGAGGGAAGTTTATTGCACTACAGGCATATCATAAGAAGCTAGAAAAAGCTCAAATAAGCAACCTGACCCTGCATCTAAAAGAACTAGAAAAACAACAACAAATAAAACCCAGGCTTGGGCACGGGTTCACCAGCTTGAGCGCAGGGTTACTGGCTTGAGCGTAGGATCATAGACATGACCCCGTGGTCACTAGCTTGAACCCAAAGGTTGCTGGCTTGAGCAAGGGGTTACTTGCTCTGCTGTGGCCCCCTGGTCAAGGCACATATGAGAAAGCAATCAATGAAAAATGAAGGTGCTGCAACTAAGAACTGATGCTTCTCATAGCTCCCTTCCTGTCTGTCTGTCCCTATATGGCCCTCTCTCTGACTCTCTCTCTCTGTCAAAAAATAAAAAACATATTAAAGGCCTGACCTGTGGTGGTGCAGTGGATAAAGCGTCGACCTGGGAACACTGAGGTCGCCAGTTCAAAACCCTACACTGGTCTGGTCAAGGCACACATGGGAGTTGATGCTTCCAGCTCCTCCCCCCTTTCTCTCTCTCTCTCACTCTCTCTCTCTCACTCTGTGTCTCCTCTCTAAAATGAATAAAATAAAAAAAAATTAAAAATTTAAAAAATATATTAAAAAAATAAACCCAAAAGAGGAGTAAGAGGCAGAGGGTGATAGCATTGGTACAAATCTGCTCGCCCTGGTATTGCTGTTACTCTACCGTTCCTTCTAATCTAAAATACAAATAAGGTTTTTCTTTATACAGTATACTTGATATTCAAAGATGATTAAATGTTGAAGTCAGAGATAGTTCAATTAACAACAAATCAGATAGTGTTTGACAGACCTTGCGGAACTAACCAGGCAAATTATTTTCCAACTAATTTTGCCTCTGGAAAATTTTGAGTGTGGCTGGTTATTTGCTTTTTCAACTGGTCCATAGGCTTTGCATATTTGAAAACAACAATCTTGGAGTGCTAAAGAAGCTAACAGCCAAAAGGAAATATTCCAAAAGTGCCTTGGAAAATAGTATGCCTCTCAGAATTCTCCTGAAAATTAGATGCACTATCTTTTAAAAACTACCAGTTTCTCCAGAGACATACAGTATTTTTTAAAAAGTCATGTAGTCATGCCTTTACAGAAAGAGAACATACCTTCCAAAACATTCTAAAAACTGAAATTTGAAAAAAGCAAAAGCTTCGATTTCTAGTCAGGGCACACAGGAAGAGCAACCATCTGCTTCTCCATCCCTCCCCTTTTTTTTCTATCTCCCTCTCTGTCTCTCTCTCTCTCTCTCTTTCTCTTCCCCTCTCACAGCCATGACTTGATTGGTTCAAGCAAGTTGGCCCCTAGTGCTGAGAATGGCTCCATGGCTTCTCCTCAGGCACTAAAATAGTTCAGTTGCTGAGCAACGGAGCAATGGCCCCAGATGGGCAGAGCATCACCTGGTAGGAGGCTTGCCAGGTGGATCCCAGTCTGGCATATGCAGGAGTCTGTCTTGCTTCCTCCTCGCCTCTCACTTAATTTAAAAAAAAAAAAGCAAAAGCAAACTGTATTCTTTGTTCCATTATGAGGAAAATCCTAAGAATTCAGACTATGTGCCAAAAGGGAGGCCAAAGTGAATTAACAGGAATTGAAAATACTACAGAGGACTTTGACGTACAGCAAGCACCATGTGACAGAAGAGGAAAGTCTAAACAAGTTTGGTAATATCAATTCCGTAACAGAAGAAAAAAAAGATCAGAAAACTACTTTGTGTAGAATGGAATTATAAATTTCTTTTTTGCTTCAGTTTGCAATAAAAAAATTTACCAAGAACAGGGTCTCTTGGGTTAAAAGAAGTATGTAAATCCTGACCTGTGGTGGCAGAGTGGATAAAGCGTCGACCTGGGAACACTGAGGTCGCCAGTTCAAAACCCTGCATTGGTCTGATCAAGGCACATATGGGAATTGATGCTTCCAGCTCCTCCCCCCTTTCTCTCTCTCTCTCTCACACACACACACTCTGTGTCTCCTCTCTAAAATGAATAAAATAAAATTTAAAAAACAAAAAAAAAGTAGATATTGCTTAAAAAGGATTATGTAAAATAAATAGAAAATTCTTTTAGTTAATCTGCCAGATAACAATAGGAATGACTTTTAGCCTATCTATATCTTTCTATTTAAAATGGCTTTCTTAAACTTTTTTAAACTGATTTTATAATCTGTCTTTTAAATGGTATATTTAGATCATTTATACGTAATGTAATTATTGATATGGTTGGAATAAAATCTACCATTTTGCTAGTTGCTTCCTAATTGTCCTATCTATTCTTTGTTCCCTTTTCCTCTTTATCTTCACGATTTTAAATTATTTTTTTTAGAATTCTGTCCTATATCTGCTATTGGCTTATTATTTATACTTCTTTTACAGTTTTTCTAGTGGGTTCCTTATGTTTGCTACAGACATCTTTAATTATTACAATCTACTTTCAAGTACCATTATACTTCACATGTAATATAACACTCTAATAATAGAATATTCCTGCCTGACCAGGTGGTGGCGCAGTGGATAGAACCTCAGACTGGGGTGCAGAGGACCCAGGTTTGAGGCCCCAAGTCGCCAGCTTGAGCACGGGCTCATCTGGTTTCGCAAGACTCACTAGCTTGAGCACAAAGTCGCTCGCTCCGCTGTAGCCCCTGGTCAAGGCACAGAGGAGAAAGCAATCAATGAAAAACTAAGGTGCCACAATGAAGAATTGGTGCTTTTCATCTCTCTCCCTTCCTGTCTGTCCCTATCTCTCTTTCTCTCTGACTCTCTCTCTTTTTCACACACACAAAAAGAATATTCCTAATTCTTCCCTCCTAACCTTTGCACTTCTATTATCATACATTTTACTTTTATGTAAACTATAAACCAAAATACATTGCTGAAATTCTTATTTTTGCAGTCAATTAACTTTTAAAGTAATTTAAAGTAGGGGTGTCTTTTATAAATATCTTCATTTTAACCATATTTGGAGATCTTTATTTCTTTGTGTATATTCAAGTTTTTGCCTGGTATATTTCCTGTGCCTGAAGAATTTCCCTTAGCATTTCCTGTAGTGTAGGACTGCTAATAATTCTCTCAGAGTTTGTCTGAAAATGTCTCCTTTTTCCTTCATTTTTAAATGACATTTTTGCTGAGTATAATTTTTTGAGTTGAGAGATTTTCTCCCCAGTATTTGACTGATGTCACTTTATTGTCTCCTGGATTGCAGAGTTTCTGATGCTTGCTATAAATCTTACCTTTGTTTCTCTGTATGGAATGTCTCTTTTTTTTTTCTCTCTACATTCAAGGTTTTCTCATTCTCTTTGGTTTTTAGCAGTTTGAACATGATGTGTATAGGAGTGTGTGTGTGTGTGTGTGTGTGTGTGTGTGTGTGTGTGGTGTCCTTTAGTATTTTGGGTAATTCCTAGCCAATATCTCTTCTAATATTTCTCTGCACCATTCTCTCTCTCTTCTCCTTTTGGGATTCTAATTACATGTAGTATGTGTCGTAGGCAATGCCTCACCATCAAAGATGTCCAAATTCTAATTCCTGGAAATTGTAAATACATTAGGTTACATGGCAAAGAAGAATTAAGGCTCCTAGTCAGCTGACGATAGAATGGGGAGATTATCTTGTATTATCATAGTTTTTTAAGATTCTCTCTCTGATAATATTTCTATCTTAGTCGGGATCTTTGATTGCTTTGTCTCTTGACATTGGGTTGTTTTTCTTGCATTTTAGTGTGTCTCATAATTTTAGGTTGAAAGCCAGATAACATCTTTAGACAATAGATACTATATTAAATAGTATTTACAGAACATTTGCGCAGACACACACACACAAACACTCAGAGCAATTAAACAGAAGCACTATTCAGGTCAGATCCCAGATCCCAGGCCACAACTTGGCAACTTTATTTAATAGTCCCATAAATATTCATAGAACTTCACAAAGGCAAGAAATAAAAAAGAACATGTTTAATAATTTTTAAAGTAGGAAAACGGGAAAAGAAAATAAGGAAAATAAAGGATGATAGGGCACTGAAAAATATAAAATTCTTTGTGTAGTAGACACCTCCCATGACTACATCATGCCACAGACCTTCAGTTTCTAAGCCTGCATGATTACTGGGATCCCATGGGAAGCATTTAAAATACAGATTCCTAGGGCATAGCACAGTTGAGTCAGAACCCTGGGGGGCCTAGGAACCTTTATTTTCATGTGCTCAGTAGGAAATTCTGATGACCATCCAGTGTACACTACCATAGCCAGTCACTGTCAGTCTTTACCATACTGAGCACCTCAATGTATTCATTGTTTTTCTCAAATATAAAGAATGCCCTCCCAATATTGAAGGCAAAAACACCCAAGTCTGTAATTAATAGTCTCCTTAGAGCCCCAAGAAAATCCTTCTCTGGTCAAGGACCACTGCAGAACTGCTGAACTGCTGCTCAACTTCCCAGAATGGCCTGCAGACACAAGAACAGCTACAGCTACAGGAAGGGCTTTTCCTACCAGAGGAGAAGCACAAGAAAGGATGACATTCTTTGACCATTTTCATTATCCAGTACCCATTGACTCACTGTATCTCTCACAGCTGCTCACTCTCAATGGCCAAACAGAAGGAACAGAAGGATTTTAATTAACTTTAATTCACTTATTTCCATTTTATTTATTTATTTATTTTAAGTGAAAGAGAGAGAGAGAGAAAGGGACAGACAGGAAGGGAGAGAGATGAGAAGCATCAACTGGTAGTTGTGGCACTTTAGTTGTTCATTGATCACTTTCTCATATGTGCCTTGACGGGGTAGGGGATGGGGTGCCTACAGCAAAGCGTGTGACCCCTTGCTCAAGATGGTGACCTTGGGCTCAAGCCAGCAACCTTGGGCTTCAAGACAGTGACCTCTGGGCTCAAGCCAGAAGCCATGAGGTCATGTCGATGATCCCATGCTCAAGCCGGCAACCCTGTAGGACAAACAAAAGAAAATGCAACCCAGGAGTCTTGCTCTTCAGGCGGCAGTTTTAGTTATTGTGTAATAGAGTTTAAACCTGGGCCATCAGGACTGCTCCAATTACTTGAGGTGTGGAACTTCAGGGGACCATTTTTGTTTCAGTTTTGTTTTTTGAGTTTCCCAAGTGAAATACCTTATGCTTTCTTACAATTACGGTGATACCTTGAGATACGAATTTAATTTGTTCTGTAACAGAGCTCGTAAGTCAGTCAACTCATATATCAAACTGCCGATAGTGGGCTCCGTGTGTCAACGCACCAACTAGCAGCAGCTATCTGAATCACAGCTCGTATCTCAAAATTTCGCTCGGATCTCAAACAAAAATATGGACCGAGTCGCAGCTCATATCTTAAAAAAAAAATGTATGTTTGTTTGTATCTCAAGGTACCACTGTATTAAGGTAACATAGTTAATTTTTTCAATTCAGACAATACATAAGAGTATAAAGAAGAAAATAAAAGTAACCTACCCAGTGATAATCATCTGTAATGTTTAAGTATTTACTCTTGCAAATGTATTTTTATATATACAGACTTCTGTTTATGCCAGTGAGACCAAACTATGCACACTGATTTTTAACTACATCCTGTCACCATTTCAAACATCTTTCTATGATAATACATATAAAACAGATTTATATCATTTTAATAGCTACATAAAAACAACTTATGCATTTATGGTTATAACCTAATTTAATCATCTACTGCATTTGATGAGTTTTTAAAGCTGTTTCCAATATATCTCTATTACACAATGCTGACATCAACATCCTTACATATAGAAATCCTTGGGAACAGAACTATTACTGACGATAAATTCCTACAAGCAGAACTTCTGAGTCAAATTGCTTGTTGTATTTCTTTTATATATTGCTAAATGGTACTCCACAAAAGGAATATGGAAGAGGTGGTTTCTACATATGCTTGCTAAAAGTTCTACAATCTCACTAAAATGTTTGGAATTTTGTATGCTTCTTCAATCCCAGGACTTTGTTCTCTATATTTTTAGAAAATATTTACCCATTGTCTCTTTAAAATTCGTGCTCCCCTCTTTCTCTTTATTCTTCTCTTTTGGTACTTTTATTAGATTTATATTAGACCTCATTCTATTGGTTTTATCTTTTGGCCTCTCATTCATATTTTCCATCAATTTAGCTTCTTCTGCCAACTGAGTGATATTTCTCAAGTCTACTTTCCATTTTATTCTCAATTCATCTGGAAATAACCAAAACATACTTTCAAAGCTTCTCAAGCATTAAACTTTTTAAAATTTGTATCTGGGTCTATTCAAATTGCCTATTCTATATTCTTAGTGTCCAGTTATTTTACTCTGGCTTCTATTCACTCTTTAATTCATAATAATATTTTTAAATGCTTGTAATTTCTTTCAGATTATTCTGCTGTATCTATCAATAGTTCTAGAAGTGTTAATCTTGCCATTTGTTGAGTCTGCTGGTTCTCCTGTATGGTTTTCCTCATATGATTTTTAACGTTCAGTTATGCGCTCATAGTTTGTGGAAGTTGTTTTTCTGTGGTAAGCTATATTCCCTGGTTTTAAAAGTGTTCCAGGTAGCTAATAAAGCACATATTAGCACTTTGTTGCACCTCTGCATGCAAATAAAAGATAATATGATGGAAGGATCTTTATGAGAAAGATTAAGTGCACAGGAAAATTTTTATCCTAGGGGGAGGCAGGATATTTTAAAGACTAAGAACAGAGACCTTGAAGTTTTACTCTGGATTCAAGTCCTAGCACTACAATTTACTAGCTATGTAATCACACATGAATTAATTTCTCTGTGCCTCCGTTTCATCATCTGTAAAGTGGATATAATAAAATTTCCTGTGGTCTAGGGCCATGGTGAAGATTAAATGAGGCAATAAAAGTAATATGTGAACAGTGTTTAGAACAGCCTCTTGCACATAATATATGCTATATAAATGTTATAGGTTACTGTTATTATTAGTTAGTTACAAGAGATACAGAGGGCACCAAAGAAAGGTCTAACAGAAAGCAAAAGGCTAAGCCTGGGCAAAAGGAACCTGGAGCTGTGTATACAGAAGGAGAAGACAGCTCATCCAAGGGACTTGGAATCAATCAGAAGTGAGAGACAAGGGAGAGGTAATTGGCCTTCAAGGTCCAAATGGAAGAGTTGAGTGATTCTTACTTGATAAGAATCACCCAGCTTTACCCCCACAGAAGTGTTCTGGGTGGTATTGCTCTGGGAAGAATCACTGCAAATTGTCTTGCAGGGTCAGGATGAGTGCCTGGGACCATGTTATTTCAGTGGTGGCAGCAAACTTGGAGCTTTCTCCTCAGGCCTACGGGACACCCTACTTGTCTGTCTCCTCCTCCCTGTCATGTGGATTCAGTGACTTCACTAAATCCTTGTCTCCTTAGCAGGGGAGGCAGGAACCACTTCAAGATCTGTTCCTTTCTAGAATGTTCAGCCTTGACTTAATCATACATAAGAGGTCTCAGATCAAGAATATCTCTTCTTATCCAAACAAGATCCTGCTCCTAGAATCCATCAAACCTGTAAGAAAACATTCCAACCACACCACAGAAATCCTACAGCAGCATGCAAACATGATACCCCTTACTGGAGCACCATAGTGAATCAAGAACCACAAAGGGCCAAGAAAATCAAAAAAGGAATCAATGATATAAAAACATCTACTGTGTTAATAAAATACTCAATTTGGAGGGAAAAGGAATCAATAATCTTGATATGGTTTAAGACAGGGGTCCCCAAACTTTTTACACAGGAGGCCAGTTCACTGTCCCTCAGACCACTGGAGGGCCGGACTATAAAAAAAACTATGAACAAATCCCTATGCACACTGCACATACCTTATTTTAAAGTAAAAAAGACAAAACAGGAACAAATACAATATTTAAAATAAAAAACAAGTAAATTTTTTTTTTTTTTTACAGGGACAGAGAGTCAGTCAGAAAGAGGGATAGACAGACAGGAACGGAGAGAGGTAAGAAGCATCAATCATTAGTTTTTCGTTGCCATCGCAACACCTTAGTTGTTCATTGATTGCTTTCTCACATGTGCCTTGACCGCGGGCCTTCAGCAGACCGAGCAACACTTTGCTGGAGCCAGCGACCTTGGGTCCAAGCTGACGAGCTTTTTGCTCGAGCCAGATGGGCCCGCGCTCAAGCTGGAGAGCTTGGGGTCTCGAACCTGGGTCTTCTGCATTCCAGTCTGACACTCTATCCACTGCGCCACTGCCTGGTCAGGAAAGAACAAGTAAATTTAAATCAACAAACTGACCAGTATTTAATTGGGAACTATGGGTGCAGATGCATCCTGTGCTCCTCTCACTGACCACTAGTGAAAGAGGTGCCCCTTTCGGAAGTGCGGCGGGGGCCAGATAAATGGCCTCAGGGGTCCACATGCGGCCTGCGGGCCATAGTTTGGGGACCCCTGGTATAAGAAAAATGAAAACTCTCTAAGTAATGATGACTGCCTGATAATACTTTAAATCCAAATAATCTAAACAGCTTGAAACCACCAAGAGCTTATTTATATCATTATAAAAAAGTTTTAAAAATAATATCTGGCCAAAGATATATTACAAATTATAAAACAATGATTATAGCTATACTTTGTTTTAAAAATAAAACTTTCAAAAACATTAATCATCATTCACCATCTTCCCAACAGGTAGCCACTAAGCACCTTTGTGTATGTAGGTTCACAAGACAAGCAATTAAGAGTTTTAACCAATTTGGAAGTTGGGGGAAATCAATTCCCGCCATTACTAGAAATCTGAGGGTATTTGTCCATTTTAGTCAGGTATAATTCAGATGTCGTTCATTATGACACTGATGGTTTTCTATACCATTTGCTCTTCCCATCAGTCCAAAAATTGGAGCATCTTCCTCACTAATAAAGTGTAAATTTGCTGTTAATTGTGGTTAAACTACCTGATAACTACTCAACTCTGTTTAAGCTGATAATTATTGACATATGAAAATTATGTTACTTTAGTTACAATTAATTTGATTCCAAAGGTTGTTCTGAAATGATACAGGAGATTCAAATTAAGCAGAAATTGAATTAGCAAGAAGAAGCTATGTAGTAAGTTTACTAAAATTCATGGTGAATTTTACATAATTACTTTGAATGAAAACAGCTTATGAAATATATATCCCCAGTCTAACTTCTGATGGTTTCTCCTCAGAACACCTGTTCTCAATGAAGAAGTTGATAAAAAAAATAGTAATACAATCCACATTTGTAATACATAAGAATATAGAAAAAGACTAACAATAGCGTCTTCCAGTTAGCTCTTGGGCAGCCACACAAAGGTCTACAACAAATGTGTGTATATTTTAGCAAAAATGGTATTCCCAAAGACAAACTGTATAGCACAATCAAGATAAAGTGAGGCCCTAGCTGGTTGGCTCAGCAGTAGAGCATCAGCCCGGCATATGGAAGTCCCGGTCAGGGCACACAAGAGAAGTGACCACCTGATTCTCCAGCCCACCCCTCTCTCCCCCCCTCGCCCTCTTCTCCTCCTGCAGCCATGGCTCAAATGGTTTGAGCAAGCTGGCCCCAGGCACTGAGGATGACTCTATGGCCTTGCCTCAGGCACTAAAATAGCTCAGTTGCCAAATAACAGAGCAGCCCCCAGATGGGCAGAGCATTGCCCTGTATAGGGCTTGCCAGGTGGATCCCAGTCTGGGCACATGCAGGAGTCTATCTCTTTGCCTCCATACCTCTTATTTAAAAAAAAAGAGAGAGACAAAATGATCTCAGTAACCTTAGCCACTTGGGCTCTCTCATAGAAGTCATAGAACCCCTGAAATTAGCGCTATCCCTCACATCTCTTGACACAGCCAGATACATACAGATCCATAAGATTAAAAGGAAAAAAACAGAGCCTCAAGTTGCCAATTCTCCTTTCTTTGAATACTCAAATTTTTTCCATAAAACCCAACTAGATTTTCACAGCTTCACAAGATACCTTGCTCTCTGATCCCTCACATTAAGTTTGTTAACCTCCCTGAAAGTTATATTATTGTCTGAAAAGCTGTGGCAAGAGTCTCAGGATATTAGCCCCAACAAACTGTGACAGTGCTAAACACTTGAATAACCCCAGGTCCCATTTCATCCTCGATAGGAGTATGGGGAAAGCTGTGAGATAAAAGGAGGAAACAAGTTACCTAATTCTCTTTATCGTTAAGCATGCCCCCTTTGGATCCTCATCCAGACAGGCTATTCTTCACTGAGTAGAGGTGAAGTAGTTCACTGCCTTAAATATCTACTATGCAGGTCATTTCACTAAGAGGTCCTGCCTATGTTAAATTGCTCATGTAATTTTTAAGGCAGGGTCCATAACTTCTGCACCATTCATATTGCATTTAACCTTGAGAGATTATTTCTCCCCTAAAATTCTGTAAATTATGAAGCCTGAAAAGAACCTTATCCAAAAATTCTGTTGACTGACATGAGCATCACAGTTTTATATCTAGGAGTTGCTTCAAAAATACCTAAATAGCCTGACCTGTGCTAGCGCAGTGAATAAAGCGCCGATCTGGGAACACTGAGGTCGCCAGTTCAAAACCCTGCACTGGTCCAGTCAAGGCACATATGGGAGTTGATGCTTCCAGCTCCTCCCCCCTTTCTCTCTTTCTCTCTCTCTCTCTCACACTCTGTGTCTCCTCTCTAAAATGAATAAAAAATAAATTTAAAAATAAATTTAAAAAAAAAACTAAATAAATGAATAAGCAAAAGGCCAAAGTTTAATATTATGTTATAAAAAATTGATTTTTTGTGTGTACTCAATTTTGTAGGTACATCTACTGATGGCAACTGCCTTTGGCCAACAACCTGAGTGTTTGCTAACTTCCCATTGCCAATGGTGTCAGAGCATCCTGGGAGAGACACACTCAGCAATGATCAGTCATCCTATACTATAATTAGTCTAGTGAACATACGCAGCATACTCACACACTCTATTATTCTATTCCTCTGTTCCAGCAACTATAATTACTTCGTCTGAAAGTGAAAATTATGTTGGAAATATTTCTAGAGGACATTAGAGTTAGATAATTGAAGGTCTGAGAAAGGAAATTGAGCCCAATCCTGCTTCAGTTCATGGTGACCGAGACCCAGGATGGCTGATGTGAAGTAGAGGAGTAAGATTTTGAAAATTGGGGTCTCGTACTTCTTATGATCTGGCACAATCTGACAATGACATGACTTAAAATTTGAAAATCCCATTCTGATTTCTTTAACTGAGTTTGAGCAGGAGAAAAGGCAAAGGCTGGAGAGTTAGGAACAAGGAATGGTATTCTAATTCTTCTAAAAGATTTTGGGCCAAGCTCCCACTACTGGGGAGGGTAAATTTGCTCTCAAGTAGCCCCCCCCATGCTCCCTTCACTATTCTCTCCCATCTCTGCAAGTGAGAAGGCCAGCAACAGAGGGTGTTTGTGGAGTGAGGAGCTGGGGCAAGGAGAACCAGAGCAGCAGGTGGGACAAAAACTGGAGGCAGCTAGATCCAGGACAAGGCCAAAGACAGATGGCCAAGGCAGGGAAGGTTCTGGAAGAAAATAACAGGTCTGAAAGTCACACCAAAGTTGAGAAGAGAACACAAAGGCATTAAAAAGATGAGTTGCTGCCTGACTAGGCGGTGGCACAGTGGATAGAGAGTTGGACTGGGATGTGGAGGACTCAGGTTCGAGACCCGGAGGTCACCAACTTGAGCTCGGGCCCATCTGGCTTGAGCAAAAGCTCACCAGCTTGGACCCAAGGTCGCTGGCTCCAGCAAGGATTGGCTCGGTCTGCTGAAGGCCCACGGTCAAGGCACATGTGAGAAAGCAATCAATGAACAACTATGGTGTCGCAACGGCAACGAAAAACTAATGATTGATGCTTCTCACCTCTCTCTATTCCTGTCTGTCTGTCCCTATCTATCCCTCTCTCTGACTCTCTCTCTGTCCTTGTAAAAAAAAATAAGTAAATAAAAAAGATGAGTTGCTGCACACAGCCCATCAGGGCCAACTGACAACATAAAAAAATAAAATAAATTCTCAAAATACTAGGTGCCAAGAGTTTTATACAAAGGAGGGACTGGGGTAAAGCAAGCAAAATAAGAGATTGGCACATAGGTAAAAGGAAAGAAACTTGCCTGACCAGGCAGTGGTGCAGTGGATAGAGCATTGACCTGGGAGACTGAGGACCTAGGTTCCAAATCCCGAGGTTGCTGGCATGAATGTGACCTCATCCAGCTTGAGCATGGCCTCATCTGGCTTACACAAGGGCTCACTGGCTTGAATGTGGGATCATAGACATGATCCCGTTGTCGCTGCCTTGAGCAAGGGGTCACTGGCTCAGCTGGAGTCCCCTAGTCAAGGCACATGTAAGAAAGCAATCAGGAGGAGCAAGATGGCGATGGAGTAGGAGGACGTACCAACTTCCAACTCCCAGAACCAAAGTGGATTATAACTCAATTTTAAGAACCATCATCTGGATAAACCAACTTTGAACTAAACTAAGTGGACTCTTCAACCAAGGAACACAGAAGAAGCCACATTGAGACTGGTAGGAATAGTGAAAACGCGAAGAGGGCTGCCCAGCTCCCCGGAGCAAATGGCAGCCCGGAGAGACCCGCGTGGTGGGAGGAGAGTTTGGCGGAGAGGGAGGGACCTGGGTCCCAGGAACCAAGTCCCAGCCTGCAGTCCCAGAGCCTAGAAGAGGCGTTTGGACAGTTTTGAGCTGTGAAACAAGTGAGGGAGCTCCCAGGTCTACAGTGTGGAGTATTAGGTCCCTTCCTACTCTGCTGAGGGTTGCTGAAGGGTTTGTTGGAGGCAAGACACTTAAACGCGTGGGCGGAGTGAGCTCGGTCTAGCCCAGCAGGGTCGGAGGGGACGCGCGAAAGCAGTCCGGAAGCTGCAGGCTTGCCTGTAATCCCACCTATGGGGACAAAGCAAGAGGCCAGGAACGGGCAGAAATCTGCTCTGTGACCCTGCGCAAGCCGGCCCTGACCGCGGGGACTGGGTTAGGACCAGGGACAGGCGCGGGCTAGTGGCTGAGCTCACGCTACTAACCCCGCCCGGCCGGAGAAACCGTGGTTTGCCACTCTACGTGCACGAGCGGGCTACTAGCGAAGGGACGGGGTAGACCCCGAGACAAGTGGAAGCTCGCAGCTGAGCCCACACTACTATCCCCACCCGGCCGGAGAAACTGCGATTTGCCATCCTACATGCACAAGCAGGCTCCGAACGCGGGGGAGGGGTAGAGTCAGGGACGAGCGGAAGTTCGCAGCTGAGTGGAAACCAGCAAACACGCCAGGCCCAATAAACCTTGGTTTGCGACCCTGCGCAGAAGGGCCCTGGCCTCGAGGACGGAACTAAAGCTCCGGACGGCAAAGGCTCACAGCTGAGAGCATGTCAAAAGCCCCGCCCAACACGTGAAACTGTGGCGAGCAGGCTCTGACTGCGGGTTCTGGGCGGAAGTCCGGAAACAAGCTGGGTCAGCAGCTGAGCAAAGGTGCTCACCTCTACCCTTGGTGCTGTGGTTTGTGGCTTGAGTGACAGCCCCTCCCGCGGAGGAGAGGCAGAAATCGCAGCAAAAGCCACAATGGGCCGGCGCTGGGAACGCCCATTCCCAACCACCCTAGGCAACGGCAGAGGGGGTAGGGGGCCTGCAGACAGACCACACCTAGAGAACACAAAGGCAACACCTACTGGACTCCAGTGGCCACAACTTGCTTATACACAGAAAAAATGGACAGGCAGAGGAATGCAAACCAAATGAATCAAGAGAAATACCCAAAAAAGGACTTGAATAACCAGATATAACCAAATTACCAGAAGCAGAATTTAAAATAATGATAGTTAGGATGTTCAAAGAAATTAGAGCAACAATGGATAGTCATTATGAACACCTAAATAAAGAGATAACAAGTATAAAAAACGAAATTGAAATAATAAAAAAGAATCAGACAGAAATGACAAATACAGTATCAGAACTGAAGACCACAATGAAAGGAATTAAAAGCAGGATGAATAGCACTGAGGATCGAATAAGCGAGTTAGAGGACACAATAAACAAAGGCACAGAAGCAGAGAAGAAAAAGGAAAAGAGACTCAAAAAATGTGAGGAAACTCTAAGGGAGCTCTGTGACAACCTGAAGAGAAACAACATTCACATCATAGGGGTGCCTGAAGAAGAAGAAATAGGACAGGAAATGGAAACTTTGTTCAATCAAATCATAGCAGAAAACTTTCCTAAATTAAGGCTGGGAAACACAACACACGTTCAAGAAGCACACAGAACTCCATTAAAGAGAAACCCAAAAAGATCTACACCAAGACACATCATAGTTAAAATACCAAAGCTAATGGATAAAGAAAAAATTTTAAAAGCTGCTAGGGAAAGAAAGGCTATCACCTACAAAGGAGCCCCCATAACGATGACATCGAACTTCTCAACAGAAACACTTGAGGCCAGAAGGGAATGGCAATATATAATCAAAGTAAGGCAGAACAAGAACCTACAACTAAGACTATGCTATCCAGCAAGGCTAACGTTTAAAATTGAAGGAGAAATAAAGAGCTTCCCAGACAAAGAAAGCCTCAAGGAATTCATAAAAACCAAACCAATTCTGCAAGAGATACTAAGAGACCGGTTGTGAACAGTTTAAAGGGAGGAAAGAATAGAGCAAAAGAAGAATACAGCTTTAAATAATAAAATGGCAATAAACAACTACATATCAATAATAACCTTAAATGTAAATGAATTAAATGATCCAATCAAAAGACATAGGGTAGCTGCATGGATAAAGAAACAAGACCCATACATATGCTGTCTACAAGAGACACACCTTAAAATAAAAGATGCACATAGACTGACAGTAAAAGAATGGAAAAAAATATTTCATGCAAATGGAAATTAAAAAAAAGCAGGGGTAGCAATATTTATATCTGAAAAAATGTACTTTAAAACAAAGGCTGTAGTAAGAGATAAAGAAGGACACTACATAATGATAAAGGGAACAATTCAACAGAAAGATATAACTATTATAAATATCTATGCACCAAATATAGGAGCCCCGACATACATAAAGCAGACTTTGATGGATATAAACGGCGAGATTAACAGCAATACTATAATAGTAGGGGATTTCAATACCCCTCTACAACACTGGATAGATCCTCAAGAAAGAAAATTAATAAAGAAATAGCAGACTTAAAGGAGACACTAGATCAACTTGATTTAATAGATATCTTCAGAACTTTTCACCCTAAAGCAGTAGAATATACATTCTTCTCAAGTGCTCATGGTACGTTTTCTAGGATAGACCACATGTTAGGACACAAAAATGGTCTCAGTAAATTTAAGAAGATTGAAATCATATCAAGCATTTTCTCTGATCACAATGCTATGAAACTAGAAATTAACCACAAAAGAAAAAATGAAAAATACTCAAACACTTGGAAACTAAATAGCATGTTATTAAATAATGAATGGATTAACAATGAGATCAAAGAAGAAATAATAAAGTTTCTAGAAACAAATGATAATGAGCATACATCAACTCAAAATTTATGGGACACAGCAAAAGCAGTTCTGAGAGGGAAGTTTATTGCACTACAGGCATATCATAAGAAGCTAGAAAAAGCTCAAGTAAGCAACCTGACCCTACATCTAAAAGAACTAGAAAAACAACAGCAAATAAAACCTAAGACAAGTAGAAGGAAGGAAATAATAAAGATCAGAGCAGAAATAAATGACATAGAGGCTAAGGAAACAATACAGAGGATCAATGAAACCAGGAGCTGGTTCTTTGATAAGGTAAACAAGATTGATGAACCTTTAACTAGACTCACCAAGAAAAAAAGAGAGAGGACTCAAATAAATAAAATTAGAAAGGACAGTGGAGAAATAACAACTGACACAACAGAAATACAAAGCATTGTAAGAAAATACTATGAAGAACTCTATGCCAAAAAATTAGACAATGTTGGTGAAATGGACAAATTTCTTGAATCATATAACCTTCCAAAAATCAATCTGGAAGAATCAGAACACCTAAACAGACCAATTACACCAGATGAGATCGAAACAGTTATCAAAAAACTCCCAAAAAAGAAAAGCCCTGGGCCTGATGGCTTCACAAGTGAATTCTATCAAAAATTGAAAGAAGAACTAACTCCTATCCTCCTCAAGCTATTTCAAAAATTCAAGAGGAAGGAAGACTTCCAAATTCCTTTTATGAGGCGAGCATAATTCTGATCCCAAAACCGAGCAAAGACAACACAAAGAAAGAAAATTATAGGCCTATATCCCTGATGAATTTAAAGACTAAAATTCTCAACAAAATATTAGCCAACCGGATCCAGCAATATATGAAAAAAATCATACACCATGATCAAGTGGGATTTATTCTGGAGAGACAAGGCTGGTTCAATATTCGCAAATCAATCAATGTGATTCATCACATAAACAAAAGGAAGGACAAAAATCACATGATAATTTCAATAGATGCAGAAAAGGCATTTGATAAAATCCAGCACCCATTCATGCTCAAAACTCTTAGTAAAGTGGGAATACAGGGATCATTCATTAACATGATAAAGGCCATCTACGACAAACCGACAGCAAACATCATACTAAATGGACAAAAATTAAAAGCAATCCCCTTAAGATCAGAAACCAGGCAGGGGTGCCCCCATTCACCACTCTTATTCAACATAGTTCTGGAAGTCCTAGCTACAGCAATCAGACAAGAAGAAGAAATAAAAGGCACCCAAATTGGAAAAGAAGAAGTAAAACTGTCACTATTTGCAGATGATATGATATTGTATATCGGAAACCCTAAAGTCTCAGTCAAAAAACTACTGGACCTTATAAATGAATTTAGCAAGGTGGCAGGATATAAAATTAATACTCAGAAATCAGAGGCATTTCTATATACCAACAATGAACTGTCAGCAAAAGAAATTAAGGAAACAATCCCCTTCACTATTGCAGCCAAAAAAATAAAGTACCTAGGAGTAAATTTAACCAAGGAGGTTAAGGACTTGTACTCGGAAAATTATAAAACATTGATAAAAGAAATCAAGGAAGATACAAACAAGCGGAAGCATATACCGTATTCATGGCTAGGAAGAATAAACATCATTAAAATGTCTATATTACCCAAAGCAATTTATAAATTCAGTGCAATACCAATTAAAATACCAATGACATACTTCAAAGATATAGAACACATATTCCAAAAATTTATATGGAACCAAAAGAAAACACGAATAGCCTCAGCCATCTTAAAAAGAAAAAATAAAGCAGGAGGTATCACTCTTTCAGATATCAAGGTTTACTATAAGGCCATTATACTCAAGACAGCCTGGTACTGGCATAAGAACAGGCACATAGATCAATGGAACAGAACAGAGGACCCAGAAATAAACCCACAGCTTTATGGACAACTGATATTTGACAAAGGAGGAAAGAACATACAATGGAGTAAAGACAGCCTCTTTAACAAATGGTGTTGGGAAAATTGGACATCTACCTGCAAAAAAATGAAACTAGACCATCAACTTACACCATTCACAAAAACAAACTCAAATTGGATAAAAGACTTAAATGTAAGCCGTGAAACCATAAGCATCTTAGAAGAAAACATAGGCAGCAAGCTCTCCGACATCTGTAGCAGCAGTATATTTGCTGATGTATCTCCACAGGCAAAAGAAATAAAAGGCAAGATAAACAAATGGGACTATTTCAAACTAAAAAGTTTTTGCACAGCTAAAGACAATAAGAACAGAATAAAAAGACCAACCACACAATGGGAGAACATATTCGACAGCACGTCTGATAAGGGGTTAATAACTAAAATTTATAAAGAACTTATAAAACTCAACACCAGGAAGACAAACAATCCAATAAAAAAAATGGGCAAAAGAAATGAATAGAAATTTCTCCAAAGAGGACATACAGATGGCCAATAGGCATATGAAAAAATGCTCAACATCACTAATCATTAGAGAAATGCAAATTAAAACCACAATGAGATATCACCTCACACCAGTCAGAATGGCACTCATCAGCAAAACAACACAAAATAAGTGCTGGCGAGGATGCAGAGAAAAGGGAACCCTTCTGCACTGCTGGTGGGAATGCAGACTGGTGCAGCCACTGTGAAAAACAGTTTGGAGATTCCTCAGAAAATTAAAAATCGAACTGCCTTTTGACCCAGCTATCCCACTTATAGGAATATACCCTAAGAACACCATAGCACTGTTCGAAAAGGAGAAATGCGCCCCCATGTTCGTGGCAGCATTGTTCACAATAGCGAAGATCTGGAACCTGCCCAAGTGTCCGTCAGAAGACGAGTGGATTAAAAAGCTATGGTACATATATACTATGGAATATTTCTCAGCCATAAGAAACGATGACATCGGATCATTTATAACAAAATGGATGGACCTTGATAACATTATACAAAGTGAAATAAGTAAATCAACTTTATATGCTCATACTGACGGAAGGAAAGAAAGAAAAACTGAGAACAGAATGATTTCATACATAGGTGGGACATAAAAGTGAGAATATGAGACATGGACAAGAGTGTGGTGGTTATGGGGTGGGGGGAGGGAGGGAAGGGGGGATAGGGAGGAGGGGAGGGACACAGGGAAAACCAGATAGAAGGTGACAGAGGACAATTTGACTTTTGGTGACGGGTATGCAACACAATTGAATGATAAGATAACCTGGAGATGTTTTCATTGTACATATGTACCCTGATTTATTGGTGTCACCCCATTAGAATTAATAATAATAAAATATATATAAGAAAAATAAAGAGAAAGCAATCAATGAACAACTATGGTGCCACAACTATGAGTTGATGCTTATCTCTCTCCCTTTCTGCCTGTCTGTCCCTGTCTGTCTCTCAAAAAAAAAGGAAAGGAGCTTAATAACTCAGACAACCTTAGTCTAGACCCTAAATTTGGGAGATAGTTCCTTGTGAGGCAAGATTTAAACTGACAAGCTGTATTTAAGAACCTTGCAGGTGCAACATGATTTTGGAAGTCCTTTACCTATAATGAAGTACATGTGGGTAGGCAGAAACTACACTTTTCAGAAAGTAAAATCTTTTTTTTTGTTTTTAATATTTTATTTATTTATTTTTTAGAGTGAGGGGATGAGGGGGAAGCATCAGCTCATAGTAGTTGCAGAATATAGGTTAATAAACACCAGCCAACAAATTTTAATATTATCCCAGATAAAGAAATAAAAGTGGGCATATATGCAATAATAAAAGAAACAGTGACATGCTGCAATATTTAAAATTGTTTTCCTATAAAGAACTCCGAAATTCTGTAATAGGAGTAAAATGGTAATTCACAACACCAAATCGACTTTATATGCTCATACTGACGGAAGGAACCAGAAGTATCATCTACACCTTCCTTGTTTCCAGATATAGGACTATATAAGTTTTATACAAAGAAAAAATACTTTTGCTCATTGTTAAGACTCCTGGAAAAAGCAGCATCCTAAGGCCCCCTATGGTAACTAGCCTCCAAGATAGATGGCCAATAATCTCAGCCTCCTAGTATTCAGATTGCTGTGTAGACGTCTCCCACAATGAATAAGGCCATTTTATATAACTAGGACAGCAGAAACGACAGGTTTCCAAGGCTAGATCATAAAAGGCATTACCACTTCCTTCCATCTTACTCTCTTTGGAATCATTTGTTCTGGGAAAAGCTAGCTGACACATGAAGAAGGCCTATGGAGAGAGTGGAGTGATGAGGAACTGAGGCCTCTTGCCAACAACTGTGTTAGTGAGCCAATTCGCAAGGAGATCCTCAAGCCCCGCTCAAGCCTTCAGGTGACTGCAGCTCTTGCAAATAGCCTGACCACAACTTTATGAGAGAACCTGAGACAGAAATAACCACTTACGCTGCTTCCAAATTCCTGATGTACAGAAACTGAGATAATACATGTTTGTTGTTTTATGTTGCTATGTGTTCTGGTCTCCCACTTAGACACATGGCACAGACTAACATGTACCTGGCAGGGCTATTGTATTGAATGAGACAATGTATAAAAAGTGCAAAACACTGCCTCATCCATAGTATTAACTAATTGTAATGTGTGAGCATCATTACATATTTTTTAACTTTCTTTTACTGATCATCATGTATACATAAATTAGTAAGACTAGCCGTGGCTGGTTGGCTCAGTGGGAGAGCATTGGCCCGAGTGTGGATGTCTCAGGTTCAATTCCCAGTCAGGGCACGTAGAAGAAGCACCTATCTGCTTCTCCACCCCTCCACCTCTCGCTTCTCTCTCTCTCTCTCTTTCTCTCCCTCCCTCCTGCAGCCATGGCTTGATTGGAGTGAGTTGGCCCCAGGGGCTGAGGATGGCTCCATGGCCTCCACCTCAGGCACTTAGAATAGCTTGGTTGCTTAGCAATGGAGTAATGCCCCAGATGGGCAGAGCATCACCCCATAGGGGGTTTGCCAACTGGATCCCAGTCAGGGCACATGCCTCTTCTCAATAAAAAATAAATAAATAAAACAAAATAAATAATAAATTAGTGAAGCTTATTTTTAAAACTCACAAAAGGTTTCCCAGTACTCATTGAGCAACTACAAAATGTTTCTGAGTGTTAGATTTATGTGCCCTTCCTTAAAAAAAAATCCTTTAAACTTTCCTCTTGTTAGCAAATCTTCTGTTTATGCTTTTTTTGATTTTCTCAGAAATATAATAAACACCCAAACCCAAACAATTAATAATCCTTAAAAAAAGATTTGGCCCTGGCTGGTTGGCTCAGTGCATAGAGTGTCGGCCCGGTATGCAGACATCCCAGGTTCATTCCTAGTCAAGGCACACATGAGAAGTGCCTCTGCTTCTTTTCCTCTCCCTCTCCCCTTTTCTCCCTTTTCCCTTTTCACAGCCAGTGGCTCTATTGGTCCAAGTGTCAGCCTTAGGCACTGAGGATAGCTTGGTTGATTCAAGCATCGACCCCAGAGAGGTTGCTGGGTGAATCCTGGTCAGGGCACATGCAGGTGGCCTGTCTCTCTATCTGCCCTCCTCTCACTAATGAGAAATAAAAAGTTTATCAGGCCTTGGCTGGTTACCTCAGTTGGTTAAGAGCATCTGGAAAAAAAAAGGTTGTGGGTTTGATCCCCAGTCAGGGTACACTTAGGAAGCAACTGAAAAATACATGACTCAGTGGAACAACAAATGCTTTCCTTCCCACTCCCCTCTCTCTCCCATCCTCTTTCTGTCCCCCTAAAAAGAAAAAAAATCAATAAAAATTAAGCCCTGGGCGAATAGCTCGGTTGAGTGGAGTCAGAGGTTGCCGGTTTGATTCCCCAGTCAGGGCACATACAGGAGCAGCTTGATTTCCTGTTTCTATTTCTCTCCAGCCTCTCTCTCAAAAAAATAAATAAATAAAGTTATTAGCTTGACTCTTTCCATCAGCAATAAAATTAATGAAGTAAAAAAATGTAGCCTGAGTAGCCTGACCAGATGGTGGTGCAGTGGCTAGAGCGCCAACCTGGCATGCTGAGGACCCAGATTCAAAAGCCCAAAATCGCTGACTTGAGCACGGGCTCACCAGCTTGAGTACAAGGTCATCAGGTTAAGCATGGGATCATAAACACGACCCCATGGTTGCTGCCTTGAGCCCAAAGGTCGCTGGCTTGAAGCCCAAGGTTGCTGGCTTGAGCAAGGGATCACTGACCCTGGTCAAAGTGCATATTAGAAGCAATCAATGAACAACCAAAGTACTGCAACTATGAGTTAATGCCTCTCATCTCTCCCTTACTGTCTGTCTGTCTCTCTTTCGCTCACTAAAAAAAAAAAAAAAAAAAAAAAAAAAATGGAAAAACAAAATGTAGCTACTCGACTGGCAAAATGTGATTTGCCCTGCCTGACCTGTGGTGGCGCAGTGGATAAAGCAACGACCTGGGAACACTGAGGTCGCCAGTTCAAAACCCTGCACTGGTCTGGTCAAGGCACATATGGGAGTTGATGCTTCCAGCTCCTCCCCCTTTCTCTCTTTCTCTCTCTCTCTCTCTCTCTCTCACTCTCTGTCTCCTCTCTAAAATAAATTTTTTAAAAAAATGTGATTTGCCCTCATTTCCCCTGATAAGTGGCTATCTGAAAGAACATAAAAGCCAGGAAGCCGAGGTGTTTCAGTCACTGACCCTGGAGATTAGAGATGTGGGACAGCAGTGAGGTCCTTGATGGTGGCAGCATCTGCCTTTATCATACAAATGGCCTAAACAAGATCATCCAAAGGCCTTGGTTTCGTCCCCAGTGGGACATTTGGAACTGTCATAACACTGATGTCCAGAGTACACTCTGCTGGTTTTCCCACTACCACTTTGGACACTTTTCAGTATCTTCTTCTGGTTTCTCCTACATCAAGGCTCAGTCTCGGCCCTTCTTATGTTATCTACCCCCAGTCCTCCACCCCGCCCCAACTGTGACAGACTACTGATCTTCCCAAATTTTAATGGTTCCATGTTTATTGCATCACCTCACCTCTTCCTTATCTGAGCTCTAGACCCAGATATCCATATGCCCACTCATCATATCCACAAAGAACTCTCACAAGTATCTCAAACATTTAAAAATTTTTATTTAGAAATTTGAATTGAATGGAGTGACATTGACCAATAAGAGTACATAAGTTTCAGGTAAACATTCTATAGCTTTTGAACTGTTGATTATGTTGTATACCCACCACCCAAAGTCAAATCATTTTCTATCACTGTTTATTTGTCCCTCTTAACCTCCAACCCCAAGTA
Organism: Rhynchonycteris naso; assembly: GCA_037038555.1. Lineage (NCBI taxonomy): Eukaryota > Metazoa > Chordata > Mammalia > Chiroptera > Emballonuridae > Rhynchonycteris > Rhynchonycteris naso. Next base: position 78,471,448 of record CM072999.1, on the reverse strand, counting down.
TCTCAAACTTAACATGTTGGAAACTACACTGTTGCCTTTCCCAAATCTCTCTCTCTTCCAGTATTATCTGTCTCAGAAAATGATTATTTTTAAAGCAATTAGAAAAATCAGTCCCCTTCTTGAAAACTTCTACTGCTTTCCCATTGTTCATTAAGACAAAGCCAAAACTCCAGCCTGCCCCACCACTGGTTCTTGAGCACAACTTAGAAAAGCTGCCCCTTCCCTATCTGCTATTTAATTGCAATGGATACAGTCTATGACTCTGAATGAGAACAGTGCCCCCTAGAATAGAGCGGCAGCTGCTATGGACCTTCTCTTAAATCCCTGAAAGTTCAAAGCTCTCCTACCTTCATGCGACTGTTCCTCCAGCCCTCCACCCATCCTCTCTAAATTTACCTCATTTTTCAAGTCTTCTTCAGAAAAAGCTTCCCTGACCACCACCACTTCCATTCCAAAGCAGGTCATCCTGGTATTTTTCATCATCATGCTTATTATTTTCTGTTTGTAGCACTTATTACACTGGGAATTAGTTCATCTGCACCAATCTCCACTAATTCATAAAGTTTATGAGGACAGGGACTTCATCTGGTGCTTCTACCATTATAGCTCCAAAGCATAGCGCAGTACCTGGTAATCATGAATGCTAAATATATATATGTTGGCTAAAAATAAATAAATAAACAAACAAATCAATAAATGAACATAGTGGGAGCATATCCCATGAGCTCTAAGCTTACTAGTTACATAAGATTCTATTTGGACCCCAAGTTTGAGGGGAAGCCAGAAGTAAGATTCTGGCTACACATGACAAGCTCTGCATTTTCTTGAAAATAGTTTTAGTTTATTTCTGAGATTTTTTTTTAACCTAAAACATGCTTATTATAAATTCAAATGGTTCAGAAGAGTATGAAAAGAAAAATCACCTGAAATCATACCACCTTAAGATAAACATAATTAACATTCTGATCACCATTTATAATACATCTTTTTCTCCACAGAAACATAATTTTATGTAAATGGTCTCTCATTTGCACATGTCATTCGTGGTGGACACTATCTTCTTAAGTAACTGATGTGAGCACACCTTTCTTCATTTGCATAATTTAATCATATATAAACATACACATTTTGTTTACTGACATATATGGTGACTTGTCATTTTTTCTTTTGTAAACACAACATTTTATTATATATATATATATATATATACAGTGAGAAAATCCCCTGCTCCATGACGTGACTATATCAGTTTATTCAGTCTTTGTCTTCCAAATGGGCATTTGCTTTGTTTATGAGGTTTTGTCATTATAAACAATATTGCAAAACAAGATTGCACTGGGGTGCCTGCAATCAATATTGTTGTACATACATGCTTATTTTCTGATTTTTCTCTTTCTGTGATATTGATTTCTCATTTCCATCAGCAATGTATATACAGGCATACCGCATTTTACAGTGCTCCACTTTATTGTGTTTCATGGACATTGAGTTTTGCTTTATTTTATTTTGTTTTTTAAATTGAAGGCAAGACACTCTACCAGCAAAAAGATTACAACTAGTTTTATTGCAATACTCACTTTATTGCAGTGGTCTGGATCCAAACCCGCTATCTCTCTGAAGTATGCCTTTGGAAGCTTTTCTTTCAAAATTCCTTCCTACAGTAGGTGCTATCACTCCTCATTGATTTTTGCCAATCAACAGGTGAGAAGTTATATGGAGACCCAGAAGGAGTAACTTCTGTGCCCAATGCTTCATGTAAAAGGCATCATTTTAAGAATGCATTACTGTAACATTTTTAGAAAGTAATCCAGCTGGTTTGGGCTGGAACACTGCTCTAGTCCCCCATAAGCTCTGTAATTACTTAAGTTAGGCAGACCTTCCTACATCAGTGCTATCTCCCAGATCACATTCACTGCCTCTATGGAGAAAACACCCCAAAAGAGTATTGGCATGTATTGCACTGGAGTGGCTGCTTCATAGCATGCTGGACAAGAAGAAAGAGTGGCAGGAGAGGGAAAAAGAAGGAAGCCTTATGCCTCAGAGGAAGGCTACAGTGCACAACAAAAAAGTCCCCAGGATTACAGTACAACTCTGTCCTAAAATATGTCCAATCTGAGCAAGCCAAAGCAGAGCAGGAAATGACTAGAAGCAAAGCTAGAAAGTCACATTGATTGATTGTTTATGTAGAAAAACGTGCATGTGTGTTTTATTTCCACTAGAAAAATATTAGCTATATAAAATTTTGGTCCACTTTCTTCTCCTTTACCTCTACCATTCAAACTTAAATTTTTAATTTTACTGAAGTAAAAGTGAATCATATATCTGACATGAGAACTAAATATTTCACAAACTAAATTAATAGGACTTCACTGAACTAGGTGCACTTTTTATTATTTTTCAGGAATAGTAACTCACCTTTCCTACATATTATTTCCCTTTACTTTTATATTTTGAATAACTATGTAATGCTATGCATGTCTTTTTTCTCACATCCAGTGATATGAATGTGCATAAGTGAAATTTAAAACATCAGTAACTGGATTCATCATCTACTCTTCAATTCCCCTTATTATAAGGTATTTTCAGGTATTTCAGACAGTCTTCTGTTTTCCAATATCAATTGTAGAAGTTAAGATGTTAATTTAAAAACATTATTAAAATTCCAGACTAACACCAGGCCCACATAGAGTAATGCTGTGTGAGAGGGCCTTGCACAGTTCCGGCTTCAATCCCAGCACAGCCCCATCTGGGCAAAGCAGCAACCTGATAAGTAGCTCTCCTAGAAAAGCTACTCTTGAAATAATACCTGTAAATTTCATTGACAGTACTGAAGCCACTTACATCAGCCAGCAAAGCAGTTGTTTTTACCACATTAGTAAAGTCAAAGCCTGCAACTTTTAGAATTTCACCTATGTTTGTAAGGGCTCATTTAGCTTCTTCTGCCACCCTGCATGGCACAAGCTGTCTGTGCCTAGCTGTCCTGACTGAAGGGACCAATGGCCCTTGGGGGCTTTTGCAGTGTTGATAACCTTTCTGGTCGAGGGTGACAGGGCTAATTCTATTCTCTTGAGGCCCCTCTGAAGGAAGAATCCTGTACACTATGCTTGCTCACGTCTCATCTGGAAAGTCACTTTTAGAAAAATGCATTCATTATCCAGCAAAGGACATTGAGAGGGGGTATACATCTAAAAAGCAGCTGAAAGCTTTCAATAGCTAAAGTAGATGGGACTGAGGGGTGCTTGAGAGCCAGAAACAGCTCATGAAAAGGAGAACTCACAGGATGATGGATCTAGTTTTAGAAGGAAGGTTGTAAGAAAGGCTTGGAAGCTGCTCGCCCTGGGGAGTCCTCACCACTCCACGCCTCTCTCTAAACCTGAAATGCTAGCCACTGGAAGGTCCTCCCCTCTTCTGCAGGGAGCTCCTGTAAGTCCTGCAGAGCACATGGCAGAGCAAGGCAGCACGCACACAGGTGACCACTGCAGAGCTGGGACAAAGCCAGAACACCCACAGCATCTGTACACACACAGTATCTCCTCATTCCTCCTCGCTCCTGCAACCTTTCCAGTGGCAATTACATAAAATCCATCTTTCTGATATTTCTAAATTTATACATTATACATCAGCTTCTGTAACTAAAACCCATCGTACTCATGAAACGGCTTCCTCAGCTCTTGCCTGGAGAGAACTGCAGCTGTGGAGGCCTGAGAGCGGCTGCAAAGGTACTATCAGGGTCAGTCTCTAAGGAAAAATCCTGGCCACTGACATGGGGCATCCTGAGAGAATGTCAAACATACAAATTAAGCCTGACCAGGCAGTGGCGCAGTGGATAGAGCGTTGGACTGGAATGCGGAAGGACCCAGATTCGAGACCCCAAGGTTGCCAGCTTGAGTGTGGGCTCATCTCATTTGAGCAAGGCTCGCCAGCTTAAACCTAAGGTCGCTGGCTTGAGCAAGGGGTCACTTGCTCTGCTGTAGCCTCCCGGTCAAGGCACATATAAGAAAGCAATCAAAGAACAACTAAGGAGCCGCAACGAAGAATTAATGTTTCTCATCTCTCTCCCTTCCTGTCTGTCCCTATCTGTCCCTCTCTCTCTCTGTCTCTGCCACAAAACAATGTTATAATCCACTAACAACAAATCACAGGCACAATTAGAACTCCAAACCTAGCACAGCCAATTCTCCTTCCAAAAAAAGTCCAGTTATAAATTTTTTCATAAAATAAAATAATTACTTTAACAAAAGTTCTAAATCTGTTGATCGACAAAAGCTAAAAAGTTAAGGCAAAAAAAATCTTATAATTCACAAAGTTTTATTATAAGAAAGAAGTCAATCAACTAGTCTCCATTTTTAGAGACTTGAAAAAAATAAACAGGAGTAGACTATACCAAAGATACTTTTTGAAAAAATAAAAAGGAATATGTTGTCCTTAAGAATGATTAAGCCGGCCCTGGCTGGTTGACTCAGTGGTAGAGCATCAGCCCACATGTAGACATCCCAGGTTCAATTCCTGGCCAGGGCACACAGGAGAAGCGCCCATTTGCTTCTCCACCCTTCCTCCCCCTCCTTTCTCTCTGTCTCTTTCTTCCCCTCCCACAGCCAGGGTTCCATTGGAGCAAAGTTGGCCTGGGCACTGAGGATGGCTCCATAGCCTCCACCTCAGGAGCTAGAACAGCTTCGATTGTAGCGAAGCAACGCCCCAGAGGGGCTGAGCATCGCCCCCTGGTGGGCATGCTGGGTGGATCCCAGTCGGGCACATGCAGGATTCTGTCGGGTCTGTCTGTCTCCCTCCCTGCTTCTCACTTCGGAAAAATAAAAATTAAAAAAAAATGAATGATTAAGCCCTATAGTAAGCTTCCAGAAAAAAGTTATAAAATCACCCTTCCTAAAGGATAGTATCATTGTATCACTTATGATAAGATTTAGCTAAAAATGAAATAATAGCGTAAGAAAGACAAAGATATTTTTCTGTCTCATATAAACATCCAGAGACAGTCTAGGGCTGGTTATAAGGGCTCTTCCCCACAAAATTCTCAACATCTTTCCAGCTTACTGTTCCACCAACCCAAATACTGAGCCAACATCCTCACTGTCCAAGATGGCAACTAAAGCTCCACAGAACACATCTGTGTTTCAGGGAGCATGGCAGGAGAAAAGAAGCTGGGAAAAGGGTAGCATGTGTCAACTGTCTTTAAGGAATATTCCAGGAAGCTATCATGTGATGGTTTTCATAGTTCACATGACCAGACAGGTTGCCACGGAGCCTGTCTTTACTCTGAGCAACCCTATCTGTGCCTATCTACAAAATCAGGGCTTCTGTTGTTATGGAAAGAGCAAGAAAGGCTACTGAAAACATTCCTGGCCATGGCCAGTTGGCTCAGTGGTAGAGCCCAGCATGTGGATGTCCCAGGTTCAATTCCCAGTCAGGGCACACATGATAAGTGCCAATCTGCTTCTCTGCCCCTGCCCCTCACTTCTCTCTCTCTCTCTCACCACCACCCTCCCATCCTGCACCCATGGCTTGATTGGAGCTAGTTGGCTCTGGTTGCAAAGGATGGCTCCATGGCCTCCGCCTCAGGTGCTAAGAAGAGCTGGATTGCTGAGCATTGGAGCAATGCCCCAGATGGACCAAGCATCGCCCCCTAGTGGGCTTGCCAGGTGAATCCCTGGGCACATGCGGGAGTCTGTGTCTCTGTCTCCCCTCCTCTCACTGAATAAAGGAAAAAAAACATCCCCTAGTCTTTGCCACTGTCTTCAACATTCAACTCCTTTACTTTGAACAGACCCTTCAGAAGGCATTTCTTCTTCTAAAATATATAAAGAGACTGGGAGAGATATAGGGAATTTTCACACTTTATACACCCAGAGACATATAAGTACTTCCCTATTATCCATACTTTGGGGTAAATGTTTACCTTTGTTTTTCTGCTTTGTGTTTGACAAAGGATAGCCAGAATATTACCAATTAAGTTCAGGATAAGCAGTTAATACATAATAGTATAAAATAAATAAATAAGCAAAAAACATAAATAAACCAAAATCCTTACTGTCAACAAGTCCCTACACTTAAGGCACCCTGAAGGCAGTCCACGTGTGACATCAAACAACCACTTAAATGAGCTACAGTGCTAAATCTGGCAGATCCCAGCTGAGCACCCTGGCAAACCAGCTCTCGGAGAGGATTTGTTTCCACCTGCTATAACCCAAGTAGATCGAGACTACCAAACAACCTCCAGGCACAGTTGAGAAGCTGGACTGGTCACGACCTCCATAGGTTTCAAACGTGTTAGACTTGGTTTAAAGTAAGCTGTTTTAAATAAAGTATAAAGTGCTTTTTATAAATAATAACAATAATAAATAATAAAATTTTACAAATAATGACTATATACAATAATTAATGATTTTGTTTTATTTAATAAGTAGATTTATTTAGTGATAACTAATAATAAAGGGATAAAACTCAATACCAGAGACAAATATGGATTATCATTTTAGATAGTACACACTGCTTTAAACAATGATATACTGTGATACCTACACAATCACTGTGGAATTATTTTATATGAGAAGATTATAATTATATTTCTTACTCAATTTAATTGAAGCAAATATCTGTGAAATCATCCTAGTAACACATGCTAATTATGACAATGCCTAAGTGTCAGCCATTCTGTCCTGGGAGGGTGACAATCTGATCCTTTAGATTCCCACCAGGTCAAGATACCTCCAGAACAACCTTTTACCTCTTCATGCCATCACTTTCATCACTATGCATATGCTTATACTTTCCTTGTCTGATACGGTGTTCCTGACTCACTGTAAAATATAGGACCTTGTATTAGGAGGTCCCCAGTTCCATATCCTCTGCCACGCCCCTTTGTTCAAGAAAAAAAATTCAGAGACTTTATGAGAAACTTGAGCCAGTGCCTTGAACCCAGGGAGATAAAAAGAAGCAAATTTCTGGGAAGGTAGGGGAAGAAGGAGGTAATCTAAGCCCAGACGAAAGTATGGAGGACATACAATTGAAATGAAGAGGCACCGGGAGATATGGAATCAGAGCCTGATGGTTGAAGCGGAAGAGGAAATGAATGCGGCTGTCACATAGGCATCCCAGCTCTACGGGTGCCCCATCTGAATGTGAACAGGGCTGTGCCCTGCAAGGAGGAGACAAAGCCAGAACAAACGGCCTCATTTGTATGTATTTATAAGGTAATTTATAATCCAGAAAAAATTTTGTACTTCTAAATTATTATTTTTATTATCCTTAGTTTGGGCCACTGTTAGAACAACCATAGCCTCAATTGAACGCTGAATATTACGAGGCCTGTTGCACAGCTGCCCCCACCACATACACCAAGACCACCACAGAAGCTGCCATCACCTGAAACAGAGCCCCAGATCAGCCCCAGGTCCTGTGAATCAAAAAGCCGCTCCCAGAATCACAATTTGCAAGTTAGCTCACATCTGGAGTTTGAACACACCAGTTGATTGACAGATCAATAGCACTCTCTGCTAGTACAAAAGATTATTACACAAGCACAGCTCTGCCTGAAGTAAGAAAGAAAGCCCAATTCCCAGCTAAGATGTCATCTGGATTTATAATGCAATAAATCTCTCTCTACAGTAGATATTATTTTTTAAATACCAGACATCTGATGGCAGCAGGTGCAATTAAAAGGGGGGAGAAATGCCAACTTCAACAAAAAATATCTTAAAGATCTCCTGGGAATTGAGCCCAGTTTCAGAACACAAGACAGCAAGTGCTATCTTCTTTTCTATGTGATTTCGACTCATTTCCCTCATTTCATTTCCCTTTCAATCCTAGAGGAGTCTTATAAAGCAAAAGCTGTTAAACAGCTATAAAGATATTCTGCCATTTTCCACTGAGGTTCTCTCTCTTATACTGCTAAAAGTAGAAAGAATGGAATCTGTAAGGTGTCAGGAGGATGGTTATTATTGTTCTTCTAAATTTTACCCAAATCTTAACACTAGCTACTTTATGACTTTAATACTATTTTATTTCCTCTAGTCACTTAACTGAAAGAATATAGTATATAATACATTTAGCATACAAAATATGTGTTCAGTAATTATTTATGCTGTTGATAAGGCTTCCAGTCAACAGGAGGATACTGGTAGTTAAATTTTGTGGAAATCAAAAGTTACATGCAGATTTTCAACTGTGCAGGGGTCACTGCTCCTAACCTTCACATTGTTCAAGGGTCAACTGTATGTAATAAAGCCCTGAAAAGTCCCAAATATTTTTTTTCATGGCCCTTCCAACAAGAAGTAAAATCAGATGCTGATTTCCCCCATATCCTCAGGACATCATCTAAATTAGTTTAGAGCAACAAAAGAATGGTCCTCTAATGTCAGAATTCATGACTATTACATGAGGTGCTTGTAAAAATAGTTTCCTGGTCCCCTCCCCAAACCTGCTCATTCATAGTCTGTGGCGTTGAGCCTACAAATCTATTTAATAAGCCCCAGGTGATCTTGAAAAAGATAATTTCAAACCATACTTTGGGAAACCTTCTATAAAATATGTATTTAATCTCAACCCACGTTATATGGCAAAAAAAAATAATAAAAAAAATGAGGTTTGAAACTATTGATTAATTAGTTTATCCTCCTCTTGAAAAAAATTTACCGCCCTCACTGGTTGGCCCAGTAGATAAAGCGTCTGCCTGGCGTGCAGATGTCCTGGGTTTGATCCTCAATCAGGGTACACATGAGAAGTGACCATCTGCTTCTCTTCTCCTCCCTCTCCCCCTTTTCTCCTCTTGCAGCCAGTGGTTCAGTTGGTTTGAGAGTCAGCTCCAGGCACTGAGGATAGCTCAGTTGTTCTGAGCATCAGCCTTAGGCACTGAGGATAGCTCAGGTGATTCAAGCATCAGCCCCAGATGGGGGTTACCAGGTGGATCCCGATTGGGGCACATGCGGGAGTCTATCTCCCCTCCTCTCAGTTAAAAAAAAAGAAAGAAAGCATTTAGAATTTGGATGTAAATAAATTACCCCTATACATGAAGAGCTTCCAAGGTTCAACACAGGTTATGTTGCTTTCAGTAGAATCAATGAAGAAAACATACACCTGAAAAGACCAGAAAAGAAGCACTACTGAGTTAGAAAAGCTTGTTTCCATCATTTAAGAATATGAATACAAAGCAAGACAGTATTCTTTACTCTGAAGTTATAAATGAAATATTTAATGTTAATTGACTACTTAAAATTTTTCCACTTAAACTGATAGTCTTGTTAAAGGGCTTTTCATCCTGATGATAAACACAGAAGCTTCACCTAATTAAAGGAATTGGAGGACTGTTGGGAAAATGGTTAAAGTTGGGCTTGCTCACCTGTTTTTTGGTTGTGTGGCCATAACGCCTAATGTAACCAAGTACACAGGATCTTGAGCACTGCCTTAATGTAAGCTCCTTATGTAATCAAGGACACAGGTTTTGGCTACGTGCCACTATTGTCTGATTAGCCATAAAAGACTGAGTGCAGTTCAGCTGCTGCTGCTGATGCTACTGTTACTGTTGTTGCTGCCGCAGCCCAATAAAACATGTATCATCAGCCTACTGGTCTGCGCTTTTACTTCAGCTCCGGGCTCCTTGCACCCAACGTCCCTTGCCTCCAGACTCAGACCCAACAAGGACCTGACCCAAAAGGTAGATGATAATAGAGAATTAGAAAATTTATTTCCTCTGAGGTTCAAGATGAGGACCTGGCACTTAGAGGAACATATCCCAGGCTCACTCTTTCTCTAAGGCAGGGCTTGATTCTCAGCCATAAACAACTCTTGTTTTCCTTAGGAGCACAAGCCAGTGGACTGCAGCTCCTGGTTATCATAGCAACTGCAATTTCACACACCAAATTGGTTTTCTCAGAACACAGACTTAGAGTGGTACTTTTTAGTATATATTTTAGCACATGAAGGATTTGGTGCCATTTCCAATCATCTCTCCTGTCTCAGATATGTTTTGATTTTAAAATGTCAGAGTGTCTGAAGACCAAGACCAAAAATGAATTTTCAGCTTTGTCTCTTAATTAGGCTTTGACTGTGATGGCTCCCTTGGCTCCTATCCGCCCTTGAACAGTCTCCTATTGGTATCGTGGCCTAGGGGTATCATAAGACCACATAATCAGATTCAGCCCACCAGACAATAATAATCTACTGGTATGTCCTGAAGGTAAAGACCTACTTATTCCTTTATTTCATGCTGTTCTTATTCTTCTGGTTTAGTGTTTCCTGCCAGCCCAGGAAAGTACATGATAAGGTTCCTCAACTACATATAATAAATACTATGAGAAACAGGGAAAAGAATCATGATGCAATGATTTCCTATTGGAGAACAGTTTCCAAATGGCCCTAGAGAACATGCAAAGCACATATATTACCACTCTCCCTTTCTCACTCATGGAAAACACTGGAAATCTACCACAGCCCTCTTTAACACTGATGCTAGTACAAGACCTCAAATTCCTTCTCAACACTGCATTCCAGGCAACTGCCACCAATCAAACGGAGTTGGTAAGAGCACTGACATCCATTTGCTATCTGGGACAAGAATCTTAGCCAATGTTTCAAATATCAACTCCTGTACTCTCTTTGTAGCAGTCAGAAAGGGGTCCCCAAACCTTTGCAAAACAAGCTGAAAATGAGTCTGTTATCACAGGGGTAACTCACTTGTAAAGTCAACTAGCATGTTATTCAGGCAGTTAAAAATCAAACATGACCTTTGATTTATGTTTGACCCATGGATCATTTAGAAATGTGTTTGCTGATGCAAACGAGGTCAGAAAAGAATCCGGATGTGCCTGATAACTTTTTCCTCTTCACCAAATCGAGATTATGTACTTAATGTTAACCAGCTATACTATAAAATATACTGTATCAGATATTTTTAATTATCCTATTTTAAAAAGTATGCATGTCTAGCGCAAAACTATCATGCAACCTGGGGTACATATTTAAGTAAGTCCAATTGGAGTTATCATCAAAAAGAAGAGCGATAACAAATATTAATGAAGGTGTAGAGAAAAGGGAACCCTCGTGCACTGACTGTGGGAATGCAAATTGGTGCACCCACTATGGAAAACAGTATAGAAGCTCCTCGAAAAATTAAAAATAGAACTACCATATGATCAGCAATCTACTTATAGTCAAAGGAATTGAAATTGGGATCATCAATGGACAAGTGGATAAAGAAGATGTGGTATATGTACAATGGAATATTATATTCTGCTATGAGAAAGAAGGAAATCCTGCTGTTTGTGAACTTTGAGGCAATATGCTATGTGGCATAAGTCAGACAGAGAAAGACAAATACTATATAATACCACTTATATGTGGAATCTTAAAAAAATCAAACTTTTTTAAAATAAAAGAGTAGCCTGAACAGGCGGTGGTGCAGTGGATAGAGCGTCTGACTGGGATGCGGAAGACCCAAGTTCAAGACACCGAGGTCACCAGCTTGAGCACAGGTTCATCTGATTTGAGCAAGGCTCACCAGCTTGAGCCCAAGGTCACTGGCTCAATCAAGGGGTTACTCACTCTGCTGTAGCCCCCCTGGTCAAGGCACATATAAGAAAGCAATCAACAAACAACTAAGGTGCCGCAACGAAGAATTGATGCTTCTCATCTCTCTCCCTTCCTGTCTGTCCCTCTCTGTGTCTCTGTCACAAAATAAATAAGTAAAATTAAAATGCTTTTAAAAATCAATACAATTTAAAAAATAAAATAAAATAAAAATGGTAGAGTGATGATCACTAGGGACTGGAGTAGAAAAAATAAGGAGATGTTGTTCAAAGTCTACAAAGTTCTAGTTATAGGATTAACAAGTTCTAGAAATCTAATATATAGCATGGTGAGTGTGGGATCATAGACATGACCCCATGGTCGATGGCTTGAGCCTAAAGTCTCTGGCTTGAGCAAGGGGTCACTCACTCTGCTGTATGTAGCCTCTGGTCAAGGCACATCTGAGAAAGCAATCAATAAACAACTAAGTAGCCGCAACAAAGAATTGATGCTTTTCATTTCTCCCCCTTCCTGTCTGTATGTCCCTATCTGTCCTTCTATCTGACTCACTCTCTCTGTCAAAAAAAATTTTTTGTTAAAATCACCATTTAACATTCTGCACCCTTTGTAAGTGAGATGAATGGTGCACCCAGCAGGAAATCTGACATCAGTTCACATCAAAGAGACATCAGTTAGCTGTTAGTGAGAGCTTCTAGTACTTCAATTCAGAAATGCCTCATAATAACTATTAAAGATGTGTTTCACAAAGAAAGTTGTAACCACATGTTAAACTTTCCAGATCTTTCAATTCAATGACGGGCATTCTCCCTTTGGTCTACGTAATTGTTTTGGACACTTTTCTCCCTTTCACGAGTTTAGCATTCCAGTGGCTGTTATTAACTGAATGTTTGTGTCCCTTCCAATCACATGTTGAAAACTAATTCCTAATATGATGGTATTTGGAGGTACAGCCTTTGGGAGGTGATTAGAATGAGGTGGATCATGAATGAGATTAGTGCCCTTATAAAAGAGACTCAGAGAGCTCCCTGGCCCTTCCACTATGTGAGGACAGAAAGAGAATATGCCTGTCTGTGAACCGCAAAGTGAGCCCTCACCAGACACTGAATCTGATGGTGCCTTGATCTTGGACTTTCCAGCCTCCAGAACTGTCTGAAATTAATTTATGTTGTGTATAAGTCACCCAGTCCATAGTATTGTCATAGCAGCTCAAATATACTTAGATAGGCTGTCTAACTGTTGACTCTCTTAGCCGAGTCCCTGTTTTTGGCCCTGCCTCTGCCCTTGGAGTGAAAATTCACTTCTCCGAATTTGATTCTCAGTGTATGGACTGTCCTTGTCCCCTGTGTTCAGCACCTATTGCTCCTAGTTCTTTGGGTAACACACTTCTGCCCTTAGAAACAAGAGCAGTTAACTTCCTCCTTCAAACACACATGCACTGGCACACTTGCATGTGTGCACACACAATCTGAAACTAAGCTTATTTCCATATTGTCTTGTTTAATTGAGGTTTTGTTTTGTTCCATATTGTTTGAACATAAATTTTCACAGCATAATCTAAAACCAAAGCTTAAAAAACCCAAAGTTGGTCAAAAGTTCACGTTTTACCAGTCATTTAGCTAAAATGTAAAATGTTTTTCCTATAGAAATACAAGGTTAAGAACTTTTAAACATGGTATCCTAACTGGTAATATTAGTGACGATGTTCTCCATGTTAGGGAAAGCAGATTCCTTGGTGAGTTTGCTGGCATGTGATCTGGTTCATATGAATAAAAAACCACTACAACAGTTGCAAGTCACATATCTCCAACAATTCTATAAACAACCCATCTGGTCTTCAAGTAGATGTAGTAGCTGTTGTGGTAAAAATAATTTGCATTTGTTTATGTTTATTCAGTACCAATGAAGGCTCTGAAATCATTTTGTGATCATGAAATGAGAAGTAATAAGTTTTTCCATATTTGAATAAGATTTCTGATATCTATGTTTGCTCTAGAAGGGATAAGAATAAAGACTCAACTGCCAAATATTAATTTTAATCATTAAAAATGCTACCATTATTTGTTTAAATTGTCAAAGATTCCTGATAAAATTGAACCAAAACTTGAATACTGTTTGCTCTCACCTAAGACTATTAAACATTTCAAAATGATCATAACTTGTGTCAGATTCTCAACAAGCCAGTGAGCCAAGAAAAACACTCAAAAATAATTTTTGAGATGTTTTTTTTGTAGTCTCCATCTAGCACAACGGTTCTTAACCTTTTTTGAGGTACCGAACCCACCAGTTTCATTTGCGCATTCATTGAACCTTTCTTTAGTGATAAATAAAATATGATTTTTTTTCCAAATTCAAGACATAGGTATATGTTTTTTTACTGGTGCACAAAATGAGCCGTGCATGAACATCACCTTGCTCAAAGAACAAAACCAACAAAGTGCATGAACTCACAACAAATTACTGTATTACTTTATTCTGGCCTCTGCGGCAGAGGCTTCTCCGAACCCCTGAGACCGACTCATCGAACCCCTAGGGTTCGATAGAACCCAGGTTAAGAACTACTGATCTAGCATGATATCAAAGAGAAGAAACTTTCTGTAAAGAAAAAGTGGGGATTGATAAACCATTCCTCATTAATACCCTTCAATCTCTTACCACCAAGGTAAGGTGGAAAGTTGACATGTTGGAATGTATTTCATTGCAGAGTATTTTTATAGAAATACAGTACAGCCTCCTTCCTTCGATGCAGGTCTCACTACCTTTAACAGATCAGTATGCAACAGGCAGTGCTTAATGCTCAAATCACACTTCTCATCACCTTGTCCTCCGTCCCCCTTCCCTAACACTCTATGTGGCTCCTCATTGCTCTCTGGATAAATGCTTTAAAGCCCTTCTCCAAGCTTCCCTCAATGAACTCAGTGTTTTTTCCCTTCATCTTAAGAGTATCTGCACAAAATCTTTTCTATCTATTCAGATGTCCAATGCCTGTTGGAGTGACACCTTTTTATAATGACCTCCTAGAAACCAAAAAAGTAAACCTACCTCGGAATCTAACCTGTTATTCTTTAAATTCAAAGGACCTATGTTCATCTAATGTCAACATCATATTATGTACTGATCCCTACTGAGTGACCCAAAAGCAAAAATGGAAAGATGTTCAGAAATAAACAATAGATTAGCATTGCAAATGAGACTGCTGTCAAATGGGCAAGGGGTAATGAAGCTATAATTATTTTATCCATTTCAGCATGTATTTCCTGAGTACTTGCAAATATGTAATCCACTGAATTAAACTCTATGGAGAAAATAAGTTTCCCAAAGTTAGAATGTGATGGTGGCAGAGCCATGAAAACAACTCAGTAAACACTTCTAAGGGAGGAAGAAATGAGTTGTATAATAGAGATAGAAATAACACTGCAGGAGAAATTATTAAGTCTGACTAAGTAGAACTTGAAGACTTTATACCTTCTCCTTTGTCCTGCAGAGTAGTAGATGAGGACAGATGGAATACTCCTTCCAAATTGAAGGAGGAGGCATTCAAAGGCAGAGAGAAAACTAAAAGTACATGATGTATGCAGAGAGGATGAGGAGTATGAAAAAGGGGAGCCACAACAGGACATGAAGTTGGCAAGGCAATATGGGTACCAAGTGTAAGAGGCCATAATAGACACATTTCATATAGGTAATAAAATGCCAGGAAAGAACTTTTATTGTGTCAATATTGCTGCTAGTGTGTGTGTGTGTGTGTGTGTGTGTGTGTGTGTGTGTTTTAATCATGAGTAACAGAATACAAACAAAGCTTTATTTAAAATTTAAAAAAACTTTGAGCAACAGCAGGAAAATGGTTTGTAGATACAGAATAAGTATCAGAGAAATGAAAAATATTTAGGAGTCCACTATGATGATGTACATTCTCATAGCTAACATAAGCATATGCATAACCTCATTTAATCTTCAAGTCAACTTCAGAAGCTATGATAATGTTACTAACCTCATTTTCTAGCTGAGAAAAATGACGGTTAGAGAAATAACCTGCCCAAGGTCATAAAACTAGTGGGTGGCAGAATCAGGTTCCCAAATCACATCTGACTCCTGAGCCCAAGTTTTTATTTCATTATATTTCAGGTGACAAGGACTAGACTAGGGAAGTGGAAGGTAATATAGAAAATATTTTGGGAGTAGAATCAATTTGACTTTGTCCCAGATTAGATTTTGGAATGGGGAAAAGAGAGAAATCAAAAATGACTAAAATATTTTTGGTCCAAATGTCTGCAGGTGAGTGTCCCTCACTACCAAGAAGATGATAGAATAGGATGGAAAACTCCAACACTGGCTACAACAAATGCATGAATGCAGACCTACTGAATCTGTGAGTCTCATGAATGACCTTGCCTTATACATTAGCACTTCACCTTGAAAAACTAACCGGCCAGGCACTAATGTTCTTGTAATGGATATTCAATAGAAAGCTTACCTCCAACTAGACCAACCAAGTGGGATGCATTGACTTCTATTGGCACCCTGTACCATTGCCACCAACCAACCAGCCAGCCAACCCCCATGATTGCCATTAAGGTCATTTAGTTTTCATTTTGTTCTCCTCATCGTCCTCTTTTTGGACAATCTATTCATTAACCACATATTTATCATCAAGCAGAAATGTAGGAGGCCAGACGTCACATTTAAACTGATAGCATTTGTCTCCTGTTAGTCCTCCTGATTTAAAGATTTTCTAGGCCAAATGTTAAAATTACTAGGTAAAGGCCCTGGCTGGTTGGCTCATTGGATAGAATGTCAACACAGTTTACAGACATTTCAGGTTCAATCCCTGGTCCGGACACACATGAAAAGCGACCATCTGCTTCTCATCTCCCTCTTACAGCCAGTGGCTCTAGCATCAGCCTCAGGCACTGAGGATAGTTTGGTTGATTCAAGCATCAGCCACTGACAGAGGTTGCCAGGTAGATTCTGGTCAGGGCACATGTGGGAGTCTGTTTCTCTCTCTCACCTCTTCTCACTTAAAAAAAAAATTACTGGGTAAAATGAAATCTGTGAAATCAACTAGCCATGCTTTTTCTAAAACCTAACAACATAAAAAACTCAAATTTTAATATGTATGTGTGTGTGTATATGGTGTGTGTGTATAAATACATATATACTATATACTATATATACTATATATTTTACTATTTATATACTATATATGTATATAGTATATGTATTGTAAAATTTATATATATTCAAATATGTATAAAGGCTATATATAAATACACATTTATTTATTTATTCATAAATAAGTAAACATTACAAATACTTATTTGTAAATAAATAAAGGTTAGGTCCCAAGAGGATAGTCATAAGTCCCAAGTGACTTATTTAAGTTTTCAGTCTCTAAATGTGTTTCAATCAAATAGGTGAATGATACTTCAAAGCTTTAACACAGTCATTTTCCTCTTCTTTTCATTAATTTTCCTTAGACTTAGGCATCTTTTTCTAAAACACATGCCTGTATTGGTTACAACTCCCCCTTCCTTAATGGTTCACCAAGGATTGACAACCCCTCAGAAGTGACATCAGGCACTCAACAATGACTTCTCACATGGATGATTTGCTAATAACAATCTCAAAGCCTGTGAAACCATCTATTTTCACCAGATTAACTCTTCTCACCTTCTCCTAAATTACATTAGGCTAATTGGCATCCATTTTTAATACCGATCAACCCATCTTATGTAACAAATTCTAAAGTTTTTCCATTTCCTCAATCACTTTTCTTTCATTTTTTTTAAGTGAGAGGAGGGGAGATAGAGAGACAAACTCCCATAAGCACCCCAACCAGGATCCACTGGCAGCCCCCATCTGGGGCCAATGCTCAAATCAACCAAGCTATCCTCAGTGCCTGACGCCACTGGCTGAGAAAGGGAAAGAAAGACAGAAGGACAAAAGGGAGGGGAAGAGAAGCAGTCACTGTTTATGTGTACCCTGGCCAGAGATTGAACCCAGGATGTCCGCACGCCCAGCTGACGCTCTATCTTCAGAGCCGTTCTTTCATTCATGCAGTGTATTATTAACTGCATAGGGACAGTTGTCGGCATATGTTATATGACTTAGTTTGTTCTTCAGAAACACCAAATAAATTGTCTCTTGCACACTTGCAGAATTCATCATTGTCTGTTCAGCTTTTATTATCTTTACTTTCTTTTTATTTATTTTTTTTAAGTGAGAGGATGGGAAACAGAGAGAGAGATTGCTGTATGTGCTCCAACTGGGATCCACCCAGCAAGCCCTCTACTGGAGATGCTCTTCCCATCTAGGACCATTGCCCAGCAACGGCGCTATTTTAGCACCTGAGGGGGGGTTCCATGAGCCATCCTAAACACCTGGGGCCCAACTCACGTGAACTAATGGAGCCTGGCTGTGCAAGGGTAAGAGAGAGAAAGACAGAGAAGGGAGAGAGATGGGGGTAGAGAAGCAGATGGTTGCCTCCCCTCTCTGCCCTGACTGGGAATTGAACCAGGACATCCACATGCCAGGCCAACACTCTATCATTGAGCCAACCAGCCAAGGCCATCATCTTTACTTTCTTAAGACCCAATAAAAATTGGAGTAATTGAATGCTTCTTCTTACCACTTTCATAGACATTACATGAGGTTAATGACATTCATAAAATCCCTCAAAATTAAGTACAATCCCAGAAAACATGAGTCTACCAAAGACTAACAGAAAAGGAAAGACAGTACACAACCAATACTGCTATATCTTGGTGGCAGGCAGAGTTGTCTCACTTTTGTTTCTACCTGTCAAAGTCAGTTTTAAAATCCCTAAATATAGAAAGTGCTATCTCACTTTTGAGCCTAGTAAAAGTAAAAGCAACCATTTCTGAAAATATCTGAAATACTATGATAATAGTAATTTCAATGTCTAGTGTTTCTTTAACTACAAAGGTGTCATAATTTGTTTAGTAAGACTTCTTTTCCAAGAAATGTCTTTATAGAATACACATGAGATAGACAAATATTTCCATATCACTCAGAGCTGATACTTGAAAGGCATCCTGGAAAAATGCAGTATGTTCTCACATACAAGCAAAGTTGACTCGTTCATAAATATTGAGCTTTTCAACACTGTACGGTTAACCCTTGAACACCAGAGGTTTGTACTACGTGGGACCACTTATATGTCAATTTTTTTCAATAAAGATCTATATTGTTTTCAATTTGTGGTTGGAAGTCTACAGTAGCAGAGCACTGACTGTATGCATGCTCTATTTTATGTAGGGGATTTGAGCTTCTGTGAATTTTGGTACCTACAGAGTTCCTGGAACCAAGCTTCCCCAGAAACTGATGGAGAATTTAAGCTTAGGGGAGTCAAAAGTTATCTGGGTATTTTCAAATGAAAGGGGAGTTGGTACCCTTAATCTTCACATTGTTCAAAAGCCAATTGTATAGAGTAGTACAAAGACCACAAGATTGAGAGTCAGCAAACAGATTCTCATACAAGCCACCACTCTATGAGCTTGGTCAAATCCTTATTCTCAATTTCTTCACATACAAAGTGAAATTATAAGAGGATGCCAATCCTCTTAATTTAATGGGTCTGTTGTAAAATAAAATAACATGACCCTGGCTAGTTAGCTCAGTGGTAGAGTGTCAACCTAGCGTGTGGATGTCCCAGGTTCAATTCCCAGTCATAGCACACAGAAGTGGCCATCTGCTTCTCTACCTCTCTCTCTCTCTCTCTCTCTCTCTCCCTCCTGCAGTTATCACTTGATTGAAGTGAGTTGGCTCCAGGCACTGAGGATGGCTCCATGGCCTCTGCCTCAGATGCTAAGAAGAGCTCAGTTGCTGAACCCGGAGCAACATCCCAGATGGGCAGAGCTTTGCCCTCTAGTGGGCTTCCCGGATAGATCCCAATCAGGGCACATGTGGGAGTCTATCTCTGCCTCTCCTCCTCTCACTGAATTTTTTAAAAATTAAAATGTTTTTAAAATAACATGAAAATGTTTTGAAAACTGAAGTATGATTTTAAAAAATTATTTCATTATTATCTTAACTAAAAGAAGTTTCTCACAGCCTGACCAGGTGGTGACGCAGTAGATAGAGCATCGGACTGGGATGCAGAGGACCCAAGTTCAAGACCCCGAGGTCACCAGCTTAAGCGCGGGTTCATCTGGCTTGAGCAATAAAGCTCACCAGCTTGGACCCAAGGTTGCTGGCTCGAGCAAGGGGTTACTCGGTCTGCTGAAGGCCCATGATCAAGGCATATATGAAAAAGCAATCAATGAACCACTAAGGTGTCTCTCTTTGTTCCTGTCTGTCTGTCCCTATCTATCCCTCTCTCTGACTCTCTCTCTCTCTGTCCCTGTAAAAAACAAAAGAAGTTTCTCACACATACACATACAATCTTCATCAAGTGTCATCAACTGACTTACTGGTATGTATTTTCTGCAGATATTTGATTCTATTATATATTCCTCACAAAGTCTGACTTTTTAAAAGTTTATTTAAAGGAATAGTACTGGACAGTGGAATAAAAATAAATGCTTTCGTTTTCGTACACTTATGACTCATTTCATGGTCCTACTAACATACATTTAAAATTAATATTAAACAGTAAAATAAATAACAAATACCATACTCCATTAAGGGGGAATTGCAGGAATCTCCCTTCCCTCTAAACTTAGGAAATCTCATTTCTAGCACCTTCTTGTGCAAAGGAATTCAAACCCAATAAAAATGGATTTCACACACCTTCTCTCTTATCTTCTGGACTGCTGTTAGATTGGTGTGGACTGCAGTTCTCAACATGGTGTTCTACCATTTGTTCCGTGCTTGGGGTATAATGTTTCTGATGTTTATGTTCATATTAATGATGTTTATACTTTAATTTCTATTGCTATTATTATAAAATGTCCTATCCAGTATCTCATGAAAAGTAGCATTTTTACTAGCGTACCTTCTGGTGGGAAATTTTTGCAGTGGCCACGTAGGTGCTCTAGCAATAAATGGACTACAGTATTTTTTGTCCTCTGAAAGTAGTCTGAGAATGAAGGTTGGAGGAACAAGTATTTCTTCAATTTACAAATAGTCATATTTTCCAGTTCCAGAGCTTGGCTGTCTTGTCTGTCTAATTTTATTTTATCTTATTTTTTCATAATAAAGCAATTAAAGTCTCACTAGAAAACCCAATTACTGAGTCTAGCAGCTCTGAGACACCTAATAGAAATCCATGTTGGTCCTCAGTGCTATTTATATTTTCTCTTCCTTTATTTTTTAGTTTGTTGCCTTGGGTTTGGAGAGATCTCTTTTATCAAAGTTACAGTTGCCAGGAAATGTAAGAGCAAAGTAGAGAACAAAAGCTAAGACAGAAAGGTTTACCTTATCCCCTCTTCCCCTCCACACAGATATGTTCAAGTAAACACCCCTGAATATACGCTCACTTATAATCATGTCCACCCAAATTTACCCAAATCCAAATGTAGACAAACACAATAGATGCCCCATCAAATGTGAGCAAATACCTTTCTAAAGACCATGGCCCTTTACCAAATTACCACCCACCTATGAACTAGGTCACAAATGTACTGAACCCAGGCCCCCTGGTTCCCAAATCCAGGCTCTTTCCACTACACAGGCAGCGCTTTCTGATAGGGATGTTCAAAAAAATGAAACAAGCATTTTTTACTTCACTACGAATACTTCTTGTCTCTAGTTATGAAACCACTTATAAAGCTCTTTGAATAATAAAGCTCACCATTACACCAAAGAAGAGAATGAGACAAAAGGTAATGACCAGAATGACAGTTAGGGAAGACTGGCCAACTAAAAGGCTATCTTCTGAAGTTCTGCAAGCAGAACACTTAAGAAACTCCTGTGTGTTTTGGCTCTGAGGACACAGTCCTTTCTGAGTGTCACAAAGAGGGTAAAATGAGATCAGGCATTGCTGGATGTACACGTATTTGGCTATGCCTGAAAGGTGGTCCACTGTGGTAATTAGAGTGAAAGCTTATTGAGTGTTCTAATCTTGCCACAGTGGTAAAAAGCACCACATTCAAATGAAAGAAAACCAGAGAAGAGATGGAACCAATCAACCATTTCATAAACCATCTGATACTCCTTCACTTTAACAATTAGGAAAGTGAAATCTTAAAAAGTTAAGTGATTTGCCCAAGAGCGCAAAGCAGGTTAGAGGCAGAGCTAGGACTATACCCCAGTTCTTAACTCTGTCTGGTGCTGAAACCTTGAATAATTATACGATTGCTTTATGGAAAAGCCCACCAACCTATCTCTATGATACTGGAAGACTAGGGTCACAGGAGCCACATATCACTGACTGGTATAGGTCAGTGATCATCAGTTGATTTTTAGATGCCTGTGGAACATATAAAGCAACTTTTCCCTAAAATCTATTGAAATCTTGAGACCAGTTAATTCCTCCACACTTCACAGCTTTGTTATATATCCAAACTTGTACTCTCCTTTTACATTCTCATCCCCACATTGTTCAGGGCTTCCTCTCCCTCACCTTGCTCTCCTTTATTCCTTTCCTTTTCTCACCTCTTATTGTACCCTCTAGAATTTCTATTTCATGGTTAGGACCAATATCTGACAATATCCTGCCTTCTGGGGCCTTAACTAAAACCCAAGTGCTCTGCTTCCCCACTGGATATTGTTCATTGTCCTATGAACTCCACCTCGGGGTTGGGAATTGGGTCATTAGATTCCTCACTCCCCAGTCCTACATCTAGGACACTGTCCTGCCATATTTATGCAAACCTTGGCTCCTTTAAAGTACCTGTCATCTGGCTACATCTTCTTTTATTTACTCCCTCTTATTTTCTGTAATTTGGAAGCCTCCAGGTAATTCCTTACTCACTGAAGATTTTAGCACCTGACTCACAGCCTCTGTTCTCCCAGTCCTTACCATTATCTAGGGTAATTTCATGAGGGTAACCAGACCTTCCTGTACCTGTCAATTCCAATGAACTTGAACGTCTCTCCACTTCACTTACTAACGTAGTGAATACCCTCAACCTTATCATCACTCAGAACTCCAACTAGACAATCTTAAACACTAACCACAATGGCTTAAGGAAGAAACTCACTACTATTTTTTCACCTTCCATACCTTTCTAGGACCACAGTAACCTACCCCTACCACTCTTCTGAAACTGTTCTCTCCCAAGTCATCACTCATTCCTTGTTGCCAATCCAGTGGACATTGTGCAGTCTTTCTCTGCTGGGTCTGATGTCATCGATCACTCCCTCCTGAAAACTCTCGCCCTCTCTGTTGCTGGGGCACTTCACTACCATGGTTTTCCCATATCCTGGACCATTCCTTCATTGTCTACTTCACAGGAGCTCCTCTTTCACTTGCTTTTTAAAATGACCTCTCAACCTACCCTCATCAGATGATCTCATCCATACTCTTATGATTTGATCATCTACTCTGATGACTTCTACATTTATACCCTCAAACTTTAGATCTTACATCTAACTGGGTATTCCACAGCCACCTCAACTTGTACCAAACATAATAACTTATCTCCCACAAACCCTACTATATCCTGCCTGCTTCTCCGCCGAACCCAATCTCCTTCTAAGCATCATCCTTAACTCTACCTTAACCCAACCTTCACCCCCATATCTGGTCAATCATCAAGTCCTAATGATTATATCGCTTATGTTTCTTGAGTTTGTCACCAGCTCATCACCATATCCTAATTGTGTCTTACCTAGAATTCTATACTAACCTCCTAATTAGTTTTCCTGTTTCCAGGCTTGTCCCCATCAAGTCCATCCTTCCAACAGCCAACAGAATGATCTTACTAAAATATAAATCTGCACTTGTCCCGGCCCTGTTTAAAATCACTCTTTGGCTCCCTGAGGCTGAGAAGACAAATACCAAGCTAACCAGCCATGTTCAGCATGGTGGGATCCAGGCTCCACCTGCTCCTCCAGCCTCACCTTTTACCACCCTCTGCCTTGTAATTTATTCTCCAGCCACTCTGAACTGCTTATGATTTCCATGTACTATCAAATGCTCTCATTGTCATATCTCCAGTATTACACTTAGTACAATGAGTAACTATTTATTTACAATTCTGTCTTTTCTAATAGACTATGAACTGATTCCCTAAGGGAAGAGACTGTATCTTATCTTTTTATCTCCAGCATCTAACAAAATGGTTGACATAGTTAGTACTCAATTAATGTGAAAGAATGAATGGAGAGACTTACAAACTTCCTATTAAAAGATATGATATAATCTATGTCATTAAAGGACCTAACAGGCTTAGATCCATTAAATTGCTTAACAGATTTCTTAGCAATCAATCAGTCAAGTGGTCTAGTAGCAATCTGGCAGTTTAGGAGAAAATAGTTTTCTATTCCTATGTCTTACAAATTAGAAATGCAAAACTGACTAGGATTTTTCACAGCATTCCCATTATATTCTTAATAACTTTATAGTGTTGTGCTCCACTATTCATCATACTCTTAAAGGCAGTACTTGGTGCAGCTGGTCTCTGCTAACATATTTTATGATCTTTGTGTGTTGCTGTTTGTTAATAAAATTAGCACTTTTCACTATTATGTTTTATCCCCAGTTCACACAAATGAAATTGGTTCAAAGGTGCTCATTAAGGAAATAAACATATAATAAAAATAGCAACAAAAATACTAGAACTCAGAATAATATTTTAAATATAAACAATGAATCTCACTCTAGTAAGAATATAAATATATAAGGGGGATGATTTCACACAAATGAAAGAAGTCTGATCAACTGCAAAGGAACATCTAAAAACTTGATTATATCAGACAATTAGTTCATTTCTAAGTGTGTTTCTGTCATAAACCCTTACCAAAGAGCAGCTTGAAGCAGTCAAAGCTTTCACATTATTTTCAAACTGAATTTCAAAAATTGCATAGTAGCCCCCCTATTACACTTCCTAAGTTTTTCCAAAACAAGTACAAAATGATGCTTCCTAGTATGAAATTGGCTCATTTTGTCACTGAGGGCAGAAAATAGATCAAAATTACAAAAGCATTATTCCAAGTTGCATTCCTCATACAAAACAAATAAAGATGAGCCACAGAGGGGATTTGCCAGGTGGATCCCACATGCAGGAGTCTATCTCCCCTCCTCTCTTTTGGAAAAGAAAAAAAATAAAATGTGAACATAATCAAATCAGAGCAGCTGAGCATTTGTTTCTCAGAATGCTCTTTAGAGAAATGGGCAGAGAGCCTTGAATGGATTGTTCCCCCCAGAAGTACTCTGGCTGTCGAGGGTGTTCCCCGCAGACTTCTGAAATGAGAGATGAGACTAAAGCATTCCTCTTCCACACAGGTCATGTCGGGAAGGAGCAGCCCCATGGTTTGAAGTGGCAAATATCAGCAATGTAATTATCCTCACTTTCTTGATTCTCTCATTCAGGACCAAAACATGTTATGCTGCATACTGAGAATAAGCTACAGAGAATCTTGGTGAAGACTAAACGCAAGTTTGAGGGAGATGTCCTTGTAGAGCTATAGATTTAGCATGTGATACAACACTGACCCCGCTCTTTAGGTGAGAAACCACACCATTATTTCTGGATACACGTTCAATCCAAATTTCCCAACTTCCAAAACTGACAGATTCGTTACACATTTGTTGCCACTCCTAATAGACTAATTATAAACAAGTATTTTCTATTTTAGTAAAATAAGGAGAAAGAAAAAACACTAAATATAGTATCCATCATCTGGCAAAATGTTAGATATTTTATTTAGAAATTTGAAAATATATTTAATATAAAACATTTACTATTAATTTTTCAAGGCCTGAACTGTGGTGATGCAGTAGATAAAGCATCGACCTGGAACGCTGAGGTCACCAGTTCAAAACCCTGGGCTTACCTGGTCAAAGCACATACAGGAAGCAACTACTATGATTAGATGCTTCCTGCTTCTCCCCCCTCTTTCTCACTCTCCCTCTCTTTCTCTCTCTAAAAAATGAATTTTAAAAATCTAAGAAAAATTTTTTTAATTTTCAAGCATTTTTTTCAGCTTATCAGATATTGATTACTTATCTGCTGGGAAGTATGATTTTTATTATTAAAATTTTTGACCTTTTAAAAAAATTACCTCAAATTATGGTCCACTCATACACAAAGCACCCTCTATGGTCTGTAGTTGCTAAAAGTTTGAGCAACATTATGTTAGCATATATGTAAACATTATACACAATATTCTATGAGATCCTTTGGCAATTTTCCTTCTCATAGGCCTAAAGGTCTTGAAACATTTGCCGTGTCATTATTTTCATTTCTTGCTATAAACAAATGAAATTAGCAATCTTTAATTTTTACCTGTTTTTCTTATATAAGTAACAGTAAAAATCCAGAAGATATATTACACACAGTGACAAGAAAACATGTAATGGTTGCAAAATGTCTAAGATGAATCTCTGTTCAGAAATATGGTTATATGTGGTTTAATGGATCTGTTAGAAAAAAACTGTTCACTGGACTGCCCTAAGTAAGGAAATAGATTTGTGCTCGAACATCATCCTGGACCACTATCTCTGCCCCGGGAAAAAATAAGAGATCCAATCCCCCCTCCTCTGTTGGAAGCAGTCACCCAGTCATGCCCTCAAGGCCCATCCTCTTAAGACAGGGTTTGGGAACCTTTTTGGCTGAGAGAGCCATGAACGCTACATATTTTAAAATGTAATTCCGTGAGAGCCATACATTATGTTTAACACTAAATACAAGTAAATGTGTGCATTTTATGTAAGACCAGCACTTTTAAAGTACAATAAGTATCTGAATTCTTTTTAATAACGTTGTTATGCTGTTGCCATACAACCAACAATGAATAAAGTATGTCTTACCATTAATGCGACTTCTGGTGCTGCATGGTTTTGCTGATGGCTTTGTAGTCTGGTTGATACGTGGTGAGGTTAAGCTTCATGCAGGCGTTGAGATTTCCATCTGTT
Source organism: Rhynchonycteris naso (assembly GCA_037038555.1). NCBI lineage: Eukaryota > Metazoa > Chordata > Mammalia > Chiroptera > Emballonuridae > Rhynchonycteris > Rhynchonycteris naso. The sequence goes on along the minus strand of CM072999.1, from coordinate 78,444,933 downwards.
AAACATGATCGTAGGTTGGTCTTAATGTTCTTTAGATGTAAGAAAGACTGCTCACATGCATACGTAGAGCCAAACATTGTCAGTACAGCAATACTCACACGCTGCAGTGTGTGGTATGTGACGAGAAGCGCGTTCCAAGTTTTGACAATCAGCTGGTCCACGGGTTGAAGTATTTTCATTTCTCCCCACTTGTGTTTGCTTGCCAACTCTGCTTGCTGTCGTGCAGTCTTTCCAAATCTTCATTCAGTGACTTGAACTTATTCATCCACATATCTGAGGCCTTCAGGTCAGCAGCTTGTAGCTCAAAATCTCTGACAGAGACACCAGAGATGTAACTCAGGTTGGCACTGTCCACTGCACACTCGTGTGGATGGGTGATGAACTTAAAAAGACGAGTGCGCTTACGAAATTCTCCAAAACGCACTTTGAATGCAGGAGATTAGATGTGAAACCTGCTAGCTGCTGGAGATCAAGATGTTGAGAAGGATCACTTGCTGTGCATGCATCTTTAAACTCTCCCAGGTTTTCAAAGTTTAGTAAACAACCTGTTTCGATGTCAGCGATGTCAGCTCAGCGATAAAGAGTTCCAGCTTGTTTTCAAATGCAAACACTGCTTGTTGAAGGGATAAGATTGTATTTCCAATGCTTTGCATTTTCACATTGAGCTGGTTCAGATGTTCAGTCATGTCCACGAGATAGTAAAACTTCAGGAGCCACTCAGTGTTAGCTAACTCAGGATGCTCGACGTTTTTCATTTCAAGAAAAGTCCAGATTTTGCTCAGACAAGCCGTGAAACGGCTGAGCACCTTCCCTTTTGACAACCAACGCACATTGCTGTGCAGAAGCAGACCAGGATAATTATTCCCAACTTCATCTAGCAGTGTTCTAAACTGGCGATCATTTAAAGCTCGGGCAACAATAAAGTTGACCATCTGAATGACCAGAGACATCACCTCACCAAGCTGTTTGCCACACATCTGAGCACAAAGCACCTCCTGATGTAGGATGCAGTGAAAACTTAGGATGGGTCTCTTTTCATGTTCACGAAGAAGTACTACAAATCCTCTGTTTTTCCCCACCATGCACGGAGCACCATCAGTACACACGATCTTTTCTTTAGCGAACTCAGTGAAAGACTTGAATAAATCCTCCACTCTTGTTGTCTCTTTCATAGGCAAAACAGCAAGACTTTCCTCACACAGTGTGTCACCGACAGCATACCTTGCAATTAGGCTGAACTGGGTGGGATAAATGGCTTACGTCTGTTGACTCATCCAAAGCAAGAGAAAAGAATGGTGCTGCATTTATGTCCTTCACTTGTGTTGCCTCAATTTGATTTGTCATCATGATGGTATGATCATGAACAGTTCTAGCCAACAGGGGCATGTCTTTTGTTTGATTATCTTGTCTTTATCCGAAAAGTCGTCAAAAAGTTCATTGGCAACATCAAGCATGAATGTTTTGGCATACTCCCCATCTGTGAATGGCTTTCAGTTTCTCACAATTGCTAAAGCACCAGCAAAGCTAGCCAAATTCCAGTTACCTTGTTGGGTCCAAACACGGAGTTGCTGCTGACTAGCTTGCACTCTGCACAGTAGCTCTTGACATGCTTTCTTCCTGCTGTCCCCCGCTGAATATTTCAATGAAAATGTAGTATGGCACGTGTCAAAGTACTGCTTTATATCTGACCATTTCATCAATGCAATTTTATCATTGCATATTAGACACACTGCAGAACCTGCTCTCTCCACAAAGGTGAATTTCTCTGTCCATTCCTGCTGAAAAGTACGATACTCCTCATCATTTTTTCTTTTAGCCATCTTCTTCATCAAAAGGGTTTCTGCAATTAGCTAGCTGACTACTTGATTAAAAGGAGGGAAGTTTACTTTCTGACCTCACAACAACCCGTGTACCTTACGCATTATCCAATAAAAATTTTGTGTTGTCCCGGAGGACAGCTGTGATTGGCTCCAGCCACCCGCAACCATGAACATGAGCGGTAGGAAATGAATGGATTGTAATACATGAGAATGTTTTATATTTTTAACGTTATTATTCTTTTTATTAAAGATTTGTCTGCAAGCCGATGCAGCCGTCAAAAGAGCCACATCTGGCTCGTGAGCTATAGGTTCCGACCCCTGTCTTAAGACAAGGGAGACACACTAACTGATGGTCTCCTTATTTGGCACTGGGCTGCAAACAGTGTGGATAATACTTGACTGCTGCTAGGCACTGCCTCAGGCACAACGTTTGGTGAGTTTCTATATCTTGGTATCCTATAACTTTCAACAAAGCAAATCTAACAGAAAAAAAATATATCAAAAATTTCCAACTCTGTACAATAAGTGGAACTGTCCACTGGCTTCCTTTCATTACAAATACTATGTATAAGGACCACCTCACCAGCAATTTCCCAAAGTTGTATTTGACTTTATATAACAGAGATCCAACTATAACAGCTTAAACTAAGAATGATTTTTTTTTTATTTTTTCATGTAGCTTGAGGTCCAAAAGAGGACTGGGACAGCTGTTCAAAGAAGTCATCAAGGCAAGGACCCAGACTTCTAGCCTCCTACTTTGCCAATCCGAGCATGTGGCTTGTATCCCCATAATCATAAAATGGTCATTCCATCCCTGGGCATGACACATGGTAGGCAGAAAGAGTCAAAGCCAAGGGCAAAGACAAGCCACAGCTTTGTCTGTCCTTTCTCACCAGAAAAAAATGACATTCCCAGAGCTCTACCCAGTAAATTTCCACTTATAACTTGCTGGTGAGACCTGGGTAATATGGGTACCCCTAACTTCAAGGGAGTCACCTAAAGTATTTTCATCTGGCACAATGTTGCCCTAAACAAAATCAGGGTCTTTTAAGTAAGGAATAATAAGAGGATGAGAAGGGAACAAGCAGTAGCTGCCACATGATCAAGGATATTTTAGGGTTTTGCTCAGACTTCACAAGTCAAAAGCCATTGACTCAAACCTCAAATTGCCTATGAACTACAGGGTTTTTCTTCCCTCCAAGAAATAGTTCCTGATTCTTTACTATCAAACCTACTCTTCATGACTGACTGATGTTACCCTGTTCCCCCAAAAGGACTGACCACACTCTAGAAAACATCACTTGAGCATCTGAAAAGAAGACAGTCACTGGCTCATCATCTTCTGAGGGAATCAACAAACCTTCTCTAGCATTGCTATATTGGTTAAATAGTATTTTCCTGCTAATTCCACAGTAAGAAAGGTATGTATGCTCTTTTATAAAGCCAGGATGGTCTCCAAAGCAAATCAGAGGGGGTAAGGAGGGGGTTAGAAGGAGGAATGAGAATTTGAAAGAGAACTAAACCCATCCCCCACCACCTTGCTCCTTGGCAGCTGCTCCAGCCTATTAACTAAATCACCTGTAAGTCTCCAAAGTAAATTAGAAACAAGTCTTCCAATTAATTAACTACGACACAATTATCACAGGACTTGATAATTATACCATATTTGCTCTCACAGGCACTGAGGGCAGTCCCCTAGCCTAGCTTACTTCAGCCAAGGGCTGTCCCTGTCCTCTAAAGATAAGCACTCAGTGATGCAGAGCAGGACAGGGACAAAAAGACACAATTTCTCCATATCTCAGACTGAGTAGACAATTCAAAGCAACTTCCCTACTTTCACAGGCAAACACTAAACAGTTTGTGTCTTTAGAAATGGAAATATTATATTCTGTCTTCTAAGAACTGTGAGATTCAGCAGAGAATTTTATGGAGACACTTCCCTCCTGCTGGGAAGCAGCCCAAGAAGAATGCTTATGTAGAAGTGGCAACACCTGGGGGCTTGTTCTAGCCCAGACATACCCAAATAAGTCACTTCATCTTCTCCCCCTTGTCATGATTTTCACATCTATAAAATAACAGCATTGGACTAAATTAAAAATGCCTGTGTTGTTTTCCCAGAAAATAGACCAAATAATCAGAAACTTAGATCTAAGTGTGGAGGCTGAATGATTTTTTAAACATTACGGGAGTTGAAAGAAGTCACACTTGGAAGACAGATAACTAGAGTGACAAAGCATAAGCCAAGGACACAAAAAGTACTTATTCATACTGATCTCCTTTCTATCAACTATCATGCAGACATCTAGGTTTCAGAACATAATGTTGGCAGACCTAAACTTTAGCAACTAAAGATGAAATAATTAATTACTGTATATTTACCTTCAGCTATAATAGCTAATTGGCCTTGGCCTGTTAACAGCAGCCTATCTCATAATGCTGACCCTTGGGAAAGGTCTTTGACCTTATTGTCCTACCAGAGTGTGTGGGTACCCTAGTTTAAAAGGGAAAATGAGTCTCCAAACCTTCCCCGGCTGACCTCCACAGTTAGGCAGGCTGCATTTTTTCCAATGAGATGAGACCTAGGTTGGACCCCAGGGGAACTCTGAGGTTACTTCCTTACAGTCTATGAGTCTAAACCAGTGTTTCCCAAACTTTATTGTGCCTATAAATCACCTGAGAAACTTATTAAAAATGCAAATTCCTAAGTCCCATTCCAGAGACTCTGGTTCAGTAAATTTGGGGTACATCACTGGAATGGGTATTTTAAAGAAGTACCAGAAGATGATTGATATATGTAATCCAGAATCCATACTTGGGGACACACTAGTCATTCCAATGCAACTGAGACGAGTCCTCATACTAGAAAAGGGCCTAGGTTTTCTTCAGTTGGCTAAAAATAACAGTCAAGAATTAAAACCCAAACCAGTATAATGAATATGTAAGTCCTTGCTTCCAAGGAAGATCGAGAAGACCTGGGCTCGAATGAAGCAATGCATGTTCCAGACAAACACAGAGAAGTGCATGTTTCTCAATCCACCTTTGCCGGAATGATGATGCTGAGTAACGAAGCAGCATCGTTGCACACCGTGTGTACATAAACAATTTATTTAACAGATAAAAAACAAAGCAGCAGGGCAGAGATTCTGGAGAGCACTGCAACTCCAAGCAGAACTTATGCAGCAACATACTTTTTATAAGTCTGGCTCTGGCTGGTGATGCAATCAATAAAGTGTGCTCCCAAAGCACCCAGGTCACCGGCTTAATCCTGGCCAAGGACGCTGGCTCAACCTAGATGTTGCCAGTTTGGGTCACAGTCAGAGCACATATGAGAAGCAAAGAGGCGCACAACTAAAATGGAACAAAGACCTGATGCTCCTCCTTCTCTCTCCCTTCCTCTCTCTCAAGAAAGAAAATGAAAAAGTCTATCTCCTTCTGTTTTTTGCTTATTGAAAGCTTTTGAGTTTCCTGAGGACCTACTTGTCTGAAAGAAAATCTCATCCTGTCAGACCACATCACCTATTTATTAGTAAACCCGGCTCAGTGATTCTTCATCAAGAATCTTAAATCTGCCTGACCAGGTGGTGGCGCAGTGGATGGAGTGTTGGACTGGGATGCAGAGGACCCAGGTTCGAGACCCCGAGGTCGCCAGTTTGAGCGCAGGCTCATCTGGTTTGAGCAAAAGCTCGCCAGCTTGGACCCAAGGTCGCTGGCTCCAGCAAGGGGTGGCTCAGTCTGCTGAAGGTCCGCGGTCAAAGCACATGTGAGAAAGCAATCAATGAACAACTAAGGTGTCTGATGATTGATGCTTCTCATGTCTCTCCGTTCCTGTCTGTCTGTCCCTATCTATCCCTCTCTCTCTATCCCTGTAAAAAAAAAAAAAAAAAAAAAATGAATCTTAAATCCTCTTCCAAAGGAGCATGCTTATCACCCTTCTCTCTGAGCTCTACCATCAGCAGCCTCTATCCTTCTTAAGGTTATGGACAATTCTTTGACATTTCAATTTCTAGAAGCTTATCTACTCTGCAAGCTTCCAACTCATTAACTACTTTTAATATTTAAAATTTTTTAATGATAGTTAACCTACAATATTATACTTGTTTCAGGTGCACAACATAGAGATTGATTAGACATTTACATAGCTTACCAAGTGATCACCCTGATGATCTAGTACCCATCTGACACCAAACATAGTTACTATAATACAGTTGACTATATCCCCTTTGCTCTACTTGACATCCTTGTATGTGTCCTGACCTGGGGATCGAACCTGCAACCTCGGCATATAGGGACAATGCTCTAACCAACTGAGCTACCAGATCAGGACTGACTCATTAACTTTTAATGAGGAAAGTAATAATTTGTAGTTGACAGTTAATGAGAGTTAATTGAGCAAAGACAAGAAACATACAACAGGAGTGAATGGGACACTAGAGATGAGAATCAGGCCCAGTCCACTGAGAACCCAAGGAGATGCTGAACAAAGAGCTATTTTAGACTGAGCAGTATGGAAGCACATGCTTTGATTCTGAGCACAAATTATACTCACTTTATTTTCAAATGCATTTAGAGCATTTACTGTGTGCCAGATACCAGTCAATTTGCTTAGCAAATATTTACTCATTCTACCTACAAATACCACCCATACACATGTTTAATATCACCCAGATAAAAGAAACTACTGACTCTTGCCCTTTTGTTCATGTAACACTAGAAACATAAATCCACCCCCACCCACTTAATGGCTCTGGGCTTGTTAATGATAAAAAACCTAAATTGGAGCTGAGTTCCCCCATACTATGAATGAGTTGGACCACAGACTAAATTTGGTACCCCAGAGTATATCCCTTCAAATTTACAATTGTGAAATTTAGTGGAATAAGACAGAATACAAGGAGGAGGATGCGGTCAGCATTGCCATAGGCCTTTCCCCTTTTGAAGAGGTAGTAGACTAGATTAGAAACCTCTTAAATCTTTCCAGCTATGTAACAATGATGACAATAAAGATAAAACCAACTACAAACCTGGTTTTATTTACATGTTCAGATATTACACCACCAATAAAAAATTACCTTCTAGACCCTGAACTCAGTATTAACAATAAATAACAAAAACTTCTTAGAGAGTAATTGATATGCCAGGAGCATCTCCTTATGCTATTTTTGAACCAAACAGGCTACAGCACCAGAACAAGACTAAAACATAATGCTAATACTTTAGGTAGAAGTTTTAAGTAAAAAAATAATAATAGTCTACCTGAATAATTTAAGCTATCAAAATGGACTGGTTCTCAAGCAGTTTGTATCCCAAAATTCAAGTACATAAAACCAGTATTTAATTTCCTTTCCAATCTATTGTCTATACCTGTGGTCGGCAAACTCATTAGTCAACAAAGCCAAATATCAACAGTACAATGATTGAAATTTCTTTTGAGAGCCATATATTTTAAACTTAAACTATATAGGTAGGTACATTGTCCATATAACCTGCACGCCCGCACATGGTATTTTGTGGAAGAGCCAAACTCAAGGGGCCAAAGAGCCACATGTGGCTCGCGAGGTACAGTTTGCCGACCACTGGTATACCCTTTACTTTATCAGAAAGTTAATCAAAATGTTTATTGAGCACAATAAATACGCTAGCACTGTGCTGAGTGCTACAGAAAAAAAAGAAAGTAAAAGCACAATCCCAAGCCTTGGCCAATTGGCTTAGTGGTAGAGCATCAACCTGACATGTGGAAGTCCCAGGTTCAATTCCCAGCCAGGGCACATAGGAGAAGCAACCATCTGCTTCTGCACCCTTCCCCCTCATCTCCCTTCTCTCTCTCTCTCTCTCTCTCTTTTTGCCTTCCATAGTCATGGCTCAATTGGTTTGAGTGCATTGGCCTGGGTGCTGAGAATGACTCCATGGAGCCTTGCCCCAGGTGCTAAAAATAGCTCAGTTGTAAGCATGGCCCCAGATGGGCAAAACATCGGCCCAAGACGGGGATTGTTGGGTGGATCCCAGTTGGGGCACATGTGGGAGACTATCTCCCCTCTTCTCACTTAGATAAATTTTTTAAAAAGCACAATCCCAGCCCTTAAGAATGAGATTTACTGTATTTCCCCATGTATAAGACGCTCCCATGTATAAGACGCACCTTAATTTTGGGGTCTGAAATTTGAAGAAAAAATGTATTATATAAAGTTATTGAACTCAAGTCAAAATCCAATGACTAGAGTACTTATGAGAAGAGAAGAGGCCATACAGAGAAGAGACACAGGGAAGAAGGCCATTAAAGAGAGGCAGAAACTACAGCCATGTAGCTATAAACCAATGTGGAAGCCCCCAGAAAGAGTTACGGAACAGATTCCCTCCTCAGGGCCTCCAAAAGGAACCAACAACCCTTCCATCACCTTGATTTTAGGCTTCTGGTTCCCTGAACTGTGAGGGAGTAAATTTCTATTGTTTTAAACCACTTAGTTTGTGACAATCTGTTATACAAATCCCAAGAAACTAATGTAGCCATGCTCTACACAATAAATGTGTGAAAATGGGAAAAATCAGATATGAGGTTTCATTATTTCCTAATTCATTTATTAAAATTGCCATCTTATACCTTCCTTTGAGTGGACTACAGTTTTCAAATTATATAAAGTTACACTAAAAATTTGGTGTAAAAAGAATACTGATCTTCAGAGGCGGATTAAGTTCGATTGAGGACCCAGGAGCAGAAGAAAATATTGGATCCCTTAAAAAAAAAAGAGACAGGAAAAATAAAAATACATGTTAGCCATATTTTTAAATAAATAAAAAATATTATGTACTATTAATGTTAAAATTGCACATATGAAACTAAACTTGGTGTCATTAGAAAAAGTGTAAAGTTGGGGTTTTGTGGGGCCCTTCAAAAGTCGGGGTCCAGGGCGCACGCCTAGTGCTCCTGCCGTTAAATTCGCCTCTGTTGATCTGCATCTTTTGCATCTCCTATCAGCCAACACACATTAACAGAAACACATTAAATTCACCCAGTTGTGAATTATAAGCTTTGACACTAATTTAAAACCAATATAGATACAATGGACAGTTGGGCCAAGCTTTCAATGGAATGCAATAATTCCATTTGTTTGTTTGTTTGTTTTTTAGAGAGAAACAGGAAGAAAGATGAAAAGCATCAACTCATAGTTGTGGCACTTTAGTTGTTTGTTTGTTTGTTTTTGTGACAGAGACAGAGAGAGAGAGGACAGATAGAGACAGAGAGACAGGAAGGGAGAGAGATGAGAAGCATCAGTTCTTCATTGTGGCACCTTAGTGTTCATTGATTGCTTTCTTGCATGTGCCTTGACCAGGGGGCTACGGCAGAATGAATGATCCCTTGCTCAAGTCAGCGATCTTGGGCTCAAGCCAGCGAGCGACCTTGGGCTTCAAGCCAGCAACTTTTGGGCTCAAGCCAGTGACCATGGGGTCATGACTATAATCCCACGCTCAAGCCAGCAACCTCACACTCAAGCTGATGAGTTCGTGCTCAAGCCAGATGAACCTGCACCCAAGCCGGTGACCTCGGGGTTTCGAACCTGGGTCTTCCATGTCCCAGTCTGACACTTTCCACTGCACCACCACTTAGTCAGGCTTAGTTTTTCATTGATTGCTTCTCATACGTGCCTTGACTGGGGAGCTCCAGGCAAATCAGTGATCCTTTGCTTAAGCCAGTAATCTTGAGCTCAAGCCAGTGACCTTAAACTTCAAGCCAGCGACCTTGGGCTCAAGCCAGTGACCTTTGGACTCAATCCAGCGACCATGGGATCCCACACTCAAATTGGCAGCCCCACACTCAAGCTGGCAAGCCTGAGTTTAAGCCAGTGACGTTGGCGTTTGAAACCAGGGACCTCACCATCGCAGGTCAGCACTCTATCCACTGTGCCACCACTGGTCAGGCCATTTGTTTTTTAATTCAAAATAAATAAATTTATAATAAATAAGACACTGTCTTTCCCCTACTATCCACCTTACACAGTTTTTCAGGCAGTTTTCAGGAAAAAGCATTAGGCTAAACAGTCACACATACAAATTCAGTATCACAACACACACAACTCAGTAAAAATTTATTTTCTGTTCTGGAGTTATAATGAGGGTGGTTGAGCACTTAATGATTTTGCATGGACAATGGCTATATTAAAGCAAAGACTAAAAACATTAACAATATTTTTAAGTCATTGTGCTAAGTGCTTTACACATATAAGCCCATCTCCTCCCAGTACTGTGATACAATTAAATTACCCTTTACTCTGCTTTAGGTTATCAAGAGCTTCAAAAAAATATATTAAAAATATACAAACATCACCCCGAAGCGTAGAGGTTGCCGGTTCGATCCCTGGTCAGGGCACAAACAGAACAGATTGATGTTCCTATCTCTCTGCCTCTCTCTCCCTGACTCTCTCCAAAGTAAATTTAAATAAATAAATATATATGTGTGTGTGTGTGCATGTATATGTATACACACACAAACAAAACTCTCTAACACACTTGCTAGGAAACTGTTCATCCTGGCTTAATGAAGAAACACCCCCATGTCCAAAAATGTAAGAATGGTTAAATGATTAAATAATCAAGTACCATATAAATGTATGAAATTGTGCTTTAAAGAAGTAGTTTTCAACTTTTTTACACTTGGGAACCAGGGAAAATAACAGAATTATTTCAGGGATTGCTAAGGCAGAAATCACCCAGAGCATAAGCGAATTCGACTAAGATCACTGGGTCTGTAATCTTCATACAACATCAGGGTGGTTAACTCTTGCAAACCAGCACAAAATTTCTGGTGGACCAGCCTGCAGACCAGTAGTTAAAAAACACTGCTTTAAAGAATATTTAGTATGAGAAAATGCTTAAATATTATATGAATATTTATTCTTTTCTTCAAGATTTTCTATGTTTTCTAGATTCTTTACTATTTTACAATAAGCAAAGAATTTTTTCAATAATAAAAGCAGGCCCAAGGATAAAATGCTAGCATTGCAGAACCAGGACTTAACACTGAGAACTATATGATTCTAAAGCCCGGTGGCCCACTACACTACACTGATCTTATATAAAGTCCTATATTATCCCAGGAACATTTTCCTCAAAAAAGGAACAAGTATGGCATGGCCAAGTACTATAACAGACCATCATGACTATGAGCTTTCCTAGTTTAAAATATTGCCTCTAGCTCTGGTTGTGGTTTTTTTGGTGCAACCTATCAGATTCAGAGTTCAGTTTGAATAAAAGTTATTACGCTGAAAGGAAACATAAACCAAGATAATCATTACCCAGAAATAGACTGGATAGTAAATCAATGAAAAGAATGGAGACCAGAGCTCCTATTCCAGGCATTTCAGCTAAGAAGTAATCCATCAACAGTTTCATATCCCTGGGGGAAAGAAAATTCTATCAACACATGCTATATCCTTAGTGAAACAGACAATTCCTGTTTTCTTTTGCATTCCTTTCTCTACAGTCACAGGAATCTAGGATATAATGTGATCCAGAAGGCACAAAACCCTACTACAAAGACCAGTTCCTTGATAAAAGTAAAGGTATTTGCTTCACTTAATTTTAAATATTTCACATTTTATATTCATTCCATACATTTAGAGAATACCTATTGTATAAAAAGGATTAAGACTTACCTCTATGGTGGTTATGGGATGGGGGGAGGGAGGGGAGGGTGGGATAGGGAGGAGGGGAGGGACGCAGGGAAAACCAGATTGAAGGTGACAGAGGACAATTTGACTTTTGGTGATGGGTATGCAACACAATTGAATGATAAGATAACCTGGAGATGTTTTCATTGTACATATGTACCCTGATTTATTGATGTCACCCCATTAGAATTAATAATAATAAAATATATATATATATAAAAAAAAAGACTTACCTCTAAAACACACACTTTTAGTACATTTTGTAAATAAAGTTTTAGATCTCTTTACCCTCTATCCTTTACCATTTGATGTCCCTTCTCATATCTGCAACTGTCATAGCAACAACACATCTGATAACAAATTATATTTGTTGCCCTATAGATCATGACCTTAGTTATAAAAAATACTTTCAGATTTTATTAAAATTTTTCATCTGGCCAAAGTCTAGTTTCTTTTGGACTTTATTTCAAATCCTGAGCCCCCATAGCTTAAGTAATAGTGAAGAGCCTGACCAGGCAGTGACGCAGTGCATAGAGCATCGTCTTGGGACGTAGAGGACCCAGGTTTGAAACCACGAGGTCGCCAGCTGGAGCTGGGCTCATCCAGCTTGAACATGGGCTCACCAGCTTGAGGGTGGAGTCACTGGCTTGAGTGTGAGAATCATAGGCATGACCCCATAGTCACTGGCTTAAAACCCAAGGTCACTGGCTTGAGCCCAAGGTAACTGGCTTGAGCAAGGAGTCACTGGCTCAGCTAGAACCCACCCCCATCAAGGCACGAATGCGAAAGCAATCAATGAACAACTAAGGTGACACAACTATGTGTTGATGCTTCTCATCTCTCTCCCTTTCTGCCTATCTCTCTCACTCTCTCTCTCTCTTGCTAAGAACAAAAGAAGAATACCACCTCCTTACAATAATGCTAGTTATAGGCCCTGGATGGTTAACTCAGGGAATCATCCAGAAACACCAAGGTTGTGGGTTTGATCCCGGTCAGGTTGCATATAGGAAGCAACCAATGAATGCATAACTAAGTGGAACAACAAATAAATTACTTATCAGACCCTGGCCAGTTGGCTCAGTGGTAGAGCATAAGCCCAGCATTTGGAAGTCCCGGGTTCAATTCCTGGTCAGGGCACACAGGAGAAGTACCCATCTGCTTCTCCACCTTTCCCCCTCTCATTTCTCTCTATCTCTCTCTTCCCCTCCCGTAGCCAAGGCTCCATTGGAGCAAAAGTTGGTCAGGGCACTGAGGATGGCTCCACGGCCTCCGCCTCAGGTGTGAGAATGGCTCCAGTTGCAAAGGAGCATCACCCCCTAGTGGGCATGCTGGGTGGATCCCAGTTGGGAGCATGCAGGAAGGAGTCTGTCTCTCTGCCTCCTCGCTTTTCGCTTCAGAAAAATACAAAAAATAAAAATTTACTTATCTCTCTCTCTCTTTCTCTCTCCCTTTGTCTTTCTAAAAACAATCAATAAATAATAATAAAATAGTAATAATTCTATAGTTCCAGCAGAATTAAGTTCCAGCTCAGTCTAGAGGGGGAAAACACTGGCACCCTGCTTGTCAATACTTCTTGAACTATGCAAATAAATACAAGCAGAGATAGGAACTTAATACAGCCTGACCAGGCGGTGGCGCAGTGGATAGAGCGTCGGACTGGGATGCAGAAGACCCAGGTTCGAGACCCCGAGCTCACCAGCTTGAGCGCGGGCCCATCTGACTTGAGGAAAAAGCTCGTCAGCTTGGACCCAAGGTCACTGGCTCCAGCAAGGGATTGCTCCGTCTGCTGAAGGCTCGCGGTCAAGGCCCATGTGATAAAGCAATCAATGAACAACTAAGGTGTTGCAACGGCAATGAAAAACTAATGATTACTGCTTCTCACCTCTCTCCGTTCCTGTCTCTCTGTCCCTATCTATCCCTCTGTCTGACTCTCTCTCCGTCCCTGTAAAAAAAAAAAAAAAAAAAATTCTATGGGGATACAGAGTGAAAGGATTATATGAAGAATGACAAAAGTCAGCCAGGTGATAAGGCAGGGGAGAGTTTTTATGGATGAAGGAATAATAAACTAAGGCAAGGAGACTAGAAAGAGAATATGTGCTTTGAGAACCACAGGCGGTTTGGAATTCCTGGTGTGACCATGTAAAAATGAGTTGTAAAGGAGAACAGGAGTCCAGTTGTGGAATGTCACTATAAGGAGCTATGGGGAGCCAGGGAAGGGTTCCAAAGATGAGAGTGACATGATCAGAGTTGTTGATTGAGAAATAATGAGAGGATAAAATGGCAGTATGGAATTTAAGGCTGTTCTTCCAAGAAGCCTGACCGTAAACAGAAAGAAGACATTGAGGTGTGAGGTGGGGGAAAGGGGAGGATAATGAGGCAAAGAAGCCAGAGGGAGCAAAAGACATTGAAGATAAAGGAATCATAAAAAAAGAAAAAAGATGAGGGAATCAAGGAGATAACTGTTGTAGGAAAAGGCTGCTGATGAGTTGTTAAGTGTAAGAATAAGAACTTGAGAGCATTATCCACCAGGGACCACCTTCCTGCTCTAGAGATGGACTCAAAATCTGGATCTCCTATATGGAACACCAACTATTCTAGTTCCTAACTATTCAAAGTATAGTCTGAGGATAAACAGCACCTAGAAGTTTATTAGAAGTGCAGAATCTCAGGTCCCATCTCAGCCCTCCTGAATCTGACCCTACACTGTAAAGCTCCCTAGCAGATTCCCTTACACACTGAAGCTTGAAAAGCACTATTTCACATAACCCAGGAGAACAGGAAAGGAATCAGAAGACTGGAAATGGAGAAAGGGGAAAGAAGAAAAAGACAGCAAAATTCATACTCACAACCTGATGCTAGAATAAATTATTGGCAGGAAGACCAGACATAATCATAATCTCTAATAGCCAGTAAGAATGCTTTAAGATTAAATCATGTCAGATCTCCTTATTATCTCATATCACTAAGCCTAGGAGATGCAGTAGACATAGTTTATCTCGGTTTCAGTAAAGTATCGGATAATATGTCTCAAAATATTTTTGTAAACAAAAAATGTGGGCTGAGTAATAGTTCTATTTAATGCATTCATAATTGGTTTAACAATTATTCCAAAAGGGTTTGACTAGGGCAGTGGTCAGCAAACCGCAGCTCGCAAGCCACATGCGGCTCTTTGGCCCCTTGAGTGTGGCTCTTCCACAAAATACCACGTGCAGGCGCTACCTCCATAAGGAATGTACCTACCTATATAGTTTAAGTTTAAAAAATTTGGCTCTCAAAAGAAATTTCAATTGTGGTGCCATTGATATTTGGCTCTGTTGACTAATGAGTTTACCAACCACTGGACTAGGGAATTAAACTAAACCTAGATTTGCCTGGCTGGTGGTGGCACACTGAATAAGAGCATCGACTGGGACTTTCAGGTCCCAGGTTCAAAACACCAAAGTCACCAGCTTGAGCACAGGCTTACCCTGCTTGAGTGTAGGGTTGCCAACATGAGTATGGGATCATCGACATCATCCCATGGTTGCTGGCTTGAGCCCAAGATCACTGGCTTGAGCTAAAGGTCACTGGTTTAGCTTGATCCCCCCCACTGGGTCAAGGCACATATGAGAAGAAATCAATAAACAACTAAAGTGATGCAACTATAAGTTGATGTTTCTCCTCTCTCCCTGTCTGTTGGTCTGTTCCTTGCTCACTAAAAAAATTTTAAAACCTGGATTTGCAAATCTCTGTTGACAGGACCTCCAACCTTCTTTCTCCAAACCATTCAAAGCGTTTTTACTGATAATTTAGAGGCTGGCACAAAGATACATAATATCACTGACAGCAGTAATCAGGCTCTCCCTACAATAGAGTTAATAGATGGATTCAAAGAATTAAAACATTTTAGTTAATTTAGATAAATTAAAATGATAATAAAATTAAAGTGCTAACCTGAGCTCCTAAATTAAATAAAGACAAGAATGATGAAAAAGAAGCACAACAGTAGTCCATGAAATTAAGCCTTGCGAGTTTTAGTAGATGTTAAATTCAACATGACTGAACATATTGACATTAACATGAAGTCAACAGGATAATATGTGAGCTCAATTCAACCTGCATGCCAAACTCTGTGACAACACAATACTCACGTTAAGATCCAAAAGGGCATCATACCCTGGCCAGTTGCTCAGTGGATAGAGCATCAGCCCGCGTGTGGATGTCCTAGGTTCAATCCCTGGTCAGGGCATACACAAGAAGCAAACATCCGCTTCTCTTCCCCTGCCTCTTCCCCTTCTCCCTCTCTTCCCCCCTCGCAAGCAGTGGATCGACTGGTTTGAGTGTCAGTCCCGGGCGCAGAGGATAGCTCGGTTGATTCAAGCATCAACTCCAGACAGGAGTTGCAGGTGGATCCCGGTCAGGGCACATACAGGTGTCTGTCTCACTATCTCCCCTCTGCTCACTTAAATAATAATAATAATAATAATAATAATAATAATAATAAAATAAAAATAAAAAAGGCATCAGAGATTTAAACCAGTTTTTGTATTCTGTAACTTGAGATAGTACTCAAAGATACCATAGTCAAAATTAAACACGCCTGGTATGAACAACAAGAACGCCTACTAAGCAGACCAAATTGAAGTAAAGTGAACTGTTAAAGTTGCCCAAGTGCTCCCTATTGTTCGTATTCTAATAAGATTGCATGCTAATTAGGAACAACTATCCCCAAAGCCAAATAGCCTTTAATTGGTCCTTCTGCTCTCCCACTTGTCCCTTCTGTTCTCTTCTGTGTCAAGCTAAAAATGACCCTTGACTACCTTTTATGTGTTCACATATCTACACTGCTTGTAGTTCTTTTGATAAAGACTTAGTTTCCTAGTTTGAGAGGATCACTGCATACATACTGGATATTTGGAGGCCATATTTAGGCTTCAAACATCTCAGGGACAGTGGGAAGTCTGCACCAGTCGCAGGTGGGTGGAAATTTGAGGCCTTAATTATTGAGGTATCAAGAAGACCCAGAAAAAGGTGAAACTCACAAATAGCCAAAGGTAAGAGGGGCCCAAACAGTAGGGGTGGTATGTGACAAGACCCCATGAGATGGTGTACACTGCCTAAATTTTTATTTCAATTTCAGTGAAAATATTGTGGTTTTTTAAAAAAAATTTGCATAGATCAAGTACAGATATGACTTAATGTTTTCTAATTTATGTAGCTTTGAACAGTTCCATCATGTTTCTGAAAGTCAAGTACTCCAGATGAAGCTCCATATTGAAATATTAACAGGATATACCTCAAAAGGCACCCATCAGAAACCCCCCTCTTGCCTTCCTGAATAAATAATTTAATTATTACTTACAAGTTAGAAATGGAGATGGTTGACAGAGAAAGAATAAGGCAATTAGATTATTTCATTCACAAAATTGTGAGATAAGTTTCTAAATCAGATGTGAGAAAAGAGAGACCCTAACTAATCATGCTTAGAGTCTCTATTTTCTACATATTACCTTCAGAACTTAAGCAACTCTAGCTATTAAAACATAGGTAGAACTGGTATCAATAATCCCAAAATTAAATTCCTACTTCTTCCCTATCATAACCACTCTCTTTGCAAGAATAAGTTGGCTGAATGCAATGCTTGATATGTCTGCACCACTGATTCCAAATCTGAAATTGGTTTTCCACTGCATGCTCTAGTTTTTATGCAATTTTAATTTCTTTTAATTGGTTTTTAAATTGAAGTTAAAGGGCAACGACTCTTGGATTGAATATAACCACAAGGCAATTAATGTTTCACAAACATCACTTTTACATAATTGTAGTTATTTTTAAAGTAAAAATTATTATCTGATAAAAACACCCTCTTCTTTTGTTTTAAGATTGAATCATGGCTTCTTCAAGTAGGCGTAAATGTAAGAATAGTCCTGACACCTTCTGTTATAATTGAGACTGTTACACACTTCAATATCAAACACGCAATATTTTATCATTTGTGACACGTGAACAGATTGCCTATTTTCAAGTTCCCCTTGGCGATCAAGACAAGAATTGGGCTCCTCATATTGTGTGTCATGATTGTGAGAAAATGATTCGGGACTAGACAAAAGGAAAACGCAAAGAAATGCCTTTTGGTATTCCCATGGTTTGGCGTGAACCTAAGGACCACAGCAGTGACTGTTATTTCTGTCTGATCCATACAAAGGGCATCAGCAAGAAAAAACAGCATACGATCACATAGTCTAATATTCCTTCAGCAATACGACCTATCACACACTCTGAGACACTCCCGGTTCTGGCTTCCAATGGTTTGATTTTTTCTAAGGACAAAGAAAGTGAACATGGTGATCAAGTGTATTTTGATAAGATGCATGAGAAAATGGTTGTAGAATCTGAAGGGTCGGGGAAGATAGGCGGACGTACCAACTTCCAACTCCCAGAACCAACGTGGATTATAACTCAATTTTAAGAACCATCATCTGGATAAACCAACTTTGAACTAAACTAAGTGGACTCTTCAACCAAGGAACACCGCAGAAGCCACATTGAGACTGGTGGGAATAGTGAAAATGCGAAGAGGGCTGCCCAGCTCCCCGGAGCAAACGGCAGCCCGGAGAGATCCGCGTGGCGGGAGGAGAGTTTGGCGGAGAGGGAGGGACCTGGGTCCCAGGAACCAAGCCCCAGACTGCAGTCCCAGAGCCTAGAAGAGGCGTTTGGACAGTATCGAGCTGTGAAGCAAGTGAGGATACTATTTGTGAAAAAGAGAGTTTTCTCAGACCCAAAAATCTTTTTAAAGGGACAGCTCAGAAAGCCTCTCTCACAACCACACACCCAGGGTTCGGGGAACTGGAACAGAGGAGAGGAACAGAGCAGCGGGAACAAAGAGTGAAATGAAGGCACGGAGACAGTCTGAGAGACAGCCACCCCGACCTGTGGGCTAAGTCACTTCCCTAATCGAAAACGAATATTTCCCCTGGAACTAGCAATACCAGTAAAGGGAGACAGGACACTAGCCAAACAAGCTCTCCCGCGGCAATTAGAGCAGAGCTGCTTAGAGGGAGGGAGCTCCCAGGCCTACAGTGTGGAAACTTAGGGCACTTCTAGCCCCCTGAGGTTGCTGAAGCCTATGGTTGGGACAGGACGCTGAAACGCGGTCCTGTCGGTGTGGGCGGAGGCACAACCGGTGGGAGCTCAGGCTAGCCTAGCAGGGGCGGAGGGGATGCGCAAAAGCTGTCCGGCAGCTGCGGGCCGCCTGTGACCCCACTTGTGGGGAAAAATACGGGCAGAGATCAGCTCTGTGACCCTGCGCGAGCCGGCCCTGACCGCGGGCACGGGACTAAGACCAGGGACGGGCGAGGGGCTCGCAGCTGAGCTCAAGCTGCCAACCCCACACAGACGGAGAAACCGCGGTATGCCATCTGTGTGCACGAGCTGGTTCCTAACGCGGGGCGAGGGAGACATTGAGACCAGCGGAAGTTCGCGGAGGAGCTCACGCTGTTCGCCCCACCCGGCCGGAGAAACTGCGGATTACCACCCTACGTGCCCGAGCTTGCTCCAAGCGTGGGGACGGGGTAGGATCCAGAACGACCGGAAGCTAGCAGCTGAGCTCATGGCAGCAAACACACCCAGCCAAATAATCCCCTGCGCAGGAGGACCCTGGCCTCGAGGGCGGGACTAAATTCTGGACGGGCAAAGGCTCACAGCTGAGAGCACGTCAAAAGCCCCGCCCAACCCACGAAACGGTGGTGAGCAGGCTCTGACTGAGGGGACTGGGCGTAAGCCTTCCAGAAAAAGGCTGGTTCCGCAGCTGAGCAAAGGTGCTCACCTCTGCCCTGGGTGCTAAGGCTAGTGACTTGAGTGACAGCCCCTCCCACAAAGGAGAGGCAGAAATCACAGCAATAGCTGCAGTGAGCCGGCGCTGGCAACGCCCAAACCCAACCGCCCTAGGCAGCAGCAGAGGGGGTGGCAAGCCTGCAGACAGACCACACCTAGAGAACACAAAGGCAACACATACTGAACTTCAGTGGCCACAACTTGCTTACACTCAGATAAAATGGGCAGGCAGAGGAATGCAAACCAAATGAACCAAGAGAAATCCCCAGAGAAGGACCTGAATGAACCAGATATAACCAAACTACCAGAAGCAGAATTTAGAATAATGATAGTTAGGATGTTCTTGAGGCCAGAAGAGAATGGCAAGATATAATCAAAGTAATGCAGAACAAAGAAATTAGAGCAACAATGGATAGTCACTATGAGCACCTAAATAAAGAGATAACAAGTATAAAAAACGAAATTGAAATAATAAAAAAGAACCAAACAGAAATGACAAATACAGTATCAGAACTGAAGACCACAATGGAAAGAATTAAAAGCAGGATGAATCACACTGAGGATCGAATCAGCGAGTTAGAGGACACAATAAACAAAGTTACAGAAGCAGAGAAAAAAAAGGAAAAGAGATTCAAAAAACATGAGGAAACTCTAAGGGAGCTCTGTGACAACATGAAGAGAAACAATATTCGTATCATAGGGGTGCCTAAAGAAGAGGAAAGAGGACAGGAAATGGAAACTGTGTTCAATCAAATCATAGCAGAAAACTTCCCTAAATTAAGGCTGGGAACATTCCACATGTTCAAGAAGCACACAGAACTCCATTAAAGAGAAACCCAAAAAGATCTACACCAAGACACATCATAGTTAAAATACCAAAGCTAATAGATAAAGAAAAAATCTTAAAAGTTGCTAGAGAAAAAAAGACTATTACCTACAAAGGAGCCCCCATTAGGATGACATCGGACTTCTCAACAGAAACACTTGAGGCCAGAAGGGAATGGCAAAATATAATCAAAGTAATGCAGAACAAGAACCTACAACCAAGACTACTCTATCCAGCAAGGCTAACATTTAAAATTGAAGAAGAAATAAAGAGCTTTCCAGACAAAGAAAACCTTAAGAAATTCATTAAAACCAAACCAATTCTGCAAGAGATTCTTAGGGGCCTAGTGTGAACAGTTCAAAGGGAGGAAAGAATATAGCAAAAAAAAAAAAAAAAATACAGCTTTAAAGAATAAAATGGCAATAAACAACTACATATCAATAATAACCTTAAATGTAAATGGATTAAATGATCCAATCAAAAGACATAGGGTAGCAGCGTGGATAAAGAAACAGGACCCATACATATGCTGTCTAAAAGAGACACACCTTAAAACAAAAGATGCACATAAACTGAAGGTAAAAGGGTGGAAAAAAATATTCCCTGCAAATGGAAATGAAAAAAAAGCAGGGGTAGGAGTACTTATATCTGACAAAATGGACTTTAAAACAAAGACTGTAGAAAGAGATAAAGGACACTACATAATGATAAAGGGAACAATTCAACAGGGAGATATAAGCATTATAAATATCTACTCACCAAATATAGGAGCCCCGACATTCATAAAACAGACTTTGATGAATATAAAGGGCGAGATTAACAGCAATACTATCATAGTAGGGGATTTCAATACCCCACTAACAACACTGGAGAGATCCACAAGAAAGAAAATTAATAAAGAAACAGCAGACTTAAAGGATACACTAGATCAACTTGATTTAATAGATATATTCAGAACTTTTCACCCTAAAGCAGTAGAATATACATTCTTCTCAAGCGCTCATGGTACTTTTTCTAGGATAGACCACATGTTAGGACACAAAAATGGTCTCAATAAATTTAAGAAGATTGAAATCATATCAAGCATTTTCTCTGATCACAATGCCATGAAACTAGAAATTAACCACAAAAGAAAAAATGAAAAATACTCAAACACTTGGAAACTAAATAGCATGTTATTAAATAATGAATGGATTAACAATGAGATCAAAGAAGAAATAATAAAGTTTCTAGAAACAAATGATAATGAGCATACATCAACTCAAAATTTATGGGACACAGCAAAAGCAGTTCTGAGAGGGAAGTTTATTGCACTACAGGCATATCATAAGAAGCTAGAAAAAGCTCATATAAGCAACTTAGCCCTGCAGCTAAAAGAACTTGAAAAACAACAACAAATAAAACCCAAGACAAGTAGAAGGAAGGAAATAATAAAGATCAGAGCAGAAATAAATGACATAGAGGCTAAGAAAACAATACAGAGGATCAATGAAACCAGAAGCTGGTTCTTTGAAAAGGTAAACAAGATTGATGAACCCCTGCCTAGACTCACCAAGAAAAAAAGAGAGAGGTCTCAAATAGATAAAATTAGAAAGGACAGTGGAGAAATTACAACTAATACAACAGAGATACAAAGCATTGTAAGAAAATACTATGAAGAACTCTATGCCAAAAAATTAGACAATCTAGATGAAATGGACTAATTTCTTGAATCATATAAACTTCCAAAAATCAATCTGGAAGAATCAGAGCACCTAAACAGACCAATTACAACAGATGAGATCGAAACAGTTATCAAAAAACTCCCAAAAAAGAAAAGTCCTGGGCCTGATGTCTTCACAAGTGAATTCTATCAAAAA
Organism: Rhynchonycteris naso; assembly: GCA_037038555.1. NCBI lineage: Eukaryota > Metazoa > Chordata > Mammalia > Chiroptera > Emballonuridae > Rhynchonycteris > Rhynchonycteris naso. The sequence goes on along the minus strand of CM072999.1, from coordinate 78,422,957 downwards.
TTCAAAGAAGAACTAACTCCTATCCTCCTCAAGCTATTTCAAAAAATTCAAGAGGAAGGAAGACTTCCAAACTCCTTTTATGAGGCGAACATAATTCTGATCCCAAAACCAGGCAAAGACAACACAAAGAAAGAAAATTATAGGCCTATATCCCTGATGAATTTAGACGCTAAAATTCTCAACAAAATATTAGCCAACCGGATCCAGCAATATATGAAAAAAATCATACACCATGATCAAGTGGGATTTATTCTGGAGGGGCAAGGCTGGTTCAATATTCGCAAATCAATCAATGTGATTCATCACATAAACCAAAGGAAGGACAAAAATCACATGATAATTTCAATAGATGCAGAAAAGGCATTTGATAAAATCCAGCACCCACTCATGCTTAAAACTCTCAGTAAAGTGGGGATACAAGGAACATTCCTTAACATGATAAAGGCCATCTATGAAAAACCCACAGCAAACATCATACTAAATGGACAAAAATTAAAAGCAATCCCCTTAAGATCAGGAACCAGGCATGGTTGCCCACTTTCACCACTTTTATTCAACATAGTTCTGGAAGTCCTAGCTACAGCAATCAGACAAGAAGAAGGAATAAAAGGCATCCAAATTGGAAAAGAAGAAGTAAAACTGTCACTATTTGCAGATGATATGATATTGTACATAGAAAACCCTAAAGTCTCAGTTAAAAAACTACTGGACCTTATAAATGAATTCAGCAAGGTGGCAGGATATAAAATTAATACTCAGAAATCAGAGGCATTTCTATATACCAACAATGAACTGTCAGCAAAAGAAATTAAGGAATCAATCCCCTTCACTATTCCAGCCAAAAAAATAAAATACCTAGGAGTAAATTTAACCAAGGAGGTTAAGGACTTGTACTCGGAAAATTATAAAACATTGATAAAAGAAATCAAGGAAGATACAAACAAGTGGAAGCATATACCGTGCTCATGGCTAGGAAGAATAAACATCATTAAAATGTCTATATTACCCAAAGCAATTCATAAATTCAATGCTATACCAATTAAAATACCAATGACATACTTCAAAGATATAGAAAACATATTCCAAAAATTTATATGGAACCAAAAAAAGAACACGAATAGCCTCAGCAATCTTAAAAAGAAAAAATAAAGAAGGAGGTAGCACTCTTCCGGATATCAAGGTTTACTATAAGGCCATTATACTCAAGACAGCCTGGTACTGGCATAAGAACAGGCACAGTGATCAATGGAACAGAACAGAGAACCCAGAAATAAACCCACAGCTTTATGGACAACTGATATTTGATAAAGGAGGAAAGAACATACAATGGAGTAAAGACAGCCTCTTTTAACACATGGTGCTGGGAAAATTGGACATCTACCTGCAAAAAAATGAAACTAGACCATCAACTTACACCATGCACAAAAACAAATTCAAAATGGATAAAAGACTTAAACATAATCCGTGAAACGATAAGCATCTTAGAAGAAAACATAGGAAGCAAGCTCTCCGACATCTGTAGCAGCAATTTATTTACCGATTTATCTCCACGGGCAAATGAAATAAAAGTCAAGATAAACAAATGGGACTACATCAAACTAAAAAGCTTTTGTACAGCTAAAGACAATAAGAACAGAATAAAAAGACAAACCACACAATGGGAGAACATATTTGACAGCACGTCTGATAAGGGGTTAATAACCAAAATTTATAAAGAACTTATAAAACTCAACACCAGGAAGACAAACAATCGAATCAAAAAATGGGCAAAAGAAATTAATAGAAATTTCTCCAAAGAAGACATACAGATGGCCAAAAGACATATGAAAAAATGCTCAACATCACTAATCATTAGAGAAATGCAAATTAAAACCACAATGAGATATCACCTCACACCAGTCAGAGTGGCACTCATCAGCAAAACAACACAGAACAGGTGCTGGCGAGGATGTGGAGAAAAGGGAACACTTCTGCACTGCTGGTGGGAATGCAGACTGGTGCAGACACTGTGGAAAACAGTTTGGAGATTCCTCAGAAAATTAAAAGTCAAACTGCCTTTTGACCTGGCTATCCCACTTTTAGGAATATACCCTAAGAACACCATAACACTGTTCGAAAAGAAGAAATGCGCCCCCATGTTCGTGGCAGCATTGTTCACAATAGCGAAGATCTGGAAACAGCCCAAGTGTGCGTCAGAAGACAAGTGGATTAAAAAGCTTTGGTACATATATACTATGGAACAATATTCAGCCATAAGAAATGATGACATCGGATCATTTACAACAAAATGGATGTACCTTGATAACATTATACGGAGTAAAATAAGTGAATCTGAAAAAAAAAATCTGAGAACAGCATGATTTCATACATAGGTGGGACATAAAAGTGAGACTATGAGACATGGACAAGAGTGTGGTGGTTACGGGATGGGGGGAGGGAAGGGAGGGTGGAATAGGGAGAGGGGAGGGGTACAGGGAAAACCAGATAGAAGGTGACAGATGGCAATTTGACTTTGGGTAATGGGTATGCAGCACAATTGAATGATAAGATAATCTGGAGATGTTTTCATTGTACATATGTACCCTGATTTATTGGTGTCACCCCATTAAAGTTAATAAAAAAAGAAAAAGAATCTGAAGGGTCTTCTTCTCATGCCAGGCAGTCATTAACCCCTCAGCAGTTTAGCCAACCCAAATTAAATGACTTAGTAAGAGATTTGGGCCCATCAAAGAAAGCAGCTGAGTTAGCCTCCAGGCTTCAAGAAAAGAATGTATTTTACTGGTCAGCTAAAGTATCCCATTTCAGGAAGTGTGAACAAAATTTTGTGGACTTTTTTTCTAAAGACAAACACTTTGTTCACTGTCATGATATCAGTAGTCTTCTCAGCCAGCTAGCTGTTACTACTTACAGTCCAACAGAATGGAAGCTATTTCTTGACAGCTCTAAACAGAGTCTGAAATGTGTTCTCCTACACAACAACTTTCTGAAGGATAAGGAGCATAACTGGATCATTTGTGTGGATCTTAAAATAGTAAATTTCCTGCTAGGACAACAGAGAGGTTTCACGAAGTACCCTTGCTTTCTGTGTTTGTGAGACAGCCGAGCTGGGGAGAAACACTAGACACAGAAGGAGTGGCCAAAACGTGAAGCTCTGGAAGTAGGGATGCAAAATATTGTGGATGAACCTGTAGTTAATTGAGACAGGATCATTTTCCCCTGACTTCACATCAAACTTGGCTTAATGAAGCAGTTTGTTCAGGCTTTGAATAGAGAAGGTGAATGCTTTCAACATATTATTTCTGCTTTTCCTGCCTTGTCTTTCAAGAAGATAAAAGCAGGTGTATTCGATGGACCTCAAATTCGAACCCTCATACGTGATGAAGAATTTGCCAGGAAAATGAATAAGGAGGAGAAAGCAGCACAGCAGTCTTTTGTGGCAGTTTAAAGAACTTCCTTGGCAACAAAAAAGCAAAAAACTATGAACTTCTGGTTCAAAGGATGCTGTTGGCTTTCCGTGACATTGGATGTAATATGAACATTAAGATTCACTTCCTGAACAGTCACCTTGATAAGTTTCCCGAAAACCTTGGAGCTGTTAGTGATGAGCAGACTACTGCTGGATGGCTAGAGCATCAAACAAGATTGTCCTCAACAAGTACACAAACACAAGAGCTACAAACACAAATTTTTGCCTGAATAGAATTTAAATAAGTTTTGTGCAAATTTTATGATTAAAATAAGTGTTTTAATATGTTCTATTTTGAAATTTTAGACAAATTCTGATGCAATCATATCTTTTAGTGTATTAGTATATTACTGCATTATATAAATTATTATATTTTCACAAGAAGACAGTCTACTTCATTTTGTTAAACTAAATGTTGAAAATTTTACAAGATAAAACCCTAAAATCTTGAATTACAAAAAATCTGTAGCTTACAGAAAAACTAATGTCAGATTTGAGATCAACACACTCGAATTAGATAAGAACAAGTGTTTTTGTGGATGCAACAAAAATTTTGTTCCCGAATGTAATCAGTCTTCTCCCTTCCTTCCTCCTGCTGTCTACCCTCATTGCTTGATACCTGGGAAGAGGCCCACCTGTTATCTCCATAGACACTAAGAAATCAGCGGGGCATCCCTTACATCAATGTTCAAGTGTGAAGCACCTAAATAAAAATCACATTGTGTGTTCATTAAAAATATAGACTCCAAGACCCTGTGTCAAACCCACTAAAACAAAATTCTTGTTGATGAAATTCAGAAATGTCCACTTTTAGCAAATGATTTTTAAGCACACCAGGTTCTGGAACCTCTGCATTACAATCACAAAGTGAGGCAAAGTGATTTTCCAACCCACCACTCAACAGCAGGGCCAGGCTAGCAACTACCCTTCTTAAGATCCTGCTGTGATCTTTCTTTACCAGCTAGAGCCCACTGACTTGTTACTAACAATCAAAATGATTTGGCACTCCTCAGAGAAAAGTCTTGTCCAATCTTAACAGTAACAGCATCCTACTGAGAAATAGGTGGTTAGCCCTCTAGTCCCTAATATTGCCTCTATGTGGCAGAGGCAGAAAGCTTCATTTCAGGGCTTCTGATAATGTGTAGAATCATCATTGCTAAAGATTCGCAGCCTTGGGAAAAAGCCACAGAAACAACAGGACAAATACAAAAGGTGCTATTCTCATCAATCAATGAAAGAGTCTGGAAATCGAAATTTGATTATTTTGTCTCTGCTTGAATCTCACTTGAACTCAGTGTTCCTGGAAATTAAATTCACACTCAGGCTGATTTCAGAGAGTCATTCTTTCCTTTCCACTTAGCAGCCTTGGGAAGTGCTTCTTGTCCTAAGAAACTGCACAGGAGGCCCCAACAAAAACTAGCTGTAATTAAAGGTACAAATGAGCACACACATAGATGCTCACATACCCCCTAACACAAGACAGGCACGTCCAAACATTCTTGCTCAGAAAAGACAAAGTCACTCTTACTACCAGGCATTCTCTCAATTACTTTATTTGAAAAAAGCAATAAATTGCTTTAATTGGATTTTTGTTTGGAGAAGGCAAAATTATCTAAAATTACCTCAATCAATGTTACTTTGGATTTCTTATAAAGTTCATCTGATGGAATAAGTAAAAAAGGAAGCAATGTATCATTCCTCATTCCTGGGAATGTAAAGTCACAACTGCAAATTTTATAAAATCTTATTAAAAAGCCATAATGATTGTGTCATGGAGTTTGTGAAAGACAATTAAATATAGAAGGTAATAAAGCTGCCCTAAATTTCAGTGGCCACATCATACATGAGGTTAAAAAAGAAAAGATAAAAAAGATGCAGTGTTTTGCTCACAGAGCTTGGAAGTGATATGGGCCCTGAAAAACTCTATGAGGTGGCTCCAAAATATTTTAGCAAAAGCAGTTGCTGAAGTCAAGAGGTATGTGGAGAATCTGAATGAAACTGCATCATAAACTTTAAGTAGAAAAAAGGCAGTTTTAACTTAACACACTATTTTGTCACTGGAACTAACAAATTCTATCAAGGCCTCAAGAAACAAAAGATAGAATACACCAAAGTAAGGTGTCAGATCAAGATGCTAATTTTTCAAAGCTATGATTAAGTGGTTATAATGCTTGAACCCTCACCCACCTGGAGGGTATAAAAGAGTATACAGAGAGCTGTGGGTAGACACTGTGTCCTACCCACAAAGGTGAGAAGGAAGGGGTGCCATCTTTCTCCTCAAGCCTAGTAAGGGGACTCCAATAGGCCCATGCAAACAGTTTGATGTGTGGCCCCTGCAACTGGGTTCACAGTGAATTCTGACTGGCTCTAGTCTGAGAAACCAAAAGAGCAAAAGATAGGCTAATGAGCTGCTCAAAGAAAAAGCTAAAGCAGGCAGCCAGCACCCCCAAAATTTACCAGGGTCAAGGATGTGTGTGGGTCCCCTTGCACTGGGTGTGGGCCAATGGCAGGACGTCATGTCAGCGCTTGTCCAAGAGCTTTGGGAGCAGCAAACAGCCCTCAGCAGAGAGAAGCTGGAGGCCCAGCAGCATTCTCAGGCTAAGGACAAAGTAAGCTAATACCCAAGAACATAGGAGGACATGACTGCCATCAAGGGACGTACAGCTGATTGTCCAGACAGCCTGAAGCCACTTACAATAAGATCAATCTTGTATGGCCTTTCCTACCCTTCCTAAATCTCCTTCCTCCACCCCTCCACCACCCAGTCCACGCTCAGCTCCATCCTAGAGGGCCAAGAAACCTGGCCAGAAGCTCAAGATAAAAAAGGAAGTCAACCAGACTCTTTTACGCAACTTCAAGCTTCTCCAGGAAACAGGCCTGGACTGGGGAATTGTGGAGAGGGGAGAATTTTCCATTTTCAGTCAAGTTTGGTGCCTTGATTCTCACCAGACTGCACATATTATGTATAGTAATCCCCCTTTAACCACAGAGGATACATTCTAAACCCAACAGTGGATGCCTGAAACCGTGGATAGTACCAGACCCTGTATGTACTATACTTTTTCCTATACTGTATTGTACATACGTACCTACGATAAAGTTTAACTTATAAATTAGGCACAGTAAGAGATTACACTGGGGAACACTGTGTTTTCCATTTTCTTTTGCATGATGTTTTAGAACTGTTTCTATATATTTCTGCATCAATGATTCCAAATCTGAAATCTGTTATTTCATACATGCTCTAGTTTATATGCAATATTAATTTCTTTTTGTTACAGTTAATGGAAGCATTGGTTTTTAAACTGGAGTTAAAGGGCAACGACTCTTGGATTGAACATAACCACAAGGCAATTAATCTTTTACAAACATCACTTTTACATAATTGTAGTTGTTTTTAAAGTAAAAAATTATTATCTGATAAAAACACCCTCTTGTTTTGTTTTAAGACTGAATCGTGGCTTCTTAGAGTAGGCATAAATGTAAGAATAGTTCTGACACCTTCGGTTATATATGTGGCTGTTACACACTTCAATGTCAAAGGCGCAATATTGCATCATTTGTGACACATGCATAGATTGCCTATTTTCAAGTTCCTTTTGGCGAGCAAGACAAGAATTGGGCTCCTCATATTGTGTGTCATGATTGTGAGAAAATACATCATGACTGGACAAAAGGAAAACGCAAAGAAATGCCTTTTGGTATTCCCATGGTTTGGCGTGAACCTAAGGACCACAGCAGTGACTGTTATTTCTGTCTGATCCATAGAAAGGGCATTGGCAAGAAAAAACAGCATATGATCGCATAGTCTAATATTCCTTCAGCAATAAGACCTATCACACACTCTGAGACACTCCCGGTTCTGGTTTCCAATGGTTTGATTTCTTCTAAGGACAAAGAAAGTGAATATGGTGATCAAGTGTATTTTGATAAGATGCATGAGAAAATGGTTGTAGAATCTGAAGGGTCTTCTTCTCATGCCAAGCAGTCATTAATCCCTCAGCAATATAGCCAACCCGAACTAAATGACTTAGTAAGAGATTTGGGCCCATCAAAGAAAGCAGCTGAGTTAGCCTCCAGGCTTTAAGAAAAGAATATACTTCACTGGTCAGCTAAAGTATCCCATTTCAGGAAGCATGAACAAATTTTTGTGGACTTTTTTTCTGAAGACTAACACTTTGTTTATTGTCATGATATAGTAGTCTTCTCAACCAGCTAGCTGTTACCACTTACAGTCCAACAGAATGGAAGCTATTTCTTGACAGCTCTAAACAGAGTCTGAAATGTGTTCTCCTACACAATGGTAATGTTTATGCAGTGGTTCCAACTGGTTATTCAACTCATCTGAGAGAAGATTATAATGACATAAAAATTATCCTCGACTTTCTGAAGTATGAGGAGCATAACTGGATCATTTGTGTGGATCTTAAAATAGTAAATTTCCTGCTAGGACAACAGAGAGGTTTCACGAAGTACCCTTGCTTTCTGTGTTTGTGAGACAGCCGAGCTGGGGAGAAACACTAGACACAGAAGGAGTGGCCAAAACGTGAAGCTCTGGAAGTAGGGATGCAAAATATTGTGAATGAACCTGTAGTTAATTGAGACAGGATCATTTTCCCCCCACTTCACATCAAACTTGGCTTAATGAAGCAGTTTGTTCAGGCTTTGAATAGAGAAGGTGAATGCTTTCAACATATTATTTCTGCTTTTCCTGCCTTGTCTTTCAAGAAGATAAAAGCAGGTGTATTCGATGGACCTCAAATTCGAACCCTCATACGTGATGAAGAATTTGCCAGGAAAATGAATAAGGAGGAGAAAGCAGCACAGCAGTCTTTTGTGGCAGTTTAAAGAACTTCCTTGGCAACAAAAAAGCAAAAAACTATGAACTTCTGGTTCAAAGGATACTGTTGTCTTTCCATGATATTGGATGTAACATGAGCATAAAGATTCACTTCCTGAACAGTCACCTTGATAAGTTTTCTGAAAATCTTGGAGCTGTTAGTGATGAGCAGACTACTGCTAGAGCATCAAACAAGATTGTCCTGAACAAGTACACAAACGCAAGAGCTACAAACGCAAATTTTTGCCTGAATAGAATTTAAATAAGTTTTGTGCAAATTTTATGATTAAAATAAGTGTTTTAATATGTTCTATTTTGAAATTGTAGACAAATTCTGATGCAATTATATCTTTTTGTGTATTAGTGTACTTACTGCATTATATAAATTATTATATTTTCACAAAGACGATGCCCAAGAAGACATTCTAAATGTTAAACTAAATGTTGAAAATTTTACAATAAGATAAAAACCTAAAATCTTGAATTGCAAAAATACTGTAGCTTACAGAGAAAAACTAATGTCAGATTTGAGAATCAACACACTCAAATTAGGTAAGAACAAGTGATTTTCTGGATGCAACAAAAATTTTTTTCCCCAGTGTTAACAACAATAATAAAACTATTATAAAAATATACTGTAGTAAAAGTTATGTAAATGTGGCATTATAAAGTAAAAACAGGTTACTTAAACACAAGCACTGTGGTACCTAGATAGTCTATCTCATAACCAAGAGAGCTACTAAGCAACACATGGACAGCATATACTACATAGAGAGATGCTAGACAAAGAGATGATTCATGTCCCAACTGGGACACAACCAGACATCAAGAGATTTCATCATGCCACTCAGAAAAAGGGCACAATTTAAAAATTAGGAATTGTTTAATTCTGGAATTTTCCATTTTGTAGGATAGCAGCAAATGAAGAAAACTGAAACTGCAGATAAGGGGTGACTACTGTATTCAATTGAGTGTTTTATGACTGAATAATAACTAGAAAAATTGTTCAGTTATCCATACTTTCATTCAAGTAAGTCATATAAATACAACTGATAAACAAAGGAACAAATATGGATATACGCAACAATTTGGATGACTCTCCTGGGAATTATACTGGATGGACAAAATCAACCCCAAAAGGTTACACACATTATTCCATTTATATAATGCTCTGTGAAATGACAAAATTATAGAAATAAAGATAGGGTGTTGTCAAAAGTTAAGAAAGGGGGCCTGACCTGTGGTGGCACAGTGGATAAAGCGTCGACGTGGGAACACTGAGGTCGCCAGTTCAAAACCCTGTACTGGTCTGGTCAAGGCACATATGGGAGTTGATGCTTCTAGCTCCTCTCCGCTTTCTCTCTCTCTCTCTCTCTCTCTCTCTCTCTCTCTCATTCTGTGTCTCCTCTCTAAAATAAATAAATAAAATTTTAAAAATAAAGTTAAGAAGGGGGTGGGACATGAGAGGAAAAGCAGATGCGGTTATATAAGGACAACAAGAGCGCTGGTGTCAGCAATGTTCTGTATCTTAACTGAATCAATGTTAATATCCTGGTATGGCACTGTTCCCACCATAGATACCAGGTACCACATGTGTACCATTAGGGGAAACTGGGTAAAAGGGTACACAGCATGTCTCCGTATTCTTTCTTACAACGGCATGTAAATATACAACTATCACAAAAGAAAAAGTGTACACCAGTAGATGGAACATGTGTGATGTCCAGCCTTTACAGGTATTGATCGACTTATGACCTCTGCAATTTACGACCATTCGACTTTACGACCACAATTGCTAGCCACAACTGCTCCGTGTCTGGAGCAGTTTTTGTATGCACCTATATTTTGTAATTTTGTATGTTTTGCAAATATTAAACCAGTTGTACTGGTAAAGCAGTGTTTTACTTAATCTTGACAAATGTAAAAATAAAAAACAAAATGGTGTAGAGATTATACAAATGGCATAAAATGAACAAAGAAAATTATGATAAAATATGACTTAAAGATTTTTATAGCATCATTTCACAGCACTGTACACATAGCCTACTCAACTTACGACCAAATCGTGTTACGACCGGTCTGTCGGAACCAATCGTGGTCGTAAGTCGAGCACTAGCTATATTACACTGATTCACATTCTATCAGCTGAAGATGCTTTGAATCTTTTGTAAAACCTACTACATCCAGTTGTGCAAAAATCAGAGTTTTCAACCTAATATTTGTTGGCTGCACTGGTATATTATTTTACTAGGGCTTCCATAACAAAGTACCACAAACTAGGTGCTTAAAACAACAGAAATGTATTGTCTCATAGCTAAAAAAGCTATAGGTCCAAAATCAAGGTGTTGAAGGGTCATACTCACTCTGAAACCTATGAGGAATTCTTCTCTGCCTCTTCCGAGCTTTTGGTGGTTTGGTGTTCCTTGGCTTACCCCTGCTTAACTCCAATCTCTGCCCTTATCACATAGTGTTCTCCCTATGTGTCTCTATCTTCACGTGGCCATCTTGTAAAGATACCAGTCATGTTGGATTAAGGACCCATACTACACAAGTACAACCTCCTCTTTAAGAAATTTTACCAGCTACGACCCTAATTCCAAATAAGGTCATATTCTTCATACACATCTTTTTTGGGGGGAACAGCACAATTCAACCCGTAACACTTGGCTGGAATGAAAACATTGTGTTTGTTGTTTCAGACCTCATTTGACATCCCCATTTCCACCACTGAGCTTCCTGGATAGATAGGTAAAAGGAGTGGTTCCCTAACAATTGATAGAAATTCAAGGGGTCCACTCATCTCACACATCTGGGATCCATGTGTCTCAGGATAGACAGCCAAATGCCACCTGGAGCTTCCTGATGACACTCCTCTCAGCCACTATCCCATAGGCAGGGTCATGCTCCCAGGCTGCTTCTAGCAATAATTTTGACTTTGCCAAGGATCCAAAAGCCTATAAAAGTAACAGTATCCAGTAATGGGGATACACATTATGCTGGTTCAAAATGTTGCCTGTCTTATTTCGTAGTCTCACTCTGACTTAAATCAAGCTATAATTTCTGTCCTTATGGATTTTCTATCAAGAAACCAGCTGTCCCTCCAGATATCTAGATACTGGATTATGTGAACACTACTCTAGGCTACTACTGGCTATGACTGTGAGTGCCTGAATCTTGGCTGTATGCAAAAGTCATATCCATTTCCAAAAAGCTCTTAAGCCTTATGCAAATCAAGATAGTGGCTATTTAATTAATTGTTCTATTCAATTCCCCCCAAGTACTTCATTCCATCAATTGATACTTACTGAGCACCAACTATATGCCGGGCCCTGTTCTAAAGATGCAGAGGAAACAGTACTGCATGAGACAAAGTCTATGTTCCCATGGTTTTGCATGCTAACAGAGGACAGAACACCGAACAAACAAGGTAATAGCTGGGACTGTAACTACTAGAGAGGAAATAACCTGGCAGATGTGATAGAAGTGGAGGATAGGCTGTCTTGGAGAAAGTAACATCTGAGCCTGAGCTGCAATTTAAAGACTGAACTCAAGCCAGCCACAGGAAGCATCTAGGGAAGAACATCCCAGGACAGAGAACAGCCTTATAGTGATATTGAACTTGACATGTTAAAGAAATTGAAAGGTGGTTTGGAAGCTGTGGGGGATATCTCTGCTTTGCTCCTCTCCACCTTTCGCCTCTTACTCTGTGCTTTCTGCCTTACACTGTCTATTTAACTTGACAATGCCCACAAGAGTCTGGTCCAGGTTCATCCCAGTACTTGGATGCCTAGACCTTATGCTGAAAAAGTTCTTGCTTTCGCCTGACCAGGCGGTGACGCAGTGGATAGAGCGTCGGAATGGGATGCGGAAGACCCAGGTTCGAGACCCCAAGCTCGCCAGCTTGAGCGCAGGCCCATCTTGCTTGAGCAAAAGCTCGCCAGCTTGGACCCAAGGTTGCTGGCCCCAGCAAGGGGTGGCTCGGTCTGCTGAAGGCCCGCGGTCAAGGCACATGTGAGAAAGCAATCAATGAACAACTAAGGTGTTGTGACGGCAATGAAAAACTGATGATTGATGCTTCTCACCTCTCTCCATTCCTGTCTGTCCCTATCTATCCCTCTCTCTGACTCTCTCTCTCTGTGTTCCTGTAAAAAAAAAAAAAAAAAAAATTCCTGCTTTCCCCTCTATACCTTGGGCTTGGATCAGCTAAGAACATGCATCTCCTGCCACTGTCCCCCCTCCCAGCCCCAGAAGTGTTCTGCTTAGACCATCCTGAATAATGAACACTGGCCATGGTAAAATTTGAAGCAGAAAACATCGAGCAGCTCATTCCCCAGTCACGTAAGGGGTGGGGGTAGGGGGTCAGGGTCCTCGAGTTACAACAGCGTTGATAAACAATGTTTCAAGTTTATGACACCCACTCCCATAAAAACTTTTTAAAAAAATGAGACTTGAGTGTTTCACTTTACGCCATTAGCATCATAATTTTTTTACACTCGTTTTTGTCATTTTTTCTGTCACTACAGTACAGTGGGGTAGAGAAGCAGATGGTTGTTTCTCCTGCACCCTAGGAAATTGAACCCAGGACATTCACACACGATGCCAATGCTCTACCACTGAGTCAACCAGACAGGGCCCCCATAAGCTCTTATAAACACTTAGAAAAATGGAAGCCAGCTTATGACCCAAAAACTGTTGAGATCATCATCCCTCGGGAGACTACATCTAACAATGGCAATATTTCCTTTTCTAATACAGCTCGATTATTTTCTTTTTAATTTTTATTGAATTTACTGGGGTGCTATTAGTTAATACAATTATACAGGCTTCAGGTGCACACTTCTACGATACACCATCTGTATATTGCACTGTGTATTCACCAACCCCAAGTCAAGTCTCCCTCCATCACTGTCTATCTCCCTCACTACCCTCTTCCGCCTTCCCCCACCACCTTTAACTATGAACGACTATATATGTATAAATAACTCTTGACACTTTTAAAAGGAGAATTTACTTAGAAAACGTATCAGAGGCTATATGCTGATTCAGGATAATTGCCAGAGTTTCCTAATACAGTACATTCTCCTTTGGGCTCTGTCTCTGCACACACATGGGCCTTTGACAACCCCACAGTGGGCAGCCTCCCTTACATTCTCGGGCCTGAGTATGACCTTCCACTCCTGACCTCTTGCATGCTCAGTGTCCCTGACTAACTCTTCAACTACCAGCCTATCTCTAGCTTCTGATCAACTGGGACTCTGGATTTCAGCTGCTCTTTATTCCTGGGCATCAGACTTCTATTGCAACAGGCCCTACCTGGCTGTGAGAATGGGCTAATGAGCAAGTCATTATCCCTCCAACTTGTTTACTTACATGGAAGATAGAAAGGGTGACAAAAATACTATATATACCAATCAGGACAGTTCTATTGTGCATGGCAGAAACCTAACTCACACAAGTTTAAGTAAAAAGGAAGGTTTGGGGGTTTTTTGGTTCACACAATTGGAAAATACAGGCTCAGGACCTCTCAAACAGTCTTACCAGGATAGCTTCACTCCCTGTCTCCCCATCCCACCTCTCCTGCTTTCTCTAACCCTGCCCTCTGCTTCTCTCTCTGCTCTTACTCTCTCCTAAGCACACAGTTCCTTTAGCTTCCTTAGCAGCACATTTGGAAAAGATGGCTTCACTGCCAGCATCTCTATGTCAAGGACTTCGACCAAGCTGTGATCCTATGAACATCCCTACCCTAATCACTGAGGACAAGTGGTAGAAACCTGGGACCAGCAAGCTACGGATCGTGTGCCCACCCGTCTCCTAGGGTAGGAGTAGGGATATATAGAGTTTTGTGAAATGGCAGTCATATAAGGACCTAACTACATGAGGTAGACTACCATTTGATTCACTAAATATTCATTCCATAATCTTTCAACCATCTGCTATCCTCTGCTATATAGGTTAGGAAGATAAAAATACTACTTATCAGACAGCATTGTAGTTAGGGCACAGGCTCATGATCTAGGTTGTACCCAGCAGCTGTTCCCTAAGAAAGTAGACCTGATTAATGTGAAGTGGTGGCTGAAAGCAATCATCAGAGTTTTTGTTTGTTTGTTTGTTTGTTGAGATTTTTTTTATTAATTTTAATGGGGTGACACCAATAAATCAGGGTACATATGTACAACGAAAACATATCCAGGTTATCTTATCATTCAATTATGTTGCATACCCATCACCCAAAGTCAAATTGTCCTCTGTCACCTTCTATCTGGTTTTCCCTGTGCCCCTCACCTCCTTCCATTCCCACCCTCCCCTCCCTCCCCCCACCCCGTAACCACCACACTCTTGTACATGTCTCATAGTCTCCCTTTTATGTCCCATCTATGTATGAAATCATGCTGTTCTCAGTTTTTTTCTGATTTACTTATTTCACTCCGTATAATGTTATCAAGGTCCATGCATTTTGTTATAAATGATCCGATGTCATCATTTCTTATGGCTGAGTAGTATTCCATAGTATATATGTACCATGGCTTTTTAATCCACTCGTCCTCTGACGGACGCTTGCGCTGTTTCCAGATCTTCGCTACTATGAACAATGCTGCCACGAACATGGGGGCGCATTTCTTCTTTTCGAACAGTGCTATGGTGTTCTTAGGGTATATTCCCGTAAGTGGGATAGCTGGGTCAAAAGGCAGTTCGATTTTTAATTTTTTGAGGAATCTCCATACTATTTTCCACAGTGGCTGCACCAGTCTGCATTCCCACCAGCAGTGCAGGAGGGTTCCCTTTTCTCCACATCCTCGCCAGCACTTATTCTGTGTTGTTTTGCTGATGAGCGCCATTCTGACTGGTGTGAGGTGATATCTCATTGTGGTTTTGATTTGCATTTCACTAATGATTAGTGATGTTGAGCATTTTTTCATATGCCTATTGGCCATCTGTATGTCCTCTTTGGAGAAATTTCTATTAATTTCTTTTGCCCATTTTTTGATTCGATTGTTTGTCTTCCTGGTGTTGAGTTTTATAAGTTATTTATAAATTTTGGTTATTAACCCCTTATCAGACGTGCTGTCGAAGATGTTCTCCCATTGTGTGGTTTGTCTTTTTATTCTCTTCTTATTGTCTTTAGCTGTGCAAAAAATTTTAGTTTGATATAGTCCCATTTGTTTATCTTGCCTTTTATTTCATTTTACTGTGGAGATAAATCGGCAAATATATTGCTGCTACAGATGTCGGAGAGCTTGCTGCCTATGTTTTCTTCTAAAATGCTTATGGTTTCAAGGCTTACAGCTTACGTTTCAGTCTTTTATCCATTTTGAGTTTGTTTTTGTGAATGGTGTAAGTTGATGGTCTAGTTTCATTTTTTCCAGGTAGATGTCCAATTTTCCCAAAACCATGTGTTAAACAGGCTGTCTTTACTCCATTGTATGTTCTTTCCTCCTTTATCAAATATCAGTTGTCCATAAAGCTGTGGGTTTATTTCTGGGTTCTCTGTTCTGTTCCATTGATCTATGTGCCTGTTCTTATGACATTACAAGGCAGTCTTGAGTATAATGGCCTTGTAGTAAACCTTGATATCCGGAAGAGTGATACCTCCTGCTTTACTTTTTCTTTTTAAGATGGCTGAGGCTATTCGAGTTCTTTTTTGGTTCCATATAAATTTTTGGAATATGTGTTCTATATCTTTGAAGTATGTCATTGGTATTTTAATTGGTATTGCATTAAATTTATAAATTGTTTTGGGTAATATAGAATTTTAATGATGTTTATTCTTCCTAGACACGAGCACGGTATATGCCACTTGTTTGTATCTTCCTTGATTTCTTTTATCAATGTTTTATAATTTTCCGAGTACATGTCCTTAACCTCCTTGGTTAAATTTACTCCTAGGTACTTTATTTTTTTTGGCTGGAATAGTGAAGGGGATTGTTTCCTTAATTTCTTTTGCTGACAGTTCATTGTTGGTATATAAAAATGCCTCTGATTTCTGAGTATTAATTTTATATCCTGCCACCTTGCTGAATTCATTTATAAGGTCCAGTAGTTTTTTGACTGAGACTTTAGGGTATTCTATATATCATATCATATCATCTGCAAATAATGACCGTTTTACTTCTTTTCCAATTTAAATGCCTTTTATTTCTTCTTCTTGTGTGATTGTTATAGCTAGGACTTCCAGAACTATGTTGAATAAAAGTGGTGAACGGGGGCACCCCTGCCCGGTTCCTGATCTTAAGGGGATTGCTTTTAATTTTTGTCCATTTAGTATTATGTTTACTGTGGGTTTGTCATAGATGGCCTTTATCATGTTAAGAAATGTTCCCTGTATTCCCACTTTACTGAGAGTTTTGACCATGAATGGGTGCTGGATTTTATCAAATGCCTTTTCTGCATCTATTGAAATTATCATGTGATTTTTGTCCTTCCTTTTGTTTATGTGATGAATCACATTGATTGATTTGCGAATATTGAACCAGCCTTGCCCCTCCAGAATAAATCCCACTTGATCATGGTGTATGATTTTTTTCATATATTGCTGGATCCGGTTGGCTAATATTTTCTTGAGAATTTTAGTGTCAAAATTCATCAGGAATATAGGCCTATAATTTTCTTTCTTTGTGTTGCCTTTGCCAGGTTTTGGGATCAGAATTATGCTTGCCTCATAAAAGGATTTGGAAGTCTTCCTTCCTCTTGAATTTTTTGATATAGCTTGAGGAGGATAGTAGTTCTTCTTTGAATTTTTGATAGAATTCACTTGTGAAGCCATCAGGCCCA
This sequence comes from Rhynchonycteris naso, assembly GCA_037038555.1. NCBI lineage: Eukaryota > Metazoa > Chordata > Mammalia > Chiroptera > Emballonuridae > Rhynchonycteris > Rhynchonycteris naso. The sequence goes on along the minus strand of CM072999.1, from coordinate 78,405,882 downwards.
GGACTTTTCTTTTTTGGGAGTTTTTTTATAACTGTTTCGATCTCATTTGTTGCAATTGGTCTGTTTAGGTGTTCTGATTCTTCCAGATTGATTTTTGGAAGATTATATGATTCAAGAAATTTGTCCATTTCACGTAGGTTGTCTAATTTTTTGGCATAGAGTTCTTCATAGTATTTTCTTACAATCCTTTGTATTTCTGTTGTGTCAGTTGTTATTTCTCCACTGTCATTACTAATTTTATTTATTTGGGTCCTCTCTCTTTTTTTCTTGGTGAGTCTAGTTAGGGGTTCATCAATCTTGTTTACCTTTTCAAGGAACCAGCTCCTGGTTTCATTGATCCTATGTATTGTTTCCTTAGCCTCTATGTCATTTATTTCTGCTCTGATCTTTATTATTTCCTTCCTTCTACTAGTCCTGGGCTTTATTTGCTGTTGCTTTTCTAGTTCTTTTAGATGCAGGGTCAGGTTGCTTATTTTAGCTTTTTCTAGCTTCTTTTGGTATGCCTGTAGGGCAATGATCTTCCCTCTCAGTACTGCTTATGCTGTGTCCCATAAATTTTGAGTTGATGTATGCACATTATCACTTGTTTCTAGAAACTTTTTTATTTCTTCTTTGATCTCATTGTTAATCCATTCATTATTTAATAACATGCTATTTAGTTTCCAAGTGTTTGAGTATTTTTCAGTTTTTCTTTTGTGGTTAATTTCTAGTTTCATGTCATTGTGATCAGAGAAAATGCTTAATATGATTTCAATCTTCTTAAATTTATTGAGACCATTTTTGTGTCCTAACATGTGGTCTATCCTAGAAAACGTACCATGAGCGCTTGAGAAGAATGTATATTCTACTGCTTTAGGGTGAAAAGTTCTGAAGATATCTATTAAATCAAGTTGATCTAGTGTCTCCTTTAAGTCTGCTGTTTCTTTATTAATTTTCTTTCTTGAGGATCTATCTAGTGTTGTTAGTGGGGTATTGAAATCCCCTACTATGATAGTATTGCTGTTAATCTCGCCCTTTATATCCATCAAGGTCTGCTTTATGTATGTCGGGGCTCCTATATTTGGTGTGTAGATATTTATAATAGTTATATCTTCCTGTTGAATTGTTCCCTTTATCATTATGTAGTGTCCTCCTTTATCTCTTACTACAGCCTTTGTTTTAAAGTCCATTTTGTCTGATATAAGTATTGCTACCCCTGCTTTTTTTTCATTTCCATTTGCATGAAATATTTTTTTCCATCCTTTTACCTTCAGTCTATGTGCATCTTTTGTTTTAAGGTGTGTCTCTTGTAGACAGCATATGTATGGGTCCTGTTTCTTTATCCATGCAGCTACCCTATGTCTTTTGATTGGGTCATTTAATTCATTTACATTTAAGGTTATTATTGATATGTAGTTGTTTATTGCCATTTTATTCTTTAAAGCTGTATTCTTTTGCTATATTCTTCCCTCTCTTTGAACTGTTCACAACAGGCCCCTTAATATCTCTTGCAGAATTGGTTTGGTTTTAATGAATTCCTTCAGGCTTTCTTTGTCTGGGAAGCTCTTTATTTCTCCTTCAATTTTAAACGTTAGCCTTGTTGGATTGAGTAGTCTTGGTTGTCCTGCATTACTTTGAATATATCTTGCCATTCCCTTCTGGCCTCAAGTGTTTCTGTTGAGAAGTCAGATGTCATCCTTATGCGGGCTCCTTCGTAGGTGATAGTCATTTTTTCTCTAGCAGCTTTTAAATTTTTCTCTTTATCCCTTAGCTTTGGTATTTTAACTATGATGTGTCTTGGTGTAGATTTTTGGGGGTTTCTCTTTAATGGAGTTCTGTGTGCTTCTTGAACGTGTGGAATGTTTCCCAGCCTTAATTTAGGGAAGTTTTCTTTTATGATTTGATTGAACAAAGTTTCTATTTCTTGTTCTCTCTCCTCTTCTTCAGGAACCCCTATGATGCGAATATTGTTTCTCTTCATGTTGTCACAGAGCTCCCTTAGAGTTTCCTCACATTTTTTAGTCTCTTTTTTTCCTTTTTCTTCTCTGCTTCTGTGCCTTTGTTTATTGTGTCCTCTAACTCACTGATTTGATCCTCAGCGTCATTCATCCTGCTTTTAATTCCTTCCATTGTGGTCTTCAGTTCTGACACTGTATTTGTCATTTCTCTCTGATTCTTTTTTATTATTTCAATTTTGTTTTTTATACTTGTTATCTCTTTATTTAGGTGTTCATAGTGACTATCCATTGTTGCTCTAATTTCTTTGAACATCCTAACTATTATTATCCCAAACTCTGCTTCTGGTAATTTGGTTATATCTGGTTCATTCAGGTCCTTCTCTGGGGATTTCTCTTGATTCATTTGGTTTGCATTCCTCTGCCTGCCCATTATTTCTGTGTATAAGCAAGTTGTGGCCACTGGAGTCCAGTAGGTGTTGCCTTTGTGTTCTCTATGTGTGGTCTGTCTGCAGGCCCGCCACCCCCTCTGCCGCTGCCTAGGGTGGTTTGGGTATGGGTGTTGCCAGCACTGGCCCACTGCAGCTGTTGCTGTGATTTCTGCCTCTCCTCCATGGGAGGGGCTGTCACTCAAGCCACAAGCCTCAGCACTAAGGGTAGTGGTGAGCACCTTTGCTCAGCTGCGGAGCCAGCCTGTTTCTGGGCTTCCGCCCAGCACCCGTGGTCAGAGCCTGCTCGCCACAGTTTCACGGGTTGGACGGGGTCTGACGTACTCTCAGCTGTGAGCCTTTGCCTGTCCGGAGCTTTAGCCCCGCCCTCGAGGCCAGGGCCCCCCTGCGCAGGGTCACAAAACAAGGTTTATTGGGCCGGGCGTGGCTGGTGGCGTGCGCTCAGCTGTGAACTTCTGCTCGTCTGGGGCTCTACCCCGCCCCCGCGTTCAGAGCCAACTTGCGCACGCAGGATGGCAAACCACCGTTTCTCCGGCCTGGCGTGGCTGCTGGCGAGAGCTCAGTCGCAAGCCCCCACCCGTCCCTGGTCCTAGCCCCGTTCCCGTGGTCAGGGCCGGCTTGCACAGGGTCGCAGAGCAGATCTCTGCCCGTTCCTGACCTCCCGCTTTTCCCCCGCAGGTGGGATTACAGGCAGGTCCGCAGCTGCCAGACCGCTTTCGCGTGTCCCCTCCGCCCCTGCTGGGCTAGACCAAGCTCACACCGGCTGGGCCTCCGCCCCCGCCAACAGAACCACGTTTCAGTGTCCCTCCACCACCATCCCTCCAGCAACCCTAAGCAGAGTAGGAAGGGGCCCCACAGTTCAGCTCCTAACACTTCATACTGTAGTTCTGGGAGCTCCCTCCCTCTAAGCAGCTCTGCTCTAATTGCCATGGCAGAGCTTATTTGGCTGGTGTCCTGTCTCCCTTTGCTGGTGTTGCTAGTTCCAGGGGAAATATTCGTTTTTGATTAGGGAAGTGACTTAGCCCAGGGGTTAGGGTGGCTGTCCCTCAGAGTGTTCCTCCCTGTGCCTTTAATCCACATTCTCTTCCCGCTGCTCTGGTCCTCTCCTCTGTCCCCGTTCCCCGGAGCCCCAGGTGCGTGCTTGTGAGAGATGTTTTCTGTGCTGTCCCTTTAAAAAGAATCTTGGGTCTGAGAAAACTGTCTCTTTCTCACAAACAGTATCCTCACTTGTTTCACAGCTCAATACTGTCCAAACACCTCTTCTAGGCTCTGGGACTGCAGGCTGGGGCTTTATAACAGGTCCCTCCTTCTCGGCCAAACTCTCCTCCCGCCACGCAGGTCTCTCCAGGTTGCCGTTCGCTCTGAAGAGCTTGGCAGCCCTCTTCACGTTTTTGCTATTCCTACCGGTCTCAATGTGGCTTCTTCTGTGTTCCTTTGTTGAAGAATCCACTTAGTTTAGTTCAAAGTTGGTTTATCCAGATGATGGTTCTTAAGATTGAGTTATAATCCACTTTGGTTCTGGGAGTTGGAAGTTGGTACGTCCGCCTACTCCATTGCCATCTTGCTCCCCAATCATCAAGTTTTCCTATAAGTGCAAGGAGATGACAGATGCCTTTGCTTCTCCTGGGCCAGCTATCCTAGGGTTCTAGGGTCTAGTTCCTTACTTCATTGGTGGTATGTGACAGCAGCTTCACGACTTCTGCTAGAACCAGTGTTATGACTGCACACATTTCTTGACTGTGTCCCAGGCTCTACCATAAATTCTGAAAGCAACGTACTACCCCATAATAAATTTATTTCTTCACAAACTGGGTAGTTTGGCGTAGAAGTAAAACTAACATCTTGTCCTGCTGCATTATGGAAAAAGATGCATATTATGTCCCACTGTGAGAAGAAGAAAAACACTTGGTTTCTGAGCCCCTCTCCTCCCTCAATCTAAAAGCATACATTAAAAATACCCAGGACCACTCTATCTAATTCTTGTCCTCACAATAAACGAAATCTTGAGCCTTTCCTGTAAGATATTAACTCCTATCAAAAACTTTATTGTTTTATAACTTTATTGACTTTTGCAATGTTGATATCTGAAGACCTGACATAATCTTTGAGGTGATAACACTCGTAAGATAAATGTTTTTCCCCACAATAAACATAGGGAGCGTAAATTTGGTAATTTTTCAATGACTTTCTTTTAAATGCTTGTTTTATACTTCATTTGACAAGCCAATCCTTCTAAAGCCTGAACTTCTTTGTAATCCATCTCAGCAAGTAAAATGTCTCTCTTTACTTAATGCTTTTGTAGCTGTGTCTTCTTTTGACAATAGGTTCTGTTGCTTACAGGTAAGAACCCTGATAAATACTGGAACGGAGGCTCACCAATGAATGTGCACTTGTTGTTGGGGGAGAGTGCTGTTATGGGTGTGATAAAAAATAATATAAAGCAGCCCTGGCTGAATAGCTCAGTTGGTTAGAGCACTGTCCCAAAGCACAGAGGTTGCAGGTTTGATCCCTAGTCAGGGCATATAGAAGAACAGATTGATGTTCCTGTCTCTCTCTCTCTCTCTCTCTCTCTCTCCCTCTTTCCTCTCTCTCTAAAATCAATACATAAAAAAAAAATTTTTTTTAAGTAAAGACAGCCTGTCCTGTGGTGGCGCAGTGAATGATACTGAGGTTGCTGGTTCAGGCCCCAGGATTGCCCAGTAAAAGCACATGCAAGAGGCAACTATGAGTTGAATCCTGCTCCTCTTCTCTGCCTTTCTTTCTCTCTCTCCCTATCTATCTATCTATCTTTTCCCCCCTCTAAAACTCAATAAATAAAATCTTTAAAAATTTGTTTACAAAAGAATGGTCCTACCTTATTTCATAATGTTATAAACTATAAACCCCAGCAAAAATGTAAGGCTATAGCAGTCCTCTTGATTGGTAGTAACCATGTCAGCAAATAAGCCAAGGGTACCTAACATTAAACAGGAAGCATCCATCCCCCATTAGCAACACTCTCCTTGTCCTTTATTAAAGACCCTCTATGAATTTTCTAAAGTGCCCAAAAGTAATGTCTTGCTAAATGAAGTGACTGTCATTGGAAATAAACATTCTTGAGTTCTCTTCCTTCATTTTCCTCACTATAGCTTATTTTTCTTAATCTCCCAAGGTATCTACTCTATCCAGATGCCACTTTTGGTTACGTATCTCCTTGAAACAAGTATAGCAATCACCTCACCTTCTGCCCTAATGTGCCCTGCTTACTCTCCACCTTCCAATTCTATCGACATAGAACATTGTTATGAACATCTAAATGTGCTGGACAAATAGATGACATTTTAAAATTCTAGCTGAACTTAGAATATATAAAAATTCCCAGCTGCCTGAAACAGAGACCAGAGTACTAACACTGAGAGGTAATTTTCAGACAAGGAAATAGGCCATCATAACTAACTTTGGCTTTCCATACCCACACACAGGCTGAACTTACCTTGGACTCACCGGAAGCTAGTCGGAAAAGAAATTCCTGGATAAAGCTGGAATCCTCAAAGGTTAGCCACCGCAATAAAAAAAAAGAGAGTTAAAAAAATAAAATGTATTCTCAAAAAAATGACAAGGAAATATGTCTTTTCCTGTGGTTGAGGTCTTGGGCTACTTATTGATGACTATATGACACCTGGCAAAAGCAAACAAGAAACTGTTCTTGAGGCCACTTCTGTGGTCAAGATCTCACAGAATCCTTCAGAAAAAGGAGATAGGAGATAAACTCACAATCAAAAACTTAGAAACACACAAGGAAATGACGCAAAATAAGAGTCAACAAACACAATAAGCATTCCCAATGTAACAATCTGAAATACTGTTTTGAATTATAAAATAAATAAAAGAGGGAATTAAAACCTAAAGGAGCCTAACCTGTGGTGGCACTGTGGATAAAGCCTCAACCTGAAATACAGAGGTCACTGGTTCAGAACTCAGGGCTTGCTTGCCTGGTCAAGGCACATGCAAGAAGCAACTACTGTGAGTTGATGCTTCCCGCTCCTTCCCCCACCTTTTCTCTATCTCCTTTCTCTAAAAAGCAATACATAAAATATTTTTAAAAAAACCAACCCTTAAAGAAAACCTTAAAGGAAGAACATGACACTAGTATCAACTGATACCTTCCTGTTTCTTTGTGTACCAGCATGTGCCTATACCCTCAATTTTTCTAAATGTTTTACATGCATGAAATAGGCTTGCCTATATGACATGATTAGAGGTTCCTAAAAGATCCATTTTACCCATTTCTCCTTGTTACCTGTCAAAAATATAAAATATTCCACTTAGTCTTTTTGCTTAGGATAGTGAACTTGTTTTTTAAAGAGTACCATTAAAGGTCAATATATTAATGTACTAACATGTTAACATCCACCTCTATAAAGTGGTTTATTAATTAGCATGCCACCATGAGGGAATAGAATGCAGATACTATTACGTTTGGAAGAGAGAAGACAAGAAAGCAAGTCAAAATAAGGTCAATGGGCATCCAAAAGGACAAGAAAACAAGAGGCATCTGAAGAGAGATGGAATGAAGACCAAAAACTATGGATGGAAATTGATTTTCTGAAGATAGTTTTATATTTTAGTTTTATCCAGGGCAAATTCCTACTTCTAAATTTTGCCAAGAGTCACTTATACCTTAGTGTAGCCAAAAACTCTTGTAAGTTTTTGTACTGTGTAACTAATAACGATTTTCCATGCAGCCAATGTGGAAGTATCTTGGCAATAAGACAGTCTTTTGTTTTTGGGGGTTTTAGAAAATTAAATTTAATAAGGTAATATTAATAAATAAATGTTTCAGGTAAACATCTCTATAGCATTTGAACTGTTGATTATGTTGTGTACCCATCACCCAAAGTCAAATCATTTTCCATCACCGTATATTTGTCCCTCTCTATTCCCCTCTCCCAAACTCCCTCCCTGTGGAAATTTCACCTTTATCTATGCCCATGAGTCTCATTTTTATATCACACCTGTGTGAAATCGTATAATTTTTAGCTTTTTCTGATTTACTTATGTCACTTAGTATAATACTCTCAAGTTCCATTCATGTTGTCATAAATGCCAATATGTTATCATTTCTTATGCCTGAGTAGTATTCCATTGTATATATGTATCACATCTTCTTTATCCAGTCCTCTTTTAAGGGACACTTTGGTTGTTTCCATGTCTTTGCCACTGTGAATAATGCTAAGATGAACATGGGGGTGCATATGTCTTTGCATACCAATGTTTTCGAGTTTTTTTACAACACCTGCTAGTCACCACTCAACCTAAATGGCTTATTCAGAAATGACATACAGAGAAACTCTTTGGCAAACTCTAAAGAAGAGATATTCTCAGAGACTTGGTTGCCACAGAGAAAAATAGTGATGTCTGTTTTTTCCTTTTTTAAGACAAATTTCATCCCATTCTACAAAATCCCACCCAATAAAGTACTCGCATATTTTTTGCAGAAGGATGAATATTTGGAGTTGAGATTTTGGGACAAAAAAAGGAGCTAAAAATGAAAATTCCAAACAGTAAATTAATAAGTTGCTTTGTCCACCAGCATCAAAAATGTCCTACTACTATACCTTAACTGTCAACATACTAAAAAATAGTTTAACAACATATAAACCCTGCTCTGATTGGGGAGGGGGTCATTGCAAAGGTTACATTTCTAATCCTAAAGGCAAAAGATTTCTGTATTTCAGTAGCACAGGACCACAGACTAAAGTCCAGTACAAAAGAGAACCAAGTAAAAGAAAAACAAAACAATAAACCAAATTTTAAATATGTCTTTCTATTCCAATGGGCTCACTGCTAATTGGAATACTTGGAAAGATAAATTTGTTTTAAATATTTCTGGAGTTAGTTATATATTTTTATTGAATTTACTGGGGTGACATTGGTTAATAAAAGTATGTAAGTTTCAGATGTACAATACCATATATCATCTGTATACTGTATTGTGTGTTCATCACCAAAGCCAAGTTTCTTTTCATCACCATTTATCCCTCCTTTACCCTCTTCTACCTCCCCCACCCACTTCCCTCTTATAATCACCATACTGTTGTCTGTATATGAGTTTCTTTTTTTGTTTTGTTTCTTGTGTGTTTTTGTATTTTTCCGAAGTTAGAAGTGGGGAGGCAGTCAGACTCCCACATGCACCCGAACGGAATCCACCCAGCATGCCCACCCGGGGGCGATGCTCTGCCCATCTGGGGCGTTGCCCCCTTGTGGTCAGAGCCATTCTAGCGCCTGAGGCAGAGGCCATGGAGCCGTTCTCAGCATCAGGGCCAACTTTGCTCCAAGAGAGGAAAGCAAATGGGCGCACTTCTCCTGTGTGCCGTTACCGGGAATCGAACCTGCGACTTCCACATGCCAGGCCGACACTCTACCACTGAGCAAACCAGCCAGAGCCTATGAGATTTTCTTTCTTTGCTTGATCCTGTCACCTTTTGCACCCAGCTCCCAAACTCACTTTAAAGTGAGGTTAGTTATTTTAGAATACAACAATTCCTGTTGGAAACAACTCAATGTAGCAGATTTATGATACAGCCAGTTTATTTATTAACATCCCAACAGGTACAAATGATTGAGCCCCAACAAAGACAATGTATATTAACACACATGAAAAGGGATAATTGCTAGTCTATGTGAAAGTATCCAAGAAACACAGAAAAAAGCAATAATCTGATCACATAATAAGCAAGTCCCTTATTAATACACTGGAGAGGTCATTCGTCTCCTCCATGCCTCTGGGAAAGTCTGTTTCTAGATTATCTTTTTAAGCGCATAAAGTAAATTTCCTGAGGGGAAAATTTTATTTTCCTCTTATACCTCATCAAAGGTTTATGAAAATTCTTCAGTGGGACAATAGCATCAAGAGTTTTCACAAGATCAACAAGAATGCCAAGATAATTCAATGGGGAAAAAAGAGTCTTTTCAACAAATGATGCTGGGACACCTAGATATGTAAAAAAAAAAAAAAAACAAAACAAAAAAACCGAACTTAGATGTCTAGTTTACACCACATACAAAAATTAACATAAATGGATCAAAGACTTAAATGTAAGAGCTAGCCCTAGCTGGACAGGTCTTTTGATTAGAGCATCATGCCAACACATAAAGATTGTCTGTTCGATCTCTGGTCATGGCACATACAGAAACAGATCAATGTTTCTGTCTTTCTCTCCCTTCCTCTCTCTCTAAAATCAATAAATAAACTTAAATAAATAAATAAATGTAAGAGCTAAAACTATACATCTCTTAGAAGAAAATATAAGACTAAATCTTCATGACCTTGGATTAGGTAATAGTTTCTTAGAAATGACACCAAAAACACAAGCAACAACAAAAATTTTTAGAAAAATTGGACTTTATCAAGATTTAAAACTTTTATTTTCTTCTTTTCCAAGTAAGAGGAGGGAAGATAGTGAGACAGACTCCCTCATGCATCCTGACTGGGAACTGGGATCAACCAGACAATCCCCATCTGGGGCCAATGTTCTGCCTATCTGGGGCCATGCTCGCAAATGAACTATTTTTAGTGCCTGAGGTAGAGGCTCCACTGAGTCATCCTCAGTGCCTGCGGCCAATGTGCTTGAACCAACCAAGCTAAGGCTGCAGGAGGAGAGGAGAGAGAGAGAGAGAAAGGGAGAGAGGGAAAAAGAGAGAGAAGGGGGGAGGGGTAGAGAAGCAGATGGTCACTTAACCAGAAATTGAACCCAGGACATCCACACACCTGGCCAACACTGTACTTACTGAGCCAACCAGCCAAGATTAAACTTCTGTGCTTTAAAAAACACCAATAGGCCCTGGCCAGTTGGCTCAGTGGGAGAGGGTTGGCCTGGCATGTGGAAGTCCTAGGTTCGATTCCCGGTCAGGGCACACAGGAGAAGCGTCTATTTGCTTCTCTACCCTTCCCCCTCTCCTTCCTCTCTATCTCTCTCTGCCTCTCCCGCAGCCAAGGTTTCATTGGAGCAAAGTTTGCACAGGCACTGAGGACGACTCCATGGCCTCCGCCTCATGTGCTAGAATAGCTCCAGCTGCAACAGAGCAACGCCCCAGATAGGCAGAGCATGGCCCCTTGAGGGCATGCTCGATGGATCTCAGTTGGGCACATGCAGGAGTCAGTCTGACCGCATCCCTGCTTCTAACTTTGGAAAAATACAAAAAAAACCTACAATAATTAAAAAGACAACCCTCAGAAAGAAAGAAAGTATTTGCAAATCATGTATCTGATAAAAGTCTAATATTTAGCCCAGGGGCCCCCAAACTTTTTACACAGGGGGCCAGTTCATTGTCCCTCAGACTGTTGGAGGGCCGGACTATAAAAAAAAACTATGAACAAATCCCTATGCACACTGCACATATCTTATTTTAAAGTAAAGAAACAAAACGGGAACAAATACAATATTTAAAATAAAAAACAAGTAAACTTAAATCAACAAACTGACCAGTATTTCAATGGGAACTATGGGTGCAGATGCATCCTGTGCTCCTCTCACTAACCACCAATGAAAGAGGTGCCCCTTCTGGAAGTGCAGCTGGGGGCCAGATAAATGGCCTCAGGGGGCCGCTTGTGGCCCGAGGGCCGTAGTGTGAGGACCCCTGATCTAGCCCATAGAAGAAAATTGAAGTCAGTGACAAAAGGGCAAATAACCCAACTTAAAAATGGGTAAAGGATCTAAACAGATATTTCCCTAAAGAAGATATGCAAATGATCAATAAGGGCATGAAAAGATGTTCAACATTATTAGTCATTAGAAAAATACAAATCAGCCTGACCTGTGCAGTGGATGAAGCGTCCTCCTGGAACGCTGAGGTCACTGGTTCAAAACCCTGTCAAGGCACATATGGCAGCTGATGCTTCCTGCTCCTCCCTCCCTTCTCTCTCTCTCTCCTCTCTCTCTAAAAATGAATAAATAAAATCTAAAAAACAAAAAAATACAATTCAAAACCACAATGAAATATCACCTAACACCCACTAGAATGTCATAATAAAAAAGACAATAATAAATGTTAACAATAATGTTGAGAAATTAAAACCCTCATACACTGCTGGCAAAAAAGTAAAATAATGCAGCCACTTTGGAAAGTAATGTGATAGTTTCTAAAAAGGATAAATTTAGAGTTATCATATGACCCGGAAATTTCACTCTTGTTATATACCCAAGAAAACTGAAAACATTATATCCACACATAAACTACACAAATGTTCATAGCAGCATTATTCGTAATAGGCAAACCCTAGAATCCCAAATGAAGTACTGCTGTCACATGAATGAACCCTGAAAATATTATGTGAAGTGAAAATAGCCAATTACAAAGAACTACATATTCTATGACTCTCTACATATAAAATATCCAGAACAGACAAATCCATTGAGACAGTAAGTAGATGAGTGATTGCCAAGGGCTCAGGGTATTGAGGAGAACTATTATTTGAATAATATTATATATAATTCCTGAGTTCTAAATGCACAATTCTCCTAATGATTAAAATAGTTATTCCAAATTCTCCTAATGATTAAAATAATTATTCCAAGTTATTAGGGATTTCTCCTAACACTGGGCACTAAAACTGTTTTCCAAAAGAGCTGTAGCCTGACCAAGCAGTAGCGCAGTGGATAGAGCATCGGTTTGGGAGACGGAGGACCCAGATTCGAGACCCTGAGCTCGCCAGCTTAAGCACAGGCCCATCTGGCTTGAGCAAGGCTCACCAGCTTAAGCCCAAGGTCGCTGGCATTAGTAAGGGGTCACTTGCTCTGCTGTAGCCCCCCGGTCAAGGCACATATGAGAAAGCAATCAATGAACAACTAAGGTTCAGCAACAAAGAATTGATGCTTTTCATCTCTCTCCCTTCCTGTCTGTCTGTCCCTATCGGTCCCTCTCTCTGTCTCTCTCTGTCACAAAAAAAAAAAAAAAAAAAAAAAGAGCTGTAAGACATCTTTAGTACAAAGGAATTGAAGAGGAACAGACTTTGCCATCCCAAAGTATGCCTCTTTGGGATATTATTTTAAGCTGATTATTTTTAAGAAACAAAAGACTCAGAGGAAGCTTTGACTCTCCCCCTTATCTCCCTAACGGAATACAAATTTTAAAAACTTGCTCCAGCCTGACCAGGCGATGGCGCAGTGGATAGAGCGTTGGACTGGGATGTGGAAGACCCAGGTTCAAGTTCCCGAGCTCGCCAGCTTGAGCGCGGGCCTATCTGGCTTGAGCTAAAGCTCACCAGCTTGGACCCAAGGTCGCTGGCTCCAGCGAGGTGTTGCTCAGTCTGCTGAAGGCCCGTGGTCAAGGCACATGTGAGAATGCAATCAATGAACAACTATGGTGTCGCAACGGCAACGAAAAACTAATGATTGATGCTTCTCATCTCTCTCCGTTCCTGTCTGTCTGTCCCTATCTATCCCTCTCTCTGAATCTCTCTCAGTCCCTGTAAAAAAATAAAAAACTTGCTCCAGCATGACTGGTGGTGGCACACTAAATAAAGCATTGTCCCAAAATGCTGAGATTAAAACCCCAAGGTTGTTGGCTCTGAGCATGCGCTCATCAGCAGAGGTCGCTGGTTTGAAGGGAGGATCATTCACACAATCCCAAAGCTCACCAGCTTGAGCCCAAAGGTCGCTGGCATGAAAAGCCTAAGGTCACTGGCTTGAGCAAGGGGACATTGGCTCGGTCCTGGTCAAGGCACATACGAGAAGCAATCAATGTACAGTAATGCCTCAGTTTTCGTTGGCTTCGGTTATTGTCGGTTTTGGTTTTCATCTATTTTTTTCGCAAAAATTTTGTCTCAGTTTTCGTCAGTTGTCTTGGATTTTGTCAGCGTGCCCAAATGATCTCACTGATAATTTTGCAAAAACGAAGGGCAACCCACACGTTCTCCTGCTCAATGTGACGTTGTTTCTCATGTGAGCATCATCCCATGTGTCTACAATTCCATTGCTTTCCACTGTTTTTGTGCTTTTTGTTTACTGATTGCAAGTGTTAATACAGTAATTGGATTTACATTGATTTATATGGAAATAATTGCCTCAGTTTTGTTGGTTTCGGATTTCGCCACTTGTTTTCAGACTGATTATCGACGAAAACTGAGGTACTACTGTACAACTAAAGTGATAGCTACGAGTTGATGCTTCTCACTCTATCTACTCCGTCTCTGAAGCAATCAAGTGAAAGCAACTACAAATTGATGCCTCACTCTTTCTCTCTCTCTCTTTCTCTCTCTAAAAAAACAACAAAAACCTTACTCCAGGAAGGGAGATCACTTTAGCATTATAAATTCAGTATGGCAGACAGCAAAAAACCTAGTACTCTGTTTGTCGGAAACCCCTGAGAGTCCCATTGTTTCTGGGTAGCCCGGCAAGATTTACCAAATGTTTTCTCCTTCTGATCTACCTGTGATTTGCCTTCCTTCCCTTAAAGTCCAAACTACTAGCCCTTTCTATTTAATCCAAGATGGCACATTAGCCCCAGTTGCCTGATGTGTCCTTGGGCCCCACATTTTACCGAAGCCCTGTATGTACATATGTAATAAATTTGGTTATTTACTCCTATTAATCTGTCTCGTATCAATTTGATTAGACCATCCAGAAGAACTATGAGGGAAATGAAGAAAAATTTCCCTCACAGCCCACAGAGTTATTTTCAAACACTACAGAACCTCTGGAAATCCCAAAGAGAAATCCTAGAGAATAAAAGTATATTTGAATATATTTAAAGGGGGGAAAAAAGAAAAGCTCATTCATCTATGTTTCAGGACAGAGGAAACAATTAGATTAAGTTAGAGTCGTATACTATTCTAGATACTATTCCATCCTCCATTTACTTTTCAGCCTTACAGATTCTTTGTATGGCCAGTAGTCGCAGCCTTCGTGGCCACAGCCACACACATGCAGGTTCTCATTGGATTCGGGCAGACAGTAAAGAAACAGTGGAGCTAAAGAATAGTGGGCCATTAAAGTCTTGCACCAGCCACGAGCACCACACAGGGAAAACACTTCCCTTTCAATCAGGGCTCCCAAAGCCACTGACACATTCTCTGGTTCCACAGCCAGGAGAATCTTCTCTGATTTCTCCTAGAATGAAAGACCCCAGCAGTCTCAGCGGAGCTTGCAAAAGCCCCTAAGCTCTGGTTCCCCATCTGCACACCTTCTCTCTCTCTGCACATGGCTTCTTCTTCAGCACTCTGCATTCACTCTGCTCTCACTTTGCAAATATGGCTTCTTTCTTCTCCTCCGTCTTCTTTCTCTTTTCAAAACTTTCTGGCACAAAACCTCTCCTCCAGCAAACATTAGCAAAACAATGGCCCTTCTCAAGCAGGAAGGTAATTTGCAATTTCATAGACCACTATTTCTGGTGCTGCCCAGCCCCCAATGCAAACTATAAGCAAGCAAACATAAAAATCATATTTTACAAACTTATTTGACCAACATTCTTTCATGATAAATCTTTGTATTCCCAATCTGTTCTTTTTTTTCCTATATTTTGATCTTCATAAAACTGTTTCCCAAGTTGACTTGCCTTGCAACTGACTGCACATAAGAACTTAAGCTCTGAGGCTCCACTGTCATTACCAGGAAGATTCAATTACATATAATAGATACATTAAATGGGTCAAATCCTCAGGGAACAATTAATCAAGAATACCAGTAAGTGCCTGACCAGTGGTGGTGCAATGGTTAGAGCATCAGACTGGGACTCTGAGTTCTCAGGTCTGAAACTCCAAGGACACAGGCTTGATTGAGCACAGGCTCATCCAGCTTGAGTGCAGGCTCACCAGCTTGAGCGCAGGGTTGCCGGTTTGAGCGTGGGAATGTTAATCCCAGGGTCACTGGTTTAAGCCCAAAAATCACTGGCTTGATGGCCAAGGTCACTGGCTTGAGCAAGCAGTCACTGGTTCAACTGGAGCCACGTGGCCAAAGGGACTTATGAGAAGCAATCAATGAACAACTAAAGTGACACAAGTTGATGCTTCTCATCTCTCTCCCTTCTCTCTCTCAAAAATAAAAATAGCAGTAAATAAAGGGTAAAAAGTACACAGAGCAATGTTAGTTAGCTAAGATTTTAAGGAAACCAGATGTGCCTTTCATTTTGCACAAGTGCTCTGACTACTAATTTCTAGACATTTAATAAGGTGACTGTAAAGCCTGTGGCCAAGGCCACCATCACCGCAGCCTGACCCACGCAGGTTCACATTGGATTCGAGCAGTCGGTAATGAAACACAGGAGCCATGAACTGGTGAGCCATCAGCTTTAATTCTAGCTTGCACCCAGCGGGCAAGCAAAAACACACACTGGGCTCCAAAACCCACACATTCAGTGCTCACAAAGCTACTGACTTATCCGAGTTTCCTAGAATCAAAGGTTTCTAGCTCACCAGACTTATTCACCTCTGTTCCCCATCTCCTCCAGCACAAACTCTTAACAAACTGGCTTCTTCCTCAGCACTCTGCCATCTTGGCTGCTTCTCCTGGCCTTCACATGGCCTTCCTCTGCTCTCCCCTCTAATACCTCAGGAACCAAGAACCAAGAGAGAGAGAGATCAAGCTCCCAGACTGCCCCAGTTTATAGCCTAGGAAATCCAAACCTTTAATCCAATTATACATACAAGAAAGTCTCTGATACAAAACCACCCATCTGAGGCATAATGGGATTCCTCCCTACATCACCACCCTACATCATCTAATCAGTCAAGGGTGTGGAGAAGAGCTTAGTCTTAAACTAAGCCTTAGGCTATAACGACCCAGCCTGCCCACAGCCTGTTCCAGAACACACATTAATATCAACGAACTTCCATGTGGGCAGCGCGATCTTTAACAAAGTGAGCATAATATATTTTATCTGCCGAACAGTGACCAACTTTTTACAATGAAAAGGACAAAAATAAATTGAAGAAAAAAATACCGTATATAAAAGAAACATTTTATTCATTGTAATAATAATACACTATAATATGATAAATGCATAATAAAAACACTTGTAATATTTTATTATTGTAGTTATGCTTACATGGCTATTAACTTTTAATAATAATTGTAAGGAAAAAGTACTCATTTAATACAAATACGTAATATCACATGCAATGGATCGACTCTGCATCAATCGAATACAGACATTTACAGATTAGTCTTCCAATATCAAAAAGGAAGATATGTAGGAGAACACTTTTTGAGGGAGGATGGAACTTATAAAAGAAGGACTGTTGTCCTTCCTAAAGGAGGATGATTGGTCACCTTATATTTAACCATATTTATACTTTTTCTGAAAATAAAAAGGAGCAAACAAAATTCTCCCTTAGGAGGGCCCAAATAATGTGAGAGAGAGAAATATGTCCCCCTAGGCCAAGTCAAGCATAAGCAAGATCAAGAGGAAAAACCAGGCTCCAGTTTGAAGACATTCACAAAAGCCATTTTTGCATGTCAATTAAAGTGCTAGTTGAGATAGGGCAGATTTTCCCAGGAATTCCTGAATCCAATGCAAGTGACAAGAACAGAAGTATATGGGAAGCAGAACGTTTGCTAAATGTGCATTATTTGCCATGCCCTTTCCATACACGCTCTGCCTTCCACATATTTCAATGGCACTTAAATTTTTAGAGTCAGACTACAGGAAAATTTCTCCCAACACCATCTTCAGGGTTAAAGCTACCAATGTGCAAAACAAAACAAAACAAACCTGCAAAAAAACTGCAAAAATAAAAATGCATTCACTTCTACTGCTTTTCCAATAATCTACATTTTAAGTAAATGTGACAATACTAGAATTTAACTCCTAATACCCTATAGTTCACTGTGCCTGCTACCTATTAGGTGTACAGCATTCCCTCAGTTATTTGTTAAATAAATATTGAAAGCATTTGCAACACAAGCTTGTGCTCTGTTAACATTCATTTAAATTTACACCCATAAAAACACATCTTTTTTTTAGGTGAGAGGTAGGGAGATAGTGAGAAAAACTCCCTCATTCCCCCCACTGGGATCCACCCAGCAACCCAGGTCTTGGGTGGATGCTAGAATCAAAGGAGCTATCTTCTGAGCCCAGGGCCAATGCTCTAACCTACTGAGCCACTGACTGTAGGAGTGGAAGAGAAAGAAAAGGGGGTGATGGAGGAGAAGAGAAGCAGATGTTTGCTTCTCTTGTATGCCCTGGCAAGGAATCAAACCCAGAACATCCATACGCTGGACCAACACTCTATCCACTGAGTAAACGGGCCAGCCCAAAAACGCATCTTAACACTAACAGACACACCCCTAGACACAGCCACATTGATGCTTACTCCTGAAAATGCCCTCATGACAAAAAATGGAAGATAAATATTACAATAGAATGGGACAGAATGATGACAATTAGAGAATTTGTGAAGGGAAATTCCAATCACTTAAAATTCTTCTATTGTCCTTTTGATGTCGGTTATCATGGTTTCCATGGAAATCCATAATCTACAGAAAAGTAATCAATTCCAACACTGAAACTTTAAGACAGCTCTAGACCATAAAAATCACAATCATAATCGTTCTACACCATTATAAATGCCACATCAGAGAACTTACATTTGAAGGGAAGCCACATATTTACAAAAATAAGCAACACATTTCACAAACCTCAACAGAAATGAATAGATTATATTATGTATCACTTTGAATAGCTACTGGAAGTATTGGTAATTCTCACACTAGCTGACAAACGTTTTTTACTAGCAGCTCATTTCAATTCAGTGATCTTTTCTTCTGCAAGTATACCTAAATCTGTTGTGTGTGATGTTTTGTGCTTTTTATTCTGTCTTTATTCTGTACTTCAAACAAATGTAGCTAGGGAATAGACTGAGATTTGTTTTGTTTTGGTGTTTAAAATTATCTGAAGGCAACAGTTTAACTCCACACAGTTGTTTACCAGCAGGTGGCTGTCCGGAAGAAGCAAACCATAAAACACGCAAAATCAGGCTCTTTCAAGATAATTTTACATACAGGGAATAGATGAGAGAGGAAAACCCATCTGTCATCAGCAACAAAACAGATTTGTTCCTCGCTATTTGTAAACAAGAGCTCAAGCCAGCAATCTGCCCTGGCATCCGAGGTAGGAAATGATGGGCACAACCCTGCGCCCATCCCGAAGCGTTCGCAAGGGGAGCATGGGGAGGCTGACCTCCAGCCTGGGCAGGCACGGTCCTGGGGCCGGGGAAAGCCTTATCGGAAGTCTTCTGCGGCCAGGCTGGGGGCTGGGGCTGGAGTCGACCTACCCAGCTTAATTTTCCCGCAGTTACTCCGCATTCTTCAACCTCCCTCAACTATCTGCACTTTGCCATATAGGGAATAGTTGGGCGTCCGTGCCCGCGGGGCAAACCCGCCAGGAAGCGCCCAAGCGGACGGCTTACCGAGCAGCGAGCCTATGAAGATGACGACCTGCACAGTCGTGGTGAACTGGCGGTACACCTGCGCCTGGCCAAACTCCCCGAGAGCGCTGCGGTTGGCGACCCCAGCCTCGGCGCCCGACGCGTTGCGCGCTTCGCTGGCGTTGTGGTAGCTCCAGCTGTCGTTATGCCCCATGGCGAGGCTGGGGCTCCAGCTCCCGTCCGCCCGCCTCGAGCCCCGCACCAGTTACTCCAGCCCCAGGCGCAGAGGGACGGGCAGGTGCCTTGAGGAGTCCTGGAGAACCCCGGGGCAGTCTCAGGTCCCCTCACGACTCCACATAGCAGGCCCTGGCTCTTGGGAGGCGGGGAAGAAGGAAGGCGGGGCCGCGCTCCTTGCGGGTTCCCTCCAGGGTCCCTGTCAGCAGCCACCTGAAGGCGGCACGGTCAGAGCCCGCCGGGGGTCGTGATTCCCTCCTCCCGGGTGGTCAGCGCAGCCAAGCCTCCTCAGCGGAGATGGACACACAAAAGGAGGCATCTGATGGTCAAGGAGGGAGATGTCCGCTCTCGTCGCCTCCTTCAACCTCTGCTCCTTCTACTCCCCTTAAGGGTCAGGGCATCCCCTCGAGTCCCCGCGGGCGACGGGCTCAGCCCCTCTTCTTAAAGAGAAGAGAGCATTTGGCTGAAGCCGTTTTTCAATCCTGCTGGCTTCGAGGCTGGTTGGCGATGGGAAATTTGTGAAAAGCCCAAACCAGGAGGCTGAATCCCCGAGGGGAACCCCGCGTCCCCGACGGCGCCCATGGCCTGGGAAGAATGCCCTGAATCTCCTCCACCAGCCTCAGCCTCAGCCTCAGCACCTAGCCTTCCCGCAGGACGCCCACGCGGTCTCCTCCGATCTCCCGCCTCGGCGCCGCCTGCAGGACCCCCCCTCTCACAGCCCCTTTGCCTTTGCACAACCTAAAGCCCCCTTTCCTGATCCCGCTCCGGCCCTGGGCCGCGGGGAGAGAGCCTCGCAGGCGTGCGGACACCCGGGAGGACGCCCACAGCGATTAGAGTACGGTCTGCGCGGCCACGGGACTCCCGGAGCGCGCCTCGGGCAGCTGAGGGCCCGCGGTCTGCGGGAGAGGTCACGTGAGGCGCCCGGCCAGGTCCCCACGACGAAGCTATGGGGACGGCGCCATCTTGACCCTCCAGAGCGTGACTTGCTGGGCCCCCAAGGGTCGGAGGCGGGAGGGTCCTGGTCTCGCTGCAATCCCCAAGCTTGCGGCTCCTCCCACGCTTCATTTCCTCTATTACTGCTGTCATTGCTCCTTATCTCGTCCGCATGGGCTGCTGGAGGCTTACAATTACACATCGCTGCCGGGTCTCCTAGCTCCACAGTCAGGCCTTGGGTGTAAGCGATGCATTTAAGAAAGATGAAATGTAGGAATCCAGCACACAGTTTCATGGGTGTTTTTAGTGAGTCTTTCCTAAAAGGTACGCGATATAACACAAGGCTAGTGGATTGCAGGAGTGAGGAGTTGGGATGGAGCAATTTACTGCGGACTGATGCAAAAGGATGGGAAGCTGGGATAACCAAGTAAGCAAGAAGAAACGGAAAAGTAAAAAGCTTGAGTGGGAAAAGGAATATGTATGGCATCTAAAGAAAGGATCTGGGGAAAAGAAAAGGTGACAGGAAAAGAGAACTGAAGGTTTGCTTGTTTTCACTTTATGGAAATTGGTTTATTGTGGGTTTTTTAAGAAATTAAATTTAATAGGGTGACAGTGATCAATAAGAGTACATAGGTTTCAGGTAAACATTTCTATAGCGTTTGAATTGTTGAATGCGTTGTGTGCCTGTCACCCAAAGTCAGATCATTTTCTGTCACCCTATATTTGCCCCTCTTTACTCTGCTCCCTGGAAAATGGTTACTTTTGTAATAAGTGAACAGACATAGTTGAGGGCTTTGACATACTGACTAGATCCCAAGACAATAACTCTTAAGAGTTGATTAAAAACTGAGTGATTTCTTGGTTGACTCAAGACTGATCCTGCTGCAATATGGGTACTTCACTTTAACTGGTAACCCTAATTACTCATCTTGAAAGGGCAAAAGTCCATGTCTTATACATCTGTGGATTCTCACAATAACTGCACATAATAATCTTCAATGCAAGCAGTTAGTTTAAACATTTTGAATGCCAAAAAAGATAAGGAGAAGGGAAATTACTGATTACGTGTATTTTCCAAAAAAACCTTAAATTTGCTTTGGTAGTTCAAGCATTTTCCAGGATAAAACCCTTTACACTATAATCGTTACAAAACAAAAATTATAACAATAATTTACCAACATCCAGCACACTCTTATAGGAAGGGTTGGGGAAGACTGTGTGACTAAGTTGTCCAATAATAGTTGTAAAAATATTCTTTACTCACCTTCACCTGCCTCCCCCTTATTCAAAACTTCTTGGAAGGATTGGGATAAAGTGTAGAAAAGAGTTAATGTTGCAGATGTAAAGAGTGTTTAATAAAGCAAGAAAAGTCTTTTTTATTATTATTATTCTGAAAGGATACCAGTAAATTCTCTACAGTCCCTCAATTGGTGTTACAGTATAGGGTTATTTGAATCAAGAAATAACCTGACCAGCTGAGGTCACCATGACTCTCAGACTTGCAGGTGTATTGCTTTGTGAAAACAGAACCACAAATATAACTCCTATGTTTGTGTGCTATGTGAATTTTTCACTGGCTACAAGAGAATTTAAGGTTGATCTAACAGATTAGACATGATTTAAATATATGTTGTATCTATAGTAGTGTTATTTATACTTATCAGGTCACAAACTTGGTGGCCTAAAAAGCAGCGGTCCTTTATTTTGTTCACAAATACGCATTTTGGGCAATGCTCAATGGGACAGCTTATCTTTGTCCACATGACATCAGCTTGGGCAGCTCAAAATTGAGGACAGGGTCTGGAATCTGAAATCTTGTTCACTTACATGTCTGGCAGTTGATGCTGGCTGTTGTTGGGACCTCAGCTGGGACTGTCAGCTGGAATACCTATACTATATGGCCTCTCCAAGTAGCTGCTTGTCTTCCTCACTGCCGAGCAGCTAACTTATGACTTAATCTCATTCTATTCTACTTGTTGAAGCAGTCAAAAAACAACCACCACATTTGAGAGAAGACATAGACCACACCTCCCAAGGGGAAGACTGTCATATTGTAAGAAAATTATGTGGAATGGGAGATATTGTTGCAGTAATTTAAGAAAACTATAATCTGCCATCATACTTATTTTCCTTTTGTCAAAAGAAATCCTTTAAAGGGTCCCATTTCAGACCTGACTAGGCAGTGGCACAGAGAGCGTCAGACTGGGATGTGGTAGACCCAGGTTCGAAACCCTGAGGTTGCTGGCTTAAAACCCAAGGTCACTTATTCTGTGTTGTTTTGCTGATGAGTGCCATTCTGACTGGTGTGAGGTGCTGGCGAGGATGCAGAGAAAAGGGAACCCTTCTGCACTGCTGGTGGGAATGCAGACTGGTGCAGCCACTGTGGAAAACAGTATGGAGATTCCTCAAAAAATTAAAAATCGAACTGCCTTTTGACCCGGCTACCCCACTTTTAGGAATATACCCTAAGAACACCATAACACTGTTCGAAAAGAAGAAATGCACCCTCATGTTTGTGGCAGCATTGTTCACAATAGCGAAGATCTGGAAACAGCCCAAGAGTCTGTCAGAAGACGAGTGGATTAAAAAGCTTTGGTACATATATACTATGGAATACTACTCGGCCATAAGAAATGATGACATCGGATCATTTACAACAAAATGGTTGTACCTTGATAACATTATACAAAGTGAAATAAGTAAATCAGAAAAAAAAACTGAGAACAGCATGAATTCATACATAGGTGGGACATAAAAGTGAGACTATGAGACATGGACAAGAGTGTGGTGGTTATGGGGTGGGGGGAGGGAGGGGAGGGTGGGAAAGGGAGAAGGGTAGGGGCACAAGGAAAACCAGATAGAAGGTGACAGAGGACAATTTGACTTTGGGTGATGGGTATGCAACACAATTGAATGATAAGATAATCTGGAGATGTTTTCATTGTACATATGTACCCTGATTTATTGGTGTCACCACATTAAAGTTAATAAAAAAAAAAAAAAAAACAAGGTCACTCACTAGCTTGAGCCCAAGATTACTGGCTTGAGCAAGGGGTCACTCGCTCTGCTGTAGCCCCTGGTCAAGGCACATATGAGAAAGCATGTCCCTATCTGTCCTCTCTGACTCTGTAAAAAAAAAAAAGAAAGTACCATTTCAGGTGTATTTCTTTAGGAATTAAACCTGAATAGATCACACAACTTAATTACTTATCATGTACAGGTGTTATGTGGATATGAGCTGGCCAAAAGTAACACCTAGCAGCTATCTAGAGCAGATTATTAGGACCACCAGCCAACATGTTTATGTAGTTGCTAATTTTAATCCAAACTTTCTGGAGCTACATTAAAAGCAGATTACGGGGCCCTGGTCAGTTGGCTTAGTGGTAGAGCATCAGTCTGGTGTGTTGAAGTCCTGGGTTTGATTCCCGGCCAGGGTACACAGGAGAAGCACCCATCTGCCTCTCCACCCATCCCCCTCTCCTCCCTCTCTTATCTCTCTCTTTCCCTCCTGCAGCCAAGGCTTCATTGGAGCATAGTTGGCCCAAGCACTGAGGATGGCTCCATGGCCTCCACCTCAGGCACTAGAATGGCTCCTGTTGCTACGGAGCAATGCCCCATATGGGTAGAGCATTGCCCCCTAGTGAGTTTGCAGGGTGAATCCCAGTGGGGCACATGCAGGATTCTGCCTCCCCGCTTCTCACTTCAGAAAAATACAAAAAAAATAAAACAGATAATGGAAAATGGGGTAAAAAACTAGCAACCACTGGCTCTTAGATAATGTTATAAGTATTGTTCTCTCCCATAATGAACAGGCATTCTCCCAACTTAAAAGCACCTTGTGTTCCCAAAGGTTTTTTTTGTTGTTTTTTTTAATGCATTTTAGAGAGTAGACAGAGAGAGAGAGAGAGAGAGAGAGAAGGGAGGAGGAGCAGGAAGCATCAAATCCCATATGTGCCTTGGCCAGGCAAGCTCAGGGGTTCAAACTGGCAACCTCAGCATTCCAAGTTGATACTTTATCCACTGAGCCACCACAAGTCACGCTGTTCCCACAGTTTTTAAGTTAGTTGTTTAGCACTCAGGATCCATTTCCCTAGAGAAATAAACATGGTGATATGGTTCCCAGGCAGAGTGGGGTCAAAATGATGGACTGAGAGGCTCTGGGGATTCAGTACTCCCAGGGAGGTCCTTTTCAGTCTGTACCTCCCTCTCTGAAGGTCTGCCTCCTTCACTTTTCTTAAAGAGTTACTTCTCTTTTCTTTATACCAGTAGTTCACCCACTTAACAAATGTTAATACCCTTGTGCTGAGAAAGCAGGAATACACTATGGAATAGAATAGTTTCTCATAACTTTCTCTAATTACCTGTTCCTTAAGCATATACCTACTGGGATTTATTTGCTTAAGAATTATCCTTCTCATAACCATGGGGAAATAGATATAATGGTTAATTTTATGTGTTAGATTGACTGGTCTATGAGTTGCCCAGATATTTGGCCAGATGTTATTCTGGAGTTTTCTATGAGAGTATTTTTGGATGAGATTAACATTTGATTATGTTAGACTAAGCAAAGAAGATTGCCCTCCTTAAAATGGATAGGCCTCCAACATATGGAAACAACCAAAGTGTCCATCAATATCAATAGATGAGTGGATAAGAAAGCTGTGACATACATATTTATATATGTTGGGCAGATAAAATATGTTATGCTCATTTTGTTAAAGATGGTGCTGCCCACATGCAAGTATGTTGATATTAATGTGTGTTGGGGAACAGGCTGTCGGCAGGCCAGGTTGTGATAGCCTAAGGCTTAGTTTTAAGAGTAAGCTTTTCCCCACACCCTTGACTGATTGGATGATGTGGGGTGGTGCACTCTCATGAGGAATCCTCCCATTATGCCTCAGATAAGTGACTTTGTATCAGAGATTTCCTTGTTTGTAGATTGGATTAAAGGTTTGGATTTCTACACTATATAGTAGGGTAGACTGGGAGCTTGCTCTCTCTCGGTTCCTGAAGTTAGCATTAGAGAGGAGGGCAGAGAAAGGCCACGTGGAGGAGGCCAGGAGAAGCAGCCAAGATGGTGGAGTGCTGAGGGAGAAGCCAGTTTGTGCAGAGTTTGTGCTGGAGAAGGAGATAGAGAACAGAGGTGAATAAGTCTGGTGAGCTAGAAACCTTTGATGCTAGGAAACTTGGATAAATCAGTAGCTTTGTGAGCACTGAATGAGTGGGTTTTGGAGCCCAGTGTGTGTTTTTACTTGCCCGCCAGGTGCAAGCTAGGATTAAAGCTGATGGCTCACCAGTCCTTGGCTCCGTTGTTTCATTACCGACTGTCCGAATCTAATGCAAACCTGCACTGGCCAGGCGGCTATGATAGTGGCCCTGGCCACTGGTTTTATATATAACAATATCATTCTCTTTATGGGCAGGCACACAAATGTGTGTGTGTGTGTGTGTGTGTGTGTGTGTATGGAATATTACTTGGCCATAAAAAAGAAAGAAATCCTATATGTGGATGAACACCATGGGTGGACCTGGAGGGTATTATGCTCACTGAAATAAGTCAGAAAGACCAATACCATATGATTTCACTTATATGTGGAATCTCAAAAACAAAATAAATGAACAGATAAAATTTAACTAGACTCATGTATACAGAGAACAGACTGATGGTTGACAGAGGGGAGAGGCGTTGGGACTGGGTTAAAAAGATGAAGGGATTAAGAATTACAAATTAGCCTGACCTGTGGTGGCGCAGTGGATAAAGCGTCGACCTGGGAACACTGAGGTTGCCAGTTCAAAATCCTGCACTGGTCCGGTCAAGGCACATATGGGAGTTGATGCTTCTAGCTCCTCCCCCTTTCTCTCTCTCTCTCTCTCTCTCTCTCTCTCTCACTCTGTGTCTCCTCTCTAAAATGAATAAAATAAAATAAAAAATTTAAAAAAAAAAAAAAGAATTACAAATTAGTAGCCTGACCTGTGGTGGTGCAGTGGATAAACTGTCGACCTGGAATGCTGAGGTCACTGGTTCAAAACCCTGGGCTTGCCTGGTCAAGGCACATATGGGAGTTGATACTTCCTGCTCCTTCCCCTGTTCTATCTCTTTCCTCTCTCTTTCTCTCTCACTCTCTCTCTCTCTCTCTCTAAAAATTAATAAATAAAATCTAATTTAAAAAGAATTACAAATTATTAGTTACAAAATAGTAATGGGGATGTAAGGTACAACATAGTAAATAGTAAATATAGTAAGTAATATTGGAATAACTATATATGATGCCAGGTGAGTATTTGAAATACTGGGGGGGGTCACTTTGTAAAGTATATGATTATCTAACCATTATGCTGTATACCTGAAACTAAAAATAATATTGAATGCAAACTGTAATTGAAAATAAAATTTTAAAAATTGAAAAAGGATGAGTAGGCCTCATTTAATGAGTTGAATATCTGACTAGAACAAATGAGCAATAGGTAATTTTTAAAATCCAATTTCTTTCTCTCTCTTTTTGTCTTACACTCCTATGGCATAGTGATAGATAAAATTTGCATATAGGTGCTAATATCAAGTTTCTGATAGGATCCATTTCTGTTCAAAAGAATTCCCAGACTCCAGCTTTCTTAGGCATTTATTGAAGAGCAGGAAGGGGCTTGGGTAGGGGGAAGAAGAGATAAAATAGGGTGTAGGATAATTGCAGTGTGCTGGTGGGGAGTGAGGAGGAGGAGCCTGTGGGTTTTATTTCCCCTTTTTCCTTCCCTTTCTTTGCTGAAGGTCTCCTCCTTCTTCCTCCTGTAACCCACACTACATCCTCACATGCACCTACATGGCCTCTCACTGAAGCTGGAGGAAAGGGAATGTTTTGAGTTGCCAATCCCAAGCAATAGCATGCTGATAAAAGAGGGGTCCTATGGCCACTGACTACCCATCTGGAATAAGTGGTTCTATTTCTATGCCTGTATAAAAGACATAGTACACTATTATACAGACATCACTATGTATTATGTAAAAATTACTATTCTTCAACAGTATCATTCTCTTTATGGGCACACAAAAGACTTTTCTTTTAAATATTATTTGTTCATTTTAGAGAGGAGAGAGAAAGAGAGAAGAGGGGAGGAGCAGTCAGCATCAATTCCCATATGTGCCTTGACCGGTCAAGCCCAGGGTTTTGAACTGCTGACCTCAGCATTCCAGGTGGACGCTTTATCCACTATGCCACCACAGGTCAGGCACAAAGGACTTTTCTCAGCTGCTCTTGCAAGTGGGTAGAATCATGCAATTCTTATGATTAATGATATGTGAGTAAAAGTGACAAATCATATCTGGGGTATGACTGTGAAAAGCTACAATTCTCATGTCTCTGCTGGTCTGCCATTGCAGTTATTGAAGGAGTCTGGTGTTGAACTAAAAGAGCTGAAATACTGTAATAGCCTATGTTTCTGAGCTACCATATTGGAGGAAGGGGACATAGGTAGATGCCCTGGAGAGCCACCCTGACCCACAACGGATTTTGTATGAGTAAGAAATAAACCTTTATTATACTAAGCAACCAAGATTTTTGGAGCGGCTCATTATCACAGCATTACACAGCCTATCCTGGCAGATGCAGTTCTGAAAACAGGCCTGCATATTTAAGAGAGTGCAGACTTTATTTCTGAGGAATAGAAGCTATTGAGTCAGGACTTCAAAAAAAACTCAGTGTATATTGGTAATGGCACTAAGGTCCTTGTAAGATAAAAATGGTAGCTGATAATAGTACCTCTGAGGATCTTTGAATTGAGCTATTGGGTTTTGTCATGTCCAAAAACATTGGTCTCTGATAGTTTATGTCATTTGAACAACTCCTTTGGAGAGTAGAGTACTTAAGCTTAGTATATATGATAACCCATTTCTTTTTCCTGAAAACCCAAATGTCTCTACATAAGCAAACCTACCAACTCCCTCAAAATAGCTGTCTATTTTGCCTGACCTGTGGTGGTGCAGTGGATAAAGTGTCAACCTGGAATGCTGAGGTCGCTGGTTCAAAACCCTGCACATGTCTGGTCAAGGCACATATGGGAGTTGATGCTTCCTGCTCCTCCCTTCTTTCTCTCTCTCTCTCTCTCATACTCTCTCCTCTCTAAAATGAATAAATAAAAAAAAGATTTTAAAAGAAATAGCTGTCTATTTTGACAGGGACAAGGCAGCAGCATGAGTGTTGGGATCAGTTGGACCTGGGTTTGAATACCTGCTCTACCATTTATTACCCTGGGCAGTTATGTGACCTGTATAAACTTAATTTCCACAAATAAGGATTAAAGTGCCTAGTTTATAAGGCTGTTTTGAGGACAATAAAATACTGAATTAATGAAGACCTCTAACAATTCTGGCACATTGTAGGAAATCAATAAAAGGTGATATGATGATTCTTATTTATTGACACTTCAAACAAATATCGGTGGGGGGAGGGTAGTATTACCTTTCAGCATCTTAAAGAATTCCCACCCTGGCTCAATAGCTCAGTTGGTTAGAGTTTTGTCCAGAAGTACAGAGGTTGCCAGTTCAATCCCCGGTCAAGACACATAAAGCAACAGATTGATGTTCCTGTCTCACTTTCTCTCTCTAAAATCAATAAACTGAACATGTAAAAAAAACATTCTCATTATAGATTTGAATAGAATACTGCCTAACAACACTTGTATTTCAAAAAAATGTAAAAACCATTTAATTTGCAATTAGCAAAGGACAGAATGACCTGAAAAATCTTGCTTGAAGAGTTAGAAGTCTGGAATGTAGCCTTTACATTATTGGGCTTAATATGTCTACTTTAGCCCGACTGGGGGGGGGGGGAGAACAGTGGATAGAGCATCGACTTGGGGTGCTGAGGACCCAGGTTCAAAACCCTGAGGTCTCTGGCTTGGGCTCACCTGGCTTGAGCACAGAGTTGCTGGCTTAAGGCCAAGGTCACTGGCTTGAGCCCAGGAGGGTCACTCCTTGCGCAAGGAGTTATTGGCTTGGCTGAAGCTCCCCTAGCAAGGCACATATGAGAAAGCAATCAATGAATAACTAAGGTGCCACAGTGAAGAGTTGATACTTCTCATTTCTCCCCTTTCAGTTTTTCTCCGTTTTTTTCTCTCAAACAAACAAAAATACACACACACACGCACACACACAAATGTCTGCTTTGGGATTTTTAAGTTTGGGGTATGGTAAATTACCATCAAAGCAATTATCCATTTAAAAATTATTAATACTTACTGACCTGTGGTTGGTGGTTAGAGCGTCCATCTAGGATGCTGAGATCTCAGGTTCAAAACTCCAAGGTTGCTAGCTTGAGCGCAGGGTTGTCAGTTTGCGCATGGGATTATTGAAATGGTCCCATGGTTGCTGGCTTGAGCCCAAAGGTTGCTGGCTTGAGGACCAAGGTTGCTGGCATGAGCAAGGGGTCTCTGACTTGGCTGAAGCCTCCTGGCAAGGCACATATGAGAAAGCAATCAATGAACAACTAAAATAATGCAACTATGAGTTGCTGCTTCTCATCTCATCTCTCTCCCTTCCTGTCTCTCTCTCTTTCTCTCTCTGTCTGTCTCTCTTGCTAAAAAAAAAAAAAGTTATTCCCTGACCTGTAGTGGCACAGTGGATAAAGCATCAACCTGGAATGTTGAGGTTGCTGGTTTGAAACCCTGGGCTTGCATGGTCAAAGCACATATAGGAGTTGACACTTCCTGTTCCCCCTTCTCTCTCTCTCTCTCTCTCTCTCTTTCTCTTTCTCTTCTCTCTAAAATAAATTTAAAATCTAAAAAAATTATTAATACAGATCTTCATGTATTCCAAGTTATCTCAATATGTGGACTGTGAAATGGTTTCCTAGTGTTATAAAGCTATAAATATATCTTCTAAAGTAGTTTCCCAATTTGTAATAGTCCTCACACTTATAGAGTACTCTTAAGTTCATTAAAATATCAAGGAGAGAGCTCAATAGTCTCACACACACACACACACACACACACACACACACACGCAAATACACACATAGTGATCATAAAGCAACCTGACTAGTTGTTGTTGTTGTTGTTGTTTTGTAATAACAAATATGCCAAAACTAAAATATCCGTGAATATTATTACCTTTAAAGGAGTCACTGTGGGAAGCTGTTTAGTTATTGAAGACTATAATAATTTTTCAACACATTTGGGGGATTCCTCTTTTATGGTTAATTTCAGAAGCTGGCATATCCTTTCTTGTATCCCTGATCATAACAAATATGTCCTTTTTAAAAAAAAACATTTTATTGATTTTATTGATAGAGGAAGGAAGAGAGACAGAGAGACAAGAACACTGATCTGTTCCTCATGTGCCCTGACCAGGGATCAAACTAGCAACCTCTGCACTTCAGGATAATGAGCTATCTAGCCAGGGCGCAGATATGTCCTATAAGAATAAAATTTATTTTTGGAAGAGCCATAAATTATCTGGGACCAATTCTTGTGAACTAAGTGATCAAAATAATATCTCCTTTCTAAAAGATGAGATATGATTATAAACTCATGTGACTCACAGTTTGATTTAGAAGCAATGGCACAGCTTTGAAATAAAGTATATACTTATTCCAGAATTTAAAGGACAAGATTAAATTGGCTATTTAAATGTATGAACGCACACAAACATTCATAAAGTGATGCAAAATCATTAAATAATATTTCTTTCATACCTTCTTGAACATGAAGAACTGTATTACCACTCCTACTTCTGGCTGCCAGGCCATGGAAAGCTGCAAGAAAAAATAACCTTGACCTCTTAGAAGGAGAGGATAAAGAAGGCAGGACAGAAAAATAGTATTCAAAGGAGTGATGGCTGAAAAATTCCCAAATTTGGCAAAAATCATAAGCCTATATTTGCCCTGGCCGGTTGGGTCAGTGGTAGAGCATCGGCTCAGTGTGTGGATGTCCCAGGTTTGATTACTGGTCAGAACACACAGGAAAAGCTCCCAATTGTTTCTCCACCCCTACTCCTATCTCTTCTGTCTCTTTCTCTCTACCCCCTTCCTCCTGCAGCCATGGCTCAATTGGTTAGAGTGAGTTGGCCTCAGGTGCTGAAGAAGGCTCTGTGTCTCTGCCTCAGGCACTATAAAAAAAATTGCTCTGTTGCTGAGCAATAGAGCAATGCCCCAGATGGGCAGAGCATCGCCCCCTAGTGGGTTTACTGGGTGGATCCCAGTTGGGTGAACGCCGGAGTCTGTCTCTTTGTCTCCCCTCCTCTCACTAAAATAAAAATAAATAAATAAAAATTTTAAATATTCATAAACCTATAGTTTGAAGAAGCTGAGTGAATCCTAAATAAATTTAAAGAAATCCACACCAATGTGGGGGGAGGGGGGAGGGGGGAGGGGAGGCGGGGGGGCGAGAGAGAATAAGGGGGTGGGAGGAGATATATTCAGTGGGACACTTGAATCTATGTAAACACAAATTAAAATCATAGTCAAAGTTCTGGACACTATGACAAAGAAAAAAATCTTGAAAGTAGCCAAAGAGAAGTGCCACATTGCCTACAAAGAAAAAACAATGTGAATGATAGATTTCTCACTGAAACCATGTAGGCTAGAAAAAAAGTGGCATAACATTTTTCAAGTGCAGAAAGGAAAGGATTGCTGACCTAACATTCTATATCCAGTGCAAATATCCTTAAGGAATGAAGATGAAAGAGATTGTAGTTTTAAATTTTGGGATCCAACAATGAAACAATCTGGGAGTTTTCCCTTGGAAAGTTGAGAGTAAATAGCAAGACCAGGAGATATACTTTGGGGGAGCAGGGAATGCATGGAGAGGTAGAGACTCCTAACTAGAAAACTCATCTAAGGGCTTAGAGTAGACTTGGAGAAATAAGGAAATCTCAGGGTATCCTGACAAATTGTTTGTGAACCCCATTTATACAATGACACTTTAACCAGGTCAGATGTTCCAAGGACTTAGCATTTATCACCTATGAGCCAGTAAAGGGTCAGTCAGTCTTTTATTTGAATTGTACAGTTTGTACATCTCAAGCCGGCTGACTTAAACTTTTATTTCACATAGGGCAACAAAATGCAATTGTGAAACTTGTTTGGATCCTGATTCAAATAAACCATTGTAAAACAAAACAACTTTTGTCTTTTAATAGCTTAAGTTATAATTGACATTAATAAATTGCATATATCCATATTGTACAGTTTGATAAATTTTGATGCATGCATATATCTGTGAAATCATCACCATAATCAAGATAATGAACATATCCATCAGCCCCAAGAGTTTCTTCTTGTTCCTCTGTAATCCCTCCCTCCAGCTCATCCCTGTCATCCCTATCCCAGGCAATCACTTATCTTCTGTTACTAAATTTGTATATTTTAGAATTTTATATAAATGAAGCATGTACACTTTGCCTGGCTTATTTCACTCAGCATAATTATTCTAAAATTCATCTATGTTATTATTACACAGATAGTATATTTCTTTTTATTGGTGAATAGTATCCCATTGTTTTGATCTATCCTGATTTATTTTTACCTCAATTTGTCCATTACCTGTTGGTGAGCATTTGGATTGTTTCCAGCATGGGGATTAAGGTGCTATGAACATTCATATACAAGTCCTTGTATAAATGTAAGCTTTCATTGTTCTTGGTAATAACTAAGGGTGGAATAGCAGTGTCTTATGGTAGGTTTATGCTTAACTTTTAAACTAAAACTGCATGATAGACCTAAATGGAAAATCTAAAGCTATAAAACTTCTAGAAGAAAACATAGGGAAAATCTTTGTGACCTTAGGTTAGGCAAAAATTTCTTGCCTAACAAAAGATATGATGCATAAAAGAAAAAAATGATAAATTGAACTTCCTCTAAAGTAAGAACTATATACTCTTTGTGAAACACTATTAACAGAATAAAAAGGCAAGCCACAGACTGGGAGAAAATCTTTGCAAGTCATATTTCTGATAAAAGAGTTATTTCCAGAATATATAAATAATTCTCAAAATTCAATAATAAGAAAACAAACAACTTAATTTTTTAAATTGAAAAATATTTGGACAGAAGATATATGAATGCAAATAAACACATGAAAAGATTCTCAGCATCATAATTATTAGGGAAATGTAAATTAAGACACGATGAGATACTACTACACATTTATTACAATGTCTAAAATTTACAAGACTGACAATACCAATTACTGGGAAGGCTGCAGGGTAACTAGAACTCTCCTAAACTGGTGGAAATATAAAATGGTTCTACAGCTTTGGAAAACAGTGTCTTTTGTTGTATAATTTTGACTTCAAAATACTATCAAACTTACATAAAATTTACAAGATTCACCCAAAGAATTCTCATGTATCCTTCACCTAAATTCCCCAATGGTTGACATTCTACATTTGACTTATTATCATCTCTATTTTCTGAATCATTTGGGAGTTTATTACATATGCAATATCCTTAACCTTTAAGGCTGCAGTGGAAATTTTCTAATAAGAAGGCCATTTTTCGCCTGACCTATGGTGGCGCAGTGGATAAAGCGTCGACCTGGGAACACTGAGGTCGCCAGTTCAAAACCCTGCACTGGTCTGGTCAAGGTACATATGGGAGTTGATGCTTCCAGCTCCTCCCCCCTTTCTCTCTTTCTCTCTCTCTCTCTCTCTCTCTCTCTCTCCCACTCTGTCTTTCCTCTCTAAAAATGAATAAATAAATTTAAAAAATTAAAAAAAAAAAGAAGGCCATTTTTCTATATGACCACAGTACCATTAAAGTTAGGACATTAAAACTGATACAGCCCTGGCCAGATAGCTCGGTTGGTTAGAGCATCATACCTAAATTCAAGGGTTGATGATCCCCAGTCAGGGTTAAATTAGGACTAATCGATGATCATGTCTTTTTCTCTCCCTCCCTCTCTTCCTCTCACTCTCTAAAAATCAATAAAGTAAACATTTAAAAAAATAATAAAAAGCCTGGCCTGTGATAGTGCATTGGATGGAGCATCGACCTGGAATGCTGAGGTCACCGGTTTGAAACCCTGGACTTGCCCAGTCAAGGTATACAGGACAAGCAGCAAGCAAGCAATGAACAACTAAAGTGAAGCAAGAACTATGAGTCGATCCTTTTTGCTTTCCTCCCTCCTCTCTCTATAAAATCAATAAACAGCCTGACCTGTGGGTGCAGTGGATAAAAGCGTCGACCTGGGAACACTGAGGTCGCCAGTTCAAAACCCTGCACTGGTCTGGTCAAGGTACATATGGGAGTTGATGCTTCCAGCTCCTCCCCTCTTTCTCTCTTTCTCTCTCTCTCTCTCTCTCACTCTGTGTCTACTCTCTAAAATGAATTTTAAAAAAGAAAGAAATTAAATTTTAAAAAAAAATCAATAAACAAATCTTTAAAAAAAAAATAACTGGTACAGCCTGACCAGGTGGTGGCGCAGTGGATAGAGCACTGGACTAGGGATGCTGAGGACTCAGGTTTAAAATCCTGAGGTCATCGTCTTGAGAGCGGGCTCATCGCAGCGTCACTGGCCTGAGCGTGGGATCATAGACATGACTCCATGGTCACTGGCTTGAGCCCAAAAGGTCGCTGGCTTAAAGCCCAAGGTTGCTGGCTTGAGCAAGGTGTCATTCGCTCTGCTGTAGCCCCCTGGTCAAGGCATATATGAGAAAGCAATCAATGAACAACTAAGGTGCAGCAATGAAGAATTGATGATGCTTCTCATCTCCCTTTCTGTCTGTCTGTCCCTTTCTGTCCCTCTCTCTGTCTCTGTCAAAAAAAAACAAAACAGATACAATCTGCCATTTAATCCACAGATCTGCCTCTTCCTCAAATTTTGCTAATTGTTTTATGTTCTTTATAAGTCCAGTTTAGATTCTAATTTTAGACAAAGAATTTTTTTTTTTTTTTTTTTTTTTACAGGGACAGAGAGTCAGAGAGAGGGATAGATAGGGACAGACAGACAGGAACAGAGAGGGATGAGAAGCATCAATCATCAGTATTTTTGTTGCCGTTGTGACACCTTAGTTGTTCATTGATTGCTTTCTCACATGTGCCTTGACCTCGGACCTTCAGCAGACCGAGCAACCCCTTGCTGGAGCCAGCGACCTTGGGTCCAAACTGGTGAGCTTTTGCTCAAACCAGATGAGCCTGTGCTCAAGCTAGCAACCTCAGGGTCTCAAACCTGGGTCCTTCCACATCCCAGTCCGACGCTCTATCCACTGAACCACCACCTGGTCAGGCTAGACAAAGAATTTTGAACATAGATTGGGTATTAAATGATGTTAAGTAATTGTTACATTTTTAAGCTGTAAGGGTGATATTATTATGTTATGTTTGTAAAGTCTTTACCTGTTAGATATACATACTTAAGTACAGTGTGTCCGTAAAGTCATGGTGCACTTCTGGCTGGTCACAGGTCAAAAGTGCACCATGACTTTACGACACACTGTATTTCTAAAAAAAAAGATACAATGTTTGAGATTTTCTTTGAGATTCACTCCCAGAGAAGTAGAAAGAAGAGTGGGGATGGGGGGGAATTAAATAAGACTGGAAGAATACCTAATTTTTTTAATTGGATGATGAATATAGGATTTATTATAATATTTCCTCTACTTTTATGTATGTTTGAAAATTTCCATAACTAGGGTTTTGTTTTTATTTTTATTTATTTATTTATTTATTTATTTTACAGGGACAGAGAGAGAGTCAGAGAGAGGGATAGACAGACAGGAAGGGAGAGAGGTGAGAAGCATCGATCATTAGTTTTTAATTGCCATTGCAACACCTTGGTTGTTCATTGATCGCTTTCTCACATGTGCCTTGACCGCGGGCCTTCAGCAGACCGAGCACCCCCTTGCTGGAGCCAGCGACCTTGGGTCCAAGCTGGCGAGCTCTTGCTCAAGCCAGATGGGCCCCGCACTCAAGCTGGCGAGCTCAGGGTCTCGAACCTGGGTCTTCTGCATCCCAGTCCGACGCTCTATCCACTGCGCCACCACCTGATCAGGCTGTTTTTATTTTTAATAAAAAGACCAATGGAGAAATTGATTTAAAGGATGGGACTGATACGACCATATATGTAATTTAGAAACATTACTCTGGCTGCAATAGGAGAAAATGGCTTAGATTGGGGCAAGAATGAAGAACGACTGGTCTTTGAGCCATTGAAGACTTCTAGGCAAGAGATGATGATGGCCTGAACTAAATTAGTGGCAGTAGGATGGTGTGAAGTGTATGGGTTGAAGAAATGGTAACTCTCTGAATCTAAGAACTAAGAGAAAAAGAATCCAGGATCACATTTAATTGGCTTGGACCAATTTAAGATGGGTGGTACCATTTATTCAGACAGGGATCCCTGGAAAAAGAATATGTCCATGGAGAGAAGAAGATGGTTCAGGCATGCCATGGGTCAACCTGGTGCATTTGTGTAATCTGGCCAGAACTGAGTGGATAAATGACAGTAAGATACCCAAATAATCATTAATTAGCAAACAGTACAGGAGTAAACAAGGTAGACAAAAGAAATGTCATTTAAACCTAACTTGATGTAATATGATTATTCTAAATCTATATAGTACATGCAGCCTTAACAAGTGACTAAAGCTAAGTGCAGTGACAATGTCTGGGTAGGTAAGTTATTTTATGAACTCAAAAAAATATGATTGTTGGCAGAGCATTACAGAAAGATCCCTAAATGCACATTAAGTAAACGGGGCATGGAACATAATTGTTTTCATGAGACTGTAGCTCATGAAGATGCCTAAGTGGAAAGACATTTTTCAGTTGAAATTGCAACTGCGAGATCTCTAAAAGTGGGACTGTAGGAGCAGAGAACATGCAGAGGACGTGGAATTTATGCTTTAAAAGGATGAGTTTGGCAGTACAAAACTAGGGGAAGGGGAGTAGTGGCCATGACTTTTACTCCTGGTGGACCTGTAGGGAGGTTCTAGGTGTGCGGGTAAGTGACCTGAAAACCCATCAAAGTCTGCCCTTTAAGATTTTCCTGTCCCTACCCATGACAGGGTGAAGGAATTTCTGTTAAAGAGACTTATTTCGTGAAAACGATACTATTTGGCGTTAACAATCCTTCCGGATTGACTTGATCGCCCACGTTGCTGCAGATTCCTTTGCTCGCGTACTCCCGCCCCTCGCACGGCGCCCCGCCCATTGACCGCCCAGAGGGGAGCGGGTCTACAGCAGGTTCATGACGTGGCGCGGAGCCCCGCCCACGGGCCAGTTCTGACGGCAGATCCCCACCCCGGAGCCCGGTCCCCGCCCACCACAGCCACTGCCGGGAGGTCCGGTTTTGGCTGCCGGGTTGCAATGGCTGGGGGTCGTGGGGCTCCCGGGCGCGGCCGGGACGAGCCGCCGGAGAGCTACCCGCAACGACAAGACCACGAACTGCAGGCCCTAGAGGCCATCTACGGCGCCGACTTCCAGGACCTGCGGCCGAACGCGAGCGGACCGGTAGGAACGTGGCTCGTCGGGTGCACGCTGGCTTGCTGCGGCCCAGCCTTCATCTGCTCGACCTCCCTGGGCCAGGCCCTCCCCGGCCTTGCTGGAGCCGAGCCGCCACCCCCTTTAGGACTCTGCAGATTTTTACCTCTCCCAATTCGATCCACGCTCACTTTTTGTCCTTGCAGTCGCTCGGCGGGTCTCCAGAACCCCCTCCTGGGCCGAATTCTCCAGCCTTTTTTCCAAGTCGGCTCCTCTCGCTTACCTAGCACTGCTTCTCATACCTACTTACACCCCATAATATCCCTGCTTCCTTCCAACCTTGCCCCCTTTTCCTCCTGAAAAGTCCTTGAATTTGGTACAACAGCGCATTCAAAGGGATCCGTTGCAACTTTGTTCTAGGAACGCTCTTTGGGCGCTTGCACAGACCTTACTGATGGCCTCAGTCAGTCAAAATTCTCTTTAAGTCTCTCCCTCCCGTCTGTTCACGACTGTAAAGGACGTACTCGCCACTTTACTCCCCAGGCATGCTCACTATGCTTTCCGGTATGGGGAAATTTTCCTGTACCTTCCTCTACGGCACTTAGCAGAGAGTAGAATACATTCATTTTTAGCTGTAATGGAGGGGAGTGTGTACTGAGTCTAGACATTTTTAAATGTCATTTGGCTTTAAATTTTATTTTCCTTTTTACTTGGAGTAAGTTAAGGCACGTTATAAGCTGGTGATACTGACATCCATTCCCCCCCTCCCCCATCCTTGAAGAGTTATTTACCGAACTGTTAGGTCTCGGGATATTATCATTTAAAAAGCAGTTCGTCCTTCACCTGCCTTTTATTATGACATTTCACATTTTTTGACACAACCTTATCTACACATTCGGTATTTCCTCAACAAATAGGATTTTAGTTATAGGCATTGGGGATACAGCCCCAGACGAAAGACATAAACCCCTGCCCTCAGGGAACTTCTGTAATTTTTAATTTCAAGAGTTATTTTAAACCTGCAATATAAATCTTATCCTTATACTTTCTTATAATAAATAGTAACATAACTTTCTGATGATCTGGTAATTTCTGTTTCTAAACACTGAGAACCAGGAAGTCCTCCCAGTAAGCAGCCAAAATAGGTGACAAACCCGGACTCACTGCAGAGGCCCTAAGACTTCATTCAGAGCCAGTTTGTTTACTTTATGGATGCCTAGTTATCTAGTCCTAAAGCTGAAGAAAAACAGAAAGGAGAAAGGAGCTGCTGAATACCAGTAATCCCAGAATTTATAACAAGGCAGAAGACCAAACAAAGCCAAATAAAAACTATGGAATTTAGGCAGAAAATTCAAATAGCTGTTTGTGGCCTGTGGTGCACAAGGCAGGCAGCCTCAACACTTTTATAGGCCCCACAGGCAAATAATTGATGGTCATAAGGATGAATGAGAGTGTAGTCATTTAGCAAGTACTTATTATCACCTGCAGTCTTCAGAGAAATGTTATGCAGCCACATCTTTTTATTTAATTTCTTTTTATTTTATTCATTTTAGAGAGGAGACTCAGAGTGAGAGAGAGAGAAAGGGGGGAGGAGCTAGAAGCATCAACTCCCATATGTGCCTTGACCAGACCAGTGCAGGGTTTTGAACTGGCGACCTCAGTGTTCCCAGGTCGACACTTTTATCCACTGCGCCACCACAGGTCAGGCTGCAGCCACATCTTTTATCCAAAACTTTTGAGGACTAATGGCCTTCACAACTCAAAAGTGTTTGCATTCATGTTCTTTTGTGCACATTTCACACCTTACATAACCACCTGCCTTGATGTGTTTTGAGGGGCTAGGGGCCAGCATCCAAAATCAAACAACTAATTGTAACCTGAATAAATAAAACTATTAATAGCCTCATGTCAGTCCAGGCCAAATTTGCTGCCAGTAAATTCAAGTCAGAATTTATTGACCTGAATAACTTCAGGTTTTTTAACTTTCTGAAGTTTTTAAGTTCTTTTTGGGGGATGTGTTATAATGTAGATTTCAGATTAGTGGCATGTGCATTACACTTCCAAATAACTAAACATTTTGGTAGTGAATGCTAAAAATTATTATTGTACATACCAAAAAGGTTTGGACACCACTAGTTTAAAATATAATTTTCTCTAGAGTTAAAATATGACAGCTATTGCAAACTTCCCTCCCCAAAAGGTTGCTTTGTCTCAAGGCCCACTAGTAGTGTGTGAGAGTAGTTTTCTTACACTTTCACCAACATTGTAGATGTCAAACTTTTTCATCTTTGCTAATAAGTAGATGAAACATTTTTATTTCTTAGTTAATTATATATAGGCTACCTTTGTAAGCAAAGGATTTTTCTTTTTCTGTGAACTATTTGTTCATGTTCTTTGATTCATTTTTTCCACTATTTTATATTTTCTTGTGTCAGATCTATTTATATGTCAATAAATTTAGCATTTTGGGTTTATATTGCAAATACTTTCCCTAGTCGGTGTGCATTTTGATATATATGTAATTAATGCAATTAAAAAAGCTAACATAGTCAGAATGATCTATTTTTTGTTTTATGGTTCCTATAGATTTGTTATTTTTTTAGAAAATATTTCCATACCCCATTACTAACAAAAAAATGAATTTTTTGAGGTTTTAAGTTTTTCATGACTTTAAATTTTTTTTTCTTTTAAGGTGAGAGGAGCTAAGATAGTGCGGCAGATTCTCCTATGCACCCTGACTGGGATCCATCCGGCAGCCACTGTGTAGGGTCAATGCTGGAGTACCAAGCTATTTTTAGCACCTGAGGCTAACTGGCTGGGACCAACCAACTGAGCTATCCTTAATGCCTGGGACCACTCTCAAACCAAAGGAGCCACTGGCTGAGGGAAGGGGGGAAGAAGAGAGGAAAGGGGAGAGAAGCAGATGGTTACTTCTCTTGTGTGCCCTGACTAGTAATCAAACCCAGGATGCCCATACTCTGGGCCGAGGCTCTACTCACTGAGCAACCAGCCAGGGCCGATTAGTTACCTTCTAAACTTGTGAGGAAGGCCCTATCCCACCACCGTCCCCAACACATCTTGGTTGTTAAACCATTTTTAATCAACTTATGTTCAGATCCAGGAGTCCTTGAATGCCCTAATATGAGCTACTGCTTGGTATTTTAAATATATTTTGCATAAAAGCTTTTTCACATATTGGGGAACCTCTCAGCTTAAGAAAAACTGGACAACTATTCTGTCATCTCTAAAATCAGTGTTCCCTTTTTCCCTATGCCTCTCAGGGAGCTGATACTAGTTAGGATTAAGTTTAGCAACATACGATAGAAAACTACAATGTTTGGTTTTTTTGCATGTAAAAGTCTGGAATCTAGGGCTTTTTCTAAATCGCTGTTTAACCATCCATAATGTACCTTCATAATCCAAAATAGCTGTCTGAACTCCAACCATCACATCTGCATTACCGCCACTTGGAGGGAAGAAGGGACAAAGAAGTTGCATGTGTTAGTTCTTTCATCTTATTGGCCATAAGTTAATCCAGTGACTACACTTAGCTGTAAAGGAGACTGATAAATATATCCAGTTAAAAAATGAGGAGTTCTATTGCTAAGAAATGTCAACTTTTGATTGTTGGCTTCA
Source organism: Rhynchonycteris naso (assembly GCA_037038555.1). Classification (NCBI taxonomy): domain Eukaryota; kingdom Metazoa; phylum Chordata; class Mammalia; order Chiroptera; family Emballonuridae; genus Rhynchonycteris; species Rhynchonycteris naso. The sequence goes on along the minus strand of CM072999.1, from coordinate 78,364,946 downwards.
ATTCATTGCCATCAGGAATTCCCAATTTGGGTGCGATGAAGAAGGAAACTTTACTTAGTGTGAACAGCTCAGTGTGGCATACCATGGCTGTGCAGCAGGCCCCTTTCCAGATAGACAGTTCTGCTCTGCTCCTTGATGGTCTTCTCTGCTATGCTTCATGATAGTCTGTTCTGCTCTGCTCTGGTGAGAAATTCTTGGAGTTTTGGTTTATCTGTGAAATGCAGTCTTCAGTCTTCCATAGAAAGGGAAAGTGCACTTTCAGAACTAGATGTGAGCTGGCTTATATACACAGAAGTCCCCGTCCCTGGTCCTTGGTTGGTCTGTCCTCACACAAGTGGAGACTCCAAATCTTCCCAGTTGGATTGGTCCAAAGAGGTAGTTTCTTGATTGATCAGAATGTACTCTGATTGGTAGATGAAAGTTTTGCTGGGGTTATAGCTTTGGCAGCTCCAATTGGATGAGTAAGCTTCAGTCCTATGGGTTGAAATAGAATTCTAGCCCTAGCCAAATAACTTGGTTGGTTAGAGTATCGTCTCAATGCCAGTTCAATCCCCAGTCAGAGCACATACAGAAATAGATGCTCCTGTCTTCTCTCTTGCTCTCTTCCTCTCTCTAAAATCAATAAAATAAACGTAAGAAAGAAAGAAACTCTGGTCAGTTGGTTCAGTGGTAGAGCATCAGTCCAGCGTGTGGATGTCCTGGGTTTAATTCCCAATCAGGGCACACAGGAGAAGGGACCATCTGCTTCTTTACTCCTCCCTCTCTCCCCCTGCTTTCTTTCTCTTTCTCCCCCTCTCCCATAGCCATGGCTTGATTGGTTCGAGTATATGGGCCTGAGCGCTGAGGATGGCTCTGTGGAGCCTCTACTTTAGGTGCTAAAAATAGCTCAGGTGTGAGCATTAGTCCAAATGGGCAGAGCATTGGCCCATGAGACGGGTTGCCAGCTGGACCCAAGTTGGGGCACATGTGGGAGTCTATCTTCCCTCCTCTCACTTGGAAAGAAGAAAGAAAAAAAAAGAATAGAATTTCCAGAGCTCCTTTATAGGGGCCGGCTCAGGTGGCAGAAACACAATACAGGCAGGCAGTTCAGTGCAGAGGCAGGTGGATCAGTGCAGGCTTCTCCATGAAATGCAGTTTGCATTGGCTGCTGGGCTCTGTTTTTGGGGTTTTTTTTAAAAGACTTTATTGGAGTTTTAGAGAGGAGAGAGAGAGAGAGAAGTGGGGAGGAGCAGGAAGCATCAACTCCCACATGTGCCTTGACTGGGAAAGCCCAGGGTTTTGAACTGGCGACCTCAGTGTTCCAGGTTGATGCTTTATCCACTGCGCCACCACAGTTCAGGCCTGGGCTCTGTTTTTTAAGATTTGATCCTAGATGGCCACCAGAAGCCCTTCTTAGTACATATATTCTTTCCTGATGCACAGAAATAAAGGAAGAATGGACACTGGGAAACAATAACCTCTGCTGAGAAATACCCTGGTTAAACTGTCAGCCAAATATAAAAGCCTTCAGAGTAGTCAGTCACCTGGTAGCTACAGTGCCCTGCTTTTTGGGTTGGCTTCATTTGGTACTCGGATCCAGACAACTTATGAGGTTTTTGGTCAATCATACACCATTCCTCAGTGGCCTTGGGTCTATTCCTTTATCCAGGTCACCATCACTGGACTCCCTGTGTCTCTTAAACCTGAAAGCTTTATGCATTTAGGAGTCTTTTCACTTTTTATCAAAACTCTTTCCTCTTTCCTAAAAGTTTGATTGGATATTATCTGGGCTCACCACATTGTCACTGCTGTCCTGGTGCTGTTGCTCTGTTGTGGAAGTAAATGGAACACTAAGCCTGCATGTGTTATATGGCTGGTCCAATCCACGAGGGTTTGTAGGATTTTAACTACTTTTGGGGGCTGACTGAGAGAGGCCTCCTTCTCTGAGGGTTGCCAGCAATTCTTTTTTTTTATTTTTTTTTTATTTTTTTTTTATTTTATTCATTTTAGAGAGGAGACAGAGAGGGAGAGAGAGAGAAAGAGAAAGAGAGAAAGGGGGGAGGAGCTGGAAGCATCAACTCCCATATGTGCCTTGACCAGACCAGTGCAGGGTTCTGAACTGGCGACCTCAGTGTTCCCAGGTCGACGCTTTATCCACTGCGCCACCACAGGTCAGGCCAGCAATTCTTAACTAGATTTATGGTGCTTTATTAAGCATTCCCTTTAGTAAAAGAGTATCTTCAAAATGAGTAGTCCCCCAATTTGCCTCTTTTTGCTGAAGCCTGCTTCTTATTCCAGAGACTCGTGGCATAAAGTGAAGGCCTCCCCTGTACCATTTCCCAAGAAGGTTAGTTACATTCAGATATACTCTTTACTTCCTACATTAAGATGAAAGAGAATGGGCCCTGGCCAGTTGGCTCAGTGGTAGAGTGTCAGCCCGGCGTGTGGTAGTCCTGGTTTCGATTTCCGGCCAGGGCACACAGGAGAAGCGCCCATCTGCTTCTCCACCCTTCCCCCTCTCCTTCATCTCTGTTTCTCTCTTCCCCTCCCACAGCCAAGGCTCCTTTGAGGCAAAGCTGGCCCAGGCACTGAGGAGGGCTCCATGGCCTCTGCCTCAGGCAATAGAATGACTCTAGTTGCAAAAGCAACGCCCCAGATGGGCAGAGCATCGCCCCCTGGTGGGCATGCTGGGTGGATCCTGGTTGGGCGCATGCAGGAGTCTGTCTGACTGCCCACTTCTAACTTTGAAAAAATAGCAAAAAAAAAAAAAAGATGAAAGAGAATGTTAAACCAGATTTATTGTCGTATGTATGCAGAAATAACTCAATTCCTGTTGTATATGTTGTCTATATAAGTTCGTTACCCTACTAGGCCCAAGAAAGGCCTATCCTTTGGTTTGCCTTTGTAGTTTCTACTTATACAGCTGATGATTATAGTTCTGCTTATATTTTATGATACTTTTGTCACCTGTAGAGGGCTACTCCAACTCTGTTGCTTCAAAAACAGAAGATGTGCTATTTTTGCTGGGTGATGTGCTTGCATTTTAACATTCCGACTTATCTCTTTCACATTGGGCTTGTCAGGACTTGAATATTTTAGTTTAAGAAGACCATCTGTATGTCATTTCCCCTCATTTTTTACCATATTTCTTTTGCCTCTTTTAATCTATCAGTCGATATGGATTTAGAGCAGCAGTATTCTCATTTCTCTTTTGTTGTTTGTTTATTTATTTATTTACAGGGACAGAGAGAGAGTCAGAGAGAGGGATAGATAGGGACAGACAGACAGGAACGGAGAGAGGTGAGAAGCATCAATCATTAGTTTTTCGTTGCCGTCGCAACACCTTAGTTCAGTGGTTCTTAACCTTTTTTGAGGTACAGAACCCACCAGTTTCATATGCGCATTCACCGAACCTTCTTTAGTGATAAATAAAATACGATTTTTTTTTCCAAATTCAAGACATAGGTATATGTTTTTTTACTGGTGCACAAAATGAGTCATGCATGAACATCACCTTGCTCAAAGAACAAAACCAACAAGGTGCATGAACTCACAACAAATTACAGTATTACTTTATTCTGGCCTCCGCGGCAGAGGCTTCTCCAACTCCTGAGACCGACTCATCGAACTTCTAGGGTTCGATAGAACCCAGGTTAAGAACCACTGCCTTAGCTGTTCATTGATTGCTTTCTCACATGTGCCTTAACCGCGGTCCTTCTGCTGACCGAGCAACCCCTTGCTGAAGCCAGCGACCTTGGGTCCACGATGACGAGCTTTTGCTCAAGCCAGACGGGCCCACATTCAAGCTGGCGACTTCGGGGTCTCGAACCTGGGTCTTCCGCATCCCAGTCCAATGCTCTATTATCCACTGCGCCACCGCCTGGTCAGGCTCTTTTGTTGTTTAGAAATAAAGTTGTGGGTTTGGGTTTTTTTTTTTTGGTTGTGGGTTTGTTTGTTTTCTTGGTGACAGAGACAGAGCAAGACAGAAAGGTACAGATAAGGAAAGACAGACAGGAAGGGAGAGAGATGAGAAGCATCAGTTCTTTGCGGCACCTTAGTTGTTCATTGATCACTTGCTCATATATTCCTTGACCCGGGGGTCTACAGCAGACAGAGTGAGTGACCCCTTGCTCAAACCAGATGAACCCGCGCTCAAGTTGACGACCTCGGGGCCTCGAACCTGGGTCCTCTGCATCCCAGTCCCACGCTCTATTCACTGCGCCACCGCCTGGTCAGGCTAGAAATAAAATTTTCTAAACAACTTTGGTTGACAGCCAAATGAGAAAATGAAAGGCCAACTAGTGTATGTGTGAAGATATATCAGCACGAGGTGAATTGACCCTTCTTAGGATAAGACGGAGTTCTATCTATTTTTGCATTTCTTCCTACTTTTGGTACTAAAATATTCTGTATCTTCTAAAGTGATCTATAAAGTAAGGAGGGAACAAAACAGTACTTTCTTGACAAAATTTAAGTTGGTGATCATAATGTCTCTTCAAAATGTGTGGCATGTCTATGAGATGAGAAAACCTGTAAAGATTTGATCTGGTAAAAAGAAAACAGTAAAATTTTGTTTGAACCTAAGTAGCCTTTCAGCTTTTACATCTCTGAAATGGATATACATAACCTCTCTGCTTCACTGGATTGTTGTTAGAAAGTGAGTAACAGTAACACAGTAAAGACTATTTGGCAGGATTTACATCAGAATAATCCAAGGTGGTGTTTAGAGGTAAGGGCAATATATAGATACATAATATTAGCCTTAAATTGATAATTGTTTAAACTGTCTGGCAGGTGCATAGCGTTCATTTTATCATTATCAACTTTGTTTGTGAATTTCCATAATAAAAAGTGTTTCCAAAAGTGAGCCTATTTAAGGAAACAGGTCAAGGCAATACTATTTCCTTTTCTTTTTAGCAACTGAAATGTTTCTTATGCTTAAGTCTATGTAATATATAAAGCAAATAACAGCTGTCCTGTCCTGGTTGGAGAGGACCAGAAGGCCTGGAGGCCTGTTAGTTCAGTCTCAGCCTTGCCCTTTTAAGGTGCCTTTGAGGAAACCCACCAGGCTCTTGCTTTTTTTCTCATATTCTTCTGTCAGTCCAGAAGACAAGGTGCATCTCCCATCAAATACCAGAGCCTGGTCTGTCATGCCCAGGATTCATTGCCTTCTGCCCTCTTCAGATCCTAATTTTGTCTCTTTCCCGCTCTTCCATAACATTCCAACTTCTTCCCATGCTCTAGTATCTCCTGTCTTCACAACAGAACAAAAGAAATTTCTCCTTCGATTTCACACCCTTCTCTGTCTATGGCCCCATTCTGTGTGCCCCTTAATGGCCAAACCCAAACATCCTTGAAGGAGTTGTCTGTCTAGACTTGCTGTGTTCTCTTCCTCACCAGCATTTGCTGCTCATCACACTAGAGTTTGCATTCAGTGCCCGCAAACCCATTCTTGTCAAGATCACCCACGGTACCCGCATTACCCCATCACTGGATGCTCTTCTGTCCTCATCCTGCTCAACCTTCAGGAGCATTGCATAAGACACTTTCCTTCTGACCTGGCTGGTTGGCTCGGTTGGTTAGAGTGTTGTCCCAAAGCGCAGAGATCGCCAGTTCGCTCCCCACTCAGAGCACATACAGGAACAGGTCGATGTTTCTGTCTGTCTGTCTCTCTCTTTCTCTCTCTCTAAAATCAATAAATTAAAAATCTTTTTTTTTTAAAAAAAAGGACACTTTCCTTCTGATTTCCTCCCTTGAGGCCAGTCTCTTTGTCAGCTTTACCTCAACTCCATCTTTTTCTCTCTTTTTTGCCACCAACACTAAATTGTTTTAAAAGCTTCCGACTTCTGCTCTTACTCTTCCCTGTTCATTCTTTACTCAGCCACCACAGTGGTCTTTTAAAATATATGTTAGATCATATGATTCCCATCTTAAAACCCTGACAAATATTTTACCTGGCTGACAAGTCCCACTGTGATCCTACCATACCTGCCCCACTGTAGTACTCCAGCCCGCTGGGAACTACCAGTGTCATGTGGAAAACACCTACTCAAGACACAAACGTGTCAAGAGGAAGAGAGGGGGAGGTCTGCCAAGCGAAGCAAAGACTTCCTGAATTCCTTCTCCCTTAGCTTTTATTAATCAGAGCAGAACAGAGGTAACAGGATTACAAGGGAGGGAGATCAGGTGATTAGGGGAAAGAATGATTAATGGCTGTTTTGCTGACATGGAGAAAGGGCTAATTTGGGTCAGTACATTGTTTTTCTTTTGCTAACTAACAAGCACAAAGGAAGGGGCAATCTAGAATCTCTAGGCTAATTTTCTAAAGCCCTTTCTCGTGCATTCCTTTGTACAAAGTTCACTCACTCACACAGCTTCTTGGTGTTTGCATCGGAGACATTCACTCAGGGATTTTAACTAAAGTTCCCCAATCCAAATCATAGAGGGTTCAAGGTTAGATGGGTGATTCCCTACACTCCACATGGCCTCCCCTGTTTTTCCTGTGTTCCAGACACGCTGGTCTCCTTTTGTTTTTCAGAATACATCAATCTCTTTCTTGCTTTGAGTCTGTCTACATGCTTTTCCCTTTTCTGCAATGCCCTTTTTCTGGCCTGTCTCAGCTTGTGCAGCATTGCAAATAGGTCTTCCCTGATGACCATGTCCAGGCATGTTCCCTCCCACCCACCACCAGGCATTCTCTAGATCAGGGGTCCCCAAACTACGGCCCATCCCCTGAGACCATTTATCCGGCCCGGCCGCACTGCACTTCCAGAAGGGGCACCTCTTTCATTGGTGGTCAGTGAGAGGAGCACAGGATGCATCCGCACCCATAGTTCTCATTGAAATACTGGTCAGTTTGTTGATTTAAATTTACTTGTTCTTTTAAATATTATATTTGTTTTCTTCTTTTTTTTTTTTTTACTTTAAAATAAGATATGTGCAGTGTGCATAGGGATTTTTTTTCATAGTATTTTTATAGTCCGGCCCTCCAACAGTCTGAGGGACAGTGAACTGGCCCCCTGTGTAAAAAGTTTGGGGACCCTGCTCTAGATAGAGTGTAGGGGAGACAAAACTTTACCTTTGTCCTCTTAGAGTCTCCAGCTGGGTCTGAGAACTAAATTGACATAAAACAGATTAACAGAAGAATAGAGTACAGATTATTACATGTACTGTACTAGGAAGCCCCATAGGAAAATGAAGACCCAAAGGAGAGGCTAAAGTGTTTATATAGTTGGTTGAACACAGAGAGGCAATTGTGAAAATGTAACTAAAATATATGGGAAGATGAAATAAGAGTTATTTTAGCAAGATCTGTATAGCATTCTCTTGGCCTCAACTCCCTGTCTTGGTTATAAGAATGTTCCTTTCTGGTATAGGAGGGCACATTTCACATGGGAGTGTTATCTCCTGCTTTCAGGGTGAAAAGAGGAGGTCAGAGTGCCCTTTCTATACCTGCTATTTTTAAGCCCCTTTAACTCAAAATAATCCTATGCTTAAGTGACATAATTTTGGGTGGCCTATTCTGTCACCCTTCCAGTGCATTGTACCATCTCTTCAGTAACACTTTTGAAACTTGTACTTCTGTACGTATTGTTTGTTTTCCCTACCAAACGGGAAGTTCTGTGACAGCTGGAACTTCTGTTTCCTCACCTCTGCGTGCTAACAGTGTCTTACGGTCAGTGCTCAGTATGTGTGGGTGACTAGGTGTGATGGATGAATGAACAGATAAAAAGCATTGCAGATCACAGATGTTTAACCCTCCCTAGGATCACATTCTCCAAAAATTGTGCTTTCTTGGAGCCTTACCGTGGCTTTTGCCAAGGATTATTATAAAGCCATGTAAAAACTAAGCTTAAAATAAATAAATAAATAAAAGCCTGACCAGGCAGTGGCGCAGTGGACAGAGCATCGGACTGGGACGTGGAGGACCCACGTTTGAGACCCCGAGGTGGCAAGCTTGAGCGCGGGGCCCATCTGGCTTGAGCAAAAGCTCACCAGCTTGGACTCAAGGTCGCTGGCTCCAGCAAGGGGTGGCTTGGTCTGCTGAAGGCCCACGATCAAGGCACATGTGAGAAAGCAATCAATGAACAACTAAGGTGTTGCAACGGCAACAAGGAACTAGTGATTGATTCTTCTCACCTCTCTCCGTTCCTGTCTGTCTGTCCCTATCTATCCCTCTCTCTGACTCTCTCTCTCTGTCCCTGTAAAAAATAAAATAAAAATTTAAAAAAAAACTAAGCTTACATATTTTATACACATAGTTAATGAGAACTTTATCATGTAATTCAGGGTACCATATGTAAGGTTTATGTTATAATTTTCTGCTAGAGTTTAGCATTGCAAAGTACTACTTTGTTTTCCCTAAAAGAATTTTCATATTCTGTCTTTTTTATAAAATGTGATAAAATGTCACATGTCTCTTTTGGCCCTGGCAGCCTGGACATTCTAAGACAAAGTTGAGGTAACAACTCAAGTCACAGCAACTCAGATTGGCTGATGAAAACACACAGGTTTGGGAGTCAAAGTTGGGTTGAATTTCAGCCTTGTCACCGTATATCTGTAAGCAAGAGGTTGAAAGTCTCTGAGCCTGAGCTGCTCCATCTGTAAAATGGAGACAGCACCTACCTTGCAGAGTTGGTAGAGTGCCTGAACTGTATGAGTACACGTTTCTTCCCTCAGCCTCTTTTCTCATGATACACAGATAATATAAACCACCTCAAATCTATTTTTTGGAAAAAGTGTACTTAAGCCTGACCAGGTGGTGGCACAGTAGATAGAGCATTGCCTGGGATGCTGAGGACCCAGGTTTGAAACCAAAGGTTGCTGGTGATCAGAGTGTGGGATTATAGACATGATCCCATGGTCACTGGCTTGCGCCCAGGGTCACTGGTTGAAGAAAGGGGTCACAGGCTCAGTTGGAGCCCCTGGTCAAGGCATGTATGAAAGAGCGATCAGTAAACAACTAAGGTGCTGCAACTGTGAGTTGATGCTTCTCATTTCTTTCTCTTTCTGTCTGTTTATCCCTGTCTGTCTCTCTCTCTATCTCTCAAAAAAGAAAAGTACTGTAAAGCCAGTAGCCACAGCCGCCTGGCCCGTGGAGGTTTACATTTGATTCGAACAGACAGTAATGAAACAACAGAGCCAAGAACTGGTGGGCCATTACATTTCATCCTAGCTCGCGCCCAGCAGGCGAGAAATAAACACAGTGGGAAAACACTTTCCATTCAGGGCTCCTAGGATCAAAGGTTTCTACCTCACCAGCCTTATTCACCTCTGTTCCCCATCTCCTCTCTGCACAACCTCTGCATAAACTGGCTTCTCCTTCAGCACTCTGCTATCTTGGCTGCTTCTCCTCTGCAATATTAATTTTAGGAACTGAGAGAGAGAGAGAGAGAGAGCCGCTGGTCAGCCCCATTATATAGTGTATAAATCAAAATCTTTAAGCCAATATACAAACAAGGAAGTCTCTGATACAAAGCCACTTTAATCTGAGGCATAAATGGGATTCCTCATAAGAGTGCACCACCCACATCATGCAACAGTCAAGGGTGTGGGGTAAAGCTTAGTGTTGAGAAGATTTTAGGACTAAAAGGGTGGGAAAGGCTTAGTCTTAAAACTAAGCCTTAGGCTATGAGGACCCTGCCTGCTTACAGCCTGTCCCCCATACCCAGTGCAAACTATAAGTAAGCAAACATACACATCATATTTGCAAACTTATTTGACCCACATGTACATAATACATTTTAAAAAATAGAGTATTTTGTTATTTGGTGAAAAAAAAAGGTTGGTTGAAAGCATATATATACAACAATTTTAGAAGAGCTCTCAGATTTCCATGTCAAAGGTTTTACTTATTCCTAGTATTCAATTCTCAAGTGAAATATCCTCTGATCCACCTGTCTGAATATCTTCACCCCACCACTGTGTTCCATTACTCTGCCATTGTGTGTGTGTGTGTGTGTGTGTGTGTGTGTGTGTGTGTGTGTGTGTGTGTGTGTGAGAGAGAGAGAGAGAGAGAGAGAGAGAGACTGACCAACCGGAAGGGAGAAAGATGAGAAGCACCAGTTCTTCCTAGTACGCCTCCTCCTGGTCAGGCACTCTGACATATTTTCTTTACAGCACTCACCACTACTGGAAAGTAATCACTTGTCTTCTAGTTAGTATTATATATTTGGGTCCCTGTAGGTCTAAAGTTACCCCTGTACTTCCAGCTTCTAGAACAACACTGAGACATAATCACACTCAGTAACATTTGAATGAATGGAAGCTACATGAAACATTTTGGTTCACTCCTTATATAACTGAAAAGGAAAATGCATTCTGCCTGACACAGGTTTTATTTTTAAACTATGTTTTAGGAAAATATGACCAAACACTGTATCAAATATAATTACATGTAACATTTAAAAAGTATAGGTTATTTTTAAAACTCCTGTCTCTTATTTTATTTTATTTATTGGTTAATTTTTAGAGAGACAGAGAAAGAGAAAAGGAAGCATTTCTTTGTTTTTCCACTTAGTCATGCACTCACTAGTTGCTTCCCATATGTGCCCAGATCAGGGTCGAACCTGCAACCTTATTGTTTCTGGATGATACTCTAAGCCAGTGGTTCTTAACCTTTTTTGAGGTACCGAACCCACCAGTTTCATATGCACATTCACCGAACCCTTCTTTAGTGATAAATAAAATATGATTTCTTTTTCCAAATTCAAGACATAGGTATATGTTTTTTTACTGGTGCACAAAATGAGCCGTGCATGAACATCACCTTGCTCAAAGAACAAAACTAACAAAGTGCATGAACTCACAACAAATTACGATATTACTTTATTCTGGCCTCCGCGGCAGAGACTTCTCTGAACCCCTGAGACCGACTCATCGAACCCCTAGGGTTCGATAGAAACAAGTTTAAGAACCACTGCTCTAAGCTAACTGGCTAGAACTAAAAAGTATAACTTTTGAACTACGATGATCATTATCTTAATCATTAATGATTGGCTCTCTAGATTAAAAAAAATTTTTTTTTTCTTTTTTAGGTCAAAGAGCCTCCTGAAATCAATTTAGTTTTGTACCCCCAGGGCCTGGCTGGTGAAGAAGTATACGTAAAAGTGGATTTGAGGGTTAGATGCCCACCAACTTATCCAGATGTGTAAGTACATCATAAATAACTGTGATGTGATTTCAGTTCTGTTTTGACTGCATATAAACAGGTTGAAATAAATAGTATTTTCTCCTATCTGCCACCGTTCTATTTAAAATTTCATATTCTATCTGTATTTCATTAAAACTATATCAACAATAGACATTTTCATAAAACCCATCTCATGTTAAGTCTGCTTCCAGTTATAGAATAGTCACTGCAGATACTAATATTTGCTCCATGACTAATTGCTTCTTTTGATGTGTTAACTTTTTTTTTTTTTTGACAGAGTCAGAGAGAGGGACAGACAGAAAGGGAGAGAGATGAGGAAGCATCAATTCTTCATTGCACACCTTAGTTGTTCACTGATTGCTTTCTCATATGTGTCTTGACCAGGAGGCTACAGCCGAGCGATTGACCTCTTCTTGCTCAAGCAAGAAACCTTGGGCTCAAGCCAGTGACCTTGGGCTTCAAGCCAATGACCTTGGGCTCAAGCCAGCAACCTTGGGCTTTAAGCCAGTGACCTTTGGGCTTTAAGCCAGTGACCTTTGGGCTCAAGCCAGTGACCATGGGGTCACGTCTATGATCCCACGCTCAAGCCAGCGAACCCATACTCAAGCTGGTGAGCCTGTGTTCAAGTCGGATGAGCCCACACTTAAGCTGGTGGCCTCAGGGTTTCGAACCTGGGTCCTCCGCCTCCCAGTCCGACACTCTATTCACTGCGCCACCACCTGGTCAGGCTTGATATGTTAACTTTTATTTAATTCTTTATAAACTGAGAAGAGGAACAATCTAGAAGAAAAGAATAAGGCATGATAATTTGTATATTTAGGTTTTCCTTTCTTTTATTTTTTTAATTAGTGAGATAGACAGAGAGACAGATCAGAAGGGAGAGAGATGAGAAGCATCGCCTCATAGTTGCATCACTTTAGTTGTTCATTGATTGCTTCACATACATGCCTTGACTGGGGGCGGGGGGCGTGCTCAACCCGAGCCAGTGTCCTCTTGCTTAAGCTGGTGACCCCGGGATCATATTGATGTTCCTGCGCTCAAGCTGGTGAACCTGCACTCAAGGCCATGACCTCGAGGTTTTGAACCTGGGACCTCAGTGTTCCAGGTTGACATTCTATCCACTTTGCCACCACCAGTCAGTCATGACTTCTTAATTTTTAAAAAATAATTATGTAAGGCTTGGCTTAGGGGAACGTTTGAATCCTTTGAGACAATATAGTTCAGGAACTTCATTTTTCTGCAAAGTAGTCCTTGCTGTCACTGTGAGAGAATCCTGAGTTAGATGGACCATGCATAGTATTGGGGCTACGTGGTATTATTATTATTTTTCTCATACATTTAAACTTCTTTCTCAGATTCCCATCTATTCAAATAGATAATGATTGTAGCAGCCTTTCACAACTGAAGCATTGAGAGAACTCAGAGATAATGAGTAGTAAAGGGTGTGCTATGGTGAAATTCCATGGATTACTCAGAAATGCTTGGTAGGAAGTAGAGTCCTACCTACATTGTTTAATGTCAGCGAGTTGCTATTGGAAGTTTATTGGTTGGGAATGAAAGGAAATCCAAGGACTGGCTGTGCACTCTCCTTGAGTGGACCATGTTGAGTCTCACTTGGGCACGGTAGGGATGAAGAGGAGCGTAGGAGCATATTAGGCATCTTTGAAAGAGACAGAGCTTGCAGAGTGTGCGGGACTAGATTTATACATGAGTGAGTGAGCATTTTTCTACCTCATGTACAAGCAAAGTGAATAACTGAACCCAGCATGTTATGGGTTCAGTTATAGTATATAACTGTACACAATGGTCCAGCTAGTATATATAGCATGTTATATACTAGCTGGACCATCGTGGCTTCACATTATTCTTGTCCTGCTTGATATTAGAGCACACATACTACAGCAAAGCACTTGGCCTCTTGCAGGTCAACATCAGAGCTGGGTTAACTGATGTTGGGGTCAAGCCAGAGTTGAGCATTACCATACAAGGGAGTATGTAGTTAAGTTATAGACTGGAGGCACACACACAACTAGGGTGATATTTTTTTTTTAATTTCTTTTTATTTTATTCATTTTAGAGAGGAGAGAGAGAGAGAGAGAGAAAGGGGGGAGGAGCTGGAAGCATCAACTCCCATATGTGCCTTGACCAGACCAGTGCAGGGGTTTGAACTGGTGACCTCCGTGTTCCCAGGTCGACACTTTATCCATTGCGCCACCACAGGTCAGGCTAGGGTGATATTTTTTTTAACGTGGTAAAATAGTTGATGTGGAAAATTTTTATCAAATTGTAAAACTGAAATCAGAGACGAGGACTTGGGAGATACTGGGATCAAGCCCCAGTCGGTCTGATCATCTTGAGGGTAGGGCCCCTGACAGCCCTGTTGTTCCCCCTGGCCTACAGGGGAATCTATGATGAGCACTGTGTCAACTGAGCTGCTGGGGTGTCATTGAAATCCTTTGTGTTTCGTTTTTGTTTTTTCTTTTCCAAGTTAGAGGAGGAGAGGCAGAGAGAAAGACTCCTGCATGCACCCGGACCAAGATCCACCTAGCAACCCCCCTTTGGGACCCATGCTCTGGCCATCTGGGCCATGCTCGCCATGAGCTATTTTTAGCACCTGAGGTGGAGGCTCCAGGGAGACATCCTCAGCACCCCGGGCGAATGCGCTTCAACCAATTGAGACATGGCTGCAGGAGAAGAGAGAGAGAAAGAGAGAAGGGGAAGGAAAATGGTGGAGAAGCATATGGGTCACTTCTCCTGTGTGCCCTGACCGGGAATTGTACCCAAAACATCCACACACTGGGCTGACACTCTACCACTGACCCAAGCAGCCAGGGCCAAAATCCTTTTGAAATGAAGGAAGATTTTGCTGAGGGTATATAGAGAGGTTCACAAATGAGTCCTGGGTGAAATCCCCAGGCTTGGTGCTTGGAACTCAGCCAATATTAATGCAAACAGGCTACACTTTCTAGAGTAACTCTTCTTTGTTTTGTTTCTTTTTCAGAGTCCCTGAAATAGAGTTAAAGAATGCCAAAGGCCTGTCAAATGAAAGTGTTAATTTGTTAAAATCCCGCCTGGATGAAGTGGCCAAAAAGCATTGTGGAGAGGTAAGGTTTGTTTAACTGGAATTATAAGAGGACAGTAAAAATCTCATCATGTTCACCGGTATTGGCCTTTCTGCCTTTTCTTTGGCTTAAAGGTTTTTCCATTGTACCTTACATACAAGTTTGACTAGAATGTTTGTTTTTTATTGATATCTACAAAGAAGAATTGCTGTTTATATTTCTTTAATGTACAGTATTTATGAATTACAAATTATAGAGTATATATAGATGGTATTAATTTTTTAAATTGATTTTAGAGAAGAAGAGAGATGAGAAGGATCAACTCGTAGTTGCTTCTCTTGAGTGGTTCATTGATTGCTTCTCATATGTGCTTTGACGGAGGGAGGGAGGAGAGAGCTCAAGCTGGTGAGCCTGTGCTCAAGCCAGCAACCTTGGGATTTCAAACCTGGGACCTTAGTGTCTCAGGTCGACACTCTATCCTCTGTGCCACCACAGGTTAGGCTTTTTTTTTTTTTAACCACCTCAGGGTTTTGAACCAGGGACCTCAGCTTTCTGGGTTGACTCTATCCTCTGTGCCACCACCTTTCAGACTATAGATGGTCCATATGAACCGTACATTTTGCACACTTTGGACCTGGTATCATGACTTGATCTTGCTTTTTGAACCTTTATATTGGAAAATGTTTACAAACGTGATTTCTGACCAAACTTTGCCAACTTGTTTTCCCATGTCAGAAGATCTGATTCCTTTGCTTTTCAATAATTAGTGACATGCTCTAATCCTTCAGGGTCTCTTCTCTACCCACTTAGTTCAGTGCTAAGTTTTTCTTAATCTGCACATCAGGGTCTACCTGATTTCTCCCTTGGGTGACATGACTCTCTCTGGAGAGCTAGACTAGGGGACTTCTTAAGGTATTACAGTGTGCTTCTTAGGTCAGATCAGTTACCTTTATATATAATCCTCACTTTTGTGTAAAACCACTCACTGTTTGCTTAGCAGCTTATGCTGACCTCTTCCATACTGTAAAAACTGAGAGGAGTGCCTGACCTGTGGTGGCGCAGTGGATAAAGCGTCGACCTGGGAACACTGAGGTTGCCAGTTCAAATCCCTGCACTGGTCTGGTCAAGGCACATATGGGAGTTGATGCTTCCAGCTCCTCCCCCCTTTCTCTCTTTCTCTCTCTCTCTCTGTGTCTCCACTCTAAAATGAATAAAATTAAAAAAAATTAAAAAAAAAAAGTGTTAGAGCTGGAAAAAAAAGAAAACTGAGAGGAGTTTAGTTAGGACTAGCCCTAGGTCTCTTTCTATTTCAGACCTCTAGTAAAGTATCTGGACAGTTTTTCACTTGTATTCTACAACATAGTCACAGTCTGACCCGTGAGGTACTTTTTGGACATAAAAATTTTGCTCACTTTAGTTGCTGTTTCCATAGACTTTAGTGATTGTTGAGGTACAGCCAGTGATTGTTGTGTAACAGCCCAGACAAAAAACGAGGCCTTGGGAATTAGTCCAGAGTTCTTTGTAGTATAAGCGGACTCTAATGTCTAACTAAGAAATAATATGGAGTTGTATTGAAAATTCAGCTACAGAATTCTCTGGTTTCTTGAATTCAATGATTTATGATTCTTTTGAAAAAAAAATTTTGCTCTATTTTTTATAGTATGGTGTTATCACCTATAATCAGTATGTTGTACATTAGATCCCTAGAAGTTATTCACCTTAAAACTAGAAGTTTTGTACCCTTTGACCAATATCTCTTCTATTCCCCCAGCCCCTGGTAATTATTCTTCTGGTCTCTGTTTCTATGAATGAAGCTTTTTTAGATTGCATATGTAAGTGCTATCCTACATTAGTTTCTTTCTCTGTCTGACTTTCACTTAGGATAATGCCCTCAAGGTCCAGGAAGATGTCCTTTCTCATGGCTGAATAATATTCCATTATATATATATTCCATGTCTATATATATATATTATATATGTATTCCATGGACAGACACTTAGGTTGTTTCCACGTCTTGGCTATTATAAATAATGCTGAAGCACTATGGGAGTACAGATATCTCTTCAATATTCTTTTATTATTATTATTATTATTATTAAGTGGAAGGCAGAGAGACAGACTCCCACATGCACCCTTACTGGGATTCACCTGGCAAGCCCTCTATGGGGCGATGCTCTGCTCATCTGGAACAGTCCTCTGTTGCTCGGCAACCAAGCTATTTTAGCACCTAAGGTGAGGCCATGGAGCCATCCTCAGTGTCCTGAGCCAACTTGCTCAATCCATTTGAGCCATGGCTGCTGCGGGATGGGGGTGGGAGGTATGAAGAAGCAGATGGTCAATTCTCCTGTACGCCTTGACTGGGAATCAAACCCGGGACTTTTACAAGCCAGGCCGACGCTCTACTGCTGAGCCAACTGGCCAGGGCCAAATATTTTTTTCATTTCTTCTGGATATGTACTACTAAGAAGTGGGATTGCTGTATGATATGGTAGTTCTAGTTTTAATTTTTGAGGAATCTCTATATTGTTTCCATAGTAGATGCTGTTGACATTCCCCCCGGCAGTGCACAGGGGTTCCCTTTCTCTATATCCTTACCAATACTTACCTGTCTTTTTTATGACAGCCATTCTAAGAGGTGTGAGGTAATATTTCCTTGAGGTTTTGAGTTTCAGTTCCCTGATAATTAGTGATGTTGAGCATCTTTTCATGTAACTATTGGCCATCTGTTTGTCATCTTTGGAAAAGTGTCTGTTGAGTTCCTCTGCCCATTTATAAATCAGATTGTTTATGGTTTTACTTTTGAGTTGTGTTAGTTCTTTCTATATTTTGGATATTAACCCTTATCAGATATATGATTTGCAAATATTTTCTCCCGTGTATACATTGCCTTTTCATTTTATTGATGTTTTCTTTTTCTGTGGAGAAGCTTTTTAATTTAATATAGTACCTTTTCTTTCTTTTTCTTTTTTTTTCTTTTTTGCTTTCTTTTAAACTAGACTTTATTTTGAGGTAATTGTAGTTTCACATGCAGTTGCAATAAATAATACTTGATCTCATGTACCCTTTACTTTAGTTTGCCCCGATGGTAACATTTTGCATAACTATGGTGCAGTATCACAATCAGGATATTGGCATTGATAGTCATACAGAATAGTTCCATTACCACAAGGATCCCTCATGTTGTCCCTTTATAGCCACCCCCTTACACCCACCTCCACCCTCTCCGTGTCATCTGGCAACCACTGATCTGTTCCCCAGTTCTATAATTTTCTCATTTCAAGGAAATTAACAAGTACAATCTACAATATGTAATCTTTGGGATTGGCTTTAAATCAGCAGAATTCTCTGTAGGTTCATCCAGGTTGTTGCATGTATCCATAGTTCTTAATCTTTATTCCTGAGTTGTATTCTGTGGTATAGTATTTCATGTTACCACTGTTTGTTTACCATCCACCAAGTGAAAGACATCTGAATTGTTTCCAGTGTGGGGCTATTAAAATAAAGCTGTTATAAACATTCATGTATAGGTTTGTTTTTTTTTTATAAAGAGATTTCAATTCTTTTTTATTATTTATTTATTTATTCATTTTAGAGAGGAGACACAGAGTGAGAGAGAGAGATAGAGAAAGAGAGAAAGGGGGGAGGAGCTGGAAGCATCAACTCCCATATGTGCCTTGACCAGATCAGTGCAGGGTTTTGAACTGGCGACCTCAGTGTTCCCAGGTCGACACTTTATCCACTGCGCCACCACAGGTCAGGCCATGTATAGGTTTTTATGTGAACACAAGTTTTAATCTGGAACAAATGCCCAGGAGTGAAATTGCGGATGTGTGGTAGTTGCATGTTTGGTTTTTAAAGAAACTGCCAAACTTCCAGATTGGCTATATCACTTTACAGTCCCACCAACAATATGTGAGTGGTTAAGTTTCTTCACATCCTTATCAGCATTTGATATTGTCACTTTTTTATTTTAGCTGTTCTTTTAGATGTTGTGATGGTTAATGTTATGTGTGAACTTGGCTAGGCCATAGTACTAGATATTTGGCCAGATATTTTTCTGTATATTTTTTGTATAGGTATTTTTTAGATGAGATTAACATTTAAAACTGTAGACTTCGAGTTCAGCAGTTAAGCCTCCATAATGTGGGTGGGTCTCATCCAGTTAGTTGAGGGCTTTAATAGAAAAAGATTGGCCTCCCCAGAAGAAGAGGGAATTGCCAGGAGATGATGGCTTTTGTACCCGAACTGCAGCATTAACTCTTCCCTGCCAGCTTATCCTGCAGATCCGGGACTTGCTAGGCTCCATAACTCTGTTAATCACATGAACCAACTCCTTAAAATAAATAAATAAATATATATATATCTCTCTAAACACACACACACACATGCATTCATAGGTCCTATTGGTTTGGTTTCTCTGGAGAACTCTGACTAACATGGATGTATATTGTGAGAGTGAGAGTGGCTGTTGTAAATAAGGTAAGGAGAGGCCTCTGAACAGGGAACATTTGAGCAGATGCCTGAGGGAAGCAAAACAGTGAACCGTGTAGATACGAGGAGAGAGAGGGACAATTGCCAGTTTTGAAAATAGTTCTTATTTTCATCTAGTATTACGTATTTTATCACATTTATTTATACAGAAAATGCTAGTAAATTAAACATATTAGCAAAAGAAATACCCTCCACTTGGAGTCTGGCTTCTTTCTGGTATAGAAGTGGTTTCTCTTTGATGAACAATAGCTATGTTTCTCTGCATTTATCTCCTGAGAAAAGGGTAAACACTAAGTAAGTTAGCTTAATATTCTTGTATAGCATGACTTCTATTGCTATTTACCACTGTGGTAAGTCCTTTAAGAAAATGTTTTAAACATATAATTGAAATAAGAATTTTGAAGCTGCTACATTGTATAATTGAGGAAAAAGAAGTCTCGATGTGGTAGTTCTAATGTTAAGAAGGAGCTTGGACCTAACCAGGTGGTGGCGCAGTGGATAGAGCGTCGGACTGGGATGCTGAGGACCCAGGTTCGAGACCTCGAGGTCGCCAGCTTGAGCACGGGCTCATCTGGTTTGAGCAAAGTTCACCAGCTTGGTCCTACGGTTACTGGCTTGAGCAAGGGGTTACTTGGTCTGCTGTAGCCCCACTGTCAAGGCACATATGAGAAAGCAGTCAATGAACAACTAAGGAGCCACAATGAAAAACTGATGATTGATGCTTCTCATTTCTCTCCATTCCAGTCTGTGTTCCTATCTATCCCTCTCTCTGACTGTCTCTGTAAAAAATAAATAAATAAAAGGAGCTTGGCACTCTTGACATTTGGGGTTGGGGTAGTCAGTCAGTATGGGGTCCTAAAAACTCTGTTCTATTAATTTACCAACCCCAGTATGATTTATGACTCCCAGGAGCAGGAGAAAGGGACTTCCTGTGGTCATATAAAGAACGTTTGAGCTTGACCAGTCAGTGGCACGATGGATAGAGCATTGGCCTGGGATGCTGAGGACTCAGGTTTGAAACCCCAAGGTCACTGGCTTGAATGTGGGTTCATCTGGCTTGAGCACAGGCTCACCAGCTTGAGCACAGGCTCACCCACTTGAATGTGGAATCATATACATGACCCCTTGGTCACTGGCTTGAGGCCAGAGGTCTCCAGCTGGAAACCCAAGGTCACTGGCTTGAGCAAGGGGTCACTGGCTTGGCTGGGGCCCCACCCACCCCCCAGTCAAGGCACATATGAGAAAGCAATCAGTGAACAACTAACGTGCTGCAACAAAGAGTTTATGCTTCTCATCTCTCTCCTTTCCTGTCTGTCTATCCCTGTTTCTCTGTCTCACTTAAAAAAATAAATATGAGAGGGGGACCTTTTTCCTTCCAGTATTGTCTGAATGCTTCCCTAAGTGGAAATGAAGTGCTTTCCAGGTGTTGATTATCCTACTACTGGCTCATTACTAGCAGGGAGATAATGAGGGCTTTAATTATTTGCTTCCAGACCCCCAGTAGAATTATTTTCAGTATGCAGTATAGACAGATGAAAGTTCTGATGTTAGCAATGATTATTATCTGTTCAACTGTCATTAGGTAGACATGTTTTCTGGTTAGGAAGGTAGTTTTTTTTATTTTATGCAGTCTTAAACATTTTATCAAATTATTTATACAGAAAAAGATTTTACCTGGTTTATTATATAGAAAATGCCAATAAATGGAATAGGACTACAAAAGACAAGTGAAGCTGCCTAACTAGGTAGTGACGCAGTGAATAGAGCTTTGGCCTGGGATGCTAAGGACACAGGTTTGAAACCCCAAGGTCGCTGGCTTGAATGCGGGCTCGTCCAGCTCAGGCGTATGCTCACCAGCTTGAGTGCAGGGTCACCAACTTGAGCATGGGATAGATAAGACACCATGGTCACTGGCTTGAGACCTAAGGTTGCTGGCTTGAAGCCCAAGGTCACTGGTTTGAGTAACGGGTCACTCGCTTTGCTGGATGGAGCCTCTCAGTCAAGGCACATAAGAGAAAGCAATCAATGAACAACTAAGGTGCTGCAATGAAAAATTGATGCTTCTTACCGTTTCCCCTTCTTGTCTGTCTCTGCCCCTCCATCTATTTCTCTCTAAAAAAAAAAAAAAAGGAAAGAAAAGTGAAGCTTTTTAATTTTTATTTATTTATTTTGAGAAAGGGGCAAACAGGAAGGGAGATGAGAAGCATCAACTTATAGTTGTGTCACTTTGATTGTTCATTGATTGCTTCTCATATGTACCTTGATTGGGGTAGGGGGTGCTCTCCAACCAAGCCAGTGACTCCTTGCTCAAGCCAGCAACCTTTGGGATCATGTCAGTGATACCATGCTTAAGTCAGAGACCTGTGCTCAAGCCAGGTGTGCCCATGCTCAGGCTGGTGACCTCAGCATCCCAGGTTGATGCTCTACCCACTGCACCACCACTGGTCAGGCAGGTGAAGCTTTTTATTTATCTAGTGATTTGTGTTGGTGTAACACAATGAGATGAATCCTGTTAAAGCCTTTTCCTGCTGTGCTTGCATCACATTCTTAATTCAGAACGTGTCATATCAAAATGAGTATCACTTGTAAGTGGCTGTCTGATTGCCTGCGTGCTTTTCTGTAGTCTATCCTTTGCACCCTGTCTTCCCATTATTTGACCATTTGTGGTTGATTTTCATCTACATGTTTAGGTGATGATATTTGAACTGGCTTACCACGTGCAATCATTTCTCAGCGAGCATAACAAGCCCCCTCCCAAGTCTTTTCATGAAGAAATGCTGGAAAGGCAGGCTCAGGAGGAACAGCAGAGGCTTTTAGAGGCCAGGCGGAAAGAGGAGCAGGAGGTAAGACCCTCGTCACCATGAACAGCCTGCCCAGACGACTCTGAGTTTCTATAGGTTGTGATTCTGTCTCCACCTACACACCTATCTATATTTAAGTTTTGCTCAAATTTGATTTAAGAATTGTAGATTCACGTGAGAGGACTGGCCTTACAAGTAACTGAGAAAGTCTATGAGCAGTTTCTTCCCATCAGTGCTGCCCCTACAGCCCTTATTTGAGGTCTTTAAATAAAAGAATAAAGAACAGTTTAACCAAGCTTCTTGTGATCTTTCTACACTTGTAAAACTGTGCAGGAACTCACTGAGTTTTAGAGTCTATCTCTTTTTCTATTTCTTCCTCCCTCTTTAGAACAAGTATCTTATGCCCAAATGAGAAGCAAAAGGCAGAGATTGGTTTTTTTTGTTCACTAACTGTTTGTAATTTTTCTTTACTTGTATAAGGATATACACTCCTGCATTATTTTTTAAATCCTTTAAGCAGATTCAGTATACACATCTAAATTATTTTCTCAATTTTTAACTTGGTGAGGCTTTCCAAGCTTCTTCCCATAGATGTTACTATTTATTACAGTTACTTCTAGGGTCTAGTTTTTCCTGCTGTTCTTAAGTCTTACTCCTGGTTTTTTTTTTTTTCTTTTTTCTTCATTTTGTTCATCCTCTACTTATGTTAACACTGTCTCCTTGTGGGTTCCATTAAATTTGTTACTGCTTATCTCTTATTTAATTGTATAGTCTCATTACTATTTAGAATTTAAAGCTCCTTACTGTCATTGTTTTTAGGAAGGCACATTTTTATTAGAAGATAGTGGGCCCTGGCCGGTTGCCTCAGCGGTAGAGCATCGGCCCAGCACATTTTT
Organism: Rhynchonycteris naso; assembly: GCA_037038555.1. Lineage (NCBI taxonomy): Eukaryota > Metazoa > Chordata > Mammalia > Chiroptera > Emballonuridae > Rhynchonycteris > Rhynchonycteris naso. The sequence continues at coordinate 78,342,565 of CM072999.1, read as the reverse complement.
ATTAGAAGATAGTGGGCCCTGGCCGGTTGCCTCAGCGGTAGAGCATCGGCCCAGCGTGTGGAAGTCCCGGGTTCAATTCCCAGTCAGAGCACACAGGAGAAGTACCCATCTGCTTCTCCACCCTTCTGTCTCTCTCTTCCCCTCCTGCAGCCAAGGCTCCATTGGAGCAAAGTTGGCCTGGGCACCGAGGGTGGCTCCATGGCCTCCGCCTCAGGCACTGAAATGGCTCCGGCCGCAACGGAGCAGAGCCTCAGATGGGCAGAGCATCACCCTCTGGTGGGCATGCTGGGTGGATCCCATTCGGGCACATGCAGGAGACTGTCTGATTACCTCCCCACTTCTGAATTTGGGCGGGGGGAAATGATAGTGAATGTTTAGCTAACTGTCTTGTTTTGGTATACTGCAATAACTACCAATAGGTTAAGGTATGTTTTTTTCATTTTTTATTATTACTGTTACAGGTTTTGGTGAGTGTCTTCTTAATAGTTTTGATAATTACAACTTTGAATTTTAGGGGACTGATAAAGATACATTATTTGTCCCTACCTAAATTCAGGTGCAATTGAGCCAATATATATACAAGTTAATAATATGAGTATCAAAATATCACTGTTACTACTGAGAAAGCTGAGTAGAGAATGCAGCTTGATAGGCTGTGGCATGTGGTGGTGGTACCTGTGCCACCCTGGGTCCAGGTACTGAGGACAACTCAGCCCACCTCCACCAAGTCTGCCCTCTACCCCATAGTAGAGAGCAGGCACAAGTGCATGTTCTTCACAGACAGGCAGACATCAAAGAGAAGGGACTAAGTCAGGTGTGGGGGACATGAGAGGCCAACAGTGCTGCTGCAGCGAAAGTCCCTCCACATGGAAACAGAAAAGTGGGGGGCAAATGTTCCTTCCCACAGTCTTCACACCTATTTAAATGGGAATGCCTATTGCATAAGAACTTCAGTAAAAATGATGTAACTACAGTTTGTACTAAGGTTCCATATATTCAGGTTTCTTAGGAAAGGAGGGCTTGATTTTTTGATAGAGAAACATTGATTTCTTGTTCTACTTTTATGCATTCATGGTTGACTCTTGTATGTGCTCTGACCAGGATTTGAACCCACAACCTTTGTCTATCAGGAGCTCTTATAAACTGAACTACCTGGTTAGGGACAAAGGCTTTCTTTTTCTTTCTTTTTTTAATTACAAGAGTTTTTGTAATTGCAGAATTTATATGTTGTAGAGATTTCAAAGATTGGCATTTGATGGAAGTATGATTTCTTTCAGCAACGTGAAATCCTTCATGAGATTCAGAGAAGAAAAGAAGAGATCAAAGAAGAGAAAAAAAGAAAAGAAATGGCCAAGCAGGTACTCTGTCAAGTCTGCCATACTAAAATAGTTTAGTTTTGCTTAACATAAAATCTTTTTATTGCCATGGTTGATATTTTCCCCTCCTGTGTTGCCATCAGTAGTAAAGTTTAAAATGAAGAATCCCTAAATAGGAAGCACAACTTAGAATTATGTATGTATTTTTTTTATTCATTAAGTGAGAAGTAGGGAAACAGAGTGACAGACTCCCACATGCTTCCTGACTGGGTTCCACTCGTCAAGCTCCCTACCAGGTGATGCTCTACCCATCTGGGGCTGTTGCTCCATTGCTTAGCAACTGAGCTATTTTTAGCACCTGAGGCAAGGCCATGGAGCCATCCTCAGCACCCATGGCCAACTTAGTCCAACTGAGCCATGGCTGTGGGAGGAGAAGAGAGAGACTGATAGAGATGGGGGGAACGGGGAAGGAAGCAGATGGGCGCTTCTCCTGTGTGCCCTGACTGGGAATCTAACCCAGGACATCCATGTGCTAGGCCAATGCTCTACCATTGAGCCAACCGGCCAGGGCCTAGAATTGTGTATTTTCTGTAGATGATGTAGGTTTATATAACTAAAGTAGTTTATCAAATGAGTTGAGGGAGAGAAGAAATGGGAGCTTTGATAATTAATCCAGACTAGAATTCTTAATACTTGGAAAAACGAAACAATTTGTTCATACTGAAGAGTGAATGGAAACCATTAGGCTCTACCTGAGATTTTATTTAGTGATAGAAAAGAAGGATTTAACAGAGCAGGTTTAAAAAGTGATGAAAAAGGATGAAGTCCTTTTTCCTATATTTTTTCTGTATCTAGCTTTAAAAAAATACCAGTAATACATGTTTGGAGAAATCCAGGGAAAATTTAATTCATTCTGTTTTCTAGAATAATGGCACTTAAACTATGAGGTGTAGTGGGAGGACGCAGTGATGTATGAGTAAGAAGCACCTGGCTTAAAGTTTTGGCTTTATTACTGCCAAATATTTATTCTGTGACCTTTAGGTGACACTCTCTGTGACTTAATTTTCTCATCCCTTAAAATGGGACTTATGATGCTTCTCTTTCTGTCTCATGTAATTATTTCCACAGATAAATATATTCCCCTGTGAAAGTACAAAGCCCTGCACAAATATAAAATGATATCACTGCTTCCACCAGCTTTTCTGTCTTACATGTGATCTGCCTTCTGGTCTGCCCTATGCTCTCTCTTTGAATGCCTTCCTCTGTTCATTCCCTCTTGCTCTTCTTTCTAACTGTTTATGAATATTCTGAGTTCTAGCATTTCCATTTTAAATTCATATTCTGTTGAAACTGTAACCTGACCTCCAGTTCCTGAACCAGTTCATATTTGGACATTAAAATTTTCAAAGTTGCCTGACCTGTGGTGGCACAGTGGATAAAGTGTCAACCTGGAATGCTGAGGTCGCTGGTTCAAAACCCTGGCTTGCTGAGTCAGGGCACATATGAGAAGCAACTACAACAAGTTGATGCTTCCCACTCATCCCCCTCTTCTCTCTCTCTCTCTCTCTCTCTCTCTCTGTCTCTCCCTCTCTCTTTCCCTCCTCTTTCTCCCTCCCTCTCTCCCTCCCTCTCTCCCTCTTTCTCTCTCTCTCCCCGTTCTTCTCTCTCTCCCTCTCCCTCCTCTCTAAAAAAAATAAATAAAATCTTTAAAAAGAAATTTTTTAAGTTCAGTTCAACTTGTTTACCCTAGAAAACAGTCAGTTGAAATAAAATGTGTACTCTCTAATAGTTAACCATGATTGTCTTCCATTTATGACTTACGTCTAAAGTAGGTTTTACTTTCTTTTTTCTAGGAACGTTTGGAAATTGCTAGTTTTGCAAACCACGATCATACCTCTAGGAAGGACCCAGGAGGACATAGAACAGCTGCCATTCTGCATGGAGGCTCTCCCGACTTTGCAGGAAATGCTAAACATCGAACCAACTCCTCTGGAAGGTCTAGGTAAGTCCTTGAGATTTCTGATCTGGAAAAATGAAAGGTGTAGAAGGAATAAAACAAATTGTAGTGAAATTTGATGAAATTTCAGATAGTTTTAATAAGTTTTACAAAGCTTATATAAATATGCAGTTTGGGGCAAAAGTAGGTTTGCAGTTGTTCACTTGGAAAATAATGCAATAATAAATAATAATAATAAGCTCTGTGTTTTACATATTCACAGTTTTAAAACCTTTTGCCCCACCATGTTTGTTTGCAATATAAAACAAAATTTCATTTGTTTTAACACTTGCTAACTACCTTTAATTTAACCAATTTTATTCCTCATTCACCCTTATCATCACACTTCATAATCTTGCCTCCAATGCAGTTTGATCTGACTTTTAATGATCTGAATATTCAATAAATGATTTACAATTTTTTCTTCCATCCAAATCATCATCCAGTCAAATTTGACACTGTATTTATTTTCAGTCTCTTTAACTCCTTAGACTCTACAACAAGTTTGGAGAATGCCCCAGAATGTTTAGAAGATTCTTTTATTTTTGTTTTTCTTTTTTGGTGTGGAAGATTCCTTACCTGAGAATGGGAGACCCAGTTTGCTGCCAGGGCTCCCCTCCCTATGATTGCTGAGGACACTGGGCTTCCCTGTCCACAGGTGGGCTCCTGGGTCGCTCCCTGACACCAGAAGTCACATGAAAGATAACTACCTTTTCCTCCACATCCTTTTCCACTAAAATAATGAGACTTCCCTAAACATTTTCTGTAACCCCTTGTAGATCAGAATTTTAGTACACAATCCATTTACGAGTGGGTGGATGATAAAGTAGTTTAAGTATTATAATTCAGCTTCCTTGCGTGTTTAAAGTATCTCTTTTGAGAATCTAAGCAACACTTACAGCCAACACTTTTCTTCTATGGAAAGAAACATTTTAGGTACCAAACTAAAGACTTCTTTTTTGTGTGAGAGAGGGACAGATAGGGACACACAGATAGGAAGGGAGAGAGATGAGAAGCATCAATTCATTGCAGCTCCTTAGTTGTTGATTGCTTTCTCATATATGCCTTGAGTGGGGGGGCTACAGCAGAGCAAGTAACCCCTTGCTCAAGCCAGCAACCTTGGGTTCAAGCCAGCGACCATTGAGCTCAAGCCAGTGACCCCACGTTCAAGTTGGTGAGCCCACGCTCAAACCTAATGAGCTTGCACTCAAACTGGTGACCTCAGGGTTTTGAACCTGGGTCCTCCATGTTCTAGTCCAACATTCTATCCACTGCGCTACCACCTGGTCAGGCCAAAACAAAGACATATAAACTTTCAGGTTATAGTTTATAAGAAGGAACCATTTCAGTTCCTTTGCTAATTACCCACTTTAAAAAAAGAAGCAGCTTAGAATCATTTGCATATTAATGTTTAACAACCTACTGTTAAAGTGAGCTGAATTTTCTTTTGAATACTTATTCTGATAATTTAGTTTTAAGATTATAACTCTTTACACCAGTTTAGATTTTTTTTGAAACTGGGATTCCAGTACACAACATAGTGTGAAGTTGTCAGAGCATTTCACTAAGAAATACTTATAGCCCTGGCCAGCTGGCTCAGTGGTAGAGTGTCGGCCCTGTGTTGGGAGTCCCGGGTTCAATTCCTGGTCAGAGCACACAGGAGAAGCGCCCATCTGCTTCTCCACCCTTCCCCCTCTTTTTTCTCTCTCTCTTCCCCTCCGCAGCCAAAGCTTCATTGGAGCAAAGTTGACCTTAGTGGTGAGTATGGCTTTGTGACCTCCGTCTCAGGTACTAGAATGGCTCCGGTTGCAACCGGAGCAATGCCCCAGATGGGCAGAGCATCGCCCCTAGTGGATCTCGGTCAGGCTCATGCGGAAATCTGTCTCTCTGCCTCCTCGCTTCTCACTTCAAAAAAATACAAAAAATAAAGAAGAAATACTTACAAATTACTATTGCGTTAGAATGAACAGAATTAAATCAATGCTATGAATAAGTCTTTTTTGGATATATAAAAACAATTTTTTAAGTTTAAACATTTTCATTTTTCTATAAACAGTGGGTCTAAGATTAGACTTGCTTTTAAGATCAAAAATCATTTGCAAGTTTATTAAAGAAGAACGGGAACTTCTCTCTCCCTTGACGTAGGTTGAACAACTTTTTATGTTATGCTTGTTGACTGATATTTGTATGTCTTTGATAGAAAAACATTCCATGAGCATCCAAGAAAGAACATGAAATAGTTTTCATCTATCTTTTGCCAAAGTTTTGCACATACCTGAATGGAACTGTCACTGTGTTGACTACTGAGTAGTAAAGAATGAATCTTTCTTCAAGTGTGTTCATGTGTTTCCTTGGTTAAGAAATGAAAAGTCCTTGCCTGACCTGTGGTGGCACAGTGGATGAGGTGTTGACCTGGAATGCTCAGGTTCCCGTTTTGAAACCCTGGGCTTGCCTGGTCAAGACACATATGGGAGTTGATGCTTCCTCTTCCTCCCCCTTTCTCTCTCCCTCTCATTTCTCTCTCTCTAAAAATGAATAAATAAAAAATCTTAAAAAAAAAAAAAGAAGAAATGAAAAGTCCTTGATATACCTAGTGACCTCATACTCTTGATTTTGTTTCTTCCTTACAGTTCATTGGTCTTTATGGATTAGAAAGTCAAAGGAAATAAAGTGTTTTGTTTTATTTTTATTCTCCTAAAAAGCAAATATATACACATCTTTTTAGGTGAACACAGGAAACATCAGTGGTATTGGTTTTTGCATCTTTATTCCTTCTTTCAGACTCAATATGACTTATTTTTTACCCTTCAGAACTGTTTCTGCTGCCAGTCTGTCTTAGTGGCATGTACCACATTTGCCATTTTCTTGGTACTTTTAATTTTATTTTAGTCCTAGTGATATATCTTTTCTTATTAGCACTCTTAGCAGTCTCATTGTGTTTGTACTTATCAATCATGACAGGGTGATTAATATTCTAAAACACCTTAAAACGAAGCATTTACACACTGTAAACTAAAGAATGTAAAGATGACCTAGACCAGAATGACTGTTCGTACCATTGTTGGAGTGGGTAGAGCTGATACAGAGGTGCTTCTGGATAATCTATGTTAGTAAACCTAATATACTTTTATTTACTTTTATTCTTTTCTCCATAAATTTTAGTGTATCCTGGTTATACAAATAACTCGAGAAGCACAATGAGTTTATTAAGCATTCCCTAGTGTTTTAAACTATCTGGATACCTGAGACTCATCAAAATAGGTCTTACCAGCCTGACCAGGCGGTGGTGCAGTAGGTAGAGTGTCAGACTGGGACATGACAGACCCAGGTTCGAGACCCCAAGGTTGCTGGCTTGAGCATGGGATCATAGACATGACCCCATGGTCTCTGGCTTGAGCCCAAAGATCGCTGACTTGAAGCCCAAGGTCACTGGCTTGAGCAAGGGGTCACTTGCTCTACTATGGTCCCCCCGATCAAGGCACATATGAGAAAGCAATTACTGAACAACAAAGAATTGTTGCTTCTCATCTCTCTGTTCCTGTCTGTCTGTCTCTGTCTGTGCCTCTCTCTGACTCTCTGTCTCTATCAAAAAAATAAAACTAGGTCTTATCAGCAGTAGAGTGGGGAAAGGAAAGATGTGTAGTATTGGAGGTGGAGAGACCAGTTAATAATGCAGTGTTGCATGTGTCCAGGAGAAACTCTGAGATTATTACCTCAACAGGGCAGGGGAAATGGAGAGGAAGGTACTTTGCGGATCATTCAGATGCAGGAGATCTAGAAGTCCAGGGAAACTCACATTTTTTACTCTTGGGACAAACTGGATGGCTCCCATGAACCAAAATAAGAGAACCAAGGGGAAAGATCAGATTGAGAGTGGGTAGGAGGGAGGTGTTGCTTTTATTGACATTGCAGTAACATGAGGAGTAAATAGAAGGGGCAGAAGTGGAGACTGCAGTATAGAAGTTTGAAAACAAAGAACAAGAGGAGGTGAGGTGCATAACTGACAGAGGAGAGTAGAGATGGGAGAGCTATACAGGCAGAAAGGAAGGAGCTAATCTATAGGGCAGATTAAATATACAGGAGAGAGGGACAACCAATGGACCGGGATCCAGAGAAGGCTGTAGGAAATAGAACTAAGGACAGCATAGTTGGCCTTCCTCAGAGTCCGAGAAAAAGGAAAGAATGGTACAGATCCCAAGTAACTATAGGTGAACAATAGAAAGTGTGGGTTTACACAAGAAGCAACTATAAGAAAGTGTGGGTTTCATTACTCATTGCCTCATGTTCTCTGTGAAAGTAGAGATCAAGCCCGGGCCAGACAGCTTGGTTGGTTAGAACTTCGTCCCAGAGCACAGAGGTTCCTGTCTCTCTCTCTCTAAAATTAATAAACATTTTTTAAAAATTAAGTAGAGGTCAAGATCATGCTTAGAGTGAGAGGGCTGCTTTATAGAGATTTGTCCATACACCTCATCAAAGCATTTCTTACAAGTGCCCAAACCTGACCATCAAGAGCGCTCTCCTGGCCTATTCCCTGTAACCCTCTCCCTCAATTTATTCATTACTCTTTTTTTTTTTATTATTCATTACTTTTCTGTTGTAATGTTGCTTCTCAGGGAAAAAAAAAGGAGGGGAGAGGAGTTTGGCTTTGAGTGTTTTGTTTTATTTTTTAATTTTCTTTTATTAATTGATTTTTAGAGCAAGAGGAAGGGGGAGAGATAGAGAGAAAGATTGATTTGTTGCTCTACCCTTTCATTACTCTGTCATTGCTTGATTCCTGTATGTGCCCCATTAGGGGATCAAACCCACAACCTTGGCATTATTGGGATAACACTAACCAACTGAGCTACCCAGCTACAGCTGTGCTTTGAGTGTTTTAGAGAAGTCATGAAGGGGAATGGCAGAGTATCAAAGAGAGTGAATGAGCATTCAGTGATTGGGGGCCCAACTGGAGACCAGGAATTTGTAGTGCTCCAAACCCCTTTCTTCAGCTTTCTCCAGATGTGCATGTGTGTCTGAAATAAAGAGATTGTGGGGTCAATGTGGGTTGAGCTGAATCACTGTAGAACTCCTGTGATTAAATAAATGTTCTATATTAATGCTGTACAACATGGTAGCCACTAGCCATTTATAGCTATTACATACCTAAATGTGATTACTACAGTTGAAGAACTGAATTCTTCATTTAACTAAATTTTAATTAACTTAAATTTAGTTAGCCACATGTGGCTAATAGCTACCATATTGGACAGCACAGATCTAGAATTGGAGGTTTGTAGAGTTCATGTGGAGAAGACCTCAACATCGAGTGGGGGGAGGTGAACAATTTTTCCTTTTGGACCTCAAGCTCAATTCCCAGTGGAGACAGATGTTAGATTGTGAATGGGCTAGTGAACAGGAGAAAATGGCCCTGGCCAGTTGGCTCAGTGGTAGAGCATTGGCCCAGCGTGTGGATGTCCAACGTTCGATTCCCAGTCAGGGCACACAGAAGTGCCCATCTACTTCCCCAGCCCTCCCCCTCTTGCTTCTCTCTCTCTCTCTTCCCCTCCTGCAGCCATGGCTCGATTGGAGCAGGTTGGCCCCAGGTGCTGAGGATGGCTCCATGGCCTCTGCCTCAGGTGCTAAGAAGAACTTGGTTGCAAGCATGGCGCCAGATGGGCAGAGCATCACCTCCTTGCCAGGTGGATCCCGGTTGGGGCGCACACAGGAGTTTGTCTCTCTGCCTCCCCTCTTCTCACTGAATAAAAAGAAAAATAAAAATAAAGAGTAAACAGGAGAAAATGGATGGGCAATAAATTTTAAAAAAATAATCGTTGTCCAAATTTATTTTTAAGGCGAGAGCGTCTGTATTCTGTATGTAGTAGTGAAGATACTCCTGGCTCTTGTGAAACCCTGTATTTCTCTGTGGGTAATCCTGATCAGCTCATGGTACACAAAGGAAAATGTATTGGTGAGTAAACTAGCTAAATTAATTTAAACTTTATAAAAGCAAGTTAATCATGACGAAACAAGGTGAAATAAACGCCATGTCATCTAAGCCATGTAGTCCAAGGAAGACTGGTAAGCCAATAGTCATTCTGGCTCCTATTCTAATGACCAGAACAAGAAGTCACTCAGGTTTCTTCTGTAAGATGGAAATTAATATGCAGGCCAGTGGTGGGATTCACCCAATTCTCACCAGTTTGGCAGAACCAATACTGAATTTTTTATTATTGAGTTCGGCGAACTGGTTATTATAATGGCCCTTGTAATCAGGGTTCTCTCTAAGGTGGGCACCTGGGCAGCCACCCAATGTGGAAATCACAAATTTATATTCCTTACTTTTTTTTAACGTTCATCTATGCAACAGTGTATTCTAAGTGCCTGTAGTCGTGTTCATTCCATCCATAGGTGAAAAGAAATTGACAGAACTATGCTTGTAATATTAATTTATTTCATAAAGCTCATGCCTTTGATGATATACTACATTTTAATTCCCTCACGTTTGTTACATCAGTAAACAAAAATAATGTAAAGAGACAAGTGCCAACTAGGGGGTGACAATCTGTCATTGGAAATATCTTAAATAACAGTTATATTGTTTTTTGTCAGGTAGTATTTAATATTTTTTCATTAATATTTTTAAAGCCTTTTTTATTATCTATTTTTGTGTACCTCTTTTATTCTTATTTACGTATTAAATACATAAAATAATAAACTACCTTTCAGTATGTCTTTTTTTATACTTAAAACAGTCACTAGGACAGAGAACCTGTTGTTAAATTATTTTAATCCCACCACTGACCCAGGCCCTTGAGCCCTGGCCAGATGGCTCAGTTGGTTGGAGCTTCATCCCAGAGCACAGAAGTTGCCAGTTTGATTCCCCTGTCAGGGCACATATAAGGAACAGATCAGTGTTCCTGTCTCTCTCTTCCTTCTTGCTTTAAAAATATCAATAAATAAAATTTATTATAAACATACACAAAATAACCCTTGGGCTCTTGAAAATATTGTTAGCAGAAAGATAGTTTGTCATTATAATTATTCAAGCTTTTTAAAACCAAAATGGTTAAATTATTATGAATTAGTATTTTGCATCACATGCATTTACTATTACTGATATATGCAACAAAATTAATTCTAATGCCAGTGATCTTTTATAAAATATATTTTTTTATTTGACAATGACAGTTGATGTACAATATCGCATTAGTTTTACTACTTCCTGTGATCTTTAATGATAAAGTCATATTTTCTTAAGTTGATGTACATCTACTTAGTATCTTCCCGCTAGGCATGTTGTACCTGACTAGGTAAACCACTTTATTTTTTACATGTCTTGTTTAGCAATTTTGTCTGTTAGTGGCTATTTGGAATGAAGAGCTAGTTCAAGAATTTGGGATTTGAATTGTTTACATTAAAGTCAAGTTTTCAGTATCTACTTTGCCCTAAATGTACGTCATCTTTTGCTAGCTGTAAAGATACAGTCATGCCTGGCCAGCTGGTGGTACAGTGGATGGAGGAGTGTCAACCTGGATGCTGAGGATCCAGGTTTGAAACCCTGATGTCACCGGCTTGAGCGCAGGCTCATCTGGCTTGAGCGCAGGCTCAGCAGCTTGAGTGTGGGATTGCTGGCTTGAGTGTGGGATCATAGACATGATCTCGTGGTTGCTGGCTTGAATACCAGGTTGCTAGCTCAGCTGGAGCCCCTGGTCAAGGCACATATGAGAAGCAATCAGTGAACAACTAAGGTGCCACAACTACAAGTTAATGCTTCTCAACTCTCTCTCCCTTCCTGTCTATCACTGTCTCTTGCCCTCTTTCTCTCAAAAAAAAAAAAAAAGAGAGAGAGAGAGATACAGCCACTAAGTGCTATAGGGATCACTTGCATATAATTAATTTGAAATTGTCAATTTCAAATGATAAGAGAAAGTTTATTTAGAAAGTTACAGAAGTAATAGAAATGAGCCAGTGGGGCTGCCTAGGCCCAGGGGATAAGTTACAGAGGCAGAAGAAGGGCCCTTGGAACTTAAGAAAGAGAAAGGGGGAAGAAGAGGGGTAAGAGAAAGGCATAGGCATGCTCCCAAGATGGAGAATACACCTAAGTTTAATATTTAATTCCATGAATATTCTTATCAGAGCTAACAAGTAGCCAAATTACCTAAATCAAGTTTGCTTTTTTATTTTTTATGTCTTTTTCCTTCTTTAAGGAGATACAAATAAGCAGGGAAGCTACCAGAAAATGGGCAGCAGGTAGGAGAAGAAACCAAATATCTGAATAGTCTGTGACCTGGACACTTAACCTCGGCTGCCTAGATGCAGCCTGAACTGTACAGGATTCTGCACACACACAGCCCCTGCCCTATTCAGGCAAAGCAGCCATTTGTGCAGGTTCGGGACCTTGATAGAGATGATTAACTTTGATCTTAAGACTGCCCTAACTTAGGGCATTTCAGACTCATGAATAAGCAGCATAAAACTCACTACTTTTAATAATCTGGGGAGATCAGAAAGGGAAATTAATTTACTTATTACCTTAATTTGGTTCCTTGTTCTCGTTGCTACTCATTAGACAGATGCACCTTAGTTAATACCCTCATCAGAAGACACATTTTAAATCTGAAGGTATTTTATAAAACAACTATGTAAATTAATTAGTTTTCTCACAAGAGGTCTTGTTTTTAAAATATGTCCTAATTTTCTGTGAAATTTTTTGATAAAAGATCAACTAATATTTGTTTTTCAGTTTAAAGCCATTAGAATTTCTTTATAGATAAAGCACTATAGACACTGGCTAAATGATGATCATTGTTAGCATGTGTTAGACTCAGTCAGAGTTCTCTTGGTAACATATTTTCCTTTAGCCTCATTACAGTGTATTCTTTTATTTTTAAGTTTTTTCTTTTTTTACACGGACAGAGAGAGAGTCAGAGAGAGGGATAGGTAGGGACAGACAGACAGGAACAGAGAGAAATGAGAAACATTAATCATTAGTTTTTTGTTGCCATTGCGACACCATAGTTGTTCATTGATTGCTTTCTCACATGTTCCCTGACTGCGGGTCTTCAGCAGACCGAGCAACCCCTTGCAGGAGCCAGCGACCTTGGGTCCAAGCTGACGAGCTTTTGCTCAAGCCAGATGGGCCCGCGCTCAAGCTGGCGACCTCGGGGTTTCGAACCTGGGTCTTCCGAGTCCCAGTCCGATGCTCTATCCACTGCGCCACTGCCTGGTCAGGCTTTTTAAGTTTCTTTTTTAAGATTTTATTTATTCATTTTAGAAAGGGGGTAGCAGAGGAGGAGCAGCAAGCATCAACCCCCATATGTGCCTTGACCAGGCAAGCCTAAGGTTTGAACCAGCAAACTCAGCATTCTAGGTCAATGCTTTATCCACTGCACCACCACAGGTCAGGTTCACAGTGTGTTCTTTTGATCCTTTTATTATCTCCATCATGCAAAAGTGACAGACAGGATGGCAATAATAAGATTATTAAAACAAAAACCAATCAGCAATCATGAAATACCCACCTAGCCCCAATTGGGGAAATATTGCAAGACATTGTGACATTGTGCTGCATAATGCACACATGTAGTTAGGCCGTGTGTGTGTGTGTGTGTGTGTGTGTGACAGAGACAGAGAGAGGGACAGACCGGAACAGATAGTAAGGGATAGAGATGAGAAGCATCAATCATCAGTTCTTCGTTGTTGCACCTTCCTTGTTCATTGATTGCTTTCTCATATGTGCCTTGACCAGCAGGCTACAGCAGAGCAAGTAGCCCCTTGCTCAAGCCAGCGACCCCACACTCAGGATGGTGAGCCTGCTCTCAAGCCAGCAACCTCGGTGTTTTGAACCTGGGTCCTCTGTGTCCTAGGCTGATCCTCTATTCACTGCACCACCACCTGATCAGGCTGTAGTTAGGCTTTATGTAAATAACATCACATTCTATCCCATAAACATTTTTTAAATTGATTTTAGAGAGAGTGAGGAAGCAGAGAGATGAGAAGCATAACTCGTAGTTGCTTCACTTTAGTTCATTGATTACTTCTCGTACATACCTTGACTGGGGGGCTCAAGCTGAGCCAGTGACCCCTTGCTCAAGCCAGTGACCTCTGTGCTCAAGCCAGTGACCCCTCACTTACTCTGGCAAGCTTGTGCTCAAGCCGACGAGCCTGCGCTCAAGCCAGTGAATTAGGGTTTTGAACCGGGGAACTCAGCCTTCCGTGAGGTCAATGCTCTATCCACTGTGCCACCACTGGTCAGGGTATCCCATAAACATTTGATATCCGTGTTTCCAGTGTATACTGCTTAGATCCCACATTGCTCAGGTTGCTTCCTTTGGCTGATATATTGTAGGCATCAGGGTTTTTTCCCCTTAGCCTCAGGAGTTACTTATAACTAGCATAATAGATCACTTTAATTAAACTTTCTTAAATTGTCAGTATTTTTCTAAAATAAAAACTGCTTCTCAGATAAAAAGCCTAGGTAAGCTAGTTCAGCCACATTTCTCCAAAGTATTTTTGCAAAGGCCACTGTATCTTACATATACAGGTTACTCCACTTTTCATTTTTTTTAATGGAAAAAAACTATTTTGAATTTTTTTCAGTTTGGAGTCAATGCAGCATCATGGGAAACTATTATTTATATAACAACAGAGAAAGACAGAATATTGTATATCAGTGGTTCTCAACTGGGAGTGACCTTGTCCCCTAGTGGACATTTGGTGATGCCTGAAGATATTTTTGATGGTTAAGATGAGGGTGGGGTTGCTAATGGCATCTGGTGGGTAGAAGTCAGGGATGCTTCTAAATATATATCTTCCATTGCACAAGACAGTCCCCTTCCCCCTTTTTTTAAAAAAAAAAAAACAAAACTTTATTTTATTTATTTTAGAGAGGAGACACAGAGTGAGAGAGAGAGAGAGAGAGAAAGGGGGGAGGAGCTAGAAGCATCAACTCCCATATGTGCCTTGACCAGACCAGTGCAGGGTTTTGAACTGGCGACCTCAGTGTTCCCAGGTCAACGCTTTATCCACTGCGCCACCATAGGTCAGGCTCCCCTTCCCCTTTAACAAAGGATTATCAAGTCCAAAATGTCGATTGTGTCAGGGTGAGAAATGCTGTGATTTGGTCAATTAGGGAGAAAAAGGGTAGAGGGAACTAGAAGAGAAATAAAATAAAATGGTTATATTGTAAGTGATTCCTTTTTATTTCCTTTTCTTTTGTAATTTTCTATTATAGTCTTTAATGAAAGTATAGATTTTTTTGTGTATAGCATAGGGAATGTAGCCAATAATATCATAGTAACTTTGCATGGTAGCAGATGGTTACTGGACTTGTCATGGTGATTCTGTAGCAAGGTATACAGATGTCAAAATCACTGTGCTGTACACTTAAAACTAATATACTATCCTATGCCAACTATACTTTAATAAAAAATATTTAAAGAAAATATAATATAGACTTTTATACGAAAAATGTTGGTGTTATAGAAACTTAGCTCTCCAAGTATAAGTGAAAACCATATGCCTGTCACTAAATAAATGTATCTCTCTCTTTAGCTTTAGATTTAAACTGTCATTTTTGGTTTCTACCTCAAAACTGTTAGCCAGTTTGTATTTATTGAATATATTCAGATTCTGTGTTTAGAAAATAATTGATGTTTTCAAATTTCCAGATTACTAAAACCTGTTTTTACTGTGCACACTGATGTACATTGATGGGTGGAGTGTCCCTTCTGCCTCATTAGTTGATACTTAGCTGTGTGAGGGTCCACTGTTGCACCAAAAGGCAGGCGTCAGAGGTGAACCACTTATGAAAAAACATTGTGAATACTGGCTACTAGTAGAAAATATTCGTCAGATACTAAAATCTCACTGTTGATTCTTGTCCGTTTATAGTAACTAATATTTGGGAGCTCAGAGTATACTGTTAAATATTAAAACTTAGTCTTAAAAGAGCATGTGTTATATAACATTTTTCATAAGTAGCACGTGGCATCCACTAGTGAATGAATGTATGTATGTCCCTGTTTTTCTTAATCCCCACAAAAAATGTAATTAAATGAGAGTTAGTTACATTTTCTTTTACTGTGCAGACTGTGATGAACAGCTTGGGAAACTAGTTTACAATGCTTTGGAAACAGCCACTGGCAGCTTCGTCTTGCTGTATGAGTGGGTCCTTCAGTGGCAGAAAAAAATTGGTCCTTTCCTTACCAGTCAAGAAAAAGAGAAGATTGCTAAGTGCAAAAAGCAGGTAAGCATCCAAGAAGGCTCAGTGAGCAGAGGACCTAATCTCGAGCTTGAGGAGATGACAAACAGAATAGCTCTGCATTTGATTGGCTAATAAAGATCAGAATGGTGTGAGATCTGTTTAACCAGAGGGATGGTGGAGGACCAGCACCTTCATTACCAGTTTCCTCAGCTTCTTGCTACCTCTTTCATAAGTTTAACAACGTGGCCCAAACGTTTGCAGCTGCTTCTTTAACTTCCTTTGTCACCCTCCATTATGGCATTAATAGCCACCTCTCCAACTGGGACTAAACAGTAATTCGTAATCACACTTTTTACAATCTTGAAATAGTGCTTAAAAACTGAATTCGAAGGAGACTGGAGAATATTGTAGAGTTAATTTATAATACTGAGTTTAAGGAGAAGATTTGATATTACATATTGTAGTGTTACATAATATAAAGGTTACAAAACAGTAGGTTTTGCATGTGTATTTCTGATAGAAGAAAAACTGGAAGTAAATAAATACACTGAAATCCTAACAGTTGTCCTTGGGTGGTGACCACATAGATAATTTGCTGTTTATTTTCTTGTGAGGTTTTTTCTTTTTTATTGATACTTATTAAAATTTTGAGGGTGAATCTTTATGACCAGAACGGGTTATTTTTAAATTAATGCTGCTTTTATCTGGTGGTCTTACTGCAAAAGAAATTTTAAAAGCTGTTCACTAATTTTGTAGTATTTGTATATAGGTTTTGAGATCAAAGAAGCTGAGAATTAACTAAATTTCTTCTATCTTTATGAACTATGGTTTAGGGAAGGAGTTAGTTCAGGGCATATTCCTTCTCTTATCCTTTGAAAGTACATTTTCTATTAAATATTCCACTTTTAAAGTGAAACACCAGTTAATGCTGATCACCCAATATTACCTTTTTCTTTCCTTATCAGATTCAAGGGGCAGAAACAGAATTCAACTCACTGGTAAAATTGAGCCATCCCAATGTCGTACGCTACTTTGCAATGAATCTCAAAGAGCAAGATGACTCCATCGTGGTATACATTTTGGTGGAGCACTTTCCTGGGGTCTCCCTTGCTGCACATCTGAGCCAGTCAGGAGGCCCCATACCTATGCATCAGCTTCGCAGGTACGCAGCTCAGCTCCTGTCAGGCCTCGATTATTTGCACAGCAATTCCGTGGTGCACAAGGTTCTGAATACCTCAAGCGTCTTGGTGGATGCAGAGGGCACCATCAAGATTACAGACTACAGCATTTCAAAGCGCCTAGCAGACATTTGCAAGGAGGACGTGTTTGAGCAAACCCGAGTTCGTTTTAGTGACAGTGCCCTACCTTACAAAACCGGGAAGAAAGGCGACGTTTGGCATCTTGGCCTTATGCTGCTCTCCCTCAGCCAAGGACAAGAATGTAGAGAGTACCCTGTAACCATTCCTAGTGACTTACCTGCTGACTTTCAAGATTTTCTGAAGAAGTGAGTATCACTGAGAGTCTCTCTAATTGCACTTTACTCCTGTACTTTTATTGTGCTTAAATGCTAAACATCTAAGTGATGTGAATAAGCTGAAAAGTGAGCAACAGGATTAAAGTTAATTGCTTGTTCTCCCAATCCTTTCCCAGTGACTTATGTTGTTTTCTTGCTTATGTTTGTTATTCCCTTAACTCCTCCTATACTCACTTGGGCTTAATAATAGATTTTCAGACTGCTTTTTGGGGGACTGACTGGCATGCTCTAGGAAGTCAGTAGGGATGGCTGTGGTGGAGAAGCCCCTGGTATTCCAAATGGAAGAGCCTCTCTGTCTACCTCTGCTTCTGGTCCCTAAGAGGTCAAAGGCAAGGTCTCTGGGCAAAGGTGGAGAAAATAGGGGCAGAAAGAGACTTTGGCCTGATCTGGAGGTGGCTCAGTGGATAGAGCGTCAGACTGGGATGCAGAGGACCCAGGTTCAGAACCTCGAGGTCACCAGCTAGAGCAAGGGCTCATCTGGCTTGAGTGCAGGCTCACCAGCTTGAGCTCAGGGTCACTGCCTTGAGCCCAAAGGTTGCTGGCTTAAAGCCCAAGGTCGCTGGCTTGAGCCCAAGGTTGCTGGCTTGAGCAAGAAGTCACTTACTCTGCTGTAGCCCCCCTCCCCCATCAAGGCACACATGAAAAAGCAATCAATAAACAATGAAGGTACTGCAACAAAGAATTGATGCTTCTCATGTCTCTCCCTTCCTGTCTGTCTGTCCTTATCTGTCCCTCTCTCTGTCTCCCTCTGTCACAAAAAAAGAAAAATGATTTTATCATTATTATTATTCTTTAATAGTATTTGCAAGGAGAAGGTATTCATGTTTTGCTGACATAATTAAAAATTAATTTTAAATTTAAGAGGAAATATAGTATCTTATCCAAATGCTTTTTCTTATCATGTTTTCTTTCCCTTTCAATGTATTAAAATGAAGTGCTTTACTTCTTAGTGCTCTGATATAAAAAAATAAAATATTACCATATATGACAGATGCTGTCACCACTTTATATAGGTATATATTTTAAGTCCAGAGTTCAGAATGATGGTTGATTCTTTTTAGGGTCAAGTGCTACCAAGTACTGCTACTTGGGTCATTTGTGGCAAAAGCTTAGCAGTTTAGATTAGTTAATACAGTGGTTCTCAGACTTTGTCTTGCACTGAAATCACCTGGAGAGCTTGTGAAGGCACAGATTACTACCAAAACTCCAGGAGTTGCTGATTTACTAGGACTGGGATGGAGTAGAATTAGTATTTCCAATAAATTTTCTGGTGATACTGGTACTGCTGCTGCTGCTCAGAAACAGGTTTAAAGATAATGGCTTTTTTTCATTCATTCAAAAATAAAAATAAACAGGCCCTGACCAAGTGGCTCGGTGGATAAAGCATCATCCTAGTACACCAAGGTCGTTGGTTCCATCCCTGGTCAGGGCGCCTGCTAGAAGCAGTCAGCGAGTGCACAAGTAAATGGAACAGTTAAGTAGAGCAGTGAGTTGATGCTTCTCTCGCTCTCCCTCCATCCCCCTCCCTTCCTCTCTCACCCTCACTGTCCCTCCTCCCTCCATCTCCCCCCTCTTGCCCCACACCTCCCTTCCTCTCTCTCTCTCTCTCTCTCAAATCAATGGAATTTTTTTCTTAGCAAGACAGAGACAGACAAGTAGGCAGGGAGAGAGACATATGAAAATAATGAACTTGTATTTGCATCACTTTAGTTCATTTATTCTCATACGTGCCTTGTTGGGGGGGGGGGGGGCTTCAGCCAGGCCGTTGACCCCTTGCTCAAGCCAGTGACCTTGGACTTCAGGCCAGCAGCCTTGGGATCATTTCAATGATCCCATATTCAAGCTGGCAGCCTTGTGCTCATGTTGGTGCATCTGCACTCAAGCAGGCGACCTCTCAGGGTTTCTAACCTGGGACCTCAGTGTCCCAGGTCCACACTATTCACTGCGCCACCACCAGTCAGGTTCAATGGAAAAAATTTTTAAATATTAAAAAAGACTCAAATAGTAAATTAATAAGTTCAAGGAATGAAAATTAAAGTATATGATAAAATGTGGAATTTTAAAAAGTTTTTTTGTTTTTTAAATGAGAGGAGAGGAGATAGTGAGACAGACTCCCTCATGCGCCATGACCGGGATCTACCCGGCAACCCCATCTGGGGCCATGCTCGAATACTAAGCTATTTTTGCTTCTGAGGCTAATGCTGGGACCAACTGAGCTATCCTCAGTACCCGGGGGCCATGCTCAAACCAATCGAGCCACCAGCTATGGGAGAAAGGGGAGGGGAAGGGGGGAATCAAATGGTGGCTTCTCCTGTGTGCCCTGACTGGAATCGAACACGGTTCATACATACACCAGGCCGAAGCTCTATCTTTGAGCCACCAGCCAGGGCCAAAAAATAGTTCTTAATTGTTACCAGCTTCATACTGTGATGAACAGGCTTTATCTAAAATTTATCACATTGAACCCCAACCCTACATCAGCTATGATTTGCTTTTCCTTTGGAAAGCTTTATGACCAGTCCCTGAGAAGGCTTGGGTTTGCATGGCAAGACATTGATCTATTAATGGGATTGAAAATTCATAGCATACTTGTGCTGTCTCAGGTGGTTTAAAACTTGTTCTATGAGGGTAAGTCTTTGTGCCTCTGGAGACTACAGTAGTAACCCCTATGCAGGGGGGATATGTTCCAAGACCCCTAGTGGATACCTGAAACCACAGATAGTACCAAACACTATATATATATTGTTTTTTTCCCTATATATACATACTTATGGTAGTTTAATGTATAAATTAGTAATAGTAAGAAATTAACAGCAACTATTAATAAAATATAACAATATACTATAATAAAAGTTATGTGAATGTGGTCTCAAAATACTGTATCTTATTTTTCTATATTCACCCTTCTTGTGAGGCTGTGAGATGATACAATGCCTACAGGATGAGATGAGATGAAGTGAGGTGGGTGACAGGCATCGTGGGGGAGCTTTAGGCTACTGTTGTGCTTGGAGAGCCATTGTAAAGTAAAATAAGGGTTACTTGAGCATAAACACAGTGGATCTGATCACCAAGATAGATACTAAGTGACTAACAGGCAGGTTATATATATATACTGGATGAAGGGATGATTCACAGAGCAGAACAGTGAGAGAGTTCATTATGCTGCTCAGAATGGTGTCCAATTTAAAACTTAAGCATTGTTTCTTTCTGCAATTTTCCACTTAGTATTTTCAGACCACATTTGACTGCAGGTAACTGAAAGTAGAAAGTAACACTGTGGATAAGGGGGGACTACTATATACTTATTTTCCCCCACTAATTTGAGGGAGAGAGAAAGAGAAAGGGACAGAGAAATAACTCCTTGTTCCACTTAATTCTATTTAGCTGTGCATTCATTGGTTGGTTGCTTCTAGTATGTGCCCTGACCAGGGGTTCAACACGGGACCTCAGCACACAGGGACAATGCTCTATCCACTAATTCCCAGCCACGGCCTTGTATGCTTTTTTTGATTCCCCACTTGTACCCAGCCTGGTGCTCAGCATGTAATACGTATTAGAATACATATTAATTTAAATTCACTTCTGAATTCTTTTGGTTCATAAATAACAAATTCTCTCATGTGTATCTTTAAAAAAATAAACCCATAGTTAAATGCCTTGGATTAACTAGTTAAGCATTTATTCTGTGTGTTGCTGAGATTCTTTCTTCCCTCTCACTGAGATGTGTTTGCCTGGATGACAAGGAAAGATGGAGTCCTCAGCAGCTGTTGAAACACAGCTTTGTAAATCCTCAGTCAAAAGTGCCTTTACTGGAACAAAGTCCTGAAGGTGAGTCTTTCACCATTCTTTTTTGATAAGTTCCTTGACGTAAATTATTTTGATAGTGTACATAAACCTAAAACTGGAAGGAACTACATAAATCTAAATGATTTTATCTGTTTTATGCTGAGCTATGCATAAATCCATTCATTTAATTGTCCTGTGTGCCTGAAACTGTTTTGCCATCCTAGTTCTGGTCTCTACTGATGGAGAGTCTACTGGCGTAGCCTCTGTAGTGTTTACTAACCCTTATTATCATGTCACCCTTGTTACCGTGTAACTGGATTTTTCTGCTGCTACTTAGGGAGCGTATTAAGGGACCTCAGTTAGAGATTGGGATGGTTTGGGAGACCTGGGTTGGGGTTCTGGCTCTGTGGTCCAGTCATTTTCCTTACTGTCTGTCTCAGTTACCTCCACCTGAAACATGAGCTAATTATATATTTCTACCTACTTGAAAGATAACAGGGTGAGGAAAGAATTAAAGGGTCTGCCAGGTAAGAGATACTTTTTCAAACTACTGATTGGGGCTCCTTCTTCCAGAGTTTCAATTACTGTTGGATATTGCAGCTCTTTCTATATTCCTAATGCCTCGTTTGCTTCTTGCCATTTGTTATATTTCAGATTCTGGGGGACAAGACTATGCTGAGACTGTTATTCCTAGCAGCCGGCTGCCTAGCGCTGCCTTCTTCAGTGAGACGCAGAGACAGTTTTCCCGCTATTTCATTGAATTTGAAGAATTACAGCTTCTCGGCAAAGGAGCTTTTGGAGCTGTCATCAAGGTGTGATACAGTTGTGCCCAGTCCACTCTAGTGCTCCTACTCTGTTCTGTTTCTGTAGACTTAGGGACTTGACTTCTGTTTTGAGAGTAGAGAGTGAGGTGAATTTGACCATTTGAAACAGCATTACCTTCACCTTTATGGAGTTAAAGACTTTATTTCAAGTTACACTGAACACATTATGAATGCAACATTCCGCCCTGGCCAGTTAGCTCAGCTGGTTGGAGCATTGTCCTGATATGCCAAGGTTACAGATTTGGTCTTCAGGGCACATATACGAATGAACCAACCAGTGAATGCATGACTGGGTGGAACAACAAATTAGTGTTTCTTTCTCTCTCTCTCTCTAAAATCAATAAATTTTTTAAAAAAAAAAGAAGAAGAATACATCATTCGGATGTGAGGACAATCTGGCTGCGACATCTGTCACCCTATTGATTGCCAGGGCTGATCTGGCCAGCTAGGCGGGTGTCCCTTTCCTCCCTCATCACTCTTTCTGTGTCCCTCCTAAACTGCATGCTCATTCAAAGAGGACGAGCTTCCTGATAGAGCAGACTATTCTTCAGTTGAGGGTCATGAGAAGCTGCAAACCCCTACTAGAACCTCCAGACAAGCTCTTAAGCATGCATCATTCCTCTTCCTTTGGTTGATGCAGTGCATTAATGTGAAAACCTCATGATTTTAACTGCCCAAGTGGTGTCAAGACCTTTATACAAATAACATTTTTGTGTGCTTTGGTTCAGAAAGAAAATTCTCTTTTTCTCCCATTTGCTTTTAGCATTAATGTAGATAAAAAGGCTGCAAGGTTGAAACCAAGGTGGATTTCCAACTGGGAAAAGGTCCCAGATGGTTTTGGTGGCTTTTCTAGCCCTTATTGAGATGGGAAATTAGTGACACGTTATTAAGGTATGCTGTTGTTAGGTCTTATCTTCTTCACTCCAGTCTTTTGGGATGACTTTTATTATTATCTGCTCCTTGAGGGAAAGATTTCAGCTATTTTTATATAATTTAAGTATTTTGTTCGAATTTAGGAGACCTAAATTAATATAGTATTATTAAATTCATATAAGATATATATCATTTTACACATAAGAAAAGAGCCCACCATCAATAGGACATATGTCTATTTAGAATCCTGCAATTGTTATTAGGAAACATTACTAGTACAGTGGAAGGCCTTTTTAATTTTTCTGTGGTAATTAGGGACAGAAAGATCATCTTAAGCAAATTTTCCAAGATGATGTTACAGTATGGGAAATTTTTAATTTTCTTCTTGAAATTATAGACATTACATTTAGGTAATTAAATAGATATACTGTGAACAGATCTCCTGATCAGGTCATCTTAGTTATCTTAAAGAAGACTGAATAATTAAAGTATATATTATCCTTCTGGCTTAAACTATAATTTTGATGAAGTCCTCTAGCTTTTTTTTTTTTTTTTTTTTTTTTTTAGGGACAGAGAGACAGGACGGGAGAGAGCTGAGAATAGTGTGGCACCTTAGTCATTCATTGATTGCTATCTCATATGTGCCTTGACCAGTAGGCTCCAGCCAAGCCAGTGACGTGACCTCTTGCTCAAGCCAGCGACCTCGCACTCAAGCTGGTGAGCCCGCACTCAAGCTGGCAACCTTAGGGTTTTGAAACTGGGACCTCAGCGTGGCTTGATCCACTGTGCCACTGCCTGGTCAGGTTGTTTTATATTCTTGAATGCAAAACATCAAACTTTATTTTCTTATACTTAAAAATTATTAAGGTAGCCTGACCTGTGGTGGCTCAGTGGATAAAGCGTCGACCTGGGAACACTGAAGTCACCAGTTCAAAACCCTGCACTGGTCTGGTCAAGGCACATATGGGAGTTGATGCTTCCAGCTCCTCCCCCTTTCTCTCTTTCTCTCTCTCTATCTCTCACCCTGTGTCTCCTCTCTAAAAATGAATAAATAAAAAAAAAAGAAATTAAAAAAAAATTATTAAGGTAATATAACAAAGACATCATAGTAATTTAAGCCCCTGAGTTTTTCTTGTAGTTTCCCCTTGTGAGAACCTTGTAGCCCTCACACCCGGCTCTGTTTCCAGATTAGGGCAGGGCAGTCCACTCAGTGGTCTGGCGTTTCATTGGCTGTTGGACCCATTACCGTTTATGCACCTTTCCATTTGAATAAGTGAGTTCCTAGGAGTTTCCAGTATAGCAAGCTCAATGCTGAGACTTCCCACTGTCCTCCACTCTATTAATGCGTCAGGAAAAGAATAGAGGACTGTGGTTTTTATTAGAGCACTTTCCATATTTCAAGTTGTGTGCCAGGTAGCTTGCAAACATCTTTTATTCTCATGATATTCTTATAAGGAGACATTATCCTCATTTTCCAGATTAGGGAACTGAGGCTCAGAAAAGTGATGTAATTTGCCCAAGATAACAGAGATGAAAGCAGCATTCAGACCTATATCTTTTAGTTGAAAACGTGTTCTTGCAACTGTTTCCACACACATAAAAAAGGTCACCTGAAACTTGTTTTTTTTAATACTTTTTTTAATTTATTCATTTTAGAGAGTAGAGAGAGAGAAAGAGAGAGAAGAAGGGAGGAGCAGGAAGCATCAACTCCCATATGTTCCTTGACCAGACAAGCGCAGGGTTTCGAACCAGCGACCTCAGCATTCCAGGTCAACATTTAATCCACTGCGCCACCACAGGTCAGGCTGAAACTCATTTTTATAATACTCCATTCTCATTCCTAGAAGTAGTAGTCTAATTGAAGCCTTTGAGCCAAACATGAGAATGATGTGCTCTTTTGTCTTTTGTAATCAGCTAGTTTTTCCCTCTGTCCATGGCCAAGTTGTTGCTTTTGCTTACCTCAGCTGACCTGCATGGTTAGGTCTAGAATATTCTGGTGAAGTGTAATTTTATAAAAGCTACTTCAGTCAACCCAACTGCTTAGTGAAATTGCCCAGCAGAAGGATCCCTGGAGACTTGCCTTTGAAACTTTTACTTTTCTTTTTTTTTGTATTTAAATTGTGTTCCTGATGATACTGTTCTAGTTGTAATACCTATTATTGGTAAATCTTGGGTCTTTGTAACAAAATCAATGGGCATTAATTTTCTTAATACCGACTGCTGTTACTTCCTGAGCACGTTTCTCTGCAGCTTTGCCCAGGTGCTTACCCACCTCAGCTCATGTGATCTTTATAGTTAAGTGGCATAGATGTCATTTTGTAGATGAGAAAATTAAGTCTCAAGGAAATTAATTAGTCTCAGTTCATACAGCTTTGTAAGTTGAAAATTAGAATTTTCATTTAAGTCTGTTTAAATGTTTGGAGTTTAGTTTGTGTTTAGTGACTTTAAGTAAAAAAAATCAGAGAAACTAAAATCATCTTCTAAAACATTACACATACTTTAGAAAATAATAACTTTTAAAACAAGGTTTAGAAAACAAAGTTTACTTAGAAATTTAGATAGCAGATGTGGAAAAGCAGGGATATAATTGTCAATAAAAATAATTGTTAAAATGGAGATTCTTGGGCACTGAGTGGCACAGTGGATAGAGCATGGGCTGGCATATGAATATCTCAGAATGGATTTCTGGTCAGGGCACAAAGGAGAAGCAACCGTCTGCTTCTCTTCCCCTCTCTCTCCCCCTTCTCTCTCTCTTACCCTCTGGGAGCCAGTGGCTTGGTTGGTCTAGGTACCTCAGACACTAAAACTAGCTTTGTACTCAGCTTTAGCCCTAGATGGGGGTTGCCAGGGTAGATCTCCATGGTGGGCGCATGTGGGAGTCAGCCTCACTATCTCCCCTCCTCTCGCCTAAAAAAATAAAATTAAAAAATAAAGTGGAGATTGTTTTTCCCAGGGGCTCTTAGCAAGTTAAAGTTAAGTACATCTGGTTTGGGTTGAGTTATTTTATAAGTTTGGGTTAATCAAGATGTTTTTCAGCTTAAAGGACCCCAGACTCCAGCTGTCAGTTTTCACTTAGAGCTGCAGGTTCTCTTTAGGAGGGGATGGGCCACACTACAGCTGCCAGCTGGTAAGGTTCTGGGCGACTGGCACTACCATGTTCCTTCCCCACTGCAGGTGCAGAACAAGCTGGACGGCTGTTGCTATGCGGTGAAGCGCATCCCCATCAACCCGGCCAGCAGGCACTTCCGCAGGATAAAGGGTGAGGTGACACTGCTGTCGCGCCTGCACCATGAGAACATCGTGCGCTACTACAATGCCTGGATTGAAAGACACGAGCGGCCGACAGGCCCAGGCACTTCGCCCGATGACGTGGGGCCACAGGCCCGGGACACCCGAGCCTTGCCCCCGCTGCGGGTGAGCGACAGCGTAGAGGCCGCTGCACCACCGCCCATCCTAACCAGCTCAGTGGAGTGGAGCACCTCCGGCGAGCGCTCAGCCAGTGCCCGCTTCCCTGCCTCAGGCCAGGACCTCAGCAGCGACGAGGACGTAGATGAGGATGAGCACGATGGTGTCTTCTCGCAGTCCTTCCTGTAAGAGCACGCAGCGCTCACAGCCGCTGTCAGGGGTTGGGCTGCCTCGGACCCACCCACAATTTAATCCCCCACAAGCCAACCCCAGGGAAGGGGGGATTCAATTATCGTCCATGTTAAAAAAATAAATATATATGAAACCCATTTTTACAGACCAACCAAATGCAGTTCAAAGGACTCGAAAGATGTCCAAAATCCAAGCTGCAGAGAAAGGAAAAACATTTCTTCCAATACTTCATTTTAATACATTTAATAGACTGTTTTTATTTGTTTGTTTATCTTGTTTTTACAGGGACAGAGAGAGAGTCAAAGAGAGGGATAGATAGGGACAGACAGACAGGAACGGAGAGAGATGAGAAGCATCAATCATCAGTTTTTCGTTGTGACACCTTAGTTGTTCATTGATTGCTTTCTTATATGTGCCTTGACTGCAGGCCTTCAACAGACGGAGTAACCCCTTGCTCAAGCCAGCGACCTTGGGTCCAAGCTGGGGAGATTTTTTTGCTCAAGCCAGATTAGCCCGCACTCAAGCTGGCGACCTCGGGGTCTTGAACCTGGGTCCTCCGCATCCCAGAATAGACTGTTTTTAAAGGCCATTCTTTTAGATAAGAGCTTCCAACTATGTGGAACATTGAAGAAACTAATTTGGAGTCTTGATTTAGTCCCATCTGCAGCTCCAGCTATCAAACCAATAATTATGATCCTAAACTAGAGTTACTCATCTCAGAATCCACCTGGGTCATTTGATTTTATAACTTTATTTCATTGTATCAAGTTAGATACGATTTATCATAACTCTTAGCTATTAATTTTTTTTCAGAAAATTATTCAGGCCAATTTTTATTTAAATCAAGAGTTCTGTGTTTCGTGTAGTCAAGAATTCTTTGTTTCATGTATTAGGAGAATGCAAGTCAGCATGGTATTGTGGACAGATTTATGCCTTCAGGGTCATGGTACAGTGTCTCTAGCCTCCTTGCTTTCTAGTCATTAATGAGTGTTGATTTTCAAAATTATAGCAGAAATTTTGGTTTCTATAGTATTTTTCTATTTCTCTTTTTAAGACCTGCTTCAGATTCCGAAAGTGATATCATCTTTGACAATGAAGATGAGAACAGTAAAAGCCAGAATCAGGTAGATGTATAAGTAGAAATTATACCATTTTATTCACCATGGGGTGGGTATGTAAGAAAACTTATTTTTGATGTTATAAACCTCAGGTAAAATAGTAAAGCCTTAATCTGATAGGCAAATATAGAATCCTTCAATTAAAAAATACTATTTAAGATATATACTGCTTACACATTTATTTATAGGACTTAATTTATCCACTGAATAGAACATGCCTACTTTTAGAAAAGAAGTAAATTGATACCCTATACTTTTAAAATATAAAAACATACTCCTTGGGTAATTTGGGAAACTTCATATGGTTGGAGATATAGATTGAATATAAATTAATTGAGTAACTAAACAGCTTAATTGTGGAGTTAAATAGGTCTCTCTCATATCAATTAATCTTTATACCTTATTTTCATAATCTATCCTTATTTTCATAGTCTATACTCTAGAATAGTGTTTTAACACTGAGCCATGATCCTATAATGGTTTATGAATATGAAATCAATTTCGAGAATCACAACCACCTTTATTTTTTTCTTAGTGCTCTAGAGAGGAATACAAAATACCAAAATGTATCACACTAATATAGTAAAATCTGTGGAACTTGTCTCTCATGAGCATGTGTGCTTAGTGTGATGTAAAATGTATTTATTCCTTCATGTGGATCATGTTCATAAAAGTTTAAGAAACATTACTCCAGGCCTTGAACTCCACTCAGTTCTGTTTTCTCTTCTGCCCAGGCCAGCAAAGCCCCGTGATGCTGGTTATGGAGTCCAGGCTGAAGCTTTGTGATGACTTCAGCCATCAGTTGCTGATGCAGAGAGGCATTCTATACTTGGGGGCTTATTACTAGAAATAAAAATATGATCATTAGTTATTATAAGGGTCATTCATAGTAGATAAAAGTGTACCTATAAATTCTGTTATATAAGAAGTTAAAGTGATTTGAAGGAAATTTGACTGTATTAGCTAGTCGTTTTTTTCTTTTTTTTCCCCCTTTCTTTTTTTGAGGAGGGGAGATAGACTCCTGCATGTGCCCCAACCGGGAAGAACCCAGCAACTCCATCTTGGGAAGATGCTCGAGTCAACCAAGCTATTTTTAGCATCTGAGAGTGATGCTTGGACAAACCTAGCTATCCTCAGTGCCGAGGCCAACATTTGAACCAATTGAGCTGCATGAGGGAAAGGGGGAGAGAAGCAGGTAGTCGCCTTCTATGTGCCCTGACTAGGAATTGAACCCATAGGACGTCCATACACCAGGCCACCAGCCAGGGCTGGCAGTGTTTTTTATAATTACTTCCTTTTCTATTAAAATCACCCTTAAAATTTGTCTTCTTGATTTAAATTTATAAATTATAAATTTAACCAGTCATAATAGTATAAATACTAAACTGTTAAAGCAAACGTTATTTGGTTTTAGCATTAATTGTGCATTTAATTATTTGGGAGGCATCAAACTTACAATCCTGGTTTTGCTCTGTTAAGGGAACTATCCCACGGGCATTCTAATTGAAGGGAGAAGTCTCCAGGAGATTAGCAATCTTCTACAGATACTCCCCAGAGTATATAAATGATTCAAAAGTAGGATGTGATTGTTTTCAGAGCAGAGTTTTTTCTTTTTTTTTTTCCTTTGAAAGAAAGAAAAATGCTTCCACAAAAAAGAACAAAAAACAGTATTTTTTCAGAAATAGTCAAGTCCTTAGACCCAAATACCAGATTTTTTTTATTAAATTAACTGAGCCAGTTTTGAAATGTATTTTAAACAGACATATTTGGCTAATAAATACAAGCAGTTTGGAGTAGAATAAAGACATTTATGACAAATTAAAAAAAAGAATAGTCAAATACTGCCTAATGTTTTTTCTATGGGTGGGGTGGGTATTTTTTGAATAAAGAGACATGAGTTAGAAAATCAGCTGTAGGGCACAAACAGACCAGCCAATGGGAAAAGAGTTGAGAGGATCAGTGGCTATAAGTGGCAGTGGAGTTCTTGTTCTTCAGGAGCAGAGCCCAGAGGTCATATGATCCATTGAAATGGTTTTAGTTAAAGATGAATTTCTAATCATCTGTTTCCAAAGAAAGGCATTCTAGTAAAACTGAAACCTTAAAATTCTAGCCTGGACACATTCTGTTTTCTTCTTCCATAGAAAGATACTAATGGTAAGAATTGAGTCTTTCCATAGATTGCATGCCTTTCATACCTACCTGTTTTCTGTTTTCCCTCTCAGTTGTTCTGTACTGTGACAGATGTGGAAACTATGCAGCGATAGATAATAGCAAAGTTGCCTTAAGAATGCTGTAAGCAGCCAAAGGACAGTGGTTGTGTTCTGCCCACTGGTCTCCCCTCTAAGGCAATAAGATGGCCATGTATTTATTGGGGGCAAGTACAAATGATTGGTAATGATGATGACCTTGTTTAATTTCAGCCCCCATTTTGAGTTCTGTGTGCTCCTCTTGGTTTAGGATGAAGACTACAATGGAAAGAACAGTTGCTATGAAAGTGAGCCATCAGCAACCACAGAAGCTATACACTACCTCTATATCCAGGTGAGGCCCTGGCGTGCAGCCTGGTGACCAGTAGGCTGGTGGGTATGTTTCAGAAGACTAGAGCAAGCCAATGGCCAGAATGGGACTCACGGGCAGTACCCAAGATTAATTGACCAGAGAAAGTAGGGCAGGCTAGAGGCCCTTTTCCTCAGCCTCAGCCTCATGCTATACTGTACCATAGCAGGAGACAGGATAGGATGGTGCTTATGGGCTCCAGACTCAGGTTGTGTGAGTTCACCTCCTGGATCTACCAGTCATGGTTGTGTGAGCTCAGGCAAGGTTCTTCAGCACTCTGTGCCTCAGGTTCCCCATCTGTAAATTAAGTAATAGCTATTTCAGTGTTTGTGTAGCATAAGTGAAGCAATGTATGTGGAGTAATTACAACCATTTCTGAGTTCCTCAGATGCTAGATTGCTCAAGTAAGAAACTCCACGTTCTCTAACAAGTTGAATCTGGACAAATATCCTGCGTGTGCACAAACATCCTGAGTGTGCAGAAGAAATACCAACATGGCTTTAGGCAAACTGACTTTATCCTGGAACCTCTGGAGGACAAAAGCCACAGCCGAACCATTTTTTTTTCTCTTTTTTTTTTTGGTGACAGATAGGAAGGGAGAGATATGAGAAGCATCAGTCTTTTGTTGCAGCTTCTTAGTTGTTCATTGATTGCTTTCTCATATGTGCCTTGACTGGGGAGCTACAGCAGACCGAGTAACCCCTTGCTCAAGCCAGTAACCTTTGGGCTCAAGCCAGCGACCCCACACTCATGCTGCTGAGCCCACGCTCAAGCAGGTGACCTCGGGGTTTTGAACCTGGGTCCTCTGCATCCCAGTACAATGCTCTATCCACTGCGCCACGGTCTGGTCAGGCAGGCAAACAAGTTTCAATGAGGTATTACTAAAGTAAAGGGAAGCCTACTGGCTTTGGCCTGCTCCCACGCCTGCGGGATGGCATCCTGGACAGTGGTGAGCTCTGCCAGCAGAGGGACAGCCCCAAACCAAAGAGGAAAACTTGCCTCTACCCCAACTGAACAGAACCATGGGTCA
Source organism: Rhynchonycteris naso (assembly GCA_037038555.1). Lineage (NCBI taxonomy): Eukaryota > Metazoa > Chordata > Mammalia > Chiroptera > Emballonuridae > Rhynchonycteris > Rhynchonycteris naso. The sequence continues at coordinate 78,311,751 of CM072999.1, read as the reverse complement.
TTATTATTTTCAGTCAATGTGCAAATGGGCAGATCTGCAAATGAGCCATAACAGTACTGTGGGGAAGATAAGTTTGACAGTTCTCAGACAAGCTCAGTGTTTTGGTAGAGACTGATTAGGTGGTTGCTTTCCATGGATTGGAGCTGGGTTTTGGTATTCCTTAACAGAAATATCTTTGATATACCACTCAAACACACAGCAAAAGCACTTGTCTCCCAAATTGCTAACTGTTGAGTTATCTCTACCGCATGCTGTTACTCTCCAAACAATTATGAGACAGAAGTACGACTTAGAAGAGCCTGACCAGGCGGTGGTGCAGTGGATAGAGTGTCGGACTGGGATGCAGAAGAACCAGGTTCGAGACCCCGAGCTCGCCAGCTTGAGCGCGGGCCCATCTGGCTTGAGCAAAAGCTCACCAGCTTGGACCCAAGGTCACTGACCCCAGCAAGGGGTGGCTCGGTCTGCTGAAGGCCCGCAGTCAAGGCACATGTGAGAAAGCAATCAATGAACAACTATGGTGTCGCAAGGGCAATAAGAAACTAATGATTGATGCTTCTCACCTCTCTCCCTATCTGTCTGTCCCTATCTATCCCTCTCTCTAACTCTCTCTCTGTCCCTGTAAAAAAAAAAAAAAAGAAAAAGTACGTAGAAGAGGTGCATCTAAGGTTGGGTAGGATGATGGCATGGGATTCAGGCCCTTTTGAGGCATGGAGGGTGAGTCAGAATTTGTGGACAGTTCTGATCATGAGAGGATATTTCTCTCATTCAAATGAGATATTCTGCCTCACCAGGTGGTGATGCAGTAAATAGAGCATTGGCTGGGACGCAGAGGACCCAGGTTCAAAACCCCAAGGTCGCTGGCTTGAGCCCAAAGGTTGCTGGCTTGAGCAAGGGGTCACTGGCTCAGCTGTACCCCGCCACTGCCCCCTGTCAAGGCGCATATGAGAAGGCTATCAATGAACAACTAAGGTGCTACAACGAAGAATTGATGCTTCTCATCTCTCTCCCTTCTCATCTTTCTGTCTCTATCTGTCCCTCTCTCTCGCTTGCTTAAAAAAACATAAAAAAAGATGTTTCTCTCTTTAAAAACAGTAAAATCATCTCTTATGAGAAATCTCAACTCGAACTGGTCTGATATGTAGTCCTGTTTCATAAATTAAGTGCTACATGGTGATTTAAGATTTAAATTATACTGTATTCTTTTCTTTTTCTTTTTTTTTTTTTTTTTGTGACAGAGATAGAGTGAGACAGAGAGGAACAGATAGGGACAGACAGGAAAGGAGAGAGATGAGAAGCATCAATTCTTCATTGTGACACCTTAGTTGTTCATTGATTGCTTTCTCATATGTGCCTTGACTGGGGTGCTACAGCAGAGCGAGTGACCCCTTGCTCCAGCTGGTGAACCTTGCTTGGACCAGATGAGCCCATACTCAAACCGACAACCACAGGGTTTCGAGTCTGAGTCCTCCACGTCCCACTCCAACACTCTATTTACTGCACCACCGCCTGCTCAGGCTTGCATTCTTTTCTTATACATCAGTACGGGTTATATCTTAAAGGGTGAGATAGAGCCATTTCTGGAATGTTTTTATAGTATTTTATTCTAGACTGGAAGGACACTGTTATTAATTTATTGTACAAATGAGAAAGACTAATAATATCATTAGGTTCATTAACCCTTTTTGAAAATTTGGGTTTAGAAACAATATTGTAGATCAATAAATAAAATAATACTTCTCAGTTTTTCATAGTAGTTGTGACAGGGATTTAAACAAGTAAGTTCTTTTTTAAACGAACAGTAATATGAAAAACTGGTTATGTAAGGAGGCTAAGATTATGTATGTTTTCTCCTCAGTTCTTTTTCATACTCTTGGTTTCTTTTTTCAGTTAAAAAAGAATCAAGCCTTGACTGACCAGGCGGTGCCACAGTGGATAGAGCAGGTGTGGCCAACAGTTTTTGCGCCTGGGCCAGATTAGAAAGAAAACTTTTTTCACAGGCCAGACGAAATACTAAAATTAAAAAATGTTGAACATGGATGGAGCGTCGGACTGGGATGGGGAAGACCCAGGTTCGAGACTCCAAGCTCGCCAGCTTGAGCGCAGGCCCATCTGGCTTGAGCGAAAGCTCGCCAGCGTGGACCCAAGGTTGCTGGCTCCAGCAAGGGACCCGCGGTCAAGGCACATGTGAGAAAGCAATCAATGAACAACTAAGGTGTCATAACAGCAACGAAAAACTGATTGATGCTTCTCACCTCTCTCAGTTCCTGTCTATCTGTCCCTATCTATCCCTCTCTCTGACCCTCTCTCTGACATTGTAAAAATTAAAAAAAAAAAAAAAAAAATTTTTAAATGTTAAACACAAAAATAATTTGTTTAAGTAAACAAAATTTTAGTATGTAATTTGTTTATGAAGAAATGTAAGTGACTGAAAATAATTTTTAATATACAATATTATTTTAATAAAAATATATTTTTGGCTTTATTTTTATCTTTATTTTATTTTTTTTTATAGGGACAGAGAGAGAGTCAGAGAGAGGGATAGATAGGAACAGACAGACAGGAACGGAGAGAGATGAAAAGTATCAATCATTACTTTTTCGTTGCCATTGCGACACCTTAGTTGTTCATTGATTGCTTTCTCACATGTGCCTTGACCGCGGGCCTTCAGCAGACCAAGCCACCCCTTGCTGGAGCCAGCGACCTTGGGTCCAAGCTGATGAGCTTTTGCTCAAGCCAGATGAGCCTGCGCTCAAGCTGGCGAGCTCGGGGTCTCGAACCTGGGTCTTCTGCATCCCAGTCCGACACTCTATCCACTGCACCACCGCCTGGTCAGGCCACACGTGGAATTCTTTTCCGCGTATCACTATCTTCTTAAATATCTCGATCTCCAGTAATCAAAGCGCTTCTGAGTAGGTGAGATTTTAAAGTAGCGGAGAATATTAAAAATTTAATTGCGGGCCGCATAAACTCATTATGCGGGCCGTATGTTGGCCATGCCTGGGATAGAGCATCAGACTAGGATGTGGAGGACCCAGGTTCGAACCCCAAGGTCGCCAGCTTGAGGGTGGGCTCATCTGGTTTGAGCAAGGCTCGCCAGCTTGAGCCCAAGGACACTGGCTCGAGCAAGGGGTCACTTGGTCTGCTGTAGCCCCCTGGCACATACGAGAAATCAATCAATGAACAACTAAGGAGCCACAGCGAAGAATTGATGTTTCTCAGCTCTCTCCCTTCCTGTCTGTTCCTATCTGTCCCTCTCTCTCTGCCTCTGTCACTGCCACAAAAAAAAAAAAAAAGAATCAAGCCTTTCCCATAGCTATTTGAATTCTGGGGCTATATTTTAAAAGGAAGGAGTACACTAATTGCAGTTCTCCTTAATCAAATGTCTTGTATAAACCCTGCCTGGTTTGTTCTCGTCTGTAGATGGAGTACTGTGAGAAGAGCACTCTGCGGGACACCATTGACCAGGGACTGTATCAAGACACTGTCAGACTCTGGAGGCTTTTTCGAGAGATTCTGGATGGATTGGCATATATCCATGAGAAAGTAAACTTTACAATATTTCATATCTGAAAACTTATCCTTATATAAAATTTAGGATCAAATAAGAGAACCAAATAATGTAAGATTGAAGAAAAAGAGAAATAGAAGGAAAATTGTAGGTAAATTGAAATAATCTATATAGGCACTAGAACAGTGCCTCAGAAGACAAGAAAATAATACAGAAATTCAAACTTAAAAGAAAATATTGGGTCCTGGTCATTGGCTCAGTGGTAGAGCATTGGCCCAGTGTTTGAATGTCCCAGGTTCAATTCCCAGTCAGGGCACACAGGAGAAGCAACCATCTGCTTCTCACCTCCTCCCTCTCCCCTTCTTTCCCTCTTCCCCTCCTGTAGCCAGTATCTCAATTGGTTAGAGCGTTGATAGGTCATTGAGGATAGCTCTGTTAGAGTATCAGCCTCAGGTGCTAAAGATAACTCAGTACTTGATCATTAGCCCCAGATGGATTGCTGGGGGATTCCTGGTTGGGGTGCACGAGAGAGTCTGCATCACTGTCTTCCCTCTTCTCACTTTCAAAAAAAAAGAAAGAAAAAGAAAATATTGAAGCCCTGGCTGGATAGATGTTTTTGTTAGAGCATCATCCTAATATATAAAGGTTGCAGGGCACATACAGGAACAGATAGATGTTTCTATCTTGTCTCTCTCTCTAAAAATCAATAAATAAAATTTGTTTAAAAAATCAAGTATTGAAGGTTAGAACAAGGAGTAGCAAACTGTGGCCCACGGGTCTAATCCAACCCACCGTTTGTATAGCCTGACCTGTGAACTGAGTGGTTTTTACATTTTTAAGTGGTTATTACCAAAAAAATTCAGAAGAATAATATTTCATGACACATGAAAATTCTGTTAAATTCAGCATCCATAAATAAAGTGTTATGCTCATTTTGTTCACATGTTGCCTAGGGCTGTTTCTGTGCTACAATGTAGAGCTGAGTAGTTGTCACAGAGATTCTATGGCCCATAAAGTCTAAACTATTTACTTTCTGACCTTTTACAAAAACAGTTTGCCAACCTCTGAGTTAGAAGGAAATCATGAATTTGCCTGGAATGTGAGGATGAGTCCTAGAGTGGTTTAGAATAAAGTGAGAGTGATTGGTACATGCCAACCTTCCTAGGAACATGGAGAAACCAGAAAGTGATCTAGCAAGGACAAGAGATGGGACTTTTTGAGTAACATGGTTTGCCACATGTATAAAATAATATTTTAAAGCTAGAACTTGCCATTACAATGTAGTGGGCCTAACTTCAGGATGAAACACTCTTTACTTTTTAAAAAACTTGGGATTGGCCAGTGTAAATATGTCTTTCTTTTGCCTCAGTTTTCTTTAATCTCAAAATATTTATACTGTACTATATTCCTACTAAAAAGCCAGGACTATACTTTACACATGTGTAGTTTATAAATGATTTGATGGAAACAGAATTTATAAGCCTGGAAATTACAATGAGTTCTTTTTTTTTTTTAAGATTTTATTTATTTATTTTAGAGAGGAGAGAGAGGGGTGGGGGGAGTAGGAAGCATCAGCTCCCCACATGTGCCTTGACCAGGCAAGCTCAGGGTCTTGAACTGGTGACCTCAGCGTTCCAGATTGACTCTCTATCCACTGTACCACCACAGGTCAGGCCTAACAATAAGTTCTAATGAGGGCCCCAGAACTCTCATATTGTGACACCATCCTGGGGTCCTACCTTTCCTGTGTGCTCTCTTCTCTTTAACTAATTTGCTCACTATGTACTAATCATTTGTTGGTATCTGACATTGTGCCACACCTAGAAATACAGAGAGGCATGAGTATATGACAAACTCCATACTTGAGAAGGGCTTCTTGTTTTCTTTTTTTTATTATTATTAATTTTAGAGAGAAAGAGACATCAATTTGTTGTTCCACTTATTTATGTATTCATTGGTTAATTTTTTTTTTTTTTTACAGGGACAGAGAGAGAGTCAGAGAGAGGGATAGATAGGGACAGACAGACAGGAACGGAGAGAGATGAGAAGCATCAATCATCAGTTTTTCGTTGTGACACCTTAGTTGTTCATTGATTGCTTTCTCATATGTGCCTTGACCGCGGGCCTTCAGCAGACCAAGTAACCCCTTGCTTGAGCCAGTGACTTTGGGTCCAAGCTGGTAAGCTTTGCTCAAGCCAGATGAGCCCGCATTCAAGCTGGCGACCTCAGGGTCTCAAACCTGGGTCTTCAGCATCCCAGTCCAACACTCTATCCACTGCACCACTGCCTGGTCAGGCCTTCTTGTTTTCTGAGAGAGCCAAAACTTACTTTTGTGTAATGGTAAGAGATCACACAATGTGTTTTTATTATATTTAATTATCTTTTATATTATAGTACCTGAAACAATAAGCATTATGAGAAAGCCATTAGGAAGGGGAGAAAGCATGTTCATGTAACAATTATTGAGTACTTTCCATGTGTGCTGGGGCTACAAAGTTGAAGTGTTAGAATTACTATGGAAGGTTTCATGAATGAGCTGGCACTTATAAGTGTTGGTACAATTCAGATAAGTGGGGAAAAGCAAGAATTTCCCAGGTAAGCCCTGGCCAGATCACTTGGTTGGTTAGGGTGTCGTCCAGAATTTCCTAGGCAGGGGAAATAGTGTGAAGAAAGGAATAGAAGAAGGATTGAAAATGGTGTGTGTCTGCCTGATGAGAGCAGGGGTTTTGTGATACAGTAGAGAGAAAAAAAAATTGTGAACCTGGTAGAGGGAACTTACTGGTAGACTGGGAGATTGTGGCAAGGTCATTGACAGGCCAGTCAAAAAGCACTGAAGAGGATAAACAGCCTGGATCAGTATGGTCTGTGGGAGTAGACTCATCCAATTTTGTCACTGCGTTGGCCTTTCAAATTAGGAAACAGGTATAACTATAAATTTGGTTTTGCCCTGGCCTAAGAGCTTTGTTGGTTAGAGTCCCCTTGTTGGCAAACTGCAGCTCGAGAGCCACTTTGCGGCTCTTTGGCCCCTTGAGTGTGGCTCTTCCACAAAATACCACGTGCAGGCGCTACCTCAATAAGGAATGTACCTATCTATATAGTTTAAGTTTAAAAAATTTGACTTTCAGAAGAAATTTCAATCATTGTACTGTTGATAATTGGCTCTGATGACTAATGAGTTTGCCGACCATTGTTAGACCATCATCTCAAAGTACAGAGGTTGCCAGTTTGATCCCCGATCAGGGCACATACAGGAACATCTGTTCCTGTTTCTCTCTCTCCCTTCTTCCTAGCTGAAATCAATCAATCAGTCAATTTGGTTTCTTTGCTCTCTTCTATCAGGGAATGATTCACCGGGATTTGAAGCCTGTCAACATTTTCTTGGATTCTGATGACCATGTAAAAATAGGTGATTTTGGTTTGGCGACAGACCATCTAGCCTTTACTGTGAGTATTTCTTAAATTAGACTGTGCCTAAAAATGGGCCTAAATGCCTTGATAATCATGAAAATCTTAGAAGGCAGGATAATAATGAGTTCACTGAACTCGGCTGTGTAATCCCCAGGAAGTGGCACAAGTCTGTAGGGGTAAGATGCAGATGATCTTTTATACTTTGAACTTGTGAATATATTTTAATGAATACATTCCATTTGAGGGACATAATTTAGGACATAATTGTGTTGATGTTTAGGTCAAAGGCATATAATACTTGATGAAATAATTTGTATTTTGGTTTACCATATCAGGTACTGGGCTAAATACTTTGCATGTGAGGGACTTTTAGTTAGTTTAAGGAAATAAAGCTCAAAAAGTATAAAGCACCACTCCCAGACACATATAATCCACAGGTGTTTGTTCTTTACAACACAGTAGAGTAGTTGTTTAATATACAAAGGTAGAATAATGTGAAGTGGGCAAAATAGTAATATAAGAATAAAAGACAGTAGAAAGTTTACATAGATTATGAGGATCAAGAAAGGCTGGATATAAAGAAAATAGCACTGTTCTGGCCAAATAGAGCATGGTCCCAGAAGCACAGAGGTTGCCAGTACAGTCCCTAGTCAGGGCACATATGGGAACAGATTGATGTTTCTGTTTGTCTCTCTCCCTTCCTTCTCTCTCTAACATAAAGAAAGAAAGAGAGAGAGGGAGGGAGGGAAGAAGGAAGGAAGGAAGGAAGGGAGGGAGGGAGGGAGGGAGGGAGGGAGGGAGGGAGGGAGGGAGGAAGGAAGGAAGGAAGGGGAAGGGAAGGGAAGGGAAGGGAAGGGAAGGGAAGGGAAGGGAAGGGAAGGGAAGGGAAGGGAAGGGAAGGGAAGGGAAGGGAAGGGAAGGGAAGAGAAGAAGGGAGGGAGGAAGGAAAGGAGAGAAGAAAACAGAAGGGAGGGGAGGGGAGGGGAGGGAACCAGTTCAAATGTGCTTTAAATGATTGGTGAGGGTCCAGCAGGCCAACCTTGAGGGCAGGGCATGGTGACACCAGGATAGGGGATTCCAGCAAAGAACCGCATAAGCCCTGGGCGAGCAGGCAGGCATGCTGTCTGGTTGGTTGAAACTATGAGATGTAGGAGAGCAGTGAGAGGATGCTAGAGGGTTGGGAGTCTTGTAGGTGGCAGACCCTGACTGCCAGAGGAAGAGTTTAACTTGACATTGGAAGCCCGAGTTATTAAGTATCAAAATCTGTAGTAAATGCTGCTAATTCTAAAGGTGGTCAGAGAAAATAATAGGAATTGGGTTCGTGGTAAATAACGCATTTGGATAAATGGTAAATTGAGACTAAATTAGAAGCAGAGGTTGAAAGGAGCAGAGAAGGAGAAAATGGAAGGGGCACAGTAAGAACGTGGTCCTGACCAGAACAGGGCATTTTGAAGGGTGCTAAGACCAAGGAAGAGCTAAATGATGGGGATCTTGATCCCAAAACTAAAGAATTTAACTTGCTTTCTGGAACACTTATATAGTCAGGTAGATAAGAGCAAAGCTCTGGAGGTCTACTGGTCTGGGCTAGAATCCTATCTCTGTCACTTCTTTGTGGTGTGACATTGGACTAGTTAACCTCTCAATAACTCATTTGTAAAAGGTGCCTAATACTAGTACCTACTTTAGAGAGTTATCAGCAGGATAAAATAAGTCTACTACTCACAAAAATTAGGGGATATTTCAAAATGAATATGAAGCTATAAAATATCCTTTAATTTTTGTGAGTAGAATATATAGCTAAAGCTCCTGGACAGTGCCTAACATCAAGAATGTTAAAGGTAAAAAAAAAAAAAAGAATGTTAAAGGTGCTAGCATTAATGACGGTGCTTGTAATAGCAACCTCTGTAGTGGCATTGGCAAAATCGTGATGTGGGTTCATCTGTGAGGCAGCACTGTCACAGACACAGCGGAAGACGGTGAGGCTGTTGGAGAGGTGTTAGCAGTGATAGTGGAATAGATTTGGTGACCAGGCTCCAGGAAAACGAATAAAAGTTGACCCAGATAAATAAGAAAGTTAGAAAATGAGGTGGTAGTGGTGGTTGTGAATATATTCTTACTCTTTCTAGCAAATAGATTCTGTTTTGGCTTCTGCTTCTATAGGCTTCCAGAGGTTTCTGCCACAAAATTCTATAGTGAGTTGCCCTTCTTGATCTTACTGGGTTCTGGTAAACTCTGCATTAGCGGGCCAACTGAATAAAAAAATTTAAAGCTCAAAACAAAGCATTATTGTAATTATTTTGGTTTCTGTATATTTTTTAATCAGTCTTCATTTAGAAATGGATAAACCATTCCTACTTAATAATATAACAATTTAATGCGATATTTGGCTTACTTGTATTTTTAGGTTGATGGCAAACAAGATGATGCATCAGATCACTTAATTAAATCAGATCCTTCAGGTAAATCCACTACATTTAATTTATGTATTAAAAAACAAATCACAACCTAACCAAGCAGTGGCATAATGGATAGAGCATTGGACTGGGATGTGGAGGACCCGGGTTCGAAACCCCGAGGTCACCCGCTTGAGCATGGGCTCATCCAGCTTGAGTGCGGGGTCGCTGGCTTGAGAATGGGATCATAGACATGACCCCATGTTCGCTGGCTTGAGCACAAGGTCACTGAGTTGAACAATGGGTCACTCACGCTGTTGTAGCCCCCCAGTCAAGGCACGTAAGAGAAAATCAGTGAACAACTAAGGTGCCGCAAGGAAGAATTGATGCTTCTTATCTCTCTCCCTTCCTGTTTTTCTCTATCTGTCCCTCTGACTCTCTCTCTCTCTGTCAAAAAAAAAAAAACAAAAACCCACATTTCTTTTTTTTACTCTTATATTTTTTACATACAAAAGTATATAATGTGTATAGCCTTAGGACTTTGGCTATATATATACACCCATGGAATTGTCACCATAATCCATGCCATAAACATATTCATCACCTACAAAAGTTTTCTCCTGCCCTTTTATTTGTTGTTGGTGGTATTATTTATTTATTTACTTGCTTATTTATTTTGTGATAAGAACTCAATGTAAGATCTTCCTCTTAGGAAAATTTTAAGCATGCAATACAGTATAAAATATCTTAATCTGAAACCTGTTTTTTATCTGTAAAGATTTTATTCTAAAGCAATTATAATTATTTATTTAATTAACAAAATTGTGAAAACACTTTAATCATCTTTTTCTTTTACTGTTTTAATTTTTTTTTTTTTCAGAAAGCTAAACATGAGAGCTTCGGTTAGAGTAATTGGCTCCCATGGGTAGAAAGTTACACTTTGACCCCATGTGGTAATGTGAGTTGACCTTGTGCCCTGGGCCACCCCGGGTCTTCTGTCTGGCACTGCCTCTCCTCTGCAACGGCAGAGACATCCTGTGTGGAACGGAAGGAGAGCCATATGTAATTTAGTGTTAATCGCTTTATGAAATGCACACTGCTGCTTCCTATGAATAGTGTAAACAATTAACAAATCATGCCTCCCTCTGAAGAAGCCTTTTTTTTTTAGTAAAAATTAGCCACACCTCTGAGTCTTATTATTAGAATGCCTCTTCTCACTTCTTCCACGTAGGCCGTTTGACTGGAATGGTTGGCACTGCCCTGTATGTAAGCCCAGAGGTCCAAGGAAGCACCAAGTCTGCGTACAACCAGGTAAAGCAGAAGCTTTGGGGTCTCGAAAGTAAGATAATAGTAAGAACACGTTAAGGTTGTGGCATTTGGGGTTTAGCTACCAGCTGAAATAATCAGGAACATTTATTCACTTGAGACATATACACATATATATTGAGTAACACTAAACAGGACATGTTTTGCCCAAAGTGAGTGACTGACGCTAGCACAGTCACTCCCGAGATAGCTTGCAGTCCCTTCACCATTCAGAGAGTTAAACTAACCTGGTTCCAGGCCAGGCCCCAGGAACACAAGGAATAAGGCAGTCAATAATAGGACAAATATGTATCTTATTCCAACCCTCAGAGAGCTTATCCAGTACGAGCTAAGAAGAAAAGGAGTACAGTGACTAGAGAACAATAGGGACGACATGTTTAGATTAGACTAGAGAAAGTTTTTCCAAGAAGATGGTTTTTTAGGATAAAGGAGAAGGGAAAAGCTATGCAAAATTGGAGGCTAGAGCATGCCTGGGAGGAAAAAAGGGGTGAAGCGGGAGTAGCATGCATAAAGAGAAAACTGGAGACACTTAAGGCAGTTGGAAAGAAAGTCTGTGGCTGCAGTGTGGTGAGCAATGGGGAGAGAGGCACTCAGTGGAGCTGGGAAGGAAGCTGGGGAGTCAGGTCACATAGGGCCAGCCCAGCCCTGATAAGGAACGTGCACAGGGAGCCACTGAAGGATCTTGAGCGAGAGTACCCTCTAGCTGCTGCTGGAGGCTTTGCAGAAGTCTGAGTGGAGCAGCTGACAGCCGGCAGCAGAGTGGTAGCAAGGGGGTGGGGAGGAGCATGCTGATAAAAATTACATTTTGGGAGGAATTGACAGATTTTCCTTATGGAGTGGATTTGGGTGAGGATAAGGAAGGAAAAGAGGACACTGCTCAGGTTTCTGCCTGGAACAGCTGGGGGAAGGGAAGTTGAATGAGATGAGGAAACCTGTGGAAGGACATGGGGGGAAGGAGGGAAAGTGGCAGGAAAATTTCATTTGAGACATGTTGAGTTTGAAATGCCTCATGAGAAATCCAGTTGTAGAGGTACAGTAGGCTGTGAGAGACTCGAGGCTCAAGACTGAGAAAGGTCAGAGTCAGAGGTACAAAATTTGAGAGTGATCACACAGCTGGGATTTAAAACCATAAGACTGGATGAGATCACTTAGGGCAAGAGTGCAGAGCTAAATTTTAAAAATATGTTAGCAGGCAATAGACATGAAAGCATATTTTTAGGTTCGTAATGGAAACACAAACCTGGGTTTTGGCTCTGACACTGGCCAGTGACAGAGAGTTGAGACAGACTTCCAAATACCCATCTAGAGTGAGGGTGTGGGGAGATGGATGTGCACACACTATGGGTGTGCAAGGGTCATCTTTCTGAGTGCAGTTGGGGATAGCATGACAAAATTCTTAAATGGGTTCTACTCTTTGGCCCAGCTGTTCTACTTTTTGAAATGTACCCAAAGGCAACAATCAGGAACAGTCCAAGAGATTAGTGTGAAAAGAATTCTCCATAGTATTATTTATAACAGTAAAAAAATGACAGAAGTGTAAAAGGGAACTTGTTAAATAAATTATGGGACTTAACATGTGTTTGAATACAGTATGTCATTAAAATCATGTTTTAGAAGCTTGTTTCAGAAAAATAATACAGTATTTAAAGATACTCTTACTGTATTAAGGGAATAAAAGTTATAAGCAATAACATGGCTCTAGTTTTATAGTGTGTATGTGTGTGTATTAATTTCAAAGAGCACAAAGTAGACACGTCTTAGACATCAGTGGTAGGTGTCCTTGAGTGGCGAGATTGTGAGTGCTTGGTGCTTTATTCTCAGAACTTTTCTGTCCCACATTTTCTACAACCAACACGTGTAGGAAATTCCACATTGAATGTTTGTTTAAAACTTTGTAAATCACTTGTGTTAATTAGAGAAGCTATCCTGCTAAGCCTTGAATCCACACTCATTCAGGAGTTTTTCTTGAAAGTGGCTTCTGAGCCTTTGTGCAGTTACTGTGGCCAGGCCCCTAAGCGGGCTGAACGCAGCCACCTTGGGCACAGCGCCTTCTGGACGTTGTCCTCCCCTTGGCAGCTCTCTCTCTGGAACTGCACTGACTTGACCTTTTTCTTCTCTATTTGCACTTTTTTATTTTGTTAGGATTTGTCACATGATCTTCCTATGCCATTACCCCCACCCCCCAGTGTGGCTTTGCAGTCAATAATAGTTCATCTTTGCTGGTAAGGGCGGATTTGGGTTTGTTTCACTTTTGAGATTAGTAAACATGCAAAGCAAATTCTTATGACCCATCTCAGTTGTCCATGCTCGTTAGTAATTACTCTCAATGGTTGACCAGTGGTTATCCATGTCTGTGTGCATAGCTAAACCAGCTACGTTTAGTACTCAAGAAAAATGTTGAGATGTCATGCCAAATATTTAATCTCATCTATACTTTATACCTGTGTTCTTTTAGAAGAAATTGAAATTTCTTCTGTTTAATTGTCTTGTTTTTCACTTATGCAAACTTTAATTTCAGTTAATAGTGTTTATGAGATAATTCCCTGGTAAACTTCATATCAAGATTCTCTAAATATAATTATTTTTCCTCTTCAGAAAGTGGATCTGTTCAGCCTGGGAATTATCTTCTTTGAAATGTCCTATCACCCCATGGTCACAGCCTCAGAAAGGATCTTTGTTCTCAACCAGCTCAGAGATGTATGTATCAGGTGTTTTAGTGCATCAAATACCAGTAACCTGAATCTTTTTTTCTTCTAGTAACTTGAATCTTAGCATGGACATCAGAATTCAATGCAGGGTGTTTTTCTGGTATTTATAATATATATAATTCTCTATATTTCTAATAAATGGAAATCTACCTCTTACATACCTGCAATGATGAAAAACTCTCCAGTTTTGTTTATTTTTAGAGATGCTACTTGGAGAAATTGCTAGTTTATAATTACTTTTTAAAATGTATCCTAGCCTGACCAGGCAGTGGCGCAATGGATAGAGCGTCGGACTGGGATGTGGAAGACCCAGGTTTGAGACCCCCAGCTTGAGCGCGGGCCCATCTGGTTTGAGCAAAGCTTGCCAGCTTGGACCCAAGGTTGCTGTTGCTCAGTCTACTGAAGGCCCAGGGTCAAGGCACATGTGAGAAAGCAATCAATGAACAACTAAGGTGTTGCGACGGCAATGAAAAACTAATGAATGATGCTTCTCACCTCTCTCCATTCCTTTCTGTCTGTCCCTATCTATCCCTCTCTCTGTCCCTGTAAAAAAAATAAAAAATAAAATAAAATGTATCCTGAGCCTGACCAGGCAGTGGTGCAGTGGATAGAGCGTCGGACTGGGATGCTGAAGACCCAGGTTCGAGACCCCGAGGTCGCCAGCTTGAGCACGGACTCATCTGGTTTGAGCAAAGCTCACCAGCTTAGACCCAAAGTCCCTGGCTTGAGCAAGGGGTTACTCGATCTGCTGTAGCCCCTTGGTCAAGGCACATATGAGGAAGCAATCAATGAACAACTAAGGTGTCGCAATGGCAACTGATGATTGATGCTTCTCATCTCTCCGTTTCTGTCTGTCTGTTCCTATCTATCTCTCTCTCTGACTCTTTCTCTGTCTCTGTAAAAAGAAAGAAAGAAAGAAGGAAGGAAGGAAGGAAGAAAGGAAGGAAGGAAGAAAGAAAGAAAGAAAGAAAATGTATCCTGAGAGATTTACTCTTAATTTTAAAACAGGAGGACTTTAAGAATTTTTACATAACATCAGTGCAGTTATAGCCATTGGGCTATCTTATAGGAATGATGGATATACAGTTCTAGAAATTAAAGATTCCAACTGGTGCCTATAGAAAACCACCATGAGCAGAAATTAAAAGGAGTATGGAGAAAATATCAGCCACTTGAATTTTTTCCCCAGTGAAATTTTCATTTGTGTTCTTGGGATTAACCCTTGCCTGTTATTGCCCAAACTAAAAAGGGACAAAGGTTACCAGTGCATGAGGTCAAGGATGCACATTAGAAAAGGCACTAAGATGAAAGGGGACAGCAAGGTGTAGGTGAGGGTGATTTTAGATGTACATATTCATAAGCAAGGGATAATTGAGAGTCTTCTTTCTTCCTGAGCAGAGCTAAACAGTGTTTTGGAAAACACTTGAATTATTTTATTGCCAGAACAATCAGTACAATGCCAGTACCACGCTCATAAAGTAGAGGGGTAAATAAAGTGATCACTGTGCCCTTTCCTGGACTTGAGATGCTCTCAGCGAATTGTGGCTTTGATGAAGTGCCTTTCTTCAGTCAAAATTCATGCTTGTTCCCTCATTTCAAGATTATCTAAACTGTCAAGTTAATGCCATGATTAGGGTCTTATTTACGAGAAAGGTGAGAACTGTTGGGGAAGTAGAGGTTTCAGTTCATGTTTTGCTCGTACTCCGTGTTGATGGATTGGAGTTTTTGCCTTTTTCCGTCTGTGTGTTTAATAAAACTACTTTGTCTTTCTCTGAAACCATTAGATTTTTAAATACTTTGTCCTGAGATAAAGTGGTTTCTATCACCAAGGCTGTCATTTTGGTAAAGTTGGTATTAAAAGACATATGTACTTGGAAGAATGAGCATCAGGTTTCAAGAAGGTGGCACCTCAGTGTTCCCTTGTTAGCCTATTTTTATGTCTGTATTTGGTTTTCTTACCTCTAGCGAAGAAATGCTTTCACTGGCAGACTGCCAAGTACTTGCTGATTTGAATGTAATCTTCTTTTAGCCCACTTCACCTAAGTTTCCAGAAGACTTTGATGATGGAGAGCATACAAAGCAGGTAATTTTTTGATGCTTTAAATAGTGTCTTCTCTCCTGAGTTTTAATTACTGTTTTTCTTCTTTTTCAATTAGTAATCTTCTGCCACTCATTCTCTGGTGTCCTTGGAACAACATGGGGGGAAAAAAGGAAAAATAAAGCACTTCAAATATTACTATACTTGAAATATACTATAAAAATGCCAAGGATTGACATAGAAAATTAACAAACTGCAGGGTTCTTTTGTGTGGTTCATTGTGCTTTTGAAATGCTATTTGGAACCTTACCTTAGCTGTTAAAAAAAAAAGAGAGATGCTTTACTGCACGTTGTTTTAAAGAAAGCTTGGGACTTCAAAAAAAGAAAAATAATTTAAAACTATAATTTTGTTCTGTTTTGTGGTTCAAAGAGCTCATACTGTAAAGGGGAGGACTGGACAGTCTAAAGTTACAGTACTTTAAAGCAAAATAATTTTTCCTTCATTCTATAAATACCTGAGTGTGTATCTATAGCCTGTCATAGGTTAACATTGGCGTTCAGCAAATATGATAGAATAATTAGTGAATTTGTGTATTGTACTTCTGGTGTACATTTTTTTCTTGGTTCGTTTGTCTTGGGGAAGCATTCCATAGTTAATACTCTTGCCACATGGACATTTATTCCTTAAACTGACCTTTCTTAACAATTATAATCATGGCAAAATTCCCTACTTAAATAACAGTCATGTGTCACATAACAGTGTTTCGGTCAACAAAGACCCGTGGCCTGACCTGAGGTTGTGCACTGGATAAAGCGTTGACCTGGAACGCTAAGGTCACCTGTTTGAAACCCTGGGCTTGCCTCATCAAGGCACATATGGGAATTGATGCTTTCTGCTCCCCGCCCCTACTAGAATGAATAAATAAAATCTTTAAAACAAACAAAAAAAACCTTGAAAGATGAATATGCAACAGTGTTCCCATTGAGATTAAAATGGAGCTGAAAAATTCCTATTGCCTAGTGACATCATAGCCATCTTAACACTTTAGTGCAACTCATCACTCACATGTTTGTGGTGAGGGGTGGGGCAAACACACCTACTGCACTGCCAGTTGTATAAAAGTGCAACACATTCAATGACAGTAGTAAGGCTATCCCACCGAGGTTTGGCGTGAGAACACTCTGTGATGTTCTCACAGTGACAGAATTGCCTGAGGACTCATTTCTCAGAACGTATCCCTGACTTTAAGCAGTCAGTGCATGATTGTGGTAACGTTGAGAATAGAAACCTAGCTAGAACGTGGCATTTATTTACTGTTTCTTGCTTATTGATTATGTATCTGGGCAGACTATTCACTTTTCTAAACTTTTATTTTCCTCACTTATAAAATAAAGAGATTAAATACCCTTTATTTATATATCAGCACGAATATCCTGTAACTCAGTAGTGCTTAAACATGACATTAATGGCCAGAGGGACCTATTCTGTCTCATCTATTGAATTAGTAAAGAACCATTAGGAAATACATTGAGTTGTGTTTCTACTTGTTTTGTTAGTTATCATCATTTTTTTGAACTGACTCATTTCCTGTGTTTCTGGATGTCATAAGAAAATGTTGCTCTGGCCAGATAGCACAGTTGGTTAAAGCATCTTCCCAAAGTGCAGAGGTTAACAGTTCTATCCCCAGTCAGGGCACGTACAGGAACAGATCGCTGTTCCTGTGTCTTTTTCTTACTCTCTTCCTTCCTCTCTCTAAAATCAGTAAAATAAACATTAAAAAAAGAAAAAGAACAAAAATGTTTATTTCATAGCCTTTCCCTATAACAAAATCAGTCTTATTCAGTATTTCCACATGTTGGCAGCTGTGGTAGCTCAGGAACTTTATTAAACTACAAACATGAGAGCAACTATGCAAACCATTTCTCACAACAGTGATTATTCTCCATCACAAGTACTTATTGGGTACCCTTGAGCATTTGCGTTTAGACTATATAAAGTTTACTACAAAACCACCACCACCACTGCTGCTTTCCACATTGCAGTCATTACTTTTCATCTGAAAGGAGGCAGCATAGAAAATGCTTGTAGCCTTGCCCAGATGGCTCACTGGTAGAGTGTTGGCCTGGCATGTAGAAGTCCTAGGTTCGATTCCCAGGCAGGGCACACAGAAGAAGCACCATCTGCTTCTCCACCCCTCCCTCTCTCGCTTCTCTCTCTCACCCTCCTCCTGCAGCCATGGCTCCAATCATTGGCCCAGGCGCCGAGGATGACTCCACGGCCTCCACCTCAGGCGCTAAGAAGAGCTCAGTTGCTGAGCAACGGTTCAACACCCCAGATGGGCAGAGCATCACCCTGTAGGGGGCTTGCCAGGTGGATCCCAGTTGGGGCACATGTGGGAGTGTGTCTGCCACTTCGGTTATCAGTGAATAAAAAAAGAAGAGAAAATGCCTGTAGATGAGTGTAACACAGTGTTTGCCACAAACAAAAACTAAAAAGTATTACAGGCTCTGTTTTGCTGAATAGGCTATTGAGGTTTTTGTTGTTGTTTGTTTTTAATTTTAGGGAAAGAGGAAGGGGGGAGGGAAAGAGAGACAAGAACATCAGTATGTTCCTCTGTGTGCCCTTATCATGGATCGAACTGGCAAACTCTGCACTTCAGGACAATGCTCTACCAACCAAGCTATCAGGCCAGGGCTAAACTATTGTTTTTACTAGTTTAATTTGACATAACTTTTCATAAAAGTTCTATCATGTCAATTCCTTTTTTTACACAAAGAGCATTTACCTGTGTTTTATATCAGCCTAAGACTGTGGTAGGAGCCTGACCTGTGGTGGTGCAGTGGATAAAGCGTCAACCTGGAATGCTGAGGTCATCAGTTCAAAACTCTGGTCTTGCCTAATCAAGGCACATACAGGAAGCAACTGCTATGAGTTGATGCTTCCTGCTTCTCCCCCCTCTTGCTCGCTTTTAAAATAAATTAATTAATTAAAGACTGGGTAGGAGTTTGGGGGTTGGGTGGGGAAGCATACATTAAAGATATATAATTAGAAAATGCTTAATAAGATTCATCTAAAAATTGAAATTTTATTTCTGATTTTACATATTCCTCTAACTCGGGTCCCCAAACTATGGCCTGTGGGCCGCATGTGGCCCCGAGGCCATTTATCCGGCCCCGCCGCACTTCCGGAAGGCGCACCTCTTTCATTGGTGGTCAGTGAGAGGAGCACAGGATGCATCTGCACCCATAGTTCCCATTGAAATACTGGTCAGTTTGTTGATTTAAATTTACTTGTTCTTTATTTTAAATACTATTATTTGTTCCCGTTTTGTTTTTTACTTTAAAATAAGATATGTGCAGTGTGCATAGGGATTTGTTCATAGTTTTTTTTATAGTCCGGCCCT
Organism: Rhynchonycteris naso; assembly: GCA_037038555.1. NCBI lineage: Eukaryota > Metazoa > Chordata > Mammalia > Chiroptera > Emballonuridae > Rhynchonycteris > Rhynchonycteris naso. The sequence continues at coordinate 78,292,966 of CM072999.1, read as the reverse complement.
CCAACAGTCTGAAGGACAGTGAACTGGCCCCCTGTGTAAAAAGTTTGGGGACCCCTGCTCTAACTCCTTATAAACTCTTATAAACAAGAGAATTAAAGAATCATTAAGGAACCTTTTAGAGGTTTATATTACCTTTTCTTTTTAAGTGAGAGGTGGGGAGGCAGAGAGACAGACTCCTGTATACACCCCAACCAGATCCACCCAACAGCCCCCATCCTGGCCCGATGCTCTGCCCATCTGGGGTCATTGCTTGGCAACCGGGCTATTTTAGTGCCTGAGGGAAGGCTATGGAGCCATTTTTAGCATCTGGGGCCAACTTGCGCAAACCATTTGAGCAATGACTGCGGGAGGAGAAGGGGGAAGAGTGGAGAAGCATATGGTCACTTCTAATGTGTTCCCTGATCAGGAATCGAACCCGAACTTCTCCATGCCTGGCTGATGCTGTACCACTGAACCAACTGGCCAGCGCCTTTTATTGCCTTCAAATTGTTTGCTGCTTCATGAGGTATTAGCTATAAAGGTATAGAGTAACATAAATCAAGAGAATTCAAGGAAATGGTATCAATATAGATAACAAATGGAAAAGAAAAAATAAAAGCAAAATGTTTTATACTGCTTTAAGGATTCCAGTAGCTACTACACATAATTTCTACTAAAATTAGACATCTAAAAGTCTTTGTTTTACATTCTCACTTTTTTTTGGATACAATATTTAGTGTATTTAACCCTTTGAGTAGTACAAATATTCATGTACGTCCTCGTGCCTCCTGACCATCCAGAATATGATTGTACAAAAATTTTTATTTTAAAAATGTATAAGGCGGCCTGACCTGTGGTGGCGCAGTAGATAAAGCGTCAACCTGGGAACACTGAGGTCGCCAGTTCAAAACCCTGCACTGGTCTGGTCAAGGCACACATGGGAGTTGATGCTTCTAGCTCCTCCCCCCTTTCTCTCCTTCTCTCTCTCTCTCTCTCTCTCTCTCTCTCTCTCACTCTGTGTCTCCTCTCTAAAATGAATAAAATAAAATAAAAATTTAAAAAAAAAATGTGTAAGGCTCCTGACCTGTGGTGGTGCAGTGGATAAAGCATCGACCTGGAAAGCTGAGGCTGCTGGTTCAAAACTCTGGGCTTGCCTGGTCAAGGCACTTATGGGAGTTGATGCTTTCTGCTCCTCCCCCCTTGTGTCTCCCTTCTCTCTCTCTCTCTCTCTCTTTCTCTCTCTCTCCTGTCTAAAATGAATAAATAAATCTTTAAAAAATAAAATGTGTAAGGCAACATTAAAAAAAGCAAATGTATGTTCTTCTTGTTTCCATAAATTATTTATCAAACATGATTTTAAGTTAATAAAACTATAACTAACTAATTTCATTTTTTGAAAAAATAATTCACTCCCAGGAATCAGCAAACATGAAAAGAACTCACTACTCAAAGGGTTAAAAGTCCTAAATTGTTTCCAATTAATTATTGAGGATTTTGGGGGTCATCTATGACAAAATAAAAATAAAAAGGGCCTCTATCTTAAGAAATACTCATATTATTACTTTGTTGCATAATACTATAACCATATTGAAGTGCAGGGGGGAAATGACAAATTCAGAGACTTCAGAAATTAAAATGCACCCACTAAGCACAAGAAGTGTGTATCTTTTCTTTGACTAGAACCCACCACCAGCTTGTTTACGAGATTTCCTGAGTATCATCTGTTGCTTCCCATGACCAGTACGCCTGGGTTTTGTTACAGAAATCTGTCATTTCCTGGCTGTTGAACCATGATCCAGCTAAGCGGCCCACAGCCACAGAACTGCTCAAAAGTGAGCTGCTGCCCCCACCGCAGATGGAGGAGTCAGAGCTGCACGAGGTGCTGCACCACACCCTGGCCAATGTGGATGGGAAGGCTTATCGCACCATGATGGCCCAGATCTTCTCCCAGCGCATCCCTCCTGCCATCGATTATACCTATGACAGCGACATACTAAAGGTGGGATTAAGCCAGACTTCAATTAACAGCTTAAGCTGGATCACAGAAAGCTCAAGTCAGTTTCTTATTTTTCTTGGATTTCTTTAAGACCTCCAACATAAATTCTTGACCTGAAGTCTGTGTATGTAAAATGTGTGCATATGCATTATTCTGGGAAGAACGAGACTTTTAATCACTTACTTGAAGGAATCCCTGACCCATTCCAGGAACAGAATCTCTAGGTGTGAGGAACTTCAAGAATCTTTTTAAGGACCTGGCTGTTGGTGGCGCAGTGGATAAAGCGTCGACTTGGAATGCTGAGGTTGCCAGTTTGAAATCCTGGGCTTTCCTGGTCAAGGCACATATGAGAGTTGATGCTTCCTGCTCCTCCCCCCTTCTATTTCTCTCTCTCTCTCTCTCTCTCTCTCTCTCTCTCTCTCTCTCTTTGCCTCTATCTCTCTCCCTCTTTATCTCTATCTCCCTAAAATGAATAAATAAAAATTTTTTTAAAAAATCTGTTTAAAACCTCCCAGATGGTTTATGAAGATTAGCCAGCTTTGGGAGCTATCAAATGTTTTATTTATAAAAAAAAAAGAGCCTGACCAGGCGGTGGCGCAGTGGATAGAGCGTCGGACTGGGATGCAGAAGACCCAGGTTCGAGACCCCCGAGCTCGCCAGCTTGAACATGGGCCCATCTGGCTTGAGCAAAAGCTCGTCAGCTTGGACCCAAGGTCGCTGGCTCCAGCGAGGGGTTGCTCGGTCTGCTGAAGGCCCGCGGTCAAGGCACATATGAGAAAGTAATCAATGAACAACTAAGGTGTCACAACAAAAAACTGATAATTGATGCTTCTCATCTCTCTCCGTTCCTGTCTCTCCCTGTCTATCCCTCTCTCTCTCTGTTCCTGTAAATAAATAAATAAAATTTTAAAAAAGAAAGAAAAAATTATAATTAGCAAATTTATAGCAAAATGTTCAAATTTTATAAAATTGGGTGGGTGAATAGCAGATTTTTTGTTACATTGTATGTATGTTTCTGTATGCTTAAAGTATTGTCATTTTAAAGTAGTAAAGGAAGTAGTGATAAGGTTTGGGGAAAGTCAGTAGAGATTTTAGGAACCAAGCAGATTTTGCTGGCTGGGCAATATTGGAAAGATACAGAATTATGGGTTGCTCTTGTCTTTGTTTATCCATTGTTTCTAAATTTTCTCCAGTGAAATGGTACTACTTTTTTTATTTTTTAGTGGAAGAGAGAGGAACAGGCAGGGACAGACACACTGGAAGGGAAAGAGATGAGAAGCATCGATTCTTTATTGTAGCAGCTTAGTTGTTCATTGATTGCTTTCTCATGTGTGCCTTGACAGGTTGCGGGGGACTCCAGCAGACCAAGTGACCCTGTGCTCAAGCCAGCAATCTTGGGCTTCAAGCCAGCGACCATAGAGTCATGACTATGATCCCACGATCAAGCTGGTGACTTGTGTTTCAAACCTGGTCCTCAGTATTCCAGGCCAATGCTCTATCCACTGCACTACTGCCTGGTCAGGTGGTACTATTTTTTCTAATAAGGAACAAGTGAAAAGCTCTGGCCCTGGCTGGTGGCTCAGTGGATAGAGGGTCAGCCTGGTGTATGGACATCCCAGGTTTGATTCTGGTCAGGGCACACAGGAGAAGCAACCATCTGCTTCTCCCTCCCTCTCTCTTCTCCTCTCCCTCTTCCCCTCCCACAGCCCGTGGCTCAATTGGTTCAGGTGTGGCCCCAGGCACTGACGATAGCTCCCTTGGAGTGCATCGGCCTCAGCCACTAAAAAAAATAGCTCAGAACTTGAGCATTGTCCCCAGATGGGGTTGCTGGGTGGATCCCAGTTGGGGCACATGCAGGAGTTTGTCTCACTATCTCTCTTCCTCTCACCTTAAAAGAAAAGAAATCTAAATGCCATTTGATTTTCACAGGGCCCACAGTGAATCACTTTAATATGTGGGAGAGGGCATGATGCTGGTCAGGGTTTGACTGCTCTGTGGTGACCCTGATAGTCCTCAAGGATAAAGTGCTTGTTTGACTGTGTCTGAAAAACAGATATCAACCTGGTTAAGAGCTTGGACTTTGAACCTTACTGGCCCTCCTCAAGCAGGTGTATTTTAAGACTTTTGTGGTCTCTTCTTCCCTGAATATGTGCTACGAGGAACTAACTTGTTGAAATCTCCCTTATGATCCCCAGAATAAGCAATATAATGCTGACTTCAAATCACAGATTAATATTTTAGGTGATCCCTTTGATTAGGCTTTGATGACATTTTAATTGGTCATATCTTAGGGCAGCTTTTCGATCCGTGCAGCCAAGATACAGCAGCATGTGTGTGAAACCATCATCCGCATCTTTAAAAGACATGGTATGTCCTTTTAAAAAAATCATGTGCCTTCTCAAAAGATAGGGTTTTTTTAATTCCTAAAAACTACTGTAAATGGATTTTGGTGCAATTATATTTTATTTTTAAATTCGGTTACAAACAACTGACATGTGAATTTTAAGCTTATGGTTACAACTCACCTTGTTGAGGAGAAACAGATTTTAATATTCCAACCTTATTGTTAAAGTACAACTGGTTTGTGGAGTCAGGAATATGACTAGATTGACAAACTTAACCTTAGGGGAGTTCTCCATTGAGAATCAACAACAGGCTGATGAAGATTTCCATAGTCCCTGTAGCAGGGGACTTCAGTGTCAGGTTGTGCTTATTCTAACTTGCCTCCTAGGAGGAATGAGAATCTTACAATTAGTTATTTTTTCTGATTTGGTGTAGGAGCTGTCCAACTGTGCACCCCACTACTGCTTCCCCGAAATAGGCAAATATACGAGCACAACGAAGCTGCCTTATTCATGGACCACAGCGGGATGCTGGTGATGCTTCCTTTCGACCTCCGGGTAAGGCTGAGCATGCTCTGCTGACAGTTCGGATGCCATGTCTGGGCTCAGGGGTGCACATCTGTTAAAGGATTAACCTTACTAATCCTTTTGGTTTTGGTGGGGTTTTATGGCTGGACTTAAAATAATCTAAATGTCACTTTTAGGAAACATATTTTTAAGGAAGTTGTCAGAGAGAGAGCATTACTGGCATTTAGGAATCGTTTGACCTGTATACATGCACCTTGCTAATCGCACAAGTGCTTTTGACCCTAGAAACCGGAATCCTGCATTGCAGGTGCTGTGTCTGTACTTCAGTGGTGAGCTCTGCTGAAGGAACCCTAGCAAGTTAACCAGGCCTTCTGAGACAAATAAGTGGAGTTTTTTTCTCTACTTCCTGGGTAGATCTTTGGGTACTTCCTAACATGTTAATGTCTAGAACATTTAAATTTTTGTAACAGCAAGTGACTCTCTAACTTATTGTGCTGAATTGTGCTCATCCTTGTTTTCTTTGGATCCCCAAAGGTTCCCTTTGACAGTGTCACTCTTACCAGTCGTTCAATAATATAGCCATCTGTTGCACTATACATGCATGAGACAGACAAGAATTTAATACTCCTCATGTACAAAAAGCACTTAGAAGTAGAGACATGAGCCTGACCTGTGGTGGCACAGTGGATAAAGTGTCGACCTGGGAACACTGAGGTCGCCAGTTCAAAACCCTGCACTGGTCTGGTCAAGGCACATATGGGAGTTGATGCTTCCAGCTCCTCCCCCCTTTCTCTCTTCTCTCTCTCTCTCTCTCTCTCTCTCTCTCTCTCTCTCTCTCTCTCTCTCTCTCTCTGTCTCCTCTCTAAAATGAATAAATATAAAGAAATTAAAAGAAAAAAAAAAGAAGTAGAGACATGAGCAAAGGATATAACCAGGCAGTTCTCCACAGATAAAATGTGCAGGCTGATAAACTTCCAAGACGTTCAGCCTCACTAATAATAAGGAAATACCAAGCAAAGGTATCTCCACTTCACCCATTAGACTGGCAAGAATGTTTAAATTAATATTCAGGGGTGACAAGGGTATAGGAAAATAGATACTTTTCATATGTTGCTGATGGAAACAAATTGATAAGCCCTTAGAAAAGTAATCTGAAAGTATTTAATAAAATAAAATAAAATATTTTTTGATGCACAGACTGTATACTTTGAACCAACAGCTCCACTTTGAGGAGTTGATTTAAAGAAAATAAAAAAGCCTGAGCTACATGACTAGGCAGTGGCACAGTGGATAGAACATCGGACTGGGATGCAGAAGACCCAGGTTCAAGACTCCGAGCTCGCCAGCTAGAGCGCGGGCCCATCTGGCTTGAGCAAAAAGCTCGTCAGCTTGGACCCAAGGTCACTGGCTCCAGCAAGGGGTTACTCAGTCTGCTGAAGGCCCGTGGTCAAGGCACATGTGAGAAAGCAATCAATGAACAACCATGGTGTCGCAAGGGCAACAAGAAACTAATGATTGATGCTTCTCACCTCTCTTCGTTCCTGTCTGTCTGTCCCTATCTATCCCTCTCTCTGACTCTCTCTCTCTGTCCTTGGGGGGAAAAAAAGCCTGACCTGGTATTGGCACAATAGATAGAGCATCGATCTTGGATGCTGGCTGAGGACCCAGATTCCAAACCCTTAGTTTGCCAGCTTGAGCCCAAAGGTTGCTAGCTTGAGCAAAGGTCTCTGGCTCTGCTTGAGCCCCCAAGTCATGGCACATGAGAAGCAATCAATGAACAGCTAAAAGTGATTCAGCTATGAGTTGATGCTTCTCTTTTCTTTCTCACTCAAAAAGAAAAACAAATACAACAGAGTGTGTGCAGACAGTGCACTATATGTTTGCATCACCTGGTATGTGTAGGTTCTCACATGCATGTGACCGACCACGAACACAAACTGTATCATCCTAGAGTGAAGTGTCAAAGTATACATTGAACCTTTGGTTGCATTTTTCTGAAGAGGGTATGGAATCAAGGCATTTTCTTTTTCGTATCTATGTTGTGCAGCTTATTGCAAGAATGTCTTGCTTTTATGGTTTAAGAAAAAATTCTTTACATATTCTTATCTTGTTTTTCTTTTATAATAAGTAAAGTGGTTTTAGATTGAGTGAGAGGTGAACAAATAACATACCAGAAATTTGGGCTCTGTTGAAGAAAGGGTAGAAGTATAAATATATGGACAGTAATACTTAAAACTGGCTGCTTCTCCAGACACTAGGAGACTAAAGTGTAGATTATTAAACATCAGCTCCCTTTTTCTGAGCTGATGGATAGCCAATTCCAAAAGATAAAAAGTAATAATTACCCTTTAGAATGAATTTGACCCATTGGTAAATGATACTCATATCTCTTGAGACAATCTAAAAATTGTTTTATAAATTGTGATGATTATTGGTGGGTAGATATTAAGAATTTCTCCTAAAAGATGGATAGGAAAATGAGGAAATTTACTACAAGAGATATTGCCCATTTTGATTATATTATCATAAATGACACTTGAAAAAAATTCACCGGTAACCAAATAACTTGAACTGATGTTAATTTAGCATAATAAAATTTGGCAGAGTATATTTAACTGAAAGTGAATATTTCAAATTTTAAAAAACCTAAGAAATAACACAGTGAAGAGGGTTGGTAGTATGTCCAGCAGTTGGGCTGCTGCGGACTGACACCCTCAGGAACATTTCAAGGAATGTGAATGGCAAGCAGTGCACAGCTTTTCTAATGTACTTAAGCCCACTGAACTCTGTGCGCTACAAGGGTGAGCTCGATGATATGTGACTTATATCTCAATAAAGCTGTTATTTAAAAACCAAAAGGAGTGTGCTACTTGGCACATCTTGACATTGAACTTTGCAACTTTATTTCTCAGGTTCCTTTTGCAAGATACGTGGCAAGAAATAACATATTGAATTTAAAACGGTAAGAAACAATACGGATTTCATTTGGTGGATGTGGGAAAGAAGCTCAGGAAATATGTTGTATCTTCTGTGATCCTTATACAGTAAAGAATCTGGGATTTAAAGTATTGAGCTTGGAATATGGTCAAAAAGTACAAGCACAGTAGCCCTTTGTGTAAGTGACAAGGACAGCCTCATGTTTAGAAGGAAGGCAGCCCTTGGATAGGCACCCTGAAGTTTCTGCAGTCTATTCCATGACTTCTCAATATTCCCAAGCAACATAACTAGTCATTTTCACAAACGGTTGCTTGAAAAAAACATCTGGCTGTTCTTTCTTTTTTTATGAGTTTATTTTAGCTGAACTAACCACATATGCCAGAGAGCAAGATATCAAATGTTCCAACATCTGGCTGTTCTTGATCACAGGTGGCACCTTTTAAATTTTAATTGGAGGGCCCTGGCTAGGTAGTTCAGTTGGTTGGAGCATTGTCCCTGTGCACCAGGGTTGCAGGTTCAATCCCCAGTCAGGGCACATTCAGGAATCATCCAATGAATGTATAGATGACTAGAATGGCAGGTCAGTGTTTCTCTCTCTCAGAAACCAATAATTTTTTAAAAAATTTTAACTTAATTGGAGAAACAAATGGTCAATATGTGAAAACTGCCTACACAGGTAATTGAACAAGAGCTGTGTATAGGGAAGTGGAGTAAACCCAGCAGGAGTGCTGAACACTGCAGAGCTCCAGGCACTGAGAACTGGGGAAAGGTTTTCTGTACCCCTATTATACCACAGAGGTCTAACGCCATGGTCTCTGTACATTGGAATAGTATTGTTGTCAGCAAGGCACCCTGCTTTAAAGCTCCTTTCCCCCCCAAAAAAATCAAAGCTCTTACATGCTTTTATTCTCAGCTGCAAGTGAGCAATTAATAGTCATAGTCCTAGGTGTGGGTTTCATTGTGTAGAAAGAAAGCACATAAGTAAAATTATTTTTGTGTGTAATTTTGTCCCTACTTCAGAAATTTAATTTAAAAAATTAAGCCTCATAGTTTAATAATGGGAAAACTGGAAATTGAAACCTTGATCACAAGGTGAGACTGTTCTGGACAAATCTATCATTAAGCTTTCTTGGTCATACAGCTGATGAGGTTTTTTATTTTCATGTTTGTTACTTTTATCTCGTTCAACCATTTCTTATGCATATTTGACTCCAGTAAGCAATGACCTTAGAAATCCGGGTTTCTCTCTCCAGATACTGCATAGAGCGTGTGTTCAGACCTCGCAAGCTAGACCGATTTCATCCCAAAGAACTTCTGGAATGTGCATTTGATATTGTCTCCTCTACCACCAACAGCTCTCTGCCCACTGCTGAAATCATCTACACTATCTATGAAATTATCCAAGAGTTTCCAGCCCTTCAGGTTCCTTTCCATTTTCTAACATCCTGAGGTTATCCCACTGGAGTCCATCAAACATGGGGGACCGTAGGGGAGGCAGGCACTGACTACAGAACTAACTGCTCAGGGCCTGCTGACAGTGAACCACATTTTTACTAAAGTAACTGAGAAGAATGTGGTGATGGTGCTTTTGAGGTGCTCTTACCTCTGCCGTGACAGGAACAGGCTTTGTTTTCGTCTGTTCTATTTTGGTGTAAGGGCCCATTTGGTGTTTCTCAGCCCATTCTTCCAAAATGCAAGAAATTAGACCAGGATTCCTAAGATGCTTTTTTAGCACGTTCATATCATAGCCTCCTGCACCTGATCACTCAGTTCCCCAGCTTCACTTTAAATCATGTTGGCCCATTCCCTGGCCAGTAGAGACTGCTTCTAGCTCAACGGCCTGCTCTCCTCAGGCCTCTCCTCCCGTCCCACATGCCTGCACTGTTCACTCCCTCTGCAGTGCCATCAGTCACAGGGTCCCTTGTCTTGAAAGACTTCTCTACCCAGCTGTGGCTTGGGCCCTTTCTCCCCAGGAAGCCTGACTGCTGCTCCACTGACGGGCTGGCCACCTTTTCTTTTCAACTCTCACAGTACTTCAGACATCACTTCTTTGAGTTGTGTTCGTAGTTAGTTATTCAATCAGAGTGTATGCTTCCCCCACCCACCCACCCAAGTTATAGGAGAAAGCTTATTTGGAAAGTTACAGAGGTAATAGAAGTGAGCCAGCTAGGCTGTGTAAGTTCAGGAAACAAGTCACAGAGTCAGATGAAAGGCCCTTGGAGCTTAGGAGAGAGAAGGGCAAAGGTAACCACCTGGGGGGGAAAGATGAGGGGGACGGGAAGGCACAGACATGCTCCCAAGGAGAGTGCATCCAGAGTGTGTGCACTTTCCAGGCGGAATGCATGTCTGGTTTTCTGCATGCCCCACTGCACCAAGCTGAGCACACAGCTCACAACTGAACAGTTGGCTTCTGTGGACAAAAGGAAGGATAGCTGTTCCACCCACCTGTGCTTACAAGTCACTTACCCTTGAACTAGATCCTTTCCCTCTTGAAATCTGTGTCAATTTCTCAGGCTTTTTAACATAGCTGAAAGCCAAAGTATCTTTGCTAAATGTTACATTATATTATACTCTTTGAATACAACAAATGTAAAAAGAATGTATATGAAAAAATAAGCTAGGAAGCAAGTCCTTCCATGTGTTAGGATAGTAAATTGTTGGTAAGATCCTAGGTTTGGTCATGTATCTATATTGTGTTTATAGTGAAAATAATCTCTCTTTTTTTGTATCCTAGGAAAGAAATTACAGTATTTACTTGAACCATACCATGTTATTGAAAGCAATACTCTTGCACTGTGGAATCCCAGAAGATAAACTCAATCAAGTCTACGTTATTCTGTATGATGCTGTTGTAAGTGATTACTTTGAATTGATATTGAGCATAAAAATGGTTCATGAGCATTTTTTTACTGATGTAACCATAACATTGAGTTGGGAGTTTTTTCTCCTTCGCTCATTGCTGTAAGGTAAAAAAAAAAAATTCTCTGTGAATATACCAACTGTTAACAAATATTGGTTGAGCTTCTGTTCTGGACTAAGCCTTATATTACTAGTGACCGACAGGGTGTTTTTTTAAGAGCAACTTCTGATTTTAAAAGAACAAATTATTATATTTATTATAAATTATTTCATTTGTAACATAAAGTTCTTCACTAACCTACTTCTGGAGGTAAAGAATCAGTCCTGATACTGGCTAATAATAATCTTTTTGAGCACCTACTGATGTTGGCAAGCATTATTCTAATGTCTACATGGATTAACTCACTCCTTTCTCACAAGTGCTGTTATATTTAATTATTAAAGGCCAAGAGAAGGGAGTTTAATATTGAGAATAAAAGACTATGTCCTGCCTGACCAGGCGGTTGCGCAGTGGATAGAGCATGGGACTGGGATGCGGAGGACCCAGGTTTGAGACCCCAAGGTCGCCAGCTTGAGTGCAGGTTCATCTGACTTGAGCAAAGTTCACCAGCTTGGGTCCAAGATCGCTGGCTTGAGCAAGGGGTTACTCGGTCTGCTGAAGGCCCACGGTCAAGGCACATATGAGAAAGCAGACAATGAACAACTAAGGTGCCACAATAAAAAATTGATGCTTCTCGCCTGACCTGTGGTGGTGCAGTGGATAACGCATTGACTTGGAATGCTGAGGTCGCTGGTTCAAAACCTTGGGCTTACCCTGGGCTTGCCCGATCAAGGCACATACAACAAGCAATCAATGAACAACTAAAGTGAAGCAACTATGACTTGCTACTTCTTGTTTTCTCCCCTCCTCTCTCTGTAAAATCAATAAATAAAATTAAAAAAATATTTTTTTTAAAAAAAAGAAAAATTGATGCTTCTTATCTCTCTCCTTTCCTGTCTCTCTGTCCCTATCTATCCCTCTCTCTGTCTCTGTCAAACAAACAAAAACAAACAAACAAAAGACTATGTCCTCGCCCTGGCCGATTGGCTCAGCGGTAGAGCATTGGCCCATCATCTAGAAGTTCCAAGTTCGATTCCCAGCCAGGGCACACAGGAAAAACGCCCATCTGCTTCTCCACCCTTCTCCTTCTCTTTCCTCTCTCTCTCTTTCCCTCCCACAGCCAAGGCTCCATTGCAGCAAAGTTGGCCCAGGCGCTGAGGATGGCTCTGTGGCCTCTGCCTCAGTCGCTAGAATGGCTCCAGCCACAATGTAGCAATGGCCCAGATGGGCAGGGCATCGCCCCATGGTGGCCATGCCAGGTGGATCTTAGTCAGGCGCATGCGGGAGTCTGTCTGACTGCCTCCCCACTTCTAACTTCATTTACCACCTCCTTTCTGTGGAACAGAGGCAGTGGCTCTTCCATTTACTGATCCTAATTAGCTACATCAGGGGTGCCCACACTTTTTCAACTTGTGAGCTACTTATAAGATGAGCAAGTCAAAATGATCTACATAAAATGCAAAACAAATTTATTTCTTCTATATTATCATTATTTAAGTTACTATTATTACTATTTAATATTGTGTGTTCTTCTTTCACCTTCTCCTTCTCAGCTCTCTTTTTGGAGGAAAGTCAATGTCATAGTTTTTATGAACAGTCCGAAAAAGCCGCTCCACATTTCCCTTCTTTGGAATAGCAATGGCACACAGACAGATGAGGCAAACGCACTTAGAATATGACATAGTGAAAAAAATCCCCTCCCATTCTGTATGAAAGTGGTAGGTTTTTAGGCTTCTTACTCGGACCAGCTATGGCACTCATTTTTATACCCTTTGTTGTATTTAGTTTAAATAAATTGAAGGCTAACTACACAGCAATGTAACTGAACAAGTTAGCGTGGTTTAACGCACATGCGTAGGGTATCAAAAGTTCAGACGTCAGATTGGCTATGCCAATCAAAAGACAAATGTATGCCAATCAAAAGACAAATGTCTTTTTAATGTCATGCGATCTACCCACACTTCCTTCGCGATTGACCATCGACATACTGAGCACCCCTGAGCTACATCATAATGTTCATTACTCTACAGTATGTGTGCAGAGCCTAGAGGGAAAACATTGAACATTTTAAATAATGTGGTATTATGAGGTTGGGGTGTAGGTGAATGCTTGCTTATCTTTTCTAACTTCTTTTCATGTTAAATATTGTTTTATAATAAGAGGCACCTAGAAGATTCAGTGACAAACGCTGCCAGACCGTCTATGATGAAGGCAGAACCAATAGTGAAAGTCCATAAGGGCTTAGCGCTTTTTATACACCGAAAGGCTTAACTGGCTTTTCTTTCATCTGGTCGCTGTACCTCGGGGACCCTAACATTACTGTTTCCTGTGGTCCTCTCCTGCCCCACAGAGTGCTGCTGCTGGTTAGCAGTGACAGAGACAATGTGCTATCAGTCAGACACTGGCAGAAAACCAGGCATCTTGCAGAGGGGCTCAGATCAGCCTCTTTCATGTCCACAAGCACAGCCTGCCTGCTAGTGTGGGATGAAATGTGAGCCTGCCAGTAGGACCGTTGACTCCCTCTCCACCCAAACACCCTTGTCTAGCCTGTCCAGCTCTGAGTTGCCTCTCCATTTAGTGAGTTCAGCTTTCCCCCTTTTAATTCTTTCATGTCAGGGTTTTTTAAATTTTAAAATAGTTATAGTCCTTATGTGAATTGGAAAAATATTTTTTCTAAATCATAGAATTAATCCATCCTTCATGATTAGGAACAGTTTGTCCAAAATGAAGACTGTATTTATCAGAATTAGCCTGGAAATTGTATCTTGTTCAGGGCCATTTGGTCATTCTCATTGTTACCTTTTTTTTCCTTCTAATTAGACAGAAAAGCTGACAAGGAGAGAAGTGGAAGCTAAATTTTGTAATCTGTCTTTGTCTCCAAATAGTGTAAGTACATTCTAATGGTGTTTTTACAGCTCTCTCTCTCTCTATGAATTTGTGATTCCAGAAAATGTTGCCAAATTCTGCCTTCAGGAGGCGGGGGCATTTCCTGATCCAGAGGCAGCAGGAAGTGCTGCCGCCTCACAGACAGCTTTTCCCTTGAGTGTTAACAGGTACCATGACAACCTCTGGGACTAAGGGGAGAGAGAAACCAGTGCTGTGATCAAAGAACGCCTCTTCATGCTGCTGCTTAATGTGCTGTAATCATCCTGTTCTTTCTCCATCACCAGATACTTCTCTTTCACACGCCTTGTAAAGGCTGTGCCGGGCAGAGTCTCCTGCTGAGCAGACCTAGTACTAGCTATCCTCTTCTGTGGGACTAGAATGAGTCCCAGAGCTCTACAGATTCATATGGGTATCTACCCATCATGCACACCACCCTACCTGGGTCTTCTGACACCTCAGAACTGAATTAAAGCTCTTGATTTTCTGGTACATTTCCTGCTCCTAAAATCTTGTCTTTGATCCCATTGGCCTTGAGAAACATCTCACGGGGTAACCGGGTTTGTTGTATTGTTTTACAGGCATCAGTGGACCCAGATCTTTGGCATAGTAAACCACACTTAATTGAGTTGCTGAAAAGCAGAAGACAACGGGGCTTTTTTACATCTTCGTGAATATTTATATAAGAAGATAAATTTTTTAAAAGTCTTTCCAGAACTCTTGTAGCTCTTGGACTGACATGATCATGTGATGATCAGAATTTACATATGGGATAGACTAAAATATGATTGTACTCAGGTCAGGCAGAGTCACCCAACCTCTTGGACACTTACAGTGGGCAGGCCAAGTGCTTGGGGATATAACAAGTAGGTTGAGTTTACAAATGGCTTTTGATTTTTTTTATTTAATATTGACCTTTAAAAAGCCATGAGGTGATACATGCAGCATGTATCTGCCCTCAGCCTTTAAAACAACTTTCACAGGGCACACGTAGACCACAGTTTAAAGAAATCACCCACACAGTTTACAAGCAAGGAAAGTAAACCAGATACAGTACATAGCACTGGGAGTTCTAGAAATTCAGCTATGTAAATTTTAAATGTTAAATATTGGAGGTGATACTAATGATATGCAAAGAGATCCAATGGCATAGTATTCAAATGTGAAAAACAGTATTTATATAGTACCCAAGACATGTACACAGCACATACCTGCATTCACAAGTAGTCCCATGTATCAATAGCACAAAGAATCTGCTCCAGAAACTGCCCAGTTCAGTCATACCCTACCCAAAGTTTCAAGCCCAAGGGGTTCTTTGAACTAATGTCACATTTCAAAAAAGATTTCACACTTGCACAGGAAAGCTTCATTGGTTGCTGAAGTGTCAGCTCCTTTTTGCTTGCTAACTCTGCTCACTGGTCATTTGATAATGATAAGCATTAATTCAAAGTTATGTGATCACTTTAAAATAGAACAATCAGTATCTAATCAAGATAGTTGGTACCCTATTTAAAAATAGAACTCTACTGACCTGTGGTAGCACAGTGGATAAAGCATCCACCGGAATGCTGAGGTCACCAGTTCGAAACCTTAGGCTTGCCTGGTCAAGGCACGTATGGGAGTTGATGCTTCCTGTTCCTCCCTCTTTCTCTCTCTCTCTCTCTCTCTCTCCTCTAAAATGAATAAAGTCTTTAAAAAAATAAAATAAAAATTGGCCTGACCTGTGGTAGCGCAGTGGATAAAGCGTTGACCTGGGAACACTGAGGTTGCCAGTTCAAAACCCTGTACTGGTCTGGTCAAGGCACATATGGGAGTTGATGCTTCCAGCTCCTCCCCCCTTTCTCTCTCTCTCTCTCTCTCTCTCTCTCTCTCTCTCTCTCTCTCTCTGTGTCTCCTCTCTAAAATGAATAAAACAAAATAAAAAATTTAAAAAAATAAATAAATAAAATAAAATAAAAATAGAACTCTTAAGAATTTAATTTCAAAAGGTAGTAGAGACTGACCTGTGGTGGCGCAGTGGATAAAGTGTTGACCTGGAAAGCTTAGGTTACCGGTTCAAAACCCTGGGCTTGCCTGGTCAAGGCACATATGGGAGTTGATGCTTCCTGCTCCTTCCTCTCCTTCTTTCTCCCTCTCTTTCTCTCTCCTCTCTAAAAAATTGAATTAAAAAAAAAAACAGTAACTTTAAAAAAATTTTTTTAATATAAATAAATAAAAAGGGAGTAGAAATATTGCAAGAGGTTCAAATATCTGGCTCAGTCTTATTCTACAAATGAGGTGCTGAGGCCCAAAGAGATATTGTGAGTTGTGCAAAGTGACATACAGTGAGTTGATGATAGAGTGAGGACTCAAACCTGGGAGTGTTGCCTCTAGTGCTTCTGGGATTGTGTTAATGGGATTTTTTTTTTTTTTTATTTTTCCAAAGTGAGAAATGGGGAGGAAGACAAACTCTCACATGCACCCGACCGGGATCCACCCAGCATGCCCACCAGGGGGCGACGCTCTGCCCATCTGGGGTTTTGCTCCATTGTGACTAGAGCCACTTTAGCGTCTGAGGTGGAGGCCATGGAGCCATCCTCAGTGCCCAGGCCAGCTTTTCTCCAATGGAGCCTTGTCTGTGGATGGGGAAGAGAGAGAGAGGAAGGGGAGGGAGAAGGTTGGAGAAGCAGATGGGCGCTTCTTGTGTGTGCCCTGACCGGGAATCGAACCCGGGACTTCCACACAACAGCTGATGCTCTACCGCTGAGCCAACAAGCCAGGGTCATTAATGGGAAAATTTAATGTTAAAATTTATTGAGAAGAAATAATTTTATTAAGAAAATATTTAAATGAGACAATTTTAAAATTATTTTATTTTTAGTAAGATTGTAGATTTTAACACTTTGAACTTTTTAAAAAATATAAATGTAGGCTGTTGGGCAGATAAAATATATTATGCTCACTTTGTTAAAGATGGCGCTGCCCACATGGAAGTTCATTGATATTAATGTGTGTTCTGGAACAGGCTGTGGGCAGGCCGGGTTGTTATAGCCTAAGGCTTAGTTTAAGAGTAAGCTCTTCCCCACACCCTTGACTGATTGGATGAAGTAGGGTGGTGTACTCTCCTGAGGAATCCCATTATACAGAGACTTCCTTGTTTGTATAATTGGATTAAAGGTTTTGATTCTACGGTATAAAGTGGGAGAGACCAGTAGCTCTATCTCTCTCTCTCGGTTCCTGGGTTCCTGAGATTAGTATTAGAGAGGAGAGCAGAGTAAGGCCACGTGAAGGCCAGGAGAAGCAGCCAAGATGGCAGAGTGCTGAGGAAGAAGCCAGTTTGTTAAGAGTTTGTGCAGGAGGAGATGGGAAACAGAGGTGAATAAGTCTGGTGAGCTGGAAAGCTTTGATGCTAGGAAACTCAGATAAGTCAGTAGCTTTGTGAGCACTGAATGTGTGGGTTTTGGAGCCCAGTGTGTGTTTTTGCTTGCCCGCCAGGTGCAAGCTAGAATTAAAGCTGATGGCTTACCAGTTCTTGGCTCCGGTGTTTCATTGCCATCTGTTCGAATCCAATGCGAACCTGCATGGGTCAGGCGGCTGTGATTGTGGCCGCGACTACTGGCTTTTCATAGGCCCTGGCCAGTTGGCTCAGTGGTAGAGCATTTGACTGGCATTGGGTAGAGCATTGGACACTCCCAGTTGGGCACATGCAGGAGTATCCCTGCTTCCCTGCTTCTCACTTCAGAAAAATACAAAAAAAAAAAAATACAAATGACTTATGACTATTATATTAAAACTATATTAAGACAACTCTTCCATCAACTCTGTTTTCAGGTGCCAATTTAAAGCTGAGCCAGGTTCTCCCTGCCTATAGCCTTAAAATAGCTATCATTTTGTCTCTTAATAATTTCCACTTTAGCTCCTGGGAATATTCTCTCTGTCATTAGGATCCCAATTATTTCCTCTTTACCTGCTCTGTGCCAGCAATTGTCCCTGGCCCTCAGAGAGATCACCGCTGGCCCCTGCCCTCTCCTGGGGAGGACAGTGTGTACAGCTGGTGGGAGCTGGGAACTGGGATCAAGGTCTAGGAAGGACAGAAGAGGAGGTGACAGAAGGACATGACATCTGAGCTGCATCCCACAGCTACAAATAGGAATCATTCAAGCAAAGTGTGGAGAGGGGATTTATTACTGGGGATTTTATTAGAACAAGTTAGACTTTGCCTTCCTGCCTCCTCCCCATTTGTGTGCCTGTAATGGGAATTCATGAGATTGGGGATTGGTAGGGGAACAATACTGGCTTGAAAATATACAATAAAGGCTCTGCCAGAGCCAAGGTCTGTTCTATGCAGTCAGCATTAATTATGATAAGCGTGTGACTAAAAATGAACTTTGAGGAACTGCCTGAAGCACTTCTGCAGGGTGCCTTACAGTTGCTGGAAAAGGATAATCCTCATCTGGGATTGTGGAAAAGGCTAAAATAGCCTTCAGCTACAAAATTCTCCTCCTGGCGGTGCAAGGGCCCTGCTGAGTGTACAAAATACAGTACAAAGTAAGTCTTCCCTGGCCTGGACTGGGATCTAACTGTGCCTCTTTGCTTTTCAGCTCTGTCGACTCTACAAATTTATTGAGCAGAAGGGAGATTTGCAAGATCTAACACCAACAATAAATTCATTAATAAAACAAAAAACAGGTGTTGCCCAATTGGTGAAGTATGGCTTAAAAGATCTAGAAGAGGTTGTTGGACTGTTGAAGAAGCTTGGCATAAAGTTACAGGTTTGGTATTGTTTGATTCTGGCAGTACAGATATGTAGCATTAATAACAGCACAAGAGGGAAATGGGTTTTATTTATTCATGCTAATAAACATTTTATTTCTCCAGAAGAGCTCTGCTCTCTACATTTTATTCTTTTTGTTTTAAGTGAGAGGAGGGGATATAAACAGACTCCCACATGCACCCCAACCAGGATCCACCTGGCAGCCCCTGTCAGGGCCCATGCTTGAATCAATTGAGCTATTCTTAGCACCTGAGACTTATGTTTGGACCAACCGAGCTATCCTCAGCACTTGGGGCTTGACAGTCGAACCAGTTGAGCCACTGGCTGCAAGAGGGGAAGAGAACCAGGTGGTTGTTTCTCACGTGTGTCCTGACCAGGGATGGAACCCGGGATGTCTATATGCTGGGCCAGTACTCTATCCAACGAGCCAGACTGCCAGGGCCTGCTCTCTACATTTTGGAACATTTGATATATACTAATAATTTTGGCTGAAATCAGAATTTCTGTGCAAGCATCATGATTCCTTTTTTTTTTACAGAAACAAGAAAGAGAGTCAGAGGGGTAGATAGGGACAGACAGACAGGAACGGAGAGAAATGAGAAGCATCAATCGTCAGTTTTTTGTTGTGACACCTTAGTTGTTCATTGATTGCTTTCTCATATGTGCCTTGACCATGGGGCTGCAGCAGACCGAGTAACCCCTTGCTCAAGTCAGGGACTTTGGGTCCAAGCTGGTGAGCTTTGCTCAAACCAGATGAGCCCGCACTCAAGTTGGCTACTTCGAGGTCTTGAACCTGGGTCCTCCGCATCCCAGTCCGATGCTCTATCCACTGCGCCACCGCCTGGTCAGGCAGCCTCATGGTTATTCTTTTTTTTTTTTTTTTACAGGAACAAAGAGAGAGTCAGAGAGAGGGATAGATAGGGACAGACAGACAGGAACAGAGAGAGGTGAGAAGCATCAATCATTAGTTTTTCGTTGCCATCACAACACCTTAGTTGTTCACTGATTGCTTTCTCACATGTGCCTTGACCGCGGGCCTTCAGCAGACCAAGCAACCTGTTGCTGGAGCCAGCGACCTTGGATCCAAGCCGATGAGCTTTTGCTCAAGCCAGATGGGCCCATGCTCAAGCTGGAGAGCTCGGGGACTCAAACCTGGGTCTTCTTCATCCCAGTCGGCCACTCCATCCACTGTGCCACCACCTGGTCAGGCGCGGAATGGTTATTCTTTTTTTTTTTTTAATTTATTTTTATTTTATTCATTTTAGAGAGGAGACACAGAGTGAGAGAGAGAAAGAGAGAGAGAGAAAGGGGGGAGGAGCTGGAAGCATCAACTCCCATATGTGCCTTGACCAAACCAGTGCAGGGTTTTGAACTGGCGACCTCAGTGTTCCCAGGTCGACGCTTTATCCACTGCGCCACCACAGGTCAGGCGGAATGGTTATTCTTAAAAAGCAGTTTCTCTTATTTGGCGGGCTATAGTGATACAGACTTTGTGCCAGATCTTAACTGAATATTTGGTTTATGCTATACAGATTGTTCTGATGCTGTTGATGGAAAACAGTGCCTTTGACACATTTGTGTGGCATTTTACTTGACAGATCTTGATCAATTTGGGCTTGGTTTACAAGGTGCAGCAGCACAGTGGGACCATCTTCCAGTTTGTGGCGTTCATCAGACGGAGGCAAAGGGCTATACCTGAAATCCTTGCAGCGGGTGGCAGATACGATTTGCTGGTGAGATCTGGCCCTAGATTTGTTGATGTGTTCTGCCTTGATTTTACTTATTCATAAACTTTTTCTGACTTTTTTTCAAACCTATAAAAAAATTGAACCAGTGGTACAATTGGACATTTGTATATCTTTTATCTAGGAATAGAAATGTTTTCTGAACTATACTTGTAATATTTTTAAACTTTTATTTTAAAATAGATTTACAGGAAGTTGCAAAGATAGTAGAGAGGTATGTGTACCTTTTGCTCAGTTTCTTCCACTGTTTAAACCTGGCATAGCTCGAATAAATATCAGTACCAGGAAATGGACATTGGTTTATTGCAGTGGTTCTCAAACTTTTTGAAGTCGGGGTGCATTTAAAATCCTACAAAGAATTATAGGTGCACTATGTACAGATTTCTGAGAAATATTTTATAATAATTAAGTTAAATATTAAAGAAAAAATATATAAAGTCCAAACGTGTTTTTATGGTAATTAAACAAAATAAATACGACAAAATTAAATGTATTCTGACATTAAAAAAACATTTTTATGTTACATTTTTTGAGTTATGCTTTTTAGAATTCTTAAAAAAGGGTTAAAAATAAAAAAACGACAAAAAAGTTATCTTTTTATATATATAGATACATTCTTAGTAAGACTTAGTAAATTCGGCAGGTCCCAGCGTGAATGTGTTAAGTTTTCTCATTCTTGTGTTTATGAGAAACATGAGCCTGATGTGTCCTAGCAATTTCTTCAATGTTTGGGCATATATTTGAAAGGCAAACTCTCATTTCCTCGTCAATACATTGAAGAATTCCTTTCTTTTTACTCTTACTTGTGTTGAGTGCAGAAAACCCCCACCACACATACCATCTTAACTTTACACTAAGATGACCAGACGTCCCGCTTTTGGTAGGACAGTCCCGATTTTTAACAATTTGTCCCGCGTCCCGCGGCATTTTAAAAAAGTCCCGATTTTAAAAATATGTATTACAATACTATTTTTGCATTCTATGAAAATTTTCTTTTGCTCCATATAGACCAAATTTTTAATCAAGAACTCCCCCATCAATGGTGTTCCGCTTTACCAATTTTAAAATCTGGTCACCTTACTTTACATCCAATAAAGGATAGAAGAAACTTGCCTCCAGTCCTTCAGAGGAACATGGGGGTTAGTGTAAACAGTCCGGCACCACAGCTTAACAGCCTTTTGCAACCTAATCAGGCAAGTGAGGTGGAGGGTTGGGCAGACTGTCAGCTTACAGCCAATTCCCCACACCTCTGTCCCCCAAAAATCTAAACTCCAAAAACCCTGTTGGTTTTTTGGTCCCCACAGGCACATATTTCTCTGGAATACCATAGGGCCCACCTGGAAATCTTTGAGAACCACTGGTTTACTGTATGTATGTAATTCCATGCCATTTTATCCAAGTAGAGATTCCCGTAACCACCAATGAAGTATAGAAACCTTTTCTTCCTGTATGTCCCCTTACCCCATCCCCCATTTGTAATGCAATTGTCTTAAATACTTTCTCTACATACATTGAGATCCACATCAGACAAGGTTATGCTTATTACTTTCTCAAACTCTGAGAAACTCAAGAGAAGGAGAAAGTCTATTGTATTCCGCTAACATTTCTGATAAGAAATATATAGTTATTTGAAATATTTTTCCCCTATAGGAAAGATAATTCTCACTAGATGGTTTTAAAGAGGGTTTTTTTTTATCTTGTAGTTTGAAGTTTAGTTATGATGCGTCTTGGCTGGAACAGAGCAGCTGTTGTCTAAGTTTTCTGTCCTGCTGGGTTGCCCCTTTTTCTTATCTTTTGGCCAGAAAAAGATTTTCTTTGGGACTTTTTTGGGTTTTTTTCCTTGGCATGTCTGGGTTGCCAGTTTCTCCAGCACCCAAACCAAGATATATTAAGCAAAAACTAAACCCAGGGAACTGGCCACATGTCATGTGGTTCCTGGCCAGTCTGCGGCCTTCTCTCCACTTCAGAATCTAATGTTTGTTTTACATGTAGTGTCCAGGATTTTTAGCTGTACTTAGCAGGAGGAATAGGGGGAAGTATATTTACCCATCTTGGGTCCAGAACCTATATGTTACATTTTAGATTACCTACTAATATCAAATAAGTAAAAAGAAACAAGAGAAATTAATTTTAATATTTCATTTAATACAGTATATTGAAAATATTATTTCAACATGTAATGAAAATTTTTTAAGTTATTAGTGAGCTATTTTACATCCCTTTTTTATTTGGAATCTGGAATTTTTGCAACCAGTGTGTATTTTACATACAGTATGTCAGTTCAGATGAACCATATTTCAAGTGCTCAAGCCACATGTGGCAAAGGGCTCCATATTGAACAGCACAGTCCTAGATGTTACATTTTCCTAAGCTTGCATGTGTGCTTGCTTCTCTCTCTTCACACACACACATACACACAACTTTCTGTTGACCCTTTGATGATAATTTGCTGAGAGTGCACGCCCTCTAATCATTGCTTTGCCCATAATTGCAATTTCTTCTCTATTTCATAACCAGAGCCATGTGTCTTTCTCGCAGATTCCTCAGTTCAGAGGACCACAGGCTCTGGGGCCAGTTCCCACTGCCACTGGGGTGAGCATAGCTATAGACAAGATATCAGCTGCTGTCCTCAACATGGAAGAACCTGTAAGTTCTGGCTTTGCTTTCCAGTATGCTTTTAATCATCTTTTATTAAGTAGTCATTTACATGGATCCCCAAATGTGGCAGTGATACTAGAATTTGGGGAATTATCTCTGCCGTGATAGACAAGCCTAAAACTTGGTATGAATCCTTGCATTTCTGTCCTTAGCCTCTAGCTAGAGGACCTCAGATAATCCATCCTTTCTTTCCTAGCCTCACTCTCCTCATCTGTAATTAGCTATGTGTGAGGTGTTATAGTTGCCAACAGACATATCGACACATCAAAGCCCCTTGCTCAGAAATCCTGCTGTACTCTACAGTACCAAAAATGGTTCTTTTTCCTTTGTGTTTTAAGCAAGATTAGTTTCTCAGAGGAAAAGTATCATCCTGACTGATGATTTAGGGGAGCTGAAATAATTTCTATCTTAAAAGACTAACATTAAAGTTTTTTTTACTGTGCTTTATTTTTTAACTATAAAATTTTGAAGTAAAGGCTTCTGCACATATTTTGCTGTAGAAGATTTCAAAATGCCAGTCTGCACATGAATGCTGTCTCCCTTCTGATGCCAGTCCCACCTATATGCCTGTAGTCTGGCTCTTCTAAGTGTCATCACTCTGTTTCTGATCCAGGTTACAATAAGCTCTTGTGACCTCCTCGTCATGAGTGTTGGCCAGATGTCCATGTCCAGGGCCATCAACATAACCCAGAAACTCTGGACGGCTGGAATCATGGCAGAAATAATGTATGACTGGTCACAGGTAATGAAACAAAAAGCACCAATCATCCTCTGCCACTTTGGGTTCTCATACTCTACCTCTGTGATTACAGTTGCTTCCTATAGTAGTTTCTGATTGCCTTAGTAACAAGTCACCACAAACTTAGTGGTTAAAAACAATACAAGTTTAGCCTGACCAGGCGGTGGTACAGTTGATAGAGCATAGGACTGGGACGCAGAAGACCCAGGTTCGAGACCCCGAGGTCGCCAGCTTGAGCGCAGGCTCATCTGGTTTGAGCAAGGCTCACCAGCGTGAGCCCAAGGTCACTGGCTGGAGCAGGGAGTCACTTGGTCTGCTGTAGCCCCCCGGTCAAGGCACATATGAGAAAACAATCAATGAACAACTAAGTTGCCACAATGAAGAATTGATGCTTCTCATCTCTCTCCCTTTCTTTTTTTTTTTTAAATGCATTTTTTTTTAATATTAATTTCCTTTTATTTTATTCATTTTAGAGAGGATACACAGAGTGAGAGAGAGAGAGAAAGAAAGAGAGAAAGGGGGGAGGAGCTAGAAGCATCAACTCCCATATGTGCCTTGACCAGACCAGTGCAGGGTTTTGAACTGGCGACCTCAGTGTTCCCAGGTCGACGCTTTATCCACTGCGCCACCACATGTCAGGCTCTCTCCCTTTCTGTCTGTCTGTCCCTATCTGTTCCTCTGTCTGACTCTGTCACAAAAAAAATAAAAAGTTGATGCTTCTCATCTCTTTAAAAAAAAAAAAAAAAGAAAAAAACAATACAAGTTTATTAGCTTATATATCTGGAATTCAGAAGTCTGAAACCAGTACTAACTGAACTCAACTCAAGGTATTGATAGTTACTCCTTCTGAAGTCTTTGCTAGGAGAGTCTCTATTTCCTTGCCATTTCCAGCTCCTAGAGGCATGGCCCCATCCTCCATCTTCAAACTTGGCAGTGTAGCAGAGTACCTTTCCTCTTTGATCTATGCATGTCCTTACCTCTCTTTCTAACTCTGACCCTCCTGTCTCCTTCTTATAAGAACCCTTGTGATTACACTTGACCCACCCAGATAACCGAGGATAATTTCCCCACTTCTAGATCCTTAACTTGAGCACATCTGCAGAGTTCCTCGTACCATTTAAGAGTATATTTACAGTTTCTGGGGATTAGAACATGGACACATTTGCAATCCATTATCTAGCCTACCACATTTCCCAAAGGCATTCTGTGGTTAATGTGTTTGGTGGTTTTATATCCTCAGACCTCCCATCACTGACTGCTCACCTGCCTACACTTTAGAACGTGAGGCCTTTAGATAACTTCTCTACTGCCTGAGCAGATCACCGAAGGGGTGAAGAGATTGCACCCCTAGGTGATCATCCAAGGTGTACACATGTGCACTCACACTCAAGGTACCCCAGAGCCTGAAGAGATACTTGGGGAAACAGAACCCCCACACTCCCTCCTGCTCCTTTCATATGACCTACCAAGTGGTTTATGAAGCTACTACTGTCGATTTTTGTGTTATATAAAACTTCATGTCAGAAGTAAGTTGAGTGATAATTTTTAATCTTTTGAAAGAGCAGTATCCTCTTTCATTTGTTAACTTGTTTCATAAATAGTTAGACAAGTGCTCTTAGAGTGAACTAACTGTAAGCCCAGTAACGGTGACTTCAATCCTGCACAATGACAGCCACATGCAGACTTCTCTGGTCTGATGTTCTCTGCTTTATGATTCAGTTCTGCTGTTCACCTTCCACCAGTTTCTTTTGTTACCTTTGTTACCTTTGTTTTCCTCAAAGGCCGTGTGTGTGTGTGTTTTCTAATTCCTGGCACCTTTTATCAAGATTTGAAGTTTCTGAAAACCATTTATTGTGTCCTGACCACATATTGCTCACAGCCCCTTAGAACAATAGTGAAAGTAATGAAAGCAAAAGAGGACTTATTCCTCCTTTGAATTCTGTACACTTCTTTCTTAATATTTCTGACCCCTGAAGTCAGCGTGTTCACTTTGAGAATACGGTTGAACACAGTGTTTTCATTCTTTTTAATCCTTGAAGCTGTACCAGGTGCTCTGTTTATTTCATACGCTGTTTGTTTCAGTCCCAAGAGGAATTACAGGAGTACTGCAGACATCATGAGATCACCTGTGTGGCCCTCGTCTCAGATAAAGAAGGAAGCCATGTCAAGGTAAAGAACAGAGGAAATCTTTCACAATTCAATAGATTTCTAAAACTCTGTGTTCACTATAGAGCAAGTTTTTGTCCTTGTTTATCTCTTATAATAAGAATGGTTTAAATCTGTGTAATCTTTTTATTGTAAAAAAGGAAAAGAAGGAGTATGTGACAGAGACAGTGTGTGGCCTGCAAAGTCTAAAACAGTGGTTCTTAACCTGGGTTCTGTCGAACCCTAGGGGTTCGATGAGTCGGTCTCGGGTTCGGAGAAGCCTCTGCCGCGAAGGCCAAAATAAAGTAATACCGTAATTTGTTGTGAGTTCATGCACTTTGTTGGTTTTGTTCTTTGAGCAAGGTGATGTTCATGCACGGCTCATTTTGTGCACCAGTAAAAAAACATATACCTATGTCTTTAATTTGGAAAAAAAAATTATATTTTATTTATCACTAAACAAGGGTTCGGTGAATGCGTATATGAAACTGGTGGGTTCGGTACCTCAAAAAAGGTTAAGAACCACTGGTCTAAAATGTTTACTCTCTGGCCCTAAGCCAGGTGGTGGCCACATGGCTTAGATCACTAATTATAGATTTTCTTCTTTTCTAAGTATAAGCATTTAGCCTGACCACGAGTTGGTATAGTGGATAGAGCGTCAGCCTGGGATGCAGAGGACCCAGGTTCAAAGTACTCCACTGCTTGTTGTCCAATGTCTGAAAACCATTGTTTATATTTTTTCTGGTTTTCTAGTTTAAGGTAGGAGGGAAATTCTTGTAGTAGTTAATCCTTCATGGACAGGTTTGGAAGTCCCTACTCCAAATCTACGTGTTAGTCACAAAACCATAAATGGCCCTAAGTTCCACTAACCGGGCCTCTTCCAGCACAGTGAATGTTCCTGCAGTATCACCAAGAGATGACTGCCTATTCTCTGCAGATAATTCCAGTGTCACATGCATTGCTCTGATGGTTAGCACATTTTGGAAACTTCATTCAGAATCTGCATCCCAAAATTTATACTCACTGGTCCTAGTTCTACCCTCTAGAGTAGTCAAGGTAACACATCTAATTTTTCTTCCATCTCTCAACTACCTTCGAGTAAATTTTAGAAGACAGCTGCCATGCCACATTAGCTGTGCTCTTTTCTGGTGTAAGCATTGCAGTTACTTAAGCCATCCCTCATAACATGGTTTTCAGATCCTTGACCCTCTTAACCTCCCCTCTAGATGCACTTAATTTTGTCAATGTCTGTCTTTTAATGTGATAGGAAAATTCTACAAAGTGCTCTAAGCATGTTCTTACTAAATTGGAAGGGTCTCTGACCTCCCTCAGTACAGATACCATTTCTCCTAATACAGCCTTTAAGTGAGCTCTGATCAACCATGTGTTTCTGCTCATCCCAAATTTAGCATCAACTAAAACCCATTAGGCTTTCCACAGGTACAAACAACCATGTCAGGCTGACCTTCTATAATGAGGGCTTCAATTTCAGGACTTCATATTTATCACCATTAAATGTGACCTTGTTCATTTCAACATTGTTCCAGCATGTCCAGCTCTTTTCAGTCTTGCTTCTGCCTCTGTTAATGATGAATCAATAGCATCATTTTCCTATTTGAAGGGCAAGGCATCACTTTATTCACCCATTCAGCAAATGCATTTTAAGCATTCAGTGTGGGAGGGATTAAATTTAGGGTCTTGAAGGACAGAGGGACATTTAAGCCACAGGCCCTGCTATTGAGGATCCTATAATCTGCTAAGGGACAGAAGACATTTGTGCATGATTATGACCTAGAAAATGCTAAATGCCATGAAAGTCTTACAGAGAAAGTTCTCTTAGGGTTCATCGGCCCAGCAGATTATTTCAGAAGTAGCTAGGATGTCTTCAGGGTGGAGGTGGGATTTATGCTGGGTCCTCATGGATAGGCAGGATATAGGTATGTGCTGAAGGAATAGCAAAGGCAATAGTAGTTCTTGCAGTGGATTGTCCAGAAGATAGAGGCAGGCCTGCAGAGAACTATTCTGGTATTACCCTCAATAGTCTATTTTGGGTATAATAGGATTATAAAGAAGGGGACTCCAGCAGGAAACATGGTTCTAGGTAAATCATGGAGGTCAAAAATTCCAAACCAAGAAATTTTTGCTGTATTTAGCTTTTAGTAGGGAGCCAGTGTATATTTTTAAGAGAAGGGGACATCAGAATTGTATATGAGAAAAATTAATCTGCAGAGATGTGTAGTAAGGAATGGAGTGAGGGAAAATTGAAGACAAGGGTAGCAGTGGGAAGAAAATTGGGCTGTCCCCAAGCCAAGGCTAAGTGCTGGCCATGGGAGTAAAGATGAAAGGGCAGGTTCCATAAAAGTAGGATGACAGTATTTGGGTTTGGAAAGGAGAGAGAGTAGTTGTAGAAACATTGGTGACTAACCAGAGGATGTTTAAGGGGAAGAATATATGAGAGAGATGAGAGGGGAAGGGAGGGGAGATGATAGATAGGAGCTGGTTTGTCCTAACCTTTTCTTTTTAAACTCTCTCATCTATGATAAGTTTGATAAGCTGTTCTAGTCTGGACTTGGTTTTCTTCACAGACACACTTCGACATCCAGGGCCAGATAATTCTTTGTGGGGGCTGCTCTCTAGTGCATTGTAGGATGTTTAGCAGCATGCCTAGCCTCTGCTCACTAGATGGCCCCCAGTTACCACAACCAGAAATGTTTCTGAGCATGACCAAATGTCCTTTGGGGAGCAGGATCGCCCCTGGTTAAGAACCACCAACCTAGACTTGCCTTGTCTTACTGTAATATTCTGATTTAGCCTATTGGCTTCTGAACTAATGGATGTGTTTCATTCTTTTTTAAGGTTAAGTCTTTTGAGAAGGACAGGCAAACAGAGAAACGAGTGCCAGAATGTGATCTTGTGGACCACGTTGTGCAAAAACTAAGGACTAAAGTTAGTGATGAAAGGACTATCAGGTAACCTTAATAAACAAAAGCCCACAAAATCAGCTTTAACTATCTATGTAGAACGTATGCACATTTTGAGCCTGACCAGGCGGTGGAGCAGTGGATAGAGCATCAGACTGGGATACGGAAGGACCCAGGTTCGAGACCCCGAGGTCACCAGCTTGAGCGCGGGCTCATCTAGTTTGAGCAAAGCTCACCAGCTTCAATACTTATTTTAAAATAACAGTAATAGCACAGTGGCTAGAGCATCACTTCGGAGGCTAAGGACCCAGGTTCAAAACCCCGAGGTTGCCAGCTTGAGCATGGGCTCATCTGGCTTGAGCACAGGGTTGACAGCTTGAGTGTAGGAATCATAGACATGACCCTGTAGTCCCTGGCTTGAGCCCAGAGGTCACTGGCTTGAGCAAGGGGTCACTGGCTCAGCTGGAGCCCCCCAATCAAGGCACATATGAGAAAGTAAGCAATGAATAACTATGGTGTCACAACTGAGTTGATGCCCCCCATGCGCACGCATGGGAAAAAAATGGTAATAAATCCATATATGCGAACCTAAATAACATTTTTAATGGAAAATAACTATATTATCCAAAACAAAGTATATTTAGTAAGAAGAGTGGTATTCTTTCACATTTTTGCAAATATTAATGCATTGTTTTACATCTTTTTAATCCCTTTAATTCCTTAATAAAAGAACCTACATTGTCACTACCTGCTTCTGCATTCAATTTCTTGTGATACCCCACATCATGTAGTCTCTGGAAAATTCAACTACACAATTCACAAAAGGATGAGAATAAAAAGGATAATTAATATTTTTGGATTATTGTAAAAATAGTTATCACCTTAAAAACCTCTTATAAAAAATCTCAGGGACTTTCAGGAGTTACTGGACCATACTTGAGAATCTCTCACTTACAGAATTATGATACCATGCCTGACCTGGCAGTGGCGCACTGGATAGAACTTTGGACTGGGATGTGGAAGGGCCCAGGTTCGAGACCCTGAGGTCGCCAGCTTGAGCACGGGCTCATCTGGTTTGAGCAAGGTTCACCAGCTTGGACCCAGGGTCTCTGGCTCCAGCAAGTGGTTACTCGGTCTGCTGAAGGCCCGTGGTCAAGGCACATATGAGAAAGCAATCAATGAACAACTAAGGTGTCGCAACAAAAAACTGATGATTGATGCTTCTCATCTCTCTCCGTTCCTGTCTGTGTCCCTGTCTGTCCCTCTCTCTCTCTGTCTCTGTAAAAAAAAAAAAAAAAAAGAATTATGATACCATGAAATACTATAGTCTTTAAAAATGATGATTCTAATAAAGCCAAGTTGACTGACATGGAAGGATATCCATAGATAGGATGTACAATCCCATTGTCTCAACCAGAATACACGGCCCTTACATATAAAAATGTCTAGAATGATACAGCACATTTTTAACCTGTAATTATTTCTGGTTATTGGAATTACAAGGGATCTTAATTTTCTTTAAGCTGGTCTGTATATTTGTTCCTCTTATATATATTCATAACCAGAAAATATATATAATACTCTACCTTGTTTGGCTTACATCAGTGTTCTCAACCAGCAGCGATTTTGCCGCCCAGGGCACATTTGGCAATATTCGCAGACATTTTTGGTTGTTACAACTAAGGGTGCTACTCTTATCTAGTAGAGACCAGGGATGCTGCTCAACATACAGTGAACAAACAGGACTGACCTCCCACCCCAACAAAGAATTATCTGGCCCAAAAAGTCAATAGTGCCAAGACTGAAAAATCATGGCTTATATAAAAATAAATGTTTTTGCTTGCTTCTCCGTCCCTAACTCCTCACCACCCATCTGCATCCAGCTTGTATAAATTCATCATCGGGATTTTCCTGAAGGAATATGTTTTTGATGTCACCAGGTACTAGAGTTGCAGATCTAAATCAAAGGCAGCAATTTAGAAGAGAATACAAAAAAGTCAACTAATATAGTACATGACCATTATTAAGACGCCTAATAAAGCAGATGGGATTTAGTGTTAGCAGGAAAGGTTTAAAATCTTTCCTCCCATATGATTATTTCCATTTTCCCAAGATAGAGTGCTGTTGTGTCTCCCAAAGGCTATATATTGTTTTGTCCTTTTAATTTTTAATTTATTGACTTTAGAAAGAGGGGCGGGGGAGAGAGGAACATCAGTCTGTTCCTGTATGTGCCCTGACCAGGAATCAAACCAGCAACCTCTGTGTTTTGAGATGACACTCTAACCAACCAAGCTATATGGCCAGGGCTTAATTCCCTCTTTAAAAGAAAATTTATTGATTTTAGAGGAAGGGAGAGAGAGAAAAACATCAATTTGTTGTTCCATGTACTTATGCATTTGTTGGTTGATTTTTATATGTGCCTGGGGATCAGATCTGCAACCTGATGGCATATGGCAGTGATGGGAAATCTTTTGAGCTTGGTGTGTCAAAATTTACCAAAAAACTGACCATAACTCAGACGGTGTGTCATTTCAAGAAAAACGGCCTAACCAGACATCCCAGAACTAGACTTTCTGTGCCAGAGTTCTGTTGTTTTGGCCTACAGACCTCCGGCACAGAGTGTCTACACTACAGCAAATGTTTTGTCCTCGGCTACTGCACCTGGCCGTGCAGGAGCCAAGGATGAAAGGTCCTTCTGGGCATGCGGCCCCATACTTCTCTGGTATGCGGCCGCGTGTCATCGAAAATGGCTACATATGTCAGTGTGACAGGTGTGTCATAGATTCACCATCAAGGGCATATGGGGATGATCTCTAACCAACTGAGCTACCCCACCCACCTGGGTTAAATTAACTCAGTCTTTGAAAGAACACCCATTCAGCTTTTGAAAGAATCTTATATGCTAACTGCTCTCCTGAGGAGGATTGCAAAATTGCTGCCATAACAAAGGTGGGGCCTGCAAATGCTTCCTTGTATTGTGAAGGGAGCGGAACTAACACCCATTATATTTCATTGAAATTAGATTTCTTTTAGATTTTATTTATTCATTTTAGGGAGGAAAGAGAGAGAGAGAAGGGGGGACAGGAAGCATCAACTCCCATATATGCCTTGACCAGGCAAGCCCAGGGTTTCAAACCAGTGACCCCAGTGTTCAGGTCAACGCTTGATCCACTGTGCCACCACAGGTCAGGCTTTTTATCTTATTTATTGATTTTTAGAGAGAGGAGAAAGAGAGGGAGGGATGAAAGATAAGAAGAGAGAGAAAGGGGGAGAAACAGGACACATCAAATCATAGTTGCTTCCTATATGTGCTTTGACTGGGAAGCCCAGAGTTTCAAACCAGTGACCTCAGCATTCCAGGTCAACTCTTTATCCACGGCGAAATTAGATTTATATTGAGTCAGGATTTCAAACCCAGCTGCATAATTCAGAATGTTGTCTGTAGGCATTTAATTTGAAATGATAACCCTTACAATTTTTATCTGCTCTTGACTAAATGCATAATTTAGTGCAAATTTGTTATTTTCCTTCACTAATAACCAGTATTTAAAAATACTTTAATATAAAAAATGGTTCACTCTAAGTATAGTTCACTGAAAGTAATGCGTTGCTTTTAGGTTTATTGACTGTTTTCTAATTGTTTTTGGTTTTTAGAGAAGCTTCCGATAATTTTGCAGTACAAAATCAGAAGGGATCACTTTCTAATGCTTCAGGTATAACTACTAATTATAATCTAAACATAATGCTTTTATGGGTGTGTTTGTTTGCTGTAAGCATTTATGGCTGTGGCTTGTTGCATCAAATATATTTTTTTAAATTAACATATATACAATAATTGTACCAAATGGAATTTATCCCTATGCTTTGAAACTCGTATCCCAGAAAGTGATAAAATAATTGGGCATTTGGTGACTTCTTGTCCTGTTATTACCTTACTGAATTATTTTTTCAAGTGGTTTAATCTTTCTTCAACTTAGTTTATAGTAGAGATTTATTAAATATGAATACTTTTCCTGGGAATTTTCCCCATATAGAGGATTGAAGAAAAGTGTTTTGAAATCCCTTGGAGAAAGACACTACATACTTTGTTTTCATGAAAGCCAAGCAGGAACACTGGTGATAGTTATGCCTTATTATTTTTTAATGTTTATTTTATTGATTTGAGAAAGAGGAAAGGAGAGAGGAGAGAGACAGGAACATCTGTTCCAGTATGTGCCCTTGACTGGGAATCGAACCAGGAACCTTTGCACTTTGAACCGATGCTCTAAGCAACCGAGCTATCTGGCCAGGGCGACAGTTATGCCTTTAATTTCATCAGATCTTTCTTTTATTTTATTTATTTTTTTTTTTTTTCAGAGACAGAGAGTCAGAGAGGGGGATAAATAGGGACAAACAGGAACGGAGAGAGATGAGAAGCATCAATCATTAGTTTTTTGTTGCCATTGCGACACCTTAGTTGTTCATTGATTGCTTTCTCACATGTGCCTTGACCGTGGGCCTTCAGCAGACTGAGCAACACCTTGCTGGAGCCAGCGACCTTGGGTCAAAGCTGACAAGCTTTTACTCAAGCCAGATGGGCCCACGCTCAAACTGGTGAGCTCGGGATCTCGTACCTGGGTCCCCTGCATCCCAGTCCGATGCTCTATCCACTGCGCCACCACCTGGTCAGGCTCATCAGATCTTTCTTACTGAAAAAGAAATGTCCTAGTTAAGTCCATGAGAAGACCTATGTGGCTTTTAACAAAATTGGGTGTTTTGGGTTCATTTCTGTTAGCACTGACTCTGCCACCATCAGATTTCAAATACTTTTGAGAAATTTAAGGCAGTATTAGTTTCAGATAGTTTTTTTTTTTTCCTGAGGTTCATGAGGTTCTGGTGACTCATATTGCATCCCTATGCTTTTTGTCACCTCCCACTCCCACCTGAAGAGAGAAGGCTATTGGTCTTGACAGAAGCATCAAAACTGCTGAGTGTTGGGGTTCTGAGTTCTCCCTGGGCAAGTGCAGGCAGTTGCGGAGAGAAAACAAGGCCCAGACATAATCTAGCCCATTGAATCACCCCAGAGTGGTCTCTGTTAATATCTCTGTCCTTTCTGTGATGTGTTACGGAACACGGGACCAGATAAGGCCATGAATTCTGAAATTCCTTGTTTCAGGTCTGTTTGAAATCCATGGAGCAGCAGTTGTTCCCATTGTGAGTGTGATAGCCCCGGAGAAGCTGTCAGCCAGCACTAGGCGGCGGTACGAAACTCAGGTACACATCAGTGTCCAAGGCTTTCTAATGTGGCTACAAAGGAGGAAGAAAACAAGAAAGGAAAATACAAAACAGTTTCCTGGAAATGTTTTCCTTCCCACTCCCTTCACTTGGCAGCTTCTGAGAGTTTCAATACAAAGCATCTCTGTGGTGCCAGGATTTTGCCCTATCTGTCCTCCAAAGAGGCATCAGTGTGGACTGTGGGCACATAGAAGCAGCTGTTGTCAGAATTATTGGATCTAAACAAAAAGTTTCTGATATGGCTCTAGTGGCAGATGGGGCTTGGTTTTGCTTTAAATTTATGCCAAGACTTGAGGCAGATTTCTCATTGTGTACACATTTTTGGTATCTCACATGCTTGATTTGTGCTAAGTGCTGTGTAAACCATAAAAGACAGAACATGGCCCCACTCAATGAGTTGATAACCTTAGAAGCATATGCATTTTATACTTGAAGAACAGCAGATGAAAATAAGTAACAGAATGCCAAATTAAATATATTTGAGTGTTAGAGTACTACAGACAGACAGGTGAGACAGAGGTCAGTGTTTGCTTCATAGAGGTGTTCCCTGAAGAACTGACGGAGGCAGGGAGGAAAGGTCAGGGTATTCCAAATGGGAGCGACGGTAGGAAAGGCCATGTGGACAGTGCTAATGAGCGTAGTCAGGAAAGACACTGGCCTCACTTGGGAAGAGGGTGTTAGTCATTTTTTAGAAAACTAATTAGATTGAAATACAAAAGATCAGGTTGGGTGAAAACTCATTTTTCACATCTCTCTACCATATTTCAGTTTCATGTTCTCACTGCTGTGACCTCCTCCTTTTTCCAAATTCAGCTTTGATATGCATCGTTTCACTGCAGGGAGCTTTTACTAGATGTCATTTCAAAATTATAAAGAAATAAGCAATTAGGTGGGTTATTAAATTATAAAGATAGGCTATAAAATCTCATTTCCCTGGGATCATAATAAGATACACATACATCTTTCTGAAGTGGATTAAGAGCAAGTCCTAGAATAGTATTTCGGATCCCTTCTAGGCCTTGGTATGTTACCTGTGATTGTTTCCTGGAACAGGACATAAAATGGCAAGAAAGACGGCTTCACAGGTTGTGAATTCTGACCTTTTCTTCTTGTTAGGTACAAACCCGTCTGCAGACCTCCCTTGCCAACTTACATCAGAAAAGCAGTGAAATTGAAATTTTGGCTGTAAGTCTCTTTCTTTAACATTTGGAGGGTGGCTTCTGTCCGTACTGTCAAAGTAGTTTCCCGACAGGTCAGACTTTTTTGCTCAGTGTCAGCAGTGTTGGGGTGCAAGCCTGTAATCTGAATCTATAAAGAACTGGGGAGGAAACTGAAGGTTTCATGTTTGTTTCTCCTACTTTCTTCCTCTGAAAGATGGAGAAGGCAGTGATAACGAAAACCATTTTTCTAAATGTTTTAGGCCTTTGCCTCAATGAACCTACGCTGAGTGCAGGTAGTAGTGTCAGACCCTTGGGAGTATGTAGTGTGTGGAACTGGGAGTATTAGATCTTGTCCATGCATGGTTCGTTAAGTCCACTTGATAGCTAGACTCTGCCAGCCCTGCTCATGTTGCTCCATCCAAAGTGACACCATCATCACAAATCAACATGTGTTGCTATGGGTTCTCCAAAAGATGACATATATTTCTGTGTACTGATAGGTGGATCTACCCAAAGAAACAATCTTACAGTTTTTATCCTTAGAGGTAAGCAAAATGAACTCTTCTGCACTGTGGTTTTCAAAATCTCAAAGCCCTGTCAAAAGAAAACTGAAAATCGCATTATTTCCTAAGTATATTAGGTATTTTTTCTGGCAGTTTCAGGAATTTAGTAACATTGTTCCTTTATGTGACATACATATTACTAAATCAGATATTGAAGGAATTGTACTCTCCTAGTGACTTTCTTTTAAATTTCAGAGGTTTAACAAATACCTAGTGCTTTTATTGGTTCTGTCAGGCCTTGTCCTAAGCATTTTATAAATGTTAAATTCACTTAAATCATAATAACTCCAAGGGAGAGGTACAATTATTATCCCTATTTTACAGAAAACAGAAACAGGTTAAATATCTTAAAAGTGCTTTTTATTTTTTTTATTTTTTTACAGGGACAGAGAGAGAGTCAGAGAGAGGGATAGGTAGGGACAGACAGACAGGAGCGGAGAGAGGTGAGAAGCATCAATCATTAGTTTTTGTTGCCGTTGCAACACGTTAGTTGTTCATTGATTGCTTTCTCACATGTGCCTTGACCGCGGGCCTTCAGCAAACTGAGCAACCCCTTGCTGGAGCCAGCGACCTTGGGTCCAAGCTGGCAAGCTTTTTGCTCAAGCCAGATGGGCCCGCGCTCAAGTTGGCGAGCTCGGGGTCTTGAACCTGGGTCCTTCCGCATCCCAGTCTGACGCTTTATCCACTGCGCCACCGCCTGGTCAGGTGGTTAAATATCTTACTGCAGGTCACCCACCTAGTAAGTAGAGGAGCCAGGATTTGAACCGAGGCAAAGTAGTGCAATCTTGCTCTTAACCACTATACGTGCTCTGCTGCCTCAAATCTTCATTCCAACTAGGGAAGATCATTTGTAGAACTAGTGTGTCCGTAAAGTCATGGTGCACTTTTGGCCGGTCACACGGTCAAAAGTGCACCATGACTTTACGGACACACTGTAGAACTATATGGAAGATCTTTTTGTAAAAATGTAGATCCTTTTTGTTATTTTTACAGGTACATGCCTTAATTATCAAATAACCAAATAAGAATTAAAAATTTTTTTTGTTTTTTAATTCATTTTAGAGAGGAGACACAGTGAGAGAGAGAAAGGGGGGAGGAGCTGGAAGCATCAACTCCCATATGTGCCTTGACCAGACCAGTGCAGGGTTTTGAACTGGTGACCTCAGTGTTCCCAGGTCGACGCTTTATCCACTGCGCCACCACAGGTCAGGCTTAGTTTTTATTTTTATTGACTGATTTTAGCGAGGGGAAGGGAGAGAGGGAGAGAGACGGGAACACAGACCTGTGTACCCTGACTGGGGATCTAACCGGCATCCTCTTGTGCTTCAGGATGATGCTCTAACCAACCAAGTTATCCAACCAGGGCAGAACTTTTTAAAATTTGAATAACTGGCCTGACCTGTGGTGGCGCAGTGGATAAAGCGTCGACCTGGGAACACTGAGGTCGCCAGTTCAAAACCCTGCACTGGTTCGGTCAGGCACATGGGAGTTGATGCTTCCAGCTCCTCCCCTCTCTCTCTCTCTCTCTCTCTCTCTCTCTCACTCTGTGTCTCCTCTCTAAAATGAATAAAATAAAAATAAAATAAATTAAAATTTGAATAACTGAACCTTGCTGTTGAATGCTTAATTATAATCATAGCTATAGGTGATTTTTGTAGCAAGTCATATCAAAGAATACTTTGTCTATCCAGTGTTTAGCCACAGATTAAGTCAAATGAAAAATGAACCCCAGAACATTTCATACTACATTTTGTGTTTTTGTCTTGTAAGTAAATGCATACCACTATACTGGCAGTATATTGCTTATGATCCATTTGAATGATGCACATCAGAGGTGGTATGTCCACTTTATACAAAGTCTACTATAGGCAGAAATGACTTTCTAACATCACATTAACACACTGTAGCTGCAATACTGCTAATCAGGATCTAATAAGGTAGTCTGTTATAAAGAAAACTGATGCTTCAGAGGAGGAACCCCCGCAGTCTCCCCACCAGTTCTAGTATCTCCCTTTAATGATTTCTTCAGTGTACTTAAAGGGGGGAATGGCACTGGCCTTTACTAGGGACCCAGGAGTAGCCAGTTAAAAACCCTGTTGTTAAGACATATCTATTTTTTCCTAGTGGGATGCTGATGAACAGGCATTTAACACAACTGTGAAGCAGCTGCTGTCACGCCTGCCAAAGCAAAGATACCTGAAATTAGTCTGTGATGAAATCTATAACATCAAAATAGAAAAAAAGTAAGTTACCACTTAGGCATCATAGATTTCAAAATGGGTTAAAACTCAAGGAGAGGTTTTAAAGTGACAGTTTATAGTCTTGTTGAGGTTTAATAGCTCTTAAAACTGTTATGTTAGAACTGCAACTGGTAACCTATAAATCTTGCTCAGGACTAAATCACTCACAATCTTATCAATAATAAGAGCCACTATCCCAATTACAGTCACCGGGTAACTCCTAGAAATGTTTTAAATAATAGAAAATAGCTGTGACTACTTTATGTCCTCAAGGCAGAAGCCAGTTGCTCAGGTCATCTCCTGCTTCAAGGCAACCACAGAGCCTGTGAAGCAAATGGTGGTATCCTTGTGTAGGACCTTATACTGCAGACCTTTGTGTTAGTGCTCAGCCTCCCGTCTTGTTTGTGATTAAACAAAACTCTTACAGTTAAGTGGTCTAAAAATAATTTATTAACCCTGTTCTTCACCCATTATACACTGAACCTACCTTTTCCCTTCTTTTGCAGGGTGTCTGTGCTATTCCTGTATAGCTACAGAGATGACTACTACAGAATCTTATTTTAATCCTAAAGAACAGTCATTACATTGTCAGACAGGAGCTTATACTATAAAATGTACATTCATTGTAATTTTAAATTAACTTTACATTTTAAGGAGCTGTCACAGAGTTGAGTTTTGTAAAGTTTTTTGTGTGTAATATATGTATATAAATTCAACTTTTTGAATATAATAAATGCTTTCGTATATTTGCTGCTTCTTAATTGCAAATCTATTGACACTAAAGGTTTTGTGGAGCTAGAAGAC
Organism: Rhynchonycteris naso; assembly: GCA_037038555.1. Lineage (NCBI taxonomy): Eukaryota > Metazoa > Chordata > Mammalia > Chiroptera > Emballonuridae > Rhynchonycteris > Rhynchonycteris naso. Next base: position 78,254,340 of record CM072999.1, on the reverse strand, counting down.
AAGAAAAGCATGTTGTTCTTCCCTAGCTCTAAAGAGTATCCGCCTGACCAGGCGGTGATGCAGTGGATAGAGCGTCGGACTGGGATGTGGAAGACCCAGGTTCCAGACCCCGAGCTCACCAGCTTGAGCGCGGGCCCATCTGGCTTGAGCAAAAAGCTCGTCAGTTTGGACCCAAGGTTGCTGGCTCCAGCAAGGGGTTGCTCGGTCTGCTGAAGGCCCGCGGTCAAGGCACATGTGAGCAAGCAATCAATAAACAATTAAGGTGTCACAAAGACAACGGAAAAACTAATGATTGATGCTTCTCACCTCTCTCCATTCCTGTCTGTCCCTATCTATCCCTCTCTCTGTCCCTGTAAAAAATAAAATAAAATAAATAAATAGAGTATCCAAGCACATGAAAGTATCCAAACTTAAGGGCATAAAGAAATCAAGTATCATCAACCTGTAATCTTAAATTTATAATATACTTGCCCTAAGGTGGATAAACAATCTCTCATGACTATGAGAGCTCATTCACAATTGCTAAAGGAACTCTGATAATGAAACTATACAGCCAGTGGGGAAGAAGACCCAGGAGCTAACAAACTTTTAATAAAATTTCCAGGATTCAATTCCAATAACCTAGAAGATAAGGCTAAAGCCTATTCATAATCACATCATTTCAGAATCAGTAGTTATTGCCAGAAACTATTACTGTATTTCCCCATGTATAAGATGCACCTTTTTCTCAAAAAATTGGGGGTCTTAAAACTGGGTGCGTCTTATACAATGGTTGTAGTTTTTTTACTTGCATTTCCCGCTTTTTTGCGCTTGTTTGAGCTCACTATTGAAGACAGTGATGAGGAGTTGTATGAATTTTATAATGAATAAAATTTGAGTTCAATAATACCTTTTTTTTTCAAATTTTGGGCCCCAAAATTAAGGTGTGTCATATACATGGGGAAATACAGTAATATGGGGAGGGAAAAGGAAGAAATAAGAGTTGTTGCTGATAAATACAGGTTTAATGTATTTATACAAATGGCTGCAGAGACTTTATAATCCAGAAATACACATCAATGCAACACAGACCAATTAAACAGATCCAAAATAAACTGGATTATAACTACCCTGTAAACATCACAGCTCTTCTTCTGTCCAAAGTGACCCTAATCTTACATGAAAAGTTAATGTAGGGGAACCAGAAACCTAGCTTTGTGGTCAAAGGTAAAATAGCATATCAGTGGTTGGTCGGTGAAAGCAGGGAATCTGGTGCCCTTCACTGTGCTGCTTTGCTCTTCTTACTCTTGCTCTTTTTGTCCCTCTTCTTCAACCCATCCATGTTAGCTCTCAATAGGTTTGAGTAAGCCTGAAAGACACAGAGCACGGCCTTAGTGGGAAAGTTGCAAATTGGTGGAGCAGCTGCCCCATTTCTGTAATGGCTTTAGTGAAGCCAAAATCAGAAAGTCTACCTGCTACAGCATATAATACCATGGGGCACTGCACCTGAAGGAAAATGGTCTAAGAGGAAAACACTCTCATTATGGCGGCTTCTGCAACACTCACAGCGAGTTGCACTTTTTTTAAGCAAAAAGGGATAAATGCAGGCAACCTGTTCAACTTTACTATAGGCAGAACATACGTGAAGCCTGATGGCAAAATCTAGCTTATAAAACTACGAAGGAAGACAGTGTTGAAAGTAAAGTTCATAGCCTGGCAGCTTTGGTTTGTAAGCTATTAGTAAAACATCCAGGAGAGTGGTGCACCTAAATGTCTGTCCATAACCCAACGGTCAACAGCATGCTGACTCACCCTGAGAAAGGGAGCATAGGGAACAGCAGAAACTCACCATCTGGAACTTGTTCACTTCTTTGGAGCTCACCTAGAAAAGAGGGAAGAAAAGGTCACCCATAGCGTCCATACAGGAATCCCCTGCCTCGCCCTACATAGTAACTCAAAAGCCTCATGAAGACAACACCCAAATCATTAAAATATTTCTTCCCAACTTCAGGGGTCAAGATACTCTAAAGGCTGGTCTGACCTGTGGTGGCACAGCGGATCAAATGTCGACCTGGAATGCTGAGGTCGCCGGTTCGAAATCCCAGGCTTGCCCAGTCAGGGCACATATTGGAGTTGATGCTTCCTGCTCCTGTCTACCTCTCTCCCTCCCTTCTCCTTCTCTCCCTCTCCCCTCTCTCTAAAACGAATAAATCTTTAAAAAAAAAGAGCCTGACCTGTGGTGGCGCAGTGGATAAAGCGTCGACCTGGGAACACTGAGGTCGCCAGTTCAAAACCCTGCACTGGTTGGTCAAGGCACATATGGGAGTTGATGCTTCCAGCTCCTCCCCCCTTTCTCTCATTCTCTCTCTCTCACTCTGTGTCTCCTCTCTAAAATGAATAAAATAAATATAAAAATAAATTAAAAAAAAAGTTAAGATGGCAAATTTAAAAAAAAAAAAAAAGATACACGAAAGGCTATTTTTCTACACCACATTCTTCTGCCTGGGGAACAAGCGAAGTAGCTCTGATCTTCCTACATGAAAATTGTACCAAAGTGGGAAAGAGACAGAGTAGGTTCCTAAAGAAGCTATGCTTCTCAGCAGCTCTACTGAAATCTCTTATACACGTGGCATCTACTTTTTCACCTTAGGTTTTGAAAGATGTCAAAGGACTAAGTACTCATCTGATGTGCACGATACATTTAAACTACTCCCTCCCCATCTTCTTTTTTGGGTTTTTTTTCTTCTTCTTTTCCAAGGGAGAGGAGGGGAGATAGACAGACTTCCACATGTACCCAATCAGGATCCACCTGGCAACCCCAATCTGAGGCCGATGCCCTGCCCATTTTGGGCCATGCTCCCAACAGCTAATTTTAGTGCCTGAGGTGGAGGCTTCACGGAGCCAGGAGTCATCCTCAGCACCCAGGCCAATCAAGCCATGGCTGCGGGAAAGGAAGGAAGAGAGAGAGAGAGAGAGCGGAAGGAAAGGGGTGAAGCAGATGGTTGCTTCTGTGTGCCCTGACCAAGAACTGAACCTGGGACATCCACACACCGACACCAGTCCAATGCTTTACCACCGAGATAACTGGCCAGGGCCCCCTACCCATCTTATTTCAAACCTACCGTATTTCCTCATGTATAAGACACACCCTTTTTTGAAAAATTTGGAGTCTAAAAACTGGGTGTGTCTTATACAGTGACTGTAGGGTTTTTTTACTTGTATTTCCCACTTTTTTGCAGAGATGAGAAGTTGTATGAATTTTATGATGAATAAAATTTGACTTCAATAACTATGTAATTTTTTTTTCTTCAAATTTCAGGTGTCTTATACATGGGAGCATCTTATACATGGGGAAATACGGTACTTTCATTAATTCAGGTCTATTTAAATGGAAGCTACCATGACAAGAAATTCTACCTTTAAAAATTCTGTAGGTTTTAGACGGGTATGCAACACAATTGAATGATAAGATAACCTGGAGATATTTTCATTGTACATATGTACCCTGACTTATTGGTGTCACCCCATTAGAATTAATAATAATAAAATATATATATATATAAAAAAAAAATTCTGTAGGTTTTAGTATTTCATGATACCCAACTTACTTTAACAAGTGAACTCTGACTCTAACAAACTGCTGAGCTAAAACCAGACCCCAACTTTTATTTTATTTTATTTTTTTTAAAGATTTTTATTTGTCCATTTTTTAGAGAGCAGAGAGAGAAAGAAGGAAGAGACAGAGGGGCAGGAAGAGTCAACTCCCATATGTGCCTTGACCAGGTAAGCCCTGGGTTTGAACCAGCGACCTCAGCCTTCCAGGTCGTCTCTTTTATCCACTGAGCCACCGCAGGTCAGGCCCCAACTTTTATTTTAAAAAGTAAATAAACTTTACTGTAAACGTCCTTTCAAGATAACTGATAAAGGCAGGCATCAACTAATTATATTATAATCTACAATCTCATGAAATCCTCTACTGATGTGACTGGTTCTGCTGCAGCAGAATAAAATACAGGCATACCTCAGAAACACTGTGAGTTCGTTTCCAAACCACCGCAGTAAAGGAAGCCACAACCTTTTTGCTGGTGGAAGGTCTTGCCTTCAATTTATAATAAACAACATCTGACAGCACAATAAAGCAAAGCACAATAAAAAGAGGTATGCCTGTATTCGTTCAGAATCCAGGGAGTCTCTTGCTTTGCCATATTCAACCTCCATCTTGAAAGGAAGGCTCTTGACTAATTTTATAATATTCTAAGTACCAAGCCTACTTATAGCTACATGCTTACTACACACAAAACATAAAGAATAGGAATAATCAGTTTAAAAAGCATCATCTGATGACAAGTAATTGTTCATGGAAGACGCAGAGCACTTAATTAAGGGCACAGGTAATCATTTATTTATGCCAGCTGCTCCTTACAATGCTACTATGAGAACCAATATGCTAATTTTATTTCCAAAAAAATTCAGAACATTTGCTCTTGTGTTCTCTATTACTAAGGTAATAAAAGAAAGCCCTGATCCCAAAACAGCTGGGGAGCTACACAATAATTAGCCTTCATTTAAAAAAAATAAAAACCTGGTTCAGATATGTCACATGTTCAGTTAAGTCTTGAAATTCCAAAACTGTAGGAACCCCACTCACCACTGTGCTGATCTTTTTCTTCCCATCAGTAGCTCTTAACAGACACTTGTTGTCTGAGGGTTCAAAGCCCTCCACAGAACCTTTCCTTGGAATGGGTTTGGTTCGACCATCATCTGCATCAAAAATACATCCTGGTGAACACAGCCACAGACGTTGTTAACAGGTAGTTAATAAGTAAGTAGAAAAAAGGACAGAACAGGATACCTAATCCACCTGCATTGCCTAGTCTAGTTCTGTTAACTACCTCATCCGCCCTTACTGCTGGTTTGGCCAAAACTTGGGGAAACTGCTTCCTACTTCCACGACGACAATACTGTAACACCAACCCAGATTAAATCCCACTAATGGTGGGGTTTAGGGTCCCTGACAAAGAGAAGAGCCATGACATGTTGGGCCCATTGTAACCGTTACCGGCTTAAGTAGCTAAGTGCTGGGGGCCGCACACGCCAGAACCCCGAATATTCTCTGGTCCCTCGGCCCTCAATGTGCCCAGTACAATGTAAAGAAAAGGGAAGGCGTAGCCTGACCTGTGGTGGCACAGTGGATAAAGCGTCGACCTGGGAACACTGAGGTCGCCAGTTCAAAACCCTGCACTGGTACGGTCAAGGCATATATGGGAGTTGATGCTTCCAGCTCCTCCCCCTTTCTCTCTCTCTCTCTCTCTCTCTCTCTCTCTCTCTCACTCTGTGTCTCCTCTCTAAAATGAATAAAATTAAAAAAAAATACTTTAAAAAAAAAAAAAGAAGAAAGAAAAGGGAAGGCGCGATGGGCCGCAGACCCGGCTCATGGTTCCCAAACACCGGGCACCCAGGCTGGGGCATCTCTCTGCCTCCCAGCTTCTATCCGGCCTTGCCGTGTGGACAGCTGCTTACACTTCTTCAGGGTGATGAACACACTGCCAGACAACCGGCACTTCTGGAAGAGCCTGGTCAGCTCCGTCAGGAACTGAAACACAACAAACCCAACCCGATTAAGCAGCCCCAAAGCCCAGCCGCGTCAAGTCCCAATCCCACCCGCCGAAGACAGAGGTACCGGAGCTAAACCCGGAACTGTATCCCTCCCTTGGGAGGGCCAGCCTGACTACATACCTGCTCACTCTCCAGCAGAACCATACCGGATCTTCGGGCTCTACTCAGTCAGCGTAAGACAACAAGCAACCGGAGCCGGAACTTCCGGCCCGTTTGGGGAGGGAACTTCCGCTTTTAGAGTGCGACGCTATTCCACCAATCCCTGCCTCTGCTCCCTCCTAGGCTCTCTTGCCCAGCGCCTGCGTTCTGGGATGTCCCGGCCTGTCCGGGGAGGAGCGACTCTAAACTGTGTGGGATGGGGATGTCACCTAAGGCAAAATCTCCCTCAGTCAGGGTAAGGGAGTTAAGAGCGTGAAATTAAGATTTAACAGAAACCACCTGACCAGACGGTGGCGCAGTGGATAGAGCATCGGACTGGGATGCATAAGACCCAGGTTCGAGACCCTGAGGACGCCAGCTTGAGCGCGGGCTCATCTGGTTTGAGCAAAAGCTCATCAGCTTGGACCCAAGGTCGCTAGCCCCAGCAAGGGCTGAAGGCCCGCAATCAAGGCACATATGAGAAAGCAATCAATGAACAACAACTAAGATGTCACAACCGCTACAAAAAACTGATGATTGATGCTTCTCATCTCTCTCCATTCCTGTCTGTCTATCCCTATCTATCCCTCTCTCTGACTCTGTCTCTGTAAAAAAAAAAAAAAAAGAAAGATTTAATAGAAAACCTATAGTTATTACCTAATTTAGGTGACCAATCATCCTCCTTTAGGAAGGACAGTTCTTCTTTTGTAAGTTCCGTCCTCCCTCGAAAAGTGTCCTCCTACATGTCCTCCTTTTTGATAATGAAAGACTAATCTGTAAATGTCGGTATTCCATTGATGCAGAGTCAATCCATTGCGTGTGATGTGATTTATTTGTATCTAAATGAGTACCTTCTTCTTACAATTATTACTAAAAATTATTAGATATGTAAGCATAATTACAATATAAAATATTACAAATGTTTTTATTATGCATTTATCACATTATAGTGTGTTATTGTTGCAATTAATAAAATGTTTCTTTTATTTGCAATATTGTTTTCTTCAATTTATTTTTGTCCTTTTCATTGTAAAAAAGTTGGTCACCTTACTAACATTACAGTGCCTCAATTTACTCTTCGTTAAGTAAGGATAGTAATAGTATCCACTGTTTGTTGTGAAGAGCATTAGGTAGGCGGAAGGAGGGATGCACAAGGCCTAATGAGTTTTATAAGAGGTTTATTTATGCATCTGCAAACAGAAGGGCTGAGACCCTAGTGCCATGATGGCGAACCTATGACACGCATGTCACCACTGACACACATAGCCATTTTCTTTATTTTTATTTCACATAGCCATTTTCAATGACAGGTGGCCGCCTGCGGCCACATACCAGAGAAGTATGGGGCCCCATGCCGAGAAGGACGTTCCATCTTCGGTTCTTGCACGGCCACCTGTCATTGAAAATGCAGTAGCCGAGGATAAGACATTTGCTGTAGTGTAGACACTCTATGCCAGAGGTCTGTAGGCCAACCAACAGAACTCCGGCACAGAGCATCTAGTTCTGGGACTTCCGGTTAGGCCATTTTTCTCAAAGGGATACACCACCCAAGTTATACTCGGTTTATATGGCAAATTTTGACACACCAAGCTCAAAAGATTGCCCATCACTGCCCTAGTGCCTTCAGCAGAGAACTGCAGGAAGGGGGTGTCTCATCTAGGGACTATTGCAGGCATTTGGTAGGGGATTGGTGCATCTGGACATGCTCAGATTAGCATATCCTGGTTTGTGACCTTGGTCACAGACTATCTCTCTTTCCCAACCCTCAGCCCAGATTCGCCAACCCTAGGTTATATGCTTGAGTCTAAGTCCTGAGGGCAGGTGAGATAGTGACCCTCTGACCCCCTTATTTTCTTTGCCTTTCACCAAGAACCACAAATAGGTTCAGATCCTGGGGAAACAAAAGCCAACATAGGTCTGCGCTACAAAATATCATCAACCTAAAATGAGAAGTGGGCAGAAGGTGCTAAACATTTGAAAGAAAGTGTGAAATCATCAGAAAGTAAATGAGATTTATTATGAGATTGCTAGAGAACATCAGAGTCCACTTGATATTTGTAGTCATGAATTTAAGTGGAACCAGTTGCAGTGCTTGTGTGATCTAAGGATTGGCCTAAATGATGACCATTTTGCTCTGACTTTCTATCATTTACTGAACATTGAGTAATATTCTTTGGAGCCATGGGGTTGGTGCTGGAGGCACCAGAGTAAAGGAAATGGCCCTACTCTAGAAGCAAACAGAGCCTGAAGGCCATGTTTCATCTGGATCCTTCATTGGGATTAGCCCTCAATTGGATACATCTCACTGCTTTCTATGGTCTCAGTCACACCTCAATTCTATTCAAGAATTAACAGTATGCTGGCCCCTGGGTGACATCTCAAGGCCACCCATGACAGAATAAACTACCTTAGTAATAGAAATATCCAAGACTGCCAGTTTTAGCATCATACTTGGCCCAGTACAATTCAACTACTGACAGAATAGTCTTTGGGCTCTATTTTTTTGTGAGAAGTGATTAAGAGCACCAACTCTGCTCTTGGAGGGATAGCTTGATTAGTTAGAACATCATCCCAATTTATTGATTGATTTTAAATTACTTTTAACTATTCATTTTTTAGAGAAAAGAGACAGAGGGATAGAGAGAGAGGGTGTTGGGCAGATAAAATATATTATGCTCACTTTGTTAAAGATGGCGCTGCCCACATGGAAGTTCGTTGATATTAATGTGTGTTCTGGAACAGGCTGTGGGCAGGCCGGGTCGTCATAGCCTAAGGCTTAGTGGGGTTTTTTTTGGCTTTTTTTTTTTTTAATTTTTTTTTTTAATTTCTTTTTACTTTATTCATTTTAGAGAGGAGACACAGAGAGAGAGTGAGAGTGAGAGAGAGAGAGAGAGAGAGAGAGAGAGAAAGGGGGGAGGAGCTGGAAGCATCAACTCCCATATGTGCCTTGACCAGACCAGTGCAGGGTTTTGAACTGGCGACCTCAGTGTTCCCAGGTCAACGCTTTATCCACTGCGCCACCACAGGTCAGGCGCCTAAGGCTTAGTTTAAGAGTAAGCACTTCCCCATACCCTTGACTGATTGGATAATGTAGGGTGATGCACTCTCCTGAGGAATCCCATTATGCCTCAGATGGGTGGCTTTGTATCAGAGACTTTCTTGTATGTATAATTGGATTAAAGGTTTGGATTTTCTAGGCTATAAACTGGGGCAGTCTGGGAGCTTGATCTCTCTCTCTCTTGGTTTCTGAGTTCCTGAGGTTGGTATTAGAGAGGAGAGCAGATTAAGGCCATGTGGAGGAGAAGTAGCCAAGATGGCAGAGTGCTGAGGAAGAAGCCAGTTTGTTAAGAGTTTGTGCAGGAGGAGATGGGAAACAGAAGTGAATAAGTCTGGTGAGCTAGAAACCTTTGATTTTAGGAAACTCGGATAAGTCAGTAGCTTTGTGAGCACTGAATGTGTGGGTTTTGGAGCCCAGTGTGTGTTTTTGCTTGCCCACCGGGTGCAAGCTAGGATTAAAGCTGATGGCTCACCAGTTCTTGGCTCCGCTGTTTCGTTACCAACTGTTCGAATCTAATGCGAACCTGCATGGGTCAGGCTGCTGTGATCCCGGCCTTGACTACTGGCTTTGTAGAGGGGGAATGGGGGAGGAGCAGGAAGCATCAACTCCCATATGTGCCGTGACCAGGCTGGCCCAGGGTTTTGAACCAGCGACCTCAGCATTCCAGATCGATGCTTGATCCACTGTGCCACCACAAGTCAGGCCTATTGATTGATTTTAGAGAGAGAGGAAGGGAGAGAGACAGACAGACAGAAACATCACTCTGTTCCTCTATGTGCCCTGACCAGGGATTGAACTGGCAACCTCTGTACTTCGGGACGATGCTCTAACCAACAGAGCTATCTGGCCAGGGCCAATATTTTAAGTTTTTTAAAAAAGAGTGCAACAGTTCTATAGTCAAGTGATCTAGGTTCAGATCCCACCTCTGCTACTTATTATATGACTTTAGGCAACCTCTGAAGATCTAAATCACGTTGTCAGCAAAATGACAATAATACTTCATAGATGATATAAAAATTTTATAAAATACTATAATTGAGACCCTTAGGCTTACTGTAAAGCCAGTAGTCGAGGGCCGCTATCACAGCAGCCTGACCCATGCAGGTTCGCATTAGATTCAAACAGTCGGTAATAAAACAATGGAGCCAAAAACTGGTGAGCCATCAGCTTTAATTCTAGCTTGCACCCGGCGGGCAAGCAAAAACACACACTGGGCTCCAAAACCCACACATTCAGTGCTCACAAAGCTACTGACTTATCCGAGTTTCCTAAAATCAAAGGTTTCTAGCTCACCAGACTTATTCACCTCTGTTTCCCATCTCCTCCTGCACAAACTCTTAACAAACTGGCTTCTCACTCAGCACTCCACCATCTTGGCTGCTTCCACTCCTCCATGTGGCCTTACTCTGCTCTCCTCTCTAATACCAACCTCAGGAACTCAGGAACCAAGAGAGAGAGCAAGCTCCCAGACTGCCCCAGTTTATAGTCTAGAAAATCCAAACCTTTAATCCAATTATACGTAAAGAAAGTCTCTGATACAAGGCCACCCATCTGAGGCATAATGGGATTCCTCAAGAGAGTGCACCACCCTACATTATCCAATCAGTCAAGGGTGTGGAGAAAAGCTTACTCTTAAAGCCAAGCCTTAGGCCATAACAACCTGGCCTGCTTACATTACAGCCTTTTCCCCACACCCATCCTAAGCATAAGGGCAAATAATATCACCTGGGTGATGGGCTTCCATGTGGGCAGCGCCATCTTTAACAAAGTGAGCATACCATATTTTATCTGCCCAACACTTACTCTAACATGGTAAGGATGGATACTAAAGTTTAAATAATTAAAGAAAAAATCCAATTCTTTAGTCCACCAGACACATTTCAAAGATTCAGGAAGCACACATGTCCTGAATTGTGCCCATATAGAGTTGTCATCACAGATTCTGCTGGCCGGGCTAATGTGGATGGCATGGCAGTGGGTCTGGCACATAAATACTCTGTAAATGGTTGTGATACAGTGCCGAAGACTTGCAAAAATTAACATTAGTATTTTAAAAGGAAGAGTCAGGCCCCCTTACCCCTCCTTTCTGAAAAAAAAAACAAACAAACAGAGAAAGAGATTAAAGGGGCAAAAGTTAGTATCTGAAAACTTCCTCTTCCCCTTCAATAAGATCCTTTAGGAGACAATGTTTACATATCCTATACTGATTCTAATTCTTCCTCCCCTCCTGGAGTTCTGAGAGTGACGTATACCTCTAGACACAGGGATCACGAGCCCTTGCTTGAAAAACCTGCATTCTGTAACATTTTTTATGCTTTCTAATAATAATCCCTTTTGAAATTCGTTATATGTATAAAGCTTGTAAACTAAAGCAAGCAGGGACTAGCTTATTAGGTTTTCCTAATGGCTAGCCCTAACACTTTTAGCAAAGGGAATTTCATCATTTAGCTTCTCTCCTTATCCTAAGCTAAAACTTTTCACTGTTGTGGCAACAAGAATTAATGTATACCCTAGAAGATTTGGAAATGTCTTTGATATGTAAAACAATATTTATCTCTACTGTGTTGATATGTAAAACGACATTTATCACTACTGTGTAAAAACATTTATCACTATTGTGTTATCTTGTAAGTTTTGATATGTAGGAATGTTTTTCCTTTTAATAGATCCTATAGATAAATGTTGCAAGCTTATCAGTAAATAACTTTTGTATTATGTACCCCTCCTTTTCCTTCCAACCTGTATGTGATCAAGTCTATATAACTAGCCTCAGAGCTATATTCGAGGCTGTATGATTTGGGTTACTATACCCCGTGTAAATTATATGTAGCCAGCTTATTAATAAATCTCCTCCTAAAATTTCTTCTGTATCCTTCCTTGGTGTCTCTATGAAACCCGTGGATTAAAGTAACATATTTTATAACGTGGTAATAAACAGTGTTTTTATTTCTAGACCAGTCACTTTCCATCATTTGGATACTACCCTCTTGATTTTAGCTACTCTAATACCACCTGCATTATTAGTTAATATTTTTAAGTTGACTCATTTTATACATACACAAATTTATTTTAAAAATTATCATAAATGAAAAACCAGTAACATTTGCCATAAGTAAAAGGAATAATAAAAATAAGTACTTAAAGCCTGACCTGTGGTGGTGCAGTGGATAAGGCGTCGACCTGGGAACACTGAGGTCGCCAGTTCAAAACCCTGCACTGGTCTGGTCAAGGCACATATGGGAGTTGATGCTTCCAGCTCCTCCCCCCTTTCTCTCTCTCTCTCTCTCTCTCTCTCTCTCTCTCTCTCTCTCTCTCTGTGTCTCCTCTCTAAAATGAATAAAATAAAAAGAAAAAAAAAAAAGTACTTAGAGCCCGACCAGGCGGTGGCGCAGTAGATAGAGCATCAAACTGGGATGCGGAAGACCCAGGTTCGAGACCCTGAGGTCCTCAGCTTGAGCGCGGGCCCATCTGGCTTGAACAAAGGCTCGCCAGCTTGGACCCAAGGTTGCTGGCTCCAGCAAGGGTTGCTCGGTCTGCTGAAGGCCCGCGGTCAAGGCACATGAGAGAAATCAATTAATGAACAACTAGTGTTGCAACGACAATGAAAAACTAATGATTGATACTTCTCACCTCTCTCCATTCCTGTCTGTCTGTCCCTATCTATCCCTCTCTCTGTCTCTGTAAAAAAAAAAAAAAAAAAAAAAAGATCTGAAAATGAATTCACCAATGAAGAAAAAAAGAGTTATTAATGATCCATCAGAAGTGAAAGCAGCTCAGTGAACATGAAATTAAGAATCTGTGTCAGCAAGACATTGTTAAAATTTGATGTCAAACACCCAAAATCTTACCTTGCAATTAGGTTGGTAGCTTTTGGCCCTTGGAGCACAGGAGTATGTGAGGCAAGAAGCTGGGTCATGGTCTCCAAATCACACTGGCCAGACCCTGAACTAGGAAATTAAAATGTCTCCCAAATCCCCTCCCACTTCCTGGGGCCTCCAGCAAAGGCAACACCAAGAGAAACACCAAGCCCTTCAGCACAGAACACCTGCTTCTGCTTGATCAGCCTTAGCTGTCATTTCAAGTGCAGGGCTGCTGCAGAAAGACCCAGGAGACAAGAACACCCCGTACTCCTCAGTGGCCTGGGCCTAAGGGCCTGGTGAAGTGTCCTGCTTGCACCAGCTAAGATAATCTCTCCAGAGTGCTGTGGGGTCACATGCATCCTTTCTTCAGACAGAGCAAGACTGGATTTATTAGGTTTTAATTAGGGCTAGAGTTTGAACTAGGTCCAAAGGTCTTATTTAGGAGGGGGTTGATTAACTTACAGCTGTGGTTGCTTTAATGCAACTTAATTTTGCAGTGCCTGGACAATAGAGTGATGGTTATAAACCCAGATGCTACATCCTGCTTGTCAGGTGTTGAATCCCCGCTCTACCTCTTTCTGTCTAAGTGACTGTAGGTGAATTACATAACCTCTATTAAACGATCACTTTTTTTTTTAATTTTTATTTTTTTTACAGGAACAGAGAGAGAGTCAGAGAGAGGGATAGACAGGGACAGAGAGAGATGAGAAGCATCAATCATCAGTTTCTCGTTGCGACACCCTAGTTGTTCATTGATTGCTCTCTCATATGTGCCCCGACCGCGGGCCTTTAGCAGAACCTCGCTCGAGCCTTGGGACCAAGCTGGCAAGCTTTTTTTTTTTTTTTTTTTTTTTACAGGGACAGAGAGAGAGTCAGAGAGAGGAATAGATAGGGACAGACAGACAGGAATAGAGAGAGGTGAGAAGCATCAATTATTAGTTTTTCATTGCCATTGCGACACCTTAGTTGTTCATCATTGCTTTCTCACATGTGCCTTGACCGTGGGCCTTCAGCAGACCGAGCAACCCCTTGCTGGAGCCAGAGACCTTGGATCCAAGCTGGTGAGCTTTTGCTCAAGCCAGATGGGCCCGTGCTCAAGCTGGTGACCTCGGGTCTCGAACCTGGGTCCTCCGCATCCCAGTCCGACGGTCCATCCACTGCACCACCGCCCAGTCAGGCAAACGATCACTTTTTTAAAAAAGGTGAAATGATTCCCATACAAATTATTAAGATCTATTTAACTTATTATTAATGATGGAACCAGGGAGATGTTATAATCCATTAAAGGTGAATCCAAAGAACAGACCATTTATAGAGCAGGAGTATTGAAATGAATTTGTAAATGGAGACAAAAATTTAATTTCCTACAATTGAGTAGGTTTGAATAGAACATTTGCATTTTATAGATCCTTAGCACTTCTGTCAGTCCTCTATGACCTACAGCTGTGATGGCGAACCTATGACACGCATGTCAGCACTGACACACGTAGCCATTTTTGATGTCACGCAGCCGCATACCAGAGAAGTATGGGCCGCATGCCTAGAAGGACGTTTCATCCTCAGCTCCTACAATGCCAGGTGCAGTAGCCGAGGATAAGACATTTGCTGTAGTGTAGACACTCTGTGCTGGAGGTCTGTAGGCCAAAACAACAGAACTCAGGCACAGAGCATCTAGTTCTGGGACTTCTGGTTAGGCTGTTTTTCTCGAAGTGACACACCACCCGAGTTATGCTCGGTTTTTTGGCGAATTTTGACACACCAAGCTCAAAAGATTGCCTGTCACTGACCTACAGGGTTGCAGATTAGCTCAAATGCAGTGGAAGGTTATAGTCAGATGCCACAGAGGGTGTGCTGTAAACTGTGCTTTTAAAATTAGAAACACCTGCCTGACCAGGAGGTGGCGCAGTGGATGGAGCGTCGGACTGGGATGCAGAAGACCGAGGTTCGAGACCCCGAGCTCTCCAGCTTGAGCACGGGCCCATCTGGCTTGAGCAAAAGCTTGCCAGCTTGGACCTGGGGTCGCTGGCTCCAGCAAGGGGTTGCTCGGTCTGCTGAAGGCCCGGGGTCAAGGCACATGTGAGAAAGCAATCAATGAACAACTAAAGTGTCGCAACAAAAAACTAATGATTGATGCTTCTCACCTCTCTTCGTTCCTGTCTGTCTGTCCCTATCTATCCCTCTCTCTGACTCACTCTCTGTCCCTGTAAAGAATAAATAAATAAATAAACAAATAATAAAATTAGAAACACCTGCTAGTTTTTTATTCCAAATTTATTTGAATCCTTCTGTCTCTCAATTTCCTCACCTGTAAAATGGGGAGCTGCCTCACTGTATCTTGGGGAGGGGTAAATGAGCAAAGGTACACATTATTACACCTAGTCCCTTAGATTGGGGTTGGCTGTTTCCTTTTCTATTTGTCAACGTGGATTCGTTCTGCAGAAGCAGGTAGGAATGACAAGCATGGATTAGCAACCACCTTGCCAGATACTATGCTTGTTTTCATTTTCACTCTGAGGGGCACCCCAGTTTCTGAACTGCCTCATTGCCCCAGTGTGCTGACTTCAGGGTCAGCTCAGAATGAAGGAAGGTAGGAGGAGGGTGTCGTTGAAATGTAGCAGGGCCTGACCTGTGGTGGCGCAGTGGATAGGGTGTCAGCCAGGAATGCTGAAGTTACCAGTTTGAAACTGGACTTCCCCAGTCAAGGCACATACAACAAGCATTTACTACAAGTTGATGCTTCCCACTCCTCCCTTCCCCCTTTCTCTCTCTCTCTCTCCTCTCTCTAAAATCAATAAATAAAATTTTTTAAAAAAGAAATGTAGCAGAGAATGGCATTGTCAGTTTGGGGTTCAGGATGACAGAACTCACAGTCCTGAGGCCTAGAGAACTTCTGAGTCTGTGGGAAGTGGTTAGCTTTGGTGGCAGCATCCTAGCGAAGGCCAGAGGAGTCTGGCAGAGCAGCAGAGGGAATTGAGGGTGTGTCCTACGTGTCTGGGTGCCCAGGATGAGAGAATAACCTCCCTGTAGCCATGGAAACACACTCCTTAAACTGAATCCACCCAGACACTCAGAGCTACCAAGTCCTTTATTCTTTCCATCAGTCAGTCAATCAACAAGTGTTCCATGTGTGTCTTCTTGGAAGATGCAGGGCTCCAGGGTCTTCAGCCCCCACCCCCACCCTCAGGACTGAATTCCTGGGTTTAGATCCCAGCCACAAAGCCCCAGAGAGATGTCATGAGAGCACTGGACTGGATGGAAGTCAAGGTGCCTGAGTTTGCAGCTGGTCCCTTACCTTGTGAGGGACTGTGAGCTAGGTACTTTCAGGCAGTTTCCTCTGTATAGTACCTACCCCAAAGGGTTGTTTACAGGTTTCAATGAGATAATCTATGTAAAGGGCTCACACAGCACAAAATTGATGTATGTCTTTTATTTTTCACCATTATATTAAGGACTTAGACTAGATTGCTAAGGTTACTTCTATTTCAAAAATTCTGAGAGCTACTGATTCCCTGCTCCTGGCTCCTTTGGGGAGCCTGAGGGAAGTTTCAGGAGCCCACAAGAGTCAGTGGTTAGTGCTGGCCTTTCCCTTGCTCAGGGCAAATAAGGGAAGTAGCAGTGGTGGGATTCAAATAATTGAACAACCAGTTCTTTGCCCTAATGACTATTTTAAGTATGAAAAAACAATATACCAAAAAGTAGTTTATCATTTCATGCATTTAATACTTAAATAAGAATAAAAGAGGTACACAAACCTAGATTATAAGAGTTTTAAAATATTAATGAAAAAATATTAAATAATAACTGACAAAAAACAATAAAACTGTTATTTAAGATATTTCCATATTGCTTCTTGATTGGCGTCTTCACTTGCAATTTTTTCACCTATGGATGGAATGAACAATACAACGAGTGCTTAAAATATATTGTTGCGCAAATGAACATGTAAAGAGAATAAGGATTGTCGCCTGACCAGGCGGTGGCGCAGTGGATAGAGTATAGGACTGGGATGCGGAAGGATCCGGGTACAAGACCCTGAGCTCGCCGGCTTGAGCGCGGGTTCATCTGATTTGAGCCAAGTTCATCAGCTTTGGTCCAAGGTCACTGGCTCAAGCAAGGGGTGGCTCGGTCTGCTGAAGGCCCATGGTCAAGGCATATATGAGAAAGCAATCAATGAACAACTAAGATGTCGCAACGAAAAACTGATGATTGATGCTTCTCATCTCTCTCTGTTCCTGTCTGTCCCTGTCTATCCCTCTCTCTGACTCTCTCTGTGTCCCTGTAAAAATAAATGAATAAAAATTAAAAAAATAAGGAATGTAAATTTGTGATTTCCACATTGGGCAGCTGCGCAGGTGCCCACCTTAGAGAGAACCCTGATTACAAATGCCATTTTCAACAACCGGTTTGCCGGTATTGGTTCTGCTGAACCGGTGCATACTAGCTGAATTCCACCACTGGGAAGTAGGCAATGCTACTATGCCCTCCTTCCCTGCGGGAAGCGGGAGCACCCAGGAGCCCTGCCTGCAGCTCTCCTTGGGGCCAGCAGGGGGTGCCCTGACTTCGTTGGACAAGCGTAGCCTTGAGCAGCCTTGGTCTTCCCAGATCTTTTGTCCCATTACCTTAGTTAGACCATAACAATATCCAAGATTGTGGTCATTATTTCTCAGTCATTTCTGCTGCGGCTAGACGTTTCTCTATAACAGATATTATAATTCATTCAACTACTGTGCTGCCCTGTGTCTGTGACCTCAGAGAAGAGCAGCAAATGAGTACAACCTGAGGGAAGCCCAGGGTGGCCACAGGGCTTTTTAGGTGTCCAAAGAGGTGGTAGGAAGTAGGTTTTCTCTCCCTCTTTCTTGGTATGGATCCACTTCCTAGGTAGGCCCCTGTCCACCACCATCCTATCACTGCCCCCGCACCCCCACCAGCACACAAGCAAATCTTGCCTCCTGGGTCCTCGATCCTTGGCTTCTAGCCCCAACATCTTCTGGTTGTGTCTTTGGGGGAAAGTCACTTCTTTAATCCCCATGAGCCTCCGTCTCCTCAATTGTAAAACAGGAGTGTGCTCCTCACTTTGCTGTCGGGTTGCTAAAAGTGAGAAAACACAGTGGAAGGCCACGTTTCATTGTTATTTTCCCCTCCTACTCAAGCAGTGCCCTGAGTACAAATATTCCAACCTCCAAAACCCGCTCACCTCCACCCCCACCAAACCCTAGTCTCTCTCCAACTTCAGCTAGCTGTGCAGACACAATCCATCTGGGAGCTAAACCATGCTAATAACATGTTCATGACAAATGGTTACATATGTCACACACACACTCTATTTTTTGGAGGCAACTTAAGCAATATGAAACAAAGAAAAGATTTTGAAGGTGGTCTTTGGGGAGATTCAAAGGAATTCCCAGTACCCTACAGACCACCCAATGGGCAGTGGCCCCTGTGCCTAGACAGTCAGCTGTGTACAGAATCAGGTAGTGGCACTCACAAAACACATGTGATCTTTGACTGCTGCTCCTCTGTGATGATTTCCTTGATGAACCTTGGGAAGAGGAGGGTCCTCACACCCCATATTATTATTATTTTTTAATATTTTTAGGACTTTATTAATTTTAGAGAGAGACAGAGAGAAGGGAGGAGGACCAGGAAGCATCAATTCACATATGTGCCTTGACCAGGCAAGTCCAGGGTTTCCAACCAGTGACCTCAGCATTCCAGGTCAATGCTTTATCCCCTGCGCCACCTCAGGTCAGGCACACCCCATATTATATGAGGGGAAACTGAGACCAAAAAAATCAGGTGTGGTTATTGCTCAAACAGTCCCAGGGAGACTAGAATTCTGAGGCATGAAGAGCTCTGTTGTGCCCCTCCCCCCCAAAAAAGAACTCTGTTCTCTTACTGCCTTCTTCCTTCCCACACTTCCATGGGTAGTGAATGGAAGAAGGGGCTTCTTTATTCATGATGATTAGGGATCCCAAAAATTTAAATATCCTGCCAGGAAGTCAAGGACAGGAAATGATAGAGTCAGGGTTTCTGCACAAATTACCCAGGTGTCCTAACTCCCAGAAGTAATAGATGCTATTTGTCTCTTGGCCTCTGTCATCATTCATCCTTGATTATCCAAGGAAGCCCACTCTACCACTCTGAATGACCAGCAGATGCAGAGATATGTAAGAAACCTAGACAGACACAGGGTACAGATTCTCGTCAGATGAGAGCCAAGTCCTGGTAATAACATTCATGAATCACTGACTTCAGTGAGTCAGAATATCAAGCTGCAAGAAGTTTCCAAGATTTTTTTAGACCAACCCTTTACTGTTTGGTTACTGACAAGGAAGAAAAAGTGAGACCCGAGAGGTTACAGAGCTTGGTAATGGCAGAGTAGAAGCTGGAAGCTCTGAGCGCCAGGCCCATGGTCTTTCCACTGCCCTTTACACCCCTCTGAAAGCCCCATGGGACTGGGACAGAGGGCAGAAGGGAAAACATAGGCCCCTATGATTAGCCAAGGGTAGCTCAGGCTATCTCCTAATGGATGGGTGCTGTGTTAGCCTCAGCCTTCCTTTGGAAAAGAAAGAGCCCAGGGTCCATCCTCACACCCCTGGTGCCAGGACTCACATTAGTGTCTATAGGAGGCAGCTTCCTGCTTGGCCCTCATCCAAGGCCTCTTCACAATGAGGGGAAGGTGCAGGGCCAAGAGTCCTGGGTTACCTACTGTTCGCTTCACCCCTACCTCAGTCCCTCGCAAACCCCGTAGAGAGAAATGAGCTAGGTCTTCCCTGAGACTTAAGGTGTAGAAGGGAGTCCAAGGGTGGGGAGCCCCGCTGTGAGTGCTTTCAGAGTGGTGCCCTGGAGTGGACATGGAGGGAACCTCACAGGTGCCCGCCATTCTTCCCTTGCCCTCGCCATCCACCTGCAAGCAGAACAAGACAGGGTTCGCCTGACCTGTGGTGGCACAGTGGATAAAGCATCAACTTGGAATGCTGAGGACACCAGTTCAAAACCCTGGGCTTGCCTGACCAGGCAGTGGCACAGTGGATAGAGCATCAGACTGGGATGTGGAAGACCCAGATTCGAGACCCCGAGCTCTCCAGCTTGAGCACGGGCCCATCTGACTTGAGCAAAAGCTCACCAGCTTGGACCCAAGGTCGCTGGCTCCAGCAAGGGGTCCCTCGGTCTGCTGAAGGCCTGCAGTCAAGGCACATGTGAGAGAGCAATCAATGAACAACTATGGTGTTGCAACGGCAATGAAAAACTAATGATTACTGCTTCTCACCTCTCTTCGTTCCTGTCTGTCTGTCCCTATCTATCCCTCTCTCTGACTCTCTCTCTATCCCTGTAAAAAAAAAACAACCCTGGGCTTGCCTGGTGGTCAAGGCACATATGGGAGTTGATACTTCCTGCTTCTCCCCCCCACATCTCTTTCTTCTCTCTCTCTTCCCCTCTCTAAAATGAATAAATAAAATCTTTTTTTAAAAAAGAAAAGAACAAGACGGGGTTCAATTCAGGTCAGCCCCATAACACTCTCACTATCGGCCAGAGGGGACCTGGGAGCAAGCCTAGAGAGGGGCAAGGCCTTCATCAGCTTCCTGTAATGAGGCAATGTCGCTGCCAGACAGGACATTCTGGGGAGGGAAGCCCCAGTCATCATCCTCTTCCCAATGTGCCCCAGCCTGGCAGGAACCAGAACGGAGACATCAGGACATTCAGCAAGGATTTATCATGCCCTTGTAATAGGGTGAGCTCTGAGCCCAGCTCTGTAAAGGATCTTCCTTGAAGTAAGAGACAATGGTTAGGGAACCAAATTTCCCTATCTTTAAGTCTTCAAGAGGAGACAAAACAAGCCCAGGTGAAATGTCAAACCATAAAACAAGGCAGTATGAGATTGGGGCCCACGTTCTCATGCTGGACAATCCTAGGGCTGAGTGCAGGGGACAGGGCTATGTCACTGTGGACAAGGCTGAGGGGCCCCAAGAGTGGGGAGAATCCAGCCCTGCAGACATGGTGGGCAAGGTCTTCTAGGCAGGGAAGGGAAAACAAAGCAGTAATGAGCATGCACATTTAAGAGGCAGGACCCCGTTTGCACAGCAGTGAAGCGGGAAGCCATGAGACACATCCTTTCTCAGCTTTCGCTCTTTTACACAGTCCTCTGTGTCCATGGAAGCCGCTGGCCTACTAAGGCAGGTGACTATGTGGAGAGCTAGGCAGAGGCAAAGTGGTGGCAAGGTGCTCGGCCCCTCAGTGGAGGAGCCCTCTGACAACAGGAAGCAGCTGCAACAGGCTCCAGGGCTGTGCTGGTGTCTGTCACTCTCTTTCTACCCCAGCCACAGCCCCAGTAGAACAAACTGTTCTTCAAGAAGCTCTGGAGACAAAGGATCCACACCTGCTCCCCAGGTTGATTTGGACAAGCCCCTGTCAGCCCAGGCAGGGAGCCCAGCAGAGCCATGACAAGGCTCAGCAGCTCTTCTCAACCCCTGCCTCATCCCACCCTGGAGCTCTGCTGCAGCTTACTGAGGCAATGAAACACAAAATAAGAGCTTGGGTGGGGGTGGGCACAACAGGAACTGACTCTTCATAAAGACCTCATCCCCAGGTCCTAAACTCTGAAATAAGTGGGGAGGCTAAGTGGTGTGACTTTGCAGAAACAGGACTGGATCGGAAGTCAAAGCCCCTGAGTTCAAATCTTAATTCTGCCACTACAAAGCTGTGTGACCTTGGACAAGTAATTTCCCATTCGTAGACTTCAGCCTCTTCCACTCTAACACGGGGAGTTGGAATTAATGAAGACAGTGGTGACTTCCAGGTTAAAAATGTGAAAGTCCAATGCCCTGAGGCAGCTTTGGAGTTACTGAAGTGACTTTTAGGGGCTAAAATAGTTGGGAGAGAAATTAGGATGAGAATCTGATTGAGTTCTACATTAACTGGAATTAGATTTGATTTAGGACCTGAGATGGGTATTGTTTCCCCAGATCCCCATGATAGAGATATGGGTCTGTCGGACTGAGACATACCTCAAGAAGAGATGGTTTTATGGAAGAAGATTCCCCAACACTCAGTGATGAGCTAGAATCCTTCCGTTATATAATTTGAGGTCATTCCTTAGTCACAGTCCCCACCCCCAACTGGGGATGAATTGAGAGAAGGTAGCTGCTTGAGAGCAGAGAGCCAGTATAATGTCAGACAGGAGAGACCCAGCACTCCCAACACTCTTCCTCACTTAAGCTTCACCTTAAATTCCTTTAGCTGGGACCAAGCTTTCATGCCACAGTTAATAGCTAAAACTGAACACAACCATTTAAATTCAATCTTTCTAGGACACAGGGTATGCTGGGAGAGACTTTAAGAGGGGTGGGACTGAAGGAGGCAGGAAAGGTGAAGTTCCAAATATCACAAGAGGCCTGACCAGGTGATGGTGCAGTGGATAGAGCATTGGCCTGGGGCGCTGAGGACCCAGGTTTGAAACCCCGAGGTTGCTGGCTTGAGTACGGGCTCATCCAGCTTGAGCGCAGGCTCATTCAGCTTGAGCATGGGGTCGCCAGTTAGAACGTGGGATCATAGACGTGACCCCCTGGTCACTGGCTTAAGCTCAAAGGTCACTGACTTGAAGCCCAAGGTCGCTGGCTTGAGCCCAAGGTCACTGACTTGAGCAAGGGGTCACTGGCTCAGCTGGAGCCTTCTGGTCAAGGCACATATGAAAAAGCAATCAATGAACAACTAAAGTGCCACAGTTGATGCTTCTCATCTCTTTCCCTTCGTGTCTGTTCTTGTCTGTCCCTCTGTCTCATTAAATATATATATATATATATATATATATATATATATATATATATATCACTAAATATATATAAATCTTTATATAGAGAGATTCATATAGATATATATGTATATATATATTGGACCAGGTCCCTGTGGCTGGTGATATGGCAGGCCATGGGCTTCTTAATTGCCTTCTGGGTCACTTTCTGAAACTCTCTACACTTGCCTCCCTGGCCCCACCTGAGAAGAGTAGCCCAGTTTAGCTTCTATGAGTCAACGACCTGCTCATCTTCCAGTGGGGTGGGGAAGAGGCCTAGCATCCCACCAGATTGCCCATGTGGTTTAGGTGAAATATACTCTGTCTGAGCTGTTTAAAAAGGAGCCACAACTCTAGGCTCTTGAAGGCAGCTGCAGTATGGGGTGGAGTGTATGGAGTGGAAGGGAGGGTGAGAGCAGGTGGGAGAGGAGAACATGCCAGTCTCCGTTGGCTTTTAGTCTACAGGGCTGCACACTGCCAAGAGCAAGGTTAGCAAAAAGCTAAGGGAGAGGAGGAACCGAGCCTATACGTGCCACTTCTCCACTGCAGCCTGGAGCATGCAGACATGGGTTTCGCATGCTCGTGTGTGAGTGTGTGTGTGTGTGTGTGTGTGTGTGTACACAGGCGAACATGCACAACAAGAGGATTGGCCTGAGTGAGCACTGGCAATCACAATAAAGAAGATGCCAAAACCTCTATTTATCATCAAGGCCAATGGTGCTGGGAGAGGCAGTGCCAGAGCCTACCTTCCACCCTTGCCCGTTCCAAGACACTGCTTCTCACGCAGAAAAGGGGTGGGGAGGCCTGAAGTAGAGGCCTTGTCTTCAAGGAGTGCTCAGGCAGGCCAGCAGCCTTCCTCGCTCCAATGCAGCCTTCTCCTTCTATTCATCAAGGAGCATTGAATAAGCAGCTCCTTTGCCTGGGCACTCTCCTAGCACCTTGTTCCTTTCTTTAAAACATATGCTACAAAGAACTTCAAAGCAGCATGTTTAGCCTGACTAGGTGGTGGCACAGTGGAGAGAGTGTCCACTTGGGAAACTGAGGACTCAAGCTCAGAACCCAAAAACCCGAGGTCACCCGCTTGAGCGCAGGCTCACCAGCACATATGAGAAGCATTCAATAAACAACTAAAAGTGTCACAACTACGAGTTGATGCTTTGGTGCTTCTCATCACTCTCCTTTCCTGTTTCTCTCTCTCTCTCTCAAAAATAAAGCAGCACCTCTAGTACCAACTTGTGGAGGAAGTAGATTTGAAGGAAAGGATTTGGGAAAACTTAGACGAGTAGATCAGGGGACATGAGAGGGAGGAGACATTTCAGGCAGGAGAAGGGGTCAGGAATGTGATTTACAGGAAAGGGTATAAGGAGCCCTCTTTGATTATACTGACACAAACCCAAGTTAGCATTATCTCACAAGTTAAAGGACAAAATTCCCAGGAAAACTGCCCTTACTTACAATGCCAGATGCAAATGGGGTCCCCCAGGCCACCCACACTTCTGTCTGATTTGACTCCCACTTCCCCCCTTCAGGGTCAATGATTTGCTAGAATGACTCACAGAACTCACTAACGGCTGTGTTTACAATTAGAGTTTTATTACAACATACAACTCCGGGACAGCCAAGGGGAAGAGGAAGACAGGAAGGTCTGTGGGGAGGGAACGCGGAGCTTCCAGGCTCTCTCCTCTGAGCACATCGAAGTGTTCACCAACTCAAAAGCTCTCTGAGTTTCAGTGCTGGGAATTGTTATATGGGGTTTCAGTCCATTGGCATGATTGATTAAATCATTGACCATGTGATTGAACTCAACCTCTTCTCTCTCCTCCCCCCAGATGTTGGGAGTGGGTTAGGGATGAAATTTCCAACCCTTTAATCACACCGCTCCACAGTCTTTTTGGGTGGCCAGCTCCTCACTTGAAACAAAGTGCTTACCTGAGTCACCTCATTAGCTTCAACTCAGGTATGTTAGAGAGGGTTTACTATGAATAACAAAAGACACTCCTATTACTCTGGAAGTAGCAAACGTTCTTTGAAGCTCTAGGAACAAAAATCAATTATCTATACTGTTTATTATACTAGAGCAGGGGTCCGCAGACTACAGCCCAGCCCCAGGGGTCCTCATGCGGCCCTCAGAGGCCATTTATCTGGCCCCTGCTGCACTTCTGGAAGGGGCACCTCTTTCATTGGTGGTCAGTGAGAGGAGCACAGGATGCATCCGCACCCATAGTTCCCATTGAAATACTGATCAGTTTGTTGATTTAAATTTGTTCTTTATTTTAATTTTAATTTTTTATTTTTTTTTTACAGAGACAGAGAGAGAGTCAGAGAGAGGGATAAATAGGGACAGACAGACAGGAACGGAGAGAGATGAGAAGCATCAATCATTAGTTTTTTGTTGCCATTGCGACACCATAGTTGTTCATTGATTGCTTTCTCACACGTGCCTTGACCGTGGGCCTTCAGCAGACCGAGCAACCCCTTGCTGGAGCCAGCGACCTTGGGTCCACGCTGGCGAGTTTTTGCTTAAGCCAGATGGGCCCGGGCTCAAGCTGGCAAGCTCGGGGTCTCGAATCTGGGTCTTCCACATCCCAGTCCAACGCTCTATCCACTGCGCCACCGCCTGGTCAGGCTACTTGTTCTTTATTTTAAACATTGTATTTGTTCCCGTTTTGTTTTTTTACTTTAAAATAAGATATGTGCAGTGTGCATAGGGATTTGTTCATAGTTTTTTTTTTATAGCCTGGCCCTCCAACGGTCTGAGGGACAGTGAACTGGCCCCCTGTGTAAAATGTTTGGGGACCCCTGTACTAGAGCAAAGTAGGGGGAGCTGAGGATGGAAAGTTAGGAGGGGACAAATTTATAAGGTCAGAAATTGATGAGAAAGAAACAAAGGAAGCACGGGCTCCCTCCTAAGGAAATGGAGGCAGAGGAAAAGCAGCAGAGACAATTCCCTCACTTTAGCATCTTAGTAGAATCTCTCGCCCCTTTTCTGTGTTTAATTTCCTCCCGGTGTTTAATCCAGAAGGAGGATGCATCTCCCAGTCTCTGCTTTGGCACCAAGGTCCACCTTCCCCCAACTCAGCCTATGACATTACCTCCAGTTCCAGACACCTTCCCTGATGACCCCAGTGACAAGTGACCCTGCTCTAAGTTCCAAAAGCCCTTTGGGTCAGTCAGTTCCCTACTGCGCTATCTTATGACACATATTCCTTTTTTTTTTTTTTAAGATTTTACTTATTGATTTCAGAGAGAAAAAGGGGGGAGAGGAGTGGAAAGCATCAACTCATAGTATATAGTTGCTCCTTGTATGTGCCATGACCAGGCAAGCCCAGGGATTTGAACCAGTGACCTTGGCATTCCAGGTCGATGCTTTATCTACTGTGCCAGCGCAAACCAGGCACAACTCATATTCTTATATTCCCAATTTGCTCCTATGCGCCTTGCCTTTTCTCATTCTGCTTCACTCAAAACAACCAGCATTGCCTGACCTGTGGTGGCACAGTGGATAAAGCGTCGACCTGGGAACACTGAGGTCGCCAGTTCAAAACCCTGCACTGGTCTGGTCAAGGCACATATGGGAGTTGATGCTTTCAGCTCCTCCCCCATTTCTCTCTTTCTCTCTCTCTCTCTCTCACTCTGTGTCTCCTCTCTAAAATGAATAAAATAAAAATAAAATATAAATAATAAAAAATAAAAACAACCAGCATTGTGTGTTTGGTATAACATTTGTGAGCTCCCTGCAGACATCCAGTGTCATCATTGTCCTGTTCTCTGTCCCTGGAGAAAGTGCCCTCCCTCAGCAGAGCCCTGTCTCTCTGAATAGAGAGTGTTTATCTCTTTCTTTGAATAGAGCATGACTGTCTACCTTTGTGAATAGAGTGTGAATGTCCACCTCACCAGACTGATCCTCTGTAGGGCAAGGACATATCTCTACATTCCAAGCCTTAGCACAGCCTAACAAGTAGTGGCTACTCGGACATGTGTGCAGAATGAACTCAGTTTCACCTAGAAAATATTACATTTTTTATATTTAGAAAAAATCAAGAGAGTAGAGGATGAGTTATACTGGGGAGGGGGGACTAAAACAAGGGCAAGGCTGCCGTTCCCACAGGATCCTGGGCCTCCTGGGCCTTATGCCAGAAGACGGCTCTTGGTGGGTACTCCACCAGCAGGCAGGTGGATGATAGGGTGAGAATTCAGACCTACGCAGGCAGACTGGCAGGCAGATGGGTAGCATTCACACCAGAATAAGCCCTAGGGATAGGCATAGCTGAAATGAGTCCTTCTGGGGATGTGGGAAAGCTTTCCCTTTGAATGGCTTCCAGCTCCTTTGAAAACCCCAGAGCAGTGTCCAAACCATGATTTACTTGTCACTGACGGCTACCACTTGGAGACCCTGCGCTGAGTGGGGAGCAGGTCTGCTCAGCCATCTACCCCTCCTCTGGGACCTGGCGTCATGCTTCCCGTGGCAGCCTTCCGCAGGGTCCTCAGTGGGCAGACCCGGGGGAGAGGTGAGTGCCACACCTGAGGATGGGGATACCTTCTATCTCCTTCCAGGTAGGGTCCCATCACATGGAATCACTCAGGGGAATGGGGAGCCAGACATGAAAGGGACAGGATACCCAAGGTTTCTCAGTGGTCTCCAAAGCTGGCCTAGAGTCAAGGACAGTGCCTTGATCTCTCTGCAGGTTTCAGGGCCTCTCAAGTAGGGTTTGTATCTCGCATCCCTAGATCACAACTTCTCTGACTTTTCTGTGGCTGTGTACCCCACACTACCCAAAGTGGTACCTGGCATCGTGGGGAAGTCGCAGTTTGGGAATGGAAGAAATGGAGAAGACTTGCTCCTAAGAAATAGTTAATCCTTTCCCCCTCCCCCAGGCCCCTTGCACCTGCAGGCTGCGGTGTGTGGTTTCCCACAGCTGCAGCTGGCTCTGATGCAGCCCCCTCCCTCGGAGGGAACCTGAGAGGCCCCATGGCCTGAGGCACCAGGGAGGGGCTCCTTAGCCTGGGTCCAGCTGCTAGGGTGGCATGAGAAGGTCTCTCTGAGGTAGACATGGATGTGCCACAAGGAGTGCTCTGGTGGAGTGGCAGGTCCTGGGAGGGGTCGACTGGGCTTCTCACTAAAGCCAAAGGCAGAGATTCCAAGTTGGGAGGTATCCGCAGACCCCCTTTACAGGGCCTCTCAGCCCGTCTCTTGCTTCAACTTCAGCTGGCTTCTGGAAGAAGCTGGTGGCCCCTTTAGTGTGGGCTTGCATTCCCTCTGGGGGAAGGGGGGTGAGGAGGTCCTGAAGGAGAGGGTGAGTTGAGTGTGAGAGGTGAGTGGGAAGGACAGGAAGGAACAGGAGGAAGTGAGAGTTGGTGGGGCCAGGTCTCTGTAGGTCAAGACAAACTTTAACCAGCAATGATAGGGCTCTGGCAGGCTCTGTCTCTGTCTAGCCTAGAAAGAGGTAGGTTGTCACAGAGCCTGGGCAGATAACCATTTGTCCTCTGGGCCAGACATATGTGCTCAAGAGACACCTCTGAGCACTACTTACTATGGAGCAACGAAGAAAAAGTGTGAGAGCTTCCCTGCTGGGACATTCCCCCACAACCAGTTGTCAGGGCTCCCTGGCTCAGCCCCTTGATAACAGCCTGCCCGTTACCCTACCTTTGGCCACTGGGCATGTGCTGAAATCTCAGGGGTACATGTGGTTGATGCTACATTGGGTGCTCCACCCCAGGTCATAGCCAAGGGATGATCACTTGGGTCCAGAGCCACGGCTTGAGAAATGGAGGGATGAGAAGGCAGGGATCTGACAGGCGCCAGGTGGTGACAGGGTCCAGGGCTCTGGCTAATATCACATTCAGCTCCAGGCAAATTGCTTCAATTCAACACTTTTCCTGTGAGGCCCTGTGACCTCCTTCCTGCTCAGAAGCTTTTGGGGCTTTAGTGGCCTCCAGTCTGAAGAAAAAGCCTAGCTCCCCTTCGGAGACAACTACCCCACCAGAATAGGAAGAGGGAGGGCAATTTGGCAGAGGATGCTAGAAAGGAAACAGAACTACCCATCTGCAGAAACCCCTGAGTCAGATGTAGGGAGGAGAAAGAGAGGGCTCAGCAGAAGCTGCAATTTGGTTCCCATTCTCCTGTCTTAGGAAAAGGCCAGCTGTAAGGTGGCAGCCAGGCCTGGAGGAGGTGAGGATACATGCTGGGTGGGCACTGGGCAAGCTTTGGTTTGGCTCCCAAGTAACCTGACACTCCAAAAGGGGTATAACTGATGCCAACAACCCTTGCCAGAGCCAGGAGTCCACTGTGTTCTCCAGACTTGTACTTGGCCTGTTCTCAGCAGTGCCATGTGGCCACGAGCACAGAGTGTGGCTGGGAGTTGGCCCCTGATTACAGTTTGCCTTCAGGTATATGGAGGCAAAGCCCTGTGAAGGAGCATTAAGCTCCTGAGAAGGGGGGCTAGATGAGACGGCCCCAGGTGGTCTTGCCTTCACTGGGTTTCTGTTTTTGTTTTATCGCTATTATTACACTATATTCAGCATTTACACATGATGGTTGTCCAGATTTCTCGTGTCAAGAACATTCCAGGAAATCTGTTGTTGGGAGAACTATGGCACTCATCTGCAGCCCCATCTTTTGATTTCTGACTTAAACAGTGTTGCCCCTTTCCTTCCTGCTCAGATTCACCCATTTTGATGATTTTATAGCAGTCTGGACTCTTCCCCAAGAAGAATCGTTCCATTACTGAGTTAGGCATCTTTCTACTCATGCATTTATTTCGTTTTTCATTCGATGACTATTTAGGGAATGCCTACTGTGTGCCATCCACTGTGCTGGTGTTGGAAACACATTGATGAATAACACAAGGCCCGTCCTTATAGGCCATGCCCCAGATGTCACAGCCAGCATCAGAGGAGTTGCTATCTGCACCAAAGCATGACTACTGAGTACTTTCAATTTCTTGAAAAAATGACCTTAGAGTTATTAGAAGATGAACACCCCCCTCCAAATAGGACTGTGATTTTTTTGTGTGTGTGGCAGAGACAGAGAGAGGGACAGATGGGGATAGACAGATAGGAAGAGAGAGAGATGAGAAACATCAGTTCTTCATTGTGGTTCCTTAGTTGTTCATTGATTGATTTCTCATATGTGCTTTGATAGGAGAGGGGGATTACAGCAGACCGAGTGGCCCCTTGCTCAAGCCAGCAACCTTGGGCTCAGGCTGGTGATCCTTGCTCAAACCAGATAAGCCCGCGCTCAAGCTGGCGACCTCAGGGTCTCGAACCTGGGTCCTCCACATCCCAGTCCGACACTCTATCCATTGTGCCACGGTCTGGTCAAGCTAGGACTGTAATTTTAATTTCTTTTTATTTTATTCATTTTAGAGAGGAGACACAGAGTGAGAGAGAGAGAGAAAGAGAGAAAGAGGGGAGAAGCTGGAAGCATCAATTCCCATATGTGCCTTGACCAGACCAGTACAGGGTTTTGAACTGGCGACCTCAGTGTTCCCAGGTCGACGCTTTTATCCACTGCGCCACCACAGGTCAGGCTAGGACTGTAATTTTAAAAATATATTTTTACTTATTTATTTTACTTTTAAATACAGCTAGTGCTTGATTGGTTCCGACAGACCTGTCGTAACATGATTTGGTCATAAGTTGAGTAGGCTATATGTACAGTACTGTGAAATGATGTTATAAAAATCTTTAAGTCATATTTTATCATAATTTTCTTTCATTATTGTTATATATCATAATTTTCTTTGTTCATTTTATGCCATTTGTATCATCTCTACACCATTTTGTTTCTTATTTTTTACATTTGTCAGGTTTAAGTAAAACACTGCATTACCAGTACAACTGGTTTAATATTTGCAAAACATACAAAATTACAAAATACAGGTGCGTACAAAAACTGCTCCAGACGCGGAGCTGTTGTGGCTAGCGATTGTGGTCATAATGTCGAATGGTCGTAAGTTGCATAGGTTGTAAGTCGATCAATACCTGTATATGATAGTCACATACAAAAATAACATAAAATCTCAATAAAGTTTTCCCCTAAATTTCCCTTAAAACATTCCATCTTGGCCTGACCTGTGGTGGCGCAGTGGATAAAGCGTTGACCTGGGAACACTGAGGTCGCCAGTTCAACACCCTGCACTGGTCTGGTCAAGGCACATATGGGAGTTGATGCTTCCAGCTCCTCTCCCCTTTCTCTCTCTCTCTCTCTCTCCTCTCTATAATGAATAAATAAATAAATTAAAAAAAAAACATTCTATTTTTTAAAAGATTTTATTTATTGTTTTAAAGACTTTATATATTCATTTTTTAGAGAGGGGAGAGAGAGAGAGCAAAAAGGGGGGAAGGATCAAGAAGCATCAACTCCCATATGCGTCTTGACCAGGCAAACCCAGGGTTTCGAACTGGTGACCTCAGTGTTCCAAGTTGACACTTTATCCACTGTTTCACCACAGGTCAGGACAGAAGTTGGAAATTTGAAGGTATCTCAAACTGTTTTAGGGGGTGAAAGGAATTGTGGAAACTCCTCAATGGGATTTCTAGAAGCATTACCCAAGCATTCATGTGTCAAAAGCCAAACATCAACCCAGCTCTGTTCTGGGTGCTGAGAATACAAGTGTGACAGGACAAAACCCCATTCTGTGGAGGTCTGAAGGGGGAGAGAGTCAGTAAGCAAATAAGTAAACACAAATATCTCTAAGCCAGTGGTTCTTAACCTGGGTTCTATCGAATCCTAGGGGTTCGATGAGTCGGTCTCAGGGGTTTAGAGAAGCCTCTGCCGCCGAGGCCAGAATAAAGTAATAGCGTAATTTGTTGTGAGTTCATGCACTTTGTTGGTTTTGTTCTTTGAGCAAGGTGATGTTCATGCACGGCTCATTTTGTGCACCAGTAAAAAAACATATACCTATGTCTTGAATCTGGGGGAAAAATCATATTTTATTTATCATTAAAGAAGGGTTCAGTGAATGAGCATATGAAACTGGTGGGTTTGGTACCTTAAAAAAGGTTAAGAACCACTGCTCTAATAGGAAAGGAAAAGGGGCAGGAATTAGCAGTGAGGAGGGGTTATAGAAAATAAGAAAGTTCTCTCTGAGGAGGTGACTTTTGGGAAGACAACTGAATCATAGAAGCAGTGGCCCCCTACGCAGATCTGAGGCAGAAAGAGGGACAAGCGAGGGTGGCCTGAGGGTGAGGGAAGGAGTCCTGCTTACAACACTGCCATTGAGGCTGCAGGAAACGGACTGGGAGAGGCAGGCAGTATGTTGGGGAGCCTCTGGTGGGTTCCAGACCATGGCAAGCAGTTTGATTCTTATTTTAAGAATAACAGGAAAGCACCAGGCAGGAGCACAGTGGAGACAGTGCTGGCCTGGGACGCAGAAAACCCATGTTCGAAATCCCAAGGTACCCAACTTGAGCGTGAGCTCACCAGCTTGAGTGCGGGGTTGCCTGCTTGAGAATAGAATCATAGACATGACCCCATGGTCGCTGGCTTGAGCCTAAAGCTCACTGGCTGAAAGCTCAAGGTTGCTGGCTTGAGCCCAAGGACGCTGGCTTGAGCCCAAGGACGCTGGCTTGAGCAAGGGGTCACTGGCTTGGCTGGAGCCGCCTGGTCAAGGCATATATGAGAAAGCAATCAGTGAACAACTGAGGTGCCACAGCTATTCTCATTTCTCTCCCTTTCTCTCTCTCTCAAATACTGATAAAAAAAGAATAACAGGAAAAAGAAACTGGTCACAAAGATGCACATTGCATGATTCTATTTATGTGAAATGTCCAAAATAGGCAAATCCATAGGGACAGAAAGTAGACTCATTTCTCAAGTAGATTAGCCCAAGGCTGGGAGAGGTGGGAGGAAATGGGCAGTGAATATTAATGAGGGTGATGAAAATGTTCCAACATTGATGGTTGTAATGGTCACATAATCCTGTTAATATACTAAACAACTGTGGAACTGGACATTTTGAATGGGTGAATTATGTGGTACGTGAATTATATTTCAATAAAGCTGTTACTAACAAATGATAACAGGAAGCTGTTGCAGGGCTGCTCTATTCAGGGAGTAACATGACTACTTAGGCTGCTGTGGGAGAATAAACTGCATGGAGGCAAGAGCAGAGGCCAGAGACTGTTGAGAGGCTATTACCATGGGCCAGGCAAGGGGATGTTGACTTGGCCTGGGCTGGTTGCTTTGTGATAGAGATTAAGGAGGCAGTAAGACTGGGATATATTTTGAATTTGATAATGGATTGTGTGTGAGGGGTGGGGGAGAGATATGAATCTATGCCACTTAATGGCAATGGAGAAGACTGGAAGGACAGTCGGATGGAGGCGGGGAGGCACAGGGAATCAGAGCTCTGTGTTGCCCACCAGGCAAAAAAAGATATCAGGGTCAGAGTCACCACCATGTAAATGGTCATATATGTTAGGGCCAGCAATCCTATGAGGAGAGTTCTGCAGGATAGAGTAACAGTTACCCATAGAGGAGGCCAACTCATTCACACAAACTTCTATCCCTGTTTCACTCTTCCTCTCCCTCACTCCTCTCCCTGGGTCATGTTCCCAGATACACGATTGATCCGTAAGCCTTTGTCTCAAACTCTGCTTTTGGAAGATCCCATGTAAGGCGCCATCTTACCACGACACAGAGGATTACTTAACAATAGCGTCATGCCTCATCAGAGACAAAGCAAAGATTCACCTTCAGGCAGGAATTTCCAGGGCTGGAACTGCTGTTTCATTCTCTTCTCTGTTCCCCATTGCCTCAAAGATTCCAATGTCTACATGACATTAAAAGGCACAGGCCTAGAAGGGATCTGACCAGGGAGAGGCTGTAAATAGGAAACAAGCCCTGACGCCATGCTAATTTAGAGCCCAAGAAGGCAAGAAGGGGAGGAACCAGTGAAGCAGTCCTGGACCCCAAGTGAAGACAGTGTTTAAAGGAGAGATAATATCTCTACTAAGCGAATGCTGCTGCTGAGAGCCTGAATAAGATTACAGAAAAATGACCTTGGGATGTGCCAATAGGAGGTCATTGATGACTTGGACAAGTGCAGTTTCAATTGAGTGACAGTGACAAAAGCTTGGCTTGAGTGGGCTAAGAGGAAATGGGGATGAGCGTGTGGGAGGAAGGAAACAGCGCAGGAGCTGAAGGGGCTATAAAGTCAAGAGAGAATTTGTTTCTTTTTTTAATTCTTTTTTTTAATTTATTTATTCATTTTAGAGAGGAGACACAGAGTGAGAGAAAGAGAGAAAGAGAGAAAGAGGGGAGGAGCTGGAAGCATCAACTCCCATATGTGCCTTGACCAGACCAGTGCAGGGTTTTGAACTGGCGACCTCAGTGTTTCCAGGTCGACGCTTTATCCACTGTGCCACCACAGGTCAGGCGAGAATTTGTTTTTAAGATGAGAGAGATTACAGCATGTTTATATGCTCAGGCAATAATCTGGTAGAGAGGGGTAGCTGGACAGTGCAAGAAAGAGAGTATGATTTTGGACAATCCTTGAATAAATGAAGGCACTGGAATCTGGTGCACAGTGGAGGAGGGGCGGGCCTGGAATTCCAAAGGAGACCATGGGTTGTAAGAAGGGAAGGCAGCCTTTTGACTCAGCGATCTCACTTCTAGGAATATATCCAAAGAAACTCTAAACACTAATTCAAAAGAATACATGCACCCCTATGTTCATTGCAGCATCATTTACAATAACCAAGATCTGGAAACAGCCCAGGAGCTCATCAGTAGATGAGTGGATAAAAAATATGTGGTACATTGCACAATGGAATACTACTTGGTCATAAAAAACATAGAAAGAATAAAAAAGGAAATCTTAACCTTTTGCGACAGTATGGACGGACCTGGAGATTATTATGCTAAGTAAAATAAGCCAGGCAGAGAAAGACAAATATCATATGATCTCACTTATATATGGCATCTAATGAACAAAATAAACTGAGAAAAGCATGGACACGTGGAACAGACTGACAGCTGTCAGAGGGGAGGGGGATCGGGGTTGGATGGAAGAAGGCAAAGAAATTAAGCAAAAAATTACACCATATATGCAAACACATAGACACAGACAATAGTGTGGTTTGATAGCCAGAGGAAAAGGGGGTGGGGTAGGTGGAGGTGGGCAGGGGTTGGGTGGGGGGTGGAGGAAATCGGGATGGAAAGAAACTTTGTTTGGGGTGATGGGCACATGATGCAGTGTG
The DNA here is from genome assembly GCA_037038555.1 of Rhynchonycteris naso. Lineage (NCBI taxonomy): Eukaryota > Metazoa > Chordata > Mammalia > Chiroptera > Emballonuridae > Rhynchonycteris > Rhynchonycteris naso. Next base: position 78,219,698 of record CM072999.1, on the reverse strand, counting down.
CAGATGATGTTTTGTTGAGTTGTACATTTGAAACCTGTATGGTTTTGTGAACCAATGTCACAATAAATTTATTTTTTTAAAAAAAAGGAAAAGAAAGGAAGGTATAGAGTAGGGCACAGATGCAAGCACCTGGGGAGGTGTGATGGTGAGAAGACAGGTACTTTTCATATGATTGCATCTATTCTCTCCCAGAAACAAGAAATAAGGTCCTTTGGTAACAGCAGGAACAAAGAGGTGTTGAGGGTTGGAGAAGAGAGAAGATGTGAAACACTCATCTGGTAAGTGGGCCAGTGAATTTAGTAGAAAAACAGTAAGATTACTGGGCATGCTGAGTGCCTGCTTGAGGTTTGTGGTCAGAAATGTAAAGTGTGGCTAGTCAGTGTGGCTGTGAATGCTCCCCAGTGGTGCTCAGCTACTCAGTGCAGGTGCAGAGTAGAGAGGGTGCTGGGACTAAGCAGAGTTGAGGTATGTTAGGAGAATCCAGCCAAGGGGAAAAGGCCAAGAGAGTGGAAGATGTACAAAAGGATGATAATTGCCACAGACCACAAAATCAAGCTGGAGTGGGAGGTTGATGAGGAGGTGAAGAGATTGATGGACAGTGAGAGGGGTGAGTTCAGTGGCACGGAGGTCCCAAAGGGGACAAAGGACAGAGTGAAAGTAATAGAGTAATTGAACTAAACAAAGAAAGTGATGATCAGAGAGTAGGGGTTTAGAAGAGCTGTTATTGGTTATGGTAATGGTCCTGGGAGTAGGCAAGAGGTGGGAAGAAAAAGACTGGTAGCAAGAGGTCAAAGACGAATGGTAGGTTGGGAGAATCATCTTTGTAGATAACCTTCCCTGCCTACTGTCTTTAAGATAGCTCTTTTAGCCTGACCTGTGGTGGCGCAGAGGACAAAGTGTTGACCTGGAACAGTGAGGTCACTGGTTCGAAACCCTGGGCTTGCCTGGCCAAGGCACATATAAGAGTTGATGCTTCCTGCTCCTCCTCCTCCTCTCTCTCTCTCTCCTCTCTAAAATGAATAAATAAAATCTTTAAAAAAAAAAAGATAGCTCTTTTATCTCCTGCCACACCACTCCTTCACCTGCCTTTTTTCCTTTTGCAGCATCTCTACCTAATGTTATATTATGCAGTACTTATTTATGTGTTAATCATTCTTGCTCCCATAAGAATGTAAGCACCTTGAGGGTTGGGACATTTTCTCTTTGATTTACTCCTATATCCTCAATTCTAAGAACAGTACCAGGCCTTCAGTAAGTGCTCAAAAATATTTGTTGAATGAAAGAATGAATTTTAAGATCTTGAAAAATAATGAAAGAGTGATGCTAGAGATGAAGATCAGGAACCAGGTACTAGAACATTCTGTGAGTGAGTGGGAATGGCCTAAAGTAAATGTCTAGAAGGGGTTGTGACTGGTTTGGTCTGCTGACATGGCCTTCAAAGGATATGGAGTTTTAGTGTGAGGAAGAAGGAGAAAATCCTAGAAGTAGCCATTAGGAGCAGAGAATAACTCCCCACCTCCAGACCCATTCATATGAGGGATGTAAGAGAAGAAATAGCCACCACAGGAGGTGACTGCAAGAATGTTCAAGAATGTTTTATTTGGGGGATCAGGGTGGTCTCCATTAGAGTAGAAAGGTAAAGGAGTGCTCAAAGAGAAGGTTGAGTATTTGGGAGATTTTGCTGGTGATAAACCATGAGTTCCAGAGAGCGAGGTGAAAAGATTTGGGGATTGGGTCAGATTATGCATTACAGAACTATGTGGGACTGAAAGTCTGGGGGATGAGGATGACCAAGATTCTTAGGAACCCACTGGTGACTGGGGACATGAGGGCTGCAGGCCATGATAGGATTGTCCTGATGGATTTTCAAGGCAAGTTTGGTAACAGTCTTCTCCTAGCCCCCTCCTCCAACCTGGGCCCTCAGTGGTATGTGGCAGTGAGGCAGCGATGTTGCCAGACACCAGCTGTGCGGAGTGGGAAGTGAGGGCAGCATTGGGTACCAAAAGGAAAGTTGAGTGGGCACTAATGAGGCTAGATGATCATACCAACCTTTCTTACTAGGTTATATCCCTTTAGGCAAAATGGGCATCATTTTTCTTATCTATAAAATGAAGAGGAGAAGAGGTCCCTTCCAGCTTTGTACATCTTGGTCTCTCTTTCCTTCTCTTTTTTTATGACCTCCTTTCCTCTCAGCGTCCCCACCATTTAGCCAAGGCTTTATTTTTCCCTGGGCCCTTCTATATTAACCACACTCCTGCTCTCAGGGTAGCTGGGAGTCAGAACCAAGGCATGCCCTCCTCTTCCTCTCTGGCTTCAAAATGCTCTTTGCACTGTCCCATGTCACTCTAATCCCAAGCAACCAAGGGTGTAGATTGATGTGAATCTCAGGCATAAAGAGAGGAAACTTCCCACAGGTGGTGAAGAAGACTATATAATAGGGACAAGTGACAAAGTCACAGACTGACATGGAGAGGCTCCCCATGCCATCTGGAAGGGAACAAAGCCAGCAGTAATGGCTCAGGGATGAGCCATTCACTATCCAGCAGCTCCATGAGCCTTGGGCCTGGCCAGGGAACCAGCCAAAACAAGGGTTTTGCCAAGGGTTTGTAGTTCTGGTCTAGGATGCAGGTTTCACCAATAGCAAGTGTGTGATTCTTCCTGGCCTGCTGGGCAGGGATAGTAATAAGTACCTTACTCATCTCATGTGTTGAAAGGTGAAATAATAAATGCTAACATTTGCTGAGTGCTCACCATGTGTCTGGTATTAAGTCATCCTCACAAAGACCCTCTAAATTAGATCTCCCTCTTAATGAGGAGGTGACAGAGGCACAGAACATCTAAGTCACTTGCCTACAAGTCCCACAGCTAAGCTAATAAGCAACAGAGCTAGGATCTTAACCTCTAAACCGTACATTAGAGATTTATTGTCATTTAGTTCCCTCAACCTGTGAAGCAGATATTACTGTTCATTTTACAAATATGGAAATGGGCTCAGAGGGGTTGGGGTATTTGCCTAGGGTCACTGGTCTGACTGGTGTAAGACCAGGATTTGAACCCAGGCCAATCTCCAAAGCTGATCCTCTTCTCACTGAGCCACATGGCACCCCCATCAATAGGACAAGTTTCAGACTGCCATGCCCAAAGCACCAGCTGTGAAACAGAAGAAACCACAGTCTAACTCTGGGCAGGTTCTGCAAGGTCAAGGAGGCAGCTAGCCAGATGCTGGCAGGCTATGTTTTGCTGAGATGTGTCTCTATCATTCTACAACCTAGGGAGCAATATCCAGCCTTTATGAAACTCACCCAGGTGAGGTGGATCTTCTGATGCATAGGAAGGTGAGAGACCTACACACGTCTCTGGCTGCTGATATTGCAGCTTGTTTAGAGAATCTGCGGAGACCTTTAACTCACTGTCAGCTGCTGTTAACCTCACCATTTCTCAAGTTGCACAATTGAGGCATAAAGGGTAGACTTCTTCAGTAAATCCTTTCCTGGTATCTTTTTTCTTTCTTTCTTTCTTTCTTTCTTTTTTTAAACTTTTTTTTAGATTTTTAGGCCCTGGCTGGATGGCTCAGCGGTAGAGCTTCGGCACAGTGTGTTGAAGTCCAGGGTTCAATTTCTGGTATAGGCACACAGGAAAAGCACTCATCTACTTCTCCACCCTTCCCCCTCTCCTTCCTCTCTATCTCTCTCTTCCCTTCCCACAGCCAAAGCTCTGTTGGAGCAAAGTTGGCCCAGGCGCTGAGGATGGCTCCATGGCCTCTGCCTCAGGTGCTAGAATGGCTCCTGCCGCAATGGAGCATCACCCCCTGGTGGGCATACCAAGTGGATCCCAGTGGGGCATATGCGGGAGTCTGTCTGACTGCCTCCTCACTTCTAACTTTGAAAAAATACAAAATAAATAATTTTTTATTTATTCATTTTTAGAGAGAGAGGGAGAAGGGGGGAGGAGCAGAGAGCATCAACTCCCATATGTGCCTTGATGTAAAGCCAGTAGTCGCGGCCACCATCACAGCAGCCTGACCCACGCAGGTTCACATTAGATTCGGACAGATGGCAATGAAACAACGGAGCCAAGAACTGGTGAGCCATCAGCTTTAATTCCAGCTTGCACCCGGCAGGCAAGCAAAAACACACACTGGGCTCCAAAACCCACACATTCAGTGCTCACAAAACTACTGACTTATCCGAGTTTCCTAGAATCAAAGGTTTCTAGCTCACCAGATTTATTCACCTCTGTTTCCCATCTCCTCCTGCACAAACTCTTAACAAACTGGCTTCTTCCTCAGCACTCCGCCATCTTGGCTGCCTCCTCTCCTCCACGTGGCTTTACTCTGCCCTCCTTTCTAATACCTCAGGAACCAAGAGAGAGAGATCTAGCTACCGGTCCGCCCACTTTATAGTATAGATAATCCAAACCTTTAATCCAATTATACATACAAGAAAGTCTCTGATACAAAGCCACCCATCTGAGGCATAAGGGGATTCCTCCCTACATCACCACCCTACATCATCCAATCAGTCAAGGGTGTGGAGAAGAACTTACTCTTAAAACCAAGCCTTAGGCCATAACGACCTGGCCTGCTTACATTACAGCCTCTTCCCCACACCCATCCCAAGCATAAGGGCAAATAATATCACCTGGGTGTCGGGCTTCCATGTGAGCAGCACCATCTTTAACAAAGTGAGCATAATATATTTTATCTGCCCAACACTTGATCAGGCAAGTCCAGGGCCTTAAAGTGAGACCTCTGTGTTCCAGGTCAACACCCCATCCACTGTGCCACCCATAGGTCAGGCTCTTTTATTTTTTAATTGATTTTTTAAATTTATTATGTTGACATGGATTCAAGTGTCCCACTCAATATAACTCCCTCACACCCCAACACCATGCCCCTCATTGCATCCACATTGCCCCCCTCTCCCTGACTCCCTCCCTCCCTTCCTCTGGGATTTGCTGTCCTATTATCTGTATCTCCGTGTTATGCATATAAAATTTCACTAATCCCTTTATCTTCTCTGATCCCATCCTCTCATCCCCCTTCCCTCTGACAGCTGTCCCTCTGCTCCCTCTGACCCCACCTCTGCCTCTATTTCGTTCTTCAGTTCATCCTTGTATCTTTTATGTATGACATGAGGCAGGTGGGGACAAATGTGTTTCAGGCACAGTCATTGCTCCCCATAAGGCACAGGTTAGGAGTGGGAACATGCAGGATCCTAGAGCTTCCACTGCCTGATAAATGCACATTGTTGATGGTGAATCTACCATGCTGGCCATGTGTGTTGGGGACTTAAAACCACTCACAGTAAAAGACTCCATTTTCATCTTGTGGCTGCCCCATCACACTCCCACCCATAACACAAATATAATATGTGTTCAGTAAATGTTAAAGAGCTTTATAAAGGGTTCAGGAAGGGTTTTGGGGAGGAAGGAGGTGATGTTTCACCTGAGCTTTGAAGGGAATTGAGTAGGTGCAAAGAATTAAAGATGGGAAAGGCCACTCGCCACATTAGTGGGAAAGTGTAGTGTGAGATGAGATAGAACCAGAACTCAGAGTTCCTGAGTCTTTTACTTCCAGGGACCTGGTTTCAACATAGTGATTTACACATTCTCTTCAAAAGATTTTGACTTCTCTTACTCCCAGAACCACGTTTTGCTGCCCAAGCCTTATCTTTGGCGTGGAGCTGCATCTTCCCAGAAGGAAAATCTTTTATAAATTGCCATCAGTGTGCTGGATAGGCTGACAAGGGTCCTACTTGATGATCTGGCACATTCCATTCATTGCAGTGACCACACTCAGTTCTCAAGAGCTGTTTGCAATGATGGAAAAGTTCTCTATCTATACTGTCCTATATGGTAGCACTAGCCATGTGTGGCTACCGAGAACTTGAAATGTAGCTAGTGAGAATGGAGTGTGAATTTTACATTTATTGAATTTTAGTAAAATAGCCACGTGTGGCAGGCTGGTAGTTACTGTGTTGGATAGTGCAAGTGCACATTCCTGACAGGTCATGGACTGTGAGCTCTATGAGAGACTAACTATGCCTACCTAGTTCTGCTTTCAGGCTTCTCCCCAGGACCTACATGGGACCTGGGTGTGATTGGCACCCCATTAATTAAAAGTTGCCAGGTAAACAAATGAGTGAATTCTCCACTTCTCTCACTAAACTCTATAATCACTTTAAGAGCAGAGACTGTGTCTTTTTGTGTGTGAGGAAAAAACCACATGACATTTTACAGCTCAATAGTGTTAACATATTCACATTGTTGTGCAATAAAATATTTGTCATTTTTGTATTTTCAGTACCCAGCACAGTGCCTGGCACATAATCTTAGTAAATATTGACTGAGGGACTGGGGTGACCCAGGCTTTTAGAAGGCCCGAACAAAGATTCCAGTGCCATTTCCTACCCCTCCCCCACACACTCCCTTGGGCTTTGAGTGAAAACCCTACAGTACCAGGTTATAAAGAAGGTTCACAATACAATCCATTGGGGGTAGGGGATAAAATAAACTTTATGTTTTTAAAACCTAGAATAAAGCCTGACCTGTGGTGGCGCAGTGGATAAAGCGTCGACCTGGGAACACTGAGGTCGCCAGTTCAAAACCCTGCACTGGTCTGGTCAAGGCACATATGGGAGTTGATGCTTCCAGCTCCTCCCCCCTTTCTCTCTTTCTCTCTCTCTCTCACTCTGTGTCTCCTCTCTAAAATGAATAAATTAAATAAAATAAAACCTAGAATAAAGTTTAATCCACATATGTTGACAGTAGTAGTATATGTATATAGCTTACACATGTCCAAATATCTGGGAGTACTACCTTTCAGGTTTTGCTTATTGGTTGGATGCTACAGGCAACTGTGCATTTAAATCATATCTATTTTTGAGCTCACTCCTAGCAGAGGAGTCAAAATTTAAGTTCTGGCTCTCAAGTAAATTTTCAGTCTTAGTCATAAAATTGGGATCTTGTATCCTTGGAAGGCTTAAAAGGGCTTGTAAATCAAGAGAGTGTGAAGAAAATTCATTTTTTGATTCTGAATTTTCTATATTCTTTTATAAAAGTGATCTTTCTAAAAAGGCACCTTCAACAAGTCATCTCCTTTTGCACTGGACAGAATAGAGGGTTTTACAAGAGAAAGCAGCCCCTCTCCTCTATTCTGACCCCCACTGTGGGCACTGCATTGTAGAGCAGGTATGAGAACTTGGAGTGACTCTAAGATGAGGTAAACAAGTCTTTTTGCAAGTCAGGTGGTTTCCAATTCTTTGCTTTCAACAAAATTGAAGGATAAGCTAATCAAATTGTCAGTGGATCATTAAAAATAATTTGATAGTATTAAGCATATAACTTGGAAGAAGTTTCAAGAATTGAATGACATTTCTGTAACAAAATTCATTGTTTTCAATTTATTTTTCTACCTATCTAGTTGTCTATCTATCTGAACAATGTTTCTGAATGTTTAAATCTATAAAAACAAAACATGGCAATAAAACAGACGCTAACCCATTAGTCTAGCAATAAGTAATAGTCACCCATATATACATGGAATGGACTAATTGGGAAGAAAACCTGCACTTACCACCACATTAAGAGAGATAGTTCCAAGAAAAAATTTACTTTTTATGTGTAATAGTTGTTTATAAAACTTTACAAATATGCCTGACCTGTGGTGGCGCAGTGGATAAAGCGTCAACCTGGGAACACTGAGGTCGCCAGTTCAAAACCCTGCACTGGTCTGGTCAAGGCACATATGGGAGTTGATGCTTCCAGCTCCTCCCTCCTTTCTCTCTCTCTCTCTCCCACTCTGTGCCTCCTCTCTAAAATAAAAAAGTTTTAAAAAAAACTTTACAAATATTTATATTGTTCTGATCAATTGTTAATCACTAACAACAACTAAAATCATAACAAAAATTGTTAACACTTAGAACTTCACGAACAAAGAAAGTTTTACTCAAGAAAAGATTGCCAATCATAACAATATATTACATTACAATAAAATCTATAACAGGATAGAGTGGAAATACAAGCTCATGGAAGGAAAGGACCAAGTAAACTTCCAGCTATTAAGGAATTAATTTGTTTCTCAATTTTTAAAAATGAATAATGGAGGACGTTAAATTGCCATATTTAGATTCCCATGGACAATTAAAAGAGATATTAAACTTTTTATTTTAAAATGTCAATATTCATTTTTCTTTGAATTTTCGTAATGACTGTAATATACAATCCAATAAAGGCACATAGAAGTAAAAAAATCCATTTTCATAAAAGGCTAGAAAGTATATTCTTTGTAACTATTTAAGCTTGCGATGAAAAATTTTAAATGCCTATTTAAAAAATACAAGAGGGGGTCCGGATAGCTTGGTAGGTTAGAGAAACCACCCGGAGTGCGGAGGTTGCCGGTTGATTCCCAGGTCAGGGCACATACGGGAGCAGCTCGATGTTCCTGTTTCTCTCCCTCTCTGCCACTCAAAAACAAAACAAACAAGCAAACAAAAAACATGAGGGTATGTAATATAAAAAAGTCTTTCAAAAGATTTGAAAGCCACTGTCTGGGAGTTAAGGATGCCGTGTCTAGAGCGGCTGCTCCCACCCCGAAGGTACTAGGTTGGCCCCAGGAAGTACATTTGTCCCGCTCTGCCTTATGCAGGGAATCTTTGATGTGGCATTAAAAAAAGAAAAAAACAGAACGAAAAACAAAACAAACCCCTCCCAGCGCGCCCTGCCCTGGGGCTATGTCCGCGCTGTCCAGCAGCCCGCCCCTGGGTTTAGCCGGCCCTCGACCCCTCCCCACCCGCAGCAGCCGACCCCCTCCCCGCCCCGCCCCTGCGCGCTCGGCTCGCCGCCTCCGGCCCCAGCCGTCCAGCCCCGAGTAAATAAACCACCGGGCAGGGGCCCAGACAATGGGCCTTGGCGAGGAGTTAATGGGCTGGGCCTCTCGCGTTAGCCGAGTGTGACCGGAGCTGGCAGGGGGCCTGGCCTGGCGCCAGCATCGATTACGACTAGACGGAGCCAGGGCAGACTTGGCACGGGCTGGCCCCACAGCTGGCAGATTCAGTCACCCTGGCCATGAGGGCATTTGGCCTGCCCAGGGCGCCCGCTGCCACCCGCTGGCCGGGCTCCGGCCGGCTGCAGTCACTGCCAATGGGGAAGGGCTGCCTGATGAGCCCCCAGACTCCCAGCCCTGACCTTTGGTCCTCCCCAGGGGACTGCCCCTGATCCGGCCTCTTCCTGTGCAAGGCTGCCTGGGAGGCTGCTCTGTGGCCGCACAGACTGGGGGTGGGGCAGTGGCAAGGAATGAGAACCTGTGGAGATTGCTAAACTCCGCTGGTGTCTGTCAGCAGGAAGAGCAGGTGAAGCAGGCTTGAATTCGTCTCCAGACTGGGGGCCCATGAGGTCTTTCTTTTCCTGTCCCTCAAAAACCCTGTGAGGCCACTTGGCTCTGCTCCACCTCAGCAACCCCACCCTGAAGAGCACGACTGGGACAGGAGGCGGGAAAGCCAGCCTGAAGGGCTCTCCTAAGCTTCCGTGGAGGCTAAAAAAAATGAACACTTTTCCTCTCACTTTCTAAATTCTTCTGGCAGGGCTGGTCATCAAATGAACAGACAGATTAACAGAAGAAAATTAAATTTTAATACATGTGCATGGGGATTCAAATAAGCATGGGAATTCCAAAGACAGGCAACATTGGGCATACATGACATTTTTAACAAAGAAGAAAAGGGTAGAGGGCAGAGTATTAGATTTCAGAAGTGAGAATGGGTGATTTACGGGTAGTTGAGGAAGAGCTGGACATATGTGGCAGGAAGATTCTTGCTTGGCAACTCAAACAATGGGACACAGTGGGTATCTAGCTGACAGGCTTGGAGTCTTCCTGACTAATGCTAAGGTGAAGATTCATAAGGTGATTAAGCCAAGACTTCCTTCTTAAAGCAGGTTGTTCTGTCTGAATCTCTTGGACAGAAATGGGGGGGAGAGTCAGAAGTTTTTTCTGAGTCTTGTTTCTCAATAAACAGCTCAAAATCAGTATCCCAAAAGGCAGTTTCAAGGTGGTGAAAGTTTGGTTCCATTCACTTCTCTGCTAAGAAGCTGTTCATGTTGCAGTTTACAGTTTACAAGCTGGGCTTGGCTGGGCAAAAAGCAAAGTCTTTCCTTCTCAAAGTTGACTTCTAGTTCCCAGACTCTCCTTGGACACTCTCCCCTGTGCAATGAAGTGTAGTATAACTTTTCCTCACCGCACGTGTCTCTGTCGCAAGTTGGCTCCTGGTACTGTCCTGAGGAGATCCGTGGTCTCACAGTCCTGCTGAGCAAATATGTTGCAGGTTTTGCCTGACATCAGGGACACAAATCATTCTAGTGGGAAGAGTGAGGGGATGGTCAGTATAACTCTCCCCTGAGAGGTCCAGGAAACCCCACTGAAGAGGGAAAATACCAGGCCACATGCCCAGGGTGACAGTCTCTGCTCCTGAGGCAACAGGTGGAGAGCAGGAGGTTAGATCCTGCTAGCACCTGATCCTTCCACATCTTCAGAGCTGCACATAGAGATGTGTCCCCTCCCAAGAGGGAAGTTAACTAGAGGATGAGAAAGGCATTTGAAACAAACACCCTAGAGTTGAGGAAAAAGCAGTTAGGTCTCATGCCACTTCCTATTCTTCCTGAAACCCTCACTTGCTTCCCTCTTCAAGCTCTAGGACCAGATCCTATACTTTTCTGTGAGCTCTGTTGTCGTAGCACATTTGATGTGCAACTAGCTGAGAGTGAATGGGGTTTGGGAGTGGGGAGAATTTGTGGCCCATCAAATGACAGCAGCTCTAACAACACTGGGGAGTTGTGGCCTCCAAACTGACTGACGACACAGTGAAAAGAGACAAAACTGGTCTGGTCTAGGGATGACAAATGTCCAGACATTTTGGACTAAAGGGAAGAATGGTGGGAGGGATAACTTTTCTATAAGAAATATGAACATTTGATGGAGGAATAGAAATACAATTCTCCTCCCCCACACACTTACTTGTTAGTGTCCTTTAAGGACCCACAAAAACCACTTAGGTCATTTAGGAACATAAAATGTGCCATGCATAACTTGGCTCATAAAATTGTCACCTTTGTTATATGGTTTTAGAGATTTGAATGTCTGTTAAAAACATGTTGTTAATGGAGAGTCTTTATTTTTCCCCAATATTTTTAATGCTTTATTTATTTATTTTTTACAGGGACAGAGAAAGAGTCAGAGAGAGGGATAGACAGGGACAGACAGACAGGAACAGAGAGAAATGAGAAGCATCAATCATTAGTTTTTCATTGCCGTTGTGACACCATAGTTGTTCATTGATTGCTTTCTCACACGTGCCTTGACCGCGGGCCTTCAGCAGACTGAACCACCACTTGCTGGAGCCAGTGACCTTGGGTCCAAGCTGGCGAGCTTTTTGCTCAAGCCAGATGGGCCCGGGCTCAAGCTGGCGACCTCGGGGTCTCAAACCTGGGTCTTCCACATCCCAGTCCGGCGCTCTATCCACTGTGCCACCGCCTGGTCAGGATCCCCAATATTTTTTAAAACCAAAAGAGTCAGGGAGTTTGAATATTTTTTCACCCCTGGCCTTCACATCTACAAACTAGACTCACCCCTTTGGTGTTCATTTATACAGGTCCATGAAGACCTCATACTGGAGAACCTCACACCTAGAGCCGACTTCACAGACAAGTGGCCCATGTAACCACAGCCAGAGATGGCCCCATGCATAGAAGAGCTGCACTTGGTTTAATACTCTGCTGTTGCCATCTTAAAATTCTTCATAATTTAAAAATTTTAGCACTGGGTTCCACAAATTACATAATGGATTCTGCCTGCACCCTACCAGTCCCTCTGCCCAAGGCCAGCACTGACCTCCTTGGTCCCAGTTTCTTCGGGCCATTGCTGGTCCTCACCAGAAGTCTCTCTAGGATCTCAGATGGATAGCTTTGTCCTTTCTTAACTCTCCTTCCTCTCTGCAGGCCACTCTGCATTCCTCTCCTGATCCTCCCCTCTCCCCGACCAGCTCATCAGCATCTACTTCTTACATTCCTCTTCTGTCTGGCTCTGGTGACCACCTGGAACACAACAGCAGCCCTGAGCCTGTTTCCAGTGGAGGGGTCAGTTTGAGCAGTCAGGCTTGCTCCTCATGCCAGCTGGTGTTCCCCATCAGGAGCAGTACTTCACACCGAGCGTGGAAACCTTCAAAGGAGCCATGCCTTCCTGGTTGTTCCTTTTGCATCCTGATCCAGTCTGAGGGTGTTTTTGCAATTTTCCTGTCAGCTCGGTGGGATAAGTTCAAAGAGACTCTGTCTTCCTCTCTGGCTTCCTTTCCAGATGGAGCAGCTTTCTGTGGGTGGCTCCCCCACCCCACCGCTCTCTCGGGGAAATTGGTGTCTTTATTTCTCCTTCCCCCACCAGAAAAGGTCCATGAAAGCAGGTGTGTGTATGGAACAGGAAGGTGTGGCATCTGAAGCACAAGGCAGGTTAGAAATCAGCCAACTGCCTGGCTTTGGGGTCTCTTTGCCAATGTCCCCTTGTGGAGTCAGGCTCTGAGGACTGGAGAGGGAGAAGCTGGGAAAGAGAGATCCTGGGCCTAGAAGAACAGGAGCAGCTCTCATCAGAGCACCTGTGCCACCAGTTCTGAAAGAAGGTGATGAACTGTTCTTTATTTGCTTCTCCTGGACATACTTCCCAGTGGCCTGTGACAAACAAAAATTTGCCACATCTGCTGCCTTCCTGTGGTGTAAGCGTAGTGACTGAAGCTATTCACTGGAAGGAACCTTGGATCCCAGGGGCCTAAGAAAGGGACTCCAATTCCAGAAGGCGGGGCAGTCATTCCCGACCCAAACTGGGAATTTTCTGGTTCTCTCAAGGTATTAGTACTGTGTAGTGCTCCACTCGGTCAATTCTAACTGCCCCAAGAAACCTAGTGTAGTGCTCTGGAAAGCGTGTAAGCACAGTTAGCATTCCTCCTCTGTCCCTGCTCTTCCTCTTTCCTCTTCCAACTATTAAAACGAGTCAACAGGACCTGGAGGTAGAAGTGCCTTGCCTGTTGTTTCCGTGTCAAACATAACCACTCACTGCAGAAGAGCCCACCAGACCCAAGGACAAGCCCTGTCCTCCAAGTCTACCCTTCATGATCAGCGCTGAAGCCCAGCCAGAGACAGTCCACCTTCCAAGATCTGGGGGCCAGACTAAATAGGTAGAACTGGCCTGACCAGGCGGTGGCGCAGTGGATAGAGCGTAGGACTGGGATCCAGAAGACCCAGGTTCGAGACCCTGAGGTCACCAGCTTGAGTGCGGGCCCATCTGGCTTGAGCAAAAGCTCGTCAGCTTGGACCCAAGGTTGCTGGCACCAGCAAGGGGTTGCTCGGTCTGCTGAAGGCCCACGGTCAAGGCACATGTGAGAAAGCAATCAATGAACAACTAAGGTGTTGCGATGGCAACGAAAAACTAATGATTGATGCTTCTCACCTCTCTCCAATCCTGTCTGTCCCTATCTATCCCTCTCTCTGTCCCTGTAAAAAAAATAAAAATAATAAATAAATAAATAGGTAGGGCTGTAAGCAGGCCAGGCGACAAGGTGAACAGTAGACAGAGAAGCAGCAAGAACATGCTCTGATATTTAAATCTCAAAAGAATAGAGGAGGCTGGTTTCCAGAGAGACCTCTTATGGAGCAGAGGAATATTTGTTCAGGCTCTGGAGAAAGGGGAAAGGACCCTGGAGCAGAAGAGCAGAGGAGCAAATGAGGGCAGTCAGCAAAAATTACTTCTTACCCTCCCAAAAGGGAAGAGGAGTAAGGGTAGAAATTACTCCCTTAAGCAAGACTGCCAAGATACTGGGTAAAAGTGGAAGAGGTACACAGAGCAGGAAAATCACACCATTTGGAATTAAAGTGATTCAGTGAGTCTAGCAAGATAAAAGAAGAAAGGGAAGAGAGTAAGTAGTGAAATTTAGCCATCTTAGTCAATCTTGTGAACTAACAGTGCCTGGGACTTTCCTTGCACAATTAATGCAAATGGATTTGGAATACCCTTTGTGGCCAGAGAAATGAATTATGCACCCTTCCATAGTGTGCTGGTGATGCTGGCAGTGTCCACCCAGCCAGAGACGACAGTCCCCAGTTCCTTTGGCAGTAAACGTGACTAGTGCTCACTAATGGAAAATGGGGATGGTGTGTCATTCCCAATATGATGTGACTAAGAAGCAGATGTGCCTTTTCCATCCTCTTTCCCCATCTGTAGTGGCTTTTAAAGGTACATGTGAAGTTGGCTGCATGACAAATTCGACGGAGCCTGGATCCTTGAATAACCATATTGAAGGCCACCCACCAAACATCCACAGTAGACAACAGTTTGAATGAGAAATAAACTTTTTTGTGTGTGTGTTAAGCCTTTAAGATTTTGGGATGTTATCTATAGAGTAACTAGTGTTCCTTACCTCTCTGACCCAGAAATTGCACATATAGGAATGTGTTTCCTAAAGAAATAATCAGAGACACAAAGATTTATAGAGCCTAAGAACAATGAGTAAAACCTTAAATGGTTATAATCACCGTAAGCACTGCACAGGTCTCTGAAATATGGAAATGGGAAGTAGCCAGCCGAGGAGAGAAAATAGATTGGGCAATTGCACAGTAGTACAAATAACTAATAGTTGTGATAGGAAATAAGGAAGAACAGCAGTTGAGAAGAAAATAAGATAACAGATCCACAAACCCTAGGCTTAGTGTAAACTGAACCATCTGTACAAACACTTTGGAAGATGTTGGTGAATATCTTGGCATGGAAATAGCTTGTTAATTGCAATCGGGGTAATAAGCATGTTTTTTTCCTAAGAAATCCTTTGACATGTGATTAAAATTATCAAGGTCTCTTTTACCTTTTATGTCTAGATTTGTCTAGCACAAATACCCTAATATTAGTGTTTTCATAACTCTGAAGCCTTTTCTTTTCCTTTTTGTAAGTGATCCTTCTCACCATCCCGTCTGGCCCAAAGCAGTGATGGTTGTATAGGTAGAGTAAATACTAATCCTAATGTTTAAAATATACTGTACTTATATATTGCTTATGCTTTTAAACACTGTTTCACTATTTTGCAGGATTGTAATTACTACTTCAAACAGCATTTTCAAACTAGCAACTCACATACACACCAGAAATGGTTTTCAAGGTTCTATTATTTCATATTGATCTCAAATATGGGTAGAAAATGAAAAAAACATAAAAACAAAAATAAAAAACTGGCCCCAGCTGGTTGACTCAGTGGATTAGTGCATCATCCTGAAACACCAAGGTTGAGGGCTCGATCCCTGGTCAGGGCATGTATAAAGTGACCAGTGAACACACAACTAAGTGGAACAACAAAGTAACTGCTTCTCTTCCTCTCTCTTCCTCATTATGTCTCTAGAATCAACCAAAAAAAAACAAAAACAAAAAAAAAGAAGAAAAACCTGTTCTCCTTTGGTTACTATATTAGTCAGGATAGGCAGGGTATGCTGCAGTAATAAAGTTACTCTGAAATTCCACTTCAGATTGGCTCCAGATAGTCCTCAGGGACCCTGCATAACAGAAGTTACACCATGTTGTAGCTGCACTGTCTGGAACAAGAGGCCTCCTCAATCACTGGAACAAGAGATGAAAGAATGGCACATGGGTATTTTTTGTCCCAGCCTGGAGGTGACACATAACATTTCTGCTTATATTTTATTGCTCAGAACTTGTCACATGGGCCAGCTAACATGAAGGACTAAAAGCAATATTTAGTGAGCACCACTGTCTCTGCCATAATTACTATGCCTTCTCTTATCCTGTCTACCATTTTTTCTCTGGAATGGCCTCTTTTCTATTTATCTTCCCATATGTATGATAATCTAACTTTCTGACATTGTACTAGGACAGGGATAGCAAATACGTACTATCATGTCCTCCTCCCATGCCCAGCTCATTGGTCACAGCACTCTTTTCTCTTAAGCCAAGAGGTAGCACCAGAATCTTTGTCAACACAGGTGGCTGCCAGTTTCTCAGTATCATCACTACAGATGAAACTTATTTGCTATTCCTTGCCTAAGGAATTTCACTGACCCTCGGACAAGAAACTGGCTTGCTTGGCTCCACTTCTTTCTTTGGGATGGATATAAGACCAACAGGCACTTGATCATTTCTGTTATCTGTACCGGTTACAAACATCTAATCTGGGGCCTTCAAAGTTATCAGCATTTTTTTTTAATTGAAGATTTATTTTTTTAATTTTATTTTTATTTCATTCATTTTAGAGGAGACACAGAGTGAGAGAGAGAGAGAAAGAGAGAAAGGGGGGAGGAGCTGGAAGCATCAACTTCCATATGTGCCTTGACCAGACCAGTGCAGGGTTTTGAACTGGCAACCTCAGTGTTCCCAGGTCGATGCTTTATCCACTGCGCCACCACAGGTCAGGCTTATCAGCATTTTTAAGCTCTGGTATTTTCCCTTCAACTTCTACCACTTTGATCAGGGTAAGAACAATCAAAGGAAACTTGACTTCCTTCGCAGCTAACATGGGCTAATACAAGAAAAGGACTCTTTAGGGGAAAAACAGAAACCCAAATCCTTCTGACTCAGAACTTTAGAATGGAACAGTTCAGACCTCCTCTCCAGAAGTCTCTGTAGTTTCACAGGTCACTCCCCTACACCAAGAAAGGGAATCTTTCATTCCTACCCTCAGTGATGTGGAGCAATGAGAATATACTTCATAAAAAATATTAATAAGAGCCTGACCAGGCGGTGGCGCAGTGGATAAAGTGTCAGACTGGGATGCGGAAGACCCAGGTTCGAGACCCCAAGCTCGCCAGCTTGAGCGCGGGCCCATCTGGCTTGAGCAAAAGCTTGTCAGCTTGGACCCAAGGTCACTGGCTCCAGCAAGGGTTGCTCGGTCTGCTGAAGGCCTGCGGTCAAGGCACATGTGAGAAAGCCATCAATGAACAACTAAGGTGTTGCCGTTGAAAAACTAATGATTGATGCTTCTCACCTCTCTACGTTCCTGTCTGTCTGTACCTATCTATCCCTCTCTCTGACTCTCTCTCTGTCCCTGTAAAAAAAAATATATATATATATATATAATATATATATTAATAAGAAATTTAAGTGGGATCTTTAGCACTGGCTTGTTAGCTCAGTTGATTAGAGCATCACCCTGATACACCAAGGTTGTGGGTTCAGTCCCTGGTCAGGCCACATACAAGAATCAATTAATGAATGCACAAATAAGTGGAACAAGTCTGTTTCTCTCCCCTTTCCTCTCTCTCTTAAATCAATAAAAATAAATAACTTAATTAAAACATTTTAAGTTGGATCTTAATAAGAAAATCCAGAAAGTTCTTTCTCACAGCCATTAAAACTCTGCTCACCATTTTCTATTCCTTGAGAGCTATATCCTGAACCCCTGGGGGGTCTCTGATAAGAGACACTTTAGAAAAGAGAGAAGTAAGGGAGGCTTTCTTGTGGTTTTTATTTTTTTCCCTCTAAGTCATTTTCCAAAACTACTTAAAGTCCTCCCATTATACATTGTGAAGATTTGTTCTCTTACACCAATAGTCAAGAAGTCTCTCTCCACAGAAGTTTTCACTACTGTTGCTGTTTGGAATTGGCTCAGCAGACGTAAACAGGGTCATCTGGGGCCAAAGAGGGTGGGTGTTTAGTTTTAAAGCTCTGGGGTTAAGAGTGAAAGCATGTGACTTCAGCCTGGCCAGAAACAGAGAAGCCTTTGTGTGTACTGAGCAAGCGATTGGCAGTTCTGAGGCTAAACACAGGGGGAGAGGGAGAGAGCGCTGACACAGGTTTCCAGGGGCTGATAGGACACCACTGGAGGGAGGTTAACTCTTTGTTTCGGGCTCTGAGGCTTCCGTGGGGAGAGCTTCTGACTGTGGCTCATGGTAAAGCAAAATACTTCAAAAAAGTAAAGAGAGATTCCTTGGTTCGCAAAGCAATACATGTACTCCTGTAGCTAGTGTTGAGCTGAGGCAGGCTGAAGCAACTGGAAGCAAAAACAGTGTCTGGGAGCGGGTGGGGTTGATAGCTAATTCAAGAGAACTTCCTTGGAGTCCTAACATCTAAACACTGTAGGCTGTTCCTGTGCCTATGCTCCCCCCCAGCCCCCCTCCCCCACCCCCCGCTCCTCCCTCTTCTAGTTCTGGAGGACTAGGATGAACCACAGGAGAGCAGGGCAGCCTGGACCACAGCTCCTCCTCACCGGCCCTCCTAACCGGGGAGGGGGTGGGGATGGTGGTTGGCAGTGCACTGCTAGAGAGAAACTGGCAGGCTGCTGACTCAGCCCACCCTCACTATACCCTCAGGCATCAGCAACCTATTGGCAGCATCATTTACCAACTTGCTGGAGACCCATGGGTTCTTGGTGAGCTTGGGCTCTGCTTATGGTCAATACTGAGTGAGGTAGGTGGCCCTCAGCCTGGCCCACTATCCTATACTGCTCAGAGCCCACCCGCCTCAGTGCCAGTGTGCCCTTCCCCCGATCCCACCTCTATTCAGAAATTGTTGCATTGCATGTTTTTGAAGTGAGCACGTCAAAGTTCCTGAAAGTCTGCAGAATTTGACTTTCAGACTTTGGCAGGAGGAGGGAAAGGAAACAAACTTCACTCAAAACCTGGATCCATGAGACTCCTCAGGAGGAGTTCATAAATAAATATGGCAGTGGAAGGCATACCTTACGATTGTCACATCAATACTCACCCCATTCCTCCAGTCGTTACTCATCACTCCTTCCACAAAGATTTCTGAGCATTGTACAAGTGTCAAGTTCTTCACTGGATCGTGGTGATACAGTAGTGAATGAGACAGACTAGTTCCTGCCACCAGGAATCTTTAGTCTATCCAGACATGCAGAGCCATTCACATACTAATGCTCACTGACCAAGAAAATAGTGATAATTATACTGGGTAACTGGTGACTGCCAGTGGTGAGGGGTAGTCCTGATTGAATGAAATCTAGTCTTACAGGGGGATTCAGTTTCCCCAGTTGATGAAATGTCACCAGCTCTTTTCTACATTTCAGGGAGAGATTACTGCTGGAACGACAATTAGAAGCAGCATATTGAGGCAGGAGCCTCACTGACCTCAGGCCTTGATCTGCCAGAGTTGGGGCTGACTGATTTTTCTGTGGCTGCTATTTAAAACAGTATCCAGTCCACTCGAGTGTATGTGCACTTGTGTATATGTGTGGGGGTGGGGGTGGGAGGGTACACAATGCCTATGAAATTGGTGCCCAGTGCTCAAGGGCACTTGTCAAATGTAATGATGTGTTAGAAATGAGGCTGCCGCCTGAACTGTGGTGGCGCAATGGATAAAGCACCGACCTGGAATGCTGAGGTCGCCAGTTCAAAACCCTGACTTGCCCGGTCAAGGCATATACGGGAATTACTACTTCCTGCTCCTCCCTCTCTTCTCTTTCTCTCTCTCTCATCTCTAAAATGAATAAATAAAATCTTAAAAGAAAAGAATGAGTTTACCACCGGGCACTGAACCCTCTCTACTTCAAAGATAGAGTCACTGAGCGGACTTAAATGAAACACAAGACCCTTTAATCAGGGCTGCCTAGAGTGCCCAGATTTTTGCCCTTGAGAGCTCTTGGGTCTCCCAGGGCCACAGGCCACATTCTCCTACACCTTCAGCATCTGATTGCTTTATACCAGCTCACTCAGCACAACAAATCCTGAGACACCTTCATCAGGAAGCCCTTTCCTCCGAGTTTATGGAATAGCACCTGGGCTCACTGCCCGCTTTAAGCGGGGTAAGACAGCAGGGCTGCAAAGACAACCATGGCCACAAATAACCTGTCTATGTGGGAATGTGGTCTCCAAAAGCACCGGACCACTGTCACAGCTTCGGTCTCTGAGTGTGCTGAAGGAGAAGCGTGCATCCCTGAAATCCAGAATGTTGTATCACAAGTATAGGTGCATCCCGAGACTGTACCGCCCTCCTTCATGGTGAATGCAGAGGGTGAAATATCTAGGAGGCAGAGGTCACTTCTTGTGATAGGAGCAAAGTCAGGAGCAGAAAGAGGAAAGAACTGGCTTTGGTTTCTAAGTTTTTGTACTACTTGTTCTTCACAGATATGTAGTCTGGTCCTACCCCATTTAATTTTAATTTTTTAAATATATTGAGCATGACCTGTGGTGGCACAGCATCGGCCTGGAACACTGAGGTCCTGGGCTTGCCTGGTCAAAGCACATACGGGAGTTGATGCTGCCTGTTCCTTTCCCCCTTGTCTCTCTCTCTCATGAATAAAGTCATATATATATATATATATATATATATATATATATATATATATATATATATATATATTGGTTTTAGAGAGAGGGAGAGAGACAGAGACAAACATTGCTCTGTCTCTCTCCCTCTCTCTAAAACCAATATATATATATGTTCCTTTCCCCCTTGTCTCTCTCTCTCATGAATAAAGTCATATATATATATATTGGTTTTAGAGAGAGGGAGAGAGACAGAGACAAACATTGCTCTGTTTCTGTATGTGCCCTGATCAAGAATCAAACCCACGTCTGCATGTCAGGATAATGCTCTAACCAAAAGAGCTATCTGGCCAGAGCATTCCTACTCCATTTTTACAGGTGAAGACACCAAGGGCAAAAGAGGTGAAGTCAATTCTTTGCTCAAAGTTCTTAAGCCAGTTAGTGACAGAGTCAGCCTAAAAACCCAGTCTCCTTAATCCTAATCAGGAGGGGTCCCACTGCTTCATACCAACTAGATTTCTTTTAGGACATAATTTTGAGGGTAGGGATGCTGTGGCCCGTTTCTTTAAAATCTGTGCATGGGGATAATGTGGTGTCTTGCTCATGGTAAGGGGTTCAGCCAGTGCTATTGACTCATTTGATGGACCTTGTCTCCTCTCATGGGCAGGGCTTGGCATTAATTCAAACGTTAGTGCCAGATTCACCTGCAAGGTAGCATGGAGCCAGGGGACACTTGAATAGTAGCAAAAACACCAGCAGGCAGGACATCACTTACTCTTTCCCTCACTTCAGGGTAATTCTAACTCTAATTCCACTCTGAGCCTTCCCATTTAGGAAGACAAACATTTCTCCTGGGAAGAAGGGGATTAAGGACAGAAGGACTGGGTTTAGGGTCCAATGAAATCTCACTTTCCATAGGAACTAGTTCCAAGACCGCCTGTAAGGGAAAAATCACATGATGTGAAAATGCCCTTAAAAATCCTTTCAGGCCTGACCAGGCGGTGGTGTGGTGGATAGAGCGTTGGACTGGGATGCAGATGACCCAGGTTTGAAACCCTGAGGTTGCTGGCTTGAGTGCAGGCTCATCCGGCTTGAGTGTGGGCTCACCAAGTTGAGCACACAGTCGCTGGCTTGAGCCCAAAGGTCGCTGGCTTTGAGCCCAAGGTCGCTGACTTGAGCAAGGGGTCACTTGCTCTGCTGTAGCTTTCCCAGTCAGGGCACATGTGAGAAAACAACAAATGAACAACTGAGGAACCACAATGAAGAATTGATGCTTCTCACCTCTCTCCCTTCCTGTCTGTCCCTATCTGTCCTTCTTTCTGTCACTATGTCTCTGTTACAAAAAAAAAAAGTCCTTTCAGGACCTGGCTGGATAGCTTGGTTGGTTAAAGCACTGTCCCAATGTGCAAATGTTATGGGTTCAATCCCTACTCAGGGCCTCAGTGCACATATATGAATAGCTCGCTCTTTCTGTTTGTCTGTGTCTCTCTCCCTTCCTCTCTAAAATAAATAATTAAAAAAAATATTTTTAGACACCCATGAAGTACAAGCAGACATATCACTTCTCAGGAAACCCCAGACAGCCAGCTTTTTCTTTAGCTTGGAAGAGAGCTCTGTTGCCTCAGGTGAGCAGCAGAGGAAATCATTGGCAGCCAGGGCCTTACTGGACTAGAAAAACTCATCTGTGAGTATGATGAGATGCTGGTAGGGTATGAAGTCAGGTAAGGCCTGTCAAGCACTTTCCCACGTCACACTCACAGAGTGGAAGGCAGGAGACCCATCTACTACACTGGACCACCATATACATCTCTCTCTCCCCCATGCATGCCCCCAAGCTGAGCTTGTACAGTCAACTCTGTGTTGATTAAATGGGCGCTCCAAGAATCTCTACTTTAACACCAGCCTCTCAACCTGCTGCCACTTTGGTGCCACTCCTGACTTTCTGACCCACAGAAAATGTGAGATAATAAATGTTTGTAGTTTTTAAGATGCTAACTTTTGGGATATTTTGTTATACAGAATACAAATGCACAATTCTAATACAAGGGAGCTGGAGAGTCAGGCTAAGGAACGTGAACCTGATTCAGTAGGACAAGTTGCCCAATGGAGAGCAATGGGATCGGGTCTGTCTTTCAGAAAGGTTCCTGGCTACTGAGAGGTCCCTGTGGAAGGGGCAAGGGTGGCAAAGAGACCAGTTAGGAGGCTCTTCAGTTGTCTAGGCAAGAAAAATGACTCACGTTAAGACAATACAACAGAGACAGAAGAGAGGTGCATGAGAAACTTCCTAGTACTAGTGGTTGGAACTTATTGATCAGCTGCCTACAAATAATAATAAAAGTAATAATATTATCAGCTAACATTTATTGACAACTCTTAGTACGTACCAAGCACTACTCTAAATACCTTACATGTATTCATAGTTAATGCTCACAACCTTAGAAAGATACTATTGCCATTTCATCATACAGATGAGGAAACTGAGGCACAGAAAGGCTATGTGACCTGCCCAATGCCATTCAGCTGGTGAACAGCAGAGCCCAGGCTTTAACTTCTCACTGGACTTCCTAGGGAGGGATCAGAGAAAGAAAGGGAAGGGCAGGGTGGGACAGGGGTGAGCTCTCAGGTTTCCAGCCTGGGCAACTGAGTGAGTGCAGCCTTACCCAAAGTAGGAGCAGATGACTTGAAAGAAAGACAGTATATCACCACTCACCTACTAATTCTGTGTACCTCATAGGCGCTGCTAATGGGCCCAACTACAACCCGGCACGTGTAATGTAGAATAACATCCGCATGTGGCACCAGGCCGCACTTCTACCACACTCCAGTAAAAATAAACCTCTCTGTCCAAATATAGAGTGGTTAGAAGTGCCATGTTTTACAGGAGAAGAGGCAGTTATTTGGCATTAAAAATAGACGAGTTTTGGCTTCCCTGCAGATCTGGGCTAAAGCACTGCAATTTCCAAGTGGAAACCCAGATGGATGAGGTAGGCCGCCCTCAGACTGATTCAGCTATTTAAAAATCCCAAAAGAAAATTGCATCCCCTTTCTGGGCCTCAGTTTATCATCCATTATACAAAGAGGTTAGACAAGATGGTTCAGCATCACTTCAAGCTCCCACTGTCTATAAAGGGAGGAACTGGAATCCAAGGCTGGTCCTCAGAATCCTAAACCACAGGGCCTGCTCGGGCAAGGTGATTGGCCCTTTGGCTCTCAGCTAACTGCTGACAGGACCAGGGGTGGTTTTCCCCAAAGAGTTTCAGAACTCTGTCAAGAGCTTACATTACCCTTGAGTCAGACACATGGTTGATCCACAAAGAAATGCATGCCAGAAGTAACCCCTACAACCAATCTACCTCCTGAGATGCTACTTTGATAAGAGAAAACCAGAGCCCAGAGGTGGGGTAATGAGGCTATAGGCAGGTCCTGCACATTCCTGTTAACCCTGTGAGGCAGGCATGGCTATGTTATACACATGGAAGAACTGACAGCTCAGAGTGGTTACATAACTTGCCTAAGATCATTCGGCTGATGGAGGCTGGAACTGGATCCAAAGCCCGTGTCTTTCCACTTCATTGGACCTTTGCTGTGCTGCTTGCTGTGTGGTCAGAAAGCTTTTCTCCACTCCAAGAGAGGAAGGGAAGTCCTGACCAGCAGGGAGCTTCAGGGGAAACTCAGGATGACAGCTGAGACACAAGGTAGAAGTCTCAAATTCCCTAATGGGTCTTCTTGCATTTTTACCACACCTTGAAACACACCAGCTTTGCTTTAAATGGTTTTATTAAAAACTGTACCAATTGATGGGGGGGGGGAGATACACACTAACTCTTTCTCTCTCTCTCTCTCTCTCACACACACACACACACACACACACAGAACAGAAAGCCAAATACTCTGTACAAGTTAAAAAACAATGGGTCCCCATTCCCCTCCCTCTTTCCCTGTTTCTCTCCCAGAGGCAGAGTGCCTAGAACCCAGGGAAACTAATCTGGGATGAACAAAATGCTACATTCTCACTGGGTCTCCCCTGACAGCCCTGGACCTAGGGACGGGGTGGCCCGCTGGGCAATGCCCACAGAGCAGGGAGGCACTGGCCACCTGTGCAGAGAGGGGCACTGTGGACCTGGGAGCCCACACAGGCTCTGAGCACATTCAGCTGTGAGGCTGGAGCATCTCTGGAAGGGAAGGGTTTTGTCTGCCATGCCCACTAGGCTGTAAGTCCTCACCAGCCCTGGGGTGCTGCCCAGAATCCCCAGGAGGCTTCACAGGCTGATTGGTTAACCCCTTCCTGGGACAAGTATGTCCAGGGTGGCCTGCCAGGAAGTGCCACTCTTGCACACAGAGAGGCCCTAAGCTTCCTCTAGCCTGAGTCGCAGCAATGATTCACAGAAGCCCTGAGAGTGGTGGCAATTTAAGTCTTCCAGCTTCTGCTGCTCTCTTCTCTCCCTACCCCTCTTCATCACATCCCTCCCAAAAGACAAGCTTTCGTGGGGCAGTGTATTCCTTGCTGAGGAGGACAATCAAGTGGCTCCCCAGCCTCCTTTCCACAAGACTTCAGGCAGATGGAGGCTTAGATGGACCATGCTAATCAACTCCCTCACTGCAACACCCGGCCAGGAGCCACCCTTGAACAGGGGTTGGCCACTGCAGGCAGTGAGACAAGTCGGCGGGGCCCTTCTGAGCACTTTGAATGTGCGTGCCACATAAGCTTTGGAAACAGACCTACACCCCTAGAGGATTGGGGAGGTCACTGGGAGGTGATCTTTTTCTGCCTCAGATTGAGCAAGAGAGGGCCATGGGGACAGCTCTTCAGCAGCTCAGACTTTGAAGCAGTCAAAGGCAGAGAGGCCGGGCCCAGTCCAACCAGCTGGGGAAGTCAGATGTCTGGCCTGGGGTGGGGTGGGGAGGATTTCCTCCCCAGTTTTGTCCACAGGCTTCCAGAAGCCCCTACTCTGGGGCTCTAAATTAGAAAGGCTGCTTTGACCCTGAATAGCAGGCTTCCCTTCCTCCAGGGCATTTCTACAATAGGGAGGGCGGTTTTCAGTCCCTCTCCCACCCCCAACCATCAACAAACCACAAAAACTCCACAAGTCTTCAGTTGGTTACAGGTCAGAACCCAGGTCAGACTCTCTTTCCCTCTAAATTTGATTCTCCACCCCCTCACTGGAGACAGCCAGGCCTCTGGGAAGGAGGGGGGTGGGGTGAGAGGAGGGGTCCCAGTGGGAGGGACTTGTCCCTGGAGGCTGGATTTGAGTAACATTCAGACCAACACACTAGGCAGAGAGGGAAGCCGGGTCTAGATCACTAGGCCAATTAAAAATAGCCAGCCAGGAGGAACCTCTCTCCCTCCTGGGGCTATTTTGGGAGTTACCTCCTGGGTTTTCTAAGGGAGGAGAAAGAAGGGTGGTTTTCAATTTTGCCCTGGCTTGCTTAGGATAGTAAGTTAAATCTTGGCTTCACAGAAGAAGGAGGCAATGCAGTTAGACCACCATGCACTTGGCGCCAGGCTCAAAGTTCAGATGGGCTTGTCAAACTCAGGGCTCAGTTCTCAGGACAGGTGCTCCTGGGCCTGGCAGGGTCCCTGAAGTGGATGGCTTTGCCTCAGCACCAAAGTCTAGACCATTTATTTGCTCTCTCACTCAGCTCAGGTGGAAAGTCTGCCAAGAGGGGTTAAAAATGGTTGGTAGAAATAATCCTGGTTTTCTTGTGTGCTCCTCCACTCAAGCATATATACCAGCAGCCTGCCGATCATAGCCTTGGTCCAGGAGAAGGGAAGGCACCACACGCCCTCTGCACATCATAAAGGGGATGGAGACAGGCAGAGAAGGCTGGACTTCACTACGATCAGCGTGTTCCAGAGCCAGTCCTCACGTCTGTTCTCTGGGTTTCTTACTAAAAGCAAGACCTCATCTTCTTAGCAGACAAATCATGGTACACACCCTGAGAATATAATTCTGGCCAATAAGAGGTAATACCTCCACAACATCTAAGTAGAACAAAACAAAGGCTTTTGCACAGTTTGAGGTCCTTCTTCTCAGGGCCATTGTGAGCCCATATGGCACCTTCATGCAAATTAGGAAAGGCACCAGTTCTTCTGGGCAGACAGAGCCCTGCACAAAGGCATACAATTTAGTGAGTGGAGCTCAGGCTGGATTTTATCCTCCACTACCTTCATCTGCAGATACCCTCGTGCAGTGAACAACCCGCGCTCCTGTACATCCAGAAGATCAGTGCTTCCTTCAACAGTACTGAAGACCTCCTCTTTGCCGACTTAGAGGAGCTTGGGTTTGTTCAGATTTGAGTCTACTCTGGACTTCTCCAATGTCCTTGGGTAGCCCCGGGGTCTTCTCTGCCCGGAAAATGTATCTTTTCTTTGGGCCTTGCTTCCCTGTTTAGCACCAATGTTATCTTTTCTTACATATGCAAAAATATCCTTTACTTTCTAAGTGTCTGGTTAACAGGTGTCTGGTTACCAGATTCTGTTAACCAGAGTCTCTCTTTTCAGATTCCCTGTGCCTGCTGTCCGAGCTGGCAGACCGGCTGCTTTCAGTTCTCTCCATTAGCGCCACAGCAGGGAGTGAGGGAAGTTCAGAGCAGCTGTGGTCCTGCTGAGTTCCAGAGCATGCCCTTCAGGCCTAGCTGGAAACTGAAGGAAGACAGGAAATGTGTACACAGCTTTGCCAGTTTTGCACTCTAATCATTGTCTGATGTTCTAAAAGACATATTTCAGCTGACAAAATCACTGTGCTGGCTTCTTCCTATGTCATACTACATGTGAAAAAGGAATGGGGATAAGGAGGAGGAGGTATGTTGTTTCCAAGGAAACCGAGGGGTCTGGGTTTCTCTAGGGCTGACTCTTCCGGGTGGGATGGCCACATTTTCCAGTCCCACTGCAGTCCTGCCTCTTCATGCCCTAGAGTGTGACATTGGGGGTGGAATGCAGTCTGTTGCTGGGTCTTTGGAAAGAACAGCCAACAAAGGCACAAACGGCTGGTGACAGCACATTGATTGATTCTTTGGCTCATCCACGGCTGACACCCAGCCAGTTCCAGGAAGCCAGAGATGGCAGTGGTTCTGTACCTCAGGACCAATCCTGAGGCATCCAAGTGGGACCAAGTCGGATTTGAGGCCTATGCAGAAGTTTGGTTCATTTTGCAGCATGATTGCGGGGTCCTTGGAGAAACCCAACCCTCCCTGAGGTCTGCTGGAGATGACAGGGGCTGGGCAAGAATCCCTGAGCCCTTGGGGTGGGCAGTGGTTGGGCCAAATGAGAACCCTGACAGAGGCTGACCGGCCCAGTGAAGCTGCCATGCTCAGCTGGAAAGCCCCTGCCAAGGCCCTGCTGGATTAAGGCAGTGTGACTTGTCTAGATCCGGGCCCATCCGTGGTGGAAGGCTAACAGGTTTGGTGGAACCAGAAGTGTAATCCAGTCTTTCGTTGCTTGACTGAGTCCCTGTGGGCAAGCTACAGTCCACTCACCAGAGAACATGACTACCTGGTCACCTCCGACAACTGCTAACTGAAGAATCTGCTTGTCAGAGCCCTTGGGAGGACCACCATCAGAGATACATGAGCCTCTACTTCAACAGTGTTTGACAAAGGCCCCCATTCCTGGTCAAGGCCCTGAACAGGGAAAAACGTCCCACTTGGGTATGTCTTATGTACACACAGAGATACATTTTTAAGATAAAAACAACAAAAAACAACTTCACAAGACTCAGTATCAGTCCTGGCCGATGAACTTCCTGTGGAGCCCCGTTCTGAGAGGGCAGCCCAGCCTCACCTGGGACCGGCCCCATTCCTGTTCTCATCTCCATTCAAGGCCAGGTTGTGTATGAAGAGGAGGATCTGCCACCACATGCGATTTCGGTTCTGCTGGTGCTTGAAGGGAAAAAAAAAAAAAAAAGTCAACGTGGCTCCTAAACGCAGCCTTAGATGACTCTTTATCATTTGCAATAAAAGGTCAGATCAACATGTCTGGACGCGGCCCTTTAATCCTATCAGTATAGCAAACTGGGGGGTAGGTTTAAGAGAAGTGGTGATGAGGGAGAGATAGTTAAGTTCTCCAAAAACAATTGCAGTTTTAACATTAAAAAGAAAAGCCCAGGCTCTTTATGTACTGTGCACAAGAGGATTAAACTTTTTCCCTGCTTGCAGGATTTTCCAGAGTTTAGCCAAGTGCTGCTTTTAATCAGATTGGCTCCTGAGCCCCTCAAACCTCAGCTGCATGAACAACAAACTTTCTTCAGAAAGAAAGAGAAGTGCCCCCCTCTCTCCCCCCACTCCAAAGTAACACAGAGAACAAGGGGGAAAGGGGGGAGCCTCCATCTGCAAGTGATTTGACACTGTGAAGGTCAAAGGGTTAATCTTCAATTTAAACCACACTGCTGAGGCAGCAAAAATCTGATTTCATCCAGTGCAAACACGCACACAGACAGACACACACACACACTTGTGCGCCCGCCCTCTCTCCCTTCCCAGCATCTCCAGCTCAGCACTGCCCTTTTTATAGCTGCTCTTGACAGTAAGCCATAAATAACCCCTCTTGGAGCGCTTTCCTACTGACTGGAGCCAATTAAACGTTAAGCAAGAACATACTTGAAAACAAAACAAAAACAAAGAATGCACACTACTCTCTGGAGGTTATCCCAGGTTCTACTGTCAGGCAGGGAAGCTGGGGGCAAAGGTCAGGGGCCACTGGCTCACAGGATTGTGGCTGGTGCCCCACCCACACAGGTACCATTTCCCTGGGGCCAGAAGAGGCCAGAAGGGGACTGAGGGGTGCTGGAAGAGGCGGTCTTTGTTCTCTCTTTGTCTGCCCAGGCGGAGGACTGGGTCCCGGCTCTCTCCACAGGGTTCTCAGTGGACAGGGGAATAAAACCCTAGTGTGCAGAAAGAAACCAGTACAGGCTGGACTTGGATTATGGCAGCAGCCCAGGCAGCAAACACTCATATGTCAAGGGTCAAGGGGGAGCTGGAGCCCCCTGTTGGGCTGTTTTTAACCACAGTCCTGGCCACCACCAGGGGACTCCTAGTCAGACAGGAAGAGGACAACGTAAGTCAGTGGCAGAACTGGAAAGTGAGCCTTGGTCTCCTGGACCCCCAGAGCTTGGCAGATACACCTGGCCTGGGGCAAGCATGCAGGTTGCTGAGTGCTCTCTCACTCTGCCTTCGGCAGTGAAGGGAAGAGAGCTGAGGTGTTAGCTCAAATGACCTCAGAGCCCTGCCAACCGGAACAGAAAGCCCTGAGCCTGTGGCCCTGAGCCCTTTCCCCAGAGGAAGGGAGACTGGAAAACAACCCAGAAAGGTGGAGGCACAGCCACTTCTGGGAGTGGCAGGGAAACTGGGTTGTGCCACTGAGGAGGCCTGGCAGACTGTGGCTGGGGAGACTGATGGCTTCCTCATGTTTTGTAAACAAAGAAGAGTAAAAAGAGGAAACACACGGCTTAACAAAATCTGGTCACAGTAAAGCAGCGTGAAAATGGACTCAGCTGCAAACCTGAAGACTCAGGCCTGCAGCAGCTGGGCAGAGCACTCTCCCCTTCCCCTCCCAGCTGCAGCCCAGGACAGGTGCAAAGGTCATGTGGTGGAGCAGGAGGAGATTCCAGGAAAAAGACTGGTCCCTGGAGAGGCCAGTCTGCTGGAATTCCCAGTCTCCTCAGGTGCCTGTTTGAAAAGGCAGAGTAACAATAACAGCCATGATCAGAACAATATAGTGACACTGAGTGTGTAAGCCTGTTTTGAGTGTTTTATATCTTTTCCTCTCAGTGTGGTCCATGGACCAGCAGCTTCAGCATCACTTGGGAGCTTATTAGAAATGCAGATTTACAAAAAAAAAAAAAAAAAGGAAAGCAAAAGAAATGCAGATCTACTGAGTCAGAATGTGAACTTGTAACAGGATCCCAAGGTGACTCTGAGACACAGTATAGGATGAGAAGCACCGCTTTACATACAGTAAATGCCTTTGGTCCCTTTAACAACCCTGTTGAGGAAGGTTTATATTACCATCCCCATTTCACAGATGAAATCATTGAAAGACTTGGGTAACTTGGCTGCAAAGCTAGTAAGTCTGAGGGACTGGACTGAATCCAGACTATTTGACCCTAGAGCAATTATCACTATGATCCGAGTATATACTTTTTTTTACAGCAAATCCTTTCTTTATACCAAATCTGACCCTATATTCTTCTCTCCTCTAAATCAGCTCAAAACAGCACAACAGACAGAGAAGGGAGATCACAATTCTATGATTTGGGGCCTGGCTCAATCCCATCTCTATATGCCTCAGTTTCTCCCCAAATTCCCTTAATAGAGGCTGCCTGGGTAACTTCCTGAGCCTTGAGGTCTCTGGGAATAAGACAAGGCAGCACCCTTACTCACACCATTGGAGGTGTTGGGAGACCCAGAAACAGCTATGAGCCAGAGAGTGCTGTCAGACGGGAAGGCTGAGGTCTTGCCGGGAAACACAAGCAGGCTAGGCACTGGAGGGGGCAGGCAGTCCACCCTCAGGAAGGATCCAGGTTCTGTGCCTCTGCCTGCGACAGACCTCAGGGCTTATAAATCAGCAAGGAAGACTCTGGGCCAGGAATCAGTAGGCTGAGTTCTCCCACCAGCCTGTCTATGAGTCCTCACTCTCCTTACAAGTGAAATGCAGGTTCCCAAATCTGACTGTGTCACAGAATCCACTGAGGTGCTGCTGTGAACACCGAGTTCACAGGTTTCCCCCAGACCACGGGCCCAGAATCTCCAGGGAAGGGGTCGGGGAATTTATATATTGAACAAGCTCCCTGGGTGATATTTTAAAAATCAGAAGTAACATTTATTGTATATGTTAGTCATAAAAGTAATACATGGTAACTGCAGAAAATTGGAAAATATCAAGAAATTACAGAAGGGAAAATAAAATCATTCATGATCCTATTGCCTAGAAGAAAACACTTCATGATTTGGTGTTTTCTTCACTCTCTTTCAACCTCTTCCCACCAGAGTAATGACTTGGCCAACTCAGAGGTAAACCCTGCCCAGGTGGTTCCAGCCAGGCCACAGACAGGCATTTGCAAACCACTGAGGTGCTTTCCAAGCCTAAGGTTTGGTGATTTGGAGTTTGTCATCCACAATTATCTTCAAGATTACAACTCAGAGCTCCAACAACTGAATTGGTCAGCCTGGTGGAGGGTCTGGGGGTTGGGGAACAGGCCGCCTGTGCAGAGCTGACCTGGCGGCTGCAGCAGCCATGAGACCAGCGAGAGCAGGCCTGGGAACCTCACAGGCCCAGCAGCCTGTTCTCTGGGCATAAGCAGACGCCACACATATGCCCTCGAGCCTTCTCCTGCCACAGGGCAGCCCCCTCAAGGCCCTTTTCTGAAAGGAAACCAAGAGAATCAAAAAATGCCCTGCTTTTGAGGAGCAACAATAAATATTTTTTTTAAATTAAACAAAAGGGCCTGATTAGAAAGAAAAGGACTTGAAGAGGCCAGTGAGAGAAACAGTAAGGAGGAAGGAAATGAGCATTCGCCTGACAGGATGAAGTATACAAAGACACCAGAACACCAGAGAACATGGATACTTCAAGGACGGTGTGGAGAAGGGGAGAAGGAAGAGGGAACCAGGAAAGAGTGTGGTTGGTCTCTGACTCGAAATATTTGGCACAGCACCCAGCACACAATCTCAGATCGATGAGTGCAAACCCCAGACCAAGGCCCAATAATCCCAGACTCGGCTTGAGCACGCCTCAAAGTATGGAAACCTGCAGTGGGCATTTCCCAAATGCATAGTCAGGATGCCCTTAGAGTTAGGGGGTTGGGCTATAGGGCATGGGAAGCTGACAGAAATTTCAGCTTATACCAGAAGCACTCAAATTTAGAGTCTAGAGGATAGAACCAAGACATGGAGGAAAATAATAAAGGTGAATATGCAAGGAAAGCAGTTCTAATATGGTGGATAAAAATATTCTCTTCATTTGGAGGGGGGTTAAATAGAAGGTAAATGGTAATGGATGGAGACTTGCCCTGGGGTGGTGAACACACAATACTGTGTACAGATGATGTGTTGTGGGATTGTGCACCTGAAACCTGTATAATTTTGTTAAGCAATGTCACCCCAATAAATTCAATAAAAAAAAATCTCCTCAGTTAAGAGATTGCAACCAAGCATTAGAGAGAGGCCTATGGTTTTCTTTGACTCAGTCCCACTCTTTCTGCTGTGGTCAGGGAACGAAGGCAGTCAGTTGACAAGTGTTCCTGTCAGCCCCACTGTGTGCAAGGCACCTGGCTGAATGAGCATTTATCCTGCATGACAAGGATCGAAGAGGGACACACAGTAGGTACTCAATAAGCGCACACTGGACTGACTATAGAAAAGTCAGCCTGTAAGATAACTCACTTGTCTGAGGCCAGGAACAACTGATGTCTGGCCAGGTCTTTCTTTTTTTTTTTTTTAGTGCTAGCCGTGGTGTCTGACATAGTTGGATTACACAAATCAAACTGTTTCATCCCATGTGGCCTCTGCCCTAAGCACAAAGAGTGCTCCCTGCCCTCCCCAGATAGAACAGATAAGAATCCCCCTCTGCCTCTCCACTTTGGATCCAATTCACACCCTGGGGGGCGAGGGGCTTTGTGTGTCACCAGTCTTCCAGATGCTCTGGCAAGAGTTAATTCACCCCAAAGGATCAGAAGAAGAAGCAAGGCTGCACTGTGGCCCTGACTTAAAAGAACCCTGCAAGTTTACTCAACAGATAGCAATTTATTATATCTCATACTTAGAACAGAGTACTTTCTTATCTTCCCATTTGCTCCTCAAAAAGATCTGGGACATACAAAGGGCAGGTATTCTCACCCTTGTTTCACTTTCAGGGAAGCAAAGGCTCAGAAAAGTTACCCTAAGTCAATTAGTTGAGATAGGGGGTTATTCAGATCCCTGACTTCTGACTCCAGAGCTATGTACTTTTACTAAAATATTACAGTGTGTTTATTCCCATTATAAAAATAGTATTAACTTTTCAAAGCAAATCACCACTGAACTGCTTCCCTACTATGTTTGGAGACATTGTTTCCAGACCATTAACTATTTAGTAAGGATGCTGTGGACCAGAAAAAATAAACCTTTCAGAGGCAGGGAGCTGACTGAAGATCAAACAGAAATAAAGCTAAAACTGGGCTGAAATTATAACTGCAGAGCATGCCCTGAAACTACGCTCAGTTTCTTTAAAATCCAGAACTATATATACTCTGCTTTATGGGGAGACTCACACTCTACAAAGTGACACTGTCCTACCTTTCCCTTTTACTCTAAACCCCATTCATACTCTAAACCCACCCTGGCCAGGTGAAGGAAGGAGACTTGCTGTTGAAAACAGGAATGGAGATAAGGGAGACTTCAGGAAAATTCCACTTGAAGGAAGTTGGGAAGATACTTTTGTTCGATTCAGCAAACTTTTATCAAGCACCCAACTGTGCCAAGAGTTATGAAGGGTACAAAGATGAGCAATGTAAACTTTGTCTTCGATTATTTTGCAATCCAAAGGGAGTAAAGCAAGAACACAGACTAAGTGTGACAGGAGGCAGAGAGGGGTCAGGGCACGAAGTGAGTGCTAGACCATGTTCTTGCTTTTCAGCACGTGCTCACTGAGGAGGAGGGGTGGGTAGAGGGGGAAGACTGTGGTTTTAGGATCAACAGATGTATATGGCTTTCACCTCAGCCACTATTGTATAACCTGGGCACGTTATCTCACTTCTCTGAATCTCACATTCCTGTAAGACGAGAAGAATGGGGGTCTAGTAATACAAGGTGGCTGTGGTGATCAAATGATAAAAACCTATGTAAAGCAGGGACCTGGTGGCTGCACTAGGCAAGCTCACCTCTCCTGGACAGTGCATGTGGGGCCGGGGTACACTTAGCTTTGCTGAACCTTCTCTCAACACGCTCTGCTCAACGTGCCTTTCCAGGAGCACTATCTCCTGAACAGACTCATCAAGTCCTCGGAAAATCCCTGACTTCTCACTCTGAGATAGGCCTCGGCAGCCAGGGCAGCTGGGCTCAGAAGTCCAGGCTGCCAAGCTGAGCCAAGGATTCTGAGCCCCTAGGGCAGCCCCTCGAGCCTAGTGGGTCCACTGTCCCAGAATGATTCTGACCCAGATACCCAAGGAACAAGCAATGAAATGGAAGAATGAAAAAGAAAAAAATATTCCTGGCCCAGACCTTTCTCAGCTCAGCCAGCAGGGCTAACAGGGCTGTCCATGGTGGAAGCCACAGGCCGCCACCATGGCAAAAAGGGAAGCTGGGGGCCAACAGGTCTCAGTCAAAGATAGGAGGGCTTCCTTTAAAGCAACTGGAGGCCACTGCCTTCAGCCATGTGGGGCTAGCGATTAGGGACAAGCTGTACTTACCCAGGTCCCCAGAGCCTTGGTTCCCTGGCCTAGAAGTAGAGACTGCTGAGGCCCTTGTATAGCTTCCCCCAAGGATGGCTCTGTGCTTCTATTTCCCCCAATCTGAGAACAGCTCCATTAAACTATCAGGCAACCTCTTAAGAGCTCAGAAGGAACTGTGGTGTGTGTACTCTAGTCAAAGGGGAGGAAGAGAGGAGACTGTGGAGGGGGTAGGTCTGTTGTGGGTCTACAAGACTGTGGAGAAGGAACCCCAAGGTTCTGAGTCCTAACCTGGGGCCTCTGCAGCTGGCTGTTCCTGTCTCCACCTGAGACCCATTCCCTGGACAGGACAAGGCAAGGGGGCTGGACCCTCCCCCTCCCCATGCGCATCGACTGTTCTCATCCTGGTCATGGAACATGCCCTCTTGGTTGCCAGCAGTGGATCAAAAGGCAAACTAGACACTTTTCATTTTCCTTCTTTCTAATGCCTCCCTCAAACCCTTCCTCACATCACCCTTTAACCACCACCCCCTCTAAAAAACAAAGCCAACTCCCATTCCCTGGCTTCCCTTGGTGGGGACAGAATGAACTGTTCGTAATTATCAGACCCTTCTCCTAGAAGAGAGAGTAGTCAGGTGCAGATTTGTGTGGGGAACTCAGCCTCTAGTCAGCCACGCTGATGACTCAGAAGCTAAATATAGCGAGCGATATAAACAGAGCCAGCCACAGAGCAAACACAGGGCCCCCAAGCCTTTGCGCTGGCTCTCACGCACAGCAGCTTTTTACAGCCCCTCCCCCAGCCTCACTCTTCCCAGGCACTGTCCTAGGTGGACTTCCCAATCCTGGGACAGAGGCTGGCTCTGTTGGGGCCCTTCTCAATTTAAGGCTTATCTCTGAGGCTCCTGCCCAGGGCTGCCCCATCAACCTCACTAACACAGTCTGAGCTCCAGAAAACCACTCGTTAACAAGGAGAGCATCCCAGAGGGTCAGGAAGCAGTCAGGGGCTCCCTGAACAAAGGATCAGGCTGTTGGCAGAGAAGCTGCTAGTTAATAAACCATGAAAACACCAACTTGGGCACAACTGCCTAAAAATCTCCCCAAGAACTACAAAGGCAGGTCCAAGTGAAATTCTAAAATCATCTTTTAACACATTTCTAAAAGTGTTAAACTATCAATACCTTAATAGTTATATGTCTTATAATTCCCAAAGAGCTTTCAAATCAACTCTGCCAAGTAAATATTAGAAACCAAGTCTCAGAGAAGATAAATGATTTGCCTATGAACACAGTTCTCATAGGTGACAGAGATCGAATCAGAACCGGGATCTGCCTTGAAGTCTGGATCCTTTCTGTGATATTGCAACTAAAGATGGTTGCAACTGAGTGGCTGAAATTTTTCTCAGATTTCACTTTCCAGAAAGTCTAATTACTATTCAGGGAATTTCCAAATCTGACTGTTCTGAATGGAGCGACTCCTTGTCCAAGTGAAAAAGCCATTTACAACACAAAGAATTCCAACCCTCCTTCAGCTTTACTCAACAGTCTACAGTAGCTACACTTTTCTTTTTCTTCTTCTTTTTTTTTTTTTACAGGGACAGAGACAGAGAGTCAGAGAGAGGGATAGATAGAGACAGACAGACAGGAACGGAGAGAGATGAGAAGCATCAATCATTAGTTTTTTGTTGCCGTTGGGACACCATAGTTGTTCATTGATTGCTTTCTCACACATGCCTTGACCGCGGGCCTTCAGCAGACCGAGCAACCCCTTGCTGGAGCCAGCGACCTTGGGTCCAAGCTGGCGAGCTTTTGCTTAAGCCAGATGAATCCGTGCTCAAGCTGGTGACCTCGGGGTCTCGAACCTGGGTCTTCTGCATCCCAGTCCGACGCTCTATCCACTGGGTCACCGCCTGGTCAGGCAGTTTTTTTGTTTTGTTTTTTTTTTGAGGATTCTTGGCTTCTTAACATGGCCCCAAAATACATCCACAAATTTAAAGATGGTGTCATTGGGACAGAAGACTTTCTCAAGGGGAGGGGACACTAGCTACTGTCAATTCTTGGGCCCATGCTGGAGAAGACCATGACAGGGGGAATGGAAAGAAGCTGGACTCATCCCTTCTGAAGAGAGCAGCCATGAGGCCAGTGAAGAAGCAAATTTGCACCTCCCCTTCCCTGCAGGAGCTGGACAAACATGGAAATACCAGGACATCCTAACGAGCCTGAGTCAAAGGAGACCACAGTCAACAGACCACGCAAGGTCACCTGCTACAGTTGGTCAGCTCACAAAGGAGCAAAAGGGGAACCTTCTACCCCAGACCCAGCCAAAGGAAGGTAAAGTGTGTGACCAGGTTTGGAAAGGCTTTTACCTCTATTCATTCTGCCTCCAACTCTCTTGTTGCTTTGGAAACCCAAGAAGCCTAAGCGAGCACCTCCTGACACTGGTCTGCCTCCGATTCATTGCTGGTCGGTCCAGAGAGCCACCCTGAACTGATCGCTTGGGTAACCAAGCTAGACCTGCATGTTCTTTGGGAGATACATTGGAAGAGCTTATGATCAGCATAAACTGACACCCGGAGAATCTGCAACCTTTTCATTTGGGGTCATGTTAATAAACTCAATTGCCATAATGCCATCCTATAACACACTTATCCCTCATCATACCCCCTCCCTCAGCTCCACATCTTCTAGGGCTGTGATGGCGAACCTATGATACATATGTCAGCAATGACATGTGGGGCTACATGCCGAGAAGGACATTTCATCCTCAGCTCCTGCACATCCAGGTGCAGTAGCCGAGGATAAGACATTTGCTGTAGTGTAGACACTCTGTGCCGGAGGTCTGGAGGCCAAAACAACAGAACTCAGGCACAGAGCCTCTAGTTCTGGGACTTCCGGTTAGGCCGTTTTTCTCGAAGTGACACACCACCCGAGTTATGCTTGGTTTTTTGGCGAATTTTGACACACCAAGCTCAAAAGATTGCCCGTCACTGTCCTAGGGAGAAGTTGTCCCGATAACAGAAAAAGAATAACAGGTTCAAACCAGGGACAAAAGGCAGAGCTCACACTCCCTATAGGACTTAGGGATCAATGGTCACTGTCTGGCTCTGGACACCATTTCTGACACCGAGAAAGAAGATGGCCAGGCCCCCTCAACTTCTTACTACCTCTTGGGTTGTCTTTCATGGCTCTCTAAACTCAGTCAACAATGACAGGGAATGACCATCATTCAGTGAGAATGTATAGGGCCAAAGCCCACAACTGCATGGCTTAAACAGCAACTTTTCTGGACAGGGCAGGTAGAAGAGAGCACAAGCATCAGCGTGATGGTGGCGTGGGAAACATGAAGGCTGACCAGGATTAAAGGGAGACAAAAGGAGACAAGCATTTAAGAATACCCACTGTGTGCCTGGAATTTTCACAGGTATTATCTCAAGGTAACTGCCTTGACCAGTAACCTTCACAGTAAAATTCCATGTTATTAGCTCAAATTTACAGAAGAGGAAATAGTCTTAGCCAGGTCAAGTGACTTCCCAATGGCTAGTAGGTGGCAAAACCAGTATTTAAATCTGGGCTTTCTGACTTTCTAGTCAAAACCTAAAGACTTTTATCTTGAACCACCTCCTCCCCAGCGCCTGTTTTCCTACCTGTAAAGACGAGGGAAGGGAAGAAGGTAAAAAGACAACGAATAAGAATGGAGGAGTGGGCCTGACCTGTGGTAGTGCAGTGGATAAAGCGTCGACCTGGGAACACTGAGGTCGCCAGTTCAAAAAAACCCTGCACTGGTCTGGTCAAGGCACATATGGGAGTTGATGCTTCCAGCTCCTCCCCCCTTTCTCTCTTTCTCTCTCTCTCTCACTCTGTGTCTCCTCTCTAAAATGAATAAAATAATAAAATAAATTTAAAAAAGAAAAAAAAAAGAATGGAGGAGTGCTAACAGTATTTTTTAGATATAAAATATTACACTGTAGTTTACATAATAATCAAGTTCAGAAAATCACTCATTTCTTAAGACTAACTGCTAAAAGATCCACGAGGTGCCACTATCCTAGCACTTCCTCCAGGATAGGCTTCTGGTAAAGGTCTGTGAGCAGGGTTAGTAGGGAGGAGGGGTGTAAAGCAAGAAGATTCCACAGACAAAAAGCTTGGTTCTTTGTAATCGAAAATTTGGAAAAATCAGGCTAGAAAGGCTTCACTGGCTTGCCTCCTGATACTGCAAGATAGAAAGAGGTAGCTGGCAGGTGAATAATTGGCACAGAAAACTCAGGAGCTGACATGGGGTGAGGTATAGAGCAGGAAAAACCCTTTTACAGTTAGTTCTCTTGCTTTACCCCTCCCCTCCTCCTACCCAATTGGAGTGACTCTGGCTGAGATGACAGCATCCTGTCTAGGGCTGAACCATGCCCTCAAAAAGGCAACCCTGGACTGGGAGAAATGAGGCCAAGCAGCAAAGAACAAGGTCCAACCTTGGGATAAAGGCTGCCTCCTTCTGTTCAGGAATCAGTTAGGAAGAACAGGCCCTGGGCTTGTTCTAGCCTCCCAACCTACCATATTTCCCCATGTATAAGATGCACCATTTTTTGAAAAATTTGGGGTCTAAAAACTGGGCATCTTATATAATGGTTGTAGATTTTTTTTTTTTACTTGCATTTCCCGCCTTTTTGTGCTTGTCTTTGCGCTCATTGTTGAAGACAGTGATTCGTCATCAGACACAGAGGAGGACAAGCTAATGGATGGGAGTTTTGACAGTGATGAGGAGTTGTATGAATTGTATGATGAATAAAATTTGAGTTCAATAACTTTATGTAATACATTTTTTTTTTAAATTTCAGGCCCCAAAATTAAGGTACATCTTATACATGGGAGCGTATTATACATGGGGAAATATGGTACTCCCAAGCATACAGGAAGGAGCTCACCAATACATGGGGGAATATTCTGGGAAATACCTGTTGAGAGACCAGGTCTGTTGGAAATGAAAAAAGCTGCCTTCCAGACAGTCCTCTAGAAGTGTCTAGGAGACCACAGCCACTGTGTCCTATATCAGCTCTAGCACCAGACTGGAAGTTGTGAGCTGGACTCAGCCATAGGCCTGTACAACCAGGGCAGAGTGAATGGGCAGGAAGGAGGCCAAGAGAAAGAAATCAAGAATCAAAGTGAATCTACATATGGACTGAAGTAGAAACACTAAGCCAAGTTCCACAGAAAAATCAAAGGACAGACTAGAGACGGGAGTTCAGAATGAGAAGAGGAGGCCAAACTGCCTTATTATGTCATGTTTTTAAATTTTTTTAATTCATTTTAGAGAGAAGAGAGAGAAAGAAAGAAGGGGGCAGAGGAGCATGAAGCATCAACTCCCACATGTGCCTTGACCAGGCAAGCCCAAGGTTTCATACCAGTGACCTGAGCATTCCAGGTCATCGCTTTAATCAGTGTGGCACCACAGGACAGGGTGCTTTATTATCTAAGCATAGGGCTCCCCTCCCTTCCTGATCACTAAGGGACTGGGAGAGCCACCAGGACCAGTTCTAGATCCAAATTTTCCTCAGAACTCCTTGGTAGAAGGCACTAATTATTCTCTAACTCTTGATGGCCTGTTCTCAGGAGACCCAAAGTAGGTTTCTCTTCCCCCTAGTGCTGGCAATTGATTGGTCCTTGAGTCAAACCTACTACTACCAACAGGCCTCCTGTGGTCACCTGAAGTGACCCATCTAGCCTCAAGGTCTTGCCCAATCATGATGTTATTTATTTTCCTGATTTCCAAACATATAGACAAGACAGACTGACAGACAAACCAAAACACACGCATACACACACATCTTGAGGGCCAGGTATAATGTCCCAGGGTTGGGAATGTGCTCACTTCCAGGGAGTGCACCTCTGCTTCAGTGGTGGTTGTACCAGCACAGATAAGCCTCGAGTTTCTCTCCCTTCCCTGGCAGCCGTCCAGAAAGTCAGCCCAAAGAGGAAGGGTTAAGTGCCTGGAGGCTGCCCAGACAGGGCTGTAGAGCAGAGCAGCCTCCAGCCCGTGGCATGAAGGTTCTTCCAGCACGAGCCTGCCAGCCGCCGCCTTTGTTGATGGACTCAGCCACATGCCCCACTGACATGGGGTGCCCCGCCCTGGCGGGGCTTGTGCCAGGCTGCCAGCCAAGCACCGGTCTAGCACCCGGCCGGCCGCTGGTCTGGAGCGAGTCTCTGAGGTACACGCTCCAGAGTCCCAGGCACCAGTTCCCAGACAGAGACAATGAGGAGCAGCCTCTCCAGCTGGGAAGTGTCAGGTTACAACCGGTTCCTCCACTTTCCCCCACTCAGGCCCATCTCTCTGCCTTGGTTATTTCGGTTCCCACTGCACCTCAGCCAGGCACCCTCAATTATCCAGTTTCCCCGTAGCACCCTGAAAAGCTTCCCTTTAGGTCTGTAAGGTACAATCTCCCAGCCCTGGCCTCAAGAAGACACAGCTGGTCAAGCAAAAATCTAAAAAGCCATTCCATTTTCTAGGAAGGAGGGGTGGTAGCATGTCCCAACCAAACACTCTATGGAGCCTGAGCTGAGAGTGGGCAGATAACCAACTTGGAGCTCAGAGATGAGGGTAGGCGTGCTCATCCAGTAGGGCCCATCCAGTCTCAGGAATCACAACAGTCAAGGCCAAAACTCTGGGACCATATCCTTGAGGTCTGGTAAGACAAGTTACAAAGGTGGGCCCCAGCCCCCAGCCCCAGCAGACTTAAACCTTGCCACCCCCCACCCTACCCCAAGGTCCCATGCCTACTTGCTGCATATGAAGCTGATGAAACTGGTCTGCAATACACTGAAGCTTTCTGGCAATCTGTATCTCTGCTCGATGTTGC
Organism: Rhynchonycteris naso; assembly: GCA_037038555.1. NCBI lineage: Eukaryota > Metazoa > Chordata > Mammalia > Chiroptera > Emballonuridae > Rhynchonycteris > Rhynchonycteris naso. Next base: position 78,178,244 of record CM072999.1, on the reverse strand, counting down.
CACTGTCCTTCAGGGGGCTGCTCACCAAGGGGCAAGCCAGCAGGGAAACTGGCAGGGAGAGGGAGCCGGTAGCCAGCATTGCCTGCAAAGACAGAGGGCCCAGATCTCAGTATCCTCCACAACTGCCCCTTTTTCCCCAGGTCTAACACTTTTGGAAGAGACGTGGGACTGAAGCCTTATCAGGGAAGTCTGACAAATTTGGACAACCTGACTTGCTTGCTGCCTAAGTGTATAAAAGTTGATGCTGGGAGAACAAAAGGGAATGGTCCCCGCCTTTTCTTCAGTTCTCCATTCCCCGGCAGTGCCACAGCAAAGCAATCTGTGTGGGTGAACTTGCTAACCTTCTGTCCTTATTTACCAAGCTATGCTTGACCGTAATTTATTATTCATGTAGAAAGAAGTAGGTTGAAGCTCTTCTCTGGAAAAGCACTGGAGGCAGCTCTCCAGACTTCCTGGGTTGCACAAAGCAAGGGATAGAGAAAGAGAAAATCAAAATTTATTTTCGCTTTTTAGTGCAGAGGAGGAAGGCTGATCTCAGGTCCTAAAGCTCTGGGCAATGGTACAAAAACTAGGGAGAGAAAACTCATCAGACGCACAGAAAGCCAAGTTCCTCTCTGGAGGCAGCCCCAGGCAAGACCTCCAATTCAGAGCTCCACACTTACCAAGTGCTGCAATCAAGCTGCCGCTAGGGGCGCCTGCCTGCCTCTTCACTCCTTTCCCTCTTCCCGCCAGAACTGCTGTGCTAGAATTACCCTATGGATCAGCTCCCTCTGGGCATAACTGCAGCATCTCCCCAATCTATCAGACACAGCAAGATAGCCTCTGAACCTTTCCCCTCCCCCCATTAAGCTACTGTGCTAAAAGAAGAAAACAGACTGTGTGTCTAAACTGCCCTTTTGCCAGAGGAGGGCATATTGCTCATCAAACCATTTATATCCACAAATGAAGGGGTCTTGTCCTACTGAGTCTTGGAAACAGCCCCTGTGTTGGCATTCAGCCTGTGCAGTCTCAATCTCTTTTTCCAGTTCCCCTTCCAAACACAGAAAGTCCCAAGTGACAACTGGGGGGCCACCTTCTGTCTTCAGGAACCTTCTGTCCCAGAACCAGCTGGGTTTTCCCCTGTGTCAACAGCAAGTTACAGATCCCCCAGCCAGAGCAACATTAGCCACTTTACGGAAGGTGCATCATACCAGGACACAAAAGGCTAGACCACTATACGGGCCACAAGATGTCAAAGCTGGGGCTTAGGTACCCTCTCTCCAACCCAATGAGACACCATAGACCCAAGTATTCCTCCAGAAAGGGACAAAAGAACAGAAATAGTGGCAGAGAAATTTGTCCTTCTTGGTGCTCAAGGAGCACAGGTAAAGAACAATGACAAGCAGAAAGGCAGCAGGTAGGAATGGAGGAAATCAATAGCCCCTGCTGCTCAATTTGGGGAAGGAAATAATGAAGGGCAGGTATGGGGAGGGAAAGTCCCCTCTTTTCCCCAAGTCTCTATGGGGACTCTCTCTGAGGAGTCCTGAGGCTAAGAGCACTCACCATAAAAGAGTCGCTGGGGTTCCTCGGTCACCCCACAAGGCAGCATGACACCCTGGCTCGGGGAGGCTGGACTGAGGGTCTGGGTGGCCTTGTCTTCCTGGCTGGTGGGTCGAAGCCCAGGGCCACAGCAGTGGGTGAGAGGGAAGAGCTGCAGACGGCTGAGGGGGCAATCCAGCTGGCTCTGGGCAAACAGGTCAGCAGAGGGCAAGCTCCCCGGTTGGGTCCCCAGCTCATCCTCTGGCTGAAACACATCATCCTCCAGCTCCTCCACACACTGAGGTGGATCCATCTCCCCTGTTAGGGCGTAATAAAGCATCCAGGATGCTACCCCCTTCCAGGCCAATTCTGGAGTGGGAGTCCTGGAGGGGGTTGTCTTCCTCTACCCATCTTTCTCCCCTCTTCTCTGTTCTTATCTGGGGAAGTAGAGCCAGAAACTGATGACTGATAACCCTAATGATATAGTACTGCCAAGGGTGACACCTGTCTCCCCAGATGTGGACTGCCTTACTGTTCAAGGACTCTCTACAACTCTTTCCTGGGACCACCCAGAGCCACCCTCCCCTCAACCTTCTTCTTCTGACCCAGCTGGTCATGATCATAAAGATTGACTGCTACGGACTCTGAGCAACAGCAGGGGTATGATCAGCTGCTACAAGCAGTGGGGGTACCTGGGGAAATGTCAACAAGACTAGCCTCTGTGAGTGGCTGTGGGAGGGCAGAAGGGTGCTGTGACTGGCTGTACACACAGCGCTCACAACAATGTCTCTCACTCACTGCCCTGAGTAACCAACCACCAAATTTGAGCTGAGTTCCAGGCTCAGCAGCAAAAACAAAAGCCAGCCAGCAATCCCAGGTTCCCTCCAAACCTAAGCCCCGCCCAACTGCTCATCTACTCTTGTCTCCACCCCCAGCTTGCTCAACACAACAAACAGGCTCCCTGGTGTGGTAAGAGTATGTCCTGGGAGAGAGAGGGAAGGAAGACCCAAGTTAGTAATTGCAGCTGCCTTCTCAGCACGGTAGAGCTGTCTGCCCACCACAGCTTGGCTTAGAGGGTAGGTCCAACAGCCAGCAATGTTGCCAGCCTCCCCCAACTCATTAGTCTCCATGACTTCAAATCTCTCCCCACAGCCTACCATTCCTGCCAGTGCTGAACCTGAGATTAGCACAACCTGCCTCACAGGAGGAAGTGAAATTTGGCCCTTTCTCTGTGACCTCACTCACTGCCTGTACTACTCAGGTTGTTGATACGAGTTTCTTGGTAATAAATAAGTTCCTCTTGCATCACCTGATGACTCTTGGAAGTCTGATGTTGGAACCACCTAGCATCTTGAGTTCCCAAGCCAGGCCCCTACAGACACACACTAGGAACCCTAGAGAGCCCCTGGAGCAGCCAGAAGCAACTACCTGAATGGTTAAGGATACAGAAAGACAGTATTTGTCACTGCCAGATTCAATCAGAGATTCCCTGGGAATTCTGCTTCCTCTTGTCTTTGAAGAAGCCAAATGATCTCTGGGTCGGTAAAGTACTTAAAGAAATCTCAGTTAAATTCAGAAATTCTGGCTTTTCCAAATGCAAGCTGTCTCTTCAGCTGTTGATTGCTTCAACCCTCTCTCCATCCCATTTAGTCCTGAAGCTATGGTCTTATCTCCACCCTCTTTCCTGGAGAGTGAGGAGATGCCCACTTGGATGGCAAAACAGGTACCTGGTATTCCTTGAATCGTGTTTCCCAAAGGGGGGTTGAGGTGGAAAAGCTCCAGCTTATCAGCACCAGGAAACAAAGTTTCCTACTGAAAAGACTGCTGTCCTGCCAGTCACCTGGCAGGGACTTCCCTCCTGCCCTTCAACCTCTTCTCAGCAAGCTGGCAATCCCAATTTAAAAAGGAGCCCTCGACAGCCAATCACCAGCAGGACTCATTGTCTTGATTCTTTCTTTGATGCCCACTACCTCCTCCTCCCCCTCCCAGCAAAGCCCCAAAGTTCAACCTTTGGTTAGACTGGACAGTGGGGGAGGTACAGCCAGAGGGTGTGGCCCTGCCAGCCAGAGGACCCTTCCCACTCTCTACCTGAACTGCAGGTGGCAGCCTCGGAAGAAGTGTTGGGCAAGGTCAAGTGTAAATGGGACCTTCTTCTCCCCCTCCCCAGAGTTGAAGAGGTTATGTCCAAACTAGGAGGAGCACTTCCTGGGAAGTTTTTACACCTAGAGAGGGGAACTAAAGCCCTCAGCAGCTACCCCAGCCCCATGGGCTCTAACGGGGATGCTGAATTTAGACTCCTCCTCCTAGGAAAGGGCAGTAGACAGACACTCTGAATCTCCATGAGGGGCTAAAATCTGCGAACGCTCGCATACACACATTCACTTACTCACTCACACAACACACAGCAGACCTGGGTGACTCCAGGAGAGAGTTTCGGCCTCCGAGTCGCGATGCCAGGGCTCCGCGCCAGGGTCCAGCGTGACGAGCACTCGGGGGCTTGGCGCCCAGACTCAATTGGGAAGGAGGGAAAGCCCAGCTGTTAAGGAGAGGGGCCTTCAGACTCCGCAGGGAGGCAGGAGCCCCAGACTCCCTGCACAACACCAAGTAAGATCCAGAGGCCGGGCCTTTCTCTGGCGCCCAGGTCGGTTCTGCAGTGCACCGCAGGTTCCTCCCCTGCACACCTGAACCCAGTTCCTTGGACTCTCAAATACTACTCCCCCCAACTTGCCTCGTGGAGCAGCGCACTTAGATGTGGGTCCTGCACCCGGTTCCCGTAGCCCAGCGCCCCAGTCCTTCATGTTCACCCCAAACACCCGCAGCCCAACCCTTCCCGGGCCCCCACGCGCAGCACGACTCCACTCCCCACTTCCCCGAGGAGGTGCGATCCAACTCGGCCAGGTTCCCCGCTGCCCGGGCGCTCACCGGGCTGTTGCGGAAAGCGGGAGACGCGAGCAGGGACCGCAGCCGCAGAGGGCGGGCAGACGCGGGAGCAGGCCACTCAGCACGGTGTGTTATTGTTTCCAAAATACGCCCGCTCCGGGCATCCCGCAAACAGCTGATGAGGCCCCGCCTCCAGCGCGTCACGCCAACGGCTGGCCAATGGTGAGTGGAACCCCAAGCCCCGGGCTAGGCGGCTGCCAGGGACGATCAAGAATGTACGAACCTTCCCTTGGAAACATTGCAAGGGGCCGAGCAAAATTCTGACACGCACCAGAAACGCAATTGGTGCCTTGTCATCCTCGCAGATTCGGTTCCTAACGGGAAGCACGGGAGAGTCCCTGAGCCCTTTCTACTAAGAACGAGAGAGGGGGCGCCAAAGTAACTTTTGTTTTCTTTCTCCGGAATGGGCTGAATAAATACGGCGTCTAGACAGTGAGGGGAGGAGAAGGAGGAGAGCTTCTACACGAAGCAAGAAGCAGCGTCCAGTGGGTGCAGGTGCGGGTCTCCGTGGATTCCAGCCTGGTGGCAAAGCAGCTTCCCGCTTACGGAAAGAGTCAGGAGAGAACTCCATCCCTAAATCGGTAGGAATCCTGAGAATGTGTCTAGAGCTGTTACTGAATGATTTTCAGATCAAACACATCCAGAGGTACCCTCAGCTCCTTTTCTTGACACATCAAATATGCATCTGGCTGAGAAGAAAGATCAAGAATACAGGGACCGCCTGACTAGGCGGTGGCGCAGTGGATAGAGCGTCGAACTGGGACGCGGAGGACCCAGGTTCGAGACACCGAGGTCTCCAGCTTGAGCGCGGGCCCAGTGGGCCCATCTGGCTTGAGCAAAAACTCGCCTGCTTGGACCTAAGGTCGCTGGCTCGAGCCCTTGCTCGGTCTGCTGAAGGCCCGTGGTCAAGGCACATATGAGAAAGCAATCAATGAACAACTAAGGTGTCGCAACAGAAAACTGATGATTGATGCTTCTCATCTCTCTCCGTTCCTGTCTGTCTATTCTTATCTATCTATCTCTCTGACTCTCTCTCTGTGTCCCTGTAAAAAAAGAAAGAAAAAAAAAGAATGCAGGGACCACCTGACCAGTAGTGGTGCAGTGGATAAAGTGTCGACCTGGAGGTCACTTGTTCAAAATCTGGGGCTTGCCTGGTCAAGGCACATGTGGGAGATGGTGCTTCCTGCTCCTCCCCCCTCCTCTCTCTCTCTCTCTCTCCTCTCTAAATTGAATAAATAAAATTTTTTTTTAAATTTCTTTTTATTTTATTCATTTTAGAGAGGAGACACACAGAGAGAGAGAGAAAGAGGGGAGGAGCCGGAAGCATCAACTCCCATATGTGCCCTGACCAGACCAGTGCAGGGTTTTGAACTGGCGACCTCAGTGTTCCCAGGTCGACGCTTTTATCCACTGCGCCACCACAGGTCAGGCAATAAAATATTTTTTAAAAAAAGAAAAGAAAAGACGTAAAAAAAAATGAATGCAAAAAAATAAAAGATTGCAGGGACCTATCTGTCCCTCTCTCTGTCTCTGACACACACACACACACACACACACACACACACACACACACACACACACGAATGCAAGAACTTTATTCACAGTAGCCAAGACATGGAAATAACCAAAGTGCCCTCAATAGAGGACTGGATAAAGAAGATGTAGTACATATATGTAATGGAATACTACTCAGCCATAAGAAATGATGACACAGAGTCATTTACAACACCATGGAAGGACCTTGAGAACATTATACAGTGGTACCTTGAAATACAAACAGACCAACATATGGGTTTTTTTAGGATAGGAGCTGTGACTCCGTCCATTTTTTGAGATCAGAGCGAAATTCTGAGATACGAGTTGTGATTTGGGAAGCTGCCACTAGTTGGCGCGTTGGCACACGGGTCCAGTACTGGCAGTTTGATATAGGAGTTGACTGATTTACGAGCTTGGTTACAGAACGAATTAAATTCGTATCTCAAGGTACCACTGTACTGAGTAAAATAAGTAAATCAAGAAAAGCTCAAAACTGTATGCTTTCACACATAGGTGGGATACAAAGCTGAGACTCATGGACCTAGATAAGAGTGCAGTGGTTAGCAGGGGAGGGAAATATGGGAGGGGGGGCTGGGAGAAGGGGGTAAAGACAGACAAATATGAGGTGATGGAAATTGATTTCGCTTTGGGTGATGGATATACAACATAATTTACTATTGAAATGATGTAGGGATGTTTGCCTGAAATCTATGTACACTTATTGATCAACGTTACCCTGTTAAATTTAATCTTCTAAAAAATAAAAATAAAGAGAATGCAGGAACTGCTTGGGCAGTTGACACATATCTGTTTATGGTGGCATCCAGAGGTCTGCTGGTACTGCCAGGGGTAAGAGTGGATGTGGACTATTTCACAAACATTTATTGAGCACCTGCATTGTGCCAGATACTGGGCTAGGTGCCAAAAACCTGGTGTCTCCCCCAGGGAGCTTACAATCTACTCAGAGAGGTAGACCTGAAAATAATGGAAAGCAGTACAAATAGTGTTAATTTCAAGGATAATGACTGCTGGGAGATACAGAAAGATTCAGAATGCAAAGGCTGGAGAAGGCATCAGGGAGATGGCTTATTGAGTTGGGCCTTTGAAGGATGGGGAAATTTTTCAATAAGGAAAACCAGATAAAACAGCCTAGGCCTAGGGACAGCAGAATAAAGCGAACTGGGGAATCAGTCTTGGGAGCAGACTAGAGGATGGGATCATTGGGTACACACTAAGTGTCCTTAGAATGCCAGGCTGGGAAATCTGTACTTTATTCTGGAGGCAAAAGGGAGCCAGCAAAGATTCCCCTTTAGAAGGGGAGAAGATGAGTGACTTGGCCAACCCTGAATTTTAGGAAAGATAAATGAAGAGGCCAGAAATGAGTGAGAGGGAACCAGTCCTTGCAATTGACTAGATGATTGATGATGGGACCCAACCCCAGTGGCAGTGGGATTGGTGGTCCTCTGACTACCAAGCTGTTCTCTCTGGGTTGTAAACTCAGACAGATTTAAGAAGAGCTGGACTCCTTAAGTCAGAGAAGCCTGCAGTCATCTTTTTTTCTTTTCTTCTGGTTTTTGTTTCATTATTTTTAAAATTAATTTTAATGGGGTGACATTAATAAATCAGGGTACATATGTTCAAAGAAAACATCTCCAGGTTATCTTATCATTCAATTATGGGTTTTTTTATTCATTTTTAGAGAGGAGACACAGAGAGAGAGTGAGAGAGAGAGAAAGGGGGGAGGAGCTGGAAGCATCAACTCCCATATGTGCCTTGACCAGACTAGTTCAGGGTTTTGAACTGGCGACCTCAGTGTTCCCAGGTCAACGCTTTATCCACTGCGCCACCACAGGTCAGGCTCATTCAATTATGTTGCATACCCATCACCCAAAGTCAAATTGTCCTCTGTCACCTTCTATCTGGTTTTCTTTGTGTCCCTCCCCCCGTCATGCCATCCTCTCCTCCCTCCTTCCACCCCGTAACCACCACTCTCTTGTCCATGTCTCATAGTCTCATTTTTATGTCCCACCTATGTATGAGATCATGTGGTTCTCAGTTTTTTCCTGTTTTACTTATTTCACTCCGTATAATGTTATCAAGGTCCATTCATTTTGTTGTAAATGATCCAATGTCATCATTTCTTATGGCTGAGTAGTATTCCATAGTATATATGTACCAAAGCTTTCTAATCCACTCGTCCTCTGACGGACACTTGGACTGTTTCCAGATCTTTGCTATTGTGAACAATGCTGCTACGAACATGGGGGCGCATTTCTTCTTTTCGAACAGTGCTATGGTGTTCTTAGGGTATATTCCTAAAAGTGGGATAGCTGGGTCAAAAGGTAGTTCGATTTTTAATTTTTTGAGGAATCTCCATACTGTTTTCCACAGTGGCTGCACCAGTCTGCATTCCCACCAGCAGTGCAGAAGGGTTCCCTTTTCTCCACATCCTCGCCAGCACTTATTCTGTGTTGTTTTGCTGATGAGCACCATTCTGACTGGTGTGAGGTGGTATCTCATTGTGGTTTTAATTTGTATTTCTCTAATGATTAGTGATGTTGAGCATTTTTTCATATGTCTATTGGCCATCTGTATGTCCTCTTTGGAGGAATTTCTATTCATTTCTTTTGCCCATTTTTTGATTGGATTGTTTTATATTGTCTTCCTGGTGTTGAGTTTTATAAGTTCTTTATCTTTCCTTCTGTTTTTTAAATTGATTGATTTTAGAGGGAAAGGAAAGGAGAGAGGGAGAGAGAGAGAGACAGAAACATTGATTTGTTTATGTTCCCTGACTGGGAATCAAACCAGCAACCCCCTGTGTATCTGGACAACACTCCAACCAACTGAGCTATCCATCCAGTGCCTGAACCTGAAGTCATTTTATTTCTTCTTTTCCAAATGAGAGGAGTGTATAGTGAAACAGACTCCCGCATGTGCTCTGACTGGGATCCACTCAGCCACCCTCGTCTGAGGCCAAATGCTCTGCCCATCTGGGGCCACGCTTGCACCTTAGGCAGAGGTTTCAGCACTGGGCCAGTTTGGCCATGGCTATGGGAGGGAAAGAGAGAAAGGAGAGAAGGGAAGGAGAAGGGGTGGAGAAGCAAATGGGCACTTCTCCTGTGTGCACTGACTGGGAATCGAATCCAGTACATCCACATGCCAAGCCAACATTCTTACCACTGAGCCAATCAGCCAGGGCCTGAAGTCATCTTATACCTTTTTTCCTACCAATTTTTTCTTTCTTTCTTTCTTTCTTTTTTTTTTTACAGGGACAGAGAGAGAGTCAGAGAGAGGGATAGATAGGGACAGACAGACAGGAACGAAGAGAGATGAGAAGCATCAATCATCAGTTTTTCGTTGTGACACCTTAGTTGTTCATTGATTGCTTTCTCACATGTGCCTTGACCATGGGCCTTCAGCAGACCGAGTAACCCCTTGCTTGAGCCAGCGACCTTGGGTCCAAGCTGGTGAGCTTTTCGCTCAAGCCAGATGGGCTCACGCTCAAGCTGGTCAGCTCGGGGTCTCGAACCTGGGTCTTCCACCTCCCAGTCCGACGCTCTATCCACTGCGCCACCGCCTGGTCAGGCCCTACCAATTTTTTCCCTAGCTCCCTCAAAGGGTTCCTAAAAGAGAGTAAATCAGGTATACTGAGGGCTATAGTTGCTAGAGTAAGAAAACACTGTCCCAAAAAGATGGAGAAGAGCAAAAAGGGAAAGGGGAGAGTCAAGGTTGGCCAGCAGCCCAGTCCCCACAGGAGTTGATGGACATCCAAAAAAGAGGTGCTGAAGCCAAAAGAAGGTATATTATTTTACCAGGAGGCTTGACCAAAAGGGAGTGTCAGAACTCATCAGGGTGACTGTGCACTCATGCCACATGTGGGGAGATGAGTAGACTAAACCTAGCCTCTGTGCAGGGTTTTCAGGAGCCTTCATCATGTTCAGCATGCACAGATCTCCTTCTCCTCTTTCCTCCTATCCTTCTTAATGGCTTTCCTCCTGGGCCAGTGTTTCAGGTTGGCTAGTGATCATGATGGGAATTACTTATGGTAAAGAATGAAACTAAAGGATAAAGAAGCTCTGAGGCTGTTCTCTGGGGCAGCAAGGCCTTGGGGAACGGGGGTTATCTTGATTTTCCTGACCCTCCCAAGCTGCTAAAGCTCTGTCTGCTTCTCACAGCCCTGTAAGGTGGCATTGGGTCCACAGGTCAAGGAAGCTGGAAGAGCAGGGTGTTTACCTGTGAAATCACCAGGATCTCTCAGTTTTAGAGTCTGTGAACCCCGGACACTGGCTAAATTCTGGGGACTCTCACAAACATTTTTGGAGGGGTAGCTCCATGGCTTACAACAGTTTCCCAAAAAGGTCTGTGACCCTATAAGAGGTTAAAAATCACCATTGTAGGGTAATCTGGCTGGGGAGCAGAGGGGATCATCTTAGTGTGTCTGAGCAATTTGCAAGACCAAGGGAAGGTCACACCCTCCAGTGACATTTCTTCTAAGACCCCTCTCCTAGGCTTTCCCAGGCTGCTCCCTCAGGCTAGGACACCTGGTGGCTTGGCCTCCTGTGTTCTCAGCCTCTAAGGTCAAGCAGCAGGGGCCCAGCTTTCTGAGCCAGAGGGACCAGAAAAGACTGTCAGGGATAAAGGGGTCAGGGAGGTCAGGAGCCTCATTCCCCACCTCTCATCACTGTCAAGCAGACCCCTCCCTCTCTGCCCTTTCTCCCCTGCCAGACAGGGCAGACTCAGCAAAGTAAGGGCCCGCTGGGCCAGAGATCTGGGCTCTGAGCCCTCTGTCCCATAACACCATGCTAGTCACAGACAAACCCTACGCTTTCGACTGCGCTCAGAGCAAATGCACATTGCAGCTGCAGCAGCTTTTATTTTGGATAATTTCCTTTCTTTCTCTTCCCGCCCCTTGCCCCAATTTGTTTTCTCTTCTGCTGACTGATCCTGGCTCTAGGGTCCCCAGAGAAAGCAAAGTTGCTGTGACCAGCATCAGTATGCAGGCCTGAGAGGGAGGCAGACCTTCTCCCACAATCTGGGAGGGATGCAAAGAGTTAAGGGAGTGCTTTCAACAGAAGAGAAAACCCAGCTCCCCGTAGACAGCAGGCAGGAGCTCTCCATTGTTTCACCTGGCTATAGGATTTCTCTCTAAGACAAGGAATGGGCTCTAAAACTCCAGTAACTGGATCACTGGGAAGGGAGGGTTTTTTTTTTTTTTTTTTAAAAACCAGCTGACAGCTGAATAATAGGAATTACCAGGCAGGCTGCCCTGGGGTTACTGAGGCTTGTAACTCAACCCCCAGGGAGGAGTTAGATTGGAAACTGATTTATGCAGAAGGTGGGGGTCTTGGTAGGGGAGCCATAGTGCTTGACCCCCTTGCCTCTTAACTCCCTTGAGGTGGGATCCTGAATATATGAAAGACCAGGAACCTGGAAGGCTTGGTGTCCTTCCCTCCTGGACTTGATCTAACAGAGTGAATTTATCTCTATGCATGGTTCCATCTGCCTGCAAAGAATTAGTCTTTCTCTTCGGAGTTGCAGAGATGTGTGTGTGTGTGTGTGTGTGTGTGTGTGTGTGTGTGTGTGTGTGTGTGAGAGAGAGAGAGAGAGAGAGAGAGAGAGAGAAAGAGAGAGAATAGCAGAACAGACAGCAGACAGATTGGCTTCTGCTAATTGGATAAACAAGTGGAGAGACTTGATTTCCCAGTCAGTGAGCTCACTACATGCCAATCACCAGTTCATTGGGACTGAAATATAAAAAGGAGGTACTAAAGAGAAAACATTTGGGAATTCAGAAACATGGATGTAAAGGCAAATGCAGAGACTGAGGCTGCCATGCTAAAGCCCAGGGAAACCTAAAAGATAAAGTGAAGTCCATGAATTATGGCATTCAGCACATATTCAGTTTTGTTTTGGGGACATGCAATAAATATTTCCTGAGTGAGCAAATGGATGAATGTACATTTCCACATTTTAAAAATATGAAGAGTTCTGTATTGGGGAGTGGAAAAATCCTTTAGTGGGGGATTTTGCATGAATGTCCTATCTTATATTGTGTGTGCCACTTGGCATGGCTGGCCTTGGCTGAGTTTCTTCTCACCAGCAAAGCCTCCTCTTAGAAAGCAAAGGTGATGCCATTAATGCTCACTCTCCGACCCCCCTACTTCAGGCTTGTCACATGATGGCATTATGTCTGTGGAGATAAATTTATAGAAACACTACAAGCATGGACCTCAGAGCCTTGCCTCAGCTCTCCTTTCCCCCTACCTCCTGCCCAGCCCAGGGCACAGCATGCCCAGCCTATGGAAAAATCGTTGGCTTTATCCTGCTAAGAGATGAAGAAATCCAATAAAAATACACTTCCTTTTTTTTTTACAACTTATTTTTTTATTGATATTTAGAGAATGAGGAAGGGGGTTAGAGAGAAAGAGAGAAACGTTGATTTGTTGCTATACTCATTCATGCTGTTATTGGTTGATTCTTTTTTTTTTTTTTTTTTACAGAGAGAGGGATAGATAGGTACAGACAGGCAGGAACCGAGAGAGATGAGAAACATCAATTATCAGTTTTTCGTTGGGACACCTTAGTTGGTCATTGATTGCTTTCTCACATGTGCCTTGACCGCAGGCCTTCAGCAGACCGAGCTACCCCTTGCTCAAGCCAGTGACCTTGGGTCCAAGCTGGTGAGCTTTTGCTCAAACCAGATGAGCCCCAACTCGAGCTGGCCAGCTCGGGGTCTCAAACCTGGGTCTTCCGCATCCTAGTCTGACGCTCTATCCCAAGGGTCCCCAAACTTTTTACATAGGGGGCCAGATCACTGTCCCTCAGACCGTTGGAGAGCCGGACTAGAAAAAAAACTGAACAAATCCCTATGCACACTGCACATATCTTACTTTAAAGTAAAAAAATGGGAACAAATACAATATTTAAAATAAAGAACAAGTAAATTTAAATCAACCAACTGACCAGTATTTCAATGGAAACTATGGGTGCGGATGCATTCTGTGCTCCTCTCACTGACCACCAATGAAAGAGGTGCCCCTTCCGGAAGTGCGACAGGGGGCCGCATGCGGCCTGTGGACCAGGCTGTAGTTTGGTGACCCCTGCTCTATCCACTGCACCACCACCTGGTCAGGCTGGTTGATTTTTTTTATTTTATTTTATTCATTTTAGAGAGGAGACACAGAGTGAGAGAGAGAGAGAGAAAGAGAGAAAGGGGGAGGAGCTGGAAGCTCAACTCCCATATGTGCCTTGACCAGACCAGTGCAGGGTTTTGAACTGGCGACCTCAGTGTTCCCAGGTCGACGCTTTATCCACTGTGCCACCACAGGTCAGGCAGGCTGGTTGATTTTTGAATGTGTCTTGACCTGGGATCAAACCCGGAAACTTGCCATGTCTGGACAATATTCTAACGAACGGGCTACCAGGTCAGGGCCTCAAAATACTCTTCCTTTAAATCTACTTCCTGCCTGACCTGTGGTGGTGTAGTGGATAAAGCATCAACCTGGAACACTGAGGTCGCCAGTTCAAAACCCTGGGCTTGCCTGGTCAAGGCACATGTGGGAATTGATGCTTCCTGCTCCTCCTTCCTTCTCTCTCTCTCTCTCCCCTCTCTAAAATGAATAAGTAAAATCTTAAAAAAATACTACTTTCCACAGATGCAGCCTCTTTCCTAGGCAAAAGTATATCAATACATCAGTACATACTTTCCTTGGGATTGTCAGGGAAACCTTGAAATTTCCAGTTGAGGCTAGAGAATGATGGATTGCTATCAAGGAAAACTGCCACCCCAGAAGAGCCGGGGACTGATCCCTTCTGGGCCTAGAGACTGCCAGGTTTTGAATCTGGTGTTCAAAAGAATCTAGGCAGGGAAGATGAGTTGGATCAGCTGTTTCCCATCCAACCTCTCAGTCTCCACTGTCCTCAATGGGGAGAAGCTCAGTCACCTAGATGTGAATTCATTAAACATTAACTGAGCACCTGTCATGTGCTAGGCTCCTCGCCAAGGGCTAGAAGTGCAGATAAAGTCCCTGGTGGGATCCTTGAGCATATCCACACCCTTTCTTTCCAAACATGAACCTCCATACGCACACCTAGGCACAAGCTAAGAGACATGGGGACAGGAGGAGGGTATGGCAGGGGAGTTGCAACCAGACAAGCTAAGAGTTAACAGCTTTCCCAGGGACACTGGGCCTGCCCAAGGTGGTCTTGCCTTTCCTTACATAGAGGCATTCTGGAAATGTTTGATGCCCCATTTCTTCCTTGTTCCCAAAACTCATCCATCACCAGGTTGAGTAGAAACAACTCCAGACTATATGTCAGGATACTTGGGTTCAGTTTCCAGATTTGCTATCAACACATGACCGTCCAATTCTTGTATACATATTCTCAACCCAACAGATTCAGATGTGACATAACTTGGGTAAAGTCTGGCTTGGCAGGGGTTAGGATTTGGGGCAACATCAGACTCTTATCCCAATCCTGCCTGAGGTCCCTGGGCTATAATCCAAACAACTCTCACCTGCTGAGCACCTACTGAATGCCAGACATATTACAAAAGGTGTCTCATTTAATCCTAAACAACCCCAACAAGGAGCTCCCACCAACAGTGCCATTTTACACTCAAGAAAACTAAGGTCACATTTCTACAGACTGGCAAGCAGTAACATAACTATGATTTGAGGCTACATCTGTCTGGCATGAAAGCTAATGCTCACATCCCCTATAACTACTGCCTTAAAGGCACACCCAGTCCCTCCCCATAGACAGAATTCAGTCCCTTCCCCCACGAATAACACAATGTCCTCTGTGCCCCCAGAACAGGAAGGCCAAGCCTGAGGCAGTCTAGCGAGGTACTAAATTCCAGCTTCTCTCAGTTGCAAACACTCCCACAGCTACCACCTGTGGCAGAAGCGATTGCATCACCCGCAGGAAGCGGTCCAGCAGCCCAGCATCACCTCTGGGGCACATTTTCAGTTCCTGCTTCTTTCCTTGCTTGTGATGAGCACACTGCCTTATCTTCTACCCCTGCTCTGGCTATGTGGGTTTTGGCTAAGTGCATGACTGGACAAGGGACTGTGGTCTATTGCCTGGATGAGATGTGTACAGGGCCGACAGGGGTCCCTTATTCCATTTCTGAACACTGCCAGATGGGGGAGGGAAGGTCAGACTGAAGGGGCTTTCCCAGCCAAGGACCAATCAGAGATCCCATGGGCTTGGAGGAAAAAAATCCTCTAGGATGCAGGAGACAAGTTCTAGGCAGCCACCATTACTTCACATCTGCCTTTCAAGGATGAGTACCCGCATGTCTGGGCCATGTCCGGTGTCAGGTGGGCCAGCGAGAGGAAGGTGCTGAAGAGCCTACCAACACAGCCAGGATCTCTCTGGTGTATCTGGAGCCCATCAGATTGGCAGACACACTGCACTGGGCTTTGCTTCCCTCCCTACTTCACTATGAAATCTTCAGGAGCTGAGGATGGATCCTCACCCCTATAGTTCCTCTTCTGCCACTTCTTTTCTCTCTCTCTGCCAGCTTCTACCTCTCCCCCACACAGCACTCTTTATCTCCTTAATCTCTCTTCCGACCCTGTTTTTTTCCTGCATTTGCCACCTCTCTCTGGCCCCACCTCGGCTGACTGCTGCAAGTCACCCCTTTATGGGCTCATAAAAAGCTCAGTGTTTTAGTGGAAGTCGTCCTGTGTGGAGGCATCGCCCCCATTTGAATGTGGTTTGCTTGAGTCTGAGTGACAAGTTAAATGACCCTGTGAGTGGGCTATTGCAATCTTCTCACTTGGAGAAAAAGCTACATTAAACCAGTCAGTGGCTGATAGAGGGTTCTTTCCCAGCTCTCGCATGCTCTGTGCACCACTACACTGGCTTACTCCTTGGCAGGGGTGAGGGCACCTGAGTAAGTGATTTGCATAAATATCAAGTTGTTCTTTGAGGACCAGCCCAGCTTAACAACACTGGTTTACTTTGTTTAAAAAAAAAAGTCAAAAGGCAACATGTAACTGGGTAATGATAGGGCCATTTCAGGCTCTCTCCTGAGGCTTCATGATCCTCAAACTTGTTCAAGATGTAACAAACCTCTAAGGAATAAAGGGGGACCCCAAGGACTCTGAGCTCTTCCCCCAAATCAGACCGGGTTTTAGAGCCTTTTCCAGGTTTCATGGCCTCCTCAGCATCCTCAGAGGCTATGCGAACTCAAGATGAAGAAACCAAATATCAGGGTCAATCCTGGGTTTCACAACTGAAGAAAAATGTCAAAAATTCCTGGATTCTTCAGAGTGGAATCATTTTTTCAATCTTGAGACCGCTCTTACAATGATGCTAAAATATACAAAAGTGACCTCTGTGTAAGTCTCTAGCATAAATTCTTACCGACCTTAGGGAGAAACTACTTCCCCAACTTATTTCAGCTCCAAGACAGGCCGTTGATGATGATCTTCACTGTGTCTTTGGCCTTGGTAAACTCTCAGAGGGGTCGAGAAGAGAATCTTGATGTGGTTTTGGTTTAGAATGCAGATCTTTGGAAGGCAGTCCTAGAGTTTACTAGTATCCTTGTCTGCAAAAAGAAAGTTTGCTTTACTGTATATTTCTCAGATTTTCCCTATAAGCAGAGGGGTTCTGTATTCCATTTCTTTGGCACTTCAAAAGAAATTTGTGTCATTGTCATATCATGTGATTTATTTTTGTTTTTATTTATTGATTTCAGAGAGAGAGAGAGAGATGAACATCAAGTTGTTCCTGAATGTGCCCTGACCATGAATTGACCAGCATCCTCACTGTTTCCTGGATGAAGCTCTAACCAACCAAGCCATCCAACCAGGGTAAAATGTGATTTTAAGAAATAATGTAGTTTTGCCTGACCTGTGGTGGCACAGTGGATAAAGGGACGACCTGGGAACACTGAGGTCGCCAGTTCAAAACCCTGCACTGGTCTGGTCAAGGCACATATGGGAGTTGATGCTTCCAGCTCCTCCCCCTTTCTCTCTTTCTCTCTCTCTCTCTCTCTCACTCTCTGTCTCCTCTCTAAAATGAATAAAATAAAAAACATTAAAAAAAAGAAATAATTTAGTTTTATGTTTGGGGGACTTTGTTTCATTTGATCTCTTTTGGTTCTTTGGCAGTGGGGATCTAGTCCTATTTCTACACATCCCTAATAGGTGTAACTTCTCTTACGTACTTTATTAATTCTATGAAAACAAAACATTTCCTTTATTTATTGAGCACATACTATGTGCCCCAAACCACTGTCTGCTTTCCCATTGCCTGCCTTTTATAGTCTTTGTTGAACTATAACTGAGATATAATTCACCTGCCATAAAATCCACCCATTTAAAGTGTAAAACTTAATGGTTTTTATAATATTTCCAGAGTTTTGTAATCACCATCACAACTTTGGAACATTTTCATCATCCCAGGAAAGAAATCCCATATCCATTAATAGTCACTCTTCAATTGCCCCAAACCCTCCTGGCCCAAGTAACCACTAATCTACTTTCTGTCCCTGTCGATTGGCCAGTTCTGGACATGTCACATAATTGGAATCATATACTATGTTGTCTTTTATAACTGGCTTCTTTCACTTAATGTTTTCCAGATCCATCCATGTTATAGCATGTATCAGTACTTCATTCATTTTTTTTCTGAATAATATCCCATTACATAAATATATCTCATTTTGTTTATCTGTTCATCAGTTGATGGACATTTGAATTTTTCCACCTCTTGGCAATTATGTGTTGCTATGAACATCTTTGTACAAGTTTTCATTTGAACACCTGTTTTTTATTCTTTTGAGTATATACCTAGGAGTGGAATTGCTGTGTCAAATGGTAACTCTTATGTTTAGTCTTTTGAAGAATTATGAATGTTTGATTAGCATTTACCTAATAACTAATGCTGTGAAGTATCTTTTCATGGGCTTATTGGCCATTTCTATATCTTCTTTGGAGAATATCTATTTAAATCATTTTCCCATTTTGAAATTGGATTAGTCTTTTTATTGTTGAGTTGTAAGAATTCCTCATATATTTTGGATACATGTCTCTTATCAGATACATAATTTGCAAATATTTTCTCCTATTCTTTTTTTTTTTTTTTTTTTACAGGGACAAAGAGAGAGTCAGAGAGAGGAATAGATAAGGATAGACAGACAGGAACGGAGAGAGATGAGAAGCATCAACCATCAGTTTTTTGTTGCAACACCTTAGTTGTTCATTGATTACTTTCTCATATGTGCCTTGACCGCGGGCCTTCAGCAGACTGAGTAACCCCTTGCTCGAGCCAGCGACCTTGGGTCCAAGCTGGTGAGCTTTTTTTTTTTTTCCTCAAGCCAGATGAGCCCGCGCTCAAGCTGGCGACCTCGGGGTCTTGAACCTGGGTCCTCTGCATCCCAGTCCAAGGCTCTATCCACTGCGCCACCACCTGGTCAGGCTCTCCTATTCTATCAGTTGTCTTTTCACTTGTTTTGAAGATGTAATTTGTAGCACAAAAGTTTTTAATTTTAATGTAGTTTCTTTTTTTAGTGAGAGACAGAGAGAAGGACAGATAGGGACAGATAGACAACAAGGGAGAGAGATAAAAAGCATCAACTTGGAGTTGCAGTACCCCTAGTTGTTCACTGACAGCTTTCTCATATATGTCTGTACTGGGTAGGAGGGTCCCAGATGAGCCAGTGACCCCTTGCTCAAGCCAGTGACCTTTGGGCTCGAGCCAGTGACCATGGGGTCATGTCTATAATCCCATGCTCAAGCCAGCGACCCTGTGCTCAAGCTGGTGAGCCCACACTCAAGATAGGGACCTTGGGGTTTCGAACCTGGGTCCTCAGAGTCCCAGTCGACGCTCCATCCACTGTGCCACTGCCTGGTCGGGCTTAATGTAGTTCATTTTGTCTATTCTTTCTTACATCACTTATGTTTTTGGTATCTTATCTAAGAAACCATTATCCAACCCGAGGTCACAAAGATTTACTCATGTTTCTTTTAAGAGTTTTATAGTTTTAGCTCTTACATTTAGGTCTATGTTCCATTTTTAGCTAAATTTTATGTATGGTATAAAAGGGTCCAAGCTCATTCTTTTGTGTGTGGATATCTAGTGGTCACAGCACCATTTTTTGAAAAAACTATTTTTTGACCCATCAAATGGTCTAGTAGCCTTGTTGAAAATCAACTGACCATATATGTGAGAGTTTATTTCTGGACTCTCAATACTATTCATTTTATCTATATGTCTATCCCTTATGTCAGTATCATGCTATCTTTTCTAAAAAATATTATATTGATTTTAGATAGAGGAGAAAGAGAGAAAAAGGGCAGGGGAAGGAACAGGAAGCATCAACTCATAGTAGTTGTTTCTTATATGTGCCTTGACTGGCAAGCCTGGGGTTTGAACTGGCAACCTCAGTATTCCAGGTCAACGTTCTATCTATTGCACCGCAACAGGTCAGGCGCCCTGTCTTGATTATTGTAGCTATATAGTAACTTTTGAAATTGTGAAGTAGGAGTTCTCCGCTTTGTTTTTGTTTTTCAAGAGCATTTGGATATTCTTGGTTCCTTACATTTTCTTGTGAATTTTGGGATCTACTTTCAATTCCTGCAAATAAAAAGCCAGATGGAATTTTTATTGGGATTGCACTGATTCTGTAAATCTATTAAGGAGCAATGTCATCTTTCTTTTTTTTAAAATTTCTTTTTATTTATTCATTTTAGAGAGGAGACACAAAGTGAGGGAGAGAAAGAGAGAAAGGGGGGAGGAGCTGGAAGCATCAACTCCCATATGTGCCTTGACCAGACCAGTGCAGGGTTTTGAACTGGCGACCTCAGTGTTCCCAGGTCGACGCTTTATCCACTGCGCCACCACAGGTCAGGTCGCCATCTTATTTTATATTTTTATTTTTTACAGGGACAGAGAGAGAGTCAGAGAGAGGTTATAGATAGGGACAGACAGACAGGAACAGAGAGAAATGAGAAGCATCAATCATTGGTTTTTCGTTGCTGTTGCAACACCATAATTGTTCATTGGTTGCTTTCTCACATGTGCCTTGACCGTGGGCCTTCAGCAGACCGAGCCACCCCTTGCTGGAGCCAGTGACCGTGGATCCAAGCTGGCGAGCTTTTGCTCAAGCCAGATGGGCCCGCCCTCAAGCTGGCGAGCTCGGGGTCTCGAACCTGGGTCTTCCGCATCCCAGTCCGACGTTCTATCCACTGTGCCACCGCCTGGTCAGGCGCAATGCCAGCTTAATAAAAACCTTCTAATTCATGAACATGGGATGTGTTTCCATGTATTTAGATATTCCTTAATTTCTCTCAAAAATGTCTTAAAGTTTTCAGTATATATATCTTGCACATTAGGTTTTTTTTGTTTGTTTTTTTACAGGGACAGAGAGAGAGAATCATAGAGAGGGATAGATAGGGACAGACAGACAGGAATGAAGAGAGATGAGAAGCATCAATCATTAATTTTCGTTGCTTTTTTGTTGCAATACTATAGTTGTTCATTGATCGCTTTCTCACATGTGCCTTGACCACAGGCCTTCAGCAGACCTAGCCACTCCTTGCTGGAGCCAGCGACCTTGGGTCCAAGCTGATGAGAACTTTTGCTCAAACCAGATAGGCCCGTGCTCAAGCTGGCGAGCTCGGGGTCTTGAACCTGGGTCTTAAGCATTCCAGTCTGATGCTCTATCCACTGCGCCACCGCCTGGTCAGGCACATCTTGCACATTTAAAAAAATAATGTATTCCTAAGTATTTTTTTGGTGCTACTATAAATATAACTCTTTTCTTAATTTTATTTTCAGATTGCTCATTGCTAATGTATTCAAATACAATTAATTTTATTTTATTTTTTAGCAAGAGAGACAGAGAAAGGGACAGATAGAGACAGACAGGAAAGGAGAGAGATGAAAAGTATCAATTCTTCGTTGCAGAACCTTAGTTGTTCACTGATTGTTTTCTCATATGTGCCTTGATTGGGGGGCTACAAATGAGCCAGTGACCCCTTGCTCAAGCCAGTACCTTGGGCTTCAACCCAGCAACCTTTGGGCTCAAGCCAGCAACCATGCGCTCATATCTATGATCCTACACTCAAGCCAGTGACCCCGTGTTCAAGCTGGTGAGCCTGAGTTCAAGCCAGATGAGCCTGTGGTCAAGCCAGTGACCTTGGGGTTTTGAACCTGGATCCTCTGCATCCCAGGTCGATGCTTTATCCACTGCACCACTGCCTGGTCAGGCAATACAATTAATTTTTATATGTTGACCTGTTATTTTACAATCTTACTGAATTCACTTACCAAACTTTTTCTTTTTTGAGGATTTGTAAGGCTTTTTACTATGTACAGGATCAAGTCATCTGTGAATAGAGATTGTCTTACTTCTTCCTTTCCAGTCTGCATAACTTTTATTACTTTTTCTTGCCTAATTGCCCTAGCTAGAACCTCCAGTGCAATGTTGCACAGAGTGACAAAAATAAACATTCTTGTCTTGTTTTTGATCTTAGAAAAAAAAGCTTTCAGTCTTTCACTATAAAGTATGATGTTAACTGTGTAATTTATTTGTTGTTGTTGTTGTTGTTGTTTTTTACAGGGACAGAGAAAGAGTCAGAGAGAGGGATAGATAGGGACAGACAGACAGGAACGGAGAGAGGTGAGAAGCATCAATCATTAGTTTTTCATTGCCGTTGTGACACCATAGTTGTTCATTGATTGCTTTCTCACACGTGCCTTGACCGCGGGCCTTCAGCAGACCGAGCAACCCCTTGCTGGAGGCAGTGACCTTGGGTCCAAGCTGACGAGCTTTTTGCTCAAGCCAGATGGGCCCGCGCTCAAGCTGGCGAGCTCAGGGTCTCAAACCTGGGTTTTCCACATCCCAGTTCAACGCTCTATCCACTGTGCCACCACCTGGTCAGGCAACTGTGTGGTTTTGATAGAAGGCCCTTCTCTGGTTGAGGAAGTTCCCTTCTATTCCTAGTTTATTGAGTGTTTTTATCATGAAACATGTTGGATTTTGACAAATGTTTATGCTGTGTCTATTGAAATGATCATGTTATTTTTGTCCTTTATTTTCTTGATATTGGGTATTATATTGATTGATTTTAGTTAAAAAAATTTATTTATTCATTTTAAAGAGAACGGAGGAGGAAGAGTGGGAAGCATCAACTCTCATATGTGCCTTGACCAGGAAAGTCTAGAGTCACTCTAGAACAGTAGTTTTCAAAGTGTAGGGTTTTGAACTAGCGACCTCAGTGTTCCAGGCCGATGCTTTATCCACTGTACCACCACAGATCAGGCCAATTGATTTTATATATTAAGCCAACCTTGCAATGTTGGAACAAATTCTACTTTGTATATAATATTTTTTTATGTGTCGCTGACACCGGTTTGCCAATCTTTTGTTATCTTCATATTTTGAGGAGGTACTATTTACACAGAAGAAGGAGTAGAGGACATTTAGTGCAGTGATGTGCTATAATATAAGGTACAGGCATTCAGTACTTACTATTCTATTAAATACAGGCATACTTTGTTTTATTGTGCTTTGCTTTATTGTGCTTTAGTGATGTTTTCTACAAATTGAAGCCAAGACAATCTACAAACAAAAATATACTTTACTTTATTATGGTGATCTGGATCCAAACCAACAATATCTCCAAGTATGCCTGTAAATAGTTATTGTGCATCAGTTATGTGCCAAGTATTGTGGTTTGAGAAGATAAAAGCTGCAGCGGCCAATGGCCCTTGGAGCCAGCATCCCCAAAGTCATGAAGACTTCCCCAATCCTTTTCCACTTTAGTCATGCCCAGGGGCCATTGTAAAGGAGCCAGGACTCCTTGAGGATTCAATTAGGTCACAAGAGATAATACTGTGACACAGTTAAGAAGCCAGAATAATAGGGTAAGAACAGTATTGGGGTTAGACAAATGGGAATTAAAAATCCCAGCATTGGCACCTACTGATGATTTGGGAATAGTAAATTAATCTCTCTAAACTTAAATGCCAAATGGCAGTAATTATAGCACCCTCTGATATGGTTGTTAGGGAGTAGAAATTGTAGTAAACTAAGCAAAGCACCTAGCAGAGTGCTTTGGTACATAGCAGATGCTCAACAAATCGTAGTTATTACTTTGTGTTCAGCACTGTGTGAATACCATAGGATAGGGAAAGAAAGTCCAGAAGGAGAATGGAAGAATTCACTGGCCCTATTTTCAGAAGATGTATGTTATAGTTGGGGAGTCAAATCTAGCACATTCAAAATAAATGTAGCATTATAAAAATAGCATATATTTTACTTAAAAGATCATATTATACAGGCTCTGACAGGAATGAATGAGATGAGATTATAATATGTAAAATCTTTGACACCAAAGTGCCTGACATATAGTAAGTACTAGATAAATGGTAATAGTAATAATTAACAGTTGCCTTCACCTTAAGAGTCACTCTAGAACAGTAGTTTTGAAAGTGTAGTGACTGGTCCAGCAGTAACAGCATCATCTGGAACTTGTTAGAAATGCAAATTTTTGCTCTCCTTGCTAGGCCTACTGACTCAGAAACTCAGAGGGAGGGGCCCAGCAATCTGTGTTTTAATAAGTCTGCCAGGTGATCTGAATGCAGTAGTTCTAAACGTTAGCTGCACGGAATTACCTGGGGAGCTTTAAAAAAATCCTGATGCCCATGCTCCCCACAAGCCCAATTAGAGTCTCTAGGGATGAGGCCTTAGTTTTTTGTTTTGTTTTGTTTTTTTGAGAGAGAGAGAAAGAGAGGGAGGAAGAAAGACAAGAGGCATCAACTCATAGTTGCTTCACTTTAGTTGTGCATTGATTGCTTTTCGTACTTGCCTTGACTGGGGATCAGACCTCACACTCAAGCCAAGTCAGCAACCCTTTGCTCAAGCCGGCAACCACTGGGCTCAAGCCAGTGACTTTTGGGCTCAAGCTGACAATCTGTTGGTCAACCTGGTGAGCCGGGCTTAAACCGGGTGATCTCTGGGTTTTGAACTGGCAACCACAGCGTTCCGGTTCAATGTTTTATCCACTATACCACCACAGGTCAGGTCAGGCCTCAGAAGTTTATAAAGCTCCACAGGTTATCCAAACGTATATTTGCTATTTAGGATTATACCTCTAGGTCAGTGGTTCTTAACCTTTTTTGAGGTACCAAATTCACCAGTTTCATATGCGCATTCACCGAACCCTTCTTTAGTGATAAATAAAATATGATATTTTTTTCCAAATTCAAGACATAGGTATATGTTTTTTTACTGGTGCACAAAATGAGCCGTGCATGAACATCACCTTGCTCAAAGGACAAAACCAACAAAGTGCATGAACTCACAACAAATTACGGTATTACTTTATTCTGGCCTCCGCGGCAGAGGCTTCTCCGAACCCCTGAGACTGACTCATTGAACCCCTAGGGTTCGATAGAACCCAGGTTAAGAACCACTGCTCTAGGTAGAACCTTGCATTAACAAGAGAAAGAGAACATTCAAACTTTAAAATTAATAAATTAACAATACAAGTTATGGAAGAAGCCCTAAGATACTCCTTTTCCATCTGTGGGGCATCTGTGTTAGGTTTGCTCACGAGGTTACCAGCTGCAAGCACTTTGCCTGATTGGTACGTGAGCGCGGGCTGCGCCATGTGTATGTATACTGCTCACAAAGATTAGGGGATATTTCAAAATTAGTATGAAGCTATAAAATATCCCCTCATTTTTGTGAGCCATATATGGCCTGTATAGGGCTATGGACGCTTGTGCTCCAGAGAGATTAGAGATGGGGGATTGCGGATGCACAGATTGCCTGTCTGCCACTGTGAGGGGCCATTTTGCTGTTCATTTGCCTGAGAGTTTCCCCTACCTGTGTGCTTGTTCGCTGTTGTGAGACTTTTTTTTTTTTAAGATTTTATTTATTCATTTTTTAGAGAGAGAGGAGAGAGAGAAGAGGGAGGAGCAGGAAGCATCAACTCCCATATGTATCATGACCAGGGAAGCCCATGGCTTCAAACTGGCAACCTCAGCGTTCCAGATTGACGCTTTATCCACTGTGCCACCACAGGTCAGGTCGTTGTGAGACTCTATTAAATGGAGTGGCCCAACCTTTCTGGCTCGGCAGTTTTTCTACTGTTTGCCCGAATTCAATGTGGACCTGCCTGGCCTCGCTACCGGCATTACATCTGGCGTAGTGGGCAAGTGTTGGAGCAGTTGGGTACGGAGCTGCTGACATCCTTGAGGGGTGGGGTAGAGGGCTGGTTGTTGTTATGGCTACACATGGCTGTCCTTTTGGGGACTGTGGGCTGGCTGGTTTTTACAGTTCTCAAGAGGAACCAAGAGCTCTGTGCGAGAGGTGGCCTGAGGTCGAGAGCTCCAGGGTGAGTTGCGGACCCAGTAGCAGCAATGGCTTGAACTGGAGTGAGTGCTGGAGAAGGAGGCTGAACAGGTTCGTGAGTTGCAGTTTGCCCTGGAAGCTGAATGTTGGCAGTGACAGCTGTTGGAGGAACAACTGCAGGTTCAGGAGCTCGAGAGTCAGCTTCAAACTGAGAGTTGACAGCTGCAGGAGCCAAGGCGGGTGCGGAAGATAGAGCTGCATTCCTGCCAGTGGAGTGGCTTTGAGTCAGCAGGAGCAGACGTTTCCGACTCCTCTTCTGAGGGGGAGGCTCAGGCCACAACTGCTGTCCGCAGACTGAGAGCCCAGCCAATAGCCACCAAGAAGGTAAAGACTCGACAGCCAAGAGTCCCTCAGGGGCAGCCACAGTCCCCTCCTCAGGTAGTGGAGCACTCTGTGGTCTAGCCCTACACCCGGGCCCAGCTGATGGAGTTGGGGGTGAAATTCAGGCAGAAACCAACTGAACCCATGGCAGCCTGCTTGGTGTGGCTACGGGACATAGGGGGTGGATGGCACCATGCTTTCTGGAGCAGAGGTGGAGAGGTTGGCCACTGTTGCCACGTGCTCCTCCTTAGGGCAGCATCTTCAGAGCTGCCATGACGGCAGGAATGGGGGGCCCTGAGACCCTTTGTGTACCTAGTTACCTGTAATGGACCTTTATCTTGCTGATTTACACAGACAGCTGGGCTGTCTATCATGGACTGATCTTGGAATGTGACCATGAGAGACCCTGATTGGGGGGGGTGAGTGTCATGGCACCTGTGGATGCCCTCCTGCACCAGGAAGTTGCTCTCACCCAGTTGCAGAGGTCCACCAAGGGCACTTTTTGCTTTCAATGGAATGACCCTGGACTGTACAGGTCCCCCACTACAATGGTGGCCTAGTTGGCACCATGGGGTGAAGAGTTAGAGGTGGGCCTCTAGGTGACTCCCTGGGCAAAGTGCTCAGGGAGACATTGTGAAGGACACCTTTGTAATTATTGTGTAACTTTTTTTTTTATTGTGTAACTTTTGCTGTTGCTGTAGTCTGTTTCTTGTCATGTAGATTGTGAAGCGAGCAACCCTAAAGGGGTGGAATGTGGGGCAGCTGTGTTAGGCTTGCTCCCTGGTTTACTGACTTCAAGCACTTTGCTTGATTAGTGTGTGAGCACGTGGCAGTGCAAAGTGTGTATGGCCTATATAAGGCTATGGGTGCTTGTGCTCAGCGGGACTGCGGATGTGCAGATTGCCTGCCCGCCACTGTGAGGAGCCATTTTGCTGTTTGTTTGCCTGAGAGGCAGTTTCCCCTGCCTGTGTGCTTGTCCAACATTGTGAGACTTTATTAAACGAAATGGCCCAGTACTTTCCAACTCCGCAGTTTCTCCACCATCTGCCGAAAACCAACATGAACCTGCCTGGCCTCAGCCACTGGCATTACACCATCTTATGCTCCTTCTTCCAAATATGCATTTGCCTGACAGGAAGAGACACACAGGAGAAGACAGAGCCTCTTGCCTAACCTGAGGTTGAGCTGGGAGTCACGAAACTATGTATCCTGCTCCCTTCCCTTAGATCTACTGCCATCCCAGGAAACAGACAATGAGAGCTTAAGCCTTATGTTCATTTTTAACTGCTCAGTGTTAATTTAAATTCCCTCTGGAGGACAAGGAGGCATGAGTCTTCAGCACAAGAGGCTCTCACATCACCCAAATATTTATTCATGAAACAAGGAAGGTCCTTTACCAGCCTCAAGTGTCCACTGGTTCAGATTGTCCCAAGATGCAGCCTGTCCACCGCATGTGCGCTGGCTACACCCTGCCCAACCTGGCATACCTTTGGTACCTTCAAAGTTCAAGATGATTTTTCAGAAAGAGAACTCAGTGTGGAGCTTAGCAGAGTATAAAAGTGAAATGGAAGTCGGGGTAACCTAGAGCCCATGTGCCCTCCTGTATAAGTGGTGTTGTAAAATGATGCCTTTAAGAGCAGCAGATTTTGGCCTGCAATTAGGGAGAATGGCCATCAGATTCATTCGTTGTGTTGGCCAGTAAAGCAGACGCTTCCTCTGCTACAGGCTGTTTTAGGGAAGTAGCTAGTAGTGAAAGAAGGGTGGGGTTTAGAGTCCTCAGACACAGAAATCCTGCTGTGCCTCTTTTTTTTTTTTAACTTTTTTCTTTTTTTTTTTACAGGGACAGAGAGAGAGTCAGAGAGAGGGATAGATAGGGACAGACAGACAGGAACAAAGAGAGATGAGAAGCATCAATCATTAGTTTTTCGTTGCTGTTGCAACACCATAGTTGTTCATTGATTGCTTTCTCACATGTGCCTTAACTGCAGGCCTTCAGCAGACCGAGCAACCCCTTGCTGGAGCCAGCGACCTTGGGTTCAAGCTGACGAGCTTTTTGCTCAAGCCAGATGGGCCCATGCTCAAGCTGGTGACCTCGGGGATCTCGAACCTGGGTCTTCTGTATCCTAGTCCGACACTCTATCCACTGCGCCACCACCTGGTCAGGCCGGCTGTGCCTTTTTTTTTTTTTAAACACATTTTTTTCTTTTTATTTTATTCATTTTAGAGAGGAGACAGAGAGAAAGAGAGAGAGAGAGAGAGAAAGGGGGGAGGAGCTAAAAGCATCAACTCCCATATGTGCCTTGACCAGACCAGTGCAGGGTTTTGAACTGGCGACCTCAGTGTCCCCAGGTCGACACTTTATCCACTGCGCCACCACAGGTCAGGCCGGCTGTGCCTCTTATAAATTATAAATTACTTTGAGTCCTAGTTTCTTCATCTGCTTATAAAAAATGAGGATTAAACTAGGTGAGAAATCATGCATGTCCTTAGCATGGTGCCGACCACATAGATGCTCAGGAAACGTTAGTTTCCCTTCCCTTTCCCAGAAAAGGGAAGGAGAGGTAGGGGTATGATTAGTCAGCGGTCCAAGCCTTCTCTGTGACCTTCACCCCCCAGAACCACCAGTGTCCCTGCTACTCAGTGTCTGTCTTTCAGAGCTATCACTAATTAAGAACAGGGTAAGACTTTTATGTTAAATATTTCTCTAATAATTCCCCGGATGGGGCTACAGCAAACTTGTGATTTAATCCACTTTCAGTTACAATCTACATTCTTAGTACATAACTTAAAAACTCCTAACAGAGTATCAAGTTTACTTTAATTCTTAAATTATTGTAAAAAATATAATAAGACAATCTTGTGACCCTGATTCTTCACAGGGGAGACAGTGCCTCACAGGCTGTGCCTATTCCCTTTAGGGCTTGGGGCTTTCTTCTGGGCTTTCATTTTTGGGTTTGGGTTCACATTTCTTCCCTCTCTGAGTCTAGGAATGAATTTCTAAAAGAAAGAAGAAAAGGAAGGAGAGGGGAAAATGGGTTGTTTTCTTTAAAAAGAAAAGGTCTCATCCCTGGCCTGTTGTCTTAGTGGATAGAATGTTGGCCTGGTGTATGGACATCCTGGGTTCAATTCCCAGTCAGGGCACACAGGAGAAGCAACTATCTGCTTCTCTCCCTCTCCCACTCTCTCTTCTCTTCCTCTTCCCTTCCCACAGCCAGTGGCTCAATTGGTTCAAGCATTCTGTGTCAGCCTCAGCACTAAAAATAGCTTGGTTGATTGGAGCATTGGCCCCAGATGGGATTGCCAGGTGGATCCCGGTCAGGGTACATGTGGGAATCTGTCTTACTATCTTTCCTCTTAAAAAAAGAAAGGAAATGGTCCCAATCTTTCAATGTCCTCAACCCTCTGGAATGCCCACATGAATCTCACAATCCCAGTCTGGGAATCTGAACAACAGTAGCACTAGGCATGTTGGGACAGCCACACAAGTTGTGCTTATTTGCATATATTTACATACAGTTAGAAGCAAACATGCACAGTGAATTAATTAGAGCTCCCAATGGTGACTGCAGTCAAACTCAATATTTCAAGCTGTTTTGTAGGAAGCAGGTGGCATGACCACAAGGCAGGGCAAGACAGTGCTGCAGCCCAGAAGCAGCCATTACTCCGAGGCCTCCTTGAGTGAGGGCCAGAAACCCAGTGTCACAGAGACCTAGTGCTCTCCTTTGATCTCTCTGCCCTCTCAACTTCCTCTTTTCCCTCCAGATCCAGCCCCAACTGTCCTCTTCTGATCCAGGGGAGGCCATGGCACAATGACTCCTTCCTGAAAACACTGAGTTAGGGCAGGCCTGAGCCCCACAGGATGCACAGAACTCCTTAGTCTGGGAAGAGGGGGTCTGTGAGGCACATACCCTTTGACAGTGCCCACCCCTCCAGAGAAGCTGCATAGCAGCTACAGTGGGACAGACATACAGGAGCATGCCAACAGCATGGAGCTTCGTAAGGAAATCTCCAGCAAGGCAGGCAGAGAAGCAGACCTGGGAGTGTGGGGGAATTTGGCCCAGATCCATTACACCTGTTTTAAAACACGCCATTAAAGTTTCATGCTGTTAAAAAAAAAAAAAAAAGTTTCATGCTGTTTTCTTCCCATATCTGTAGAACCCTTTGTTCTCTGGTCATTCCTGACCAGCCTGGCTCCAGGACAAAGCCAGACAGATTGTTCTAAAGTTTGAATTTCCACTACTCTCTTAATCTAATGAGCTGTCACTTAGAACTCTGCCCCAGAAGTCAGTCAGTGCCTGGAGGAAGTACAAGAGCTGCATGTATGATAGCATCCAGGGTTGGGCCTGAGCCTCTCTGGATTAGAGGGAAGTCTGGGTTGCCCTGACCTCTGGCCCCAAATCCTACTCTCAATGAGTTCTGTGCCCTTATGCCATTAGTAACCTGGTCTCAGAAGGACAAAGTCAAACTGTGGGCAAGGTCTCTAGATCCTACAAGGTCTCTAGATCCTTAGTCCAGAGCCACATACGTGGCTTTGCTACAACTACCTTCTTTCTTCACAAGATTGTCCACACTTAGGCCAAGATAGTAGCTGCCAATATGGAATGTTGTGAGAAGGGTCCCCAAACCTCTGGGTTCCTAGTCTTCCCTAGGCCTGCAGATTCCACAATTTTAATCCCTCTTTGGGAGTATCCAGCCAAAACTTCCTCCCAATAAGTTTTTTCTTACTGTGGTTTAACAGGAACAGTAAAACAGACCCACAAAACATGTCATTTCAAAAGTGCATTGCCTCTAACCATCCATAAAGTGTACCCACTTCCTGACTCACGCCAACACTGAAAGAGTCCTGTGTTGAATGCCTAGGATAGTGTTGCTCAGACTTCAATAAATCACCTGAAGATCTTATTATAATGTGAACCACACATTGATTAGCAAGGCTGTAGAGGACTCAAAAAAGAAAAGTCAAGGTCCCTTCCCTCACTCTGCTTTAAATCCAGACAATACAGCATGGGAGGGTGAGATGTACCATAACAGAGGCATAGAAGAGAGCACAGCAGAAAGAGATAATGTCATTGGTTTCAATCAAAAAGCACAAGATTTTGGTAGATTTCAAACCTCAAACCACTTGACAGATTTAATGTGTCTACGAGTATTTGACAAAAGGGTGATCTGGGGTAGGGGTGGGGTGTGGGGAGACACAAAGACTCAGAGAAAGTGTGCATGAAACCAACATCTGTATGATTCAGGTAAATATGCTATTGGGGTCCCTACTTTTCCTTTCTCCATTCTGATGGAAATTGATGGAAAGGAAGGAACCACGATGTTGGCCTGGCCAGAGCAGATATTTTCTGTAGGCAAAGAAGGCCCAGGATTGGCTGTGAGGAGCCTCCAAAAAAGCAGCTAGAAGGAGTCCTCAGAGGGAGGTGCAGAAGACCCAGATGTGGACCCTTCTTATAAAGGGAGGATAACACAAACAGGACCAAGCAGCCAGGAAGAGTATAACTCCTTGTGGGTTATATGTTATTTCTAAGCAGGGAGCCTGCTTGCTTCTTTCAAATCAGGCCTGCTTTAAAGGAGTGCAGATTTTGGTACAACCTTAAGTCTAACAACAGCCCTGAGGGCTAAAGCATAATTAAAGATTAATGTTTGGCTTGCCATTTAGTATTTGTACAGGGCAGGAACCATCCCAGGATCATGAGATTTTAGAGCTGTAAGTTTCTTCTTTGGGCGCAACACCTTTTCTTTCTTTCTTTTTTTTTTTTTTACAGGGACAGAAAGAGAGTCAGAGAGAGGGATAGATAGGGACAGAGAGACAAGAATGGAGAGAGATGAGAAGCATCAATCATCAGTTTTTCGTTGCTGTTGTGACACTTTGTTATTCATTGATTGCTTTCTCACATCTGCCTTGACTGCGGGCCTTCAGCAGACCGAGCCACCCCTTGCTGGAGCCAGTGACCTTGGGTCCAAGCTGGCAAGCTTTTGCTCAAGCCAGATGGGCCCGCGCTCAAGGTGGTGAGCTCGGGATCTTGAACCTGGGTCCTCCACATCCCAGTCCGATGCTCTATCCACTGCGCCACCGCCTGGTCAGGCATACTCCTTCTCTTTAATGCAGAAAGACAACAAACTCAAAACCGGACCCAGTGTTCTCTGGAGCAGCCCCCTGTGCCTCCCTTTTCCTGAAGCTACATCTCTCATGAGGATGGATGGCTCCACATTCCTTAGAGAGACCTGCCTGTGCCCCTCATCAAGACATGAGGAATGGAGAGAAGAAAGGCACATCTCCTGCCTGGGGTGGAGGGTCGGAGTTGAAGATAGCTGGTTTATCAGCTTTGATGTCATCCTCAGAAACCAGTAGGCAGGATTGTGTTCCTGGTGATTCAACCCCAGGTAGTAGAACCCACCACTTGGCCGCTGAGATTAACCTGGATTGTAACACCCTGGTAAGATGGAGGGCCAGTGGGTATGGGGCCCAATGGGTACCTATCTCCCTTAGAGTTAGGAAGGCCATGTGTCCAGGTTAGCCTAGGACAGTGGTCAGCAAACTCATTAGTCAACAGAGCCAAATATTAACAGTACAACAATTGAAATTTCTTTTGAGAGCCAAATTTTTTATAAACTATATAGGTAGGTACATTCCTTATCGAGGTAGCGCCTGCATGTGGTATTTTGTGGAAGAGCCACACTCAAGGGGCCAAAGAGCCACATGTGGCTCACGAGCCGCGGTTTGCTGACCACTGGCCCAGGATAATCCCGGCATATATGTTATCCAAGAATAATTATTAAAAGTTCCCCCTTTAACTACCCATCACTACTATTGTTTTACACAGTTATTTCTGTGGTTACTCTGGCGTAGTTCCCAGTCTGACTGCAGATGCTGAAGAGTGGGGTAGCTAAGTCCCTGCTTGGCCCCATGGGGCCTTCCTTCTCTGCCAGTGCTCCACTCTGATGGTTTTGAATGCATCTCCATGATCCAGCACAGGAATGAGTAGGCGACAGGGCTCAGGACTCTGTGGGAAGCCTGGGAGGCTCAGGCTGGCCTTGGGGCAGCTCTGGAAGGGTGGAGAGAGGGCCAAGAAGCACTCCGGGGCTTACCCAAAATGGGAGATTGCCCTTGACTGCACCAAGCCACAGCCAGACTTGTGCTAAAGCTGACAAAAAGCCCTTACCCAAGAGAACCAGGGCTTGGGTCAGGGCACATACTTCCTGAATATTTACACCATGTTGTTAGACTTTTCCCTCCTGAGAAAGGAGGGGGGATACCAGGGAGACAACAGAAACTGGGAAGCCAGGACATTATGCCAAACAGGGTAATCAACTAGAATTAAAACCACAATCACATTATTCATAAACTACTTATATCATTGCAGACTGTCTTTCTATACCCAGGGACTGGCTGTAGTACAGTTCAACTACAGGCCTCTGTGAAGGTCATACTCCAAGGAATTACATGTCAGACTTTGAGTCTTTGTCTCTGAAGAAGCCATATTTTTCTCCTCCCATGGCAGTTGAATGGGACCCCAACTCAACTCCCTTTCTCCACTATAACATTCTGCTCCCCAAGATGGGAAACAAAGTTCATCCAAGCCCAAAATGTTCATGGGATTCAGGTGTCTAGAGCAGGGGTCCCCAAACTTTTTATACAGGGGGCCAGTTCACTGTCCCTCAGACCATTGGAGAACTGGACTATAAAAATAACTATGAACAAATCCCTGTGCACACTGCACATATCTTATTTTAAAGTAAAAAACAAAATGGGAACAAATACAATATTTATTTATTTATTTTTAAAGATTTATTATGATTACAGTATCCTTTTTTTATTTTTTCCAGGGACAGATAGGGACAGACAGGAATGGAGAGAGGTGAGAAGCATCAATCATCAGCTTTTCACCCTAGCTGTTCATCGACCGCCTTCTCACATGTGCCCTGACCGCAGGCCCTCAGCAGACCGAGCCACCCCCTGCTGGAGCCAGCTACCCTGGGTCCAAGCCAGCAAGCTTCCGCTCAAGCCAGATGGGCCCGCGCTCAAGCTGGCGAGCTCGGGGTCTCAAACCTGGGTCTTCCGCATCCCAGTCCAACGCTCCATCCACTGCGCCACCGCCTGGTCAGGCCAAATACAATATTTAAAATAAAGAACAAGTAAATTTAAATCAACAAACTGACCAGTATTTCAATGGGAACTATGGGTGCGGATGCATCCTGTGCTCTTCTCACTGACCACCAATGAAAGAGGTACCCCTTCAGGAAGTGCGGCAGGGGGGGGAGGCGGATAAATGGCCTCAGGGGGCCGCATGCGGCCCATGGGCCATAGTTTGGGGACCCCTGGTCTAGAGTGCCTGTGGGCCTCAGGAAGGGTCCTCTCTACAGCAGGTGAGATGGAGTTGGTGCTAAGGGGATTTGTCCTGGGTGAGGCCTGAGGCTGGCAGCTCTGCTTGTCTGAAGGGTCCTTCATTTAGCTCCTGGCAGATAATTAGCAAGAGGGCCCCATTGCAGCTGGCAGCCTAAGCACCCTGAGGACTTGTGGAGCAGAGCCACCATGATGGGCATGGCCTACCTATCCTCAGACAGTCACTTGAGAGAGAAATAACCTCTATCTTATTAAAGCCATGGTTATTTTGAGTATCCATTACCCACAGCCAAACCTAATCCTTACTGATATAAGTATGTTTTAATTTTTTTTTTTTTTTTTTTTTACAGAGACAGAGAGAGAGAGTCGGAGAGAGGGATAGATAGGGACAGACAGACAGGAATGGAGAGAGAGATGAGAAGCATCAATCATCAGTTTTTCATTGTGACACCTTAGTTCATTGATTGCTTTCTCATATGTGCCTTGACCGTGGGGTTACAGCAGACCGAGTAACCCCTTGCTCAAGCTAGCGACCTTGGGTCCTAGCTGGTGAGCTTTGCTCAAACCGGATGAGCCCGCGCTCAAGCTGGCAACCTCGGGGTCTCGAACCTGGGTCCTCTGCATCCCAGTCCGATGCTCTATCCATTGCGCCACTGCCTGGTCAGGTTACTGATATAAGTATGTTAAGACTTATTGTTCACACTCCACTTATTCCCAAAAATAATTTGAGACAACTTATAGTAAATGACAAAAAAATGATAGAATCATGTAAACAAGGATACATGAATAAAAGGCATATAATAAAAATTGGGTGATGTTTTTTCCAGAAAATGTGCTGTTAACAGTAATTATTGTACCTGTCTACAACATTTCACATCCAACTTCCTGGCAGCCAAGTCAAGTCAAGCCTACCTGGTGACTTAACATACCTCTCTTTATCAGCAACCCGGGACAAGACTCTCATCTTATTTGTGTACCCACGGCCTAGTAGCACCTGGCATGTTATAGCAATGCTCAAAAAGAGTTTGTTGACTGAGTGACTGACTGAATAACGGAATGGGAGTTGGGTTGTGCTCTCAATTTCGATCCCAATATGCTGTGTGACCTTAGGCAAATAGTTTCTCTGAACCTCAATCCCATGAGCTTGGAAGATAGTTGTACTGAACCAGGGATTTTCAACCTTTTTCATTTCTTGGCACACATAAATTAATTACTAAAATTCTGCAGCACTCCCCCGGCAAATAATATATATATATATATACACACACACACACACACACACACACACACACATATGTATATATGTGTGTGTGTATATATATATATATATATATATATATATATATATATATATATATGTATATATATTTGCTGAAGTATAATTTTTATTCATTTACCCCAAATGGCTATTGTTGGGTTGTCTGTTGTCATTTTTTAAATTTGACAATCTAAGGGAAAGGAGGTCAGTGCTCCTGACTAAATAAGTATCACTTGTTTTTCTTGTTTTTTTTTTACAGGGACAGAGAGAGAGAGAGAGAGAGGGATAGATAGGGACAGACATACAGGAACGGAGAGAGGTGAGAAGCATCAATCATTAGTTTTTCATTGCTGTTGCGACACCTTAGTTGTTCATTGATTGCTTTCTCACATGTGCCTTGATCGCAGGCCTTCAGCAGACCAAGTAACCCCTTGCTGGAGCCAGCGACCTTGGATCCAAGCAGACGAGCTTTTGTTCAAGCCAGATGGGCCCGCGCTCAAGCTGGCAACTTCGGGGTCTCGAACCTGGGTCTTCTGCATCCCAGCCCGACACTCTATCCACTGCACCACTGCCTGGTCAGGCGGTATCGCTTGTTTTAAAAATTCTTGCAGCAGCCTGACCTGTGGTGGCGCGGTGGATAGAGCATTGACTTAGAATGCTGAGGTCGCTGGTTCAAAACCCTGGGCTTTCTTTAACAAATGATGTAGGGAAAATTGGACATCTACCTGCAAAAAAATGAAACTAGACCATCAACTTACACCATTCACAAAAACAAACTCAAAATGGATAAAAGACTTAAATGTAAGCTGTGAAACCATAAGCATCTTAGAAGAAAACATAGGCAGCAAGCTCTCCGATATCTGTTGCAGCAATATATTTGCCGATTTATCTCCATGGGCAAATGAAATAAAAGGCAAGATAAATAAATGGGACTATATCAAACTAAAAAGTTTTTGCACAGTTAAAGACAATAAGAACAGAATAAAAAGACTAACCACACAATGGGAGAACATATTCGACAACATGTCTGATAAGGGGTTAATAACCAAAATTTATAAAGAACTTATAAAACTCAACACCAGGACAAACAATCCAATCAAAAAATGGGCAAAAGAAATGAATAGAAATTCCTCCAAAGAGGACATACAGATGGCCAATAGGCATATGAAAAAAATGCTCAACATCCCTAATCATTAGAGAAATGCAAATTAAAACCACAATGAGATATCACCTCACACCAGTTAGAATGGCGCTCATCAGCAGAACAACACAGAATAAGTGCTGGGGAGGATGTGGAGAAAAGGGAACCCTTCTGCACTGCTGGTGGGAATGCAGACTGGTGCAGTCACTGTGGAAAACAGTATGGAGATTCCTCAAAAAATTAAAAATCGAACTGCCTTTTGACCCAGCTATCCCACTTTTAGGAACATCCTAAGAACACCATAGCACTGTTTGAAAAGAAGAAATGCGCCCCCATGTTCGTGGCAGCATTGTTCACAATAGCGAAGATCTGGAAACAGCCCAAGTGTCTGTCAGAGGATGAGTGGATTAAAAAGCTACGGTACATATATACTATGGAATACTATTCAGCCATAAGAAATGATGACATCAGATCATTTACAACAAAATGAATGGACCTTGATAACATTATACGGAGTGAAATAAGTAAAACAGAAAAAAACTGAGAACCGCATGATTTCATACATAGGTGGGACATAAAAGTGAGACTATGAGACATGGACAAAAGTGTGGTGGTTACGGGGTGGGGGGAGGGTGGAGAGGGTGGGAGAGGGGGGAGGGGAGGGGCACAAAGAAAACCAGATAGAAGGTGACAGAGGACAATTTGACTTTGGGTGATGGGTATGCAACATAATTGAATGATAAGATAATCTGGAGATGTTTTCTTTGAACATATGTACCCTGATTTATTAATGTCACTCCATTAAAATTAATAATAATAAAAAAGAAAATAAAAAGCAAAACCCTGGGCTTGCCCTGTCAAGGCACATACAACAAGCAATCAATGAACAACTAAAGTGAAGCAACTATGACTTGCTACTTCTTGTTCTCTCCCCTCCTCTCTCGGTAAAATCAATAAATAAAATGAAGAAAAAATTCTTGCAGCACACCAGTGTGACGCAGCATGTAGATTGAAAATCTCTGCACTCGAAGATCTGCAAGACCTCTTCTCATTCTGACATTTGGTGATTTTTAACTTCTATCTCAGATGAAAGAAGTCCCACCTCTGGAGTTATCTCTCTGAATTAGGACATTAGCTATCCAAATATCCTCTGTCAAAATACACATACACCACATGGAAAGGTTAGCATAATAAAAAACCCGCGAAAAAGATGGCGATGGAGTAGGCGGACGTACCAACTTCCAACTCCCAGAACCAAAGTGGATTATAACTCAGTTTTAAGAACCATCATCTGGATAAACCAACTTTGAACCAAACTAAGTGGACTCTTCAACCAAGGAACACTGCAGAAGCCACATTGAGACTGGTAGGAATAGTGAAAACGCGAAGAGGGCTGCCCAGCTCCCCGGAGCAAACGACAGCCCGGAGAGACCCGCGGGGCGGGAGGAGAGTTTGGCGGAGAGGGAGGGACCTGGGTCCCAGGAACCAAGCCCCAGCCTGCAGTCCCAGAGCCTAGAAGAGGCGTATGGACAGTATTGAGATGTGAAGCAAGTGAGGATACTGTTTGTGAAAAAGGGAGAGTTTTCTCAGACCCAAGAATCTTTTCAAAGAGACAGCGCAGAAACCCTCTCTCACAACCACGCACCCGGGGAGCCGGGGAACGGGGACAGAGGAGAGGAACAGAGCAGCGGGAACAGAGAGTGGACTGAAGGCACGAGAACACTCTGAGGGACAGCCATCCTGACCCCTGGGCTAAGTCATTTCCCTAATCGAAAACGAATATTTCCGCTGGAACTAGCAATACCAGCAAAGGGAGACAGGACACCAGCCAAACAAGCTCTCCCGCGGCAATTAGAGCAGAGCTGCTTTGAGGGAGGGAGCTCCGAAACCTACAGTGTGGAGACTTTAGACACTGCTATCTCTCTAAACGCTGCTGAAGGGATGTTGGCGGCAGGACGCTGAAAAGCGGTCCTGTCGGCGTGGGCGGAGGCACAACCAATGAGAGCTCAGTCTAGCCCAACAGGGCCGGAGGGGACGCGCGAAAGCGGTCCGGCAGCTGTGGGCCGCCTGTGACCCCACTTGTGGCGAAAAATACGTGCAGAGAGCAGCTCTGCGACTCTGCGCAAGCCGGCCCTGACCGCGGGCACGGGGCTAGGACCAGAAACGGGCGAGGGGCTCACGACTGGGCTAATGCTGCCAACCCCGCCCGGAGGGAGAAACCGCGGTGGGTTGAAATCCTTTGTGTGCGCGCGCTGGATTTCGCGGCTTAGCTTACGCTACTAGCCCCGCCTGGCGCGCAAGCGGCTTCCGCTGCTGAGCTCACGCCGCTGGCCCCGCCTGGCTAGAGAAATCCCGGCGCCTGGCCACCCTACGTGCGCGAGCTGGCGCCGAACGTGGGGGCATGGTAGAGTCCTGATCCATCGGAAGCTAGCAGCTGAGCTAACGCCAGCAAACACGCCCAGCCCAATAAACTGCAGTTTGTGACCCTAAGCAGGAGGGCCCTGGCCTCGAGGGCGGGGCTAAATTCTGGACCGGCAAAGGCTCACAGCTGAGAGCACGTCAAAAGCCCCGCCCACCAGCAAAACTGTGGCGAGCAGGCTCTGACTGCGGGGGCTGGGCGTAAATCTTCCAGAAACGGGCTGGTCCCGCAGCTGAGCAAAGGTGCTCACCTCTGCCCTTGGTACTAAGGCTTGTGGCTTGAGTGACAGCGCCTCCCGCGGAGGAGAGGTGGAAATCACAGCAGCAGCCGCAGTAGGCAATCGTTGGCAACGCCCATACCCAACCACCCTAGGCAGCAGCAGAGAGGGTGGCAGGCCTGCAGACAGACCACACCTAGAGAACACAAAGGGAACACCTACTGGACTCCAGTGCCCACAACTTGCCTATACACAGATAAAATGGGCAGGCAGAGGAATGCAAACCAAATGAATCAAGAGAAATCCCCAGAGAAGGACCTGAATGAACCAGATATAACCAAATTACCAGAAGCAGAATTTAGAATAATGATAGTTAGGATGTTCAAAGAAATTAGAGCAACAATGGATAGTCACTATGAACACCTAAATAAAGAGATAACAAGTATAAAGAACAAAATTGAAATAATAAAAAAGAATCAGACAGAAATGACAAATACAGTGTCAGAACTGAAGACCACAATGGAAGGAATTAAAAGCAGGATGAATCACACTGAGGATCGAATCAGCGAGTTAGAAGACACAATAAACAAAGGCACAGAAGCAGAGAAGAAAAAGGAAAAGAGACTCAAAAATGTGAGGAAACTCTAAGGGAGCTCTGTGACAACATGAAGAGAATCAACATTCGCATCATAGGGGTGCCTGAAGAAGAGGAAAGAGGACAGGAAATGGAAACTGTGTTCAATCAAATCATAGCAGAAAACTTCCCTAAATTAAGGCTGGGAAACATTCCACACGTTCAAGAAGCACACAGAATTCCATTAAAGAGAAACCCAAAAAGATCTACACCAAGACACATCATAGTTAAAATACCAAAGCTAATGGATAAAGAAAAAATCTTAAAAGCTGCTAGAGAAAAAAAGGCTATCACCTACAAAGGAGCCCTCATAAGGATTACATCTGACTTCTCAACAGAAACACTTGAGGCCAGAAGGGAATGTCAAGATATATTCAAAGTAATGCGGAACAAGAACCTACAACCAAGACTACTCTATCCAGCAAGGCTAATGTTTAAAATTGAAGGAGAAATAAAGAGCTTCCCAGACTAAGAAAGCCTCAAGGAATTCATTAAAACTAAACCAATTCTGCAAGAGATACTTAGGGGCCTGATGTGAACAGTTTAAAGGGAGGAAAGAAGAATACAGCTTTAAAGAATAAAATGGCAATAAACAACTACATATCAATAATAACCTTAAATGTAAATGGATTAAATGATCCAATTAAAAGACATAGGGTAGCTGCGAGGATAAAGAAACAGGACCCATACATATGCTGTCTACAAGAGACACACCTTAAAACAAAAGATGCACATAGACTGAAGGTAAAATGATGGAAAAAAATATTTCAAGCAAATGCAAATGAAAAAAAAGCCGGGGTAGCAGTACTTATAGCTGACAAAATGGACTTTAAAACAAAGGCTGTTGTAAGAGATAAAGAAGGACACTACATAATGATAAAGGGAACAATTCAACAGGAAGATATAACTATTATAAATATCTACGCACAAAATATAGGAGCCCAGACATACATAAAGCAGACTGTGATGGACATAAAAGGGCGAGATTAACAGCAATACTATCATAGTAGGGGATTTCAATACCCCACTAACAACACTGGATAGATCCTCAAGAAAGAAAATCAATAAAGAAACAGCAGACTTAAAGGAGACACTAGATCAACTTGATTTAATAGATATCTTCAGAACTTTTCATCCTAAAACAGTAGAATATACATTCTTCTCAAGCGCTCACGGTACGTTTTCTAGGATAGACCACATCTTAGGACACAAAAATGGTCTCAATAAATTTAAGAAAATTGAAATCATATCAAGCATTTTCTCTGATCACAACGCCATGAAACTAGAAATTAACCACAAAAGAAAAACTGAAAAATACTCAAACACTTGGAAACTAAATAGCATGATATTAAATAATGAATGGATTAACAATGAGATCAAAAACGAAATAAAAAATTTTCTAGAAACAAATGATAATGAGCATACATCAACTCAAAATTTATGGGACACAGCAAAAGCAGTACTGAGAGGGAAGTTCATTGCACTACAGGCATATCATAGGAAGCTAGAAAAAGCTCAAATAAGCAACCTGACCCTGCAGCTAAAAGAACTAGAAAAACAACAACAAATAAAACCCAGGACAAGTAGAAGGAAGGAAATAATAAAGATCAGAGCAGAAATAAATGACATAGAGGCTAAGGAAACAATACAGAGGATCAATAAAACCAGAAGCTGGTTCTTTGAAAAGGTAAACAAGATTGATGAACCTTTAACTAGACTCACCAAGAAAAAAAGAGAGAGGTTTCAAATAAATAAAATTAAAAAGGACAGTGGAGAAATAACAACTGATACAACAGAAATACGAAGCATTGTAAGAAAATATTATGAAGAACTCTATGCCAAAAAATTAGACAATCTAGATGAAATGGACAAATTTCTTGAATCATATAAACTTCCAAAAATCAATCTGGAAGAATCAGAACACCTAAACAGACCAATTACAACAAATGAGATCGAAACAGTTATCAAAAAACTCCCAAAAAAGAAAAATCCTGGGCCTGATGGCTTCACAAGTGAATTCTATCAAAAATTCAAAGAGGAAATAACTCCTATCCTCCTCAAGCTATTTCAAAAAATTCAACAGGAAGGAAGACTTCCAAACTCCTTTTATGAGGCGAGCATAATTCTGATCCCAAAGCCAGGCAAAGACAACACAAAGAAAGAAAATTATAGGCCTATATCCCTGATGAATTTAGACGCTAAAATTTTCAACAAAATATTAGCCAACCGGATCCAGCAATATATGAAAAAAATCATACACCATGATCAAGTGGGATTTATTCTGGAGAGGCAAGGCTGGTTCAATATTTGCAAATCAATCAATGTGATTCATCACATAAACAAAAGGAAGGACAAAAATCACATGATAATTTCAATAGATGCAGAAAAGGCATTTGATAAAATCCAGCACCCATTCATGCTCAAAACTCTCAGTAAAGTTGGAATACAAGGAACATTCCTTAACATGATAAAGGTCATCTACGACAAACCCACAGCAAACATCATACAAAATGGACAAAAATTAAAAGCAATCCCCTTAAGATCAGGAACAAGGCAGGGTTGCCCACTTTCACCACTCTTATTCAACATAGTTCTGGAAGTCCTACCTATAGCAATCAGACAAGAAGAAGAAATAAAAGGCATCCAAATTGGAAAAGAAGAAGTAAAACTGTCATTATTTGCAGATGATATGATATTGTATATAGAAAACCCTAAAGTCTCGGTCAAAAAACTACTGGACCTTATAAATGAATTCAGCAAGGTGGCAGGATATAAAATTAATACGCAGAAATCAGAGGCATTTCTATATACAAACAATGAACTGTCAGCAAAAGAACTTAAGGAAACAATCCCCTTCACTATTGCAGCCAAAAAAATAAAATACCTAGGAGTAAATTTAACCAAGGAGGTTAAGGACTTGTACTCAGAAAATTATAAAACATTGATAAAGGAAATCAAGGAAGATACAAACAAGTGGAAGCATATACCGTGCTCATGGCTAGGAAGAATAAACATCATTAAAATGTCTATACTACCCAAAGCAATTTATAAATTCAATGCAATACCAATTAAAATACCAATGACATACTTCAAAGATATAGAAAACATATTCCAAAAATTTATATGGAACCAAAAAAGAACACGAATAGCCTCAGCAATTCTAAAAAGAAAAAATAAAGCAGGAGGTATCACTCTTCCAGATATCAAGGTCTACTACAAGGCCATTATACTCAAGACAGCTTGGTACTGGCATAAGAACAGACACATTGATCAATGGAACAGAACAGAGAACCCAGAAATAAACCCGCCGCTTTATGGACAATTGATATTTGACAAAGGAGGAAAGAACATACAATGGAGTAAAGACAGCCTCTTTAACAAATGGTGTTGGGAAAACTGGACATCTACCTGCAAAAAAATGAAACTAGACCATCAACTTACACCATTCACAAAAACAACTTCAAAATGGATAAAAGATTTAAACATAAGCCGTGAAACTATAACCATCTTAGAAGAAAACATAGGCAGCAAGCTTTCCGACATCTGTAGCAGCAATATATTTGCTGAATTATCTCCATCGGCAAATGAAATAAAAGGCAAGATAAACAAATGAGACTATATCAAACTAAAAAGTTTTTGCACAGCTAAAGACAATAAGAACAGAATAAAAAGACAAACCACACAATGGGAGAACATATTCGACAGCACGTCTGATAAGGGGTTAATAACCAAAATTTATAAAGAACTTATAAAACTCAACAACAGGAAGACAAACAACCCAATCAAAAAATGGGCAAAAGAAATGAATAGAAATTTCTCCAAAGAGAACATACAGATGGCCAATAGACATATGAAAAAATGCTCAACATCACTAATCATTAGAGAAATGCAAATTAAAACCACAATGAGATTTATCACCTCACACCAGTCAGAATGGCACTCATCAGCAAACAACACAGAATAAGTGCTGGAGAGGATGTGGAGAAAAGGGAACCCTTCTGCACTGCTGGTGGGAATGCAGACTGGTGCAGCCACTGTGGAAAACAGTTTGGAGATTCCTCAGAAAATTAAAAGTCGAACTGCCTTTTGACCCAGCTATCCCACTTTTAGGAATATACCCTAAGAACACCATAACACTGTTCAAAAAGAAGAAATGCGCCCCCATGTTCGTGGCAGCATTGTTCACAATAGCGAAGAACTGGAAACAGCCCAAGTGTTCGTCAGAAGACGAGTGGATTAAAAAGCTTTGGTACATATATACTATGGAATACTACTCAGCCATAAGAAACGATGACATCGGATCATTTATAACAAAATGGATGTACCTTGATAACATTATACAGAGTGAAATAAGTAAATCAGAAAAAAAAAGAAAAACTGAGAACAGCATGATTTCATACATAGGTGGGACATAAAAGTGAGAATATGAGACATGGACAAGAGAGTGGCGGTTATGGGATGGGGGGCGGGGGGGGGGAAGAGTGGGATAGGGAGGAGGGGAGGGACACAGGGAAAACCAAATAGAAGGTGACAGAGGACAATTTGACTTTTGGTGACGGGTATGCAACATAATTGAATGATAAGATAATCTGGAGATGTTTTCATTGTACATATGTACCCTGATTTATTGGTGTCACCTCATTAGAATTAATAATAATAAAATATATATATAAAAAAAAAAAAAAAACCGCCTGACCAGGTGGTGGCACAGTGGATAGAGCAAGAGACTGGGATGCTGAAGACCCAGGTCAAGACCCCGAAGTCGCCAGCTTGAGCGCGGGCCCATCTGGCTTGAGCAAAAGCTCGCCAGCTTGGACCCAAGGTCGCTGGCTCCAG
Source organism: Rhynchonycteris naso (assembly GCA_037038555.1). NCBI lineage: Eukaryota > Metazoa > Chordata > Mammalia > Chiroptera > Emballonuridae > Rhynchonycteris > Rhynchonycteris naso. The sequence continues at coordinate 78,133,699 of CM072999.1, read as the reverse complement.
CAAGGTGTTGATCACTCTGCTGAAGGCTCGCGGTCAAGGCACATGTGAGAGAGCAATCAATGAACAACTATGGTGTCACAAGGACAACGAAAAACTAATGATTGATGCTTCTCACCTCTCTCCGTTCCTGTCTGTCTGTCCCTATCTATCCCTCTGTCTGATTCTCTCTCTGTCCCTGGGGTGGGGGGGGAAACCCCAACAGCATCACTAAAGAAAATTCTCTGATGTTTATAATTAGCTGGTCTCAGAGTGAAGTGTTTGGAGAAAGGGGCATGGGAGAAGTAAGTTTGGATATGGTTAGGAGAGAAAGTCTGAAGCAAAGTACGTATACTCTCCAGGCACTCTGGGACTAGTTGAGATTTTATAGGAAATAGAGAGGTGGGCAATAAGCCTGGGTAACTGGAAAATAAGGGACATAAGGACAGTGAGGAATTCTGGGGGCACAGAGAGTTAGTTGCCAAAGAAAACACTATCAATTGTCCATGTCCATCTAGCAGAGTAGCTGAGCACGATAAGCCAGACTGTGGATCACAGAGGAGGGGTAGGGCAAGGGCTGATACCCTGTTCCAGGAGGGCTGGCCAGAGGACCAGATGTGAGGCCCCTGTGGGCAGCAGGTTGTCAAGGCATAACCTGTAGCCATTGGGACTGTGATACCCTGTGAGACAGTCCTCAGGGATCCCACTTGGCTGAAATTGCACACCAGAGTGAAGAGACTGTCTCCCTTGCCTCCAGCTCCCTCTGCCACTAGGCATGTGCTGGGAAGGAGTCAGATCCAAGGCAAATGGCATGCTTTGCAAGGTGTCTACTTTTGTCTTTTTTTCATAGCCTGTCACGTTCTCCTCCCCTCACAGACAGTTTTGCCTTGAGTCTGGTGGTATTACTTTATTATTAGTCACTCACCCTGGGTAATTTGGTTTGTTTAATCCCATGTACATTGGCATAATCACAGTCCTTGGTCTACAGGTCTTTCTTCACTGATCTAGGTATGGCCTATCTTTGTGCTTATTTATGTTTATTTATTTCAAAAGATACATAAAACAAAAAGATACAAAAGAAACATAAAAAGATACAAAAGGAACATAAAGACCCATTGCCAGAACTAAAATATGGGCCATGCCTACACCTCCTTCATCCCATTCCTCTCTATCTCATCCTACTACCCCCTACCTTCCTTCTGTAGATTTTTTAGAAATTTGATTTCCAAGGCTTGTGAAGCCTCTCAGACCTACTGCCAGAGTTTTTAAACCCGGACCACAACCCAGTGCTTCTGATTTTTAATTTACTAATCTGCTCCTGCTCAGAAGGGCCCAAGCCTCAGTCAGTGACATGTGTTCACAGCATGGTGACTAGAATCACCAACCTGAAGTTAAGTCAGACTGCTCACAAATATATTTCACATTCTTTAAAATTTTTATCTAACCTAGGGTTTCTTAAACTTGGCACTCCTGACATTTGGGGCTGGATGATTCTTTGTTTAGAGGGGCTGTCCTGTCCCCTGTAGGATGGGTAGCAGTATACCTGGCCTCTACTCACCAGATGCCAGTAGCACCTCTGTCTCCACCCCCTAGTTGTGACAGTCAAAAATGTGCCCTGGGGGAAGGGCAAAGTCACTCCTAGACAAAAGCTGCTGATCTAAACAAGTATTTGACAATATTCAGGTCAACAAATTCTGCAGACAAAATGCCCCTCCCTAAAAGAAATACGCACATTTGAGTTGTAAAGCCTAGTTTCACAAAGTATGGTCCTCAACCAGCAGCCTGAGTAACACCTGGGAGAGCTTTAGCAATAGAGAAAAGCACAGGTCCACCAGGCCAGCCTTACAGAATTAGGGTCTGCATTTTAACAAGTTCCCCGGGTGATTCATGTGCACAGTGACATTTAAAAAGCCCTGGTGTAGAGATTTACACAAACTGCATTTCTGGGAATCAAGTGGGCCCTAATGCAGTGTTTCTCAGTGGGGGAGGATACAACCATTTTGGATGGGACAATCTGTTATGTGGGTTGTCTCCACCTTGCAGAGCAGCACTGTTCCATCCCCATAAAATACCCACAGTGCTCCTCGGTCCCTAAGGCAACCCAAAATACCTTCACCCTCCAGATGCCCGCTGGAAAGCAGAACCACCTGGACAGGAGTGTTCTCGCAGTTAGACAGTGTGCCTGACAGTAGGGCCACCATAGTCTGCAGAAGGGTCCAGGAGGCAAGGAAAATTTCAGAAATTAAACTTCACAGTACCCTCCATTCTCAAGTAGAAAGAAGGATGGTGCCAAGTGATGAGTTCTGGCCAAGGAGGAGACACATCAGCTATTGAGAACATGTCAGGAAAAGGGGCAGCAAGGACAGGAGCTGGGGAGACACAGGCATCCTCTGAGAGAGATAGGAGCTTGGACCAGCAGCCCAACCAGTCATACCAACTGGGGCAGATCCCCCTGGTCAGGCCAATAGATGAGAATAGCTTGGTGAGGAAGGGAATGCATCTAGGTGAGTAAGATGTCCATATTGTGCCCTGCCTTGCCCCTTTCTCACCTGGGACAGTGGAGAAAGATCTTCAGGAGGAAAAGGAGGCTCTGTGGCTGGGAAAGTTGAGAGCTCAGTTGCAAAAGATCCAGCTTCCAGACTACAATTGAATGCCAACCCCAGACTGGGAGCAGAAGGGGCTGGGTTTGCCCTCCAACCTTGCTATTTCCCAGGTAGTGAATCGGGCATCTCCAGCCAGGTCCCTACACCTTTCCTAACCTCCCATCCACAGTTCCCCAGACACTCAGTGCACTCACTCTCTTGCCTCCCTGTATTTGACATGCTATTCCTTCTGCCTGGAAAGCCATTTTTCTCCTTCTAGTAACTCCTTTTCAAGACCCCTTCTGTGAGCACTTTCTGACCTGCCTTCTCTCAGCCCCCAGGCTCAGGTGAAGAAAAGGCGGTGTCCTCTTTGAGCTTCCCACACTCTAAGCACACCCTGGGCTATAGCTCATAAGCTGCCGTGTTATAATTTTTTTTTTTAATTTTCTTTGCTAGAGAGAGAGAAAGAGACAGACAGGAAGGGAGAGAGATGAGAAACATCAGCTCATACTTCCTGCACCTTAGTTGTTCGTTGATTGCTTTCTCCTAAGTATCTTGACCAAGGGGCTTTAGCTGACCCAGTGACCCCTCGCTCAAACCAGTGACCTTGGGCTCAAGCCAGTGACCTTGGGTTTCAAGCCAGCAATCTCTGGCCTCAAGCCAGTGACCATGCTGTTATGTCTATGATCTCACCACACTGATGCTGGTGAGCCCTCACTTAAGCTGGCAACCTTGAGGTTTCAAACTTGGGTCCTTAGTGTCCTAGGTTGACATACTACCCACTGTGCCACTGCCTGGTCAAACTGTTTTTCTTATTTATACGCATATCTGGTATAGCACCTGACAAAAAATAGTCAACAAATGTTTGTTGAGTGAATAAATGACATCCTAGAGTACTTGGTCTAACAAGGTTATGTGCTAGCTATTCTCTATTGTTCACTTCTGTCAGTTACTCAGTTAACCAGTGTTTAATAAGCCTGGTCCTGGGAAATCAATGATGAGCAAGAACTGCCATGCCCTGCCCTGCCTCATGGCTCTACATTCCAGTGAGGAATAGAGAGTGAAACAGTGGAACACAAAGGCTTTGATTGATAGGAGGAGCCTATAGGTTCAATTTCATTGTAGCTGAGGAGGAATCTGCAGTCCATGGATGGGAGGGATGAGCCTCTCTCATACCTGTCTGTATGGCAGGGTCTTTCCCATGACAGAGCCATAGGTAATCTGTATCCAGGCACATGTCTCCTGGTTGGCAGAAGCCAGCTTCCCAATACCACAGCTCCCCTGGTGAAAACACACAGCTGGCAAACCTCCCTACCTCTTCCTTCAGAATGCCCACCATCTTCCTTAACTCCTTATTAGGGCCTGGCTGGAAAATCAGAAACAGGGTCGGACTGATCCACTTCTGTCTTTGGTTTTTAGGAGATGATGTTTTCTAACTGCCTGTCTCTGGATTCTCTTCTCCCTTCTTCTGTTTTGGAGTCTGTGTTGGAAGAAAGGCACTGGCACTTCCCGGAGACGACATGTCCTGAAGACCTCTGCAATTAGAAGAGGGGAAGCATGTGTGGTTCTATCCTGAATCGAGAGACTGGAGTTCTTGTTGCTGGGCTGTTAAAGCCCAGGAGGAAGCCAGGGATTCTGGGATGTGAAGAGAGCTCTCACACTGCGCTAGAAGGGTCTCAAATTCAGGTTTACCCAGCTCTCAGTCTCAGAATTGTTCTAAGAAAGGAAGAATGCTGGCTAATCCTGAGGAAGACCCACACCTCCAGACAAGGGTAAAAAGGAACAGCCTTGCCTGACCAGGCGATGGCGCAATGGATAGAGCGTCGGACTGGGATGTGGAAGACCCAGGTTCGAGAACCCGAGCTTACCAGCTTGAGCATGGGCCCATCTGGGTTGAGCCTGGACCCAAGGTCTCCGGCTCTAGCAAGGGGGTGCTCAGTCTGCTGAAGGCCTGTGGTCAAGGCACAGGTGAGAAAGCAATCAATGAACAACTAAGGTGTTGTGACGGCAACGAAAAACTAATGATTGATGCTTCTCACCTCTCTCTGTGTCTGTCTGTCCGTCCCTGTCTATCCCTCTCTCTGACTCTCTCTTTGTCCCTGTAAAAAAAAAAATTGAAACAATGACAGCAGAAAAACGAAATAAAATCATAGAAAGTAAGAGACAGTGAAAAACTGCAACAAAACTAAAGCACAAAATTTTTCTCAACACAGAATAAAACCAGAGGATATGTGTATGAGGGCTAACATTAATATAGATAGAGTTCCAGAAATAGAAATAAGAAAAAAAAAAAAAAAGGAACAGCTTTTACAGTATAGGGTAGAGGTGAGAACAGAGGCCAAATAGTTTGTCACCTCACATAATTCTTCTCTGAATTATCTCACATCTAGCCATGAACAGCTTCTCACTGTGTGATCTAAACATGTCTAAGCTTGGCTCCCACAGTCAGCCAAACTCAGTTGTTTCCAATTGTCTCACCCTCTCCCTGCCTGGGGGCCTCTGACCTCTGGCCTTTCCTTGGAAAGGCAATGCAGAGGCCAGATCTGCAGGAATACCTCCCACAGCTGGGCCCCTCAATCTCAGAAGCAAACTTTCCACTGTCTGCACCAGGTCCCAGGAGGCAACATCTGAGCGAGGGAGCAATGGGAGCCCAGACATACCCACCCCAAACACTCCATCCTCCTGTGGGCTTTCCCACATTGATTGGCTCTGCCAAGAGCCATCCCCACTGCTGTTCAGTTATCATGGGATCACCACCTCCGTAAACAAGGATAGACCAGTACTAACTCATTTCCTCAGGCTTCACTGCAATGGAGCCACACGAACAGAGTAATGAAAATTTCACCGGTGTTTCCATTGAACCTCCAGTTTGCACACACAGTGCTTTGTGTGGATTAGAAAAAGGAGGCCACTCTGGACTGATAAACTTTTAAAGGTGCCTCCTCAGGCATGGCCTCCTAGTGCTTTCAAAATGGCTAGTCTTTTTGTTTATCTTTTTTTTTTTTTTATTCATTTAGAGAGGAGACACAGAGTGAGAGAGAGACAGAGAGAGAAAGAGAGAAAGGGGGGAGGAGCTGGAAGCATCAACTCCCATATGCGCCTTGACCAGACCAGTGCAGGGTTTTGAACTGGCGACCTCAGTGTTCCCAGGTCGATGCTTTATCCACTGCGCCACCACAGGTCAGGCCTGTTTGTTTATCTTACTGATTTTAGAAAAAGGAGGGGAGGGAGGGGGAGAGGGGGAGGGAGAGAGAAACAGAGAGAGAAAGAAACATCAATTTTCTCCTGTGTTTCCTGACCAGGGATTGAACCAGCAACATCTGTGCTTCAGGATAGAGTTCTAACCTATCTGGCCAAGGCAAAATGGCCAGTCTTCGATATGCTGGAGCTGTGCCCTCAATACCTAGGCAGGAAGCAGTGCTATTGGAGGTCAGCCTCACACAGAACCGACTCCTATAGCCCCTGCCATCGGTCCTCTCTTCACAAAAGCCAGGCGTCCTTGGGGCCAGGCAGAGGAGGGTCACTGTCCAAGGTGAATATCAGGTGGCCCTTCCAATTCCTGTTCCCCACAAGCCTATGGGCAGACTCTCCTGCTTCTACCACTTTTCTTCCTCAAAGGCAAACAAAATTGCTTGTCAGGGATCCTACCCATCAGTTTTGGGGAAAGATCTTACACACTGGAGTAAGTGGAGGTTCCCTCTACACATGATGCTTTGAGACCCTGAATTGGCTCCTCCCACCGAATGTGGCACCCAGAAGCTGAAGTTTTTAAACATTAAAACTGTCTGAATCCCTTAACTTAGAACTGAAGGGTGGAGCATCCAGAATACTGGACTTGAAGTAAGAGGCTGGCTGCATGTAGATCCTACTCTGCTTTTCCTCAATGGGAAGTCTCATATTTACTTTACTTGTTGGAGTTTGGATCACCTCATGTGTACACTGAGTACAGTAATGAATCCCTGGGAATTCTCTAGATTCTCCAAGACCTTCCTGGGGCACAAAGCTCTGGGAAAGTTAATTCCAGGGCAAAACAGCCTAATTCTGTACTTCCTATTTGCTAAATAGCTTATTTAACTCCACTTCTTATTTGTTTCTTAACAGCCCTGTTTCTGTTTTCAGCGTGTGGTTTATTCTGACCTTCTGGCCCTTTTGTCAGATGTAGAAAAGTTAATAACTGGTATCTCCTCATTCATCATGTACATTTTTTGCATGTATCAGTGTGGAAATTCTGGGTCAGGTAATTTCCAATGGTTTGAGCAGATCCATGAGAAGTAAGACAGTTCTGCAAAAACAGTTGAAGCATAGTCCAGAAAGCTGTTTCCATGAAATTAAAGAGAGAAACCCAGATCCTTGGATACTCTGTCAGCAATAGCTACTGTGAGATGCAACTGGGCAGCAGCCAGTAGCCCCCAGCCCTGGATTTATGTATCTTTTCACCCTTCACCTCCCTTTCTCCTGGCAACGCAAGATGGTTTGGATTATTATGTGTCTTTCTCATTGGTTCTTCTACCTCAAGACACCTCATCACTGGTAAATACAAGATGCAGATGCTGCTCTGATTGGCTGATCAGTTGCTGAGGTAAAGGCCAGCATGGTGATGCTGCTTTCCCAGATGTGGTCTCCTTCAGGCCCTGAACACATACACCCTCTTTCAGTCTCTCTTGACCTTCCTCCCACCCCTGGGACAGTCCTCCCCTTCTCCTGTGGTTGCACAGTGAACAAGCAGTCCATCCAAGGGCTTCCTGGAGACCCAGAGGTTTTCATCTTTGCTGTTTAGCCTACTAAAGCTGGATTTTGTATAATCCATGAAGGCAAAGTTGGGGGAAATCAGCCTTTGACCATTAAGAACACATTAATCTCCATAAGCAAGACAGCATAGATATTTTCTGACAACTAAATCCTTCTAACAGCCACTGGTGCAGATAGGGATGGTTTTGCACGCAAAGTAAATTGGTGAAAATGAGGGGCTTGCTAATCCCCAACTGCTACCAGTTGCCAGTGTGCCTGAAATTCCACCATTAAGATATATTACTTTATGCATTTTCTTCTCAACAGAAAGATGTTTGAGGAAGTTTCTTCAGGATCAAATAAATTTAGAGATGCCAACATATTGCAGCACCACCAGTGGTAGGCAGAATAATGGCCCCTAAAGACGTCCATAATCCATGGGACCTATGCATGCATCACCTTACGTAACAAAAGGGACTTGGCATATCTGATGAAGGTTCAGGACCTTGAGATAACAGGTTATCCTACCATCTGGATGGGCCCAGTCTAATCACATGAGCCCTTAGAAGGAAAAAAGGTTTTCCTGACTGGTGAGAAAGAGATAGGGTGAAAGAAGCCAGAAAGGTGTATTTTGCTGGATTTGAAGGTGGAGAAAGGGGGGCCACAGGCCAAGGAATACCAGTAAATGCCTCTAAACACTAGAAAAAAAGGAAATGAATTCTCCCAAAGGGCTTCCAGAAATGCAGTCCTGTCAAAAGCTTGCTTGGCTCAATGAGATCAAGTCAAACTTCTGATACACCAAACTGTAAGATGATAAACTGGTATGAGTTTAAGCTTCTAAGTTTATGGTGGTTTGTTTGTTTGTTTATTTATTTATTTATTTATTTTACAGGGACAGAGAGAGAGTCAGGTAGAGGGATAGATAGGGACAGACAGGCAGGAACGGAGAGAGGTGAGAAGCACCAATCATTAGTTTTTCGTTGCCGTCGCAACACCTTAGTTGTTTATTGATTGCTTTCTCACATGTGCCTTGACCGCGGGTCTTCAGCAGACCCGAGCAACGCCTTGCTGGAGCTAGCGACCTTGGGTCCAAGCTGATGAGCTTTAGCTCAAGCCAGATGGGCCCGCGCTCAAGCTGGCGAGCTTGGGGTTTTGAACCTGGGTCTTCCACATCCCAGTCCAACGCTCTATCCACTGCGCCACTGCCTGGTCAGGCTATGATGGTTTGTTACAGCAGCAATAGAAAACTAATATACCCCTCAGAGATTCGTGTTAGACTGGCGTATTAGGGGCTTTAGGGAGCCCTTCATTAAATGTGCTCATGTAACCCAAAATTTCAGAAACTTATTTGAATACCAAATAGTTATTCCCCTGTAACATCTATTAGCATCTTAGAAAATGATGTGGAAAATACTGCATTCAAACATTAACCATTTTAGTGTGAATTTGTTCATACATTTTCAATGTGATAGCTAAGTGAGAGAGAGTAGGACAAAGGACAGGTAAGTCTTGATGGGCCAGCAGGTCTAAAGAATAGAGGCTTGAGTGTGAGAATTCAATGGTGGGGGTGGGGAATAGAGGGGAGATGGACACGTGTTACAGAGAAACTTTAGCAACTACACACCTTGAGTTGTGCTAAAAATTTATGCCAAATCCTCCCTGCCCTTCAGGTTCATCATCTTCTCTAGGAAAATTTCCCTGACCTCCTCCTCTCCCCAAAGCCTATGTTGGAAACTCTTCTTATGCGTGTCTTTGGCATCCTGTGTTTACTTACCTCTGGCTGTGGAGCAATGTACTGAAATTGCCTGTTTATTTGCCCCAAAACTGTGTCTATCTCACTGTCCACATCTGCTGTGTCCTACCCATGCTTGACACATTAAAGTACTCGCCTTTCTCAGCCTCTTTGGACCATAAATAACTGTGTAAGAGCTTAAACCTGACTTTCCTCACAACTGGTGGGTGCTATTGAAGCCTGCATCACATCTGAGCCCTGTGCTGGCCACATAGCCATAGTCCAGCCTAACAAGAACTCACAGTCCAAATAAGACCACAGGGCACCACTGCCATATATTTTGTTTTGTTTTACCTATCTCCCCTTTTCTCTGTTTAAAGAAGCAAAGGGTTTAGCCTGAATGTGTTCCAGGTTGTACCATAATTTATGGGGTATTTGACTAGGCTACAAGAAAGACTAAAATCAAAGGAGCAAATGCTACACTTCCAAAATAGTTTAAAGGAGGCAATGGAAATTGAAGAGTCACAGATGTGAACAGGACATCCTGGGAAAAGGAAATGATCATCTAGGTCAGTACTAGTGTAAGAAAAGAGAGAAAATAAGCCAGAGAGAGAATCCTGTACATCACATCTCCCATAATTCAGGAAGGCTTCCTCAGTATAGAGTTGGAAGTAGAGAGTAACTAAAATTTCTTATAGGGAACCACATCCTCCCCTCAGTCCCAAGGTGAAACACATGATTTGGGCCTGGACAATTAGATCCCCGAATTCACTAGACCCCGTGATTGTGTGTGGGGAAAGAGCTAGACAGAGTGACTCCTGAATCCTAATACGAACCTGGAAGGATAAATTCCTAACAATGTTACTCAGTGGAGAATGACAGTATACCAACATGAAGAAGAAAGAGGTGAGAAATGGGGAGGCCTACTGATGACACCATTTGAGTAGGGTTAAGCATCATTTGATGTCTTTTATATATCAATCAGCAAATGATCTTTTCTGAATAAGCCAATTTGAATTGGATTTTCATTCCATTGCAATCAAGAGCCCCCAAAATGCAGAAGAAATAAGAGCTCATATACTAAGAATAAAGACAGAAAAAGCTAGGAACCAGGAGCCAAGAAATAGTGGACACTTACTTCCAAATCCCCACTGTGGAAACGTCCACCCCTCCCACCATCCTAACAATCATAAGAGGAGGGTTCCCACATACTTGAACGTATTCAAAAAGCAAAATAAATAAACAAAAAACCACTGCTCTCTGGGCCACAACTGAGCCCACCATAGTTACTTCCTTAGGAAACTGGAGCACAGCCCAAGAGTGCAGTGTCAGTGGAGGCGATCTCCTGAAGGGGAAAAGAGGTAAAATCTTGGGAGCTGAGGGTTTTGCCTGTGAACTGCGCAGTAGAGAAGAAAGCAAGGCAATATCATCCCCACATTGAAGATGAAGAAAATGAGATATTGTGTAGATTACCTAAAGTTGCAACTATGGTACAATGATTACAGAACTAGAACCCCCTCTTCTAACTGCGGAACCTGGGAAGTCACCGATCCTGGAAACTACAACTCCCATTATGCATCGCGACTGCGTGGCTAAACCCGGAATAAACTACAAGCCCCAGAATGCTTTGAGAAAAGGCACGGTACAAGTGGAGGGGCGTACCTACGTCGTCCGTGCGGGACCGTTAAATTTGAAAGTTGGCGGCTGGTGGTGAGGTGGCTAGCTTGTGAGCGAGTCAACCAGCGCGTACTTTTCCTTTGTCGGGGAGGGTCGCTTCGATACCTGTAAGGGCATATTGCGGAGGAAAACCCAGACGGTCCGCGGCCCTGACGAAAGGCCCGCGGGAGGACGAGGACCTGAGCGGGGAATTCAGGATGGCGGCGAAGAAGGAAGAAGAGGGTGCTCTGAGGTATGTACGGGAGCTGAGAGCTGGGCTTGAGAGACCCGACGGTGCCTAACCGGTGACGGAGGCCCTGCTCAGAACAGTCAAGGAGAGGAGCCGGCGGTCAGTAGAAGAGCAGGCCGGGCCGCACCTCCTTCCTGTCCTAGTCGGACGTAAGGGGTGGAGGTGAAGACTCAGGATCAGCCCTGACCTCGGTGCGCGCACCGAGAACCCCGCCCCTGCAGCTTCATCTCAAAAGAGCTGTGGGACCTCAGTCGTACAGAGAACTTGGGATTTGAAGCCTACGTTTGTATGTTAGCTCAGCCATTTGCTAGCTGTTTGGCCTTGGACACATCACGATATGGAAAATGCTATTATTACTTTGCTGGGTTCTGGGAGAATTAAAAGTATTTGTAAAATAACTGCCTCTAAATAAGTGCTTAACCAATGATAGTTGCTATAATTATGCCAGTAGCATAGTTAAAAATCTGAAAAGCCCCTTCTCTGCGTGCTTGCTGCTTTTCCATATGCAAATCTTGATCAGCTCTTCTAGGTTGTAATCCTCTGTGTGTTTTCATTTTGGGGTGCACAATACGTAGATAAATGTCATTTCACGAGCTGTTTAATTCATGCAACACACGCTTATTGGCCACCTACTAAGAGCTAGGTGCAGCAAATAAAAGACACAGAAATCCCTACTCTTGTGAAACTTAGGTTCTAGGGTGGAATGAGGGTATGGACAACAGACAATAAAAGAAACTAAAAGTTAGATGGAGGGCGGCTGGGAGAAGCGGAGTGTTGGTGAGTGACGCGGCGGGTTAAGTGGGGGAGAATATAAAACTCCAGCGAGATCCGGGCCGCGAACGAAAGCAATGACGGAGGAGCTTGTACCACGGGTGAGAGGAGCAGGAGGAAGAGGCAGGAGCCGGAGAGAGCCCGAGGGATGGAAGGGGGACGCGGTGGCGCCGGACACTCGCGCTCCCGGCCTTCTCCGAGCAGGAGGGGCCGCGGAAAAGGTGGAGCCTCCGCCCGAGCCCCACAGCATCGCCGCCGCTCGCAGCGAACGGAGAATTATGGCGGCGGACTGGAGCCAGTGGCGCCCGGGGCGGCAGCGACTCTGCCTGCAGCCGGCGGCGGCGCTTATGGCGGGGGCGGGCGGGCGGGGTGGGAGCCGGGGATCGGCGTTGTGTGCGGGCGGCCGGGCGCAGAGCCGGGAACCGGGAGCCGCCCCGGGGGAGGCCGCCTGCCCGAGCCGACCTAGCCAGGCGCTGCGGCCCCTCGCGCCGCCCGTCTCGCACCCGGCCCGCCATCCTCCCGGGCAGCGCCGCCAGAGTTTCCGCAGGGGATGGAGGAGGAAGAAGGCGACTGTTGAGGTCAGAGGAGGCGAAGGTGCCTGCCTTCACCTCCTTTGCCGTGCCTGCTTGACAAGGAGAAGCGCGGCAACGTCCGACCTACTCTTCTCCCCGCTCTTTGTGCAATAAAGTTTGAAACCAAAAAAATCAAAACTAAAAATAAATAAAAACAAGTTAGATGGAGGTCACTACTTTTCAAAACTGGTGGGAAGGAAGGGGTTGGTACAATTTTAAATAGTTTTGAACAGGGGGCCTCACTGAAAAGGTGTCATTTGGGTCAATACTACTTGAAAAGAAGCTCAAGAGCTAGTCGTGCATGTATTTGGGGGAAGTACACAGGCTAGACTGTGATGGTTGGGGGAGGAGCTGCAAGTACCTGGCAAGTAGCTGGAGCAGAATGAACCAGGAGAGTAGAAGGAAATGAAAGAGAAAAGGTGAGGGTGCAGGTATTGTAAGGACTTGGGTTTTATTCTAATTGTAGTCAAAAGTCATTGCAGAGTGTTCAAAAGAAAGGCCTGATCTGACATAGGTTTAAATGGGATCGCTTTGGCTGCAGATTTGAAAAGACTAAAGGCAGGACAGGATAGAAGTAAGGAAATCATTTGAGGTTAGAGAAATAATCCAGGCAACAAAAGTGTGGGCTTGAGCCAAGCTGTACATGGTAAATGTGGTGAGAAGAGGTTGATGTCTTGGTATAGTTTGAAGGTAAAGCCAAAGGTATGAGAGGAGTGTCAAGGTTGGTGCTAAGGCTTTTTTTAGAGAGAGATAAAGACAGGAAAGGGAAGAGAGAAAGAGAGGGAAACATTCATTTATTGTTCCACTTAGTTGTGTGTTCTTTGGTCAATACCTGTATGTGCCCTGACCCAGAATCAAACCTGCAGTCTTGGTGTCTCTGATGATGCTCTACTGACTGAGCTAAGACTAATTTATTTATTTATTTTATGAGCTAAGACTTTTGACTTGAGCAACTGGAATAGTAAAATTGAGATGAGGGAAGACTGGGAGTGGCAGGTCTGGGAGAAGGCAGGAGAAGGAGGAAGCAAAGCAAGGGAGTAGTCCCAACTCAGTTTAGGACATTTAACTGACATAATTTAATTGCTAGTTTAAGAACAGGAGAAGAAATTCAGATGAACTCAGTATTTACTTTGTGCTTACCAGTGTCAAATCCTGTTAGATCATGGGGGAAATAAAAATAAATGACATGGCTATTATAGGAGTCATACAATATTTAAAAGATGAGATGCCCTTGGCTGGATAGCTCAGTTGGTTGGAGCATCATCTTGAAGCACAGAGGTTTCTGGTTCGATCCTTCCCTGGTTAAGGCATATTCAGGAACAGATCTATGTTCCTGTCTCTCTCACTCTCTCTGCCCCTTTCTCTCTCTCTAAAATCAATTAAAAAAAAAAAGATGTGAGTTGTTATAACCTAAATTATTAATAACTTATTTTCTTGAAGAGAATTTTTGCTTATCTAGACTGAGGTCACATATAACTTTCACTCTATTTTGGAGATTAGTGCTTAATCTGTCTCTGTTTTAAACCCACAGATAATGCCTGCCATCCAGAATTAGGTTCTTATCTGACCATGAGAGAGCTCTGAAGTTCAGAGTAGATAACCAATATGATGACTGTGGGAATTCCCCTCATAGGCTTGATAGAATTGGGGCAACCGTAACCAGTAAACTATTTTTGTCTGCTTCTTCTCTGGGCTACCTATATATGTAAACTTTAGTTATATCTGTTGAGACATTGGGTGTTAATCGGACAAACACTATTAATTTGAAATTAAACTAGGTGATATGTTCAGTGGTAGGCATATAACTACTTTTTGTCTACTTTGTCAAATTTATAATGCTTTTTTTACCTTCTTTTTTTCCTCCCTTAAACTTTATTCTTACAGTACTGTCCATAATACCTTATTAATAGTCTCTTCCATTAGGCAAATACTACATCCATAAACCAGGTCACAAAAAGGCTCAGAAGCTTAGAAGTGTAAGAACACTACTAATGTGTGTATCTGCAACATTTAACCCAGAAATCTTGAATAATCACTTATCTGAGAACATTGACAATAATTTAGTGATAGAATAACTCAATATTGATATGAAACTTACTTTTGTTTCCTCCTTTACAGTGAAGCCATGTCCTTGGAGGGAGATGAATGGGAGTTGAGTAAAGAAAATGTACAGCCCTTAAGGCAGGGGCGGAGCATATCCACACTTCAAGGAGTATTGGCACAACAAGAATCTGCCCGAAACACTTTTCTACAGCAGCAGAAATGGTGTGTAGAAATGTTGGGACTCAACCTGTCATTCATCTCCAACTGTGGTAGATAACACTGGGGAACAAAAAATTTATTTTCCCCAAAGCATCTTTATTTTTATTTTTTATTAATTTTAATGGGGTGACATTAATCAATCAGGGTACATAGGTTCAGAGAAAAAATCTCCAGGTTATTTTGACATTTGATTACGTTGCATACCTATCACTCAAAGTCATATAGTCTTCTGTCACCTTCTATCTGGTTTTCTTTGTGCCCTTCCTCTCCCCACCTCCACCCCCACCCACCACACTCTTGTCCATGTCCCTGAGTCTCATTTTTATGTTGGGGAATAAAATTTTTGTTGCATCCACAAAAATACTTGTTCTTACATAATTCAAGTGTGCTGATCTCAAATCTGACATTAGTTTTTCTCTGTAAGCTACAGTTATTTTGCAATTCAAGATTTTAGGTTTTCATCTTATTGTAAAATTTTCAACATCGAGTTTAATATAATAAGTAGAATGTCTTCTTGGACATCATCTTTGTGAAAATATAATTATTTATATAATGCAGTAAATACACTAATACACTAAAAGATATGATTACATCAGATTTGTCTACAATTTCTAAATAGAACGTATTAAAACACTTATTTTTATCATAAAATTTGTGCAAAACTTATTTAAATTCTATTCAGGCAATAATTTGCATTTGTAGCTCTTGTGTTTGTGTACTTGTTGAGGACAATCTCTTTGGATGCTCCAGCAGTAGTCTGCTCATCACTAACAGCTCCAAGATTTTCAGGAAACTTATCAAGGTGACTGTTCAGGAAGTGAATCTTAACGCTCATGTTACATCCAATGTCCCGGAAAGCCAACAGCATCCTTTGAACCAGAAGTTCATAGTTTTCTGTTTTTTTGTTGCCAAGGAAGTTCTTTGTAACTGCCACAAAAGACTGCCATGCTGCTTTCTCCTCCTTATTCATCTTCCTGACAAATTCTTCATCACGTATGAGGGTTCGAATTTGAGGTCCATCGAATACACCTGCTTTTATCTTCTCGAAAGACAAAGCAGGAAAAGCAGAAATAATATGTTGAAAGCATTCACTTTCTTTATTCAAAGCCTGAACAAATTGCTTCATTAAGCAAAGTTTGATGTGAAGTGGGGGGAAAATGATCCTGTCTTGATCAACTACAGGTTCATTCACAATATTTTGCATTCTTACTTCCAGAGCTTCACATTTCAACCACTCCTTCTGTGTCCAGTGTTTCTCCCGAGCTCGGCTGTCCCACAAACACAGAAAGCAAGGATACTTTGTGAAACCTCTCTTTTGTCCTGGCAGGAAATTTACCATTTTAAGATCCACATAAATGATCCAGTTACGCTCCTCATACTTCAGATAATCAAGGACAATTTTTATGTCATTATAATCTTCTCGCAGATGGGTTGAATAACCAGTTGGAACCGCTGCATAAACATTACCGTTGTGTAGGAGAACACATTTCAGACTTCGTTTAGAGCTGTCAAGATATAACCACCATTCTGTTGTACTGTAAGTGGTAACACCTAGCTGGCTGAGAAGACTACTGATATCATGACGGTAAACAAAGTGTTTGTCTTCGGGAAAAAAGTCTACAAAATTTGTTCATGCTTCCTAAAATGGGATACTTAAAAAATTTTTTTTTAATTTATTTTTATTTTATTCATTTTAGAGAGGAGACACAGAGTGAGAGAGAGAAAGAGAGAAAGAGGGGAGGAGCTGGAAGCATTATCTCCCATATGTGCCTTGACCAGACCAGTGCAGGGTTTTGAACTGGCAACCTCAGTGTTCCCAGGTCGACACTTTATCCACTGCGCCACCACAGGTCAGGCAATGGGATACTTTAGCTGACTGGAAATACATTCTTTTCTTGAAGCCTGGAGGCTAAGAACTTAGCTGCTTTCTTTGATAGGTCCAAATCTCTTCCTAAGTCATTCAATTTGGATTGGCTAAACTGCTGAGGGGTTAATGACTGCGTGGCATCAGAAGAACACCCTTCAGATTCTACAACCATTTCCTCATGCATCTTATCAAAATACACTTGATCACCACGTTCACTTTCTTTGTCCTTAGAAGAAATCAAACCATTGAAAACTGGAACTGGGAGTGTCTCAGAGTGTGGGATAGGTCGTATGGCTGAAGGAATATTAGGATATGCGATCATAATGCTGTTTTTTCTTGCCAATGCCCTTTGTATGGATCAGACAGAAATAATAGTCACTGCTGTCGTCCTTAGCTTCACGCTAAACTGTGGGAATACCAAATGGCATTCCTTTCCATTTTTTTTTTGTCCAGTCACGAAGCATTTCCTCACAATGATGACACACAATATGAGGAGCCCAACTCTTGTCTTGATCACCAAGGGGAACTTGTAAATAGGCAATATATGCACCTGTCACAAATGATGAAATAGTATTATGCCTTTGACGTTGAAGTGTGTAATAGTCACATATATAACAGAAGTTGTCAGGACTATTCTTACTTTTACGCCTACTTGAAGAAGCCATGATTCAATCTTAAAATAAGAGTGTTTTTATCAGATAACAATCTTTTACATTTAAAAACAACTACAATTATGTAAAAGTGATGTTTGTAAAACATTAATTGCGTTGTGGTTATGTTCAATCCAAGAGTTGTTACCCTTTAAGTCCAATTGAAAAACCAATGTATACCATTAACTGTAACAAAAAGAAATTAAAATTGCATAAAAACTCCGCATCCTAGTCCGATGCTCTACCCACTGCGCCACCACCTGGTCAGGCTATCTGTTAAATCTTGAAGTCAGATAGAGTGTGTCCTCCAAGTTTCATTCTTTTTCAAAATTGTTGTGGCTATTTTCAGTGCTTTTCCTTTCCAAACAAATTTTTAAAAATCATCTTGTTAATTTCAAGGCAAGAGCCTGATGGGATTTTGGTTGGATTACATTGAATTTGAAGGATGACTGGTTTTTGCTAGTAATATCTTGGATTTAATTTTTCACCATTTCTCTGTATAATCTCATCATTATCTCATACTTCTATCACCATATTAGTTTCATAATTGTGACCCCTTTTCTAATGATCCTATTCTTAGAATGTTACTTTGTTAATCTTTATGAAATCTTATTACATTTAAGTACTTATTATATTCAAGTACTCTTTAAATAAAGGACCAATAGTGACTTATGTACTTCTTACCTCTCCAGATGGCTCCATTTATTCCCAATATTGACCTTATATTATAACTCAATTTCCTCTGAATAAACTTTCCCACCTTCACAACTTTAATACTGATTTCCCTCTTGGAAAACTCCCTTTTTCTTTCGAATGTTTTGGTTTCTTCAGAGTCTCACCTTCTGAGCCTGCTTCTTTGATTTCTTAAAGCCTTATTAATCTATTCTTAGCAGTTGTAATATACTGCTTTGTATTTTTAGTAAACGTTTCATTTTATACTTTGTCTTATTAGAGTATAAATTCTTTTGTGTGAGGGACTATTTTATTATTATTATTTATATTAAACATAACCCCTTATACAGTTTTTGTTGATTTACCTAAATTGTGGTTTATTACCCAATACTTCTTTATTGTAAATGGTCAGTCTTAACTTAGTCTTAGCCTTCTGCCTTTCTCAGGTCTACAAAGTCATATTTTATACTTTCCTTAAGGCACTTTCCAAATTATATATGGTGTTATTCTTCTCTGATTATGTTGCCCATGGAGTTTTTATTTTATTTTGTTGTGTGTGTGTGTGTGTGTGACAGAGAGAGAGATAGAGGAACAGATAGGGACAGACAGGAAGGGAGAGAGATAAGAAGCATTATTTGTTGTGGCACCTTAGTTGTTCATTGATGGCTTTCTCATATGTGCCTTGACTGAGGGTGGGGGTTGGGGGGGCTACAGCAGAGCAAGTTACTGCTTGCTCAAACCAGCGACCTTGGGCTTCAAGTCAGTCACCTTTGGGCTCAAACCAGCGACCATGGGGTCATATCTTGGATCCCAAGCTCAAGCCAGCAACCCTCAGCTCAAGCTGGTTGAGCCCATACTCAAGCTGGTGACCTCGGGTTTCGAACCTGGGTTCACTATCCTGGTTCGACACTCTATCCACTGTGCCACGGCTTGGTCAGGCCCCATGGAATTTGAAAGATTTTTATGTGTATGTATGTGTATATATATGTACACACAGATATTTATGCATATCTGTTTAGTTTGTTCAGTATTATTATATACATATAATAGCTATCATTTATTGAGTACTTACTGTGTTTAAACACTTTACATTTAAGACTAATCAACCTAATAAGATAGAAACTATTTTGATAACATTTTACAAAAGAGGAAACTGAAAACAGTTTAGCTAGCCTGTCCAAGGTCACACAGTGATTATTGGAGCTGCGTTGAAACCTAGGGAGTCTTGCACCAGGGCTTTATAGTGCTGTGTAAAACTACTTTCCCTATGTTGTTTAGGTATTTGTTTTTCTAATTTCTACATGTTTTGTCCTTCCTGTTACATAACCGGGCAGAATTCTAATTATTTCTATTTTTGTTCTTTCTGTTTAACAAACCCTCAAACTCCTCAATCTAGATTGATGTTATACACTTAATAAATGAATAAAGATGGAGATGATACTTGTTCATTTGGCTGTTTTCACTATTGCTTATGTTAACATTTTTTATTTAAATTTTAGGGCATTTGAATCTGAAATTCGATTTTACACTGGAAATGACCCTCTGGATGTTTGGGATAGGTGGGTATTTTTTATTTAACAAGGGCAATAGAAACTTAACAGATGAGTTGTTATGGTCATACTTCCCAAATTGGGGTGTACAGAGCAGTGTGCCAAATATAAAATGGTGTCTTGGGGACACAGATAATCATTGTGTCTCTTCCTGAGGTATTTAGGACTAAAGAAATTCAAATTTGTGGCACGTAGCTGTGAGCTACACCCTTCTGTCTCCATCCCTGTTATTTTCAATTGGCACTTATTAGAAATACTGGGAAAAGTTTGAGGGATACAGGCATAGGGCATGTCATTAAGGACTTCTAAATAAACATAGTTTCAATATATTAGCTATTTCTGCTTAAAATATCCAAAACGGGTCTTGGAAAAGTAACAGTGGTTTGATGTACTTTTAAAGTATTCTTTTCCTTTTCTTGTTCAGGTATATTAACTGGACAGAGCAGAACTATCCTCAGGGGGGAAAGGAGAGTAATATATCAACATTATTAGAAAGAGCTGTGGAAGCACTACAAGGAGAAAACAGATATTATAATGATCCTCGATTTCTCAGTCTCTGGCTTAAATTGGTAAGTCTCAAATGCCATGTGAATTAAAAATAGTAAACCAAAAGGTTTTCTCTAGAAATACCACATACACCAGAAAATGACAATACCTGAGCAATTTAGTAGATACTAAACTTTTAATGAATGTTCAGTATTTGGTAAATTGGTTCTACTTTAAAGATAAATTTTAATATTAGGTTTTACACATTTTTAAGAGTGATCACAAGGCTGGTATACCTCTCCATGGGAGTGGGATACTTGTTTGTTGGTTTATTTTAATCATAATTGAATCATGCAACTGTATTGGAGGAGGATGTATAGGGGCTAGCACATGGCATTAGTAAAACTGTGAAAAAGCTTGCATAGATGAGTCTGGTATTCTTCCCTTCTTGAGAATTATTATAAAAAACAATGTTTAATTCTTCATTTGTCTTTGGGATGCTTTTACTTAGTTTGTTTATTTTAATTTAATTTAATTTTTTAATTTAATTTTATTTTATTCATTTTAGAGAGGAGACACAGAGTGAGAGAGAGAGAGAGAAAGAGAGAAAGGGGGGAGGAGCTGGAAGCATCAACTCCCATATGTGCCTTAACCAGACCAGTGCAGGGTTTTGAACTGGCGACCTCAGTGTTCCCAGATTGATGCTTTATCCACTGCGCCACCACAGGTCAGGCTGATTTTATTTTTTAAAGATAGACATTTTTTATTTTATTTTAATTTATTATTTTTACAAGGACAGAGAGAGAGTCAGAGAGAGGGATAGATAGGGACAGACAGACAGGAACAGAGAGAGGTGAGAAGCATCAATCAGTTTTTCATGGCCGTTGAGACACCATACTTGTTCATTGATTGCTTTCTCACATGTGCCTTGACCGCGGGCCTTCAGCAGACCGAGCACCCCCTTCTTGGAGCCAGCGACCTTGGGTCAAAGCTGGCGAGCTTTTGCTCCAGCCAGATGGGCCTGCGCTCAAGCTGGCAAGCTCGGGGTCTCGAACCTGGGTCTTCCGGCATCCCAGTCCGACGCTCTATCCACTGCGCCACCGCCTGGTCAGGCTACTTAGTTTGTTTATTGAAGTTTTTATTTATTGATTTTTAGAAAGAGAGGAAGGGAGAGAGATAAACATCAATTTGTTCTTATTTATGCACTCATTGGTTGATTCTTTTTTCTTTTTTTAACAGGGACAGAGAGAAAGTCAGAGAGAGGGGTAGATAGGGACAGACAGACAGGACTGGAGAGAGATGAGAAGCATCAATCATCAGTTTTTTGTTGCCATTGCAACATCTTAGTTGTTCATTGATTGCTTTTTCATATGTTCCTTGTTTGCAGGCCTTCAGCAGACCTAGTAACCCCTTGCTCGAGCCAGCAACATTGGGTTCAAGCTGGTGAGCTTTTGCTCAAACCAGATGAGCCCGCGCTCAAGCTGGTGACCTCGGGGTCTCGAACCTGGGTCCTCCGCATCCCAGTCTGACGTTATATCCACTGCATCACCACCCTGTCAGGCATTGGTTGATTCTTCAATGTACCCTGACTGGGGATTGAACCTGTAACCCTGGTGTACTGGGGCAATACTCTAACTAACTGAGCTACCTGGCCATCGCTTACCTACTTTATTGCTAGATCCAAAAATTGTCTGCCTGACTACATTGTATTGTCTTACCTGACATGTAGTTCTTTTATTTCTAGAACACTCGAGTACCTTTTTTTTTTTTTTTTTTTTACAGGGACAGAGAGAGAGAGTCAGATAGAGACAGACAGACAGGAACGGAAAGAGATGAGAAGCATCAATCATTAGTTTCTCGTTGCCGTTGCGACACCTTAGTTGTTCATTGATTGCTTTCTCACATGTGCCTTGACCGCGGGCCTTCAGCAGACCGAGCAACCCCTTGCTGGAGCCAGCGACCTTGGGTCCAAGCTGGTGAGCCTTGCTCAAGCCAGATGGGCCCGCGCTCAAGCTGGTGACCTCGGGGTGTTGAACCTGGGTCTTCCGCATCCCAGTCCAATGCTCTATCCACTGCGCCACCGCCTGGTCAGGCTTAAGTATCTTTTATGAAAACATTCATAACAAATAATGACCACTGTTTCTTAGACATTAATTTCATTGCTTTTATCCTAAAAGAGATTAGCAAAAAAGTAAATGATAAATATTTAGAATGCGATGTTAGATAATGGATAATTAGATACTTTAAAAAAATTAAAATAGGCCCTGGCCGGTTTGCTCAATGGATAGAGAGTCGGCCTGACATATGGATGTTCTGGGCTCAATTCCTGCTCAGGGCACACATGAGAAGCGACTATCTGCTTCTTTCCCTCCTTCCTCTTCCTCTTCTCTCCCTCTTCCCTTCTTTCACTCTTCCTCTCCTGCAGCCAGTTGTTTGATTGGTTTGAGCATCAGTGTGTGCACTAAGTACAGCTTTGTTGGTCTGAGCATGTTAGCCTTAGGCGCTAAAAATAGCTTGGTTGATTTGAGCATTAGCGCAAGACAGAGTTGCTGGGTGGATCCTGGTGGGAGTGCATGCAGGAGTCTGTGTCACTATCTCCCCTCCTCCCACTTATAAAATAAATTTGTGTGTGTGTGTGTGGCAGAGACAGAGTCAGAGAGAGGGACAGATAGGGACAGACAGACAGGGAGGGAGAGAGATGAGAAACAGCAATTCTTTGTTGCTGCTCCTTAGTTGTTCATTGATTGATTTCTCATATGTGCCTTGACCGGGGGTAACAGCAGAGTGAGTGACCCCTTGCTTGAGCCAGCGACCTTGGGCTCAAGCTTGTATGGCTTGCTCAAACCAGATGAGCTCCCGCTCAAGCTGGTGACCTCGGAGTCTGGAACCTGGGTCCTCCACATTCCAGTCCAATGCTCTATCCACTGCACCACTGGTCAGGCTAAAAGAAAATAAATTTTAAAAATTAAAAAATTATATAAAGTAAGTACTGGTAATTAGATAATAGATTAGATAATTTTATATAATAGAATATTTACAACAACTATTGTAATATGATAAAATATTGACATTTGTGTTTGTTAGTTTTTTTTTGTATTTTTCTGAATTGTGGAGGGGGGGGCAAGCAGACAAGACTCCTGCATGTACCCAGCAGGGATCCACTGGCATGCTCACCAGCGGGGATGCTCAGCCCCTCTGGGGTGTTGCTCCGCTGCTATCAGAGCCATTCTAGCACCTGAGGCAGAGGCCATGGAGCCATCCTCAGCACCCGGGCCAACTCTGCTCCAATGGAGCCTTGGCTGTGGGAGGGGAAGAGAGAGACAGAGAGAAAGAAGAGTGGGAAGGGTGGAGAAGCAGATGGGCGCTTCTCCTGCGTGCCCTGACTGGGAATTGAACCGGGATTTCCACACACCGGGCCAACACTCTACCTACCACTGATTCAACCGGTCAGGGCCTGACATTTGAAAGTGGTAAAATTTTTGCCAAAAATATATCTTGAGGGAGGCTTATCTTTTTTTTAATTTAATTTTTAATTTTAGTTTACATTCAGTATTATTTTCTATTGGTTTCGAGTTTACCGCATAGTGGTTAGACAGCCAAATACTTAGCAGTGTTCAGTGTTCTACAAGGTATTTTCAGTACCCACCTGGCATCATACATAGTTATTACAATATCATTTATTATATTCCCTATATTATACTTACACTGACTATTTTGTAACTACCGCTACCAATTCATATTTAATTCCTTCACCTATTTCACCCAGACCCCCAACTCCTCTCTTCTGACAACTATCATTCTGTTCTCTGTATCTATGATTCAATTTCCATTGTTTGTTCGTTTACTTTGTCCTTTAGATTCCACATATAAGTGAAATCATATGGTATTTGTCTTCCTCTGACTTGATTTATTTCACTTAGCATAATATTCTCTAAGTCCATCCATGTTGTCGCATGTTGGAAACTGAATAAGTCAACAGGGTATTTTGCAATTTGGATATCTTGGGGACAGACGTGTTGGGCCCAACCCCCCATCTCACCTGCCTAGTTAAGTTAACAAAGAGCTGTGCTTCACTGGTCTTTCTGTCCACCCATTTTCCTTGGAAGAGACTGTAAGCTAGTTTCTTATTTTTGTAAAGTTGGATTGACTGATATGGTGGGTTGTCTTTGAGTTGCCTTGGAAACTTAATTGAATTGCTAATTGCCCATCTTTTTCCAAGGAATAAAGATGGATGTCTTTCTGGGGGAGCCATGTTGTGGCTCAGAAACAGTAGTTATTATTGGCAAGCCATGGCGTCCTCTCAAACCTATCCAGTATGTATATATCTTTAAGTCTCTGTCTATCTTTGATTAAATTTCATACCTTTTTCTGCTTGGGACCCCTGAAATATACTCGCCGCGGCTGGACCGCAATAGTTGCAAATGGTAAGGTGTTCATTATTTTTTATGGCTGAATAATATTTCGTTGTATTTATATACCACCACTTTTTTATCCACTTGTCTGTTGGTGGGCACTTGTCTGTTGGTGGGCACTCCCATATCTTGGCTATTGTAAATAACACTGTAATGAATATAAAGGTGCATATATTTTTTTTAATTGGTGTTTTGAGTTTCTTTGGATATATACGCAGAAGTGGAATCACTGGGTCATAAGACAGTTCCATTTTTAATTTTTTTTTTAAGTAAGAAGAGGGGAGGTAGACTCCCTCATGTGCTCTGACTGAGATCCACCTGGCAACTCCTGTCTGGGGCCAGTCCAATCAACTGAGGCTATCCTCAGTGCCTAAGGCTAATGTTTGGACCAACTGAGCTATTGGCTGCAAGAGGGGAAGAGAAGCAGATGGTCACTTCTCATGTGTGTCCTGACCAGGGATTGAACCGGGGATGCGACATGCAGGGCATACGTTCTATCCATTTAGCCAACCTAACAGGGCCCATATTTAATTTTTTTGAGACTCCTCCATAGTGGCTGTACTAGTCTGCATTCCCAGCAACAGTGCACAAGGGTTCCCTTTTCTTTGCATCCTCACCAGTACTTGTTTATTGATTTACTGATGGTAGCCATTCTGATATGCATGAGGTGGTATCTCATTGTGGTTTTAATTTGCATTTCTCTGATGATTAGTGACATTGAGAATCTTTACATATGTCTATTGGCCATCTGTATGTCCTCTTTGGAGAATTTTTTATTCAGGCCTGACCAGCTGATGGTGTAGTGAATAGAGCGTTGGGTTGGCCTGGGATGCTAAGGACCCAGGTTTGAAACCCCAAAGTGGCTGGCTTGAGCACAGGCTCACCAGCTTGAATGTGGGATTGTAGACATGATCCCATAATTGCTGGCTTGAGCCCAAAGGTCACTGGCTTAAGTCCATGGTCATTGGCTCAAGCAAGGGGTCACTGGCTCAGCTGGTGCCCCCCGGTCAAGGCACATATGAGAAAGCAATCAGTGAACAGCTAAGGTGCCATGACTATGAGCTGATACTTCTCATCTCTCTCCCTTCCTGTCTGTCTGTCTGTCTCTCTCTCTCTCTCTCTCTTACTCTCTCTTGCTGAGGAAAAGAAAAGAAATATTGCTAAGAGAAATGTCAGATTTTACTGCCTATGTTTTCTTATAGGAGTTTTATGATTTTGAGATTTACATTTAAGTATTTAATCCATTTTGAGTTTATTCTTATATGTGGTATAAGAAGGTGCTCTAGTTTTATTTTTTTCTCCTATTTTTTTGACTATTAAATTTAATGGGGTGACATTTGTTAATAGGATTATATAGGTTTCAAGTGTACATCTCTGTGATACATGATCTGCACATTGCATTGTGTGTCCATCACCCAAAGTTAAACTATCCTTTGTTCACTGTATACTTGGCCCCTTTTATCCCATGCTCCCCAATCCCCTTCTGGTAATCACCATATTGTTGTCTGTATTTATGAGTTTTAGTTTTATATCTCACATATGAGTAAAATCATAGTTCTTAGCCTTTTCTAACTGATTTATTTCGCTTACCATAATATTCTCAAGGTCCATCCATGTTGTTGCAAATGGTAGTATTTCCTCTTTAGTTTCTTTTATTTTGCATCTATCTGTCCAAATAAATGAAAAAAAAAATTTTAGTTTATCAAACTAAAAAGCTTCTGCATAGCAAAATAAACTGACAACAAAACAAATAGGCAGCCAACTAAATGGGGGATTATATTTGCAAAACACAGCTTCGATAAGGGGTTAGTATCCAAAATATATAAAGAACTCACGAAGCTCAGCTACAAACAAACAATCCAATTAAAAAATGAGGAGAGGACCTGAACAGACACTTCTCCCAAGAGGACATACAGATGTCTAACAGGATATGAAAAGATGCTCATCTTAACTATCTATTTGAGAAACGAAAATCAAAACTGCGATGAGATACCACCTCATACCTGTTAGATTAGTTATTATCAATAAGACAGATAATATCAAATGTTGGAGAGGCTGTGGAGCAAAAGAAACTCTCATTCACTGCTGGTGGGAATGCAAATTATTACAACCATTATGGAAGAAAGTATGGTGGTTCTTCAAAAAATTAAGAATAGAATTACCATATGATCCAGCTATCCCTCTACTGAGTATGTACCCCAGAAACTTGACAACACTGGTACGTAAAGTCACGTGCACCCCATATTCATCATAACATTATTCACAGTGACCAAGACATGCAAACAACCAAAGTGTCCCTCGATAGAAGATTGGATGAAGAAGATGTGGTATATATATACAATGAAATACTATTCAGCTACAAAAATTATATAATAACATTTACAACAATAAGGATGGACCTGAGAACATTATACTGAGTGAAATAAGTAAATCAGAGAAAGCTAAGAGCTGTATGATTTCACACATAGTCGGGATATAAAACTGAGACTTGTGGACATAGGTAAAAGTGAAGTGGTTACCAGGGGGAAGGGAATGTGGGGGAGGGGGAAGGGGACTTGAGTAAATGGGGAGAGGGTGGGGAAAAAGGGTGTAAAGAGGGACAAATATACGGTGACGGTGACGGAAAGTGATTTGACTTTGGGTGATGGGTTTACAACATAACAGTTTAAATGCTGTAGAAATGTTTACCTGAAACCTGTGTAATCTTATTAATCAATGTCACCCTGTTAAAGTTAATTTCCTAAATAAAATTTAAAGAAAAAGAAGCAGCTATCAATGAACAAAAGTGAATCAACTATGAGTTGATGCTTCTCATCTCTGTCTCTCCCTTTCTGTCTCTATCTCTCAAATCCATTAAAAATATAAATACAATCGCTTTCTGAATATTTATTTTGTATCCTACTACTTTACTGAGTTCATTTATCTATTCTAGTAGTTTATGGTGGAATTTTTAGAGTTCTTTATATATAGCATGTAATCTGTAAATAATGAGTTTTTCTTCCTTTTTTTAAAAAAAAAATTTCTTTTTTTTTATTTTATTCATTTTAGAGAGGAGACAGAGAGTGAGAGAGAGAGAAAGAGAGAAAGGGGGGAGGAGCTGGAAGCATCAACTCCCATATGTGCCTTGACCAGACCAGTGCAGGGTTTTGAACTGGCGACCTCAGTGTTCCCAGGTCGATGCTTTTATCCACTGCGCCACCACAGGTCAGGCCTCTTCCTTTTTTTTTAAGAAATAGAAAAAGATGACAGGAAGGGAAGAATGACAAAATTGTAGTTGTGGCACTTTAGTTGTTCATTGTTTCTCATATGTGCCTTGATGGAGGGTAGGCTCCAGCTGAGCCAGTGATCCCTTGCTCAAGTCAGCGACTGTGGGCTCATGTTGATGATCCCCAAGCTCAAACTGGTGACCCCATGCTCCATGCTCAAGCTGGTGAGCCTGTGCTCAAGCCTGGACCAAGCTCCCTGTCCAAGGCTGATATATTTTTTATTTGTTTTAAAGATTTTATTTATTCATTTTTCAGAACAGAGAGAAAGAAGGGGGAAGAGCAGGAAGCATCAACTCCCATATGTGCCTTGCAGGCGAATCCAGGGTTTCGAACTAGTGACCTCAGTGTTCCAGGTCAACGCTTTATCCATTGTGCCACCACAAGTCAGGTGATACATTCTTTAAATACAGTAAAAATGGAAGTAACTAGCCATGGCCGGATGATATTTAAAAAAAAAATAAAATAAAAACAGAAGTTAGTAGCTCTGGCCGGATAGTTCAGTTGGTTAGAGCTGTGGTCAGCAAACTCATTAGTCAACAGCCAAATATCAACAGTACAACGATTGAAATTTCTTTTGAGAGCCAAATTTTTTAAACTTAAACTATATAGGTAGGTACATTGTTATTAACTTAATTAGGGCACTCCTAAGCTGGCCAAAGAGCCCCACTCAAGGGGCCAAAGAGCCACATGTGGCTTGCGAGCCGCAGTTTGCTGACCACTGGACCATTAGAGTATTGTGCTGATAGGCAAAGATTGCAAGTTCGATCCCCAATCAGGGCACAAAGAAACAAATTGATATTTCAGTCTGTCTGTCTCTCCCCCACCCTTTTCAATAAATTAAAAACAAAAAAATTGTTCCACATGGAATGGAAAATTTTAAATACATACACACATACAGAAAACTGGCCCCTTCACCACAGGTAATCTAGAAGCACTGATCTAGACAACCCTCAAATTCAAATGATCAGTCCTAGAATGATCAGTAATAATCTTAACTTTGTACATGGATAAAAAGGTGTGTATTAAACTGTTTTGCTTTTTTTTTTTTTCTTTATGGGATTGACAGGAAGAGTAACAGATGGTTTTCTCACTATTTTCTTTTGATTTGAAGAAAGATGTCTCTAGTCAGTTATTTAAAATTTATTTTATTTTTATTTTATTCATTTTAGAGAGGAGAGAGAGAGAGAGAAAGAGAGAAAGGGGGGAGGAGCTGGAAGCATCAACTCCCACATGTGCCTTGACCAGACCAGTGCAGGGTTTTGAACTGGCGACCTCAGTGTTCCCAGGTCGATGCTTTATCCACTGTGCCACCACAGGTCAGGCTCTAGTCAGTTATTTTTATAAGGGATAACTCCAATCTAGCTAAGGAAATGTTCATTCTTAGAAAATATCCAGTATTTTTAGTTAAAAGTGTAAAATTATTTGTTTGGCTTTTTAGGGATTATCAAAAAGGTTTGTTTAATTTTTGGTCTATTACTCTAACCATGTTGTCTCTTTATTTATGTTTTCATAAGTGATGTCATTTAGCACTCTGGAATAACTATGGGACAGTCAGCTTTTATTGGCTCCTCCATGCTACATCAGAGCTATTCAGAAAGTTGTTAACAAAGTGAAATCAATGTTAGGAATGGATCTTAAAATGATAACACATTCAGAATTATAACTTTGCTTGAAACACGATTACATATGGGGCAACATCACTAATTTGGGTAAACAGGAAAAAAAAACAGATTTACTGAATTACTGCAAAATTAAGCTATAACATACTGTTTTTGTCAGAGATATAAGTGGAGCATTTAATTTATTCAACCTTTTTCTACCATACTCTGGCTAGGGACTGGAATATAGTAGATAGCAATGTTTTCTGTGTTTTTGGAGCTGACTTTACTGCAGATGACAGATGATAAGCAATTAATTGTAAATGTAGCAAAAAAGAAAGAGGGAAAGTATTGAGTTGTGTAGGCATACATACAAGGAGGAGTTATCTTAGTTAGGCTAGACAATCAGGACAAGGTAAGTATGAGAGAAAATACATCTAAAAAATAAACAGGAGTGTCTAGCTAGCCTGTGGTGGTGCAATGGATGAAGCATCGACCTGGAATGCTGGGGTCACTGGTATAAAGCCCTGGGCTTTTCTGGTCAAGACACATGACAAGCAATCAATGAATGATTTAAATGAAGCAGCTATGAGTTGATAGTTCTTGCTTCCCTGCCCCTCTCTCCTCTCTGTAAAATCAATCAGTAAAATTTAAAAAATATAAACAGAAGAAAACATTAGCCTCCCTGGTAATAAAAGAACTAATTAGAATACTGAAATGCCATTTTTATATGAAATTAGGATGTTTTAAAAGTAAGTATTCTGTAAAATTAGTATTGGGGAATTACTACTGGCATTTTAAGTTTGTGAACTCTTAAAAAGCAATTTTTAACTTTTTAACATAGTCCTACTAGGGGTTTTTCTTAAAGGGCTATGTAAAATGTGAATGGTTGTATGCATGAAGATATTTATTATAGAATTATTATTGGGCAAAATTAAAAGTTGTTTATCCAGCCTGACCAGGCAGTGGCTCAGTGGATAGAGCATTGGGCTGGGATGCAGAGGACCCAGGTTCGAAACCCTGAGGTTGCTGGCTTGAGTGCAGGCTCATCTGGCTTGAACATGGGATTATAGACATGACCCCACAGTCGCTGGCTTGAGCCCAGACATTGCTGGCTTGAGCAAGGGGTCACTCGCTCTGTTGGATCCCCCCAATCAAGGCACATATGAGAAAGCAATCAATGAACAACTAAAACTAAGGTGCTGCAATGAAGATTTGATGCTTCTCATCTATCTCCCTATCTGTCTGTCTCTCCCTATCTGTCCCTTTCTCTATAACTCTCTCTCTCTCTCACACTCACACACACACATACACAAAATGTTGTTTATCCAAAAAGTAGGGGTATAGTGAATAGATGTAAGATCTACACATGAAATATTCATCCATTTAAAAATAATAGTGAAGCTGGTCTTTGGTGGCTCAATGGATAGAGTGTCGACCTGGAACACTGAGGTTACTGGTTTGAACTCTGGACTTGGCCAGTCAAGGCACATATGACAAGCAACAAGCAAGCACTGAACAATTTCAGTGAAGCAACTGAGTTGATACGTCCTGCTCCCGCACCTCTATAAAATCAATAAGTAAAATATTTTAAAAATAGTGATTGTGAAGAGTAAGCAGCAGCGTGGAGAAACAAGTGATGCACTAAACAGAATAAAAAAGCAATTTTTATTAAAACTTTATGACATGATAAAAATTGCCTTATCCTATATAAGACTAAAAAAGCATCAGACTTTTCACCCCTTCTTGCTACTATAATTGTCTATATTCTATCTGGTCTTTTTTTTTTTTTTTAATTTATTATGTTTACATAGATTCTAGTGTTTTCCCCAAATGCATCTCCCCTCCCCCGTATTCCCCTCAACATCTCTCTTGCCCCCCTCCCCATACCGCCCTCCCCCCTTCCCTTCAGGTTTATCCCATCCTATTATCCCCTTCCCCTCTGTCCTCTTTTCCTGTGGTTCCTTTGATCCCTCCTCTGTCTCAATTCCGTTTCTCAGTTCACATTGTTCATTGGATTCCTCAAATGTGTATCTAATCTTATAAGATTCCTTCTAAAATAGATTTGACCATGTCTTTTTTTCCTTTTGCTTATAGCTCTTCCACCCCAACATACATACACTATCAGGTAAATTCAAAATTGATTAGCTTGACATTAAAGACCTGTCATACATTTTTTTTTTTACAAACTTCTTTCTTACCTACAGCCGTACAAACTATTCTCTATTCCTCCTTTAAGGGCCACACCACACTCAGATATACCCTTCTTGTAGTCGTTCCTCCCTTTCTCTTTTTCTCACAAATCTCTTAAACTTTTGTTCTCTTTTGTCTACTTTTTAGCTCTTCTCAGTATAGTCCTTACAACATTATATTATAATAGATACATATTTTCAATGTGGAAAGTACAGATGGTATCTCCAGTGATTGGTACATAAGAGATAGATAGTGAACAGAAATAAATTGGCTAACGGTTAATGTTTTTAATTTGTTACAGGGGCATTTATGCAATGAGCCTTTGGATATGTACAGTTATTTGAACAACCAAGGGATTGGCATTTCACTCGCTCAGTTCTATATTTCATGGGCTGAAGAATATGAAGCTAGAGAAAACTTTAAGAAAGCAGATATGATATTTCAGGAAGGGATTCAAAAGAAAGCCGAACCACTGGAAAGACTGCAGTCCCAGCACCGGTGAGCTGCTTTTTTTAACCCTTTAAAACTAGTGACTATAAACAGCTGTTTTTGCATTTAATAAAGTGCTGGCCGTGAATTGGCAAGTTTATTTAGTTACTATTCAGTTCTTTAAATGGTATATTTAACTTTTTAGTGTAACATACAGTAACCATTACCATGATCATGATATAGGCTAGTTCCATCACTCCATAGAATTCTATCATACTATCCCTTTGTGGTCAAAATTTACTGTCACTCCCAACCTCTGGTAACAACTGTTCTATTCTCTAGCCCTATAGTTTTGTCTTTTCCATAATTTCATATAAATGGGATGATATAATATGTAGCTTTTTGAGTCTGGCTTCTTTCATTTGGCAATAATGCATTTGAGGTGTAAGAGTTCTTTATATATTCTAAATACTAGTCTTGTCAGATAAGTGATTTGTAAACCTTTCCTCCCAGCTTACATCTGCTCTATTCATTCTTTTAACAATTATTTTATAGAATAAGTTTTTAATTTTAAAGAAGTCTAGATAACATTACTTTTTTTTTTTTTTGGATCATGCTTTTGGTATATCTGAGAATTTTGTCTAGCTAAAGGACACAGAGATTTTCTCCTTGTTTTCATCTTCAAGTTTTATAGTTTAACTTTTTACATTTAGATCCATGATCCATTTTGGGTTCATTTTTGTAGAAGGTATGGGTCAAGGTTCCTTTTTTTTTTTTGGCAGATGAACCTCTATCTGTTCCCATGCCACTTATTAAGAAGACTTTCTCCATTAAATTGCCTTTGCACCTTTGTCAATAATCAGTCTCAGTTTGATCATATTTGTGTAGGTTTATTTTTGTTACTCTATTTTGTTCTACTGATTTGTGTATTCATTAGTTTATTTCACACTATCTAGATTACTATAGCTTTATAGTAAATCTGGATCAGATAATATAAATTCTCTAACTTTGTTCATTTGAGCTCTTCTAATTCCTTGGACTGTAATGTGTTGATTTTTCTCTGGGTTCACTTAATGAACTATAGAAATGATCGCCAAAAGTATAGCCTTCTTTGGATTCTCTTTTAAGATTTTTTTTTTTTAACATTGGTTTTTAACAGTTTGATTGTGATGTGTCTAGGTATGATTGATTACCTTTGCATTTAATCCAGTTGGGGTTTTTTTTGTTTTTTTTTTTACAGAGACAGAAAGAGAGTCAGATAGAGGGATAGACAGGGACAGGCAGACAGGAATGGAGAGAGATGAGAAGCATCAATCATCAGTTTACCATTTTGACACCTTAGTTGTTCATTGATTGCTTTCTCATATGTGCCTTGACCGTAGGCCTTCAGCAGACCAAATAACCCCTTGCTCGAGCCTGTGACCTTGGGCTCCAAGCTGGTGAGCTTTTGCTCAAATAAGATGAGCCCGTGCTCAAGCTGGTGACCTCGGAGTCTCGAACCTGGGTCTTCCACATCCCAGTCTGACGCTCTATCCACTGAGCCACTGTGTGGTCAAGCTAATCTAGTTGGGGTTTAATGATCTTTGTGAATTTGTAGATGTATACCTTTCACAAAATTGGAAGTTTTGGCCATGACTTTTAAAATATTTTTCTGGCCCAAGTCAGTTGGCTCAGTGGTAGAGTGTTGGCCTGGTGTGTGGATGTCCCAGGTTCAATTCTGGGTCAGGGCACATAGGAGAAGCGACCCTCTGCTTCTCCACCCCATCCCCCTTCTTTCACTCTCTCTTTCTCTCTCTCTCTATCTCTTTCTCTCTCTCCCTCTCCTGCAGCCATGGTTCTGTTAGTTGAGCAAAGTTGGCCTTGGGTGCTGAGGATAGCTCCCTGGCCTCTGCCTTAGGCACTGAAAAAATGGCTCCATTCCTGAACAATGGTGCAATGACCCCAGATGGGCAGAGCATCGCCCCCTAGTGGACTAGTCGGGTGAATCCCGGTTCGGGTGCATGCGGAAGTCTGTCTCTCTGCCTCCCCTCCTCTCACTAAAATAAAAAAAAATTATTTTTCTGCACCTATATCTCTTTCTTCTTCTGGGACTTTAGTTACACATGTTAGATCTTGTGATAATGTTTCACAGGTCCCTGAAGCTCAGTTCCTGTTTTAAAATTTTTTTAACCCTTTTTTTCAGTTCTTCAGAGTGACCAGTTGTTAATGATTTGTCTTCAGGTTGTTTACTCTTTTGTCAGCCCTCTTTATTTTTGCTATTGAGTTCATCCAGTACATTTTTTATTTTAGAGACTGTGTTTTCATGTCTAAAATTTCCATTTGATTCTTTTTATATGTTCTGTATCACTGCTAACAATTTTTATCTTTCTATTCATTTCAAATGTTTCTACCTTTATCTCATGGAGCATAGTTATACTAAATGCTTTACAACCTTTGAAAATTACCACACCTGGATCATCTTGATGTTGGTATCTTCTGGTTATCTTTCCCTTTGAGAATTGGTCACGTTCTCCTGGTTCTGTATGTGTCAAGTAATTTTGAATTATATCCTGGACATTTATACTGATACTGTGTTTTAGACTCTGGGCCCTGTTGGTTGATATTCTGTGGAGGATGTTGATGATTTTTGTCTTAGTAGGTAACCAACATTCAAATGTTACAAATTATTTCTCATCTTCTGTGAGTAGTGATTTCTTTTTTTTTTTTTTTTAACAGAGACAGAGAGAGTCAGAGGGAGAGATAGATAGGGACAGACAGATAGGAACAGAGAGAAATGAGAAGCATCAAACATCAGTTTTTTTGTTGCAACACCTTAGTTGTTCATTGATTGCTTTCTCATATGTGCCTTGACCGCAGGCCTTCAGCAGACCGAGTAACCCCTTGCTTGAGCCAGAGACCTTGGATCCAAACTGGTGAGCTTTGCTCAAACCAGATGAGCCAGGCGACCTCGGGATCTTGAACCTGGGTCCTCTGCATCCCAGTCTGACGCTCTATCCACTGCGCCACTGCCTGATCAGGCAGTACTTTTTTTTAAAGATTTTATTTATTCATTTTAGATATAGGAGAGAGAGAGGGAAAGAAAAGAGAGAGAGAAGGGAGAGAGAAGAGGGGAGGAGCAGGAAGCATCAACTCCCATATGTGCCTTGACTGGGCAAGCCCAGGGTATCGATCTGGCAACCTCAGCATTCCAGGTTGACGCTTTATCCACTGTGCCACCACAGGTCAGGCTGTGGGTAGTGATTTCATTTTTCAAGACCTTTGGGTCTATCTCATGTGTGTTGCTCAGAGGTTATTCTGGGACTTGGGCAGAGGTTTATATTATAATTAAGTTTTCACAACCTTTTCTATGCTGCCTTGGTTCTGCCCTGTATGTGCATAGCTGAGGAGTGAGTCCAGGGTTTGTGTCAATTTATGTACAGAATTAGGAAATCCTCTTCCTCAGCTCATCTTCTCCCATGTGCTTCCCATACCCATTGGCCCTCAGAGTTCCTTCTTCCCAGACCTCTGGTCAGAAAGATGAGGTTTCTCTAGGAGTTTTAGCTTTCCACAGCACCGTTGCAACAATTCAAAAGCACAAGGGAAAAGAGAAGGGAAAGAAAAACAAGAAACAACCCTGTGTAGGTTGTTTCTTCAAATTTGACTTCTCTCCACAGTCCACTTACTTTTGTTTACTTTTTAGAAGCCTCAGTTGCTTTTTTCTTAAAATTTATTTTTAGTTTTTTAGAGGGGGGGGCAGGAGACATCCATTGCTGCCATCATTGGTTGATTCCTGCTTGTTCCTTGACCAGGGATCCAGCCCACAACCTCAGCATGTTGGGACAATGCTATAACCAAGGAGCCACCTGGCCAGGGCTTTAGTTTTTTTGTATTATGTCTACAGATTTTAATTCTAATCAGTGAGAAAGAGAAAGAGAATGGCTATCATGGGCTTATTCTATATTTATCCAGCACTTGCAGTTTTTTTCCCTCTTTTGTTATTACTAAGAACTTTGGTAGCAGCACAAGAAGTTTAGTCTTCAAACTCCTGCCAGCTTTACTAAACTAAAATGTTATGTTGGATGCAAATTTATTTCACATGATTTTGGAAAAATAGTGAGTGGGGGAGCAGTGTATGGAGAGAGAAAGAGACACATAAAGACAGTGATAAAATAATGTGGCAAGAAGTTAATTGAAATCTACATGAAGGATATTTGGTTGCTTATGTACTCTTTTCCAGGGACAGAGAGAGAGTCAGAGAGAGGGATAGACAGGGACAGACAGACAGGAACGGAGAGAGGTGAGAAGCATCAATCATCAGTTTTTCATTGCCATTGCGACACCGTAGTTGTTAATTGATTGCTCTCATATGCCAGATGGGCCTGCGCTCAAGCTGGCAACCTCGGGGTCTCGAACCTGGGTCCTCCACATCCCAGCCCGACGCTCTATCCACTGCGCCACTGTCCGGTCAGGCGCTTATGTACTCTTTTTCAACTTATTAAGGGTATTTTATTTTCTCTTTTTAAATTTTTTAAAAATAAGTTTTAAAATAAAAGTTTTATAATCAAAAGTGGATGGGAAACTCTGATCTTAATAAATTCTGTAATGTTCGTCACTTTTGTCTTATCTTCACACCACGCTAATGGTGATCATCTTCAGAGTATTTTCAATTGGTCAACTTGGACATTTAAAGGGGAAGCTATATTATTTTAGTCAAAACCTTCTCTGAGTGAGGTTCACCTTGCCAGGTGGCCAGGTGGCTTTCTTTATTCCTAAAAGAAATGTTTCATAAACATTTTCTTTGGGCTACTTCTATTTATTTTTTCCCCATCCTATCCTTCTCCCTTGTTTTTTTTTAACAAATTAGGAATTTTGAATCTAGTGAGTAGTGTTCATTTCACCAAAAATTAATTGCTCATTCTTTTACTTTAGACAATTCCAAGCTCGAGTGACTCGGCAAACTCTGTTGGCACTTGAGAAAGAAGGAGAGGAGGAAGTTTTTGGATCCTCTGTACCACAGAGAAGTAAACTGGCTGAACTAAAAAGCAAAGGAAAAAAGATAGCAAAAGCTCCCATCAGCCGTACAGGAGGTGCTCTCAAGGGTAAGTTTGTTAAATGTTATTATGGGAAACTCTTAGTCTCAGGTGGTAGGCAAATTATGTAAAGCGATAATATGTAAACATATGTAGACATTGTCCTAGTTTTCTGAGTACTAGGTAGCAAAAAGAAGGAAGTCTAAGTAGAGCAGAGATTATAGTGTGCACAAAAACCAAAACTTGTCAGCAATTTTGTGTCTTAGTTAAGAATAACCTAATATAAGAAGCATCAAGAGTTTCAGAGTTGTTAGTTGAAGAAATATATGTATTGTCAAAGTAAAGTTTACATGTACCAAAGTCTCAGAGAATGTATTAACATGGTTTTCAGTCTTTTGAAGTCAGAAATTGGGCTTTGTTTGTACACCTAAAGAAGAACAACAATAGATTTTTTTTTTAATTTAGAAATTAAATTTAATGGGTTACATTGTTCAGTAAGAATACATAAGTTTCAGGTAAACATCTCTGTAGTATTTGAAACGTTGATTGCATTGTGTGCCCATCACCGAAGTCAAATCATTTTCCGTCACCATATATTGGTCCCTCTCTCCTCCCTTCCCCTCCTCACCCTGCCCATTCTGGTAACCATTTCACTTTTGCTATAACATAACAGTAAGCTTTTTTTTTTTTTTAAGATCACTTTTTTTTTTTAATTCATTTTAGAGAGGAGACACACAGAGAGAAAGAGAGAGAGAGAGAGAGAGAGAGAGAGAGAGAAGGGGGGAGGAGCTAGAAGCATCAACTCCCATATGTGCCTTGACCAGACCAGTGCAGGGTTTTGAACTGGCGACCTCAGTGTTCCCAGGTCGACGCTTTATCCACTGCGCCACCACAGGTCAGGCAATAGTAAGCTTTTTTAAATTCACTATTTTTAGGGAACTTTTAGGTTCACAGCAACAAAGAGCAAAAGGTTCAGAGAGCATTTTTAAACTAAATATATACCATACAGACATGTAAATATGAGAGTATTTTTCTTTTTAAACCTTTTACTCTTTTCTTATTATTAGAATGTTTCTTGGAGATCCTAGAATTAGCATATAAGGGAGTGTATGGGCCTAAAGGACATTTGATTCAGATCATTATGAAGCTTGATTTTAATAGTCAGCCCTGCACAGAGCATATTTCTAATAAATAGGCTAATTTTAATTTTTTCTTTTCTAGATTTGGTACATCTCAGCTGATTTCCATTGATAGAGAAATTTTTTTTTTTTTTAATACAGGGACAGAGAGAGGGATAGATAGGGATAGACAGACAGGAACGAAGAGAGGTGAGAAGCATCAATCATTAGTTTTTTATTGCCGTTGCAACACCATAGTTGTTCATTGATTGCTTTCTCACATGTGCCTTGACTGCGGGCCTTCAGCAGACCGAGCACCCCTTGCTGGAGCCAGTGACCTTGCTTGGGTCCAAGCTGGCGAGCTTTTGCTCAAGCCAGATGGGCCCACGCTCAAGCTGGCGAGCTTGGGGTTTTGAACCTCGGTCTTCCGCATCCCAGTCCGACGCTCTATCCACTGCGCCACCGCCTGGTTAAGCCATTGACACAGAATTTTAAACTGAAAACAAGATTTAGATTGGGGTAGTCTCTCATAAAACTAGACATGGTTAGAATGATGACTTAAGGAATACGTAGAATTTGTAGATGAGGGAAAGCAACGAGAGTATAAGTAACAAACAGAGTGGATTAAAAAGTTACTAATTATTTATAAAAATCTGTTTAATTTTGTGGTAATGGAAGTAACCTTATCTGGCATCTAAGTTGAATAATTAAAGATTTTGCATGATTTTAATATTTTCTCATAGCTACAAACCAGAACAGAGGACTCCAGAATTCATTTCCTCAACCAATGCAGAGTAATTCTAGAATTACTGTTTTTGATGAAAATGCTGATGAGGCTTCTATAGCAGAGCTGTCTAAGCCTACAGTCCAGCCATGGATAGCACCCCCTGTGTCCAGGGCCAAAGAAAATGAGCTGCAGGCAGGCCCTTGGAACACAGGCAGGCCTTTGGAATACCGGGTAAGGACTCTTAGATCCAATGTATTTGCCAACATAACAAAAACTTCAGATATAGAGTAGAGGAGTATTTTTAGTATCTTTATTTTATTTCCTCTTAGGCACAGTCTGCATATGTTTGTCTGAATGTAAAACTATGGTAATTTTAGTTTTCTCCTTCATTGCTAGCCTCGTGGCAATACAGCTTCTGTGACTGCTGTACCCTCTGTGCTTCCCAATTTTACTCCGTATGTGGAAGAGACTGCACAGCAGCCTGTTATGTGAGTTGGACGTGGGTTTTTAAGATGGGAATTAATAAGCATGGGCAGAGGCACCTATCAGATTTCCCAAGGCATTTTCTTCTTTGTGGGTATGAAAGTAACCAAAGGTTTGTGTTTTCTTTATTTCTGTATTCCTTTGAGTATGTTTGGGCTAACAGATCATTTGATAATATTCTTACTAAGAAATAAACTTAATAAGTTTATATTTACATTGCTGTAAGTCAAAGATAATCACTGTGACTTAAGTGAGAGAGTTATACCTTTGTTATTGATAGGAATTAGAAATTATTATAGTTCTTCCTCTGATCCTGCTCTTTCCTTCCAGATATTTTTTTTTCTTCTTCTTAGTCCTTCTCATTTCTACACTTGATCTTAGTAGAAAGGCAAAGAGGCAATGTCCTTAGCATTCCTGTTTATAAGAAAGAGTATGGTGGCTGATGCTAGATAATCAGGCAGTCTGAGATTAAGTCTAATAGGTAACATTGTGGAATTCTAATACTAGATTGTATTCTGGGTCCCAGTGCAAGTTTCCTCATAGCTAATCTGTAACCCTCCACTCTATGACAAGTAGTGTAGCAATGTAAAAATGGATAAGTTTGAGAGCAAAAATTTTGTCTGATAAGAACTCAGCACATTGGAGGTTATTCTTAAGAAAATTGTATGAGCCTTTGAAAGGATTACCTGAAGAAATTGATAACACACATTTTGGGTGTTTAATTTTTTTTTTTACAGGGACAGAGAGAGGGATAGATAGGGCCAGACAGACAGGAACTGAGAGAGATTAGAAGCATCAATCATCGGTTTTTCGTTGCGACACCTTAGTTGTTCATTGATTGCTTTCTCATATGTGCCTTGACCACGGGCCTTCAGCAGACCGAGCAACCCCTTGCTCGAGGTAGCGACCTTGGGTCCAAGCTGGTGAGCTTTTTACTCAAGCCAGATGGGCCTGTGCTCAAGCTGGCGACCTTGGGGTCTCGAACCTGGGTCCTCCGCATCCCAGTCCAACGCTCTATCCACTGCACCAGCGCCTAGTCAGGCGGGTGTTTAATTTCTTAATGTTTCAAATCTTTGTAGGAACAATTATGTCAGAATAAATATGGTATAAGAAATGTTCAAGTTTATTTTTATTTAAGCTTTTTTCATGACTGTCTTACTTGTTCTCTCTGTAACATTTTTTTTTAGTTTGTGTTTTTCTTAATATGTTCCAGGGACTCTTTATAGATTAAGAAAACCAGCTAAAGTTTGTATTAGGAGTTGCAAATATTTTCCTCTAGTTTGCCACTCTTGTCATTGCAGAGTAGCAACCATTATAAATATATTTTAAATTCTTATATAATCAAATCTTACTGTCTTTATAGTTTCTTTTTGAAAATGATAGTTTTATTTTTCTCAAATGTCATTTATTAGAAAATACAATTTCAGAGAAAGTAGGAGACACAAAGACATCTGGGAAGTGAGTACAATAAATAGACCTCTTTAAATCAGGGGCATAGAAGGTCGAAATAAATGAGCTATAGGCCAAAAGCCAATAACACACCTGTGGTCCATTCATCTGGAGAAGTCCACCCCTGGTCCCCACTTCCCTAGTTCCTTTCTATAGCAGTCAGCTTTATCCTTGGCATTTTTAGTTTAAAAGAAAAGTTTAAACTTTCTTGTGGCCTTGTGGCTTCATGAATAGAGCTTCTTTCTTCAGTTGTGGAATGAGTCAGCAAAAGGGAGATTTTCTGAA
Source organism: Rhynchonycteris naso (assembly GCA_037038555.1). NCBI lineage: Eukaryota > Metazoa > Chordata > Mammalia > Chiroptera > Emballonuridae > Rhynchonycteris > Rhynchonycteris naso. The sequence continues at coordinate 78,092,976 of CM072999.1, read as the reverse complement.
CCTTGGAGCTGGGAAGGAAGCTGAGGAGAGACAGGCAGTTCAGAAGTCGTCTCCCATTAATTTCATTCCTCAGTCGTGCAACACATCCAGCATATTTTAGTTTCAAACATTAATTTCAAACTCAAAGTCTCTCCCTTTTTATTTGAAGGAAGATAATGCGTTGGAGTGAAGCACGAGTTAATTTCATATCCAAGTGGTAGGGAATAAGTATTAAGAGATAAGATACCCAGTCTCTTCCTCCCAGCTTCAGGGCATTAATCACCACTACAGTCAAGCCCCCTTGAGAAGAAAGAAAACCACTGGAACAAACAAGTTTTGACGAGACCCAACACTCCTTTCCTTCAGCTAGGGCATCACTTTGGCTCCGGACTAATTAAATAGCTTTATAGCCCCGATAGAATGAGGGAAATTCTTACCAAAAAACGTGACAGAAATGGAGTTTGGGAAAGAAGCAGCACAAAAGGAGTGGTGGGTTACGGGAAAGGTGCCCCAGGACTGCCCAGCAAGCAGCCATTTGGCATCTGCAGCCTAGTGGCTTCTTCCCAGGACCCAGATGCCCTTGGGTGAAACTAAGTCAAGGGCCAAGGCAGCATTTTATCCCATAGAGAAAAATGAAGGGAGAGACCTGTGAGGGAGCAGCCCCAGCATATTCACAGGGACTAGATGACCCCCAAAAGGGCTAGAAAATGGTAGGGTAGAAGATGTATTTAGGGAAAGTCCTAGCAAAGTAGGGAAAGGGAAAAGGAGGAATACTACCCCTTGAAAGAGCACTGGTCCCTGAATACAGGTCCTTTGTGGAACTCCATAATAAAGACCCTTCCTTACATACAAAGATATCACATCGCTCTCCTTTGGAGGCAGAATCAGAAAGACACGGCAGCACAGGCCTCAATCCACACACACAGCCCTTCTCCGCCTTGTCCTTAAAGGCAGCTCTAACTGAGGACAAACTGGACCGCTCCTCAAGTAATCTCTATACAGAAAAAAAACAAAAAAACCAACAAACACAAACTTAGGGAAATGTCAAATAAGCACCTTAATCATACAAAAAGTCCAAATAGTGTTTCTCTTTTGCCTTCTGAAGCATATGTCAGTTCCTTTTCTCAAGGCTTTGTGTCTAGTTAGGACAGCATTACTATTTCATTTTTAAAAAATAAAAATAAAGATATCCAGTGGTACCTTGAGATACGAGCAGACCAACATACGATTTTATTTTTATATGAGCTGTGACTTGGTTTGTATTTTTGTTCGAGATCCGAGCGAAATTCTGAGATATGAGTCCTGATTCTGGAAGCTGCCGCTAGTTGACGCGTTGGCGCACTGGTCCAGTATCGGCAGCACAACACCAGCATCTCATTCTTTTTCACGTGTTACCTGCAGAATCAAGTCGAATCTTGTGCAATGTACTCATTCCTGCATCATTTTTGTATTTTTTACTAACTTTTTTTGTGTGCTATCATGGGGCTGAAGAAAGTGAGTGTAAAGGACAGTGGTGAGAAGAAGAGAATGATGTCGATAGAAGTAAAGCAAGAAATAATGAGCATGGTGTATGAGTGATTGAACTGTCAAGGCTGTACAACCGTAATGCATCTACAATTTGTACCATCCTTAAACAAAAGGATGCCATCAAAACCACAAATCCGCAAAAGGTATTATAATTCTGTGCCAATTAAGGACAAATATCTACGAAGAAATGGAGAAGCTTCTGCTGGTGTGGGTGAAAGAAAAGCTGGCAGGAGATACAGTGACGGAGACTATAATATGCGAAAAGGCACGTATTATTTATGGCGACTTGAAAAAGAAAGAACCATCAACCTCAAAAGAGGCAGCAGAAAATACATTTAAGGCAAGTCACGGCTGGTTTGAAAATTTCAAGAAGAGATCTTGCATCCACTCGGTGGTGAGGCATGGTGAAGCTGCCAGTGCTGATGTTAAGGCAGCTGAGGAGTACATCACACGTTTTATTGCACTTATCAGAAAGGAAGACAACATCCCCCAACAAGTGATCAACTGTGACAAAATAGGATTGTTTTGGAAAATAATGCCTCGGAGGACTTTCATCGCTGCAGAGGAGAAGAAGCTGCCAGGTCCCATGAAGGACCGTCTGACCCTTGCATTGTGTGCAAATGCTAGCGGTGACTGTAAAGCCACTGCTAGTGTATCATTCTGAAAATCCTCAAACTTTAAGACAAGATTCTTTTTTTTTTTTTCTACAGGTACAGAGAAAGAGTCAGAGAGGGGGATAGATAGGGACAGACAGACAGGAACGGAACGAGAGAGATGAGAAGCATCAATCATCAGTTTTTCATTGCAACACCTTAGCTGTTCATTGATTGCTTTCTCACATGTGCCTTGACCGCAGGCCTTCAGCAGACCGAGAAATCCCTTGCTGGAGCCAGTGACCTTGGGTCCAAGCTGGCAAGCTTTTGCTCAAGCCAGATGGGCCTGTGCTCAAGCTGGCAACCTCTGGGTCTCGAACCAGGGTCCTCCTCATCCCAGTCCTACGCTCTATCCACTGCGCCACCGCCTGGTCAGGCAAGACTTACAAAATTCTTAAAGAAAAACTGCAGGTTATGTGGAGCGCCAGTGCTAGGGCATGGGTTACACAGCAGTTTTTTATGAAATTGGTAAATCTCGTCTTTGGTCCTGCAGTTAAATATCTTCAAGAAAATAAACTCCCAATGAAAACATTACTAATCCTTGAAAATGCTCCAGCCCACCCACCTGGTCTTGAAGATGACATTCTCAATGAGTTCAAATTTGTGAAAGTCCTCTACCTCCCACCCAACATGACTTCAGTCTTGCAACTTGTAGATCAGCAGGTCATTTCCAACTTTTAAAAGCTTTACACAAAGCACTTGTTCCGCCGCTGCTTTGAGGTGACTGGGAATACAAATCTAACCCTTCGAGAGTTTGGAAAGATCACTACAACATCGTGATATGTTTACGCATTATTGTCATGGCATGGCAAGAGGTTACAAGAAGAACCTTGAACTCGGCATGGAAAAAGTTATGATCTGATCTTGTTGCAGACAGGGACTTCAAAGGATTCGAACCAGAGACCAAGACCAAGGTAGAAGCATTGAAGGAGATTGTGTCCCTTGGAAAGTCGATGGGTCTGGAGGTAGATGAGGGTGACGTAAATGAGCTCATCGAGGAACACGAGGAGGAACTCTCAACTGAGGAGTTTAAGGAGCTACAGATGATGCAACATATGGAGCATCTGCAAGAGATTAGTAGTGAGGAGGAGGTAGAGTCAGAGGAAGTGATTTTTTTAATTTCTTTTTTTAAATTCATTTTAGAGAGGAGACACAGTGAGAGAGAGAGAGAGAGAAAGAGGGGAGGAGCGGGAAGCATCAACTCCCATATGTGCCTTGACCAGACCAGTGCAGGGTTTTGAACTGGCGACTTCAGTGTTTCCAGGTCGACGCTTTATCCACTGCACTACCACAGGTCAGGCCAGACGAAGTGATTTTTACAAGTGAAATTAAAGACATGCTGGCAATGCGGGAGAAGCTTTCAAGTTTCGTTGAAAAGAAACACCCAGAAAACGTTTCAACTGGTTGTGCTTCAGCACTTTTTAATGATACTTGTCACATTCCCGTAACATTTTAAAAGGCAGGTAAAAGCAAACCTCTTTGGATAGATTTTTATTCAAAAGTCCTGCAAGTGAAAGTGCAGTCTAAAAGGCAAAAACAGGTGATGATTAAATGAAAAATACGTAATGTTAAGCTTAGGTTAAAGTTTAAGTTAAGAAAATGCATTTTTTTTACAATTAAGTTTTTGTGGTTTCATTTTAAGCAAAGAATGTGCAGTTTTAGTTCTGTTTAAAGTAAAGAAAATGCAGTTTTAGTTTACATTTAGTGTTAAGAAAGTGCAGTTTTAATTTACATGTCTACAGTGCCTGCATCCCTTCTTCCCTCCCTCCTCCTTCGCCTTTCACCTCGTTAGCTGCACTCATCTGTTTCCAAGGTAAGAATACAGTACTAAATAACACTTTTTTTTTCTTTTATTTCATATATTTTGTTATACATTGGTAAAGTATATATGTGTGTTTCTTAATTAGAAACATTTCTTTTTTCATAATTTAGGATGGTTTGGGGATGTTTCACAGGGCTTGAACGGATTAAATCTATTTCAGTTATTTTAAATGGGAGAAATTTGTTTGATATACAAGTTGACTGACTTAGGAGCTCGGTTACAGAACGAATTAAACTAGTATCTCAAGGTACCACTGTATTCCCATCCTCCCCCAAAAGGCTACTTTACACAGTCCACCCCACACATCCCAAACCAGTCTTTGCTCCCGTGATGCAAGGTAAAACTTAAAACTTTGCTACAACCTCACAGCCTCCAAGGGGTTGCTCATTACAACCAATTCAAATTGAGTCTACAGAGGAGAGGATGGCAGAAAGCCTCTTGCCCTTCCTGCCTGCTATCACAGAGGTCCCATCCATCTGAACAGTAGAGAGACTCTTTCACAAAGAAAAGACAAGTCAAGCAGAGAGAATCCTTTCCCCCAGCTCCACCACTAATTTGGAGCCCTTGGCTGGTGTTCTGTTTCAAGATCCTAGTACAAACCAGCCAATCGTCTCCTGGGCCAAGAGAATGTTCTCCCAGATTTCTTGCTCATTCAGCACACTCAGGTATAGGTCCTGCTGCTGCAGGTCTCTTTTGGGGATTCCATCATACACCACCATTTCATTGTAGGTAGGGTTGCAGGTTTTTCGGGCCATTCTGGTTTTCTTTTTAGTGGTTTTCTGAGGGTCAGGAAGAAGGTAAATATTAACATAGGGGTCAAGGTTATTCCCATCCTAGAACAGTTGCAAGTCCCACATATGCAACACCATGGTGAAGAGTCTTGTTTTTGTAGGAGATGGACAGCTTCACCTTCCCTCTTACATTCCCGACAGGACTGATGCAAGAACCATTTGAGGATTTGGGAGTCAGGACTTTGGAGTTGGGCTGCTGGTGCTCACAGCTTTTTAATCCCAGGGCAGGAGATGGAAAAAGATATATACCAAGTCACTCCTAGCCACCTCCTGGGTGGCATGAATCAAATGCCTCTTTACACTTTCTGTGTCTCTGTCATTTTCTTTTCGGGGGGGGGGGTTACTGAAACCTAACTAATCTATCTCCCTACCTCTACTTTTACTAATCCCATTATTCATTCTTTATGCACTCACAGCTCTGCAATGTAAACCTGATCATGTCATTTCCTGATCAGAGTCCCTTGCTAGCTCCCCATAAGCTAGAGGATGAAACTCAAACTTATAAACATAATTATAAGATCATTTATAATTCTGCCTCTGCTAATATCTTCAGTTTTCTCCCCCAAATGTACTTACACTATACTGTTAGCAAGTTCTTAAACTTACCTAGGATAGCTACTCTTTGGACATTTGGGTTGATTCTTTCTACTTTTTGGCTATTATGAATAACACCGGGGAACAAAATTTTCATTGCATCCACAAAAACACTTGTTCTTACCTAATTCGAGTGTGTTGATCTCAAATCTGACATTACTTTTTCTCTGTAAGCTACAGTCTTTTTGCAATTCAAGATTTTAGGTTTTCATCTTATTGTAAAATTTTCAACATTTATTTTAACATAATGAAGTAAAAATGGGCATCATCTTTGTGAAAATAAACTAATTTTATATAATGTATTAAATACACTAATACACTAAAAGATATGATTTTGTCTACAGGTTCAAAATAGAACATATTAAAACACTTATTTTTATCATAAGATTTGTATAATACTTAAATTCTATTCAGGCAAAAATTGGCGTTTGTAGCTCTTGCATTTGTGTACTTGTTGAGGACAATCTCGTTGGATGCTCCAGCAGTAGTTTGCTCTCAGTAACAGCTCCAAGATTTTCGGGAAACTTATCAAGGTGACTGTTCAGGAAGTGAATCTTAACGCTCATATTACATCCAGTGTCGCGGAAAGCCAACAGCATCCTTTGAACCAGAAGTACATAGTTTTCTACTTTTTTGTTGCCAAGGAAGTTCTTTGTAACTGCCGCAAAAGACTGCCATGCTGCTTTCTCCTCCTTATTCATCTTCCTGACAAATTCTTCGTCACGTATGAGGGTTCGAATTGGAGGCCCATCGAATACACCTGCTTTTATCTTCTTGAAAGACAAGGCAGGAAAAGCAGAAATAATATGTTGAAAGCATTCACTTTTTCTATGCAAAGCCTGAACAAACTGCTTCATTAAGCCAAGTTTGATGTGAAGTGATCGCCAAGAGAAACTTGAAAATAGGCAATATGTGCACATGTCACAAATGATGAAATATTGTGCCTTTGATATTGAAGTGTGTAACAGCCACATATATAACAGAAGGTGTCAGGAGTATTCTTACATTTACGCCTACTCGAAGTCAGGATGCAATTTTAAAACAAAATTAAGAGGGTGTTTTTATCAGATAATAATTTCTTATATTTAAAAACAACTATAATTATGTAAAAGTGATGTTTGTAAAATATTAATTGCTTTGTGGTTATGTTCCGTCCAAGAGTTGTTGCCCTTTAACTCCAATTTAAAAACCAATGCTTCCATTAACTGTAACAGAAAGAAATTAAAATTGCATAAAAACTAGAGCATGCACCCAAAACGGATTTCAGATTTGGAGTCAGCAATGCAGAAATATATAGAAACAGTTCTAAAACCTCATGCAACAGAAAATGAAAAAAAATATTTTTTCCCCAGTGCAATGCTTCTGTGAACATTTGTGTATACATTTTTGTGTAGACATGTTTTAATTTCTTTTTGGTATATACTCAGAAGGGGAGTTGCAGAATTATATAGTAACACCATATTTAACATTTTGAGGAACTGTTAAACTATTTTCCACAGAGGGTGCTCCATTTTATATTTTATTTTATTTTATTTTTAAATTTTATTTTAGAGAGAAAGGGGAAGAGAGACAAAAACATTGATGTGTTTCTGTATGTGCTCTGACTGGGATTTGAACCAGCAACCTCTGCATATGGAAACGACACTAACTAGCTGGCTAGACAGAGCTCCATTTTATATTTCTACAATGCCATAATGAAGATTCTAATTTCTCCATGTCCTTACCAACAATTCTTTTTTATTTTAATATTATTTTTTTTATTTTCCATCTGAGAGGAGGGGAGATAGAGACAGACTCCAATCCAGCATGCGCCCCAACCGAAAGCCACCTAGCAACCCTCTTCTTGGGCCAATGCTCTGCCCATCTGGGCCGTGCTCACAACCAAGCTATTTGTAGCACCTGAGCGTGCTCTACAGAGCCATCCTCAGTGCCCAGGGCCAACATTCTTAAATTAATTGAGCCATCCCTGCAGGAGGAAAAGAGAAAAAGAGAGAAGGGTGTGAGGAGAGAAGTAGATGGTCACTTCTCCTGTGTACCCTGACCAGGAACTGAATCTGGGACATCCATACTCTGGCTGATGGTCCACCACGGAGCCAAATGGCCGGGCTCAACAATTCTTATTATCAGCTATTTTTTTATTGCCATTGTGAAGTGGTATCTCATCAGAGTTTTTTATTTGCATTTTCCTGGTCACTAGTGATAGTGAGCTTCTTTTAATGGGTTTATCAGCCATTTGTGTGTCTTATTTGGAGAAATACCTGTTTAAATCCATTGCTTTTGGTGTTGTATCTAAGAAGGCTTTGCCTAACTCAAAGTCACGAATTTTACTTCTATATTTTCTTCAAAGAGTTTTATAGTTTTAGCCCTCTTTTTTTAAAAAATACATTTTTTAAAAGAATTTTTTAATTCATTTTAGAGAGGAGAGAGAGGGGGGGGGCAGAAAGCATCAGCTCCCATGTGTGGCTTGATCAGGCAAGCCCAGGGTTTTGAACCGGTGACCTCAGTATTCCAGGTCAATGCTTTATCCACTGCACCACCACGGGCCAGGCAGTTTTAGCTCTTACATGTATGTGAGCCATTCTTAGCTATTGTTTTTGTATGTATAAGGAAGGAGTCCAACTTCTTTTTTTTGCAGTTGAATGCCAGGTGTTCCAGCACCATTTGTTGAAGAAACTTCTTCCCCCATTGAATAGTCTTGGTGTCCTGTTGAAAGTTAATTGACTATAATGTATGGGTTTATTTCTGGACTCTTAATTCTGTTTCATTGATTTCTATGTGTCTATCCTTATGCCAATACCAAGCAGTCTTGATTATTGTAGATTTCTGGTAACTTTTGAAATTTAGAAGTATGAATCCAACTTTGTTATTTTTAAAGATTGTTTTAACCATCTAGTCCCCTTGAAATTCCATATGAGGTTTAGGATCATCTTATAAATGTCTGTAAAATAGCCAACTGGGATTTTGATACAGATTGTATTGAATCTGTAGATCAATTTAATGAAAATTGCTGTTTTATCAATATCAAATCTTCTGTTCCATGAACATGGGATGTCTTTCCTTTAGTAATATTCTATTTTTTATTTCTTTTTTAAATCTTTTATAGTTTTCAGAATATAAGTTTTGCGCTTTTTTATTTTATTTTATTTTTATTTAATTCATTTTAGAGAGGAGACACAGAGTGTGAGAGAGAGAGAAAGAGAGAAAGGGGGGAGGTGCTGGAAGCATCAACTCCCATATGTGCCTTGACCAGACCAGTGCAGGGTTTTGAACTGGCGACCTCAGTGTTCCCAGGTCGACGCTTTATCCACTGCGCCACCACAGGTCAGGCAGTTTTGCGCTTTTTTAAAAAAATTTCTTTTTATTGTATTCGTTTTAGAGAGGACACAGAGAGAGAGAGAGAAAGAGAGAAAGGGGGGAGGAGCTGGAAACATCAACTCCCATATGTGCCTTGACCAGACCAGTGCAGGGTTTTGAACTGGCGACCTCAGTGTTCCCAGGTCGACACTTTATCCACTGCGCCACCACAGGTCAGGCAAGTTTTGCGCTTTTTTAAAAAAAATAGTACATTTTATTTTTTAGAGCAGTTTTAGGTTTACAGAAAAATTGTACAGAAAGTACAGAGAGTTCCCATATATTCTCCCGAGTTCTGCATGCATTCAGTGTCCCTATTATTAACATCTTGAATTAGTATGGTACATTTGTTATGAATTAACAACCCAAAACTAATATATTATTATTAATTAAATTACATTAAGGTTCACTCAGATGTGTTTTACAGTTCTATGGGTTTTGAAAATTGAATGTTATGTATCTATTATTACAATATCATACAGAATAATTTTACTGACCTAAAAATTTTCTCTACCTATTTACCTATCCCTCTCCTGAATTCCTGGCAGCCACTGATCTTTCTATTGTCTTTATAGTTTTACCTTTTAAAATAAATCATTCTGAAGTATTTTATTCTTTTTTATGCTGTTATAAATGGAATTGTTTCCTTAATTTTATTTTCAGTTTTTTCACTGCATGTATATGAAATACAGTTGATTTTTATATATTGGTCTTATTTGATGAACTCATTTATTCTAATAGTTTTTTTTCCATACTTTTTTCTTTCTTTCTTTCTTTTTTTTTTTTTTTACAGAGACAGAGAGAGGGATAGATTAAGGACAGATAGACAGGAACGGAGAGAAGTGATAAGAATCAATCATCAGTTTTTCGTTGTGGCACTTCAGTTGTTCATTGATTGCTTTTACACATGTGCCTTGACCGCAGGCCTTCAGCAGACCGAGCAACCCCTTGCTGGAGCCAACAACCTTGGGTCCAAGCTGGTGAGCTCTGCTCAAACCAGATGAGGCCGTGCTCAAGCTGGCGACCTTGGAATCTCGAACCTGGGTCCTCTGCATCCCAGTCTGACGCTCTATTCACTGCGCAACCACCTGGTCAGGCTTCCATACTTTTTAATAAATAGTTTTATTTATTGATTTCCATGAGAGAGGAAGAAGAGAGAGAGAGATAGGAACATCCAGTTGTTCCTATATGTGCTCTGACCGAGAATCGAACTGGCAACCTCTACACTTCAGGACAATGCTCTAACCCACTGAACTATCCAGCCAGGGCTATTTAGTCCTAATAGTTTTTAAGTGTATTGTTAGTGTTTTCTGTATATAAAATTAAATAATCTACAAATAGAGATCACTTTACTTTTTTCTTTCCCATCTGGATGCCTTTTGTTTTTCTTTCCTCATTTCCCTGGCTAGAACTTCAGTACAATGTTAAATAGAAGTGGCAAGAATGGACATCCTTGTCTTGTTCCTGATCTTAGTGGGAAAAGCATTCCATCTTTTATCATTAAGTATGATGTTTGTGAGTGCATTTTCATGTTTTTATCAGGTTAAGCAAGTTGAGGAAACTTTTTAAGCATGTACTTGCTTGGACTCTACCATTAAAAGCTCTGATTTAGTAGACCTGGGGTAAAGACTAGGTATCTTTAGTTGTAAAAAAGTATATAAGAAAGTAAAAGGTATATAAGTCATTTTGATTCATAGCCAGGATTGAGAACATCTTCCCTATCCTGATTGAGATTTTTTTTTTTGCTTTATTCTTTTCAAACCTATGTTACACACTCATTCTTACCCTTCAGCTAAGAACCTTGAACTTCATACCACTAGTTCACTAAATGCTGTGTTCTTAATTCTTTTGGGTGCTAAACAGTGGGAAATGGGCTGTATTACACAGATTGATTTCCATTCATTTAGTGTGTTTGATTAAGAAATTCTGTTATAGTATTTCTTCAACCTATAAGGAATATAAGATATTTTATGACCCTAACTTATAGCTGATTTCCTTCCTCATCGTAAAAGAGTAGTACTTAGAACATAATTGTTGATGACCCATGTAAATTATTTTTAAGGTTTTTTTCTTCTCAACCTTATTTGTTTTTGTTTTTTGAAATCAATCACATGTAGTCTTGCTGCTAATATTGTTGCTGTGTTTTGTCAAAATGTGTAAAAAATAACACATTTGGCCTATATGGTGAATAATAATCATTTTGCTTCTTCTAGGACGCCATGTAAAATTGAACCTAGTGTAAGCCATATTCTAAGCACAAGAAAGCCTGAAAAGGAAGAAGGTGATCTCCTGCAAAGAGTTCAGAGCCATCAACAAACGTCTGAAGAGAAGAAAGAGAAGGTGATGTACTGCAAGGAGAAGATTTATGCAGGGGTAGGGGAGTTCTCCTTTGAAGAGATCCGGGCTGAAGTTTTCCGGAAGAAATTAAAAAAGCAAAGGGAAGGTATGTGTATTGATCTAGTTCAGATTTGTCAAAGTAACTTAGTTGTAAGAAGGTTGAGTTAGTATTACTAAGTCTGAGGAAAATTACCCCATTGTTTATATATTTTTGTGGCACTTCTATTATTTCTGCTGTTTCTTTGTTTAAGCTAAACTCCCATTGCTGCTTTCCCATGAGACCCCTGGGGGGGAAAACTAAGCAACTCTAAGTCTGGGTTCAAAAGTAAAGGAGGAAAAGAATCTCTGAACTATAGAAACAATTCAAGTCACCAATGCAGCAGGCAGACAGCTGTGATCCCTGACATGCATACATGTACATGCCATACCTTCCCAGTAAGTACTTTCCTCAGATTGCCTGAGATACTTCACTTGAATTTTTATACTCTACCTGGACTATCTCCTGGGGCTTATTTGGTTAACATACAGAGTCACACTGTAGTCACTTAGATGATACTTGTTTGTATTGTTTTGTTTTGTTTTGTTTTTTACAGGGACAGAGAGAGTCAGAGAGAGGGATAGATAGGGACAGACAGACAGGAACGAAGAGAGAGGTGAGAAGCATCAATCATTAGTTTTTCATTGCCTTTGCAATACCTTAGTTGTTCATTGATTGCTTTCTCACATGTGCCTTGACCGCGGGCCTTTAGCAGACAGAGCAACCCTTTGCTGGAGCCAGCGACCTTGGGTCCAAGCTGACGAACTTTTTTTTGCTCAAGCCAGATGGGCCCACGCTCAAGCTGGCGAGCTCAGGGTCTCGAACCTGGGTCTTCCACATCCCAGTCCGACGCTCTATCCACTGTGCCACTGCCTGGCTGTATTGTTTCTTAAAGACATTATTGGCCCTGGCTGGTTGGCCTGGCATGTGGATGTCCCAGGTCCAATTCAGGGCATATAAGAAAAGTACCCATTTGCTTCTCCATCCCTCTCCTTTGCTTCTCTCTCTCTCTCTCTCTCACTCTCTCTCTCTCTCTCTTTTTCTTTCTCTCATCTCCTCCTGCAGCCATGGCTCTGTGGCTCAACTGGAGCAAGTTGGCCCTGAGCACTGAGGATGGGTCCATGGTCTCTGCCTTAGGCGGTAAGAAGATTTTGGTTGCTTAGCAATGGAGCAACTGCCCCAGATTATCAGAGCATCGCCCCCTAATGGGCTTGCCGGGTGGATCCTGGTCAGAGTGCATGTAAGACTCTTGTGTCTGCCTCCCCTCCTCTCAGTGAATTAATAAAAAAAGGGGGCCATTATCTTCGCCTGACCAGACTGTGGTGCAGTGGATAGAACATTGGACCCAGGTTCAAAACACCTAAGCTTGAGCACCACGGGCTCAACAGTTTGAGCACGGGTTGCTGACTTGAGCATGGGATCAAAGACATGACTTTGTGGCCGCTGGCTTGAAGTCCAACATTGCTGGCTTAAGCCCAAGATCACTGTGGGCTTAAGCAACGGGTCACTGGCTCAGCTGGAGCCCCCCAGTCAAGGCATGTATGAGAAAACAGTCAATGAATAACTAAGGTGCCACAATGAAGAATTGATGCTTCTAATTTCTTTCCCTTCCTGTTTGTCCCTATCTTTCCCTCTCTGTCTCTGACACACACACAAACATACACACACACACACACACACACACACACACAGCAGTTTAAATATAGCTGGAGAAAAATGCAACTGTCTAGACTGATATCACTTTAAATTCATGACCAAAGATCTCAAGTTGGCATTCACCAGCTCCTAGCAGTCTTACTAGTTTCCTGGTAGGTGAATTTCTTCTTTCTGCTAAACAACTAACTTAATTTTTTCTCATATTTTCAAATCTTGTACATTGCTGCCCCTCCTTAGCTATGATCTTGCTTCATACTTTGTTGGAAAAGTAGAAGAATATGTGCTAACTCCATTTTCTCCCACCACATTTACCATATCTATAAAATGTTCCTATGTACACTAGTATTCTTTCTGTTAAAATTAACATTTTTCTGTTCCTATCAAAGCAGTGGCTCTCTTTTCTTCCCCCTCTAGCCTTTTTTCTAAATCATTCTCACCATTGTAGAAAGATACCCTTAATGTATTTTTTTTTGTCCTCCATTATCCCCATTCTCCTCCAGCTCCTACCCCATTTTTCTCCCTTCACAGCAAAAGTTTTTGGGAATTATAATCATCTTTACATTCCTCTATTCCAGTGAAACAGTTTGATCATGGTCACCAGAAAGCTTCTTTTAGCAAAATCCACTTGAGCATGGGATCATAGACATGACTTTTTCTCAGTTTTAATTTTTATTGACCTCTGACTTTATTTGGCACAGTTGATGAAATACTTCTTTATGAAATGCTTCACTCAGCTTCTTCCTTGATGTGTATTAACAAAATAAATTCTATTTATAAGCTGTAGACTCTTAAATTTATATCCCCACCCCTAACATTTCACCTGAAATCCAGACTCATATCTATTGGCTATCCTTATAAACATTTTAAACTCAACATAGCTAAAATTGAATTATTTATTTGTCACAAATTGCACATGTACCACCAGACTTCCTCATCTCAATGAAAGATATCACCATGTACCCTGTTGACTCAAGCCAGAAAAATTCAGAAACATCTTTGATCACTTTTTTCTTATCATTCCCCACAACTAATGAATAAGCCCTTTAACTTTACCACCCCAAAAATTTTCAAATATTTCATATATCATCATTCCCATTATTACCTTAATCCAAACCATAAGCTTTTAACTACACTGCAGCAACTAGACTTTCTACATTCATTCTGGCCTTACTACAATTCATTTGCTCGTTTTTTTTGATAGAGAGGAACAGGCAGTGATAGACAGATAGGAAGGGAGAGAAAGAAGAAGCCAGCCCACAGTTGCAGCACTTTAGTTGTTTGCTTTCTCATACATGCCTTGATGGCGGGGGGAGGGGGGGCGGGGGAGGGCTATAGCCAAGCCAGTGACCCATGTTTCTAGCCAGCAACCATGGGGTCATGTCTGTGATTCCACACTGAAGCCAGCAACCCCATGCTCAAGCTGGCAACCTCGGGGTTTCAAACCTGGGTCCCCAGTGTCCCAGGCCAATGCTCTATCTGCTGTGCCACCGTTTCATCAGGCATCATGTCACTTCTTAAAATTCTCCAATGTTTTTCATTGTGTTAGAATGTAGTATAGCCTCTTTACTCCCATAGGACTTGACTTGGCCTCTGCCCTCCTCTCCAACCTCATCTTGTTCCTGCATTAGGCCCTTTGTGCCAGCTATTCTCTTGCCTACAGTTTTTCTCTAGATCAGTATATGACTGGCCCCTGGTCATTCAGGTTATTGCTTTATAATGTCTCCTTTTTAGAATAATCTTCCCTCACCACTTTTCTTAAGTAACTCCTGACCTCCATCCATCTACGTAGTCACACATTCTCACATTACCTGTTTTAATTTACTTATTTATTTGTTTATTTATTTTTTTCTGAAGTGAGAAGCAGGGAGGCAGAGAGACAGAATTCTGCATGAGCCAAACTGGGATCCACTGGGCATGGCCACTAGGGGGCGATGCTCTGCCCATCAAGGGTGTTGCACTGTTGCAACCAGAGCCATTCTAGCACCTGAGGTGGAGGCCATGGAGCCATCCTCAGTGCCCGGGCCAACTTTGCTCCAGTGGAGCCTTGGCTGCAGGAGGGGAAGAGAGAGATAGAGAGAAAGGAGAGGGAGAAGGGTGGAGAAGCAGATGGGCTCTTCTCCTGTGTGCCTTGACTGGAAATTGAACCCAGGACTTTAACACGCCGGGCCAACACTCTACCGCTGAGTCAACTGGCTAGGGCTTGTTTTACTTTATTTTTAGCACTGATTTTCTTGCTAAATTGTGTGTGCTTATGTTTATCTCCCCCAAATTAAATGTTAGCATCACATGACCAAGGACTTTGTATTCTGCAACACTGAAACGTAAATGTTCTTAAAGGAAGTGCTTGACATATAGTAGATACTCTATTTTTTTATTGACTTTAAATAAGAGACTTTAAGTTGAGGATTTTGTGCTACTTATATCATTCTCATCTGTAATATTAACATATATGTTGAGGGCATAAGACCCAAAGACAGTTTTTGACAAAATAAATTGTTATGAGGAATACATGCCTCAGCCAACTTTATTGTTTCTAGCTGAGCTACTGACCAGTGCAGAAAAGATAGCAGAAATGCAGAAACAAATTGAAGAGATGGAGAAGAAGCTAAAAGAAATTCAAACTACTGAGCAAGAAAGAGCGGGTGATCAGGTTATTTCTCTTTTTTTTAATTTGTAAAACTAAAGCCTATTGAAACAAAATTAAGCAATGTAAAAGCATAGAAGGTAAAAGTTCTCCAGACCTCCACTTAGAGTTTTCTGTGGTTTCTTAACTATTAATAGCAGCAAAGTTGAGCAGGAAAGTAATTTAACAGGTGACTTCAAGTGGAATTTGTGGCATGTGATACAATTTGACTTCTTAATTTTCTTCTAAAACATTTTTTAATCTTTAAAATCAGCTCTTTATTCTAGTCATTATCCATTAAAAATGAAGTTCACTAAAGAAATTAAGTATATGCTTGGCACTGCTCAGTTGAATACAATAGTACCAATTTATACTAGGGACATAAATTATTGGAAAGAACTTTTGTGGAACAGATATTTTATCTTGTTAGCAGATATCTAGGGGAAAGGAATGATAAAGCTAATTTTGGAACCAAAGACTGAAAATAGCATTTTCTAGATGGGGGGACAAATCAATTTTGTTTACTTTAATGCAATTAGCAAGAAGAAAAGATGCCTACAAAGGAGACCGCTGAACTGCAAATTGCTTCTGAGTCTCAGGAAATATCAGGAATGACTCTGCCCAATTCTGTTTGTCCAGTAAACTCTTTTTCCAGGTAGGACCACACTGGTGGAAAGGACGGTGCTTATGGGAGGGTATTTAGGACCAACCTTTGACTCGAGTGACTTGAAGTCTCCTTGACTTCTATAGAATCAAGATATAATTGTCTGACCTGTGGTGGTGCAGTGGATAAAGCGTCGACCTGGAACACTGAGGTCACTGTTTCCGGTTCAAAACCCTGGGCTTGCCTGGGGAAGGCACATATGGGAGTTGATGCTTCCTGTTCCTCCCTCCCCTTCTCTTTCTTTCAAAAATGAATAAATAAAGTCTTAAAAAAACAAAAAAAGACATTATTTTTGCAAGTCTCTGTCACAACATAAACTTTGATACTGAGAAAGGACAGGCTACTGACAGTTTTTCTGCCACCAAGAGATGACTACTATTCATATTGGTATATTCTTTTTTTTACAGGGACAGAGAGAGGGATTGATAGGGACAGACAAGAACAGAGAGAGGTGAGAAGCATCAATCATTAGTTTTTCGTTGCCGTTGTGACATCATAGTTGTTCATTGATTGCTTTCTCACATGTGCCTCGACTGTGGGGCTTCAGCAGACCGAGCAACCCCTTTGCTGGAGCTAGTGACCTTGGGTCCAAGCTGATGAGCTTTTGCTCAAGCCAGATGTTCCCGCGCTCAAGCTGGCGAGCTCGGGGTCTCGAACCTGAGTCTTCCACATCCCAGTCCGACGCTCTATCCACTGCACCACCGCCTGGTCAGGCAATATTGGTATATTCTTATATGTTCTATTTTGTTTTGTTTTATAAAAATGAGAATTTACTACACTATTCACAAAAATTAGGGGATCAGGAAACATGCAGATACTATAGTACTTTCAGCCTTTTGTATAGTACATTTTCACCAATGAAATAAAAATTGGTTTTGCATCTCATTTATGTAATCAAATAACTTTCTTTGGTCGTTTGCTTTTCTGATGTTCTTGTTTAATAAAAAAAATCCAATGCTTCTTTTTTTTATCACTTCATATTCATTTTGAAATATCCCCTAATTTTTCTGAGCAGTATATTTTGTAATCTGCTTTTGCTCTTAATGTAACTTAACATCTATTATCAAACAAACTTCTATAGCAGTTTTAATGATTGAAGAAGGCTCCATCTTTTTTAAAGAATTTGGATTGACAATACTAGAATATTTTCTGTATCTTAAAGTGCAAAATATTATATTGAATAAAAAGCCTGTTGGACCTTTAAGAATTAAATAATTCTTTCTGTGGGTACTAAGTGTATGCGTTAAAACAAGTTTCTTTTCAGGGAAACTTCACTTGCAGAAAACATTTGGCAAGAACAACCTCATTCTAAAGGTGAGTTGTGTTTGACAATATCATGAAGAACTTGCTGATAACCATGTATTATGTAACAACTGATAAACATTTTTTTCTTAATTACATAGAGTAAAGGGAGTTGAAATAGGCAGAGAGGATTCTACCATTATTGTATGTTTGAATCATGGAATTCAGTTATAAGCATATGATTCGAGATAAGAGACATTTGGAAAAGTATTTTTGTATGATTCCTCAGTGTTTTGAAATATTTGATTTAAATTTATACTAACTACCAGATAATCTTCCATTTTAGGTATTGCACACTAAGCTCAGCATATCTATAGTATCCAGCAACCAAGAGTGGCAAGTGGATTTTGAAACAAAGAAAAAAAGCTTAAAACTAAGACTATTATTGTATATCCAAATTTGTTTTCTTTTCCATTTAGAAACATGTTAACATGGTAAAAATATGAATATCCACCATAAGTGTTCTTTTTTTTAAACTAAATCAAATCTGATTAGACCTCTGATTCTAACCAGCAATTTATAGGAAATAAAAACTTGGAGGAATAGGTTAAACCACACCAAAGGATGTAATTGGCAAAACAAAAATTCAGCATTACGGGGCAAATAACCTTATAATACTGAAATATTAAGAAAAAATTACTTTAAAAATTTTTATGGAATAAAAGTGATTTAAGAGGCATTTTAACTGGTCACATGAATCCTACTTTATATTCCCAATTCAAACTTTCTAAAAAAATTTTGGTAAAATATGAAACTTCTGACTGGATGTTTGATATTCAGAAATTGTTAATTCTATAGGTATGATCATGTTTTGAGAGTATATTTTCAGAAAGAACCTTTCATAGAAGTACATGCTGAAATATTTATAGATGAAATGATAAGTCCTGGATTTGCATCAAAATAATTTGGAGTTGGGTTGAATTTAGGAGTAGTGGGGGGGGGGAATAAAGATAATCAAGAGTACCCATGCTTAGTTATTATTTAATGATCTTTTATATGTTTGAAATTATTA
Organism: Rhynchonycteris naso; assembly: GCA_037038555.1. Taxonomy (NCBI): domain Eukaryota; kingdom Metazoa; phylum Chordata; class Mammalia; order Chiroptera; family Emballonuridae; genus Rhynchonycteris; species Rhynchonycteris naso. The sequence continues at coordinate 78,074,628 of CM072999.1, read as the reverse complement.
AAAACAAACATTCCTTTTCTGTTTTAAAACAATGCAAGATATTAATTGATCTAGTTGTCTTGAAGAATTTACTCTTAAGAGTATAAATCTAGTCTCTTTTTCTGTAGGTCCCAGTATACCATTCTCCGTTTTTGATGAGTTTCTTCTTTCAGAAAGAAAGAATATCAGGTTTGAGGTTTTTTTGTTTTGACACTTAAAATAATGTCTTCTATTTTTATAAATGAGAGCTTAATGTTATCTATGTTAATAGAAGAAATTTTGCTAAATAGAATATCTTTTTCCAGTCTTCCTGCTGATCCGTCACGGGTTTCAATTCAGCGAAAGCCCCTTACAGTTCTCAAAACTTCTGACAGCATCATCTCAGATGAGGATGTGTCTCCAGATGTTTGTGTAAGGAACAGTATTCCTAAATTAATATAAATGGACTAGTGGATTGTTTCATTCAAATCTCAAAAATGTTTAGGGTTCGCCTGACCTGTGGTGGCGCAGTGGATAAAGCGTCGACCTGGGAACACTGAGATCGCCATTTCAAAACCCTGCACTGGTCTGGTCAAGGCACATATGGGAGTTGATGCTTCCAGCTCCTCCCCCCTTTCTCTCTTTCTCTATCTCTCTCTCTCACTCTGTGTCTCCTCTCTAAAATGAATAAATAAATAAATTTTTTTAAAAATTTTTAAAAATGTTTAGGGTTCAAATGAAAATTACTGACTTAAAATAGGCACATGAAAAGATGCTTTTAATCTTATTAGTCATCAAAGAATGCAAATCAAAACAACAGTGGGATACTACTTCACAGGCACTATAATAAAAAAGGCAGAAAATACCTAGTGAGGGTATTAAGAAATTAGAACATTGCTGGTAGGAATGTAAAATGGTGCAGCCACTTGGAAAACAGTTGGGTAGTTCCTCAAAATGTTAAACATAAAGTAACTACATGACCAGAAATACCTGGTTTATATCCAAGAGAATTTAAAATGTATGTTCATGCAAAAAACTTGTACATGAATATTCGTAGTAGTATTCATAATAGCCAGAAAGTGGGAACAACCCAATGTCCATTAACTGATACATGGATAAATAAAATGTTTTATATCCATACAGTGAATTATTATTCAGACACAAAAAAGAAAGAGGTACTGGACCTTGAAAACACTTTGCTAAATGAATGAAGCTAAATACAAAAGACCACATATTATATGATTCTATTTATATGAAATGTCCAAAATAGGCAAATCCATAAAAACAGAAACTAGATTAGGGATTTCCAAGGGATTAGATATTAGAGGAGTTAGAGAGCAGCTGCTAATGTGTATAGGTTGCTTTGGGGGGGGGATGAAAATGTTCTGGAGTTAGTGCCGATTATACAACCTTGTGAATATGCTAAAAATCACAGAAATGTACACTTTAAAGGGGTGAATTTTTTGATATGTGAATTTTATCTCAATTTGTTAAAGTGGGAAAAAAATCACTGTCTTAAAAGCCTTTAGTACTTTTTTTAAAACTAACATCACAAAGATTCTTTGTTCTTTTTTATAAAATGTTTTTTGTGGCAATCAAAGATTAGGTGGACTAACCATTTCACTTTAGTAATACTCTGTTTTAACCACTGTGGACTAGTGACATGGTAAGATTTAGGGTAAAAAGGTCTCGTGTAAACATTCAAATCAAAGTACATAACCTTTATCATTGACATTTCATTGAAGTTTTAAGGAAGAAAATCATTCTTCTCTTTAAACCAGCATCTGGAAACTTGTCTGGAGATAGAAGAAAATGGAATATGTTTAATCTGAAGACTTGAGAGATGATGCAGAGTAGCTATAATGGTTTAAAGCAGTGTGGACTTCATCATATCTTAGGGAATGAGTCACTTGGGAAAACCTTTTCAAACGTGTTTTTCCCTGTTTACTTCTTTATTAAGGTATATTTTATATACAGTAAATTGTACAAATATTAATTGTACAGCTTAGTTGAGTTTTTATATGTGTGAATATCCATTCACTCTCCACCTAGATCAAAATATAGAAAATTCCCAGCAACCAAGAAGAGCCTAGGGAACCATTTAGTACTACAAGCGCTCATATCTCATTCCAGCTATACTTACAGTATTTGAAATTTCCAAAGATGAAGTCCAAGCATGTGGTGTTTTTTTTACATATATATACATAATATTGATAGTCCACTGACTGCTGTGAAAAGGTAACAGCATAGAAGAGTAATTATACACTGTATTTCTGAGAAAAGCACCAGAGAATATAATGAATAAATAGCCTGGATTTGGAGATAGTGCTTCCAGATTCAGCTGTTCAGGGATGGGCTGAATTATTAAAGGAGTCAATCTTAATCTCATTTTTTGGTTTTCAGTCTTTTACTTGAATTTTATTGATATATACCTATCAGAATTTTTCTCCCTAAAAATCATATTTCAAATGTCTAAAGGGCCATAAGTAGTATTTGCATAAAATGTATTCTTAGACTATAGATATGTATTTTACTTTAATCTTATAATTTTTAGCCACATTTATTTCTTCTTCTAGATATACCGCCTACCTCTACTTATTAATGTTGTCAGGAATTTAAAGTATATGTCAAATTGAGCTAACATCTAGAAAACTAACATCTAATATCTACAAGGATTAAATGAAATAGGCAGTTTTGTACACTGCAAGGGAAGGTATAAAGCAATATGATCTCTGAGGGCAGCTGGGCAATATGTGTACAGAACCTTAGTGTTCATAACCTTTTGACCGATAATTCTACTTTTAGGAATAATTCCTAAGAAAATAAATAGTCCTAAAGATTTAAATGTACAAGGATATTTAAAATACTTTTATAATAGTAAAAAAACAGGGAATAACAATAAAAGAGTTTGTTGACTTCTGATAAACCCGCAGTGTGTCCATATTGTTTGTAAAGGATGTTTAATAGCACTGAAAATATGCTAAAAATGTAACGAGAAAGAATAGTATATTCAGTTGACCCTTGAACAACACAGGTTTGAACTGTACAGGTCTACTTATATGTGGATTTTTTTTTTCAATATGCAGTTGGTCCTCCATATCCTTAGGTTTCACATCCACAGATTCAACCAATGGTATTTTTCATTTGTGTTGGGAATCTGTGGATGGGGAGAGCCAAGTGTATGTATTGTTCTATGCCATTTTACCTAAAGGACTTGAGCATCTGGTGGTGGCTCCTGGAACCAATCCCCCATGATACTAAGGGAAAATTTATAAGTTAAGTTTTTGGGGAGTCAAAAGTTAACCAAGAATTTTCAACTGTGTAGGGCAGTGATGGGCTATCTTTTGAGCTTGGTGTATCAAAATTCGCCAAAAAACTGAGCATAACTCGGGTGGTGTGTCACTTCGAGAAAAACAGCCTAACTGGAAGTCCTAGTACTAGACACTCTGTGCCGGAGTTCTGTTGTTTTGGCCTCCAGACCTCCAGCACAGAGTGTCTACACTACAGCAAATGTTTTATCCTCAGCTACTGTACCTGGCCGTGCAGGAGCAGAGGATGAAATGTCCTTCTCAGCATGCGGCCCCATACTTCTCTGGTATGCGGCCGCATGTGGCCTCCTGTCATCAAAAATGGTTAGGCGTGTCAGTGCTGACACACATCATAGGTTTGCCATCACGGGTGTAGGGGGAGGGCTTAGCTCCCATAACCCCTATGTTGTTCAAGGGTCAACTGTACTAGCATATATTTCACTTGTTTAACAATACCTTTTTCTAATACATAGAATATACTTGTTTATGTAGCCTGCCAGATATATATATGGCAACAGTAGTTGCTTCTGGGGAGTGGTAATTGAAGTGGAGATGAGCAGTCAAGAGCAGGAGGGAGAGTTTTTCACTATATATCTTTTTAAACTAGTTAACTTTCTAAAACAAAATATATGTATTACTTTTAAAGACAAAGGCATATTTTAGTGTGTGTGTGTGTGTGTGTGTGTGTGTGTGTGTGTGTGTGTGTGTGTGTGTGTGTGTATAGGTAGGTAGGTAGGGGCGATAAGAGAGACAGACTCCTGCAAGTGCCCTGACCGGGATCCACCTGTCTGGGGCCAATGCTCGAATTAGCTGAGATCTCCTCAGCACCTGGGGCCAGTGCACAAACCACTTGAGCCACTGGCTGCAAGAGGAGAAGGGGGAGAGGGAGAGGAAGAGAAGCAGATGGTCACTTCTCATGTGTACCCGGAACAAGGAGACCTGGAACGTTCGCATACCAGGTCCACTGGATGTCCAAATGGCCAGTCTTTAATATTTTTCTTTTTATACTTTATATTTTGCTTTCCATATTTTCTACCATGATTGGAATTACCTTTAAGAAATAGAATGAAAATTAAGTATTTGTCATAGAAGAAGATGACTTAAGAGCTAGGAGAATAGCAGATTATCAGAACATTTTCTAGGCCAAAACAAGAACAAAAATGGGATTAGTCCTCTAGTTTTTTGTTGACATTGGTTGGGAAAAAAACTATTGTCCTTTGTGTGGAGAATCCTCACAGTGTATTTTTGATGAAATGTAATTGGCTGGGTTTTATTTATTTATTTTTTTCTTAAAGAGAGATGAGAAGCATCAATCATCAGTTTATTGTTGTGACACCTTAGTTGTTCATTGATTGCTTTCTCACATGTGCCTTGTCTGCGGGCCTTCAGCAGACCGAGCCACCCCTTGCTGGAGCCAGCGACCTTGGGTCCAAGCTCGCGAGCTTTTCCTCAAGCCAGATGGGCCCGCGCTCAAGCTGGCGAGCTCGAGGTCTCGAACCTGGGTCCTCCGTGTCCCAGTCCGACTCTCTACTCACTGCGCCACTGCCTGGCCAGTCAAGTTGGCTGGGTTTTTTTGTTTTTCTTTTACAGGGACAGAGAGTCAGAGAGAAGGATAGATAGGGACAGACAGGCAGGAACGGAGAGAGATGAGAAGCATCAATCATTAGTTTTTCGTTGCCATTGCGACACCTTAGTTCTTCATTGATTGCTTTCTCACATGTGCCTTGACCGTGGGCCTTCAGCAGACCGAGCCACCCCTTGCTGGAGCCAGTGACCTTGGGTCCAAGCTGGTGAGCTTTTGCTCAAGCCAGATGTGCCCGCGCTCAAGCTGGCGACCTCGAGGTCTCGAACCTGGGTCGTCTGCATCCCAGTCCGATGCTCCATCCAGTGCGCCACCGCCTGGTCAGGCAAGTTGGCTGTTTTCATGATATAAAACCTTTTCTTTCAATGTTATGATGTGATTTCTTTTCTTTTAATTTTATTTAGACAGTTAATTTTAACGAGATGACATTGATCAATTAGAGTACATAGATTCAGGAAAAACATCTTCAGATCCTTTTCACATTTGATTAGGTTGTATACCCATCACCCAAAGTCAAATTGTCCTCTGTCACCTTTTATTTGGTTTTCTTTATTTATTTATTTTTTAATTTATTTTAGAGAGGAGAGAGAGAGAGAGCAAGGGGAGAGGAGCAGGAAGCATCAACTCCCATATGTGCCTTGACCAGTCAAGTGCAGGGTTTTGAACCGTTATTTGGTTTTCTTTATGCCCTTTCCCTCCCTTCACCCCCTCCCTCTTCTCCCTTCCCCTTCCTCTGGTAACCACTGCACTCTTGTCCATGTCCATGAGTCTCAATCTTGTGTCTCACCTATGTATGGAATCATACAGTTCTTAGTTTTTTCTGATTTACTTATTTCACTCAGTATAATGTTATCAAGATCCATCCATGTTGTTATAAATGATCCTATGTCATCATTTCTTATGGCTGAGTAGTATTCCATAGTATATTCATTTTGAAATATCCCCTAATTTTTGTGAGTAGTATACTTCTGTACCCTGTGTTAAAAATCACTTAGCTCGTTTATGTCTAAGTAAAAATGATAGGGCATCCATATATTTATTGAATTATTTCAGCTAAACTTTACATGGTTTTTTATTTCAGGATGAATTTACAGGAATTGAGCCCTTGAGTGAGGATGCTATTATCACAGGTTTCAGGAATGAAACTATTTGTCCTAACCCAGAAGACACTTGTGACTTTGCTAGAGCAGCTCGTTTTGTATCCACTCCTTTTCATGAGATAATATCCTTGAAGGATCTCCCTTCTGATCCCGAGACACTGTTGCAGGAAGAGGATCTAGATGTGAAGACCTCTGAGGACCAACAGACTGCTTGTGGCACTATCTACGATCCAACTCTCAGCATCAAAAAGCTGAGGTGATTGGTGATTATAGGTTGCACAAACGAGGTTGCTTAAGTGCTTGCTTTTTGTGTTTGCTTATCAGTTATAGCAATCGATTATCAAGCTCTTACTACCTTCAGGTAGTATGCTCAGTGTTTTCCATGATAGTAGGGGTCACCCATATGAGGTGTCAATGGAATTTAGTAATGGATTCAAATATAAGGGTTAGAAAAGTGTATTTTGATGGTTATGAGACTAAGGCCCAGGAAGATTATACTGTCTGCCTGATTAGGAGAGAGGAAGCATTTAGTTTTCCTTTAATATTAATTTAAAATAATGATAGAATAACTTGATACTAATTTCAGTTAGGCAGCTAGAGGTGTTGTTATTTTGTTTTGATTTGTTTTGTTTTGAGAGAGGCAAGGAGAGAGAGAGAGAGAAACATTGAGCTGATCCTTTATGTACCCTGACTAGGGAATCAATTGAACTGGCAACCTCTGCACTCGCAGACGATACTTTAACCAACCAAGCTATCTGGCCAGGGTTTGATTTTTATTGACTTTTAGAAAGAGAGAGGAAGGGAGAGAGAGGGAGGTGGAAGGGAAGCATTCATTTGTTGTTCCACTCAGTCATGCATTCTTTGTTTCCTTCCAGTGTATGCCCTGACCAGGGATCAAACTTACAACCTTGTCATTTCAGGACAACACTCTTAACCAACTGAGCTAACTGGCCAGGGCCTAGGTATAGTGTTTAAAAGTATCTTTTGATAGAGAGGTGAAAGTGAACAAATAATAGATATGAGGGAATGACGTAGAGAGCCACAGACTAAGCAAGCCTTATTATTTATCCTTATATAAAAGTTGGCTAATATAAACAAAACAAAACAAAAGAGTTGGTTAATTTAAACAAACTTATTCTTGAGGAATATTCTTAAGTGTACCTATTTGTACTTTTAAACTGCATTTTTAAACTTTTTCTCTGACAAACTTTTTATCACATTTGTTAGTTGCTGTCCCTTTTTCTTTCTTGACCCTTTCTTATTGCAAAGTAAAATGTTCAGAGAAGGGATAAATAGGAAGAATGTTAGTCAGTTTTCTCAGTAGTTTTTTGTTTTTTTTTTTTTACACAGGGACAGAGAGAGAGTCAGACAGAGGGATAGATAGGGACAGACAGACAGGAACGGAGAGAGGTGAGAAGCATCAATCACTAGTTTTTCATTGCCATTATGGCACCTTAGTTCATTGATTGCTTTCTCACATGTACCTTGACCGCAGGCCTTCAGCAGACGGAGCAACCCCTTCCTGGAGCCAGCGACCTTGGGTCCAATCTGGTGAGCTTTTTTGCTCAAACCAGATGGGCCCGCACTCAAGCTGGTGATCTGGGGGTCTCGAACTTGGGTCTTCCGTATCTCAGTTCGATGCTCCATCCACTGTGCCACCACCTGATCAGGCATCAGTAATTTTGAATAGATATAGAATAGGCATTTATTATAGATTAGGTAAATAAAGCATAAATTCAGAAATTTAATGCTAGATATTACTTTTCAACCAGAGTAGATAAAGTTTTCTAAATTCTGATTATGAATCTCTTTCCTTTAACTTTTTAGAGAGAGAGAAAGGGAGAGAGAGAGAAACATCAATTTGTTGTTTCACATTCATTGATTGATTCTTGTATATGCCTTGACCAGACATTGAACCCACAACCTTGTTGTATCAGGATGATGCTCTAACCAACTGAGTACCCAACCAAGGCTAAATCTCTTTCTGTTTCAGGAAAATAATAGCCTTTGAAAATAAGACTATAAATATCAAATAAAATTATAACAAAGAAGTTGACGTATGTTTTACCTATGAGGATTGACTCATTTGTAATTCTTTTAGCCCAATTATTGAAGACAGTGGCGAGGCCACACACTCCTCTGGGTTCTCTGGATCTTCTGCCTCAGTTACAAGCACTTCTTCCATCAAATGTCTTCAAATTCCTGAGAAACTGGAGCTTACTAATGAAGCTACAGGTAAGTATGTAAATACCACTGAATTGTAAGCAAATATATACATCCATGTCTAGTAGAAACTTATTTATCTCAGCAAACTAAGTCATGTTTTTCTTTTTTAGAAACATTCCCATAAATTTTGAAATTTCTAGAGTATGTTAGTACTAATTGACCATAATATCCTAAAAAACCTGATAAACGAGAGTTGTCAGGTTAGCCATATTGATTGTGCAATCATGTTTCTTTTTCCTTCCCGTATTATAATACTTATTTTAATTTTGGGGGGTGACTTCTTTTTTCCAACTCCCCCCCCACCCCCAGAAAACCCCATTTGGTCACCCTGGTGTTCAAAGTATCGCAGACAACTACTAAAATCCCAACCAGAGCTGAGTGCTTCTACAGAGTTTTTTGTAGAAGATAGACCAATGCCTAAGTTGGAAATGGAGAAAGAAATTGAATTAGGTAAGTACCATTGAATGCATGTCCTTTTATGTATGACAGTATACAAATAAGTGATTATTTATACTTGAGCTTGATGCTTTTGCACAGTAAATATTTCTATATTGTAAGAAACAGAATCAAAGAGGTGGACACATTGATAAGTTATTGTCTCAGTAACAATAGGAATTCTATCTACCCTTCTTTCAGTGTCTAACAAATTATTTTAAAGAGTATTCTAGCTTCCAATAATTGGAAAATATAAGGTGCTGTTAGCCCTTAACCAGGAAGCTAGGGGCCTATAAGTATTCCAGTGGGTTTTATTTATTTATTTATATATTTTTGATTTTTCCATTGATTTGAGAGGAAGGGGGAGAGAAAAAGAGAGAGAGAGGGAGAGAGAAAGAGAAGCATTAATTCGTTGTTCCATTTAGTTGTGCACTCATTGATTGCCTCTCATACGTGCCCTGACTGGGGATCAAACCCATGACCTTGGCTTCGGACAGTGCTCTATTTACTGAGCCACCTGGCCAGCACTTCCAGTGATTTTTAAATGGAATCAAATCTTCTCAACAGGTAATGAGGATTATCACATTAAACAAGAATACCTAACATGTGAAGATTACAAATTATTCTGGGTGTCACCAAGAAACTCGGCAGAATTAACCATAATCAAGGTAGGACTGATTCCTTGTCATTACATTTACCTTGGAAATAATGTGATTTGAAGCAGTAACTGTAGTCCCATGATACCATCAAATCCTTTGAATAGTATATAAGCTTCTTATAGGAAAGTTACTGATGCTTCAAGAAATCACTCACCATTACATGCCAGGATCACATATGAAAAACTATTGTGCAAGTCTCTTAATATGTCCAAATATATTAAATATTCTATAATTTTATCATTTTGAGGAAATCTGGACTTTTCTGGCCTGCTCCAATATGGACAAGTTACATTCTAGGTTACACATACACACAGTATTAGGAAATTTTCATTCACCACCAAATCTAGGGATTTACATTACCTCTTTCTTCTGTCAGGATGTCCAGTTATATTGGATTCCAGTTTTTTCTTCTTTCTTGTTTTAAGCCCTCTGGATTTAGTAGCTTCCTGAGAAGGGCTGTATGGCATATAAGTTTTTTGAAACCTTAAATTTAGAAAATCCTTATTCTACATCTTGATTGGTAGTTTGATTCTGGATATTAGAATTCAAGGTTTACTATATATTATCTTTCGGCTGCTAACCTTGCTTTTAAAGTGTTACCATTATTTGTGTGAGATTATTTTTCCCTATCTGGGTCCCTGTAGGATCTTATTTTTGTCCCCAGTCCTCCAAATTTTCACAATTACATGCTTTGGTAAAAGTCTTTTGTTACCCATATGCTAGGCATTTGGTGGCCATTTCAATCTGGAAACTCTTTGAGTTCTTAGAATTTTCTTCAGAGAATAAATTTTTCTTCCCCTTAATCTTCTCTGTTCTCTCATTTCAGAACTTCTTTTATTAGGATATGGGGTCTCCTGGATAGATCTTTAGAAATCTTATCATTTTTCTTGTATTTTCTCTCTCTCTCTCTTTTTTCTTTACTTTCTGAAATGTTTTGTCAACTTTATTTTCAGTCTTTTTACTGGGTTTTTATTTCTTTTGTCATGTATTTAATTTGTAAGTGCTCTTTTTTCAGAATTTTTTTCTTTGTAGCATTCTCATCATTTCAAAGATAAGACTATTCCTTATCTCTAAATATATTAATGATGCTTTAATTTTTTTCTCCCTGCATCATCCATTTACTTCTGTCTTTTTGATCTCTCATATTAGAGTCTTTCTTCAAGTTTTTAGCTCTATTCATGTTTAAGTATTGGACTCAAAGCTAATTGAAAGCTCTGTGTATATGGAAGGGACCCTGACAGCTGTGGGGTTCACTTTAGGATGACCTTGGTTGGCCATTTTATTAGAAAACCCCCAATCTTTAGATCTTTTCTCTTGAACTGATCAGATCCCTCAGAGAAAACTCTAATTTCCTGCCTGGAGCATGTAGTCCTCGCTGCTAGCTTCCTGAAAGCTGAGTGGGAAAATTAGTCTGGAGAGTGGAGGGGAAAGAAGGTGCATCTTCACATTTGATATGTAAACTTTTTTCTTTTCCATATGGTGTTCCCACCCTCAGCAGTGCCTGGTGTCTTCTAATCCAGAGCCCTTCTGTTCTATACTCTCTGGGAATAGACTTCTGGTCTTCTGGAATAGGGGAGAAGCAGTTGCTAGTCTGGGTTACAGGAAGAGAAGGGAGAATCTGGGATCTAACTTCCTCTTAACAAGAGTTCATCCACACCTGTTTTAGCTCTGCCTTCACCCTACATCTATAGCTAATTGGTGCCACCAGTTTTATACTATAGGGAGATGGTCTTACAGCATAAATTTGGTTGCTGTCAGCATTCTGCGTTGCTAGAATCACCTTTCCTTGGGTCTGCTAAGTGGATTCTTATCTATTATTGTTCTGTTTTTAGCTTCCAAAAGTGCTGTGTCCTTTATTATAGATTTATGCCTTTTAAAACATATATATACTATTATTTCTGTTGGGGTATTAGAAGGCTGTAGGGAATGTTTTTAACTTGCCAGCAGTAACCGTAGATTCTACTTGCTTGTATTTTTAAAATATTTCTTACAGGTATCTTCTCAAACTGTTCCATGGGACTTTTATATCAACCTCATGTTAAAGGAACGTTTAAATGAAGAATGTGATTATTTGTGCAGCTATTATCAGTACCAAGATGGTTGTATTGTTTGGCACCAGTATACAAACTGCTTCACCCTTCAGGTTTGCAATAATATAAAAGCAATTCAAGTCCTTAAGTATAGAAATTTGTGCCCTATTTAGTGAAAGAATTTAATACAAAATTCCTGTTAATCTTCTAGAAATAAACCAATTCTTATAAATGAAAAGCATCAATCATTTTCTTATTTGACCAAGAACCTCTTTTTATTATGTCAGTGTTGAAACATATACAAAAGTAGACAATTGTGCAATGACCCAGTCATCTATGGTCATCAGAAGCTCATGTTCCCTCTTGGTTTAAATTCCTGGTTAGATAATTCCAACTTTCCTGCCATGTCTATTTTCGATGCTTGGTTTGTCTCTTCAAATTTTGTTTTTTCCTTTTGGTATTCCTTATAATTTTTTCTTGATAGCCGGATATATGTACTGGGTAAAATGAACTACTGTAAATAGACCTTTAATAATGTGATAAGGTGTGGGAGGAGAGGAAGCATTGTATAGTCCTGTGATTTTTTAGTGAGCCTATGGCTCTAGACTGTGAACTTCCCAAGTGTTTCTCAGTACTCGCCCCACCCCCACTTCTTTTTTCTGTGGAACAGGCTAGCTCATGGTGGCTGGAGTTGGGGATTTCCCTTCCCCAGTCAGGTAGGCTCTGGTTAACTAGTTTCCGCTGAGAGCAGGCCTTGTTAAGAACAGAGTGTTCTGGACTATTTCAAAATGATTTCTTTTCTCTTCCTCCTGCCAGAAGCATGAGAGGAATATTTTTCCAATATTTACTATGAGAATCTGGTTTAGCTCCTACAGGTAATTCACAAAAGTGTGGATCAGGCCTGACCAGGCGGTGACGCAGTGGATAGAGTGTAGGGCTGGGATGTGGAAGACCCAGGTTCGATACCCTGAGGTTGCCAGCTTGAGCGCAGGCTCATCTGGTTTGAGCAAGGCTCACTAGCTTGAGCCCAAGGTCCCTGGCTCGAGTAAGTGGTCACTCCCAATTGCTGTAGCCCCCTGGCCAAGGCACATATGAGAAAGCAATCAATGAACAACTAAGGAGTCGCAACAAAGAATTGATGTTTCTAATCTCTCTCCCTCTCTGTCTGTCTGTTCCTATCTGTCCCTCTCTCTGTCTCTGCCACAAAAAAATAAAAAATAAAAAAAATGTGTGGATCAATGTGCACAGATCCTAGAGGAGTTACTGAGTTTTTTACTTGTTAGAACAAAGCTCCTCACATAAGGAATGGGAACCAGAGATTAAGAGGTCTGTTTTTGGCACTCTTGTTTTATTCATACTACCCCCCCATTGGGTTTTGTTCTAGAACTCAGACACAATATAATATAACATTTTATTCTTTGGAATGTTCTTAAGATTTTGCTTCATATTAAGGTTTTGCTTCATATTTTGATTCTATTATGAATTCTGTAAAATGGTTGGAATTAAGGGTATTTTAAAACTACCATTTAGGGAGCACCTGTTATGGGCCAAGTTCATCCTTGATGCTCTTCATCCATTATTTTATCAAATACAAACATCCGGGTGAGCAGTGTTAAAACTGGGACAACCTGACCAGGCAGTGGCTCAGTAGATAGAGTATCAGATTAGGATGCAGAGGACCCAGGTTCCAGCCCTGAGGTTGCCGGCTTGAATACAGGCTCATCAGCTTGAGCGCGAGCTCACCAGCTTGAGCGCAGGGTCGCTGGCTTGAGCATGGGATCATAGACATGACCCCATGGTCACTAGCTTGAGCCCAAAGTCACTGGCTTGAGCAAGGGGGTCACTCGCTCTGCTGGAGCTCCCCAATCAAGGCGCATATGAGAAAGCAATCAATGAACAACTAAGGTGCCGCAACAAAAAATAGATGCTTCTCATCTCTTTCCCTTCCTGCCTATCTGTCCCTATCTGTCCCTCTCTCTGTCTCTCTCTGTGTCTCTATCTCTCTTGCTAAAGAAAAAAAAGACCCAATCTACAAAGAAGCCCACATTCTAGTAGCAACCAACAAAGTACAGAGCAGCAGCATTCAAGGTATTGAATATAATCCTAACAATCATTCTAACTTAAGAAATAGTGAGTGTTTTATCCTTCTATCTCCAGGATCTTTTTCAACACAGTGAATTTATTACACGTGAAATGACAGTGCTGATTGTTTATAACCTTTTGACACTAATGGAGAAACTACACAAAGCAGAAATAGTCCATGGTGACTTGAGTCCAAGGAGTCTGATTTTTAGAAACAGGTTGGTCCTTTTCATTCCTTTATGTTTCTCTTAAAACATGAGTAGTTGCCATTTTCTTTTGCCTTTTGGTAAATGCCATTTGACTAACAGTATGTTAAGAGAATATGCTACCTAAAAGTCAGTGGTCATTAGGAATAGTTTTTATTTTCAGTATTCCTTTTTTAAACTTTTTTTATTGATTTATTTTAGAGACAGAGGAAAGGGGAGAGAGAGAAACATCGCCCATCCGTGCATTTATCAGTTGTTTCTTGTGTGTGCCTTGTCCCAGGATTGAACCCTCACTCTTGGCATAGTGGGACAATGTTCCAACCAACTGAGCTGCCCTGCCAGGGCCTTCCATTGAGAATAATTTAAAAGAATTCAGATAAAAGAACATTTGGGAAATAAATATTTTAATTTTTATATATTTACTTTAGAGAGGAAGGGAAAGAGAGACAGGAACATTGTTTTCTAATTATGCCCTGACCAGGGATTGAATCAGCAACCTATGGGCTTAGGGACAATGCTCTAATCAACCAAGCAATCCAGCCAGGGCAGAAATCATTCAGAAAAATGAGTTAACCACTTAGTATTGTGATGGTTTCTATCAAGAAGAAGTATAAAGTATGAGTATTTGGGGGAATGTAAAGTATGAGTATTTGGGGGAATGTAAAGTAGATTGTCTAGTCTTTCTTTGAGTGGGATCAGTACAGATCTAGTGAGTATGCTAGCAAAACCGTAGCAAACTGTGCCAAGAAAGGGGCTTAGTTTAAACTCAGCTTAGCCATCAGGTTAAGGGGGTAAGCGCAGCAGAGCAGGAAATAAAAAATAAAGCCACATGCTAAGAACAGAAAATATAGAACACATTAAGGCATGTACATTGACAGACACACTGGAACACTTCTGAGCTATTAAAAAAAGAAGGAAATCTTGCTCTTTGTGACAGCATGGATGGACCTGGAGATTATTATGCTAAGTGAAATACGCCAGTCAGAGAAAGAGAAATACTCTGTGATCTCACTTATATGTGGAATCTAATGAACAAAATAAAAACAGGCATGGTTACACGGAATAGACTGACAGCTGTCAAAAGAGGGGTGATGGAGACTGGATGAAAGAAGGTGAAGTGATTAAGCAAAAATACACACATACATATAACACATAGACACAAACAACAATGTGATGATAAGGAAAGTGGGGTGGAGAATAGGTGGAGGGGAGTAGAGGTGGTGGGAAGTGGGGACAGATAAAGACTTTGCTTGGGGCAAGGCATTTGATTCAGTGTGCAGATGATATTTTATTGAGTACACACTTGAAACCTGTATGATTATTGTGATCCCAGTAAATACAATAGAAAGCAAAAATAAATTTTAAAAGAATACATTAAGGCATGAACAAGGAAGGCATAGTATATAGTTTTTGTTTTATGAAAAGGACTAGAGGATCAGCACACCATCATAGTGATTACTGTTCTCATGGTATCTGAGTAAAGCATTCTGGTTCAAAGATGCTTTGTCTGTCCCACCCATTTGTCTACCCCAACCTTGGGTAAGCATTTAACTTTGTCAGAGGTCATTGCATTGATGTGCACTAAAAGTTGCAATCATTCTTTTTTCTTTTTTTTTAATTAAGTGAGAGTAGGGGAGTCAGAGCAACATACTCCCTCATGTTCCCAGACTAGAATCCATGTGGCAAGCCCCTTATGGGGTGATGATACTCTTCCCATTTAAAGTGTTGCTCCATTGCTTGGCAACTAGGCTATTTTTAGCACCTGAGGTGGAGGCCACAGAGCCATTCTCAGCACTGGGATCAACTTGCTGGAGCCAGTCAAGCCATGGCTTCGGAAAAGGGGAAAGGGAAAAGTGGAGAAGCAGATGGTTGCTTCTCCTCTGTGTCTTGACTGGGAGTCACACCTAGGACATCCACATGCTGGGCCAACACTCTACCACTGAGCTAACTGGCCAGGGCCTGAAATCATTCTTTACATTTCTCCTGATAACTTAATCTGTAAGAGAATACTGAATTTGACTCTAAATTATAGTTGGCATGGAAATTAAATAAATCCTCAATGTATTTCTACAATTACAACCAAAAAAACTGCAGCATCCCACCTTCTTTCCTGAGATAGTGGAATCCTAAAGGCTTCCCCAGGCATAATATAGCAGCATTTCTCATCCAGAGCACCATAGGTATTTTGGATGAGAT
Organism: Rhynchonycteris naso; assembly: GCA_037038555.1. Classification (NCBI taxonomy): domain Eukaryota; kingdom Metazoa; phylum Chordata; class Mammalia; order Chiroptera; family Emballonuridae; genus Rhynchonycteris; species Rhynchonycteris naso. Next base: position 78,058,846 of record CM072999.1, on the reverse strand, counting down.
AATTCTTTATGCAGGTCTGTTCCAAGCATTTTAGGATGTTTTATATCTGTTGCCCCAAAACTGCCCCCACCCTACCCAATTAAATGTAAGTTGTATTCCCCAGCCATTATGACCACCAGAAATTACCCCATGTGTTTCCAAATGTGAGAACCCCAGGTATAGTTTTTATTTTCACCATATTACACAGCACTGAAAGTTTAGAGAATAGTGCTAGAGTTCTTAGGTCTATGGAAATTTTAAGCGAAAGGATAGTCTTAGCCTTTTAAGGATTGGGCATTTGTGCACTTTGTATTTAGATATTCCTTCCCCGAGTCACCAGGGGACTCCAGAAAAGCACTTAGTGTTAAGGGGATGTTGCCTTTTTGTCACGACTTATCAAATTTGATAGGAAATTTTATATAGATTCAAAATAAATTAAATGCAGTTTCTATATATTTTTTGTGGGGAAAATGAGATCCAAAAAAGTGGAGTGCTTTACCCATGGTAATAGTGAGTGGCCAATTAGAAAGCTAGGAGACCTTCCTGCTTCTTTTTATTAACCTAAGAAACATTTTTCCTACCTCTCCCAAGTTTTAAAAATATCTGGGAATTACAGTTTTATGATGACCCAAAAGAGTGGCTGCATCTTGTGCCAAGGAAAAATGGGAGCATATATAAATTTTAAAGTAAAATACATAGATCATTCTGTGTGCAAAAGTATGTGATGGGCCTGACCAGGCGGTGGCACAGTGGATGGAGCGTCAGACTGGGATGCGGAAGCCCCTGGTTCAAGACCCCGAGCTCGCCAGCTTGAGCGCGGGGCCCATCTGGCTTGAGCAAAAGCTCGTCAGCTTAGACCCAAGGTCGCTGGCTCCAGCAAGGGGTGGCTCGGTTTGCTGAAGGCCCACAGTCAAGACACGTGAGAAAGCAACAATGAACAACTAAGGTGTCGCAACGGCAACGAAAAACTAATAATTGATGCTTCTCACCTCTCTCCGCTCCTGTCTGTCTGTCCCTATCTATCCCTCTCTCTGACTCTCTCTCTGTCCCTGTAAAAAATAAAAAAAAAAGTATGTGATGGGTTTAATCAAAGCCTGTACAGTATCTAGGAATAGAAGACCTGCCACCAAAGTCAGTCAGGATTTGAGGGAACTAACTGAGAAAAGCAGAGACAAAGGAACACAAAAATAATCCATTCTTTTCTGTCACATAAATAGTTTCTACATCTTTGAATAGTAGTTTTATTGCATGGAATAGATAAACCCAAGGAAATAAAATTAATTGTACATTAGTGTTACAAAGTTGTTTTTTTGTTGGTTGTTTTTAAGAAATAAGGGTTGAAATGAGAGTAAGAGTTTCATATTAGTATAATAGAAACAGGACAGGTTACAATATAGGTAGCACTTCCCCAAAAAACAGCCTGATAATTGTGTTCAGTTAAACTCTGGGAAGATGGAATCTGAATGAAAATGGAAACTTGGGAGGCCTCATCTATAATAGTAAACAAGAAAGTCTATGACACCTATAAAAGCTAATTCTCAGCAGTATATCATCCCTTTTATGTGTTAATATGTACAATGTAAGGCAGAGGCCTGTACTCTACTTCTAGTACTTTATATAATATGGAAACTTGGTGAGTGTTCTGTGACCATGTACTATGGTTTAAATATAAAGTAAGTACTTTGTATCACTAAACTGTAATCTTGACATTCCCCACTTGTATGATTGGCCACTGCCACTGCTCTTACAGGTGCATTTTCAAGATGAGCCACTGGAGGGAGCTGTTGGCATAGCTAAGACACACCTGCAGTACCTCCTTTTCTCTTTTTCTTTTTCTTTTTTTTAAGACCAGCTATGCAGCTTCTTTCATGGCCTATTTTTATTATCTCTTTCTCTTAAATATGGGCTTAGAATCTACGATCCCAATGATTGTGATAAGAACGATCAAGCTTTGAACATAGTGGACTTCTCCTACAGTGTCGACCTTAGAGCGCAGCTAGATGTTTTTACCCTCAGTGGCTTTCGGACTGTACAGATCCTGGAAGGACAAAAGATCCTGGCTAACTGTTCTTCTCCCTATCAGGTAAGTGTAAAACACGCCTGAGCAAATATGAAAAGGGCTTCTTAATCTTTTTCTTTTCTAGATAAGCTATGAAAGCTAGTGTTTACTGATATCATCTCTCCTGGAATAGATGACCTAGTTTTCAAATATCAAGTCAAGCAAAATGTACCATTTTTTTTTTTTGTCACAACACTAAAGAATATACACGTGCAGACTCATGACTAACTCAGTAACCTAAGTGGCAGGGCTATTTCTACCACTTATCTATACAGTCTTTTATAAGTCATTTTCTGTGATCTTCTCTATAAAATAACGATGACAATCTGTACATAAGAATTGCTGTGAGGATTAAATCAAATAATGTATATAAAAAGAACATTAGGACAAATGTAAAGTGTTTAATACATTATATGCACAAAATGTTTTCTGACTCAGCTCTGGACATATGGGATTTACTGATTGCATATGTAACATGAACCTGACCTAGTCATATGGACTACATTTAGTCCATGCAAATTCAGTAGATCTACAGATTTGAATTTGACAGTCTAGATATTTTTGTTACCTTTTATTCTTAAAGATAATTCCTACAGTTGGCTCCATTGATCACTTTTGAGGGGAGTTTCTCCCTTTACTCTAAGGGTAAGGAATAGTCTACTAAAATATATATCACAAAATAAACATCGTTATAATATCTTTCAACTCCCTATGTAAATAAACTGCCATGATAGTAGCAGAGAATTATTTTAGCTGATGGTACTTTTTGTGATTTCAGGTAGATCTGTTTGGTATAGCAGATTTAGCACATTTACTATTGTTCAAGCAGCACCTACAGGTCTTCTGGGATGGGTCCCTCTGGAAACTTAACCAAAATATTTCTGAGTAAGTATTGGTGATTTCAGGGTCTTTGCCTGCTCAGATAATTTTCTCTTTCTCTTGGGTGCTCTCTCTGCTTTGGCAGCCTTAGTTTTCTTAGTTCCAGTTCTATGGTTCCATTCTTTTCGACCACTTTTGTTCAGAGTGGAGTATCAGCGGAGCACCTAGTGCAGCACCTAGTTCAGGACACCATTCTGGACCTAGACGTGCCTGTGGCACAGACAGCAGCTTTGCTGCTGACGCCTCAGTCGAAGTGTCTATGGGGAGCATTTCATGAGAATAGTTTTCTAACCAATTGTTTTTAAGTTTTATACCCCTTTTTATAGCTATTGGTATCGAAAGTTAAGCATCTCTTGAAGAGATTTAAATTCCTAAGTTATATACTAATTGTAAGCAGTTTCTTATTTAATGAATGGGTGGAACTAAAGCAGAGACCTGAATCTCCTTGGTGAAGAAGTGAACGCTCTCTTAACATGAGCTTGGTCTCAGAACTCTAGTATTCCCTCAAAAGTGCTCACTTCAGCAGTACATACACTAAAATAAAGTATTCTCTCAAGCCTGCTCATTAAACTTATTAAATATCCCATGTTCCTTTTAGTTTATCGAAGCTAATAACTTCCCAGAATAAGTTTACCAATCTGTCACTCATTTGTACGCACTTTGGTTAAAAAACAAAACCAAAAAAAAACAATGTTGAAGATTTAACACCCTGTTCCTCCTCTATTACCCTCTTCCAACCATTGAATGGCATTTTTTTCTTTATTCAGAATTTAGCCAGTTTTATTTGTCTCTAGCATGTACTTTTAAAACAGGCTTGAAATATAATGTAAGACACATAGAATACATTCAGGTACCTCCACTTGTTTATGATCCTAGGTGGGTCTAACATAAACAGAAACAGGTGGGATCAGTTGGGGTTTCCTAATAGCTCTGCCTTATATCATAATGGAAGCTTCTCTGATTTTAAAAAAAATGTACAAACATTATAGACTTAAGTGGTGGTTACTTCAATCAAGTTTAGAATTCTCTGAAGATTGTGAAGATAATGAACCACTAGGCAGGGGGAGAGGTGTGGTAATCTTTCTAACTTTAGGAAAGTTAAGAGTAGAGGAGACAAAATTAATTATTTTCTGTTTGTAAAAAGTGCTGCATCTTAATACACAGAGGAAATGTATAGATTTTTCTCCCTGTGCATTATACTATGGCTTTTATCACTATGGAAGTCTTTTTTTTTTTTTTTTTAAGTTTCACCTTGGACTTTCAAATAACTATGTGAATAATCTCTTAACACTAGAGTTCTAGGCATTACCTTAAATCATCTTGGTGCATAAATGTACCACTGAATTAAACACAGAATTTTGACTTTTATATGCCTAATCTTGATGGAAATGGTTTTATATATTTTTAGGCTAAAAGATGGTGAATTATGGAATAAATTCTTTGTGCGGATTCTGAGTGCCAGTGATGAGTCCACAGTGTCTGTTCTGAGAGAACTTGCAGCAGAAATGAAAGGGGTGTTTGACACCACATTCCAAAGTCACCTGAACAAAGCTTTATGGAAGGTAGGGAAGTTAATTGGTCCTGGGTCTCTGCTCTTCCAGCAAGATAGGCAGTCAAGTCTCTCACAGATTCCTGCCTGAAACCAGCGGTTCTGTTGTAAAACACTAGACTTGTACATGCTACAGTCTACTTTAGGACACATGTAGATACACTACCAAACACTTTGCTACTTTTTTGGTAGTGGTATACTTCTAGATAACTCTTTTTTTTTTTTTTACACAGCAATGTACCTATTCTTGGTCTTGTCTAACTTTAACAAAGTAATGTTTTATTCTAAATGGGCTCCATGTGAATGGGTACCTTGTTGTTGTTTAATGCATTTGTCTCTGCTTTCCCCTTTTGTAACTTGTGATAGGTACACTTTTAATCACTATGTATTTTGTAAATAATAAAGTAGTATTTGTTAAACTTGTGTTTCTAACATCTCATCTGCTTTTTGCCAAGTAAGATAATAAATGGCTTGATGTTGTAGACAGGAACTATTTTATCATAGAAATTTATATATTCTAGATTTGGGACTGTTATGATAAGGTTGTAACAAGACAAAGTAGCCAACCATTCCTTTGGGTGCTTCTGACCTTAACTAAGTGATCTAGATGGAAACTTGTGTAGATAAAATGATTTACACAAGCCCACATTTTCTTAAATTTCAACTGGCAAGGTTGTTCATATTTTTAATATATTTTAATTATTTTTGCTTTTTATCCACCAAGCCCATTGGTCTGTTTATATAATTTAGTGGTACTGTTGCTATTGGATATCTTGATTATGACAGTGGCTGTTAGAAAGGAAAAGAAAAGGTTTTGAACAGGGTTTAGCAGCCCTTTAGAAATGTTACATACAGAATGACTTAGTAGAGGTTAGAAGGAGTAGAAGGAGGTTTTGTTGTTTGGACAATTGGACAATTAAAGAGACAGAAATTCAAAATAAAAAGATAACTTTGAAATATGGAATAATTTGTGTAAGAATAGGTCTGGAATGAAGTGTTAGGCCCCTATACTTGACCTACACTTGGCCTTGGGGATAGGGAAGAAAATTGGTATAAAATGGCTCTGAAAGGTATCTATTTCATATCTAAATATGTCTATTAATTTGAGAGAGAGAGAAGCATTAGCTCTTGTTTCACTTGTTACATTTAGTTGTGTACACTCATTGGTTGCTTCTCCTACGTGCCCTGACTGGGGTCAAACCTGCGACCTCTGGTACTCTGGGTCAATGCTTTATCCACTGATCAACCCACCAGGGCCTGGTGCCTGATTTTTTAAAGCTCTAGTTGTCACTGTCACTGCTCTAAGATTGCTGGAAAGCAGAAAATTCTAAGTATATCTCAACTAAAAGTATTTAAGCATGTATTGTTGAAACACTGAAACATGACTTGGATAAGTTAGAAATACTTGTTTTTCCCCAAAATACAACTCTTTAAACATTTTCATGTTTGCTTCCCATACAACTGGTTATATAAAATTACGTATCTGTATCTTTTATGCAATTGAACCCTTCAGTTGCTCTGTTCTCATATTTCAGTCTACCGCTTTGACACAAAGTCCTCTGAGGCTGGACAATTTAGATTCTTTCTTAACATAAGTTTAGCTACCATCTAGTGAATTCTTCAGCAACCTTGACAGCAAGGCTGGCAAACCACTGCTCTATGGAGAAAGTTTTCTGGAAGTCCGCTCAGAGGAAAGGGAGAAGGATCTGAGGAAGCTGCTTATTAGAGAACTTGCAACTGCTTTGCCACCTCTCCTCTCCCTTCATTCTCCATCCTCTCCAACTCTAGTGCTTCTTTTTAGAGGTGAGAAAGCAGTCCCTGGCCTGTTAGGGTCTATGATGTCATAGTTTTTTCTTTGCCTAAGCATAAAACCACAAGCAGCATGCTTGCCCTTCTCTTATATTTTATGCTTGTTTGTCTTGGAAGAAAGAAGCTTCTGATTTTTGGCAGAAAGTTCTTATTTTTTTTCTCACTAAGGCAGGAATAACATAATGATAGACCTAGAAAGGGGAGAAAAAACAGCTTAAAACACAGGGTTTTCAGTTTTTTTTGAAAAAGAGACCAGGGGATTCATAGTGCCTCACCATACACAAAGTGTACATCCACTAACGTACTGCTGTGAAACCCTTCACCCTCCTGTGACAACTGTGTGAGAAACCTCCCACCCAAGTCAGAGTGCTCTAACTGATACTGATCATGAACCTGGAAATAAAAGGATTTCCTGTAACAGTAGGACTTTAGACATTTAGTTAAGCTATTATCTCAACGTAGATAAGAAAGCCTTTGAGAGGGTTAGCACAAGGCTTTTTGAAATGAATCTTACTGTGTTTAGGCTACAGTTTTTCAGCAAAGACAGCAAAAAGTGCTTTTCTGTTGCATAAAAAAATGAGAAATTAATTGTCCAACTTTACCAACTCTTTCTAATATGCAAAAGTTTGCTTCCAATCTGGTTCCTAAAATTCAGACTGCCCTTGTGAGGTAGGTACATTAAAAAACACTTTTTTTAATAGGACAGACTTCAACTTTAATAAGGTCTGGCCTGATATGTGGTGGCGCAGTGGATAAAGCATAGACCTGGATTGCTGAGATTGCCAGTTCAAAACCATGGGCTTGCCCAGTCAAGGCACATTTGGGAGTCAATGCTTCTTGCTCTGCTCTCTCTTTCTCTAAAATGAATAAATAAAATCTTTAAAAATTTTTTTAAATTAAAAAAAAATTTAATGAAGTCCATGGTTCCATCAAAGACACAAGAAGCCTTGAATAGAATAGGATAAAGGTGGCATTTCACATCAGTGTGGGAAAGATGGATTATTCAATAACTGCTGTTGAAACAATGGATTGGAGTTTTAACTCTATCAGCAGTGCACCACTAGTTCATATAGCACCTTTGCACAAATTAGCGAAAGGCCTCTTCCTCTAGTGGACTCAGTACCTCCCAATGCACCATTGTTTGACTGGACTTCAGCCCCCACTCAGCCCAGTACCCTTGTGCGGTGAATAAATTGACTAGCCATGTGCAGTGGTCTTTATCTATTATACTGATTATTCACAGAACAATTTTAGATAGATCAAAAATGTTAATATAAAAAAGTGAAAATATAAAATATTAGACGACTTTGTAATCTTTTGTCTGTGTGACATAAAACCAAGATATAAACAACTGGCCGGTTGGCTCACTGGTAGTGTCAGCCTATCGTGTGAATGTCCCGGGTTTGATTATTGGTCAGGACACACAGAAAAAGTGACCATCTGCTTCTCCACCCTTCTCTCTCTTCCTCTCTCTTCTCCCACAGCCATGGCTAGGTTGGAGCATGTTGGCCCCGGGCACTGAGGATGGCTCTATATGGCCTTACCTCAGGTACTAAAATAGCTTGGTTGCTGAGCAATGGAGCAACAACCTCAGATGGGCAGAGCATCACCCAGTAGGGGGCTTGCCGGGTGGATCCTACCTAGTTCAGGGCACATGTGGGAGTCTATCTCTCTGCCTCCCTACTTCTCACTTAAGGAAGAAAAAAATTTTTTTAATAAAATTTTAAAAAAGAGAGATAGCTGTATTACTGTAGTAGATAAACAAAATCTAACATGGCCAACTATCACTGCCCCCTCCAAAAATACCCCCATAAACTCAATATAGGAAAAATTACTTACAAATATATACTTGCATCTTCTTTCACTTGGATTATCTCAAGGTTTCATAAATGTCTCTGTGCTTCCCCCAGCCACCTCCAGTCATATATGAACCCTCCACTGGCTTCCCATCTCACACAGCACAAAGTCTAAAGACCTTGTCACAACAAGACCCTACCAGATCTGACCTCTTTTCTGACTCCTTTTCTTTGTTCACTTCTCCCTAGTCTGTCCACGTACTTGGTGCTCCTCAAACATGCCAACCAGTTTCTCTCTTTATGGCCTGTTTGCTTTGCCATTTCTCCTGCCTGAATGTCCTCTCCTGGGTGTTCACTCCCTTACTTCTCTTAAGTCTTCTCAAATATGCATTTTTATCAGATGCCTTCCCTGGTCATTCCATACAAAATAGCATCCACACACACACACACACACACACTGCTATTAATTTCTATCCCTCTTTACCCTGCTTTATTTTTCTATAGCACTATCACCACCTTGTGTGTGTATGTTTATATTTTCCTATTTTTTTCAAAATTAAATTTTGTTTTCACAGGCTTATTTATTGCAATCAAAATGTGTACTTTATTTCCCACATGTGTTTCGTTCAGCCTCACATTCATTTAAATATATGTATTCTTTTTCCTGTATCCCACTACTAGAATTTAAGCTCTGAAGTGAAGGGATTTACTTTGTTCCCTGTAAAAAATGCAACATAAACCTGAAATTTTCATTGTTCACAGAACTGTTTAAAATTGTGTTTGAGGATGAAGGGAAGCAAGCCCTCATGTATTATTAGTTGGAGTGCAAATTTGGTGCATTATTAGGGGATTTGGCAATTTGTATTACATTTAAGTAATCATTTCTTTCAGTTGATAATAAACATTGGCACAGATAGTCAGGGATAAGCACTGTTTGTAATTGTTATCCTCCCTGTTTCCAAGGCTCATTGTTCCCAAAAGGATAATCAATATGACAGGAGTCCCGGGCTAGTGCAGAGGTGACGCCAGGCACTTCTGTGGACTGGGGGTGCCTTGGCATTGTCACTGAAGGCAAGTCTTCCAATTTGGCCTGAGCCCAAGAGATGGCAGGCCTTGAATTAGGCTTTGAAAGATGACTTCCAGACATTTTTAGCTATGTTATAAAAAAAAAGAAAGGCTGAGGGGGAAAGTGATTGCCTTTAGGGGAGAACGTAGAGTGGTGAAGAAAGGAAAGAATGAAGGCTTTTACTTTTCCATTTGTACATTTCTACAATGTATATGTATTACTTTTTTAGGTCTATAGGATAATCTAGGCTAAGAAATTATGGGCCAAAATAAATATTTTTTTTAATTTAAAAAGAAATGAAGGGTCATGGTTTTGTCATCTTTTCCCTTACCTACATTTTAAAAAGTAAAAAGCCTAATGTGTTATTTTGTGTGTTTTTTTTAATGGGAAATGTGGCACTCTAAATATAAAAGCAAGATTAATTTGGAATTGAAATGACAGACTGAAAATCATTTTAAATCATTGACGATAATATACTATCTAAACTTCTACTTTAGTATGGTAAAAAGTTGTATGTGTTCAAATGTTTTGTCATGTTTCTATTCAAGATATGTTTTCTAAAATTACCATCTTCCTACTGGTACAGCTTCCCATGTTTGAATTATATAAAACTCAACTTTTTAAAATATATATATGTTTTATGACTTTTGTATAAAAACTTGAGTTTCCATAAACTGACATTGTATGATTAAGACAGGAACCAACAATAATGAACTTAGGCTAAACTTCTGTAAACATGTACTTCTTTTCTATCAGGGCACATTGCTTCCTATACTCTTGCTCTCTGAGTGGCTTCTGTGGCAAACGCCTGCTGCTGAACATTATTATCCAGAAGTTCAGATTCCTCTCCATGGGAAGTAGTGGTTGCTCAGTCAAGCTGCTAGTTTTCAAACCCATGTGAGCAAAGGAGTTTGTGTCTATTAACTTTATATACTCCCAGAAATTAGCACAGAGTTCTCAAAAATAAGGACTGAATTAAAATGTTGGAAAAGTGCAGCCATGAGTTTTAAAAAAACTAGTTCTGTTAGAGCCTCGGAGAGGAGAAATCTGTCCTGGCGCGGCTGGGCCTGCATTGGAGTCTCACTTACCTAGCTGTTATGTCACTTTGTGTATGTTTCTGTGACCTCCTGCTGTTACTGGCTCACGACCCTACATCATGCTACACTTCATTGTCCTGTTTATTCTTTTCAAAATCAAATGTTATTTTCAGAAGTTTATTTATTCCATCAAAATGTGTACTTTATTTCCCATATGTGTTTAATTCAGCCTCACATTTATTTGAAACAGTTATGTGAATCAGCGTGTGCTGCCGTTTCACAGGAGAATCTTCCTGGCCCAGTCATGTGATGCATTTTATTTAGTTGCTTCAGTCCTGCTATTAGCAAAGTAAGGATGGCATTTCATAAAAACAAATACCCATTAAAATCTGTGAACAAAAGGATAAATATACATTTACTTGTTTGAGTTTGTGTTTTTTAAACAAAATTGAAAAAGAAATTTGGTAATTCTAGAATAAAGTAACAAAAATATTGGGAGGGATAACACATGAAGTTTCAATGAGAGATCACTTAAGGAACTGAGATGGCGAGGGTGAATATGTGCGGTACAGTGAGTCAAGGAGTCCTGGTGAAGCCAGAGGGCCAGGAGGGCAGACACATACACTAGGCAGAATAGACAAATGTTAACTAGCATTGCTAAGAGAGACTTTCCAGATCAACTACCCCGTCATTGAACAGATAATTTGCTCAGGACTCACCCAGTCAGGCACACCTAATATCCGACCATGTGGACCAGTTGTCAAGATTCTGTGGTGCGTAGACTACTGTATAGCTTCTACCTGTACCATTCCCCTGCTACGTTGTCTAGGTCAGGTGTATGTACATGCCTTACCTCTAACTAAGATAAGCTCTTTGGGACAAGATCTTTCTTTTTATACCCTGGGTATAACTTGCATGTAGTGCTTACATTATAGGGCACAACTTCACAGGCTGAGGACCTCCTAGAACCTCAGTATTGAGGTGGCTCCCTGCCTATTGTACCAAACGAAATACTCTCGCTAAGAACCAGAATACCTGGGTTTGAATCCTACCTGTGTGGCATTGAACAAGTTATTTCTTCTCTGAGCCCTTGTCTTCCTCTAAAATGAGGCTAACCTGGGTGCCTACTTGACAGAGTATTGACAACTAAGTGTCTTTAGTAAGTAAAGACACTTGTAGATGCTTGTACTGATTTAGTTCAAATGTTTAAATGGTCTAAAGTTCTCTGGAAACCTCTCAAATACATTGGGATCCCAGCTAGTTGATTGGAGCCTCACTGTCTTGGGTTAATTTACAGTAAAGATTATAGCTAAATCTGTAACATAATAAAGGTAAGTTAGAGAAACGTGGTTTTCTGTAACCTAAAGGATAAGGAAAAATGGCTTGCTTCTTTTGGAGGTGACCTCCAGGGAACCAAATGTTTGTACTTAAAAACAGTCTAAATATCAGCCAAGTCCCAAGCTACCAGGAAGGTTCATCTGGTTCCCAGTGTTTAGTCTAAAGGTCATTTGAACCAAAAGGGTCTCCTCTGGCTTACAGCCTTCTGTGGCTTATGTGCCACATTCAGAGCACAGGAATCTGTGCTCTCGCCCCATTTGCTCTGACGTGTCAGGCTGGATCTTGCTGCTCACATTGGTGGGAAATGGGATATAGATTCCTTCTCTAGTCACCTATAGATGCATCTCACTCCTCCTCTCTCCTCCTCTTTCTTCTCTCCTCTCTCTTCCTCTCCCATAACAGAGGAATGCATTTCTGGCTTGGTGAGCAAGGCCTGCTTGACCCATTTATAGCCAAGACATTGAGTCTCTTCTATGCTCTGCTATATCACTATCCAGGTGCCCACTGTCTAACAGGAAAAGGGAAAGGGAAGCGTAGAAAGCCCTATAGACTTGATTTAGGAACTGGGAAACCTGGGCTCATGCCCTACTTTTGCTCCTTACCAGCTGATTGATCCAGGCAGGTCAGTCTACTCTATATAAACTAGTCTTGATGGTTCCTACCCCGAAGGGCTGCTGTGAGAATTAAAAACAATATGGTTGCCAAACATGAGTTTCTTGGCTCATAGCAAGCAGCAGATTCCTCTCAGTCTCCTCAGCAGCATCCCAGAGCTGGGCACACAGGAGGCAGGTGGAGTTGGTGTAATCCGTTATGAAATTAAAACCATGATTAAAATGCCTAACCTTGTAACTTACTCAGGCCTCCAGCTGTACCTGTTGACTCCTGTTTTACTTTGTTTAAACATGTCCATTTACCCCTCCAAGGCTGGAGATAATCTCTTGAAATGTGTCAAAGAAGATTAGTCTATAAATATTTATTAAGCTCTCTTGGGGCTCCAGAAAGGATAGTAAGAAATATAAGGCATGCTTACTCCCTTCAGGGAGTTTGTAATTTAGAGAAATAGGATAGCACAGGTGAAAAGCCAAAACAATATAGAGAGAAGTAAGTCAAAATGCATCTCAAAATAAGCCATGACCAGCAGTAGAGTCGAGCAGATGTGTTAGGACACTCAGCAGAAGTGAGGGCCAACTTGGGTTGGGGTGTTCTCGAAGCCGTTGTGGTATGTCAGAGATTGGAGCTGGTTTATATTGGGTAGTTTTTACCTGCAAAAAAAAAAATCAGGAAAACCATGCAAAATACTATAAGGGGTAAGAATGTCTGCTATTTCACATAAGCTTGGAGTTCAGCAAGTCCTGGAGGACCCAATTGTTTCCATGTTTCTCTTCTGCCATCCTCAGTATACAAGGGTTCCTCGGGTTACAACACAGTTCCTTTCCTACGACAGTAACATAACCTGAATTTTGGCATAAGTCGCAACACACCTAGCCTAAGTCACTTACCTATCCTACACAGTTGTAAAGTCATAACCAAGAACATAAAAACAACTAAGCCACAGAAAAAGGAAAAGGACATAAATATATTGTACTGTATACTGTACTATAGTAGCAAAAACAAATGGCAAAATATGAGTAAAAAAATGTATGACATGGCATAAGCTGAAACACTCATGTCTCAATTTTTTAAAGTTTTTATGCAAGTGAGCATTGTAAACTCGAAATGTATATTGAGACTGTTGTAACCCAGGGACCCCCTGTATTGGCTTTTGTCCTCAGGCTGGTCTCAGGAACCCAGATGGCCACCACAGTTCCAAACTCAACAACTTGAAGTAGCACAAGAAAACTTTCCAAAACTCTCCCAGCAAAGTTCCCCTCTTGTTTCTTGGTCATGTTGTTGCATGCTCTGAGCCTTATACCAATCCCTGGCAAAGGGAAGGGAATTACCAAAAATTGGTTCAAGCTAATTAAGATTCACCCCACCCCACCTCCGGGGAATGGTGTTAGAGGCCTTTCCCTAAGCACACAGGAAGGGGAAGAGTGTACATTAACATACATTGTGTTTCTTCCAGCAGGTAAGAGCAATGAGAACGCTTTAGAGAGGAAACTAGTAGTCTGTCACATGGGTGGTGTTGGGAAGGGAAAAGGATTTGGCAGCAACATAGCATCCTGGACGCTGAAACAGATTGCCTGGGTTCTAAACACTGTCCTTTTTGTTAGTGACCTAAGCAACTGAGCTAACTTTAGGAGTCCTTAGTTTACTCATTTCTGAAATGGGGTGATAATTCCTACCTAGAGGGTAAGTTACATGAGGACGGGCACTTGAGCTCTGTACCTAACAGGTACTCAATAGATATTTATTGAATGGATTCATTAATTGGATTATTTGAGAATTTAGCAAGTTAATGTAAGGGCTTACCTGGCACAGTATATAGCCTATAATATGTGCTCAAGAAATTTTGCTTTTAGCCACAGTCATTGTAGGGACATTGGGAACTCTCCACGTGTGTTCCATTGCTGCTTTGTATCACCTGTGCTGCCAGATTCATCACAAATGCTTGCTCACTGCAGGAGCTGAGATGTGTCTGAGTGGTGGTGGCAGAGTGGGTAGAGCATTAACCTGGGACACTCAGGTCGCCGGTTCGAAATCCCAAGGTCAGCTTGAGCAGCAAGCAGCTCATCAGCTTGAGTGTGGGGTTGCTGCTTTGAGCGCAGGATCATCAACATGTCCCAAGGTCGCTGGCTTGAGCCCAATGTAGCAGTCTTGAGCAAGGGGTCGCTGGCTCAGCTTGAGCCCCCTGGTCACGGCATGTATGAGAAGCAGTCAATGAACAACTAAAGTGAAGCAACTATAAGTTGATGTTTCACACACTTTCTTCTCTCTTCTTCTCCTCCCTCTCCCTCCCTCCGTCTCTCTATCCAGTACTTGGGACTCAGCAGTTTGTAACTGCTCTGACCAGTTCCTGAGCCAGCCCTCACATTGCTGATAACTCCTCAGGGTCGATCCCCTGAAGTGCCCCAGGGACCAGCCTAGTGGAGAGGGGTGCCCATTTCACTCTGACAAAGGCTTTTCTTTTTTACTCTTGATTGAAGACCCAGCCAGTTTTTGCTAGTCCTGCCTTTTCTGTGCTCTGACAGAGATGGGACAACCCCTCTCTGAGAGGCTGCTCCCATGAAAGGCTGATCCCTAGGACTACCACTGCTGGGTCTGCTGCCAGCCATTGAACTTCTAGGACTGAGTCCTGACACCCTCCTGAAGTCGAAGGCCCTGTCCTTCTGTCCCACAGAGATTAAGGGCAGCCAGAGGCAGGTACATCCCTTTCTGTACCACTCAGCCCATCAAAGCAGGTTGTGGCCAAAGCCCAGCTGAGTGGCTCCCTCCTGCTGACTGTGCAGTGTCTCAGTGTCACCCAGAAACAGTCAAGCCAGAGCTGCCCAGGGAGTTCTGCCTCAGCCAGGGCCACACTGAGCATCAGGTACCTCATTTGTATAAATTGGGATAATAACACAGACCTTTGGTATTTTGAGGATTTTTAAAATTTATTTTAGAGCCCTGGCTGGTTGGCTCATCTGTAGAGTGTTGGCCTGGCGTGTGGAAGTCCCAGTTTCTATTCCCAGCCACGGAACACAGGAGAAGCGCCCATCTGCTTCTCCGCCCTTCCCCCTCTTCTCTCTGTCTCTCTTCTCCTCCCGCAGCCAAGGCTCCATTGGAGCAAAGTTGGTGTGGGTGTGGAGAAGAGCTCCATGACCTCTGCCTCAGGTGCTAGAATGACTCCAGCTGCAATGGAGCAATACCCCAGATGGGCAGAGCACCACCCCCTGGTGGGCATGCCAGGTGGATCCCCGTCTGTCTGACTGCCTCCCCACTTCTAACCAGAAAAATACACACACAATAAAAATGAAATTAGGGAGAAGGGAGAGAGAAACATCAATTTGTTGTTTCACTTACTTATGCATCATTGGTTGATTCTTATATGTGCCCTGACTGGGGATCAAACCTACAACCTTAGTGTATCGGATGATGCTCTAACCAACTGAGCTACAAGGCCACGACCTGGTGTTTTTAGGATTTAATGAACTGACATGTAGAAAGAGGCTAGCCATACTACACTGGCAGATACCAAATACTTCATACAAATTTATTCAGCTGCTGCCACCCCATCTCACGAAACCAAGTATTTTCAGAATTCCACACTCCCCGGAAAGGGCATTTTATTCCCTATTCACTTACTTCAAGTATACTGTTTCTCCTGAGAGGAAATTCTTGGAGGTCAACAGTCACTAGCTAGGGCCATTTCTAATCCTGGTGAGATTCTGGTCTAGGCTCCCCTCCCGCATAGATTGGGCAACATGAGAAGACCATACAAAATGGTGCCTCTCTGACCAGTTGCTAACATGGCCCTCTTCTCTGGACCTGTCTGTCCATTGACCACACCTCTGTCACTCTCTCTTCTGGCCTCCCCCAGTTGCCTAAAAGGCATGAGGGATGTGAAGCCAGCTTCTCAGGGTATCTGTTTTCTGTCAGTGCTATGGCCTCTTCGCCTCCTCCCCACTTCCCTGCCACTTGGTTTCCAGGCAGGTTCTTCATCTCAGACTGAGCTACTGGAAGGCCTCCACATTCCGTATTTGCTTCTAGGCAGAGGGCCAGCCTTGGGCCTTCTGATCGAGGCCAGAATGGCGGTTGTTGGTAGTAACTTCTCTTAGGCATTTCCAGTTTGCTTTAGCTAAAGAAAGAGTTTCTGGAGAAATCCCTAATCTGCACCCCAGCAGGCGCTCCTATTCACCTCTCTCATAGAGCATGAGAGAAACCCCTTGCCAGCCGTCCACCACACACCTTGCCCTGCCACCGGGCCACTTCATCACCCTGGATAGAAGGAGGAACAAGACTAGAGGAGTGAGTGGGCACAGAAGGTACCCACAGTATCTCTATTCTCTATCTGACAGGTCCTTAGCATCCTTCCTACTGAGGACTTGACCTGATCATCCTCCCTCTCGCTACCAATACTTCAGAGGATAGGCAGGTGCCCTGGAGGCATCTGCTCCCCAGACACCTCACCTGCCGTGCAGGAAGCCATTTGGCAAAATCTTTTGAAAGTGAGGCCCTTGCCTCTGGCCCGGCTCTCCTGGATGCCAGTCTGAGGTAACAGCAGCCTTGGATTGCAGGACACGGGCCTCCAGCAACAACACCTACTCATTAATCCAGGGCTTCCTTTCTGGAGCCTTCCCTGGCTTGGGATGCTGGAGGTGAAGACAAACACATAATCTGTCCTACCTTCCTGGCCCTGAGGTGTGAGGTGGTGATGAGTGTGGGCAGGTGAAGACAGGCCCACTCAGCAAAAGGCCTGTGTAAAAGCACCCTCTCTACACGTGCAGCACAAGGAGGTGAAGAGTGGAAGAATCTAAAGATCTAGAAAAATTTGGCAGTGAAAAGGAATTTTTTTTTCGTATACTAGAACCCTAGACTTCTTTTTTCTTAATTTTTTTTTTTTTTTTTTTACAGGGACAGAGAGAGAGTCAGAGAGAGGGATAGATAGGGACAGACAGACAGGAACGGAGAGAGATGAGAAGCATCAATCATTTAGTTTTTCGTTGCCGTTGCGACACCATAGTTGTTCATTCATTGCTTTCTCACACGTGCCTTGACCACAGGCCTTCAGCAGACTGAGCAACCCCTTGCTGGAGCCAGCGACCTTGGGTCCAAGCTGACGAGCTTTTGCTCAAGGCAGATGGGTCCGCGCTCAAGCTGGCGAGCTTGGGGTCTTGAACCTGGGTCTTCCGCATCCCAGTCTGACGCTCTATCCACTGCGCCAGCGCCTGGTCAGGCTCTTAAATTTTTATTTATTGATTTTAGAAAGAGAAAAAAATCTATTTGTTCCACTTATGTATGCATTCATTGGGTTGATTCTTTTATGTTCCCTGAACAGGGATTGAACCTGCAACCTTGGTGCATCAGGATGAAGCTCTAACCAACTGAGCTACCCAATCAGGGCTAGACTTTTTTCTGAAATGTCATTCTTTGGGAAAGCCATTTGTTTAGAAACATTTTGGGACTTCATTGTTACATGGCCTTTCTAAATATATCTCCAAATGATTCTTTTAAAACCATGCAATAGAATATTGTTGATGTAGGCAATCATTCCAGCTGAACCTAACTCACCACCATGGTGCCGATGAGGCAAGTTGCTTTTGAGACTATAACTATATGTCCATTTTTTAAAAACGAGAGCTTTAAGTGAAAGACTTTATTAAGAAAACGTAAGGACACTATCTTGGCTGATTTGTACTGCTGCAACTCTGGGAGCCAGGATTCAAAGGCAGAAATGCCCATGGTGACAGTGCCACTGCTGCCTTTGAATTACAGATGCATCACCCTTGGGGCTTGAGTTAGAATGGGCCTGCGTGGACAGCAAAGGGAACAACAGATGCCTATGAGGAGGAAAAGCCACATGCCAGTCCTGACTCTGCCTCCAGTTTCCTCAGAGGCTTTGCTGAGTCACCTAATCTCTGGGCTACGGAAGAAGGGGTGGGGCTGATGATTCTAGAATCCCTCTCAGCTCCGTGATTCACCACATTCCAAGTAAGGGTGGCACAGAACGTCTTCAGATATTCATTCATTCACTCAAAGTTTGCATGAGCGTCTACTATGTGCTAAGGACCATGTTGGGATTCCTGCCCTGAAGAACTCCCAACCTACTGGGACTAGCAGAGAGGTGGTTCTGAAACTGGAGGAATGACCCGCAGCTCCAGCTGCCTGCCACCATGAAAAGCCAGACTCACAAGACTGGTGCCAATGAGAGGAAAAGTTTATTCAGGTGCCAGCAACCTGAGAAGATGGGGAGACTCCTGTCCTCAGAAATTCATTTTAACAGCTTAGATGCCTTGGCTAGATTATATAAGGGGGTATGAGAATTCGAGAGTGGGAGAACCAACCCCGATGGGAGGGCCAATGCGCAGTTTTTCTTGAGAAGGAGTTATTTTTAGGGCTGGCTGGTCTATGGTTGCCTTGACCTTGAAACCAGAACTGAAGCTAGTATAAACCAGAGTTACTGTTCTCTGAACCAGTGCCTATACATTCCTGCAGTCAGGTTGTCCTCTTGGCCTTGTCCAAGAATCAAAACTACACAGCTGTGGTGTCACAGTAGATAAAGCATCAACCTGGAACGCTGAGGTTGCTGGTTCAAAACCCTGGGCTTGCCTGGTCAAGGCACATATGCCTGATGCTTCCTGCTCCTCCCCCATTTCTCTCTCGCTCTTCTCCTCTCTAAAATGAATAAAATCTAAAAAAACAAAAGGTAAAAAAGAACTACAAGGCTCAGTGTGGTGGGAGTGAGGGGGAGGGGGGGCTGAGGCTGGATGTGCCACTCTCGCTTACGTGCATTCTTGCTCTGATATTAACCCTTGACGTGTGTCAGCTAGAGGGGACCATGCTTTTCAGTTGTAACAAGAATTTGGCCAGAAGTGACAGAATACGTTTGATTATATATTTTTCTTTTCAAGTTTACTTTGTTAGAACATTCTTATTTTAGTTTCATTCTATAGTCAGACTAACATAAATAGTATAACATTCACTTCTTGTTTTAGTTGCACTGGATAAAGAAGGGCACAGGGCACACCACTGGCCCAGGAGCACAGGCATCTGGATGCCTGCCCCCCTACAGCAGGCAGCCAAGCTTTGCACAGTTTCCCCCAAAGGCTGGCAGATCCCCCATCCCCCATCCCTCTACAACCTGTAAAAGAAATGGGTCTAAGTTTGCATATATTTTCATTAAGTCAAGAAATCATGCAAAATAATAGAGCAGAGAAATGAGTCTGTACAGTCCATCAGTTTTCAGAAGTCCATGAAGACAAGAAGAACAAAAGAATCAACAATTACAGATGATCACACTCAGGAATTTAAAATGATTATAAAAAGTGCCAAAGATGCCTGACCTGTGGTGGCGCAGTGGATAAAGCGTCGACCTGGGAACACTGAGGTCACAGGTTCAAAACCCTGCACTGGTCTGGTCAAGACACATATGGAAGTTGATGTTCCAGCTCCTCCCCCCTTTCTCTCTTTCTCTCTCTCTCTCTCTCTCTCTCTCACTGTGTCTCCTCTCTAAAATGAATAAATAAAAAGAAACTTATAAAAAAAAATTTTTTTTTTTAAAGTGCCAAAGATACCATTGGCTGTTTATGGGCCTCCAGCACCCTTTCCTTTCATAATAGCACCCTAAACTTCACCACATTGTGTCTGGTAACAGAACCACTGCCCAGGCTACCGTTCCCCCACCAAAGCCAGAGGTGGATACATGACCTGAGTCCACCCACCAGATGCTCCCTGCTCTTAGACGAAGTATGGAGGTGCACTAGGTGGAGTGTGTGGTGGAAGCATCTTGTCCTGGTTAATCCTGATGCCTAGAGACCTTGGGGCTGCCCTGGCTTCTGTCCTGAACTTGATGCTATGGACTTCTCATTAGTGCTAGGAATTAGTTACCTGATGGCCATCAAAAAATTTCTTTCCTGCTTAATTTGGAGCTAGGGTGGGTTCCCCGGTTGGCAGTTGGAGGACCTAAGTTTTTATAATTAATGCCATGTGGTCCAATACTGTGCAGTTTAATCAAAATGTCTGTGTTCTGCTTGAGACCTTTGCACAGGAGGTGACTGGGGTCACAGTTTTGGAAGATTAACCTGCCACCAGTTTGTAGGTGGATAAGAATGAGCAACAAGCAACACAATCATGACAGCTGAAAGCTGAAAAGAAAATTCATGTTTAGTGAGTTCTCAGGAAGAGCAGTGTCTGTGCCAGGCGATTTTTTCATTTAATTCTCACAGTCCTGGAAGGCAGATGAGATCATCCCCATTTTATGGATGAAAAAATTGAGTTCAGTTGGTTAAGTAACATGCCAAAGCTCACTTGGCTGATGAACAGCAGAGTGGAGACTTGAAGTCAGGACTGTTAAAACTCAAAGCCTGGGCTTTTTTTTCTCCCACCCCCCCCGTGAAGTCAGAAGCTGGGCTGGGGAGGTGGGGTAGGCAGACAGACAGACTCCCGCATGCGTCCGACCTGGCTCTGCCCATCTGGGTCGTTGCTCCATTATGACCAGAGTCATTCTAACACCCGAGGCGAAGGCCATGGAGCCGTCCTCAGCACCCAGGCCAACTTTGCTCCAATGGAGCCTTGGCTGCGGGAGGGGAAGAGAGAGATAGAGAAAGGAGAGGGGGAAGGATGGAGAAGCAGATGGGCGCTTCTCCTGTGTGCCCTGGCCAGGAATCAAACCCTGGACTTCCATACACCGGGCTGACACTCTACTCCTGAGCCAACTGGCCAGGGCCAAAGTCTGGGCTTTTAAATTTTGTTTTTATTTTATTCATTTTAGAGAGGAGACACAGAGTAAGAGAGAGAGAGAGAGAAAGGGGGGAGGAGCTGGAAGCATCAACTCCCATATGTGCCTTGACCAGACCAGTGCAGGGTTTTGAACTGGCGACCTCAGTGTTCCCAGGTCGATGCTTTATCCACTGTGCCACCACAGGTCAGGCCCAAAGTCTGGGCTTTTAAACAAACACCACATTGCTTCACTGGGGAAGAAAATTTATGAAAGTTTTCAAAGATACTATGAGCAGCCTAGTGCTGTTAATGAATGGTGAAACAATGAGACCTCAATTCCTGTCTTATTGGGAAAAAGAATTCAATCAAGAGACAAAGTGCACCAAGTAAGGCAAGGACTTATTAGCCATGCAGGAATATACTCAGAAGGGATTGAGCAGGCAACTCACTGAGTCTGAGCATCCCAGTTAGTTACAGAGTTTGGGACAAGGAAACAAGGAAGGGCCTAGGATAAAAGAAGCAACAGGAAAGAGCCTCAGCAGGCCTGCTCTGGTTCTCTAGAAATGTTATAGGAAAGAAACAAGACTAGGTGGGGCTGCTCTTGCTCACTGGAGAGTCAGCAGAGAGGAGCCTTGGAGACAAGTTCAGGGGGTTAGCCCGGGACGAACAGCCACCACCCGCTGCAAGTCTCATGGGGTCCCTTAGAGTTTAGGAGAAAGAGAAAGGCAAGGAAAACCTGAGGGTGAAGAAGAGCACAAGGGAGGGGTAAGGCATGGGGGTGTTCCCAGAACAAGAGTGAGAGCACAGGGTCCTCTGTCTTAAGGGTTTTCTTTTTTAAAAGATTTTATTGAGCCTGACCAGGCAGTGGCGCAGTGGATAGAGTGTTGGACTGGGATGCAGAGGACCCAGGTTCAAGACCCTGAGGTCGCCAGCTTGAGCGCGGGCCCATCTGGTTTGAGCAAAGCTCACCAGCTTGGACCCAAGGTCGCTGTCTTGAGCAAGGGGTTACTCAGTCTGCTGAAGGCCCATGGTCAAGGCACATATGAGAAAAGCAATCAATGAACAACTAAGGTGTCCCAATGAAAAACTGATGATTGATGCTTCTCATCTCTCTTCATTCCTGTCTGTCTGTCCCTATCTATCCCTCTCTCTGACACTCTCTCTGTCCCTGTAAAAAAAAAAAAAAGAAAGAAAGAAAGAAAAGATTTCATTGATTTTTTTCAGAGAGAGTGGGAAGCATGAACTCATAGTTGTTGCTTCTTGTATGTTTCTTGACTGGGCAAGCCTAGGGTTTTGAACCAGCAACTTCAGTGTTCCAGGTCCACACTTCATACACTGTGTCACCCCAGTTCAGCCTTTTTAAATAAGAGCTTTTTTTTTTTTTTCAATTTATTTATTCGTTTTAGGCCTGGGAGAGAGAGAACTGGGGGAGGAGCAAAAATATCGACTGCTGCCCTGGCAGGTTGGCTTAGCGGTAGAGCGTCAGCCTGGTGTGTGGAAGTCCCAGGTTCAATTCCTGGCCAGGGCACACAGGAGAAGCGCCCATCTGCTTCTCCACCCTTCCCCCTCTTCTTTCTCTCTCTCTCTCTTCCCCTCCCACAGCCAAAGCTCCATGGGAGCAAAGTTGGCTGGGGCGCTGAGGATAGCTCCATGGCCTCCTCCTCAGGCACTAGAATGGCTCTGGTTGCAGTGAAGCAACGCCCCAGATGGGCAGAGCATCGCCCCCTACTGGGCATGCCGGGTACATCCTGGTCAGGCACATGTGGGAGTCTGTCTCTCTGCCTCCCGCTCCTCACTTCAGAAAAAAAAAAAAGTGTCAACTCCCATATGTACCTTGACCACAAGTCCAGGGTTTCAAACAGGCAACCTCACTGTTCTTGGTCGATGCTTTATCCACTCAGCCACCACAGGTCAGGCTTAAGGGTTTCCAATGATGGATATTTTAGGGGATGTCCCAAGGAGAATCTCAACAGAATATTCATCAACTCTCCAGGTGTGTCCTTTTAGGGTCACGGTCTCCACTGATTGGTCAGTGCCAGGAAGGGGCTGTTAGTAAATGCAGCTGGTCCTGAGGTCAGCTGTGAAGTTGCTTGTCTGATTTTTGCTGCTTTTCTGGGTCTGGAGCTAAAACACAGCTTGAGGCCCAGATGTTATCCCTAGGAGTTAATGTGTAAAGGCTATTTTCCAGCCCCCTTGTTCATCCCCTCCCCCCCCCCCCCCCCGGTGTGTGTGTGTGTGTGTGTGTGGTGGTGGTGGTCTAACTCACATGACCAGCAATAAGCTAGTGGAGGAAAGGTTACAGCTGGGCACCTGGGCTTTTGTCCTGGTGACCTTCTGTGCCTGGCCTGCTCATGTCTGTCTAAGTGCCTACCATAGTGCCACCTTGGATGTAAGGGGCTGGGGAGTGGGAAGAGTCAAAGAGCAGGTTCCCATCTTTCACTGCTTCTTTTGGGCACAGGGAGCAGGAGCTGGCCGTTGGCACTTGCAGTGGGGAGGCAGGACGTTGGGCTCTGGAGTAAGCACTTCCAGGTTGATGGCCAAAGTCACAGAGAGGATAGTGTTTCAACCGAGTGTGGGCAAGTGTGTGGAGAGATGGGTAGGGAGCCAAAACTAGGGCTTGGACACCCCAGGCTGGATACTGGGAGAAGCCAGTGGAGGAGGCGGGGAGGCTCAGAGCAGGAGGGCACTGTGAGAAGGCTGGGCTCCACCTGGAGCGCTCAGAGGCGCTGGCCATGGGGGCTTGTGCAAAGGAGCTCAAGATACCTACCTGCACGTACCCATTTCTGACCAGGGGCCATGATAGGTAAGGGGGCTGGTTGAGTGGCTGGCTTCTGGTCCCTGCAAACCCAGAACGCCACCGTCCACGCTGCCCAGCACCCATTATGTGTGGCTCACAGCAAAACCAGCTGAGACCCGGAAAGGGGAGCTCAGCCCAGCTGCGGTCAGGGTTGGCCATGTCTGAATCTCACAGCTCTGAGGGGTTGGGGAGCCTGGGAGGTCTGGTTTCTGAAGGGGTAGGGGAGGCTCCCACTGATCCCAGCAGGCAGCCCTTCCTCTCCCTCCCCCTCAGTAAGGGAAGGCAGGGAAAAATGTGTTTTTATAAATAGCTTCAGCTCCAGCTGATTTGTAAATTCAGTGGGCTTTTTGTGTCAATGACATCACCCTCCTCCCCATAGCAACCCTCGACGATATCAAAATTGCCAAGCAACGTTGGAGCAGGTCGCTGCCTGAGGATTTAATGGAGAAATCCCAAAGTGAGCCGGGTGCTCGGTGGAGGAGGGGCGCGCCACCGCGGGAAGGAGGCTGGAGTCCACCGCCAGTGCCGCCTGCCAGGCAGCCCTGGGCCCACTGGGGCTCCTCTGCCATGCTCCCTTTGATAACCCTGCTGTGGACAGCAGGTGGGGGAGGACGTTGCTTCCTGCCTGATGTGTCAGGAGCGGGGAGCAGCCTTCCAGGTGACTAAGCTGGCCCACTGGCACTGAGTCACCCACTGGCCTGGAGGTTTCTATCTTCCCTTTTGCATCTGATTATTTTGGGAGCTGGGAACTTGGAGCTGCACCTTGAGTTCTGCCCCTTCTAGTCTCCCTTACCTATCTTGGGCTCCGCTCCGAGGAAGATGGGACCTGCTGAGTGTTTGCTGCCGCTTCCTAATGATATGGAAGACGCTGTGAGGGCCCAAGGTGCCAGAGGAAAGACGCCAGCCAACAGAGTGCAATAGCAGATATGGTGATCAGGCTGCTGTGTCCTCTAGAGGTGTCGGGAGAGAAGGGGAGACTGGTTCATACCGACTGGAGTCCTCCCAGGCTGGCTTAGAACTCACCTCCCACAGATATTTCTGTAAATGAGTGGCTTCTAGGGCCAGAGTGACATTTGGAGAGCAAGGCTGGATTGACTTAGGCTGGCCTGAGCAGGTAGGTGGCTCTGTGCTGGGTGTGGCCCCAAGTGTGTGTTAAAGTGTGGGAGAGTGTGTGTCCTCCCAGTGCTGAGGACAGCAGGGGAGTCTGCAAAGAGCTGGGGATGGGGGTTTGCTCATCTTAACTGATGCTGGGCGAGCCCGGGTTCTGCGATGGGTGCTCTGGAAAAGGGACACCAAGCACCTGGCCTGAGCAGGGTAAGCAGCAGCTCCAGCTCAGACAAGCCCAGGCCTTCTGAGTTCACAGCAGATACATGGCAGAGTGCCAAGGTAGGGAGTGGTCCAAAGGGGCAGGCCAAGGATGGCCAGCGCCCGACAGCACGTGGCTGCTCCCTCTTCTGACAGCCCTGGGCACTAAGGAGACAGCTCTTTACCAAGGAATTCTGTTACTCACCCGCACAGTGCCAGTCAGCATCTCTGTTCTCCGTCAGCTCACAGGCGTGCGTTCCCTGAGAAGAGTGCCGCCCAGGGCACAGCTTCTCCATACTCAGGACCTAGCCAGGGGCCACTGCTCAGCCTGGTGCCCAGGCCAGATCCCCTGGCCCCCAGAGGGCATGCTCTGGTGTGTGTCAGGCAGAAGGGCATGGGCCTCCCCACCTCCCCCACACAGCTGGCAGCCTTACTGGCACACCGGTGAATAAGCTGTCACCGAGGGGGGAAGCTATGTGCCCACAGAGGGAGGAAGCCACCAACCAGAAGCCTTTGGGAGAAGTGGCTGGGTGAGAAAAACACTGAGGTTTCCTTTTTCTTTTCCTATTTTTTTTTTTTCTCCTTTTTGCCTGAAGGGAGTGGCGCTTCCTAGGCTAGAGACAAGCACCAGCCTGCAGTGGGGAGCTTGAGGCCCAGCTGCTCGGGAGAACAGAAGAACGGCCACGGTAAGGTCCCCGCTACCCAACATGGGCTTAGGCTTCCCAGGCAGGGTGGGGGTGAGGAAGTGTCCAGGCTACATGCCATCTGGGACAGAGGTGGCAGCTGTGGGCTCCTGAGGGCCCCGTCCAACCTGCCACTCCATTTCCAGATCGATTTTGGAACAGCTTGGTCCAAGCTGGCTTCTGGCTTCCCAGGTAGAGGGAGAAGTGCTTGTTTCTGCTGTTCCTACCTGTACCTCCCATCCAGCTAGGCTGAGCCAGTGCCACCAGGATGTCCTCTTACCCTATCGCCTCTGGTACATACCCCTCTTGTATTCAATTCACAAATATTTATGGAGACTTTTTGGGCCCAAGTCATGCCCCTATGCAGAGCTTAGCCTGGCATGGGTGCTGCCGCTGAGGCTCAATGGCAAGCCGAGTCCAGGGCTGCCTGGCTGAGCAGGGTTCCTCCTCACAGGCCTTGGACTCCTGGCTTCTGCTGCAGGGTTAATGACTTGGTTTGTTCCAGGGATGTCAGACCCAGTGATCTTGGGCTGCTAAAGTGCTGGGGCCTCACCAAGAAGCAAGCCTAACACAGCGTAATTTGCTCTTTCCCTGGTGTCTCACACCAAAGTTGGAGGGTCCTGCTGGGGTTCTTTTCCCAAGCTGGTTCTGGTGGGAACCGGATTCTAAGCGTTGAGGATGAGCTCTGGGCTGCCTGGCCCTTGGGCCCCATGGAAAGTCATCTAGCTAGAAATCAGGCCTTTGGGCCAAGCAAGGGGTCCCATCTGCAGATCAGGAGGGGAAACCTGATAACCCTAGAGCCTCGTCAGGAGTGGACGGGCACCAGGAACAAGGCTTCTGGAAACACTTGGTTTGAGCAGAAAGCCATGTGTCCCTGTGAGTGGCTGCAAGGTAGGAGTGTAGGACTGCATGGACCTTCTAGTCCCCCAAGGACATGCTGATTCTTTGTGACCTGAGCTCTCTGGAATGTGCCAGGCACAGGGAAGGTACAGGCAGGAGGAGCACATGGAACCAGAGTCAGGATGAACCCTTGTGTTTCCCACTCAACCAATCCCCACACCTGGCTCCAGGATAAGAAAATCCTGCCTCCCAGCAAAAGGTGACTCTGAGCCTGGAGGTCCTGAATGTTTGCAGAGCTGAGCAGCAGCTGGTGCCGAGAGAGGCAGAGGCTGTGGAGTGCCAGACAAACAGCAAGCTAGCAGGTTGGCAGCTGATGGAGTTAGGAGTGAGCAGAGGGTGGAGGCCAGGGTATAGGGGACAAAAAGGGGAAAGCCTGCCTGGAGTTTTAAGATGGCTTAGGGAGGGCTGTGGAAGCTGATTTCCTTACACCTGCCTGCCTCTGTGGGACAGCAGGACAGGAAGTAGGCACAGACGCAGAGAGACTGCATTCCTTACCCAAATGGCCCCAGAGACACGTCTGGGTGGCACACTCTATTCTGGGTGTAGAAGGCTGGAAGGACGCGTGTGAAGCTGTCCTGTGGCCGGAAACAGAACCCTTCTCATAGGATGTCCTCCACAATCCACACCACGAGTGGAAGGCCCAGGACGCAGGAGCAGTTCCTAAGCCAGTGATGGGCAATCTTTTGAGCTTGGTGTGTCAAAATTCACCAAAAAAACCGAGCATAACTTGGGCAGTGTGTCACTTCGAGAAAAACGGCCTAACCGGAAGTCCCAGAACTAGATGCTCTGTGCCGGAGTTCTGTGGTTTTGGCCTATAGACCTCCGGCACAGAGTGTCTACACTACAGCAAATGTTTTATCCTCAGCTACTGCACCTGGCCATGCAGGAGACGAGGATGAAATGTCCTTCATGGCATGCGGCCCCATACTTCTCTGGTATGCGGCCGCATGCGGCTACGTGTCATCAAAAATGGCTACGGGTGTCAGTGCTGACACGCATGTCATAGGTTCGCTTCACAGTCCAGTAGGAAGGGTGCTGGCGGACCTCATCCACAGGCCTGCAGCCTGCCCCTGTGAGGTCTTTCAGAAGAGAGCTACTCTGTGAACCTGTCTTGGTGGAAAGAGTTGGGCCAGTTATAGGCTGGACTAGAGCTGGGAAGGGGAAAACTTCATAAGCAGAAGGCGCTCTTAGCCTCCTGAGGCGGAGCTGGCCCTCCTGCCCCAGGTGAGCAAGCTGACTGGAAGCCCCTCTTCTGAGCTCAGCACAAGGGCCCATTAAGGTCTAAGGTGAGATATGTGGGGGTGAGATAAAGGGGGATTTATCTTTTCTCGGCAAGATGCCAGCTCCAGGCGGCACTTGGAGATGGCAGTTGGCACTTGGCTCTGGTTCATGTGCTTGCAGGCAGGGAACAGTGCCTACTAGACACAAAATACTGGTGGTGGGAACAGGGGCTGAGGGAAGTGCCCAGAAATGAACAGAACAGAGCCCTTGCCCCGGGGAGCTCCAGCCCTTCAGCAGAGGAGGGAAAGGAAAGTTGACCATGGACCAACCCCACTAGAAAGCAGTCATGATCAGCAACAGGAGGCGGCTGCCCTTTTTGCTCAGTCTGGGTCCCCGATTCATCACTGAAATTGTCAGCCATGACTCATTGAGTCCAGATAATTTATAAATTTAGACCAATACCAGGAAATGTTTCTTAACATAGAATTTTATAAAGATGTATAAAAAAAGATTACCCTAGAATGAAAACACAGAAGAAGAAGTAACTAGTAGCTACTGTTATGGGCAGAAGACAGGTACTCTGGGAGATACACAGTTACTGGAAAAGGCAGGATGGTGGATGGTTAACAGCAGGAGTCAGCAGGTGTATATCAGGCCCAGGGCTGCCTCTTCCTGCCTGGGTGACCTCAGATAAGTTACCTCATCTCGCTAGGTCTCAATTTCCTCTCCTGTTCAATGGAGATAATTATAGTACCTATGAGATAAGGTTGTTGAGAGGATTAAATAAGCCATATACAAACACTCTTAGCAGCATGGCTGGCATATAGTGCTCAGCAGAAGAAAACCTTATCATTGTGATGATTACTAGTGTTAGAGGAACCAAGTGCCAGGAGGGAGAGACCTCACTAGGGTCTTCAGGGGGATCAGAAAAGGCTTCATGCAGGAGGTGGCTTTGGAAGAACCCTTCCCTGAAAAAAAGCTAAAGCTCTCAGAATACCAGTAGATCCATGCCTGATAATGCTGGGAAGAAACACAATACCAGGTCCATTTTTTCCCCAAAAAGCAAATTGTTTATCCAGTGAAGTTTCTAAGGAATGATTTGAGCCTATTGAGAGTTTCCTTCTTTTTCTGGGGGTCTAGAGTTTGAGGCCTTGAGACCTTGATGTGGACTGTATATGGTGAAGGAACCAAGTGGCCTGGTCTGACTCTGGTCACACTCTCCTTTGGGCCTCAAATCTTGTCACAGGGTGGCCCCAATTCCTTGCAGAACTGTGTGCTAAGGAGCCCCATCTGAAGCACACCATTGGTGGTGTTTTGTGCAGAAGGGCCAGACTGGAGACCATAGCAATCTCTTTGCCTGCTGTGGCAGGTGACTTAGAAATGTCCAGGAATCATAAGGCTCAGTCTCAGAGACATTTTCCTTTTCCTACCAAAGGTTTAATCATTCTCTGAATTTAGAAAGGGTAGTCTCAGGTTCTGTTCACCTAAGAGAACAAAGCAAACCCAGAACATGACAGACTTTCATATGCTGGGGGAATTAGTATGCAATAAAAAATGGGTTCCCTAGGCCCTGGCCGTTTGGCTCTGTGGTAGAGCACTGACCCAGTATGTGGAAGTCCCCAGGTTTGACTCCTGGTCAGGGCACACAGGAGAAGCGCCCATCTGCTTTTCCACCCTTCCCCCTCTGGCTTCTCTCTCTGTCTCCTCCTCCTGCAACCTTGGCTTTGTTAGAATAAGTTGGCCCTGGGGCTCTGAGCATGACTCCATGGCCTCTGCCTCAGACACTAAGCAGAGCTCGGTTGCTGAGCAACAGAGCAATGTCCCTGATGGGCATCACCCCCAAGTGGGCTTTCCAGGTGGATACCATTCAAGCGCATGCAGGAGTCTGTCTCTCTGCCTCCCCTCCTTTCACTAAAACAAAACAGGTTCTCTTATAACTACATGGGGCCACATCAGCCCCAGCAGAGGAACACGCATTCTGGCCAGCATTCTATAAAACCTCGTTATGACAAAGCAGGCAATGCAAAGATCCAAGTCTTGAGGAAGAGGAGAGAGACATCAATTCATTGTTCCACTTAGTTGTGCCATTGATTGCTTCTCATATGTGCCCTAACTGAACTAGGGCTCAAACTAGTGACCTTGAGGATCAAGCTGGTGACTTCTGTGCTCTGGGATGACGCTCTATCCGCTGCACCATCAGCCAGGGCACAAAGACCCAAGTCTTTACAGAGAGACAATGATGACCTTTTTAGTACACCTATGGATTCTCTGTGGCAGAACTCTTCCCTCATAGTGCTGCAGAGTCAGCAAATGCTGGCATCTTTCTGCTTGGCTCTGGTTTGCCCAAGCCTCAGAGCACTCAGGCCCTTGGGCATCTGGCTAAGAGGGTGGGGACAGGGGTGTGTTCTGCATACTCAGGCTGCCAAGGACCTGTAGTGAGGGCCTCTGGGTGCTCAGAAATGCAAGTCCAGAAAACTCAGGTCAGCTGATGGCATTCTTCTGGTCTGTGACCCCAGTTCAGCAGCACTCCCCAAGGCAGGTAGCAATGAACCAGTCACCTTGTTCAACACCCCCTGCCACCTGCCTGTCTGCCCCCCCCCGCCCCGCCCCCTGCTCCTTAAGGCTAAAGCAGAAGCAGGGTTAAAACTGGAAGGACTGGTTCTCTGGTTCAGCTTCCTGACCTGGAGCCTCCCACCTTCCTTTTCTTTCTTTCAGCTTTAAATGAGGCTTTATGTGGAACTATGCAAAAAAAGCACATAGGATGAGGGAGCCAGGGAACCCATATGCCACAGCCTCCCTGGTGTCCAGAGCTCAGGCCTGGGGCAGTGGGGCAGTGCAGAGGAGAAAAGAACTGCCCCCCCCCAAAATAAAGTTGGCCGCCTTGGATTGTTGTAACACATTCAAGCCAAAGGGAATCTTTAAGCATGTCTAATCTAGCTCCCATGATTTTAGAGAGGGAAGAAGAGGCCCAGAGAAGGAAAAGGAAACCTGGGATCACACATCTAACTGGCAGCAGAGGCAGCTTCAGGCCTGGGGGTCCCCACCTCCCAGTCCAGTGCTCTCACCACCCATGCTGCCTTGCCATGGGCAGCAGCAGCAAAGGCACCCCAAGTAGGGGCAGATGCTAGCTGCCCAGTAACTCGATGGCTTGAGGAAAGTGGCCTGGCCTGACAAAATTGGGGGCTGGATAGGTCCCGACACTCCTCTGTGCCTCCCGTCCTAACAGGCAGGCAAGGTGTGGGCCAGAGACTAAGAAAGGAAAGAGCCTGAGGAGGGAGGGCAGCAGCTGCCTGGGCCCCTCCAGGGTCCTCTAAGCACAGCCCAGCCCAGCCAAGCAGCAGCTAGATGGGTCATGCTTCTGACAGTGGCCCAGGGTAGACAGAGAAGGCAAAGTTCCGCCAGCTCTACCGCCAGGTGGCCGCTGCTCTTAGAAGACTCCACAGCCTGTGAACTTGGTGCATTTAGAGCTAAAGTATTCCAGCCGGAGGGTTGTGCATGGGACTTGTACAGCCAACACTGTGCTGCCACAGACTCTTTCCTTTCCCTGGCCTGAGCCCTCACCTGGTCACACGCCTTTTCTACTCACCCCATTCACCTGTCCTTCCTTCAAGTCAGGCTCTGGGCACCAGGGCTTGGGTGCCAGTCACCGCCCTGCCCCAGCCTCAGACGAGCAGCCACAGGAGGCTCAGCAGAGAGGAAAGGACAGCGAAGGGTTTCCATTCAAGGAGGCTTTCTGTTGTGAGTTCTGCCAGCAAAAATGCCAGCCAGAGAGAGCAAAACTGCCAGCAACAGACATTTGGATGGAACTTGGGAGCCCATTAAGAACAGGGCTGCAAATTGATCACAATGAGAAGATATTAAATTAAATGAATTCATCATGTCTCTGAAATGAGCGTTCTCAGCACAGAGGTGACTCTATCTTTTCCCAGCCATCCCCAGGGTATATGGGAAAGGTACAGAGGTAAGAGAACAGACTGTGAGGGCCGAGGGTCAAGAACCTTTCACCGTTTGAGGTCGCTGATCCTCAGGTCCCCTGTGCTCCAATGCTCTAGATCTCATCATTTCACAACCTTCTGAAGGAAGGGTGGCACTCCCTCCCCCATTATACACACCAAGAAACTGAGCCAGGTGGCTCAGTGGATAAAGTGTTGTCCTGGCGTACCAGAGGTTGTGGGTTTGGTCCCCAGACAGGGCACATATGAGAAGCAATATATAAGTACAAAACTAAATGGAACAACTGAGTAAAACAACAAGTTGATGCTTCTCTCTCTCAAATCAAGGGAAAAGTTTAAAAAAAAAAAAAAAGAAAAGTTGGGGCTGAGACATACCAGAAGTCCTGAGAGGCAGAAGGGCTCCAGTCCTGCAGGACCTGTGCTCTGCAGCCAGTCCTTGTCTCTCTCCTGCCTGAGGACCCCAGGGGTTCGCAATTTCAACTCCTGCTCCCAGGCCTTCTGAGGCAGGCATCTGCCTCTCTGCCCCCTTAGCAGAGAGAAATGTGGTACCATAAAGGTGAGGGTCACTGGCCCAGGCTACCCCAAGAGCAGGAAGGGACAGTTTAGACAGCCTGGGAGAGAGGAAGAAGGGATCTGCTCCAAAGACTGCCTCCCTTCTAGAGCAGGGGCTGCCTCTCCTCCAGAGAGGTCCTCCAGCCTAGCAGCAAGCAGGTTTACCAGGCCCCACCTTGCCAGCTGTGCCTGCATATGGGCCTTGTGGGCCTGTGAAGGACTGATGGCTTGATATAGGAACTTCAGGCAGGGTGCTGGTCCTGACCAGGGTCATCTAGCATCTGGTTCCTAACAGAGGACTCAGTGACAGGGTGGGAGACACTGAAGCCCCCTCCGCCCCACTCACCCAGTGCTGTGTGATGGTTCTCATGCCCTTGTCAGAAATGGGGGAGGGATATACCCCCACCTCTTAGTGTCACATAACTTACCCAATGAAAGTGGCAGAGTTGGCACAAGAAGGCAAAAGACCAGTGCCTCCCCCACCAACTGCTTCCAGGAACTTGACCCCGTATGGTCAAGTCATATCGAACAGTGCTTGGAACCAGGGACCTCTGAGCAGTGTGGAGTGAAGAGAACAGTCTGGGGGGATGCACTTGAGTTGAAATTCTGACTCTACCACTCAGTAACTACAAGACCTTGAGCTAGTTCCTTAACTCCAAGCTTCAGTTTCCTCATCTGTAAAATGAGAATAATATCATTCTTCTGAACCAAGACTGTGGTGAAGACTTGAGTGAGATAATATGTGTAAATAGCTTAGCATGGGGCCTGGCCCATTGGAAGCACTTAATAATTGGCAGATACTATTATTACCATTATTAGAGGAGGGCAGAGTCATCCAGAGAAAGGAGCCCTTGGAGTGAGTGAGCTTGTCAGCAGTGTTCCTGATTCTCAGGCAGCTTTTCAAGTCACGAAGCAGAAAGGTACAGGGAAAGGATAATGTGTTTGTGTTTCTAAACCACAACTCGATCCCTATCTTTCCTTCTTGGTTTTAACCCAGGCTCCCAGCCCTGGCTGTGGGTGTTCAGGTGTTCCAGCAGGCCCCAACAGCCACAAGCTGAGAAAGAGCCAGGAAGTGCGCGCCACGCCCAGTGCCTTCCCAGACAGCTCTGGTTGGCCAAACCCAGTGCTGGTGGGGCTCCAAGAGCCATTGCTCATGCTGAAATGTCAGTTCTCAGTATCCCTGTCCAGAGCTCCTGCCCAATTTGTAGAATGGCAGAGCATGGACAACTTCCTCAACTTAAAGGCCTCACAGCTGCCAGAGCTCTTCAAAGGAAGGTGTGCCTGATCCCTCTCCCTGTATCTGGCACAGCGCCAGGGGAGAAGGACCAGAGGGAGGCACATGGATGCTGGAGGAGATGCTATTCCCCAGACTGTTCTTGCTACTTCCTGCACTGATTTTCTGCCCTGTCCTCCTACGCAGGACTGAGTTGGGCATGGATCATAGGAGAATAAAGGGGGCAGAGGAGTCACAAACAGGAATTAACCACTCAGGACCTATTCTGCACATTCCAGCCATCTTAATTTACAGACAGTCATCTAGCCCAGTGCAGCTGACCCACCTGTGGATGCGACCAAAAGTGCAGAAACTCAAGGTTGTGATGGGCCCGAGAGGTCCCTGGTCTAGCCTTGTATACAGTATGGGAACCTTTTCTCTAGCATATCTGACAGATAGTTACTTGGGGTCTTCAGTGATGGGGGATTCATTACCTTCATTGTCAGTCTTATTTGGGAGTCACTGCCCTCCCACACTCCATCAAAGTTCCCAAAGGTAGATGGACCTCAGGGTTCCAGACTCATCCCCTACAGGGTGAGTATAGCACTTGGCTGCTAGCCTTTCTGGGATACTGAAGCCTGGATTCAAACCACATTAAATACCAGTTCACTTCTGAAAGTATTCTAATGTTCACACTTTATCATAGTTCAATACTTCAAATTACTGCTTGAAGCTATTGTTTGGTATAAAAGATATTTGTAAAAAAGAAAATATTTCATGTATGCATTTGTGAGTCAGTAAAATATAATTTAGTGTTGATTCTAGGTTCAACAATATTATGTATTTCATTCTAACTTTGGTTCATGGTTCATTTAAAATCCTCAGCAACCTACTCCTCCTGCAAACTGCCCTCTCCCCCGACCCAGCACAACCGGCTTCCCACAGCCAACACTCCTGTGTTTCTGGGTTGCTAACCTGTGAGGAAAGCCATATTTGTATCACAGGGCCCTTTTGTCCTAGGCTCAGCAGGCAGCTTCCTAGGGGGCCACAGGAGGGCAGAAGTTGGCTGCCTGAGGAAAGAGAAAGAATCCCCTTCAGAAAGCCACAGAGGAGGGAAGACAGGGTAAGGAGAGCAGCAGAGACCTGCCTGCTACTGCCCCAGCTTCCATCACATTCTCCCAGCAGCAGCACCATGCTTTCCCCACGGAGGCTGAGAGCATTGGGTTTTTGGTGCAGCCAGACAGTGTGCAGGCCTGACTGGGGCTAGTGAATTCCCACTCACCACCTTAGCTATGTTTGGTAGGAGTCTAGAGTAAATTGTGCATTAACAATAAAGCACATATGCAAATGCTTTATCCAAAAATTGTATCAGTATATCTAAAGAATCAGTGAACAAAAATGATACCTGACCATAGTGAACTCAGTTAATAACTAAAGTTTGAGGTGCCCCACAATGACAAAAATCTTTTCACTCTCCTTGGTCCCGTTGCTGTGACACTAGCAGTCACCCAGTCACTGCTTGGGGACAGCCATCTGGGGTACAGATGTACTGAATTTCTAAGCCATAATCCCCTCAACACTCATGGACACAGTCCTTTCTGGGGGTCCACATGCAGGACAGCAAGTGTCTTCTCACTTCCTTGTTGGGGAAAGGGACAGACAGGCGGCTCAAGCCCCTCCCCCACAACATTAATACACAGGAGAAATGACTCTCCATTCCAGAAGAGCAGGGCAAAGGGCAGTCAGGAGTGTGCCACTCTGTACAGCCATCTTGCTCCTAGGGCCCATCCCTGTGTGCAACCAGAAGATGCTGGCTGTGGATCCAGCCCCCATCCTGGATCTGGGGAGGCAGGGCTCCTGAAAGCTTTCTTTCCCCACAGGTGACCTACCTGAATCCAGAGGGTTCTCAGAACTAAACAAGGTCTGACAAGGAGATTGGAATCTCTCTAATTCTAGCTTTTCTGCCCAAGACAGTCTTAGAACCTTGTCAAGGTGGACAGTCTCCACAGTGGCTGGTGGGAGGACTCTCGCTGAGGCTCTCCAAGGTGTGTGAGTGGGCGCTCACCCACAGCACCTCTAGGATCTTGGAAGAGGCAGCCCAGAGTATCTGCAACGCAAATTAATGAGTTAATTACACGGAGAAGGGCTCAGCGAATAACCCAGCAGGCCAGGCCAGACCAGGATCAGGGTCCCAAGGCGAAAAGCCTGAGGAAGCTGGAGCCTAAGGGTTAGAGGGAAAAGGTTGAGAAGAGAGGCTCCTGCCCACGGATCGCAAGCCGCTGCGATCCTCGGTGACTTTTCCCGGGTTCTGTGTTCACCACCTGGGGCCACACCCTGAAATCAAACTCCGGGCCAGGTGAAGCCGGCGCTGTACCAACTTGTAAGCGCAGTCTCCTCCCGCCGTTCCTGGAGCCCAGGTCCCTCCCGCGGAGGGCGCCCGGCTCCGGTTCCTGCGGCCTCCCCAATGCTCCGGGGGCTTCCTGCTCGCAGGTGCGTGCCCCACCCACTCCTGGAAGCTGGCTAACCTCCCGGGCGGGCCGGTACTAGGGGACAGGCCTCCCCGTACTCGGGGGTTTTCATTCTCCGAAGTTCGGACCGCCGGCGCCTGGTGGAGGTGCTTGAGCGCAGGGGAGAAAGCTCCGGCCCTGTGAGCGTGACCCACCCCACGAATGCACCGGCGCTCGCTCCCTGGCTGGTGAGGGATTCCAGCCCCGTTTGGGCCTGTGAGGTGGGGCCCAGTGGCTGCTGTGGGTCTGAGCATGGCGGGAACAGCCGGAAGCGCTCCTGTCCCCTCCTCTCCTTGCGCCGTGCGGAGACGGGCCACCTCCCCCTTGCACCTGAGAATGTGGCTCCATTGGGAAGAAGGGTAATGGCTGGTATGGAGCGGTTTCTAATGCTGTGGATTCGGGCCATTCGCAAAATCCGTGGTGACAGTTGTCACACTTTCTGATCTGTTGTCTCCATCCAGGCCTGGGAGGACTGTCCAGAAGGCCCTTAGTTTTCCCTCTCCTGTTGCCTGAAAGCTCTGCCCACTGAAGGGTAAGGAGTCAGGAAGAAGAGGCAAGGAGAGCAGCCAGAAGGAGGTGAGTGAGTGAGCTTCAGCCCTGGTAGTGGGTACAAGTGCCTTTTGGAGACCAGCGTGAGGGACAGGTTGGAAGGGACAGTGGGCAAGCATGTGACCCTCCAGGGCTGGCCTGTTCTTGGTACTGTTAGGCAGCAGCAGAGGTCTGTTATAGGAGTCTTTTCTCAATCCGTAGTGGATGTGCATTGTTCCTTCCACCACCTCAGCCCACAGCAGACCACTGGGCTTCAGAGGTCCCTAGCCCAGCCTCTGCTTGCCATCAGGTCTGATGCCTGTCTGGGGCAAGGCAGTGTCACAAAGCCATGGAATTCTTGCTTGGGAAAAAGCCTCCCAAACAAGAAGGGCAGTAGTAGGCCCAGCGCCTGTGCTGAGCAGGCTCGGAGGCAGCCCCAGGCAGAGGTGCTGCTCAGCACATCCCAGCCCAGCTCACTTCCTGGATCTCCAACCTGCCAATTTCTCCAGCTTCTCTGGCACCCAGCACGCAGCATCCAGCCTGGGAGGCAGATGCTGCTAGGAACGCTAAGGGCTAAGATATAAAGAGTTGCCAGGCTGTGCTTTCTGTATCTTGCCCCATTCTGGTCGTCTTTTGGGCTCTTCTGACTTGTTTTCCTAAGTGGGGGAGTTGAGGAGGCTGGAGTCTGTCTGTGCTCAAATATTTTGTGGCTGGTATAGCATATATTGCAATGCTATAGGTTCTCCTCATGCCATGTATAAGACAGTGGCTGAGAACACATTTGGAACCAGAAAGAGCTGGGTTTGAATCTTGTCTTTGCCTTTGATTCCTTAGACAAGTTGCTTTACTTCTCTCCAAACTTTAATGTCGTCCCCATACAAAATGGGGAGGATCATGCCTTCCTCCTGGATAGTTGTGAGGAGTCACAGTGAGAAATGAGAATAGTCCAGCATGGGACCATGTCTCTCACCTCCATTTGTTAGTATTGGAAAAGGTGAAGCTACTTGAGCTCTCCTCTCTTGGAGAACTTTGAGAATGGTCTGGCTATGTGGCAGGAGATTGTAGAGGTTATTAGAGCAAAGAAATAGAAAGACGATAGGCAGAGAGGGTCCATGCAGGCAGTGAGGTGACCTGGTGAAGGGGCCATTACTGGGAGGGGTCTGAATTTGGAGGCAGAAACAGCGTCATGCTCTGTACATGTCATACGTAATCATGTGTTCATGGGTAACCCTGGAAACATGTGTTGCCTGGGGTAAAGCCTCTGGCTTAACCTCTTTTAGTTCTATCTCTAAGTAGCGGTGTAATCTGAGGCGGGTCTTTTAACTTCTCTGAGCATGATAGAGGAGCTTGGAGTTGGAAATATATGGGTTTGAATCCCAGCTTCACACTTACCATTTCAGATACCTATAATTACCTCTCTCCAAGCCTTGGCTTTTTCACTTGTAAAACAGGGCTCATAACATCTAACTCATAGAGTTGTGACCATTAATAAAAAGTTCCCAGCACAGTGCCTGACATGTGCTGGGTACTTTATACAGGTATATGTATATATTCCCTTTCTCATCTCCTCCTTCCTCTCCCCTGCCTCCTATCATCTTTAAAATGCACCAAGTTAAAGCAGATTTGGCCCAAGTCACAGTGGAATTGTAAGCATGAGGCGAGGAGGTAAACAAGATAGATATAGAAAGTTAAGGGCTGTAAAAGCATAATCTTTTGTGTGTGTGTGTGTGTGATTGGGGACTTAATCTTGTGAGTAGGGTACACTCGAGGTTCTTTCTGGCTGGGCATTGAGGACTGTGATGAGGACCCAGTTCTCTGCATGGGGAAGCTGTTGAGAATCTGGACTGGTGAGAAGGTGCCTGGCTGCTGCCCTCCCAGGAAAGCCATTCTTCTCTCTTCCCTAGGAAGGTGTTAGGGTTCTAAATACAGTGGACAGAGGTCAGAGGTTGGGCTGGCTTGAGCTGCTGCTGGACCACAGCACTGCATGTGCTGGCTGGAGCTGGGCCTCAAAGGCGAGCTGAGTCAATATTGACCTTCTCTGGCTGACCAGCCTGGCTCTTTGGCCTCTTATTCAACTGGAGTGTTGACACAAGTGTTTGAATGAGCTTTATTATCATATTCTTTTCCACAACAGCCCCATTATCTTTTCCCTGGGGATTCACTGGGACCTATGGTGTGGGGCTGATGACAAGGGTGGGGAGCCCAGATATGGGGGCTTGTTACGTGCACACTGCCCTCTGCTTTGCTCACACAGCTTCTCTCTAGGCCACTCCTGTGGGACAGAAGAACCGAGATACTACTACTCAGCTTCCTGGGAACACTCCACACTTCAGCACAGCGGCCCTGGGCAGACCTTATGGAGCCCTCACGCAGTGGCAATGAGGGCCACAGCCTGGGTCTAGGGCTCAGACACTCTTGCAGGCACAGGTGGGATTCAGCTGGTTCGCACCAGGTCAGCAGAACCGACACCTAATTTTTTGTTGAGTTTGACAAAGCAGTTGTTAAAATGGCACTTGTAATCAGGGTTCTCTCTCATTGGTGGGCGCCTGGGCAGCCGCCCAATGTGGAAATCACAAATTTACATTCCTTACTCTTTTTTAATGTTCATCTACGCAACAGCGTATTCTAAGCGCCCATAGTAATGTTCATTCTGTCCATAGGTGATAAAATTTGATGGAATTATACCTGTAATATTTATTCATTTCACAAAATTTATTATACCTTTGATGAAATACTACATTTTTATTCCCTTGCATTTGTTACTTTAGTAAACAAATATTTAACATAAAGAGAAAAAGTGCCAAACAATCAGGGGGTGACAAGCTGTCATTAGAAATATCTTAAAACAGTTTTATTGCTTTTTGTCAGATATTGTTTAATATTTTTTCATTGATATTTTAAAGACTTTATTTATTTCTTTTTTTTTCAGAAAGGAGAGAGAGAGAGGGAATGAGGGAGAGAGAAAGAGAGAGACAGAGAGAGAGAAGGGGAGGAGCAGGAAACATCAACTCCCATATGTGCCTTGACCAGGCAAGACTGGGGTTTCAAACGGGAGACCTCAGTGTCCCAGGTCGATGCTTTATCCCACTGTGCTACCACAGGTCAGGCTCATTAATATTTTAAAAGTCTTTCTTATAACATAATCTAGTTTTGTGTACCTCTTTTACTGTTCTTATTTAAGTATTAAATGCATGAAATGATAAACTTCCTTTTGGTATATCTTTTTTTATACTTAAAACGGTCATTAGGGTAGAGAACCGGTTTTTAAATTATTTGAATCCCACCACTGCCTGCAGGTGACAACTGGGCAGAAAAGCCCTTCCCCAGTATATTTATTGGGGCCAGGACAGGGTGCTAGGGTGCCATGTCGCCTGACTCTCATGTCATATAAAAAGGGGCAGTGGCAGTCCTGAATACCTGGTGGAAGCTGAGGGGACAGAGCTCTGTTCCACACAAAGGATGAGCAGCAAGGGGCGGAGGCACAGAGGGCACGAGCTCTCCATCATCAAGTTCATTCGAACAGGGTGCGCAGGGGACAGCCTTCTATTGAGAGTGCCCTGAGAGACTGCAATTTGGGCAGGGGTAGAGGGAGGGCAGACCCCATGAGCAAGTCCCACAGGGTGTGCAACACCATCTCTTCTGGCGTGTGGCAAGCTCAGGAGGGTGTCTAGCAACATCTATTTGGAAAAACAAGCTAAACTACATGAGAGCAAGGGTGTTTTATTCACTATGATCCCCAGATTCCAGAGCAGAGTAGATGCACAATATATACTTTTGAATAAATGAATGAATCATGAGATTTTATATTTATAAAGTAAAGTTTGAGAAAATCTGCTGGCTGAAGAGAATACTCTGATGGGAGGCTGGCTTCATCCACACTATTCTCAACTAGGGGCCGAGAGACACACAATGGTCTTCAGAAAGGGTGTGTGGGATACCGGTTCCCACGGAGGTGTTAAGAGGTTGGATAGCCTGACTGCAGATGTTAGGGTGGGAAGGGCCAGCTCTGGAGGTGACAGGGTCCTCTGTGAGTCACTCTGTGACTGGATGGTGGCAGTAGTAGGGGTGCCTATCTAATTGCTGTAAAACTCAGTCATAGCTCTGCCTCAGCACCATGATTCTAGAATAGTTCAGGATGTGACAGTTGACTGCAGGCACATTCATATCAAGGTCTGGATCAGACATGGCTCTGTCCCTTTGCTGTTTGACTTGGGCAAATCAGCTGATCTCTGTGAACATCAATCTTCTCATCTGCATAATGGGACAATAACAATCTTACCTCACAGGCTAGTGGCAAGGAGATTTTGTATGTGAAATGCTCAGCCCATAGCCTGGTGCTTACACTAGGCACTCCCTGAGTGACAGTTACTGAACACAACAAAAATGGACCCTTGTGCTAGAACAGATGCTGTTTTTCTTCTCACTGTACTTGGAGAAGCTGGCAGAGGTGAAGGGGTCCATTCCCAGGTCATCACCTGAAATGTTGAGGTCTAGAAAAGAGAGTAGGCCAAGGCTACAAGCTGGGACTTAGGAACCCCATCCCTGGGGCTGCACTGAGCCAGAGCTCAGCTCTGATTAGCAGACCCTGAGCTTCCCAAAGAGGGAGCTGGGATGTGCCCCCGCTCTTGCTCACTGGCATTCAGAGCAGAGCCCAGGGCCCAGCTGCCTCCTCTCTCCCAGTCACCTGCTTCATTCCTCACACAGTTAACTAACTTCCCAAAATTTAACCAACCAAGCTCCTCCCCTTCACAGTCAGAGGCAGATTTAAAGGTGGGCTGGCACACTAGGCGCTCTGGGCCCTGACTTCTGAAGGGCCCTGCAAAGCCCCAACTTTGCACTTTTGTCTAATGATACCAACTTTGGTTTCATATGTGCAATTTTAACATTAAAAGTACATAATATTTTTTATTTATTTAAAAATATGGTTAACATGTATTTTTATTTTCCTTGTCTCTCTCCTTTTCTTAAGGGGCCCAATATTTCGTTCTGAGCCCAGGGCCTCAGCCGACCTTAATCCACCTCTGTTCACAGTAGCTACAAACTCCTTTCCGAGTGCTCTCTGGAAGCCACCTTCCCAGCCTATAGTGCATTCTTGTGAACCCCTTCCATGAGCTCAGTGTTTTTCTTGGAAGGGATCTGATATGTAGAAATAGCCAAAAACACACTGACAGCTAGGTCTGGCGGGTGAGGTGGGCAACCAAGTCAGACACCACCACTTCCATAGAAAGCAGAGGCAACAACTTAGGAGAACAGTTGGTTGTGCTCAGGATGGGCCACAAAGCTGATCTCCAAAGAGGATCTCTAGAAGTAATGGAATATGTTTAAGACAGTCAGAGTCACTCCCAAGGATCTACCTCAGATGGCAGCACTCAAATGAACGAAGGTCAGAGCTCTGGTCTAAGGTTTAAAAGCAGACTCATGTCTCTATAGCTCTGTCTTGGGTTTGTGAGACCCAACAGTGTGGTGGCCTTGGCATTCCAGGCCCTGGCAGGTGTAGGTCTTCTCCCAGAGGAGGAGCAGTTTGAAACAGTGACCTACCCACTATTGCTGCTCTGCTTACCCTTGTCATGGACTCTTGACCAGCTAAGCCACAGTGCCCTGTTCTGAGGGCCACCACCCAAACTCCAGGTGGCCGGGGAACAGCAGCATCAACCACAAAGCTCTGCCTACCACTCCTCAAGCCCAACCCATGGGTGGCCTGACTTCAGGCTGAGATCGTATGGACAGGCCTGACCTGTGCTACAGATTACAGTCCTGCTGTTTCTGTGGCTTTTTTCATATATCCCAGGCTCTGCCATCACAGCCACCAACATGAGCTGTTTGGAATATTTTACTCACCCTTTGCAAGGTGAAAGAAACCTGGTTTCAAACAAAGTGAGGGTCAGCTTGCAAGTCAGGGCAGCCCCAGCTCCCTAGGCTTCTGACTCACACACACATCAGCCCAGGAATGAAGCTAGCAATCTTGGTTAAGGGAGCTGGCCTGGCCCATACTCCTGTGGCCCTTCTACATACTCTGTGAGTTGACCTCAGGAAGGAGACTTAACTGCAGCCCAGGATGCTCTGAGTGGGCATAGTGGATGCAACCACATGTCGAGCCCACCCCCTACCCAATCACTTCCTCATTTAGTGACCTTGAGCAAGCTATTTAACCTCTCTGAGCCTCCTTTGAATTTGTGAATAATAATAATTCCTACCTTCCAGGGTAGTTGTGAGGATTAAATGAGTTGATCCTTGGAAAAGACCTAGCACAAAGTAGTACGTGCTCAAGAACAGCAACTTCCCTTTCTGTCCCCTCTAACATGACAGCCCCACCTCTCAGAGACCCCAGCCTGTAGTTCCCTGAACTGTACCACCAGCTCTGGCCTCAGGCAGAGCTCCTTTTCTGCGGGCTCTGGCTGGAGGACGCAGCCTCCGCAGGAATTGTGCAGGGGGTGGGGGCTCCTTTCGCAGACTGATTGGACTGGCTCTTCCCTCCCATTACTGGCATCCCCCTCTGGTCCAGTCATGGGCCGGCCATCTGGCCAGCCAGCCAGAAAGTAATATCTGCAGACATCCAGAAGAGGAAAGCTCAAAGCATTCCTTAGTCACAAGCGTATCCCAGGCTGAGGAAGAATCTTTAGCAGCTCCCCACCCTGTGCTAGGGAGAGATGTCAGTCAGATGGGGGTCAGCCTGAGTCTGAGCTGGTGCCCTGCCTCTGTCCGTGTCTACTACAGAGTCCCAGGCCCACATTACATCCTTCAGGCTTAGCAGAAGGAAAGGTAGGGACTGGCTCTTTGATGGAAAATAATCTTCCTTCGTTCTTTCCCCTCAGGGGTGTCTTCTTTGAGGAAAGCTCCTCCACTAGATGAACTGAGTGTGGGTGGAAAAGGTGAGATATTAAGGACAGCAACTTGAAGGGCTAGCAGGGCCTGATTTGCTACTCCCTCGGCCTGATTCAGCAACCAACCACTGTTCCTCAGCCCCAGCGGCCTTGGGCTTGGTTCTGAGGTTGGAACCTGGATTGGAAGAGGGGAACTAGAAATGGCAGCTTGAGGACCCTTGTCTGGGCAGGCAGGTGTGCTCCAAGGGCACAGGCTCTGTTGCTGGAAGGATTAAGGATGTTTGTGCCCCAGGTGTTTGGCAACATTAGATACTTGAGTGGGTGAATATCTCTTAGGAA
This sequence comes from Rhynchonycteris naso, assembly GCA_037038555.1. Classification (NCBI taxonomy): domain Eukaryota; kingdom Metazoa; phylum Chordata; class Mammalia; order Chiroptera; family Emballonuridae; genus Rhynchonycteris; species Rhynchonycteris naso. Next base: position 78,015,218 of record CM072999.1, on the reverse strand, counting down.
CTCAGTTGTAATGGGTCACACTCTTCTCTCTTTCTTTCTTTCCTTTTTTCTTTCTTCCTTTCTTTCTTTCTCTCTTTTAATTTTTATTTATTGATTTGAGTGAGAGAGAAAGGGAGAGAGAAAGAGAGATGGGAATGTGTTCCTGTATGTGTTCTGGCCAGGGATTGAACAGGCAACTTCTGCTCTTTGACCCTTTCTTTAAAAAATAAATTTGCCTGGCCTGACCTGTGGTGGCGCAGTGGATAAAGCGTCGACCTGGGAACACTGAGGTCGCCAGTTCAAAACCCTGCACTGGTCCGGTCAAGGCACATATGGGAGTTGATGCTTCCAGCTCCTCCCCCCTTTCTCTCTCTCTCTCTCTCTCTCTCTCTCTCTCTCTCACTCTGTGTCTCCTCTCTAAAATGAATAAAATAAAAATAAAATAAATTAAAAAATAAATTTGCCTGACCTGTGGTGGCACAGTGGATAAAGCGTCGACCTGGAATGCTGAGGTTGCTGGTTCAAAACCCTGGGCTTGCCTGGTCAAGGCACATATGGGAGTTGATGCTTCCTGCTCCTTCCCCCTTTCTCTCTCTCTCTCTCTCTCTCTCACACACACACACACACACACACACACACATACACACACACACACACACACACACACACGTTCTCTCTCTTTCTCTCTAAAAATGAATAAATAAAATCTAGAAAAATATTTTTTTCTTCCTTTTTTTTCTTGGGAGAGAGAGAAAGACAGACAGACAGATTGTCAGACAGGAAGGGAGAGAGATGAGAAACATCAGCTTGTAGTTGTGGCACCTTAGTTTTTCATTGATTGCTTTTCATATGTGCCTTTACCCAGGGGCTCCAGCTGAGACAGTGGCCCCTTGCTCAAGCCAATGACCCTGGGGTCATGTCTATGATCCCACACTCAAGCCAGTGATCCTGAGCTCAAGCTGAATGAGTCCATGCTCAAGCCGGCAAACTCAGGGTTTCGAACCTGGGACCTCAGCATACCAGGTCAATGCTCTATGGATTGTGCCACCACACATCAGGCATAAAAAATATTTTGTTTTCTTTAGAAAAGCAGTCCATCATCTTTTTTTAAAATTTTTTTACAGGGACAGAGAGAGCATCAGAGAGAGGGATAGATAGAGACAGACAGACAGGAACGGAGAGAGGTGAGAAGTGTCAATCATTAGTTTTTCATTGCTGTCGCAACACTTCAGTTGTTCATTGATTGCTTTCTCACATGTGCCTTGACCGTGGGCCTTCAGCAGACCAAGCCACCCCTTGCTGGAGCCAGTGACCTTGGGTCCAAGCTGACGCAAGCCAGATGGGCCCACGCTCAAGCTGGCGAGCTCGGGATCTCGAACCTGGGTCTTCCGCATCCCAGTCCGACGCTCTATCCACTGTGCCACCACCTGGTCAGGCCATCATCTTTAAGGAGAATTTAGAAGGGTGGAAAGCTGGGGTAGAAGGAAGTTACCTGTAGCCCACCAGTCAAACACAACAATTAATGTTTTGCTGTATTTCCTTCAACTATTCATTGCATTCCCACTACATTTACAAATTAATCCAGGTGAAATCTTTAGAAAGAAGTTGTACTCCTAACCTGTGACATCAGAATTCTGCTTTGGTGTGGAGGAAAAGGGTCTGTGGAAAGTTGCTTCACAGTGATCTGATTATAAATTTGGAACTGGGCAGGTCAGTTGGGGAGTCACACACCAGGACTATAACTTCTTTAGCAAAAGGCTTATCTTTGCCTTAAGCAAGCGCTGTCCATTGTTTGTCTTTGTTAACCCACACTTGAAATGACCCCTTTCAGACCCCTCCTTCTCAAGCCTGAGAGCACACAATCTGAACTATCCTGTAATCCAACCCTGCCTTGCTGTCTTCCACTTTGTAGTCTTCCTGACATTCCCGTCTTAATTTAAAATGCATAAAGAAAACTGCAAAACTCTCATTCTCTGGAGCAAGTGAGATCCCCAGCATGTATTGTCAGTTTGGTTTAAATAAACTCTTATACACATTAAAAAAAAATAGAATTCTGCTTTGGACAAAGAAAACCTGGTAGTTTTAATTACTCTCTGGGACCCCTGGCTGTGGATAGGTTTTGGCAGCAGTAGGTCAGGGGCTTCAGGAGAGCCCACCAGACTTGGGTCCCACACAGTCACTCACATGGGACCTGGGCAGGGGATGGCTAGACATTGAGCTCTGCCCTTTCCTGTTCTCACCACTTCCATCAGTCTTCACATCTAGATCCAATTAATTTTGAGGGATGATATAAATTCATTGTTCAGGATTCCTTTCTTTTTCATACGGCATTTAATTGCAATGGAAAAGTTCATCTGTTTCTACCATATTGCAGTGTCACCGAGTCATAAATTGTGACCTTATATGACTGACTCTATTTCTGGATTCTCTTTTCTATTCCATTGCTCTATTCATCAATCTTCCTGCAAAATTCACACTTCATTAATTAATGTAGCTTTAAAATAAACCTTGATATCTAGTATCTAGTAGCATAATCCTCCCATTTTGTTCTTTAAGACTATCCTGGCTATTCCTGCTTCTTTATGTTTCTCTGTACATTTTAGAATCGATTTGTCAATTTCCACCAAAAAAAAAAAAATACCCTGGGATTTTGATTAATATTGAAACAAATCTGTAGGTTAATTGGGAATAATTGACATCTTTACAATACTGAATCTTCTGGTTTATGAACATTCTTTAATATCTTTAATTATTTTATATTTTTCCATGTAGAAAATTTTAGTATCTTTGATTAGATTTATTCCTAGGTATTTTGATATTTTGTAAAAAATATATATTTTTTAAGATGGGGAGAGGAAGGGAGAAAGAGAGTGAAACATCAAATTGTTGCTTTACTTATTTATACGTTCATTGGTTCATTCTTATATGTGCCCTGACCAGGAATCAAACCCACAGCCTTGGCATAATGGGACGCCACTAACTTACTGAGCCGCTTGACAAGACCTTCATATTTTTTATGTAAAATGGCAAATGGTATCGGAGGGCTTTTTTCCCTGATAACACTTCTGACATCAGATGAGCTCAGACACCAGCTGGGTGTTCAACTATTCAGTTCAATTCGATTCTGACACTGGCTATCTGGAGTTAGCATGGCCCTGACAGGCTCAGTCTCCCCAGCTGCCCCCACTTAAAGTTCCAATTCCAAGTCCCAGGCCACCTGTACTTCTGACCAACTGGCTATAAACAAAGGTTCCCATGACCCTTTCCTCAGGTTCAGTAATTTGTTAGAATGGCTCATGGGATGTAGGAACGCACTTTACTTACTCTTACTCGTTCATTATAAAACTCAGAAACAGCCGGATGTGAGAGAGGGATGACTCTTCCATACCCTTTCCAGAACCCTCCCCCTCCCAGCACACTGATGTATTCACTAACTCACAAACTCCCTGCATGCTGTCATTTAGGGTTTTTACAGAGGCTTTATTACATAGGCTTGGTTGATTAAATCATTGCCCATTGGTGACTAACTCAGTCTCCAGCCCTTTTCCCCTCCCCAGAGGTGGAGACAGGGAAGCTGAAAGTTCCAGCATTTTTATTACTGGGGATTCCAAAGATTTTAAGAGCTGAACAGGGGACAAAGACCAAATTTCTATTTCCCTTTATACAACAGAATATTTATTATTATTATTTATTTTTATTGATTGATTTTAGAGAGAGAAGAAAGGAGAGAGAGTGAGAAGCAGGAACATTGATCTGTTCCTGTATGAGCCCTGACTGGGGATCACACTGGCAATCTCTGTGCTTTGGGTCAATGCTGTAACCAACCAAGCTATCTGGCCAAGACACCACAGAATCTTTTTAAAATATTTCTTTTCTATTTGTTGCTGGTATATAGAAATACAGTTGTTATTTTTATATTGACCTTGAATCAGAGACCTTTTATCCTCTCATCCAAGTACTAACCAGGCCTGACCCTGCTTAGCTTCCGAGATCAGACGAGATCGGGCGCGTTCAGGGTGGTATGGCCGTAGACGAATCAGAGACCTTTAAAATTCACTTATCTAGTCCTAATAGTACTTTGTATGTAGATTTTTTTGGGTGTTCTATGTACATAATTATATTGTCCTTGGCATTGTCGGCATCACCACATTTTGGAAGCCTCCCTGTAGGTGTGAACTTCCCACTAGCTAAGTGAGGGCTCTGACTTCTGCATCTCTGTTCATCCCACCCCCAAAGCCTGAGCTCATTTGTTGATTCAGCCAGCTCCCACCTTCAACACTCAGCCCTGGAACTCTGCACCATTCTTTTCCTCAGGCCTTCCTTTCTGCCTCTGTGAAGAATGTTCTGGAATCACCGTTGGGGTAGTCTCAGGGATCCTAGAGTGATTCAAATGATTTGCTAAAGATGCTGTCCCCTGCAAAAGCTGGGGCTTGTCAGGGCAGGGGAGTGCCGGGGGGAAAGAAGCACAGCCGTCCCTCGCCATACTGTGGTTCACTTTTTGCGGTCTCACTTTAACACGGATTTTTAAATTGTATATATCTAATTTTGTATTGTGGATTTTTTGCTATATTGTGGGATTTTTCGGTATATAGGTATTTTTATATATTTATTATTTTAATTATTTTTGTGGTAAAATAAGCAAAATAAGTGTGAGAAAGGTTAATAACAGTGTGGGAAGGGTTTATAAGAGTGTGATGAGGGTTTATAAAGTCTTAAAATGTATATAAATAATAAAACAAATATAAGGTTGCTACTTTGCAGATTTTCACCTATCACGGGGGGGTTCTGGAACTTAACCCTTGCATTAGACGAGGGACCACTGTATCAGCCAGTTCTTCTTTAACTCTAGGGTGTCCCTGCATCTCCAGAGGAGGTAACAGAGTGGGAGAGGGGGATGAAACCATCAGCTCAGCCAGGCGCAGGATAGAGGGTCTGTCTCAGATGCACTGAGGACAGACTGAGGGAGGATGACTGTTCTGTAGCCAAAGGCTAAGGGGGAGGAGGTCAAGCTTTACCAAACCATCAAGAGTCAACAGAGGGGAGAGGTGTTGGTCACCTGAGGTTCCAGAAGTCAGGCCTGGTTCCTTGACTGGCAGATCTGAGGTCAGAGTTTGGTATCACTCCCAGACTAGTATCTGCTCACATTCCCACGTCCATAGGGCCCTGAGCTTAGAGACAGGGACACAGAGAAGTAACAAAGCAAGAGAAACATCCCCCATTTACTAGGAATATGCTCACTTAATACTCTCCAAACAGTGTGAGATATCTTTTATGAATCCCATTTTATAGATAAAGAACACTGAGACTCAAATCCTTTAGGTAACTTGCTCAAAGTCTCCTCAGATTAGTGTCAGACTTCCTACAGCTCACCTGCAACTAACTTTGGAGTGACAGGTGTATGTCACTCCAAAGTCCTCGGTCCTTGGGGGTCCTGCACAGGGACTTTGACTGTAGCAGGCATGTGATGGACTTCTGAACCTCAAGGTCCTGAAAAGTAGCTGACATTTCAAGAGACATGACATAGATACAGATTGATTCATGCTTGGTGATTTCTACTGTGGAAGCTGTGGCTGTTTGAGCCGCAGGCTTTCTGAGTGGGCACAAGCTGCCACGCAGATCTGTGACCTACTCTGGAATCTGCTAAAGTGACCAGGAAAGTGCTATCTCCAGACCAGGAGCCAAAAGACAATGCCCAAGCATCCAAAGATACTCCAGATCTATAGACTGATAAATGACCAATGTGTTCAAGAAGCAAACATGTTTCTTGAAACCTAGAAGTAACCTTTCCAGGTAACATAAGAGCCCACTGAGTGTATTTCACCACAATAAAGAAAAAAATTTTAAACCCATTGAGGCTGACCAGGCAATGGTGCACTGGATAAAGCGTCAGACTGGGACGCAAAAGACTCAGGTTTGAGACGCCAAGGTCGCCAGCTTGAGCGCGGGTTCATCTGGTTTGAGCAAAGCTCGTCAGCTTGGACCCAAGGTCGCTGGCTTGAGCAAGGGGTCACTTGGTCTGCTGTAGCCCCCTGGTCAAGGCACATATGAGAAAAGCAGTCAATGAACAACTAAGGTGCCACTACGAAGAATTGATACTTCTCATCTCTCTCCGTTCCTGTCTGTCTGTCCCTATCTGTCCCTCTCTCTGTCTCTGTCATAAAGAAAAAAAAAAAAAAACACCATTGAGCTGGCCTGACCAGGCGCTGGTGCAGTGGATAGAACTTCAGACTGGGATGCGAAAGACCCAGGTTTGAAATGCCAAGCTCGCCTGCTTGAATGCGGGTTCACCAGCTTGAGCGCGTGGTCACTGGCTTGAGCGTAGGATTATAGATATGACCCCATGGTTACTGCCTTGAGCCCAAAGGTTGCTGCTGCTGCCTTGAGGGACGGGTCACTGGCTCAGCTGGAGCCCCCCATCCCACCCACCCCCATCAAGGCACATATGAGAAAGCAACCAATGACCAACTAAGATGCCACAACGAAGAATTGATGCTTCTCATCTCTCTCCCTTCTTATCTGTCTGTTCCTATCTGTCCCTCTCTTTCTATCTCTCTCTGTCTCTGTCATAAAAAAAAACAAAAACAAAAAACCCATTGAGCTGTTTTGAGCCACTTCAGACACAAAAACATTCAGGTGGGCACCCACAACCCTGCCTTCCATCCCATGTGGTCCCAGTCAGGGACTCCCTAAAGGTGCAGCTACAGCAGTCCTTGGAACCAGTCACTTTTCCTCTTGGGTTTCTGGTCTCCCTCTCAGATCTACGTGCCAATGTCATTTTGAGCTGCTGAGGGAGCTCACCAGGACCGTAGGCAAACCCCAAATCAGCAAGGAGAGGGATAGCAGTGCGGCTGTGATGTTTTATAGTCAGTTCTGAGACCCAGAGAAAGAGGCCCAAAGGGAGGTGGGCTCTCTCTTCCCTGGATAGCTTTACCCCTGGGATCCCAGACTGGGCACATGTCTGTGATTCAGTAGGTTGCCTTTTTATGAATGTTGTGTATCACATTAATAGGTTTTCTGTTGTTGATCCACTGTGGGTGAAACCTGAGTTGATTGTGATCAAACAAACAAAAAACTTGAACATACTACTGGAATTCAACTTGGTAGTTTTGTTTAGGATTTTCACATTTATGTTCATAAGTAAGTTTGGTTCAAATTCTCCTTATCTTGTACTAATCTTATCTGGTTGAAGAATCAAGGTGGCCCTGGCAGGGTAACTCGGTTGGAGTGTTGTCCTGATTCGCCAAGGTTGTGGGTTTGATCCCTGGTGTATGCAGGAATCAAGCAATGAATACATGGATGGGTGGAATAGAAGATCAATGTTTCTCTCTCTTTCTTCCTTCTTCTGTCTCTAAAATCAATTTAAAAAATAAAAAGAATAAAGGTCATCCTCACTTCATAAAACAATTTTGCTGGCTTTCCTCCCTCTTTGCCCCGTTTTTAATTCTTTGATAATGGATGATATTTGTAATGGGCTTTGGATCTTGTAAGAACACACCCCCAGAGCCTGCCTGCTTGACAGGGGACTTGGCACAGACAAGAAGACAGATGCCTCTTTTCTTTGTTTATAGTCTGTGTTGGCTTATATATGGTGATTTTGTTGTTTCTGGGACCCCTCTGCTGGGAACTAGTTATGTTCCTGAGGAAGTATGAAAGAGAGGCGAGGGGAAGCCCTGGGCATAGGTAGGCGTGCTGTGCTGCAGGGAGAGAGCCCAGAGCCCAGCGCCCCAACACCCACTGCAGCCTCTGCTGCTCCCTGAGGCTCCTGTGAGGCCCTGCTGGCACTCAGCCTGACTCCTCCTGTGCAGGCACCATGTTCCGCAAGAAAAAGAAGAAACGCCCTGAGATCTCAGCACCACAGAACTTCCAGCACCGTGTCCACACCTCCTTTGACCCTAAAGAAGGCAAGTTCGTGGGTCTCCCCCCACAATGGCAGAATATCCTGGACACGCTTCGGCGTCCCAAGCCCGTGGTGGACCCTTCACGCATTACTCGGGTGCAGCTCCAGCCCATGAAGGTAAGTGGGCGCCAGGGACGGTGAGGCCAACTTCACTGACACCCATGCCTGACCAAACCACAAGGCACCTGGAGGAATCACCTAATTATTAGCTATCAATTTTCATTCCCTAATAATCAACCTCTTATTCTCTCCCGGGTTGACCCAGGAAGGAGGAGCCCAGGGAATCCTGTGAAGGGTGGTAAGGTTGCCAAATATAGCCAATAAAGATGTAGAGTGCCCAATAACATTTGAATTTAAGATAACAACAAATAATCTTTTAGTATTTAGGGTGCCTACTCATCATTTGGACCTACAGCCCCTGTCAGGCTGGGGGATTTTAGTTGTGTGGGTCAAGAAGGGTAGATCCAAGAGCCTGGGAGAGGTTGGGTCAGGATTTAGAGGTCACAAAGCCAGTATGTGCAGAGAGCCCTGGACGGTCCCTGCCTGCTCAGAGAGCTCTGCATGTCTCCCAGAAGGCCAGAGGTAGAGCCAGAGATGGACAAGGGGTCCCAGGTGGGGTCTGCAGGGCTGTCCCTAGTTCCCCTCAGTTCTCCAAGCTCTGCTGCCCACACCATTTGGTGTGCTGGATTGTAACTGCATGATTACTCACCTGTGTGCCCCAAGGGACTGCAAGCCCCATGAAAACGGGCCCTTTCCCTGTATTTCTATACCAGCAGAGGCCTGGCCTGCCACAGGCCCTTGAAAATGCCTGGAAAATGAAGGAATGGATGATAACATAGCAGGCAAGGTCCTTAGGGGTTCTCCCTCAAGGCGCCCCTCCCTGCTGTCCACAGGCTGCTCACCCATGCTCTTCTCTCTTCTGCAGACCGTGGTGCGGGGCAGTTCTGTGCCCATGGACGGTTACATCTCAGGGCTGCTCAACGACATCCAGAAGTTGTCCGTCATCAGCTCTAACACCCTGCGTGGGCGCAGCCCCACCGGCCGCCGGCGCGCACAGTCCCTGGGGCTGCTGGGGGAGGAGCACTGGGCTGCCGACCCCGACATGTACCTGCAGAGTCCCCAGTCTGAGCACACTGATCCCCATGGCCTCTACCTCAGCTGTAACGGGGGTACACTGGCAGGCCGCCAGGGAATGCCGTGGCCAGAACCACAGAGCCCACGGGTACTGCCCAATGGGCTGGCCACTAAGGCACAGTCCCTGGGCCCCACTGAGTTCCAGGGTGCCACACAGCGCTGCCTGCAGCTGGGGGCCTGCCTGCAGAGCTCCCCACCCGGCACCTCACCCCCTGCAGCCACCGGGCGGCGTGGGACCAAGGCTGCCAGGCATGGCTCTGAGGAGGCCCGACCACAGTCCTGCCTGGTGAGCTCAGCAGCCGGCAGGCCAGGCGGAGAAGGCAGCCCCAGCCCTAAGACCCAGGAGAGCAGCCTTAAGCACAGGCTGTTCCGGAGCATGTTCCTGTCAACTTCTGCCGCAGCCCCTCTGAACAGCAGCAAGCCAGGCCTTCCAGCACAGAGCAAGGTAGGTCAGCGACTGCTCTCTGAGGCACTCTCAGCAGGGCCAGAAGCTGGCCTAGCAGGTGTCCACGGGAGACCCAGGCCCTGCCTGACCTTTACTGCCTACAGGGTTGGGTTGGGGACAGCCTGAGGGGACAAAATAATCAAGAAACTAGCCCAGCCTCAACTGAGGATTCTACCCTAAACCAATGGAGCCCTCATCCTCCAAAGGCTTAGCATGCATGAGTCAGAGGCTGTAAGCCAGGTCGTTTTCCGGGGGCTTCAGAGCTTGTGGTAATCCAACTTACATTCCTGCCACTGGGGCATGTCCAGGTGGACCACTGTTGACTGACACCCCTCCAAAAGCAGCATCTTTAACTGCAAAAGCCCAGCCCTCCCCTACCCCCTGTGCCCAGCAACCCCTGCCCAGGCCCCCGTAGAGATAGGGGCTCCAGCACTGGGCAGGACGAGGGCTCTTATGAAGGTTCTCAGACCTGCTTTTTTTTTTTTTTTACAGGAACAGAGAGAAAGTCATAGAGAGGGATAGATAGGGACAGACAGATAGGAACGGAGAGAGGTGAGAAGCATCAATCATCAGTTTTTCATTGCCGTTGCGACACTTTAGTTGTTCATTGATTGCTTTCTCACATGTGCCTTGACCCCGGCCTTCAGCAGACCGAGCCACCCCTTGCTGGAGCCAGCGACCTTGGGTCCAAGCTGGCGAGCTTTTGCTCAAGCCAGATGGGCCCGTGCTCAAGCTGGTGAGCTCGGGGTCTCGAACCTGGGTCTTCCGCATCCCAGTCCGACATTCTATCCACTGCGCCACCACCTGGTCAGGCTCAGACCTGCTTTTTGCTGACATTCCTCACCTGCCCCGTGCCCCTTCCTCAGCCCATCCCTCCCCCACCTGTACTGCCCTGCGGCCCATCCTTCACCTGCCCCTGTGCTCCCCAGCCCCTCATTCTCCCCCGACACGGTAGAGAGGCTGCTGCACTGCTTTTTCCTGAGGCATTCAGCACTGTTCCCTCTGTGAGGATGCCTGCCTTCCCTTTTTTTAGTGATGGTTGTTTTGTTTAACATTTTTGTAAGGGCTTATTCCCAAGTTTATGTGCCATATGAAAAGCTAGAGGATTGAATTTGCCTGGGTCTGCAGGTAGCAGGAGAAATGACTTTTGGCCCGTGTGACAGTCTCACAGACACATATTTCTCTTATAAAAAATGAAACAGTGAAGGGGCCCTAATGATGATATTTCTGGGCAGGCAGAGGAGAACAATTTTGCTTCTTACGTGCCCTATGGCATCCTGTGATGACAATAACATCCTTTCCCATGTGGCAGATGACAAGACTGACTGACTTGGAGAAGGTGAGAGCCTCCAGTTGTCACAGTGAGTCAGGGAAGGAAGGCACAGAGGGCCTCTTGGCTCAGGGAGCTTCGCTATCTTGGCAGCCATTTGTTCCCTAGCTACTTTCTGAGGGACAGGCAGATAAGCTTAGGCAGCCAAAGAGTCTTCTTTTTTACTCTCATTTTAGAGATGGAGGGAAAGAGGGAGAGAGAGAGAGAGAAGGGGGGAGGAGCAGGAAGCATCAACTCCCATATGTCCCTTGACCACAAGTCCAGGGTTTCGAACTGGCAATCTCAGTGTTCCAGGTCAATGGTTTATCCACTGCACCACCACAGGTCAGGTCAGCACAAGGATTCTAAATCGACCTAAGAAACCTAGGAGGATCAGTGACAGAGGCTCCCCTCCCTACAGCAGAACAAGCCTGGGTCCTTTCCTTTCAGTGATGGCATCTGTTTGATCTGGTCTGACCTTGGGTGGGGAGTTTGAGGAGTGGCCTGGACCTCCCCCCTTTCTAAATCCCTGCCAGCCCAAGGCATCCAGGGCAGGCTCTAGGCTTTGTGCACTCCAGCTCCACACTGGGACAAAGGACAGTGGGCTGGAATCCCCTGTGGGGCGGGGCCTGGGGGACAAACAGATGAGATGTGGCTTGATGTGTCTGTCCATGTATGGAATGTTAGTGTCTGTGAGCTGAGCGGTTGGGAAGGCTGTGCCCCTGGGGAGACATTCCCCAGAAAACCAAGGTAGAAGTGGCACAGAGCACACTGGCAGGGAGGTGAGAACGGGCACTTGATTGCTCCCTGGCCTCTTCAGAGTCCTTTGGCAGGGCTTTGGCTATTTGGAGAGAGGGGGTGTTGACACTGGAATGGCATGGACATGCATGTTTCTAGGCTCCTGGCAGCACCCCACAGCAAGGCAAGAGCCGTCCACCCACCTCTGTCGGCCTACCCATGCCTGTGCACTTTACCGAATGCCTACCATGGGCCACTGCTGCTGGCTGAGCACCTGTGGAGGGAGATGACAGGTGTCTTGGCCTTGGAGATACGACAGTTCCAAACCCAGCAGAGTCCTTTCCTTCTCAGCACTTCGGGCATGTGTTTCTAGATAAATACTCTAAGCAAGGGCTAATGGCAGGACTGAGACTTCCTCAGCCCCTCTAAGCCAGTGCTCCTCAACCTGCATTGTTGACATTTGGATCTGATAATCCTGTGTCCTGGGGGCTGTCCTCTGCATTGTAGGATATTTAATAGCATCTCCAGTCTCTACCCACTAGGCACTAGCAGTATGCCAATGGGACAACCAAAAATGCTTCCAGATATTGCCAAATGTCCCTTGCAGGGGCAGAGTCATTCCCAGTTGAGAATCACTGCTTTAGGCAAATTACCACACAGATCGGAAGAACCCAGAGTGCTCCTCCTCTCTCATGGCCCCAGAAGCCCCCAGACCAAGCCAGCAGCCAGGCCTCTGCACCTCAGCAAGCGGCAGCGGTGGCTCTGACTCTCACAGCAGCTCCCATAGCAGCAGTAGTGCACGGTGCTCTGGGGGGTCCGGCTGCCGGTGGCCATGGTGTGCCAGGAGTGGCTGCAGGAGGGCCTGTAGCCCTAGGGCTCTTAGACTCAGCCCAGGCCACTTGGCCTGTTATCACCCACTTTCCTTAAGAGTAAAAGAAGACCTCAAGTGGGGGCAGGGAGGCCACAGAGGTAAGGGCAAGGTGGGTATGGCCAGGCTTCCCCATGTGTGATAGCCTTTCTTAGAAAGTGACCTACAGCTGTGTCCCTAGTCAAGGTCACTCATGCAAGAAGTAACTTCCTGAAGGGCAGGTAGCCAAGAGGAGGCCTCACTCACTAAGGAGAACCAGGGCCTGCTGGGGGCAAAGAGGCCAAAGAGGTAAGTTTGGGGAATTTAGAAGTGGTTCCACTTAGAAGCAGAAAGGCCAAGTCAGAAGTCCTCAATAATCAGTGAACATTGGTTAAGCCCCTACTGTGTACCATGTACTCCATTATATGCCAATGATAGATGACACCCAGAGGACTATAGCATAGGGGTCAGGGGTCAGGCTGACCAGGGCTGAAGTCTGGCCTTGCCCCTTACTACTTTAGTGACTCTGGGAAAGTTCCTTAACCTCTCTGACCCTGTTTCCTCAACCTACAAATGTGGTAATAATAGCACCCAGGAGATAATAAAACAACCAACAAGGTTATGAGGATTAAATAAGATACTGCATTTAAGGCCCTCATCAAAGTGTTAAGCTCTCAATAAATGGCTTCATTATTTTTTTATGATGATGAAATCGCCTCTGCCTTTGGGGCCCGTACAGCATGGACCCCAGGCCCATAGCTTAAGAGCCCAGTGGTGTCAGGACGGCCCAGGAAGGGAAACTGCAGCCTCGTTTTAACTCCACACATGACTCTCCTTGTGGCTTCCTGCTCAAGAGGAGGTCTTAGTCACACAAGTAACTCCAGAATTAATCCAGAGCCTGTAACAATTCATTATTAATTTCATCTTTGTCTCCTTTCCCCTTCTTGGTGTAGTTTAGCAAGTTTCCTCTGGTCCTTTCCTGTGGTTACATTGAGTAAAACTCCTTCCTTGTGAGGCAGGCACCAGGGCCAGTGATAGGACACTGGGGACCCAGGCCTGCTGAGGTGAAGACCAAGTCTGACCCCACCACCCCCATGTTTTATGTCCAAGGCCACACCAGTCCTGGGCTCTCAGCGCTGCAGGCAGGGACATCTGCTTGCCCCTAGACAAGGCCAGGGACTGTGGTGGCGGTAGGAGCCCTGAAGCCTGGGATGGGGTGCTGAAGGCGCTGAAAAGGATCTCACTGAGCCCAGAGGTCCCGAGGCCCAGGCTTGGGGTTCCTGAGCAAGCGGTTCACCCCAAACTGGCTGCTTGAGAAGATTTCCCAAAAGTTAATTCAGCTCTAGGAATCATGACCAGGAGCCACTGGGTATGTAGGCAACCACTACATGATGGGTCCTGAGAAGTTCCGAGAAGGCCTCTCTGCAGTCCTTGAAGGCCCCCTGTTAGGTTATGTAGAGTCCTCTACACGTGCCCCTTTTAGAAACATATAATCCATAGTCATGATGCACACCAGCAGCTGCTTGGGGAGGACCCCAAAGACAGGGTCATTTCCTGGCAGGGCTGGCAGGAGAGCTTGGGCCTGGAAAGACAAGGAGCCTTGAAGGCTTCCAGGGGCCAGCCTGCGCAGGGCTCACTGGGGACCCAGTCTGCCACTCAGCTCCTCCTTCCCTCCCTCCCTACAAGGATAGGTCCTCTCTTCCCTTGTGGGGGTCCTCAGCCAAGAGTCTCATGCTGGGGAGCCCTAAGAAAACCTTCCTAGGATCCCTGACCCCAAGGGTTGGGTGTGGCTGGATCTGCCCTCCTGATCTCAGATCTCTTTGGTACCATATCCCCAGCTCAGAGAGGGGCCCGAAAACCCCCAGATGGAAACATGACTCTGTGGTCCTCTGAGAAAAATACAACAGGGCTTCTTTTGCCTGGGTGGGCCCTTTTTGGTGTGGGAGCCACGGGGGCCACTGCCTCTGACCCGGAGTCCCTAGATAGCCCTGTAGCAGAGGGAGGATTGCCTCCCCATGGCCTTTGTCTTTGTCTTCCCAGGAGCAGGTTAATTGGGTGTAGAGCGCTCTTGTTTGGTGTCCTCACCTGGGAACAGCGGAAGCTGGTTTCCTGGGCAGGACTATGGATTGGCTTCAGCTTCGCTTGAAAATCTCTGCTGTGTCACCTCCCCAGTTTGGTCTGACACCCTGCCAAACCCTGCCTGTGTCCGGGAGTCATAGCATGACCCCACCTCGGGGAAGTCTGCTCCAAACATTTCCACTGGCAAACCCCTTTCTGTTTCTCTCTTTTGCCCTGCAGCCCAGCTCCTCATTCCAACCACCACAGAAAGACTCCCCCACAAGCCTGGTGGCCAAGGCCCAGTCCTTGCCCTCAGACCAGCCTGTGGGGACCTTCAGCCCTCAGATGACCTCAGACACCAACAGCCCCCAGAAGTCGCTCCGCACAGCCCTGGCCACTGGCCCCCCTCCAGGCCGGTCTTCCCCTGCTGGCTCACCTCGTACCCGGCATGCCCAGATCAGCACCAGCAACCTGTACCTGCCGCAGGACCTCCCAGTAGCCAAGGGTGCCCTGGCTAGTGAGGACACAGGCATCGTGACACACGAGCAGTTCAAGGCTGCACTCAGGATGGTGGTGGACCAGGGTGACCCCCGGCTGCTACTGGACAGCTACGTGAAGATTGGCGAGGGCTCCACGGGCATTGTCTGCCTGGCCCGAGAGAAGCACTCAGGCCGTCAGGTTGCCGTCAAGATGATGGACCTCAGGAAGCAGCAGCGCAGGGAGCTGCTCTTTAATGAGGTGGGAGGAGGGGGTGGGTGTGGACGGCCACCGGGGATGGGCAGTGAGCACCAAGACAGACTGGACAGGTGCGAGCAGGGCACAGGGTTCTGTCCAGTGCTCAGGCATCCCCACTTCCCAACAGGTGGTGATCATGCGGGACTACCAGCATGTCAACGTGGTGGAGATGTACAAGAGCTACCTGGTGGGTGAGGAGCTGTGGGTGCTCATGGAGTTCCTGCAGGGCGGGGCCCTCACAGACATCATCTCCCAAGTCAGGTGGGCAGCTGGAGGGCAGGGCCCCAAGTGCTGGCTGCCATACCATTGTCCTGGCAGGGGTATGAGGCAGCTTCAAGCCCAGCAGACTTGGGGGAACTATCAGATTGTCCTGAGTGCCACCCTGTCAGGAGAATGGGAGGACAAGGTGGTGTCCAGCCTAGGCCCAGGCCCATTTCCACCAAGGCTCTGTCCTAACTGGGTTTCCACATACATTGCCCAAGAGCCGAGGGGCCTGGAGCCAGGGGCACGTACTCTTCCAGCCCATCTGCCCTGCTGTACAAGCAAAGCTAACATTCTCCTTCTATGGTGGTCCTGCCTTCCCTGTCCAGGCTGAACGAGGAGCAGATCGCCACTGTGGGTGAGGCTGTGCTGCAGGCCCTGGCTTACCTGCATGCCCAGGGTGTCATACACCGGGACATCAAGAGTGACTCCATCCTGCTGACCCTTGATGGCAGGGTAGGGCCCTCCCCATCCTGGCACACCATGTACCCCACTTCCTTGCTCCCAGCATGGTTCCTCCTCCTAGTTCACCACTCCCCCTTTCCCCCTTTCCCCTACCCCAGGTGAAACTGTCAGACTTCGGATTCTGTGCTCAGATCAGCAAAGATGTCCCTAAGAGGAAGTCTCTGGTGGGAACTCCCTACTGGATGGCTCCGGAAGTGATCTCCAGGTCTCTGTATGCCACTGAGGTAACCGTTTTCTCTATCCCCATCCTCCCAGAAGAGGCCTGGGAACACACGGCTCTGCCACTTTCAGCCCCTCCCACCAAAAATAACTGGTTCTAGGTTTCCCGTTAGTCAATACCCTAGCCCACTGCCCTCTGTCCCTTCTTAGATGAATCTACTCTTGCCTGTAACTTTGCTGCCACAAACTGGTCCCAAAAATGCTCATCCCCAGCTCAAGGGCAAGGTGGGTATGGCCAGGCTTCCCCATGTGTGGTAGCCTTTCTCAGAAAGTGACGTACAGCTGTGTCCCTAGTCAAGGTCACTGGTGCCGGAAGTAACTTCCCAAAGGGCAGGTGGCCAGGAGGAGGCCTCACTCACTAAGGAGAACCAGGGCCCACTGTTCCCCTGCCCCTGCAGCATGCTGCTGCCAAGGGGCTAGACTGGCCAGTGGAGTCAGGGACATTCTCCTCCTGCAGGTAGATATCTGGTCTCTGGGCATCATGGTGATTGAGATGGTGGATGGGGAGCCACCCTACTTCAGTGACTCCCCAGTGCAAGCCATGAAGAGGCTCCGGGACAGCTCTCCACCCAAGCTGAAAAGTTCTTACAAGGTCAGTCAGTGCATATGCAGAGTGTGGCCCCACAGACCCCATTCTTCTGAAGCTTCTGAGGGCTCCCAGGTTCAGCCTTTCCCTTTCACAGAAGCCCAAGGGTCTGGGATCCTGGAAAAGGCTGCTTTTTCATGACACAAAACCTGCACCTAGGCATGGAGCCACAGCTATATACAAACTCCCATGGTCATTCCAATAAGTTTCTGCTTGCAAGCAACTGACGGGAGCCCGAGAGAAGGAAAAGCAAAGCTGCTCAGGAATCCCTGATATTCTAGAAAGGAACCTAGAGCAGCTAACCCAGCAGGAATCCCTCAACCTCATCTGTCAGGAAAGCTATGCCATGGCAGTGTTCCCCGGTCTATCACAGTGAATCAGCTTGTCCTCCGTCACTGCACATCCTGACCACATCTGAGCCACAGTTTTTTCCTTAAAACCTGTACGTGCATGAGTGCGTGCACATGCGTGTGTGTGTGTGTGTGTGTGTGTGTGTGTGTGTGTGTAACCTTCCTCTATCAAATCCACTCAAACCAGCAGGCCTTACTTGTGCACACCCTGGTCTGGTGATGTACAAGGCTGTAAAATGGCACTGCCATCTGGTGGCCAGAGTGAGACATGTCCCAAAGGGTTGAGGCCCAATCCCTAAATGGCAAAATAGTTCTGGATGGAAGGACAGACAGGAGATACCTCTGAGACAGCTGGTCCTTGGAGACCACTGCAGATGCCAAGATTAGCATATAGGAGTGACTTTCTATTGACTAATACCCCAGAGGAGGTAGTTTTCTATTATAGCCCAAGACTCAGCCTCACCCCAAGATACTGGCTCAAAATGAACAAAGGTAAGACTCAGAGTGATAAAGAAAACCTCCTTTTCAGGACCCATCATGTTCTTTTCTATTTTTCAAGAACACGTTTTCATTCCCGACCTCTGTTTTATCTTTATTAAAGTCCTATGTGGCAGACAGAGCAAGCACTTTTATTTTAATTTTTATTTGTTTTTCGTCTGTGTTAGTTTCTTGTGGCTGCTGTAACAAATTACCACAAACTTAATGGCTTCAAACCACAGGAATTTATTCTTTCCCAAGTCTGGAGGCCAGAAGTCTGTATTAAGGTGTTGAGCCCCTTCTGAAGGCTCTAAGGGGGAGTCCCTCCCTTGCCTTTTTCAGCTTCGGTGTTGTCAGCCTCTTCTTGTGGCCTCATCTCTCAGTCTTCATATTCTTTTCTCCATGGTGTATTTGTATCCGCAAATAAATTTTATTATTAGCCCATTTTTCAGATGAGGAGACTGAGGTCTAAAGAAAATTACAACTTGCCGAAGATCTGGGATAAAACCAGGACTGGATCACTGATACCAATCCCATGCCCCTTTCCATAGAAACATAGGACCTGAAAACTGAGAGAGCCCAGAGATACCGGGTGTGGAATGGGCTGTATTTAGAGTCAAGCTCTCCCAGTGCTCCAGACATCTTAAATTTCATTGCTCAGCAGTACCCCCCCTCACCCCCAGGCAAACTGGCCACTTTTCCTGAACTGGTGCTTTCTTTTTTTTTTTTCATTAAGTTAGAGGTAGGGAGGCAGAGAGACTGACCCACATGCATGCGCTCCAACCGTGAACCAGCAGGCAAGCCAACTAGGGGGCAATGCTCTGACATCTGGCTCCGCTGCTCCATTGCTTGGCAGCTGAGCTATTTCAGCTTCTGAGGCAAGGCCTTGGAGCCATCCTCTGCTCCCAGGGCCAAATTGCTCAAATGAATAGAGCCATAGCTGAAGGAGAGGAAGAGAGAGAGGAGAGAAAGAGAGAGAGAAAGGGAGGGGTAGAGGAGCAGATGGTCGTTTCTCCTGTGTGTCCTGACCAGGAATTGAACCTGGAACTTCCACATGCCCGGCCAATATTCTACCACTGAGCCAACTGGCCAGGGCTAACTTTCTTTACCTCCCTGATAATCCCCAAAGTACTGAGCCTGGGAGGAAGCAGGAAGTAAGAAAATAGAACATTAAAGACTTGCAAATGATGGTGGGCCAGGCATATAGGTCACCCCAAAATGACTGCAAATTGTAGTCTCACTGCCCTTTCTCCACAGGTTTCCCCAGTGCTGCGAGACTTCCTGGAACGGATGCTGGTGCGGGACCCCCATGAGAGAGCCACGGCTCAGGAGCTCCTGGATCATCCCTTCCTGTTGCAGACGGGGCTCCCTGAGTGCCTGGTGCCCCTGATTCAGCTCTACCGCAAGCAGACCTCCACTTGCTGAGCCCACCTCCCAATAGCACCTGCCACCTGTACCCATAGGCAGGTGACACTGGGCAGCCAGCTTGCTGGCAGGGCCTGCTTGCCTCATTCTCTCAGTATTCTCTCCAAAGATTGAATGTGAAGCCCCACCCCCATTCTCCTGTCCCTCAGCCCACTGGGCCAGGCCGGACCTGCCCCTCAATCTCTTTCTCCCACTTCCCCCGAGAGAGCCCCCAGTTGCCTTTGGGATGATGGAGACCTTTTCTTTTCCGGATGACCCTTTGTTATTTGCACAGGGATATTTCTAAGAAACAATAAGACCAGCAATTCAGCCACTGCAGCCAACACAGCAGATAAGGCTGCTGCGGTTTTTTAATGGCAGTTGTACACTAGCATTCCCGGCCACCCAAGAGGGCAGAGTGCCTGTCCTCAGCAGGATACTTGTTCTCAGCTCCAATTCCAAACCCTGGCGTCTTGAGAGCACCACAGGGAAGGTTTTTATTACCTGAATCCATCTTCTTCCGTTATACCTAACTTCCTGAAGGCATAGTCCCACCTGCACCTGCTTCCCGACCCACCTGTGTTGACAGCACTCTCATGCACAGCCTGCTCTGAACTGTGAACAGCCTAGTCATAGGCCAGGGGAGGGGGGAACATATTCTGGGTGAAAGAGAAATAATGGAGTTGGTGCTAACGGTGGTGTCTCGTGTAAGTGTGTGTGTGTGTGTGTGTGTGTGTGTATGTGTGTGTAAATGTGTATAAGTGGAGGAAGGTCACCCCAACAGCCTGGTCCCTTCAATGAGACTTCCTGGTCCTGTTTCCCACTAAGCTCTGCCCTAAAGGGACCTGCTTTCCTGGCCTGTTTTCCCACCTCTGAAGCCCCATGTCTCTACCTGACCGATGACGAGGTCTGTATTGAAGCTAATGCATCCTGCGGGCTGGGCAGGTTTCTGAGTTGCTTTTGTACTATGGAATCTGAGAGCCCAAGTATGCAAGGATGAGGAAACAAACTTTGTTTTACCTGTGAGCTTCATCTCAATAACTACAACATCAGGGAACTTTTCTTTTCAAAACCCTGGTCTGGGGAGGTGAACCAGCCCCCAGGTTCATGAGAACAGGCACCTCATTTGTGCAGACCATCTGCCTCTCGCTGCCTCCTCGGACACTTGTCTCTTTGTCCTCCTTCCCTCCCCACCTTCAGGGCTGCTGTGAGACAGGGAAGAACTCCAGGTGTCTGGACCTTATATAGATCATATTTTTAGATTCCTCTGCTCCCTAGTAGCCTGTTTGGGGGCAAAATAAAAATGCAAGAACTTTTTATTTAAGGGTCAGAGTTTTAAAAACAAAAGCATATTCCCTAGAAACCTTTGTGAATTGTTTGCACTGTGCCTGTTTTAAATTAAACTGAGTGTTAAATAGACCTCTGGGCTTTCTATTATCTCTGGGAGCGGACCAGGCTGTCTGAGCGGGACACTGTGGTTGGTGTCCAGTGTGGCCACACCTCTTCCCTGTGCGAGCTTTCCAGTAGCCCCTGTAGTCCACAGAAAACCCAACTCCCTGGTAGTCCCAAAATGAGGGCAGGGGATAAAGGAAACAGAAAGTGAAATACCCTTGGGACCGAAAGAACTGAGAAATAGTCTCCTTCCCAGGGGAGAAGGGCTCAGCCAAGAAATTTGGAGCCATGCATCTTGCTGGTGCTACAGGGACTCTGGGGGCAGCCACCAGGGCTGATGAGCACTTTCTGTGGCAGCTTCTCCCTTTCCTATTCGTTTCTCGCTCTCTGGAAAGTCAAAGGCTACTGTCCTTGAGCTGTCCATAAGAAAAAGAGGTCTGGACTGCTCCCAGTGAGAAAGCTGTCTCCATTTTGGTTCTCAGAACTACGGGTGACAGTGAGGAGTTGTGAAAGAGCAGTGCAGAGGCTGGAAATCAAGAAAACCAGGTCTAGTCATGAGGATGCGGTAGGGGAATGAAATTATCTTGAAACTTCTAGTTCTGACACCGATTCCATTACTTTCTTCCTGAGAGTTCACCCTACTATCTAACCCCAGGGCTCCCTGAGACGTCTTAACCAGGAGCAAGGCGCCATGCAGACCTACTCCTGCACCCACAACATTCACATATAGCTAGCTGCGTTGGTCCAAGGGCCCCAGTCCCACCAGCTCAGCCAGAAGCAGCACCTGAGTCTTACTTTCTGGAGGCAGCTACAGTGGGACAGGCATGAGTGGAGGCAGGCAATTGCCTCTCCAAATGGAGCCTATAGTCAGGAGTGGTTTGGTAAGGCAGAGAGGCCAGTTCTCGCAAGTGAACAATACTGGATTTATTAACAATTGATTTCAGTGCCAATAGTCCTTCTACCACACAGCGTCATTCCAAAAGCGTGTCACACAGAACAGTGCTGAGTTTGATCTTAGAGTACTGGACTGCAGTGGCTTGGGTAACTCTTCACAACAACAAAAGCAACAAGAGTTGGAAAAGCAAAATGTTTAGAAAGTCTCTTCAAAGTGGAGAGAGCTAGAGAGGACCCCAGTCCCAACACCCATTGAGCTGACAATGATAGGAAGTTCAGGAGAGCAAAACATTTAAGTTCTGCACAGAGCTGTGCCCGGAAAGATATCTGCGAGAACCGCAAGTTAATCAGACATACAATTCAATTCAGACAGTAAAGATAGGCTGTGGTTTTTCAGAAACATCACTTTCAACCACAGAGCCCTTGGCAATTCCACGGAGATGAGCCCTCACGGTTGTTTATGCAATGAAGAGGGCCCAAGGTGACATTCAACCAAAAAGCCCCCTGTCAATGACACTTGAAAGATACAGCACCTTCAACACAATGTGCAACCCAGACCTCATGGTGTTCTGAAGAAGATAAAATACTTGTATTCTCATATTATTAGAAACTTCATGAAAATTAAATACAGTTGGAAAGGGAATAAGTGAGCAAGCAAGGATCAGAAAGAAAAGGAGTTTGCACTTGGGGTGTTCAATTATCCCCGTCCCATCCAGATCCTCTCCCTCTGACTTTTCATGAGCTTCTGTGTTTACCCACTACCCAGACAGCGGGACTAAGGGGAGGCAGATGTTTGAGGAGAAAGGAGTGGGGGAAGGGCTAAACACACTAGAAACAAAAGCAAAGCTCATCAGAAGAAAACAGTGCATAATCAGTAGGTCCCAAGGTTCAGAAATCATAACGGAGGGTTTGGGAGCGCCGGGTTTTCAGAAGACAGCAGGACCTCTTAGGACACAGAGCGTTAATTTGGAAGATCTTGGGGTCATTAATGAAGGGTCTGAGCCACTGTTACTCCAAATGCGAAATTTTTGTTCATTGTCCTTCAGTTCACTGCTGTGAAATGACTTCAAGTATCAGGATTTAATATACTACAAGTTTGAGGATTCCGTGGATAAATGCACTCAGATGGAGAAGTACACGGAGATGATCCCAAATAAACCACAAGTCCGAACTCCAAGCCAGGGCGCAGCGAGGAGAACGCAGTGCTGCCACCAGGGGGCATCAGAGATCACGTCCAGTGTAAGGATCCTAAATGCCTCACCTGCCTGAGGTGGAAGGACTCGAGCGATGTCTGATGTCTATCTCCACTAGGCCCACTCCTGATCAAACCACCCCTCACCCCCAGGCATCGTTTCTCAGCACAGGTCATTCTCCAGGAAGTTCCTTTAGAGTTACTGTGAAAAACCTTCCGTTCCGCGAAGACAAACGGATCGACGTCTTGAAAAGACCCCTCCGCGGGTGAATAAGAGGGTGCACATTCAACCTTCGGGGTCCACAAAAAAGAGCCCCTACGCGCCACCACATGGTAGTACGCGCTTACAGATACACTTGCTAGCGCTTCTGCAGAGTCCTAGGCCAGACCCACCTAGCTCCCCCACCCCACCCCCATCGCTTAGGCGGGCACAGAGGAGCGGGCAGGAAGGGAGGGAATGAGGAACAAGCAGTGAAAGGGCTTTGAACCACTTCTCTGCCGTTACCTCTGACTCACTAATCTTCCCAGTAATAAAGTGGGGTCGGGCCTGCGTCCCACGGGTTGGGCAGAGGCAGGGGTCCTTGTGTCTCGACCTCTAGCATCCATCATCCTCCGTGCCCTCCATTATCGGCCCAGCAAGAAGCAGGAGCCGTTTAACAGCCCCTCCCAGCTCTCGCTGGAGTTTGATGTAATTTAAACCCCGACCTGCCGCTAGTGTGGGCTTCCGACTCCCGCGCGCCACCGTTTAACGTGGCAAACACTTCAGTCAATTATCCCCCTCGCGGAGCTTCTATTTAGAGACATTGACAGGTTCTTAAGCCTCGGATCAGGCCTGCTGCTTTCTGCTTCATATACAAAGACTCAAAACACGAGCTCTTTGAGGATTGGAAGAAATACAATTAAGCAACTGTTCCACCCTAGAGGAGCACCCATGTGTGGGATGGGGAGCTGGGAGGCGGTGGGGGCGACAGAAGTGCTTAAGTCCTTTACATTTCAGGTTTCTGATAGTGAGAGGAAATAAAGCTGGGTCCTGAAGGAACTCAAATGCAGCTGAGCCAGGGAATGGGCTGAGTAGGAGTTGCCTGGGGCAGTGACCCCACATTGACAATGAAGTTGAATTCTGGGTGGGCCTGGAGAAGAGGTGGAGAGAACAGGAATTACCCAGAAGCTGGTTCAAGGGACAGCTAGCGTTCAACACTGGGGGGCTCTGCCACTTCCAAAATAGGCTTTCATTATCTTGTGGCAGGAGTTTCTCCCCAGAAAAACTTAACCTTTAGATTCCTTCCTAATCAAGCCATCTAGTCCAGAAAGTCTCTGAGGCCCATCTCCGGGTTCCCAGTCTCCAGCACTTACGGGGAAGGGAGACTTAGGTGTATATGACATTACTGTCAGCATCACTGGGGGGGGGGTATATGGGAGGGGGCACGCCTGGCTGCCTGGGTATGGGGACATCTGGAATTGGGAAAAAGACCAGGCAGGAGCCAGCCAGACTCACGACTGAGCCTTAGGGCAGAGGGGAGGGTGTCCATCTTCCTGGAAGGTACAGTGTAGCCCATAGAACCAGACTTCTACTCCTTTCCAGGGCAAAAAAGGCAGACTGTAAGGAAGGTAAGACTTAGGCAGGGATACCCAAAATACCAACAAGCACAAAAAAGAAATAATAGGGGTCCCTTTCAGAGAGAAGGCCACTCATGTTGGCGGTGGGGACAGGTTCTGGGATCACAGATGGGAGGAGAACTGCCAGGAAAGTGAGGACCTGGAGAAAGAGAAATCCTATGGAACAGAGACAGGCAGGTGCAGGGAACAGGGCTCGTCCTGGACGCTGTTTACCGCTGAGTGTGCAACGTCACGGCCTCCGGGCCCGACTAAAGAGCCTGGGGCCCAGGCATCGAGTGCGGCACAGCGTTGGCCTCTAACTCCGGGTCTCTCTCGGGCCCTGGTGTCTCGCCGACCAGGCTGGGGATGTCTGGAGCTGTGGATCGTCGGCGCAAACCTAAGCGGCCGGAGCCGGGGCCGCCCTCGGGGTGGGGGCTAAGGCCGATGGAGGCTTGCGGTAAGATTGGGGGTGCTCCTTCCAGCACTTCGTGCGAACGCCACCGCCCGGACCCCGAAGATTGGGGCGAGTGTGGTCGGGCCATCAGGGCTCCCGCCCGCAGTCGAGCCGTCTCCTCCTCGGTCACAGCACCCAGAGCCAGACTCATGCTCCGGCCCAACTCGGGCCGCTCGCTCCCCTGCGCCCGGTGCCGGCCCGAGCTCTTGCCCCCTGAGCTAGCCTCGCCGCCGTGACCATGGCCACCGGCCGCTCGCGCAAAGCGCGCCAAGAGAGGTCGCGGTAGGCGGCGGGGACTGGGTCGTCGGCGCTCTGGGCTGGGCGCGGGCGCCGGACGGCCAGGAGGGCTGTCGGAGTTGGAGCCCCGGGTGGCGGCAGCGGCGGCGGCTGCGCGGCCCCAGGGCCCGGTGAGGGCCTGCACACAAGTTCCGTGGCCGCGGGAAGCGGCCAGCTGCAGCGCTGTAAGGCCCGCACGGTTCGTGCGGTCGAGGCGCAGGCCAAGGCGGCGGAAAGAGCGTACTAGGAACTCGAGTACCGCCCCATGGCCACACGCCGCGGCCCACATCACTGGGCTATTGCCAGCAGAGTCGGCCGCCTCGGGGTCGCCGCTGAACTGCACCAGCAGCTGCACAGCGTCCAGGTGGCCACGCTCGCACGCCAGGCTAAGCGCTGTGCGGCCGCGCTCGTCCCGCAGGTTCACAGCCGCACCCTGCTCCAGCAGTAGTCGCACGAAGCGCGCGCGCAGCGCGGGGTCCGGCAGCCCCACCGCCACCATGAGCGGCGTGCGGCCCTGCTCTGCGCGGCAGTCGATGATACTTCGGTCCAGCGCATCCAGCACGAAGCGGGCCAGGTGCACTTTGCCCGCCTGCATGGCCTCCAGGAAGGTGCGCGTACCCGCTCGCGGGCACAGGTCCTTGGGCTTGAGCATGGCACCGGCCGCCGCGCCCAGGCGGTCCGGCTGCTCCGCACGGGGGCGCCCGGATTCCTGCGCCCCTTGGGGCTCTAACCTCCGCGAATGCTCGGGCTTGGCTTCCTCCCCGAGTGGGTGGCTATGGCCGAGGTCCCTGAGCTTCCCACTCTTGTGCCACGCGGCTCCCGCTGCTCTGCCGCAACTGGGCCGCACGCTCGGCGTCTCACTGCTTCTTCCTGGGCTTCCAGCCCGCCTGGAGGTGTAGCTTGCTCGCTCCTCCTCGCTCCGCGCCTGGCACACCGCGAGACGACTGGGGCTCAAGCTCGGCCCCTTCCTGACTCTACCGCTGCTTTCCCCGTGTCCGGCGACCCTCAGTCCCTCGTGGCCTGAAGCCACGCAACTCACCCGCACCGGGGCAGTCCCCGCTCCCCTGCTGAGACGGTGGCGCCCGCCCTGCGCGCCTGCCTCTAGCCCTAGCGGGGCGCGCCGCTCCTCAAGCTGCTAGCGCCGCTCCTCCGCCCCCTCCCTCTCGCGGGGGCCGGGCCATGCCAGGGCGCTTGCTCCTTACTTGGGGGGCTCAGCCACGCGGGAGCCGCCGCCCACCTGGATACCTAACTTTAAAGCCTCGGAGGTCTCCATGGTAATGACTGCCCTGGAAGTGAGCTGAGCGGTCAGGGTAGAAAAGGATCAGGAGAGTGAAACCGCCCCTGACCCCCACATCTTCGTGGGCCTCAGTGTGGGGGAGCGGATCCTCCTCCGCTTTCCCCAGGGGCTGCAGTGACTGTTGCGCGGCAGTGGCGGGGGCCGCTCGCTGTGGGCCACATGCATCCGATCGGGCCAATTCAAAAGTCACATTCTTCTCTCCCCGTCTTTTGCCCCCAACAGAGTCGGTGTTCTAAGCCCCTTAGAAACTGCCAGAACCTCCGACCCGTCGGGGAAGAATAGGCATTGCCCCCTGCGGTCCAGGTAGAAGGAAATGATACCCCATGAGAGCAGAACTGGACCATAAGGGAGCTAAAGTGGTTGCAAAAGGGGCTGGGAATAATTTGGGGGAGGGAGTAGGTGCGCTGCGCGCGGGATGGGATGGGGGGCGTTCAGTCTGGCAGGGAACTGCCACTCGAAGTGTAGCGAACCACACACTCACAATTGTTCCTCCCGCACAAGCTCACTCGAAGTGGGGGTGGGGGGAGAGTGCGCTCTCCAATCTCAGACGTCTCCAACCCCTACAACACGCCTGCCTGCCAGCTCCCAGAGGCTGAGAAGCCGCAGACGCCTTAAGATCCCGGGCGTGCTGCCGGACCTGTGGTGGCACAGTGGATAGTGTCGACCAGGGAACACTGAGGTCGCCAGTTCAAAACCCTACACTGGTCTGGTCAAGGCACATATGGGAGTTGATGCTTCCAGCTCCTCCCCCCTTTCTCTCTTTCTCTCTCTCTCACTCACTCTGTGTCTCCTCTCTAAAACGAATAATAATAAAAGAAAAGATCCCAGGCATGCTGCAGCCACAGTAACAACTCCTCCGCGCCTTCTCCTCGCTGCTTCAGGACCCACGACCATCCCGAAAAGATCATACAGTGTGTCCGCAAAGTCATGGTGCACTTTTGGCCTGTTGATCGGTCAAAAGTGCACCATGACTTTGCGGACACACTGTAGATCGAAGGACACATGCAAGACTCCCTCCAGTCCCCATCTCCCTCTTGAGCACAAAACCACCCCCAGACCAAAAGGTCTGACCTTCACCACTAGCTGACCCCTTCGGAGAGGGTGAAAAGAGCTCTGAATCAGTAGGGTTTGTAAAAATCATGCATCCATTCTCCCTCTGGCAGGCTGTAGGCCTTGGGAGGTAGGGGTGCACAGGACTCAGGTGAGGGAAGTCAGGAGGTCTCAGCAGAAGGCATATGGGTGGGTGTGTATGAGTGGAATGGATATTTGTAAAGTAAAAAGTGAATCACGTATCAACTACAGAATTTACTGAGACTTTTGTGAGTCAGGTATTGTGTGTTTCCAGCTATGGGAAATACGGAGCAGAAGTTCACTTCTGAATGTACAAGACCTCCC
The DNA here is from genome assembly GCA_037038555.1 of Rhynchonycteris naso. NCBI lineage: Eukaryota > Metazoa > Chordata > Mammalia > Chiroptera > Emballonuridae > Rhynchonycteris > Rhynchonycteris naso. The sequence continues at coordinate 77,987,818 of CM072999.1, read as the reverse complement.
CTCCCAAGTGGAAAAACAGGACCAGGACTTAGAAAGTAGAGGTTATCACCTGAGGGCTGAATACAAACTGAGACAGACCTTAGAGGAAGAGCTGGAGATGTGGGCCAAGGTCTTCTAAGGACAGAGCTTCTCAGATGGGATAGGATCTGGCTGCTAAGAAACAAGGAAGACATTCCAGCTGGGGTTACAGAGGCAAGAGCATGAAGGCAGGAAAAATACCTTGAAGGGACAGTGTTGGGGGCTGCTTCAAGGGGCCTTCCAGACTTGGCCAGGTTGCTCAGTTGGTTAGAGCATTGTCTAGATTCACCAAAGTTGCAGGTTTGATCCCTGGTCAGGGCACATACATGAATCAACCAATGAATGCATGAATAAGTGGAATAACAAATCAATGTTCCTCTTTCTCTCTCTCTCTCCCTTCCTCTCTCTATAAAATTAATTAATTGATTGATTGAATTAAAGGGTCCCTTCCTATGAAACACAGGAAATTAAGGGGAGAATAAAAATGTCCTCAGCCTGGACAGAACAGTGACAGGAAGCTTTGCAGCAGGAGCTGTCTGCACAGGGGGAAAGGAATGGGCAAGGACAGAATATGCCTCTAGGAAGAAGACCCTGGGTGAGTGGCAAAGTGGCAAGATGACCCTGCACCCAGAACGTTTTGCCTCTCTCCAGGTCCCAGGCCCCAGGAAGGCCCACATGGCAGGGGCTCCAGCCACAATGCAAGTGTTTCCACACACCACTCTGTCCTGAGGGAGCATTTGATGTAGACCTGCACACACTGTGAAACATCTCTTTTCCTCTTCTTTTTTTTTATATATTTTTAAAAGATTTTATTTATCCATTTTAGAGAGGGGAGGGAAAGAGATAGAGAAAGAGAGAAGGAAGAAGGAATGGGAAGCATCAACTCCATATGTGCCTTGACCAGGCAAGCCCAGGGTTTTGCACCAGCGACCTCAGCGTTCCAGGTTGACACTTTTATCCACTGCGCTACCACAGGTCAGGCCCCCTCTTTTTTCTTTAAGCATTTTTAAATCCCTCTGTTCAGGGCTCTGCCAGTTTTCTCCCATGGTGTCACAGAAAAGGAACAGTATTTGGCATCAGAATTAAGTCCCAGCTTGAAGGCATTTATTAGTAGTGTGTCTCCAGGCCCGCATATTTCCACCTGCAAAATGAAGCCGATAATACCACCCTGCCTGCTTCATGCATGATCTTGCTAAAGAGTGTCAGGAAAAGATATACACAATTATTCAGCATGCAGAAAGCCTAATCCCGCTCCCCAGACTTGGGGGCTCCTCCTGGATGTTATCCAGGGATGGGTATAAACTCTCTAACCCCCATAATGATGGGGAATGCTTTCCCTCTTTACTCAGATAGCAGAAGAAAGGCTTTTCTTCACTTTGTGACTCAATTCCCTTTTCTCCTCCGTGAAGAAAATTGTTTTTCCCTTTCTTTCTCCATTTTTAGAGTCAGGGGAAAGGGTGCCCCTGGAATGTGTGTATGGCAGGCTCCCCTACAACCAGGCAGCGACACTCTCCAAGTGGAGGAGAGCAGCAGCAGGAACACAGACTAGGCACCTCGTTGGTCCTAAAGAGCCATGTCTCCTCTTCCCTGAAGCTCCCTGAGACAACTCTGCCTCATTGACATCTCTGTTCCCTGTAGAGGATGGAGACAGTTCCACGGAAGAGGAGCTAAAGAAGGTGCCCTCCATGGCCTCACCCTGGCCTGTCAGTGAGCCTGAGCTGGGTGCTCTTTGGAAGGAGTAGCTGGCTCCATTTGCCCCAGCTGGCCTTGCCAATCAGGCCAGGCCTGTGGTGGAATGGGAGGGGGTCAGGGGTGCCAGGCCTCAGGCCCTGGAGCCTTTGCTCTGACTTCCCTGTGGGCTCAGTATGTTCTGAAGAGAAAAGAAATAGCGAAGCTGAAAAAAAAGCTGAGACTTTGCTGCAGAGCACAGAGGTACCAATAGCCCAAATTAGAAACTGTCGCTTAGGGAGCTGGAGGCTGACAGGAGATAGAGCTGAGGCAGGCAGGGGGCAGGCAGGCACTCCACTCTCCCCTTCCCTCCCACCCTGCAGGCCCCAGCCTGGCAAGAGGGCTTCAGCAGAGAGGCGGAAGGTGGCTGAGGTCCGAAGTCTACCATTCTGTCTGCAGCTCCCCCCACCCCCACAGGTTCCTTCTTTCTTCCTCAAATGTCACCAACCCCCTCACCCTGTCACATGGCACCAGCTCAACAGGGTTGGGTCTGGTGGCACGCAGCTGGGAGATCTAGTGAGATTGAGGGCTGTAGGGGGCAGATGCAGGGGGAGGGTGAGTCAACAGGGGACACTGGCATCTGAATCAGCAGTGGGATTCAGAAAGGCACAGGGACCCTTCTGAAACTGAGGCATGGCAATTAAACAGGGAGCCTTGCCCCCAGCCCCATAGAAAACACAGCAGGAATAGAACCCAGGTACACTGCACCTGCCCAGCACCCTGAGGGAGGGCCACTCTTCCTCTGCACATCCCCTGATGCTGGGAATTCATTTCCAGGGCCCAAAGACTATGGCATTTTCCCAGAGGCACTTTGACCTTTTCTAAGAGAACAGAAGACAGAGGGGTGGGTACCTGGGCCTGGAAGCCCTAGCTCGCAGTGCAGAGGCCTCACAGGAGGCAGGACTATATGTCTGCTTCCCTATTCTTAGGCTTCCCAGCTCCACATTAGGGACTCAGAGACTCTGCCCGGCCTGGTTTAGAAGGAGGGGAAATCAGCCCCACCGCCTGAGCAGTCATGGGCTTCCCAGTGGGCTCTATTTGGTGGTGGCTCTGGCTTATGCCGCCATGCCTGGGTCAGTGAATTACTCTAGGCCTGGGTTCTGCCCCTGGACTGGGGGACAGATGGGGCAGCTGAGTGCCTAGCTGGAGGGCTAGGCAGGGCACTGCACTTGGCTGTATCCACTATGTATACAGGCTGATAAATGACAGGCCTTACTCCTGGGAATGAGCAGGCCCTTAGCCAGGGACTGCTAGAATCCCAGAGGTCAGGCCCCCAGAGGGATGAGGGTTCTGTTTATTTTCTGAAGGCACAGATGCTTATGGCTAATGGTATTTGCTATAACTCTCTAATAAGAAACCCTTCCCCCAAAATCAATGAATGCCTACCTTGCTTCTCCCAAGCCAGTGCCTGTCTACATCTGGGATTTGGGAGGATGCCGTAAGTGTGGTAAATGGCTGCCCACAGGCCCCTCTACAACCATAATTGCCACAGGAGCTTGAGAATCTGACCACTGTAAATGTGCTTAAACACATGCAGGTGGCCAGAAGGTTTGCAACTCCCCAAGAGGGTGGCAGGCATCTGTGCTTAGGCTCTTCTGACCCAGCCCTGAGGGTAGAGACAAGAAAGGGCCATAACTGGTGGGGATGGAGAAGAGGGGTGACATCATTTTTTAGTGCTTGTGGCATCAGGGCTGGCAGAGGGGGAAGTGAATCTTCTTTAAGCCTAGAGGCAGGGCCATTCCACTGGGCTCAGGAGGGCACCTCATCGCAGGGTGCGGGTGCGGCTCCCAAGGGTTTTTCCCTGGCCTGCTTCATCTTGGGGCATTTTACTCCCCTCCAACTAATTTCTTAATCAGGTTTAGGCAGTCATATTGGGACAGGATCCTTTAGTAGGAGTAAGAAAGAGAAAAATAAATAAACATCATAAAGTCAGGAGACAAAACAATGCTGACCTTGTCAGTCAGTTTGGGTTGGGGTACATGCTAAGAAATATCACCCCAAGCCTAGGAAAAGGGGTAAGCCATGTTCTGGATGGGAGAGTGCCCAAAGGCCATCCTCTCCTTCACCACCAGCCACAGCCACAGCTCTCTCAGCATGGCCTTACAGCCAGACAGCAGAGGCAGCATTGTCATGTCAGCCTCCCATCCCCCATGGGCAGACAGCAGGGAGGGGCCTCAGCCTGGGATGGGGGGGGGGGCAGCCGATCCCAGGGAGCTTGGAGGTAGTGGCAGGTTCTGTATCAGGGAGTTGATAAAGAGGCCCATCAGGGCAGGCCTGAGTGAGCTGTCAGCCTTATGGCAGAAAGGGTTCTGCTTGAACTACAGGTGCTAGAGAGGAGGTGCCCCGTGGCCAGGCCTAACACTCCAGGTGAGGAAACTATTTCCAGATTGGGAAGCCACCAGTTGCAGACTAGGAAAGGCAGAGTGAGGCTAGGACCTCATTTCCTGCCTCCCAGTCCATATTCTTTTGCCCTAGTGTGACACTAATTCAAGGAGGAAAAGGATGAAGAGCAGGAAGTCAGCTTAGAGAGGACCTCTAGGCCTCAGATGAGCCCTTGCCCTGATAGTATCTGGTCCCTGTCTACTCCTGTAGTCTGGCAGTTGAGGAGGAGACTCCAGGCTCCAAGGGAACCCCAGCTTCCCCCAGCCTTTGAGTGCTGGGGCTGCTGAGGTCTTCTTCCTGGGGAGATGGAGCCCCATCCAAGAGAAGGGGAAATTTTCTTGCAGAATGTACCAGTTGGTTGGGAATGTCAGAGGCAGCTTTCCTGGCTGTCTGCCTTGGCTGTAAGTGGGTCTGGCTCACACAGCTCCCTGGAAGCCCCACAGGGCCTCTCAGGTTTGTCCTCAGCCTCAGAGGGGAAGCAGGTCCTGAGGCAGGTCCTTACTGACTCCTTCACCACAGCCTCCAGGCCCTTCATCCTGGCCTCATACTCTGTCAGCGCCTCCTGCTGGAACTGCAGAGACAGCAAGGGTCACAGCCTGACTCAGGAGGGCATACCTGTCCACTCCCCCTATCCTGGACAATAGAACAAGGAAATGCCCAGTATTTTCAAAGCTCCCAGGATGGGGGTGGGAGGTGGGAGCCCATCAGGGAGCCTCTCAGGAGAGGGGGTACCAACCATGCAAAGAGATCTGCAGAGCTGCCTCATGTAAAAGGGCCCTAGGGTACCATGGGACTGGACTTTGACCCAATAGTAAGGGGTGGTTTCTCCTTCCCTGACCTCCTGACTAGAAGCTCCCTAGAGCAGGTCTCCTTTAAACTCTGGAGCCAGGCCAGCTCTACTGAGGGACAGGAGGGTGGTTCCTATCACCTGCTTTTCCATCTCCCGGATCTGTTCCAGGCAGGCTGCCTGCTTCTCCTCCAGCTTCTTCCGATACCTCTCCAGGCTTTCTTTCATCTGGGTGGGAGTGAGAGGCAGGGGATCAGGACAGCACAAACAGGCAATCTGGTTGGCACCCAGCTACAATCCCAGTTATCCTATAAGACTTAGGGTAAATTCCTTAACCTTCAAACAGTCTTTTTATATTTTTTTCTTATTTTGTAAAATGAGGATAACTACCTGTCTCATTGCATTATAAAGGTTTGCATCAGACAGTTCATGTGAAGCACTTGACTTAGTGTCTGGCACAAGTAACGACTTAGTAGCTGGTAGTTCTGTTACTATTAATACTCAGGGGAGCTATACATCCATTCTCAATAGGGCTTTCCTTTCTCTTCTTATTCCTTGAAACCCCAGGAAGCACTCCTCACTTCCTCTCAGCCACCCAGCCCAATCCCATCCTTACCCAGCTGGTTAGCCCATATTGTTTCCATACAGGGCAGCTGGACAGAGACAAGCCCCTTTAGGCTAGTATCCCAATTCCCACAGAAAGACCAGAACCTCAGACTGGCCTAGGGGATCCCCACTCCCTGCACTGCCTCCTGCCTTTCCTGGCTGTATGGTTCAATCTGGACAGTACATCTCCTAAGGGCAAAGTAAAGGCCTGATGCCACCCTTTCTCTCCTATGGAGAGCAAGCGTGCCCATGCATACGTGTGCATGCGTGTGTGTGTGTGCATGTGTGTGTGTGTGTGTGTGTAGGACTCAGCATTACATACCTGCTGGATGACCTGTACAACCTCCTGGATGTGGGAGTTGTTAATCTCTCTCTTCAACCTGTTGGGGTAATCAGAGTTTCAGAGAGGGAAGGCCCCTGGGAAGAGCTCGGTGAGATGAAGATCCTCAGGGTGGAGGTCAAACGAGGACTATGCAATAGGGGCAGGAACCAGCCAGAGGGGTGATATGGGGACCCAAGGAAGATTTGAGGGACCACTAGCAGTCCCAGGGAGCCTCTGAAGGAAGGGCTACCTCACTCACTAATTTGTCCTTCAAGGTGTGCATGGGAAAGCCCAGGTGAGAAGATGCTGCCCCAAGGTGTCGCCTCCCTCTTTGTGTGCTTGATTTTCCCTTAAATTCTCCTTCCTGGTCAAATAGTTTTGCATAAGGAGATCACTCTAATCAGAGGTGACAGAAGTAAGATTAACTTTCAAGAGGCAGGGAATAGGCACATCTCTGGGAAGTGAGTCAGGATGTACTTGTAGGGAGGCCCCTTCCCATCTGGAGAGGTTCCTGCTTAGCACTAGGTTTGGAGTTTGAGTCTTGGGCCTCTCTTCCAGGACTCACCTCTGCTGGGCCATCTTGTCAGTAGTGATCTTGATCATGGCCTGGATCCGCTCTAGCCTTTTGGCCTCTAGCTTTTTCTTCATCTCTTTGGTATCACTGTAGAGAGACAGGCACCGGGGAGATGTTCGTAGAGGCCTGAGCCCTCTTGAGAAATGAGAGCCTGGAGTGGGAGGGAAGCAGTCATACCTCTCCGAGGTCTCCTTGAGGGTCTTAAGCTCTGTAGCCTGTTTCGCTCTGGCCAGCTCTATCATTTTAGCGATTACCTTGCAGGGAGAGGAAAGACAGGTTTAGCGGATGGGCACAGTGTGAAACCCTTTGTTGTGCAGAATGTGTGGGTTTGGTTGGGTGGCAGCTCTCCCCTCCCCCAGCCTAGCACCTCGGCCACGTGCTGCTCCTTGCGCTTCAAGATGCTCTGGTACTGCTCCTCGCCTTGCCGCAGAAGCTCCAGCTCCAGCCTGTCTGTCAGCTCGTGCACGCGCGTGTCCGCGCCCTCGGGGCCCTCACCCCGCGTGGCCCCGGCAGTCTCCTCCTTGCTGAGCACGGTCCTGCGGAGCCCACGTGGGATCAGGTCCTGAGCCCTCAGCCGCTTGCACCCGCGCTCTGGAGGCCAGGACGTCCCACTGCCCTTACCTTTTCTTGCGGGAGCCCTTCCCGGGGCCGAGTCTGCGGCCCCCGCAGGCGCCCGCGGCACCGGGCGGCCCGAGCTCGGCCAGCTGTGCCGCGCCCCGCTGCAGCAGCTCCTCACGGCGCCGCGCGCCACGCCGCTCCAGCTCCTGCAGCTCTTTCTCGTGCCGCTGCCGCAGCTTCACGACACCCTTCAGCTCCTTCAGCTCCTCCAGGCTGGCGGTCTGCGGCTCTGCGGGGACCTGGGTGAGGCGTCCCGCCGCCCAGGAGCCCCCCCTCCGAATTCCGAACCCTCCCCAGGCTCGTCCTCAACACCACTCTGGTTCAGCAGGCCTTACCCATAGCTTCTTTCGTGGCCTCCTCCCTGGCACTGGCCCCTGCTGCTGCAAGAGCCACAGCACGGGCTGACAGGTGTTCGGGGATCCCCTGGCTCAGCTCTGCTCCTCCCCGCCCCCTGTGGATGCCAGCATGGGGCCCCTGCGATGCACTTTCTCAGCGCTGAGGCTTCAGACAGTGTTGCCTTCCCCGGGTCACAGTCTTAGGGTTTGTTTGTTTTTAATTCTTTTCCCCGTTTCAATTTATTTACTGATTTTAGAGAGAGTGGGAGACAGACAGAAACATCGAACTGTTTCTGTATGTGCCCTGACCACCGTTCTAACCAACTGAGCTATCCTGCCATTAAAGTCTTAGTTATGTGAAGATCAGCCCTTAGTAAGGCTGGAATGCAGACAGAGAAGGCAACCCTTCCCAGTAGGTGGGAAGACCCCCGCAGTACATACCTGCTGACCCATTGCTGGTTGGGGCTGTTGCCCCATTGACCTGGCTGACAACTGGACTCCCAGGAACAAAAGACTTCTGTGTAGGGAGAGCAGGTTAGGGAGATAGCTCCAACAACCCTCTCTCCCTGAGCCCTGAACTCTGCCCCCTCCCTCATCTTCCCACAGAAAGAGCAAAGCTCCTAGGGGGCCCTGGCAATGGACCCAGCAACACAGACCTCCTGCAGGCCTCCCATGGCTTCCTTGAGCTTCACAGACTTCTGATCATGGGCATTGAAGAACTTGATGGGATTGGCGAGGGCTACAGTGAGATCTGGGTGCACAGGGGCATCACAGGCCTGGTATAGAGTACCTGGACGCCTCCACAATCCTCATCTACCAAGGACACCCTGTCCTGCCCAACTCTGAAGGCTGACTTGAGGAAGGGGAAGGAGAAATGGACAGCCCCAGGCCCCCAGCACTCTATGGGTCTCCTAACCTGTCCAGGGGCCAGGTACATAGTCCTTCATCTCCAGGAAGACAAAGAGTGCAGGCATGGTGAGAGGCATGTTGCTCTCGCTGTGCAGGCACAGATGATGGTATCCTGTGGGGCATGATGGGGGAGGAAGCAGTAAGCAGAGCCCATTGGTGCCCAGCACTGCATGCCCAGCACTGCATGCCAGCATCCCAGCACTCAAGGTGTCTAGTTTTAGAGTCAGAGAAGTCTGGTTCTGTGCCTTCCTGGGTGTGTGACTTTCCTCATCTGTGAAATTGGGATAATAGTGTCTACCTCCTGTGGCTACTGTGAGGATTAAGTGAAAATATAAGTCCTTAAAGCATTTTAATGTCCAATAAGTTTTAGCTACTTGGGAAACTGCCCTAGTAGTTTCAGAAAATTACAGGCATTCTGTTTTGATGTCCAGAGTTCCCACCTTTCTCCGTTTTCTGGAGAGGTACTATTCCTGTTCCATTCTTTAGGGCTGATAATATGAAAAAATTAGGTAAAGTTTCAGGGTCATCTCCCTGAAGTTGCCCCACCCTCTGTATAGGCACCTGATGCTGTCCTTGGTCTCAGACCTGCTGGGAACAGCAAAGAAAAATGTCCTTACCAGAATTCAGGGCATTGATGGGGATGATGCGGTGTCCAAGAAACTTGTTGCCTTCCTCCATCACAGCTACCCTGAGGGAGGCCAGCTCAGGCATCAAGATCTGGGGAGAGTTCAGGACAGGACAAGCTGGAGAGGGTGGCCAAATTGACTTCCTTTCTAGTTTCAGAAGTCTAGGATCAGTGTGATAACATGGCAGGTGTGATCAGATTTGCTGAGGACAGAGGGCACAGTCTAAGCCACACACATAGACATTCTCACAGCGCATGTCATGGCTGGTCCACATGGATGAGAAGTGTTGAATATGCAGCCCAGGGCTCTGGAGAACCTGGTGCAGACAGCCTGTGACAGCTTTCTCCACAAGTATTCACTGAGTGCAAGAGACCCACCGTAACTCTATGGGACCTTGCACCCTGGTCTAGGAGTTCACATTTCTGCCTCTAATTCTAATGTGAACATGCATGTGCATACATAGCCATGTACACATGTGCACATACACATACAACCTGCACACAAAGTACATTTCTATAAACTTGCTTTCTGGACCCGAAATTCAGGAGGGTACTAAGTAAGGGGGTGGGGAGAAGATGATCAAGGAACTCCCTTTACATATTTCCTGTTTTCAGCAAGTAGAGGTCAACAACTAGCAAGGGCCCTTACACTGCTCAGAGCCCAGCAGCCACCCTGTCCTAGCCCCTCACCTTCTCAAAGACAAAAGGCTCCTCATTCCAGACAGGATTGATGGAGTTGGTACTGGGTGACAGCTTGGTGCGATAGCGCCTCTTGGGATCCCCAGGAAGGCCAAACAACTCCACTTCCACATAAGTGCGCACACTGCGTTCTGACAGGAACTGCCCAGAGATTACCTGGAGGTGGAGGCCGGTGGGAGGCCAGCATCAGGTCGCCCCCTAGGCGATTCCCCAGAACCTGGGGCCTCTAGCTTCTCTAGCTGAAGCTTCCATTCTTGGGTACAGTGAAGAGCCCCACTCAGCTCTGGCCACTGAGTAGAGGTTGTGTGGCTCAGGGGTTACAACTAAGCTCTGGTAACTAGGGTGTTTCCAGGATTCAGGGAAGAGGTGTGGGTCTCCTCACCTCCTGTCCCAGGCAAAGAAGGAACAGGGCTCTCTCCCTGGGCCTGGAGCTCCTGGTGCCCCACTCTGCCCACTCTTCTCCCTCTCCCAACCCAGCCTCAACCCTTCCCCTTGGTTTCCATGGGGACCAAACAGCAGCCTTGAGGCTGAGGAGGAGGCAGTTTCCAAGGCAACTTGCTACTTCACAAACTGGCTGGGACTGAAGTTTTCAGGATATCAGGGGAGGGGGTTGGGAGTGGAGGAATGGGGCTCCTGTGTCTTTCTTCTCAAGACCCCAGTCCTCCTGGCCGCTTGTCCACCTCAAGTCCTTGCCTTAATAGAAAGAGTGGTAGCTACCACTACATCAATGCCATCCACCGAGAAGGGGTTGAACTGCTTGTCTGGCCGACGCAGGAACTCATGCTTGAGGAGATAGCCGCTCTGTCCATTAAACTCAAATAGTGCCATGTTCTGCTGCATGGGCAGGTCTGGGGGTACAAGAGCATTTGGTCAGAAAAGCGTGACCCTGCCTGATCAGGCAGTAGCACAGTGGATAGAACGTCAGACTGGGACTCGGAGGGCCCAGGTTTGAAACCCCGAGGTCGCTGGCTTGAGTGGGACTCATCTGGTTTGACCAAGGCTCACCAGCTTGGACCCAAGGTTGCTGGCTCGAGCAAGGGGTCACTCGGTCTGCTGTAGCCCCCCAGGCAAGGCACATATGAGAAATCAATCAATGAACAACTAAGGTGCCGCAACGAGGAATTCATGCTTCTCATCTTTCTCCCTTCCTGTCTATCTGGCCCTATCTGTCTCTCTCTCTCTCTCTGTCACAAAAAAAAAAAAGAAAGAAAGAAAAGTGTGACCCTGTGTCTGCACCCATTCTCTATTTCCATGTTCCCCAGCCTTTCTCCTGTCTTGTGAATAGGGAGGTTGAAAAGAACATGAGCATCAAGGTTTCTCATATCTCAGCCTGGTTTCTTATGGTATTTCCTCTCTCAGAAATGACCCACAACCTGGAGTCAGCAGAACCAAAGCCATAATCAGATCTCAGGTTCACAGTGGGAATTGAGAACAGTGGAGCAGGTGTTCCCATATACCCACTCAGAAAGCAGCCAGGACCTCAGGCCAACACTCTGGCATCTTCACATACACACTCATATATGTGCTGTCATATTGGCATGAGCTAATGCTACGCTACCCCAAACACTCACACATCTGCATATGCACCCTGAGCCTACACAAACATTTGGATACCCAGTCTGTTCTAAAGACACCCTCCCCACCCTGGAAAGGGGTGAAGGTGGGAGGGGCAGGGGCAGGATCTTAAGGTCCTGGGAGTGCCCTCACCCATTGTCTGAAAGTTGAGGGCGACCATCTGGCAACCAGTATTCCAAAACATCTGGGGCGTGTAGTTGGAGGAGTCCATGCGAGTGCCCTTGGGGTAAATGCGACTCATCTGGCGCTTGTTGTAGCTGCCCCAGAGTATAGGAAGCCAGCCTGAGGCCGCACCAGGAGTACCCAGCAGCCCCCCTTCGAGCCCGGTCCTCATCCCTTCATCCAACCCAGGACCCTGGCTACTGAGGCCTCAAGGATACTCCACAAATTTCACTGCAGCCTTGGAGAGCAGGTCAAAAGCCTTGAGCTCCGTGAAAGAGGAGATGACATAACTTCGGTTCTTCTCTGTGTGAGGAAGAAAGAGGAGGGGGAGTTCATGTCAAGCTGAGGTATTCTCTCAGACCTCCCCTCAATGTGTCTAACCCAGTGTTTCCACTGATGCTTGAAAGTTCAGAGCCGGAGGGGTGGGTGACCCAGAGTGCAGGGGGATATGCAGATATGTGCAGGTAACAGTGTGTCCTGGGGGCAAAGGGCATGCACTGTAGACATGCACAAGGATGTCACAATCCTGGAGGGGGTGGGGAACATGCTAGGTTGGGCCCAGGGAGTCAGGAGCATGCTGAATGAGCAGGGTTTATACACAAAGGGCAGGTGAGAGGTACACACCAACGGTGGTACGCACCATGGGTGAGAACAGGTAGAGATGCAGGTTGTGGGTTCAGGGGTGAGGAGACAGTTACAGAGCTATACACTGTGTGCAAATGTATACAGAAAGGTGATGACGTTGGGGACACACACAGAGGGAGAGAGAAAGGCATCATGAGTGTGTCCGGGAAGATGAATATAACATGGTGTGCACAGAAAATGAAGGGTACAAGGAATAGGTGTGCATTGGCTGGTTTCTCTGCCTCCGATCCCCCTCCCAGGAGTTCCCTGACTTTGGGCTTGGGGTTTCTGAGCTTAGGAAACACAGAACCTGCAGGAGGCTGCAGGAGTCCCAGGCCAGCCCCACTGAATCAGCCTGTCATAAATGACCTGCCTGTCACTGACATACTCCAGAGCATTCTGCTTGGTGCCAAATTCCTCAGCACTGTTCTGGGACATGGGAGCCACTGCCACTTAAAAAAGCCCTTTGCCTGACTCCTCTGATGCATATTTATAGACAGGGCCCCAGTCCAAGGAAGGGGGAGGACCCCCTTTCCACTTCTCCCCACCCATCAAACTGCCTGATGTCAGGACACGCTTCCTGAGGGCCTTCTGAATCTAGCTTAACCTCCAGTGTATCACTACGCCATGCTAACTTACGGGCAGAAAACTCAAAGGAGATGAACTTGGTGGGCTGGATGTAGTTAACTAGACTGGACATCTCCTCGTAAGCTGTCACCTCCAGGCCCGCTGTGCCCTACAGAAGACAGAGGAGAATAGAACAGCACAGAGCCCAGGGACATGGCCCCACATCTGGCTAGGAGGGCTTTACAGTGGAGATGGCAGAAGGGCTTCCAGGCTGTCTCCACACACCTCATCTGACTGCATCTTCTTTATTTCCTCTTCATCCAGGTTTCCTGACTCTTCCTCCTCCTCTTCCACCACCTCCTCCTCCAGCTCAACCCCTTCCTCACCAGTGTACACTGCCACACACAGCTCCATCAGCACTGGGGATGCTGGTGGGGACCTCCACACCAGGCTGGCTCCCCAACATGTCCCCTCTGGGCCCAGCCCCACTCTCCCATTCCAGATGCTCCCTCACCCCCACTCCTCCCAGGCTGACTCACCTGTGTCCACAGGGGCATTGGGCGGGAATCTGCCCTCAGTCTCCCCACCTGGCTCCTTGCTAGGGGATGCTGGACCAGAAAACTGGTTCTTTTTGTTCTTGATGAGGATCTTGCCACGGAGATCCTCAGGGCTAGGCAAGGGGGTGCCTGGTTTCAGCTGTGGGAGAGGAGAGAGTCTTAGCACCATCTCTTCACCTTCAGGGTGTCGCGTAAGTTCCTTCACACCAAGCTGTGCTCCATCTGCCCCTGCCTCCTTCCCCAGCCTCGCCTCTGCCCACTCCCTCTCATGTGTTAAACCTTTGACTGGCCCAACTCACCCCAGTTCCTCAGTGATATCTCTCTCGCCTATTCTATCTGTCTTGAACTCCTTTTCTGATAAATCCAATATCTCCCTGAGGCTTCAGCTTAGCCATCACTTTCTCTAGGAAGCCTTCTCTGATCCCCTAGACCAGATCAGGACTTCCCAAGTACTGCCATAGCAGCCTCTGGCTGTCCCGCCAGGTTCTTTGTCTCCCACTAGAAGGCAAGCAGTCTGAGGTCTGGGACTGCATCCTTGTCACTAATGTACTTCTAAAGCCCAGCACAGTGCCTGACACGTGCTTAACCTGGCCCCCACCATGGGCCTCCAAGCCCAGATACCCCACAGTGAAGCCCACTCACCGGAAACTTTTCCAGGGGCTCTGTGAGCAGCGTATCGCCAAACATCGTCCGGCAGTACTCAGCCATCTTGGCCTGTTGACGGGGTCTGCAGGGAGCGGAAGTGGGGTGGAATTCAGCAACACCACCCTCCTCTTAGCCATTCTTGTGGGCCCCTGATCTGGGTCATCAGAAGCATGGGTGTTAGGGAGGCAAAGACACAGGTAGGAGAGCCTGGGGACTGGAGGAGATTGTGTTGAAGGCATGGGTAGAGGCTGGGGATAGTTGGGGAGGGCAATGCAAGCAGGAGATTGGGACAGGCTAAAGAATCAAGCTGAATGGGCCTGGATACTCACGAGTCCACATGGTTTTCAAATGACAGGATGACAGGATAGGGGGAGGTTTTAAAGGCACTTTCTGCGATCGCTTCAATTGCTTCCTGAAGGAAGGAGGACTTGGTGCTCCAGGCTTCCCTTCCCCCAATGGCACCCTTCCCCTTTACCCAGTTTCAACATACATATGAAACTGGGGAATCACTGTTAGACCTCTGCCTCCTCTGATCCCTCCTAGACCCACGATAGTCCCAGGCCTCCCAGCTCTTTCTCCTGTTTCATGCCACCTATACCCAGAAAGCATGGGGACCAGGGCACTTCCTTAGTGCCTCTACCACCAGCCTCCACACTCAGAGTCTTACCTTGAAATAGATGTCTGTGGTCATGGTAAAGCCATGGGTGATGATCGGCTCCTCCTCGGGGAGCCTCCCCTTCCAGCAGTCCAGCTCCACACAGCGGCAGCCAGCCAGCAGTACCTGGCGGTACATCTCAGCGGAGGAAAGGCCTGAGAACTGGCCGGCTGTGCCAGAGCAAGGGGGAAGGGCCAGGGCTTCACTCAAGGGCTCTCCCCGCCCCCACCTGAGCATGGTTTCTACAGTTGGTACCCCATGGGTAACCCTGTGAGGAATTCAGGGAATAGGAGAAGCCCCCATTAAAGGAGAAGTCAGCAATGAGGTGGCCAGGGCCCACCTGTCAGGTAGGTGTTGTGTGAGGAGTTGATGTAGTAATGATTGAGTGGCTGTGTCATGTCATGGTGAAGCAACAGCTTGTCCTGGGCCAGCACGCTGTTCTCCGGGCCACAGAGAAACCACACCATACCCTCGGGTGACAGCTGGCCTGGGGTGCAGGGGATAACTATCAGGGCCACAGCCCAGTTGGCAGAGCAGGACAAGCCCATAGGGGGTGGGGGGTAAAGGCTTCCATTATTCCTCACCGCGCTGCACGTTGATGCCACTAGGCTCATACTTGTCGATGAGGCCCTGCACCTGGTTGGGCCGCGCAGGCGGGAACAGTAAGGAGTTGAGGCGGGAGTCCCTCTGTTTCTGGTTGATGAATTTGGTCAAGTGCTCCTTGGTCATGTAGGGTTTGGCCTTGGCATGGCTGCAAGCCAGAGAGAAGAACACAGGTTTATATCCCCTAGGCTGGGAGCTCGGACAACCTCTTGCCCAGCTAAGCTTCCTATCAGCATAGCAAGTGGGGATTTTAGCCACCACCCTTCCCTCACGCCCAGCCCAGCTCAAGAAGCTCACTAGGTGGTAAAGATCTCATCTATTTCTGGCCGAGGGCAGAGGTTCATGAGGAAACTCTTGTAGACAGATTCTGGGAAGTCCTCAGGATTGATGGCGTCATTCTGGAGGAGGTAGGAAGAACAGAGAGTCACCTGATCACTTCTGCCCCTCCTTCTCAG
Organism: Rhynchonycteris naso; assembly: GCA_037038555.1. NCBI lineage: Eukaryota > Metazoa > Chordata > Mammalia > Chiroptera > Emballonuridae > Rhynchonycteris > Rhynchonycteris naso. The sequence goes on along the minus strand of CM072999.1, from coordinate 77,972,372 downwards.
CACTAAGAACCACAAACTAGGCCCAGCCCTAGACAAGGGGGCTTGTCCAGAAGGAGAACTCAGGACAGACAGAGGACATTCAGGACATGCTAAGCACCCACTTTTCAAGGCCCTGGTTGCTGAGCAGAGTGGCTGCTTGGCTAATCTGCTTTGCCCCTGAATTTGGATACTGGATAGTTTCTTGGCTGGCACAGGATTGGAACTAAGAATGAGTGGAACAAGGAGGAAAAGAGGTCAGAAGTAAGTGGTTCTGCTTGCTGGAGTAGTGTGTTAGCTTTTTTTGAAGTGGGGGAAATTTTTTCAAAAAGAAGCAATTTGAATATAAATAATAAAACAACAACAGAACCCCGATATATACATAAAGTAAAAACTGACAGACTTGAAGGGAGATATGGACAAGTCAACAATAATAGCTAGATACACCAAAAAGCACAAGAACAACAAAATAAAGATAAATTGAACTTCATAAAAATTAAACACTTTTGTGCTTGGAAGGACACTATCAAAAAGGTGAAAAGAGCCCTGGCTGAGTAGCTCAGTTTGTTAGAGTGTCATTCCAACATGCCACTGTTAAGGGTTCGATCCCCAGTGAGGGCACATACAAGAATAAACCATAACATCATGAATAAGTGGAACAACAAATCGATTTCTCTCTCCCTCTCTCTTTCTTTCTCTCTGCCTCTGTCTCTTTCCCTTCCTCTCTTTCTAAAAGTTAATAAATAAAAATGATTTTTAAAAGGTGAAAAGACAATCCACAGAATGGGAGAAAATACAGGGTGGGACAATAGTAGGTTTACAGTTGTAAGTATGCAAAACAGTTTATTGTTATATTACTATTTATTAATTATTGTATTATTTTCTTTTTCTTTCTTTTTTCTTTTCTTTTCAGAGAGAGGGACAGACAGGAAGGGAGAGAGATGAGAAGCATTAATTCTTCGTTGTAGCACCTTAGTTGTTCATTGATTGGTTTCTCATCTGTGTCTTGACCGGGAAGTTACCGCAGACCGAGTGACCCCTTGCTCAAGCTGGTGAGTCTTGCTCAAACCACATGAGCCCATGCTCAGGCTGGTGACCTCGGGGTTGGGAACCTGGGTCCTCTGTGTCCCAGCCCGACACTCTATCCACTGTGCCACCGCCTGGTCAGGCCATTTTCATTTTTTACTGTTTACTTTTTTTATTGCTTTTAGAGGGAGAGGATGAGAGAGAGAGAGAGAGAGAGGAACATTGATCTATTTCTGTATGTGCCTCGACCAGGGATCGAATTGACAACCTCTGTGCTTCGGGCTGATGCTCTAACCAAACAAGTTGTCCAGTCAGGGTCAATTATATTATTTTCCATAAGAACAACTGTTAGCCTACTTTTGCCCCACCCTGTATTTGCAAATCAGATATCCAAGAAGGGACAACTCAACAGTAAAATACAAATAACCTAATTGAAAGATGGGCAATGGATTTGAATAGCTAATTCTCCAAGGAAGATATTCAAATGACTAATAAGTACATGGAAAGATGCTCAATACCATTAGTGACTAGGGAAATATGAATCAAAACCACAATGAAAATCTGACCAGTGGTTGGTGGTACCATGGATTAAGTGTCGACCTGTGAGGTCTCAGGTTCAAAACCCTGAAATCACTGGCTCTGAGTGCAGGCTCGTCAGCACCGGGTCCCTGGCTATAGCAGGGGGTGGGAGGGAATCATCCACATGATCCCAAAGTCGTCAGCTTGAGCCCAAAGGTCACTGGCATGAAAAGCTCAAGGTCATTGGCTTGAACAAGAGGACACTGGCTGTCAGCCCCAGTCAAGTCAAGGCACGTATGAGAAGCTCAGTGCACAACCAAAGTGAAAGCAACTCTGAGTCGATGCTTCTCACCCACTCTCTCCCTTTCTGTCTCTCTCACTCTCTCTCTTTCTCAAAAAGTAAATTATTTTTTAAAAACCCACACAATAAGATGCCACTTCACTCTTACTAGGATGACTAAAATTAAAGGAAAAAAAAACAAAATAAGTGTTGATGAAGCTATAGAGAAATTGAAATCCTTATTCAAAGCTGGTGGGACCTTAAAATGGGTAGTCACTGTGAAAAACACTTTGGCAGTTCCTCAAAATGTTAAATATAGAGTTACTGTAGGATCCAATACTTACACTGCTAAGTATGTAACCAAGAGAATTGTAAACATGTACAGAAAAAAATTATGTACATGAATGTTCATAGTAACATAATTCATAGTAGCCAAAAAATGGAAACTACCCAAATATTCATCAACTGATGCTTGAATAAGCAAAATTTGATATATCCATACAATGGAATATTATTCAGCTATAAAAAAGAATGAAGTACTGATATATGTTACAACATGGATGAACCTTGGAAACATTATGCTAAGTGAATAAAGCCTGACATCAAAGATCACGTGTTGTATGACTGCATTTACAGGAAATGTCCAGAATAAGCAAATCTACCGAAATAGAAACAGAAAGTAGATTAGTAGCATTCAGACATTCTGTGTCTTTTCATTCCATCCTAGAAACACCCATCAAATGTTGTCCAGGAACATTCTGGAAGGTCAATGTTAGTCTTAGTTTGGAATTGGAGAGCTATAGCAATCTCCCTAAAATGGGATCTTGGACCCATCAGCTTAAGCAAAGATAGGCCAGTGGCCCCTACTGGAACACAAGCAGACGTGACAAATTAGGAGGATTTAGCCGAGGTGGGAGCCAAAGAGGCAGGAGAAAAGGAGGCTGGATGTGCATTGACCTCAGCTCGTCATGCTGCTTATAGGGTCTTTGGCAGGAGGAGCCCATTCCCAACACCTCTCCCACCCTGTGCTTGCATCTCCTGTGGCTGATTGCACAAAGGGGTCACTAGCTCCATAAAACTGTGATTGTGGGGGAAGTATTCTCCCTGGGATTCATGGGGACAAATGATCAGTGAGGTCTTAGATTAATTACAATGTTCCAAATTCTTACCAGTAGAAAAGACTCCATGGGGTGCAGGTGGTGCCCTGTATAAAGGCATGGCCAAGGGGTTCCAGAGGCTGAGATCTACTCCCCTGGCCAGGCATGAACCTTGCCTCAGGTCTGCATCTGTCCAGAAGGCTCCTTTTTTGTAATTTACATAATACACCTCATGAGTGTAATACATAATATACCTGCATACAACTTGTAATAAAAATTAATTACTTACCTAAAAAGAAAGGGGAGCCTGACTGGTGGTAGGTAGCACAGTGGATAAAACGTTTACCTGAGACACTGAGGTCCCAGGTTCGAAACCCTAAGGTCTCTGGCTTGAGCACGGGCTCATCTGGCTTGAGCATGGGATCAGAGATATGACCCCATGGTTGCTGGCTTGAGCCCAAAGGTCACTGGCTTGAAGTCCAAGGTCGCTGGCTTTAGGCCAAGGTCACTAGTTTGAGCAAGAGGGATCACTGACTTGGCTGGACCCCCTCCCTACCAGGCACGTATGAGAAATAATCAATGAACAATTCAAGTGCTGTAACTACGAGTTGATGCTTCTCATCTCGCTCCTTTCCTGTCTCTCTCTCCCTCTCTCTCTTTCAAAAAAAAAAAAAAAGACAGAAATTAAAGAAGAGAAAGGGGGAAACATTTTTCTGTGTTGAGCTAAATTCTGTATCCTGGCAGCTTACACCCTTGATTCTGTGCCTCTCCCCACATCCTGCAGTCCCTTCCTGCAGCTTTCAGATCTGTCAGACCTGCCTCTGTCCCGGCTGATTCTGATGTTATCTCACTCCTTCAGGCTGAAAACATTCATCTCCATTTCCATTCCAAGGCTGGAATGGGTATGCTCCCACCCCTGCTGCTTGTCCTGAACACCGCCCTGTGTCTCCCACGCCACCCAGGGGCAGGAGACCAACTTGCTCTGAAGCCCAGGACCTCATTCCCCTTACCCGCTTCTGTCTCTATTTATCAGAAACCAGTGGTTCTAGGGTTGCTGGCTTTGGGGTTGTTTACTAGGACTATGCTATGTTCTTGTCCTCTCCAACCCCCGCCAGGCCTAGGCCTGGCCAAGCCACCCTCTGGGCAGAGCCAGCTCAGGTGACAAGGAGAATAGTGGAGTGGGCTGGGGATGGGGGAACCACTCACTTTGCCTTTGGGGAGGTGGCAAGCACTGAGGGCAGCTTCTACTCGCTTTCGGTCAGCAGGAAACATCTGGAAAAAACTAAAGGAGCAGAGAAAGGCATGAGGCAAATGAGTCAGGCCTAGAGAAGGCAGGCTCTGGGGAGCTGATGGGGGGTGTATGGGGAGAGAATGGGGAGACTCACTTCTTCACAGGAATCTTCCCTTCAGGGTTGAGCTGCATCTTGAGCTTCACCAGGCTGGTGGGGCAGAAAGCAGCCTGTCAGGCCCTGGGGCTGGCACACTTGGCCCCCCGTCCCAAGGCCAGGCAGGCAGGCACTTACATCTTGTCCAGGAAGGTGGTACGGGGAGCGTTGGCTGTCAGCGGATGCTTGACCAGGGTCAGCACATCTTCGGCCCAGTCCTGCAGGACCCCAGAGCATGGCAGTCAGGTCCTGACCTAGAGGGTATCCATGCCACCCCAAGGCCCAGGCCTGTCTCTCAGGAAGTGCAGGCTATGCCAGTGGCCATGCCCCAGGCCAGGTGACCCCAATGTACCTTGCCCACATTCTCCTTGTAGGAGACAAAGTTGTGGAAGGTGAGGTCCACCATGTCAGGTCCAGACACCACCGTGAGTGTCTTCAACAGGAAGTTGTTGTCGGGAAAGTCCATGTTGAAGACATCCCGGAGCTTCTGGCTCTGTAGCAATGATGACTGGTTAGGTACATCTCTGCCCACTGTAGTTCTCCCTGTACCTCCCCCTCAGCCACCTGAGCTATTGCCCACTGAGGTAGATTCCCATCTTAGGAGCCACAGGCCTCAGCATCTTCCTATCTCTGACTTCAAGGGTTGGGGCTGAAAGGGAGAAACCCACCGGAAGAGATTAACCAAGGCGCTGGGGTCTGGGAGGCTTGTGTATTTTGTTTGTTATTTTTCATTTGCAGATAGGTTCTTAGCTCTTGTTCCAAGGGAATCTTGCTCACACCCTTCTTCCAATCTTTCTAGGAGCATTAGGCAAATATAGGCAAACCAGTCAGGGGGATAGGGGTGTGTGCGAGCAATACCTCCCAGACAGCCTGGATGACTTAGGGGCAGGAGCTGGCCTTGAGACATCTCTGTTGACTTACCAGAGCCCTGGCAAGCTCCTGAGCAGCTAGGCCCTTTCCTTGGCTGCGGTGGGGGGAGGCCCTGCTGCCCTGCCCAGGAACCTTTCCTCACTTTTCAGGGACTCTTGCGCCAGCCCTGTGGAGCTGGTGACCATGCTGAGCCTGAGCTATACTGGGCTCACCTACCTTGGGGATCTTGGCAAACTTCCCAAAGCGGGTGTCCCGGATGTTGGTGATATCCAGAAACTCTATCTCCTGGAAGGGGCCCAATGAGAACAAAAAAAGAAAGGATGTGGACATAGAGCTTGGAGGAGGGAGCTTCCACACCCCTTCATATCTCGGCCAACTGCCCTTTGTAGATGCCAAGACTTTGAGGGGCCGCCTGGACCCCAGCCTTCCCTTCCGAGCAACCAAGTCCTCCCTACTCATGATGATCCTCCTCCTTTCCTCTGTTAATTCCTTCCCTGACCACCCAAGTTACTTAGAGACCTGTAGCTCACAGCCTCGCCTCCACCATCATGAACTCTCTCAAGGGTCTCCCTGACTTCCTTCTGCCTGGATACTGAGACCCTTCTCTGATCTCTCTGAGCCCTCAAGTACACCTGGAAGCACAGGCAGAGAAAATCAGTCTTCCTTGCTCTCTTTCTCCCTCCACGGGATGTTAAGGCTGGAGCATCTAGGCCCAAGGCAACCACGGTTGGAGTGGCTGTATCTTCCCTCCCAAAGCAAACAACCCCTGCTCACAGAAGATACCCCAGAGCCACCCTTCCAGATCATTCATTCTACAGTCCTCGGCATTCATATTGACTCGATAGATTAGCAGGAGCTCAGGGCCACTGTAGGTAGGGGCTACCTCACCTTACTCTGATATGTCCAATATAAGTAATAGCCCTTGGGGTCCACACGGAGGATAACCGGGGAGGCTATTGTTGTTTCCTGTGGAGAGAAAGAGTCAACGCCCTGCTCTTAGATTTTAGGCCAAGCTTCCCTGACCCATTCCAGGCGTGTCAGAGCTCACCATCTCCCTAGGAGATGGCTGTCTCAGGAATCTACAGGCATTTCCCTTTGTTCTCCAGAGCTAAGGTCTGTGCATTAGCCGTAAAAGCTTTGGACCAAGGGAGGGGAAGGATAGAGGATTGGAGATGGCATTTCTGGAAGATGTTGGGGACCAAAAAGCCAACAGGGTTTTTGCAGTTTAGATTTTTGGGGGACAGAGGTGTGGGGAACTGGCAGTAAGCTGACAGTCTGCCCAACGCCCCACCTCACTTGTTCTGTGAAGTTGCTAAAAGCTGTTAAACTGTGGTGCTGGATTGTTTATACTCATCCTACCCCTCATGTCCTCCCGGAAAGACTGGAGGCAAGTTTCTTTTATCCTTTGTTTTGTGAAGTTAAGATGCTATGTATGGTGGGGGTTTCTGCACTTGGTAAAATTCTTGGGTTGTCTTGGAAATGTGATCAGAGATCTCTGATTTGCTAATGGCGTTACTGTGCCCTATAAATAAAGCAAGAAGAAGGTGCAGAGCATGCTCTGTTCTTACTATCAGCATTTGCAGAGCCCTCCCCAGCCCATCCTTTTACTTTAAGCTTGTTTTTATTAATTCCGCGTCATTCCCACTTAGGACCTGGAATTACTAGCCATGCTGGTTTGTGGCAGGAAGAGAAGAGAATTTCCCCTCTAAATCCCAAAGAGAGGTTCTCCCTCTAGACCCCAAACAAGGTCATGGCCCCCACCTCACCCTGTTTTTAAGGATCACAGCTCAGCCAAAGGGACAGAATGTCTCTCTTAAGGGTCCATACTACTTCCAGGATTGCTTAACACAGTGACAGCTGAGAACCCAACTCCTGTGCCTGCATCGAAGGCCCTCCTACCAAATCCAGCTGAAAGCAAGCTTCCCACTTGCCCCCTCCTCCCCTCCACGAACTGCCCCTCAATTCCCCCCCATCTAACTGACCCAAACACACCAAGGACGTTTTCACCACCAAGCCTCAACATCTACCCTCCCCTGCCGGAAACATTATTAAGGACCAGCACGAGCCTCACCTCTTCTGAAAAGCCTTTTCTAAAACATACGGGCGGTGGCTTGTTCTCAGACCTAGAAGCTCATCCAGAAAATCCCCAGGGACTTGTTGACTCCCAGGAGACAAGCCTGTACTAGACCATGAGCCTGGTGCCCCAGGTTTGCTAAAGAAGCAAGTGAATGATGAATGAATTCGTTTCTAAATTCCTGTTCAGCTCACAGAGCACACAGGCTACTTTTGATTGTAATGGTATTTGTATGCGTATATAACAAGATATTAAAGTTGAGAGCCTTGCCTGTGGTGGAGCAGTGGATAAAGCATCGACCTGGAACGCTGAGGCCGCTGGTTCAAAACCCTGGGCTTGCTTGGTCAAGGCACATATGGGAGTTGATGCTTCCTGCTCCTCCCCTCTTCTCTTCCCCCACGCCTCTATCTACCTATCTCTCTCTGTCTCACTCCTCTCTAAAGTGAATAAATAAAATTTTAAAAAAATAATAAAATTGAAATTTCCAACAAGACATGCTAGTTCCCCCTGGCCTGTGGTGGCATAGTGGATAGAGTTTAGAGTGTTGACCTGGAACACTGAGGTCACCTGTTTAAAACACTAGGCTTTCCCAGTCAAGCCACATGTGATAAGCAACTCATGAATAGCTACAGTGAGACAACTATGAATTGATACTTCTCATTAGTCCCCACCCTTGCTGCCATAAAATCAGTAAATAAAATGTTTCTTTTTAAAAATCTTATTAAAAATAGACATGGTAGTTTTTGCACATCAAACCAAAGCAAACACAGCACTTACAAAGGAAAGGGTACGTACAAAACAAGGTTCTCAGGTCGGGGTCAGTTAAAGGACTGGAAAAAGAAAACACTTCGTGAGGAGGTTAATTTTGGAGAAAGCTGTGCAGTGAGTTCCAATCCCTTCCCACTCCAATCCCTTCCTTCCCCAAGGGAGAATTCGAGGTGTCTGACCCCTCGTCTTAAGCCTAGTGAGGGGTTCAACCGCACTTGGAGAGCTCTTATCACTCTTGCTACTGTGGGACATAACAGGCTGGGGTGTGATTCCTGCCCAGGACACCCAGTTGGTGACAAACCAGATGACTGTTGGAGGCAGAGACTGGTTGCTAGAAGAGCCTGACATCAGAGTCTGTTGGAGCAAAGCACACGTACACATTCACTGGGGTCCAGAGTGGGCCTGTGGGAGAGAGGCCACAGCTACAGGAAGCTGTAGGGGGTAACTGGATTCGGAGGGACTGAAGAAGTCATTGCAAGTGATCTCCTGCAATATAGATAGCAGGAGGACCCTAAGCAAGAGATCTCCAGTTCAGGTTTGGATGGTCTCCCAAGAATCCTCAAAAATATGCACCAGGGAAAGAATAAGCCTAAACATTCTGCAGGCTCAGGGAGCATGAGCCAGTTGATGATAATACCTGTTCAATGAAGCTCTTTGAAACCCCTTTCTCACCTCCCTCCTTGTACCCCATCGCTATCAGGGCTTGAAGGAGGAGCAGGGAATACCATCAGAGGGCCTGCAGCCCATCTAAAATTATTCCTAGAGGGAGAAAGGCAGAAGAGGTCATTCTAAATGAAGACTGGATTTTTGAATTATAACTAGTTCCTGAAATAAGACTGGGCTTTGTGAGGAAAAGTGACTATAAGATTGTATTGCCTGGCCTGACCAGGCGGTGGCGCAGTGGATAGAGCGTCGGACTGGGATGCAGAAGACCCAGGTTCAAGACCCCGAGCTTGCCACCTTGAGCGCAGGCCCATCTGGCTTGAGCGAAAGCTCGCTGCCAGCTTGGACCCAAGGTCACTGGCTCCAGCAAGGGGTTGCTCAGTCTGCTGAAGGCCTGCGGTCAAGGCACGTGTGAGAAAGAAATCAATGAACAACTATGGTGTCGTAACAGCAACAAAAAACTAATGATTGATGCTTCTCACCTGTCTCCGTTCCTGTCTGTCTGTCCCTGTCTATCCCTCTCTCTGACTCTCTCTGTCCCTGTAAAAAAAAAAAAAAAAAAAAAAAAGATTGTATTCCCTGGCCCTGGACAATTGGCTCAGTGGTAGAGTGTTACTTGGCATGTCCCGAGTTCAATTACCAGTCAGGGCACACAGGAGAAGTGCCCATCTGCTTCTCCACCCCTCCCCCTCTCACTTCTCTCTCTCTCTCTTTCTCTCTCTCCCTCTTCCCCTCTTCTCCTGGAGCCATGGCTCAATTGGAGCAAGTTGGCTCCAGGTACTGAAGATGGCTCTAAGAACTCCACCTCAAGTGCTAAGAAGAGCTCCATTGCTGAACAACAGAGTAACCTTCACATGAGCACAGCATCATCCCCAAGTGGGCTTGCTGGGTGGATCACAGACAGGGCACATACAGGAGTCTGTCTCTGCTGCCTCTCCTTTCAATAAATTGGGAAAAAAAAGGGGGGGGTGTATTCCCTGAGAGCAAATGGACTGTCTGTGACTGGCTCAGTTTCCTTCCATGGGCAGGAAGAGAGCTTCTCAAAACAAAAACCTTGTAAAGGGGCATGGGAGACAAAATTAAGTTGGGAGTTGATTACATCCTGTGCATTGTGTTTATTTAAGATGGCATTACATACCCAAGTCATCTGCCAATTGGATTCAATGTAGTCTGAGAGTAGAGCCCTGGTTCATAGGTCCATGTGCCCTGTGACCAAACTTGGGAGGTTCCTGCATGTGGAAGTCAAGATCAAGGACTCTGCCATGTCCTGTCTTGGGGAGAGGAGTGGGGCAGCCAGGTTCCCCCACGTGCCAGCTTGCTGAGAAGCCACAAAACATGTCCCACCCCTAATGACCCTCTGTCCAGTCAGGTTACACATACTTCCCAGGAGAACTGAGAGATGCCACTTCACTTTTAATTCTGAGCCACTTCCTTCATTCCACAGGCTCCCGAAACATGCTACCACCATGCCACATCGACCACACACTCCTAGGGAAGCAGAGAGTGTCTAGCCACAGCCTCCTCCCAACAGTCACGGCAACCAGATTATTCAGCCTAGCCCAACCTTGAAAGGTTGAGAGCCCCAGGCCGCCTTAACTCACAGACCCAGAGTTCCCTCATCCCATCTATAAGGAGGACTAGCCAGCCCTAAGGGCCCTCTCCTTCACCCCTCTATATACCCTCCCCACAGTCTTCATGCTCACTTCCTGGGACCAGCCACTTGACTCTCACACAGAGCCAGTCCAACAGCCTCCCCTCCCTGAGGAAGGATCTCCATGCTGTTCTCCTGGCCTACCCAAGAGAATCCCTGGCCCTAGGTGTCTGGGCTGACCAAGGACTGGGAAGCAGGCCCCAGGCTGGGACGGAGCAAACACAGTGGAGACAGAGCAGGGCAAAGCAGTGGCTTCTTCTTTCCCTAAAGATAGGCAGGCGTCAGGGAGCCAGGCCGAGAGCAGCCAGCAGTAGCAGAAGTCGATCTGTTCCCTCCCATGGCCCTGGGAACAGAAGCCTCCAGTTTTCACTTGGAGTCCAGGGGCCCTTTGTGGCTACCCGACAGCAGCTCAGGGGAGAGCAGGGCTTCCTTGGGATGGGCCAGGTTCAGGTGGGGAGGGGTGAACAATTCCAGTGTGGCCATTCTCAGGGAGCAGGAGCGGAACATCTGTGCTGAGAGTAGAGACCTGGTTCACCTCTGCTCCTGGCCCTGCCGCAGCTCTGGGACACTTTCCTCTCACTAAGGCTTGGACCAGGAGCAGCAAACCCTGCTCGTCTTGGGGGCATTGAGGAAAGACAGACCCAGACCCAAAGCAACTTTCTCCCAGGCAGCCCACTGGCTTCTTACATCCAGATACAGAATCTTAGCCCTGGCAGCCCAGGGACATATGTTTGGAGCACATGTCCTCACTGCTAGGTTTGTTTATCCAGCAGTTGTGCCAGCTGCCTGACCAAGCCACACAGGCGCCTGAGTTCTACAGACATAAACCAACGCACCCACCCTGGAAGAGCCCCTAGCAGCTCGCCCCACAGACCCGGTTCCCCAGTAGCCCACAGCCCCTGCCCCACTCACATCGTCCCATTTGATGAAGCGCTCCCCTTGGCTCAGATAAGCCTTCACCTTGGGGGGCTGCAGGACAGGGTTGAGCAGAGACATGGTGCTAAGTGTCCCTCTTTGGAGAAGCTGGACAGGCAGAGGCGGATGGGAGGAGGGCAAGCAAGAGAAGAGCCAAGCTGAGCTCACATGATACCCGCCCTGAGCTGATCCGGAAATCTGGGTGCTCCTACAGCCCAAGGGTGGTAGTGGCTGGGTGCAGAGCTAAGTGCTTCAGGCAGAGGTTTAGCTGCCTTTTAAATCAGTCTCCTCCCACCTGTCTGCAGTGGGGGACTGCGGTTACTGTTTTTGCCTGGGGAGGCCAGGCTGCCCTCTGTAAAGCCCCCGCCCTCACCCTGTGCCTCAGCACTTCCTGCTCAGGGTTTCCTTCTCTGTGCTCTTCAGGACTAGGAGGCAGTTGTGAGACCTGGTCAGCTTGGAGGAGGGGCCTCCCCGTCCCAGGAGTAGTCTCTGCACCCCCCCCCCATGCAGATGGGGAATGGAGAAGAAACAATATGGGGCCAGAAGGAGATATTGCTGCCCAGGAGAGGGCTGAGGGGAGGAAGCAAGGAGGCCACCAGGGAAGAAACCTCTACAGAGCTGGGGTGCAGAGCATAGGGGTCTCTCCCAGAGTCTGAGGCTGGGTCCACCTTAAAGGGCCCAGCTGGGATTGAGTGTTTTGAATAAGCAGTTTGCTGAACACCCAGCTGTCTTTCTCAATGCTTCCTCCCTATGAAAATGAGGTGCAAGTCAGGCAATTACAGTCTTCCCTCACCTACCACATGTCACTCTCTCCTCTTGACCCTCTGGCCTGGCTAAGACCTTGAACCTCCACTGACCAGCCACCCTCAAATCACAGCTGGTTGAGCAACATTTGGCCACCAGTCTTCATTGGACTGCCAGGCTCCTTCCTGTGTTCTGTGCCCAGGGCCTGGGGTGAGAAGAATTGAGGCAGATGGTTACATGGAGGGCCTGACCAGGCAGTGGCACAGTGGATAGAGCATTGGACTGGGATGCAAAGGACCCAGGTTTGAAACTCCGAGGTCGCTGGCTTGAACACAGGGTCACTGGTTTGAGCAAGGGGTCACTCACTCTGCTGCAGCCCCCTGGTTGAGGCACATATGAGAAAGCAATCAACAAACAACTAAGAAGACTAAGGAGACACAATGAAGAATTGATGCTTCTCATTTCTCTCCCTTCCTGTCTGTCTGTCCCTCTCTCTGTCTGTCATAATAATAATAATAAATAAATAAAAATAAAAGAAGGCTGCATGGAGAGGCCTCAGCTCTGGGTACTTGCTCAGGGTACATGGCCCTAACACTGCCTGGGCCCAGAGAGCTAGCTAGTCCTGGCCCAGCTCAGTCAGCTCACTTCCTCTTGCTTAACCTAATCTGTTTAAATACCGTTGTTAATTCAACTGCAGGAGCAGGGAGCTCTGCCCAGGACTTCCTTCCCCTTTCAGGGCCTGGCTTTCTGCCTCAGGTTCCACCATGAGCCTTTGTGTCAGCCAACTGCGGGACCCTCAGTCAGGCCTCAGACCTGTTTCAGCTGGCCAGTCTTGGCTAGGGCAGAAGAATGGGGGCCAGTGAGGCTAGAGCTAAGGGGATTCCCAGCGCAAACATAACCTCCAGGAAAGCCATTCTAAGAGCAGTCGGGTGGAGCCTGGAGGAAGGCCTGGCTGAGCGGTGGAAGCAGCCTGGGAACCCTCCAGCTTCCCTGGCCTCTTCGCTCAGGACACATCCTCTCTCCACTCCCTCCAAGCCCAGCTCTCCCCCATCTCTCTTCCCCTATTTCTAACCATGGGTCCCTGGGGGGGGGGGGGGGGGCTCTGGTGTCGCTGCAATTCTGATTCTTTCCCTGGGATCAGGTTCCCTCTCTTTTGAATGGATTTTGCAAGGGAAATCCTTGCCTCTTCCCAAAGCCCCTGCACCTGTCACCTGCAGCCACCCCTGGTCCTGCTCCTAATTCTCTCCCTCTTATCTTTCCTGCAGCCATCAGCCTTCTTTCCACTTGGGGCTTGGAAAGAATCCCCTCCCTCTTTCTCAGCCTGGGTAGGGGAAGGAACAGGCCCCTCTCGTGTCACTGGATTGGGGGTGCCATGGCAAGGCAGGGAGTTTAGGATTCTTTACTCTCATCCTTCCATCTTGGGCTCTGAAGGTTGTGATTCTTAATCCATATACATAATAAATCTTTACCATCTTTACCCAGTGAAAGCATGCCTGGATCCAGTCCTTGGGACCCCCAACTGTAGCTTCCATGGGTCTGTATTTTTCTGCAAAGCAGCCCCCAGAATACAGGAAATTCACACAGTGAAGGAAGCTGGGAAAACATTCATCAAAGAGGGGTTTTTTTCCTTTAAGAATACATTGAAGTTTTTCAAAATGTGCACTAACAAAGAACAATACTGTATAAATAATGGTAGAATTAATACGGAGAAGATTAGGAAGGAGGTCGCATGAATCCACAGTTTGAGAAATGTGCTTCTGGGCTGAGCTAAGTAGAGCGCCCCCACCCCAGTCTGGCAATCTGGCAATCTCAGCACCCACACCCCGACCCCACTGCAGGCGGTAGAAGGGGGAGGATGCCCCCTACTGGGCACACTAGAAAGCACATGCCTCCAGGGGTAAGCCTGGGGATCAAGGAAAGCAGATCCTCAGGGGAAGTCCAGGAGAGTCTCTGTCAGCTGTGATTAGACACCTATGCTAGAGAGTTGGCTTGTGTGAGCTTTAGGCCATAAAAGTCACTGAGAATTTATATTCAACACATTGCTGCCTCCCAGGGAGATTCTGGTAGCCTGAAGTCTCAGAGGCAGGTTCTGAATTCACTTGCTCACTTGGCAGTTTTTGTTGTTGTTGTTGACAGACAGAGAGACAGAAAGATAGGGACAGACAGACAGGGAGACAGATGAGAAGCATTAATTCTTTGTTGTAGCACCTTAATTGTTCATTGATTGCTTTCTCGTATGTGCCTTGACCTGGGGACTTCAGCCCAGCCAGTGACTCCTTCCTCAAGCCAGCGACCTTGGGCTCAAGCTTGACCATGGGGTATGATCCCACACTCAAGCCAGCAACCCCGCGCTCAAGCCAGATGAACCCACGCTCAAGCTGGAGACCTCAGAGTTTCGAGTCTGGGTCCTCTGGGTCCCAGTCTGATGCTCTATTCACTGCGCCACCGCCTGGTCAGGCCACTTGGCAGCTTTATGTGGAGATCTCATGTTTTGATTTTCCAATCTGTTCATCAGAGAAGTTTAGTGGTGGAAGTTGAACTCAGATCATCGAGTGACCCAGTTACCAGCCAGTAAGAGAGTCAGATTAGGTGGGTTTCTTACCTGATGCCATGACTTACTGATGAAGCAGTGGGTTGAGCCCAGAGGCCTGTTATGGGTCTTAGGCTAATGGCTAATTTAGTTTTGGAATGAAGAGGGCTATTATTACCTGCTCTGGAGTCTGTTTCCCAGTCTGACACATGGAGACACATTCACCATTCTATGAACCCAGCCACTCACTAGCTGATTTATCTTGTGATGCTTAACATTCCTGTGCCTCAATGTTCTCACCCGTGAAATGGGAATAATACCTCAAGGGTTGTAAAGACTAAATAGTATAATGTATGTAAAGTACTTAATATAGTGTCTACATATGAGCTCAGTATTTTTTTTAGCAGACATTGATAGTAGAAATGTAATTTCTTATTACTACCTCCTCAGTATGTATGCTAGTCGTACCATAACAAGTATCTTCACTGACTTGCTCTGTGGAATTTTATTTTAGCAGTTTGTGTGGATCAGGGGCTGAACCCACCTTCTCAGGGCAGGCTGAGTGAGGAGTGCTCCTGGTTGTATACGTGAAGCAGGCCTTCCCCCAAGTGGCCAGAACTCATGAAGTCAAGTGCCAATTTTCCACCACCTTTGCACCACCACAGCCCCCACAGCTAGTGAGGCAGGCTCGAGAGTAAAGACCAGGAGCTGTCAACCAGTCTGTCTGAATGTCCAGCTGTGGCTCCAGATCCAGCCACTCTCTGCAGAGGAAGGAACAAGGCCTGGTAGCAGGGCTGAGGTTCTAATCCTCTAGGTAGAAGAGACAATCAAGAGTTTTCTTTAGAACCGTGATGGTGAACCTTTTGAGCTTGGTGTGTCAAAATTCGCCAAAAAACCAAGCATAACTCGGGTGGTGTGTCACTTCGAGAAAAACGGCCTAACCGGAAGTCCCAGAACTAGACGCTTTGTGCCGGAGTTCTGTTGTTTTGGCCTCCAGACCTCTGGCACAGAGTGTCTACACTACAGCATAGGCTTTATCCTCAGCTACTGCACCTGGCCGTGCAGGAGTGGAGGATGAAACGTCCTTCTCAGCATGCGGCCCCATACTTCTCTGGTATGTGGCTGCGTGTCATCAAAAATGGCTACACGTGTCAGTGCTGACACATGTGTCATAGGTTCGCCATCACAGCTCTAGAAGCTCAGGAGGAAGTCTTTGCCTGTCTCCCCAAACCAAGACCTGCTAAGAATCGCAGCAGGAACCATCTGGGACTTAGAAGTGGAAAAGAATCAGTCTTGCGTTTCATTTTGAAGTACTATTTTGGATCAAACTTACCTGGAGATGTAGCTAAGTCGTCCTTAAGAAACCCAGATTTTAATCTCAAACAGAGGAAGGGTTTGCTGTGTGATCTTGGCAAATTACCTGAGCTCTCTAATTTGTTAAGCTTTTGATCATTTCTAAAATCCTTTCCAGCTCTAAAAATCTCTTTCCAATCAGAAGGGCCAACCTTGTCACTTTTAGCTCCCACCTTTCCTTTGGGAGATGACAAAGCTAGAGATAAGTGCTGTGATGGCAAGAAAGGATTGGCCCCTCCCCCAGTAGGGTGTTCTTGGGTACATTACTCATCTTCTCTGCCTTTATCTATCTGTGGAATGGACCTATTTTCCAAAGTGTGTGAAAATAAGTTAGATGATGTCCTCCAGGAGGGCACGGTGCATTGTATATGAGATGCTTTCAGGCCTGACCAGGTGGTGGCACAGTGGACAGAGTGTTAGCCTGGAATGCTGAGGACCCAGGTTTGAAACCCCAAAGTTGCTGGCTTGAATGTGGGCTCGTCTGGCTTCAGTGTGGGCTCACCAGCTTGAGCATGGGTCGCCGGCTTGAGCGTGGGATCATAGACATTACCCCATGGTCACTGGCTTGGCTGGAGCCTCCCCCTCTGCCCCAGTCAAGGCACATATGAGAAAGCAATCAATGAACAACTAGGGTGCCACAATTAATTGATGCTTCTCATCTCTCCCTTCCTTTCTGTCTGCCTGTCTGTCTCATTAAAAAAAAAAGAGAGAAAAGTGCTCTCAGAAAGATTGATTGCTTCTGCCCTTATTTCTGCCTTTGTCCACCTTTTTATCAGGACCTGCACAAAGCCACAGTGAGCAAGCCCCTCAATTTTGTGAATAGCAGGAAGCCAGTGAGAACAGGGGATATGCTGGGAGACACACTCAAGATCCCCAAATATCCTAACCTGATGGAGTAACAGCCTGAACCTGAAAGGTGAAATGAACAGGGTTTCACTGAGAGATCTGGGCTTGGTTCCAAGGCACTGACTGTACAAGGACAGGGTGGGGAAGTGGCAGCTTAGCAGAAGCATGTGTGAATAAAATTGAGGGTTTTTGCTGACAGCCAGCTCCATATGAGTCAAATGGAAAGGTTGCCAGAAAAGCAGACGGACTCTTAGGCTGCTGAATTGAAGTCGAGTACTGAGTCCAGTGACTCTCTATCTTGATATCAATAAAATCGCCTGGGAAGCTCTGGTAACCCTGTGTATTCCTTGCTGCATGCAGATCCTCTGAATCAGGACCTGGGCTGGGTGGTGGGGAGTGGGAAAGGAAAGGGAGGAGTTTGGATTTCTAAAGAGTTTCACCCCTGGTTCCATTGTGCAGCTAGGGCTCTAGAACCAAGGAAGACTCAGTCACATTCTCATTCCTGGCCTGTTGTGCCACATCTGATGCACTCAGGAACTTCAGTTTAGTTGCTTTATCATGGGAAACACATAGCTGGAGGACATTTTGGTTGAGGACAGCAGCAATGTAGGTCTGTGAGAGAACCATGGC
The DNA here is from genome assembly GCA_037038555.1 of Rhynchonycteris naso. Lineage (NCBI taxonomy): Eukaryota > Metazoa > Chordata > Mammalia > Chiroptera > Emballonuridae > Rhynchonycteris > Rhynchonycteris naso. The sequence goes on along the minus strand of CM072999.1, from coordinate 77,955,045 downwards.
TTAGAAGACACAGGCGGCCAGGAGGTCTACCTTCAGATGGATGAGACTTGTTTTCCGGGTCCCCTTAAGTGACTGTCTTAGGTCAGGTTTGCCATGAAACATTATGAGAAAGAGATTTTCTTACAAAAAATTTATCAGGAACTGTCCTCAAAAACATTACATCTCAGTGAGTGAAGGAGTCAGGATTGAGCAGAAAAATAAATTGATCAGTGACACAGGCACAACAAGGGATGCCTCCACAGGGAGCTCTGAGGTTGGGATGACCCTTCAGGTCTGGCCCCAACTGAGGTAAGAGGGCTGGACCTTTGAATCCACACCTTGACTAGGCACATAATCCCTAGTCAGGGCTCATGAAATAGGGGTTATAGTTCTTTCTACTTACCTTCCTATAAGTTTCCCAGAGAAAATGGTCACCAGAATTCAGGAGGAGCTACTTTCACACAAAGCAAGCTTACCATACGAAGCATGTAGGTTTGAGCCATGTCAAGGGGGTACTCTCATGGTTGCTGTGGTATACACCACCCAGATCCTGCCTTTGAGATCAAGAAATTTAACCCCCATAATGCCAGGAGTGTTGGCTAATGGCTCCTAGCTGAATCTCTCCCTGGGCACTTCTAAAGGGAGCTGTCTTGCCCGATTTCATGAGCCTTTCCTAGGGATAACCTGTCTGGTCAATGTGGGGATTCAAAGGTCCAGCCCTCTTGCCTTCATCCCAACTCCAGAGCTTCCTTTGGAGGCATCCTTTGTTGTGACTGCGTCACATCAATTTATTCCTCTGCTCAATCCTGACTCCCACTACTGCAGCTTGTCTGGGTTCCACAAATAATATTCAGCATTCTCCCCCACCCCACTGCCATTCTAGATTCTCTTTACCTCTAGCTTGTACCTCTGCTGGTCTAGGTGACTTACCTGGCAGCTTTCCCGAAGCACCTAAGCCCCTAATTACCATACCCTTCTCAAATCAAGCTTCAGAATTTGTACACTTACTACCAAAATTGGGAAAGGGAGTGCCAAGAGACACCCCAGTGTATTACCTGGGTGCTAAACATATTCATCCATAACCCCACTGTGTAGCAGCCACCTTATTTTTCTAAAGGATCAGGGTCAAGTATCCCCGCCCGGAAGCGACTCCTTTCTCTGTGTGATGGTCTCTAGGCACAAGAAGTCTAAAGGATAAAAAGCATCTACACTGAACATTTGTTCTGTCCCCTGCTGGAAGCGGTCTGCTTCTGGGACACAGATTCTCTAAACCCAGAGAGCCTGGAACAGCAGGAATGAAAACCACAAATCCCCCACCCCTGCCCCCCATCAAGGGTCACTGGGAGTGATGGTAAATGAGGTTATTCCTCCTTCCACCCCTTCTTAGACCTCTGTATTTCAGCTGTTGATCCCCAGTGCCATATTATGGCTATTGGATAGGGTGAGTATTTCTTACTAGAGCATAGTGTCTCATCATCTCTAAAATGGTGCTTTAGCCGCACCTTTGAAACGCTATTCTTTCAGCTCTATTCACTGGTGAGCAGCAAAATATTTGATATGCCCAGAAAACTCCATGACCACTCTCTAGCTATAAAGAGGTACTCTTGATTTGATGCAACATTATGTGAGATCCCAAGTCAGCGAATCAAACACTTTTTAGACCTTTAGAGAGTAGTCCTGGTTGAGGCCTTTAGCAAAAAAGAGAAATACAGGATGTATGTCCATTCAAGTCAAGATTAAACACCAGCCCTTCCAGAGTAACTACCTGACAGGTTCTTGTGAGACAAATGAAACAAAGAATGTAAGTGCTTAGTATGGTGCCTAGCACATAATAAGGGTGTGGATGTTGCTGCTGTCATAATTGGTCAGAACTTTCTAAAGCCAGAGAAGACTGCCTTAGGGAGCAGACAAGGTACACAATTCTGATAGGTCTTTTTTCTTTTCCTTGTGACAGAGACAGAGAGAGAAACAGACAGACAGGAAGAGAGAGAGAGATGAGGAGCATCAATTCTTCGCTGCAGCTCCTTAGTCTCCTTAGTTGTTCATTGATTGCTCTCTCATTTGTGCCTTGACAGGGTGTGGGGGGGAGTTACAGTAGACCGAGTGACCCCTTGCTCAAGCCAGCGACCTTGGGCTCAAGCTAGTGAGAGTTGCTCAAATCAGATGAGCTCGTGCTCAAGCGAGTGACCTCGGGGGTTTCAAACCTGGGTCCTCCGTGTCCCAGTCCGATGCTCAAGTGGGCGGTTTTTATAGAAAACCCCTGCACCACTGCACCAATGCCTGGTCAGACCAATTCTGGTGGGTCGTTTAGCTGATGCTTCACAGGGATGTTGTGTAGGAGGTTCTAGGGTCTGGGAGTATTTACAAAAGATGACCTATTAGGCCCTTGCTGTCCCTATCTTGCCTTGATTCTTTGATTTCTCTCATTCTGTCTACCCCTAGGTGGGGAGAGGCACTTAAGAGAGGCATATTCACTTTCAGGCCACTAGGGGGCCATTTAGTTGCCCGCAGGAGGAATACACTAATGGTTTCTTAATGGCTCAGGCACCAGGGAGATCAGGCTCAATTATATCTGAAAGCAATTTGAGTTCCAGGGTAAAAGACTATGTAAATCCAGATAATAAATAGGGCTTATAGATGATAGGTTAAAGACCTGGCACTGTTTATTTTGGAGAAAAATATGTTGAGAGGAATTGAAGGAGTGCTTCAAGTATATTTATTCTTTTTTCTTTTATTTTTATCGAGAGAGACAGACAAGAAGGGAGTAAGATGAGAAGCATCAATTCTTCGTTGTGGCACCTTAGTTGTCACAAAGAAGAGAGGACAGCATCCAGAGAAAAGTCAGGGATTTTAACTTAACTGGCCACCCTGCTTGACAGGCTGTGGCCAACCTGGGAGCAGGATGGGGAAGGAGTGGTTGCCTTTTCCCCACAGAAGACAACACACACTCCAAACTTCCAATGTTCTTGAAATTTCTCAGAAAGTAAAAAGGCAAGCTACTCCTGGAAATAGCATCCATTTGGCCACTGCTAGTGGCAGACACATCTGGACCTCAGGAATGATAATGAGAGGCTGGGTTATATAGGCCTTTGATTCCCTCGGCCATCAGCACACTCAGCTCTGGTAGACACCTGACTTCTGTGTGTAACTGGTCAGAAATTTTCAAAGACTGAAAAGGCTGCCTTAGGGAACAGACAGGATACACCATCTGGAGGGTCTTTTAACTGACACTGAAGAAAGCTCCACAGGGATGTTGTGTAGGAAGGAGGTCCTCAGGTCTGGGGGTATTTATAAAAGATGGCCTTTTGGGCCCTTTCTGTCCCTACCCTACCTTAATTCTCTGATTTCTCTATGTCTACCCTTAGCAGGGACAAGAGAGCAAGGTTAGGAAGGGGTTTCCTCATAAGGGGCACTGTGTCTTGATACCAAAGGTTCCTGTGGAGGATGAGGGGAAATGGGAAGGCAACCTTCCAGAAAGAAGAGAAGACAGGAGAGAGGAAAGTGGAAGGAGGGGTAAGACACAGCGGAAAGCGGCTACTGAGTCTGAGGTTGGAGAGGGTCGTCAAAATCTACCTCAAAATCTACCGGAAGAAGGACAAACCTCATATGGGAAGTGGGGCAAGGGAACAAACGACCAAGCTCTGAGGCCTGGAGAGAATCAGATAAAGGAAAAGCTCTGGGAGCCGTTGCACAGGTTCAGTGCGGCCCCTTGACCCAGGAGTCAGAAACCTCACAAAGTGAGACCTGAGACTTGTTGCAAACTTTGGCACTAAGGTGGGAGGCGCGTCTGGAAAATCAGTTTCGCGCGTCCTACTGTCCCGGGAGCTCTGGAAGGTATGGGCATCCTGACTCCGGGCTCTAAGAGGAAAGGAATCGGAGAGATTTCAGCAAATCCGAAGCCCTGACGGAACGGGGAAATGGGTACGACCAACTGTGAACACAGTGCGCGCTACTGATCCTTGTCTACCTACCGAGAACGCGGACTAGACTTGCTGGGTATATAGGGGTCTGGAAGCCCCGCCCGTAGGCTACGTGGAGCGGAACGCGAGCGTAGTATCATCCCCATTCTGGGGGTAAACTGAGGCCTGATGACCAAAGTTGCTGCTATTCCACAGGACACTTGGAACAACCAGGACGGAGAGGAGAGTTGCTAGAGTTGACAGCTCGCGCTCCAAGCGCCCTTCCCCGCCCCTCTTCAGTTCCGCACTCCGCCCCAAACAACGCCTCTCCCCTTTTAAAGAAGCGCCCGGGCTCCCACCCTCATGGCGCAAGCTCGCGCAGGGCTGCGGCGACGTCGCCCTTTTAAGAACCAGCCTCCTTTAACTCCCTCATAACAAGGCTTCTCCGCGGGGCCTACGGGGTCCGGTTGAAGCCCGCCTCTCCGCGCGGCACTTCCGGACCCCGGAGTCGCCCATTTAAGAGGCAGCCCCCAGAGCGCCCTGCCCCGCCCCCTTTTGCGGGTGCGCAAGGCGGGGGAGCCCGCTTGGAGCGGAGCGCGCGGTCAGCGCGGCCCCTGGAGACTGAACGGCCAGCGGCCGGGCAGGCGGCGGCGGCAGCGGCGGATGGGGACGCGGAGCCGGGTAGCTGTGGCGGCTGTGGCTGTGGCGGCGGCGGGGAAGCAGCTTACGGGCCGGCGGCGGCGGCGGCGCTGGCGGCGGTGACTGGTCCAGGCCCCGGCGGCGGCTGCAGCGACGCGGTGGCGGGCTGTGGACGGGAGGCGTGAGGAGCGGCGCCGGAGCGCGGAGCGGCCGGGAACCGAGGGCGCCGGGCCGCCCCTTGCCCAGTCCTCGCAGGCCGTCAGGCCCCCCTCCAGCCGGGGCCGTGGAGCACCGGGCCAAAGGCCGGGGCCCCCCCATGAAGGAGCGCGACGCGGCCCCGGCCGAGCGGGGCAAGCCGGCCACCTACACCGGGGACAAGAAGGCGAAGATGGCGGCCAAGACCAACAAGAAGTGGGTCCGGCTCGCCACGGTGTTCGCCTACGTGCTGTCCGTGTCGCTTGCCGCCATCGTGCTTGCCGTCTACTACAGCCTCATTTGGCAGCCGGTGGGCGCCGGGACTTCGGGGGGAGCCGCCGGCCCGCACTCCGGCGGCTCCAACACCACCGGCCCGTCCGGGACTTCGGGGGCGGCGGCCACGGGGCCCAATGCCACGGGGTCGTCCCGCCGCGAGGCGCCGCACGACGCGCCCCCGCTGCAGGCTGCACGGCCCCTGCCACCCGAGCCCTCTGCGGACAGCCCGTTGGCGGGGCCGTTGGAGCGGCCGCGGGGACCGGAGGAGGACAAGGAGGAAGCGGCGGCGGCGCCCGGGAGTCGTTGAACCCTTCCGGACCAGGGGCGGCGGGGAACCATCCTTCCCAAGCCTGGAGGCTGGACTTTGCCATAGGACGGGGCGGAGAACCCGCTGGACTGGCCGTCACGGGAGTGAACGCCCCCCACATCCCGAAGATCGCCGGCTTGCGTGGGAAGAGTGGCCTGCAGCTTGATCTTCACCCAAAGGGACCACGATTCGTCCGGGACTCGGGGTTTGGTCTTCCTAGGATTGTGCTGCGGCGCCGGGACCCTGAGCCATAAGGGTGTGGGGGGAGGGGTGGGGATATCCCAGCATCGAGCCATCCTGCGCCGCATTTGTGTCCTAGGTGCAGGGATGGATGACTCGGGCTTTACCCCAAGACTCAGGGGAAGGAGGGAGCTGTAGGGTCTCTTAAATAAGCTGAAGAAGCTCTCGGAAGGAGGAAGGCAACAAAAGTAGTGGAGCTCAGGTACGTCAACCTAGTTGCAGAGGCCACAAATGCATTTAATTTATAGATCCCTGTATATAGTTGTTGACATATGCACTAGAAGCTAATAATTACATAGAACTATATATATCCTCCTACACTCTAGGTAGCTAGCTACTGACTGATAGGGTCAGTCAAGGGCTATTTGCTGGCCCCAAAGTGCAGCTAGCCAGAGGTCACAAACACTTTTTTCCATACTCACTCTTTCCCTTATTCCCCGCTCCTATTTCAGATAGGTTTATGACACAAAAGAGTATAATCATTCTTAGACTTGTTGAAAGGACAGTGGGAAGCCCTAGGAGTAGTAGAAACAGTTCAGGGAGGGTGGGGAGTGTACTGACCTCCTTTTCCCACCCTAGAGCCCCTACCCAAGAGGTTTCCTGTTGTACCATAAGTATCTGGAGATGGGCCAGGGAAGAAGGAAGGGAAAGAGCAATGCCTCTGTGCTTCAATCCTTGGCCTTCTTACAGTTTTTTAGGAAGAGCAAGCTTTTATAAGTAGAGTTACCCACAAGTATTTCTTTTTTTTTTTTTTCCTTGCTTCTTGAAATCTTGTTCCAGTAATCACTCTAGCTTTCCCTCTTTCCTGAGCTTGTAGTGACATTGTAGCCCTGCGATTAGGATGAAATCTGTTGTGAAACCAGAGTTTTGAGCATGTCCTCTGGTTTAAGAGGTGGGCTTCAAACTCAGGATTGTGCTTTGATAGCCAGGTGATAGACCAGCAGTGGGAAGGTTAAATTAGCTGGTCTTTACCTCTCATGATAAACTTATATGCAGCCTGTACTTTTATGGAGGTGAGAAACATCAAGGAAAATGGCATTTGTATAGATCTGAGGTAGTAAGAATTTATGCATTCTGAATTTGGGTTCCATTTCCTTCTGCCACTTGCTTTTAGGCAGTTGAGTGTGGGTAATGGCAAGCTATCAAACCCCTTTGTGTTTCCTTTTTGGGAAATGAGGCACTTAAAAAAAAAGACTAAAATTTAGCCACCTGAGTCCTGAAACCGTTTGTCTCTCCAGTTTTCTGGCCTACACTCTAGTTAGCTCTGATCCAAGTTTATAGGACGAACTGCCTTGCTTTAAGCCATGTCCTGTTGTGGGCAAGATAACAGCAGCTGAGCTGTCATAGCCTAGGGACAGGCTGGTAGCACCTCCAAGGTGTCTTGGCTGGAGGAGATTTCTGAGCAGCTGACTCACTTTGGTTATTAGAAAGCCTCTGAGGCCTTTTAAATTTTTTGGTGGGGGACTGGGGAGAAGAAACATAAAATGCCACTTTATAACTTCAATAATAGCCTGTAATTTATATTTATTGTGTGAATTTTTAGTCCTATATTTTAATAATTTATAAATTGGTATCTTATTCCAAGAATTCTTTGAATTTGCAGGAGAACCCCTGGAGTTCAGTCCCCTGTCCCCGTCCTGACCCCTGTATTCTGGACTGTTTAATCCACTCTGGGATGAATCAGAGAGTCTAGAGAGACCACTCGTAGGTCCAGCTGCTGGCCTCCTGACTCTAAAGCCTTCACTGGAATTGGGACATTAGTTCCAGCTCTAGCTGTGAACACGACCAGAGACATTATTTATAATGCAGCCATTTAAGATATACCTGTACTCAAAAAGTCTTGTATATTTTTTAAAAGTTTTATTTTTCAGGTGAACAAAAATACATTCTAAGAACTCTATGTAAGTCTGCGTAACTTGTTCATTTGTCTTTTGAATTTCTTGGGGAAGGAGTAGAGGTTAGAAGAGGAAATGGTCTGAGATGGATGAATGGTGTATGAGTGGTGATAAATACCTGTAGGAGGAAAAAACAACTGCCCTGATGGTCTCTGTGTCTGATGGCTTGACCGAACTGATTAATGAATTCTTAGCTGGGAAGTAATGATGGGGTTGGAAGAACAGCAATATATAACTTGAAAAGGTTGAAAAAAGTTCTGGACTCTGAGCAGATGCGTAGCTGAGAAAGCTAAGGAACTAGTCACTGTGCATATTAAGAATTATTGCAAATATTGAGCTGGCTGAGAGCTGAGGTGAGGGTAAGCTGTCCAATAGCATCACTGTTCTCACCTTTAAACCATTGGCACCTACATAGCTCAAGAAATGCTAACACTGGGAATAACACAGAGGAGTCTGCAGCAGCTGGTCAGAGGTTTGTCTACAAGGAGAGGCAAGAGAGTCAAATGACTGAGAGAAGCCATTACTTTGCTTCAAAGGTGAGGCTTTTTCTCTCCCTAAAGCAAACAATAAAAGATCTGTGGGTGAAAAGCACAAAAATAAGGAATTAGTTATGCTGCAAAATGCATGGCAAGCAATTGAGCTCAGCTCATTATTAGACAATGCTGCCCAGTACACAACCAGAAGCCAGTGTTGGTGGGACCCCCTGAGGCCTGCACTTCTCTAGAACTGTTGGGGGTGGTGGTGGCTGCTGTACTTTTACATCACCATGTAGTCTGCAGGGGAGCATGGAAAAAGTCTGCCCTTTTATTTTCCTCTTCAACCTACACAATGGCTTTCTGTGAGAGGGCTTGGTAAGGCAGAGCAGAAGGGGAGGAAAAGAGTTTCTGAGGCTCTCCTAGTCAGCCCCTCCTTTCTGTAAATGGTGACATGTGGCTTTGCAGCTTTACCCAGCTTCCCACGGTGGGCCCATATAGCAGTGTGTGTGGCCGGGTACTGCTGGCCCAGGAGAAGGGCATTGTTCCACCAGAATAAGGTCCAGCAGTGGTCTGAATAGTTTTCTTTTCGAGGGTTAGAAATTAGCTGCAATATTGTCCATCAGCTTTTGAGCCAGGAAAGAGGTTTGTGCAAAGGGATTACTCTCCTTCAGTTGCTTTGTACCTGCACCGTCAGGTCATTTCTAGGTGTTTGCTTCTACTAGGAGTTACTGTATGTGCTTATTTCCTGACCACCTGAGTTTGAAGGAAGAGCTAATCCTCTCTTGAAAGTGAAGTTTTGGAGGGTGAGGGGCCAGGAGTTTGCTAAGCTGGTTACACTGAGTTCGTGTGGGTATCATCTCTCTCCTTCGTGGATGCTGAGGTACAAAGAAGTGTTTTTGTCAAGTTTTAAGCATAATAAATATTTTTCTTCCTAAGAGCTCTAGATTTCTTCACAATATAAGACCATTTTCTGTCTACCTTGTTTTTCAGTTTTCACTAGGGAATTCTAAGTGTGTTCTTTAGTTGAGTATTTATATCCTGTTTTGAAATGCTGAGGGGAGAGCCTCTACTTGTTTCTACATGTTTCTTGAAGGGGAACTGAAAGGTCAGCTCCCGCGCTTTAGGACTACCACAACTATTTAAAAGGAATAACTGCCCTGTCTGCAGAGAATGGAGGTATTTCTGGAATTGCAACTGCAGTAACAGAACAGCCACAGCTGTACTTTTTGTTTGTTTCCCGGGGTTGAAGGAGGGACCATAATGGCTTTGCTCATTTCACAGGACCAGCACTCAGCCCAATGCCCCACACAGTAGTTAAGTACTCTGAGTTTGTTGCTCAACTGGTTGATAACTGTGTTGGATAGACTTGTTCCTTGTGTCATTCTCATGTCACTGTCATCTGCTTGTGGACCCACATCCACAGCCCATTACCTGGTTCAAGAGAATGGATTGATTGCTAAAGAGAACCCCTGAAAATCATGCTGCACTGGCTGTTCTAGCCTCAGTTTTCTTTACTTGCAGGTCGAGGGGCTTGGGCTTGGCCTGCCTGTTCTTTCCGGGTTCCAGAACTCCACAGCTGTGCTCCATGTGGTATTTAATGGAGGTGACATAGAATATGTGACCCACTCATTGTGTCCTCTCTTCTGGCCCTCTGGCCTAATGTTGAGCTATAAAAATACCTGCTCTGTCGACAGGTTTTTGGTCACATCTGTTTTACTTGCTGACATAGCCTGCGGGTTACTGCTGCCAGAAAAGCTATATTATTCTCTTTGTTCCCTCCAGTAGCTAATTTTAAAAATACAAAAACAAAAACTTTTTTTCTTTTTTTACCATGCAGTCAGACTCTACCAGCCAGGCTCTCCATCCCAACTGCAGAATCAGCCATGGTTCCCATGGTGCACATGAGCCCACCTGGTCAGGAAGGAGCCCCAGGCCTAACCAGTTTCCCTCTTCTGCTCTGTAAACGTTTGTTAGGCTGCTACTAAGGGATCACAACATTACCACACAGTTCCTACCTTCACAGAATTTACAGTCATACCAACAAGAATCTACCCTTATTACTAACCTGTTTTCTTAACTTCAGTAATCTATTTTTGCAATAGCTTATCAGTTAAACAGCAATGAGATTCTAACTTAGATTATTTTCCATAAACTACTACCATTAATTCAAGTACTATTTATTTAGTGCCTGTAGTGTGCCAAGTGAGCATCTAAAGTCCCAAAATGAACTGTCCAGAAAAGCAGTTATGTTGATTACCAAGGATTTCCTTTTAATATACTTCTCTGCCACCTCCTAGTGTTCTGAGTCATGGGTTGGGGTCTCCCCACACTGTGTCCACTGTGTCCTGGAGGCTATCTACTACCTCAGCCCCCTGCTGGTCAGTCTTCTGGGCAGTGCTGTGCTACAGCAGCCAGGCTCTGATCCATTGACAGCTCACAGTACCGTGAGAACTTGGGTGAGAGGCAGGATGCTCTTGGGAGGGACCCCTGAACTAGAAAAATAGGAAACTTGAGGACCCAGTAGTGGCCATAACCAAGGCCCTTGAGCCCTCTCTCTTCTCCTGACCAAATGGGAAATCATGGGAGCTAATGGAAGTAATAGGTGTGGTAGGGCTTGGCAATCTTGGAAATAGAAGTACTGTGCGCACACATGAGGTCATATATTTTCATGGGAACATCGGTCCCTTTGGGAAAAATTGATGCATGGAAAGAAATTTGAAGAGGCAGGTAGCAAACGTCACACCAGTGCCCAGACCATCAGCATCACTGGGAACTTGGTAGAAATGTCATGTCTCAGACCTCATTTCAGACCAACTGAATGAGAAATTCAGAGGATGGAGCCCAGCATTGTTTTGTTTTTAAGATTTCATTTATTCATTTTAGAGAGGAGAGAGAGAGAAAGAGAGAAGGGGGGAGGAGCAGGAAGCATCAACTCCCATATGTACCTTGACCAGGGAAGTCCAGGGTTTTGAACCGGCGACCTCAGTGTTCCAGGTTGACGCTTTATCCACTGCGCCACCACAGGTCAAGTCCCAGCATTGTGTTTCAACTAGTCTTCCAGGTGATCCTGATGCACACTAAAATTTGAGAACCACTGACTCAGCCTTTCCCTCTGAGCCTGTAACTTAGGGTATTTCTGTTTTGGCAAATGTTTATCAAGGGGATTTTTGATCCTCTTTCTTAGTTGAAGCCAGCTGCTCTTCTTGGGGGAAAGGAAAGCTGTGTCCTCAGAGTTTGTGAGAAAAGGAGGAAAACTACATTGTTCCTTATTTTTGACAGTTGCAGTAGAACTTTCTCTGGAGAGCTTGTTAAGGAGACAGGCCTGAAAGGGTCCTCCTTCCCTTCCCCCACAAAGGTACGTCTCACCTCTTACCCTGGGGCCTGCTGCTCCTCCAGCCAGTCCTTAAAAGGAGCAGTGGGTGCCACATTTGTTCCTTCTGGTGCCAGGTCTGCGCAATTTCACTTCCCTGGCATCGAGTGGATGCTTAATGAGAGGCTATGACATGGGCCAGCAGACTTGTTGAGAAAAAGCAGCCTCCGTCTGGGCTTTATGCTGGCTCCTCTCATTGCCTTTCTCAGCCTTGAATTTTCCCCCTCAGTGACGTTGTGGTCACCCAGTGTCCGCCCTTCCTCATGAGCCTTGATAACCCTCTCAGAGAGTTGTTTGCCAGGGTCTGTGGACACTGATAAATGAATGACTCAGATGAGGCAGAAGTAAAGTGGTTAGTATCTTTAGTTTCCCCTATTCCCTTGACACCCTCCAATTTAGTTCCCAAAATAGGAAGATAGGGTTTTTTTTATGTTTGTTTGTGGGTTTTTTTTTTTTTTTTGCCATTTTCTTTGTTCTTTTGAAAGGCTAGTACCATCTTTACCTGTCATTCTCATTCCTGAGGCCAGGGTTGGGACTGTAATTGACTGGTGGTCAAACCTTTCCAAATGATGACTTGTTAGGTAGCTGGGGAGGCCCTGCTTCCAGAGATCCCCAATTACCCATCCCTTGACCATAAGAAAATACCACCATGCTGCTCCTTTGTGTAACAGAACTTAACACTAGGAGTCATGGAGCAAACTCCACAGAGGAGTTTGTTTCTGGGGGAAATATTAAAGAAGTGAAAACTGATAGAAGTTCATGAGATTGCTACTGATGTGAATGGAGGAAAAGAGGAACCACTCTGAGCTGTGGGAGCCAATGTGTAAAGGTGGGCAGAAATGCTTGGGACATCCCACTGGTGGGTGGGGACAAAGAACCCGACCTGTAAGAGAAGGGTCACTTGCTAAGGCTTTCACTCCACTAGACTCCCTGGATGAAAGCAGCTCACTGTCCTGGAGTGCTGGTCAACTTTGTAAACCATCCCTGTTTCCCGAGGGTATACTGCCCCCAGTGAAGATGAGATTGTTGGAGAAGATAAAGGGGAAGATAGGAAACAAAGTAGAGCTCACACCAAATAGCTACTTCATTTATTCAACAAATATTTACTAAGTGCCTTCTGGGTGCCAGGCATATTTTGCATACTCATATTTTCCTGAATAATCCTTCAAGGTAGGTATTACTAGCCCCGTGTTGCAATAAGAAAACTGAGGCTTTTAGAGGTTAAATTGACCAAGGTCATCCAGCTAGCAGATGACAAATAGGATTCAGATTCAGTCTGTCAGATTCCAAGCCCCATGTTTGTCCCACTCAGCCATGCTGCCTACCATCAAAAAATCCTACCACCCTTGCAATACGGTCCACTGCTTCCCTCTGCAGAGTGATATGGGCCAGGACAGGGATGCTTTCTGCCTGTTCTCCTCTCGTTTTGAGGCCTTAGGTAAAACTGTCATCTCCCTACTGGCTTCCTACTACCCTCCCGGTTCCTTCAGCTCTGTGCCCAATTTCCTGATAGCCATGTCTCATGCAGAACTTCCCACCTTTGAGAGCAATCTTGTCTGTTGGTTGGAGAGGAGATGGGATTCCAAGTGGAAGGCTCCCAGCCAGGGATTAAGGATCCAAGGAAGAGAGCAAAGCAACCTCCCATGACCCCGAGGTTTGTGGAGGGCTGTCTATGCACATTTCCCTCCTGCTCTGCATCTGGTTCCATCCCAGAGCAGGAGGGATGGCCCCCATAGCCACTGGTTCCTTTTATTCTGAAGAAGCCCCACCCCCTGTTTTACTAAGGCTCAGTGATACTTGCTCTGCTCTACTGTCTTCCGGGAGGGAAGTGTCCTATGCCTGCCTTCGTTCTCTCCGGTCCCTAATGACTCCTTTCTCCTAACATCCTTCTGGATGTTGCCCTCAAGGAGAGAAGCCCCAGCTCTCCACAGCCCTTCTGCCCAGCTTTCTCTCTTGCTTATGTTCTGCCAGAAGGGCTGAACCAGAGCTCTCCCAAAATATTGAACCCGCACCCCACAGTCAGACATGCCTTAGCGTATACCCGCAAATGAAGGCACATCTGTACAGGTGGAAACATTGGGGGTTGAGAGCAGTTTGTGAACCTTGGAATTCAAATTCTTGGTCACAATTATTTTGGAGACATCTGCATTCAAGGGCTCTACCTGAACCTCTCTGCCCAGCTCCATCCTTTGGGAGTCATAGGTGCCAGAGCCAGAGCCATGCTCCACGCCGTATTTGTGCGACTGGAAGGCAAGAGGAAAGTCTGAGCCGGGACTCTTATTCTTGCTTGTTTGCTTCACAGGGGTCTTCCTCCCATATGCATAGGAATGTTCCCAAGCCTTTCCAAAATTCCTTTGATCAACCCCTCACCAACCTCTTCTACCCTGCCTCACCTTATCCCATTCCCACCCAGCTTTCTCACTCTGCTACAAGAAGTTTGCGCCACCACTCACTGGCCTCTCAAGAGTCTTCCCCCCTGCCTGAGCTTCTCACTCAAGTCTGAAGCCAGGAAGCTCCCACCAGCAGGGGCGGCAACAAGGTGAGAGAGTCTAGTCTGTCTCCGCCCACAGCCCCCCCATATGCTAGTCCAAACCCTAACTGCTCAAGATGTGGTCCAGGAGTCAGCAGCACAGGCATCCCCTGGAGGTGCACTAGAAATGCAAATCCCCAGGCCCACCCCAAACCTACTGATTTAGAATCTGCATTACTCTGCACCTTAACATATGAGAAGCACTGCTGTAAGCAGTCTGATCCCTCCTCACACTTCTGGAATAGCTAGAGAGGGCAGAGCGAGAGCCAGTGAAGAAGCCTAGGCTGCAGCCTCCTGGTTAAGGGCTCCCTTTGTCAATATAGCAGTCTTGGGGACAACAGAGACACTACCTCGAGAATCTAGGGAGGCTGGTGAGGCCAGGCACTCTCAGCAGCAGGAAAAACCATGGCAGGACCAGGGAGGAGGGGAGAAGAGGGGCCACATGGGGAGATCCCCCATGCAAGCAAGGGCTTGGGGCCAAGGGTACACATGGTGAGAAAGGGAAGAGTACTTGCCTTTCCTAGCAGAGGGGGGATAGATGCCTTGGGGCTCCTACCACCCAGCCCCTCTCCCCTGTCAGGCACCTACAGCCAAGAACAGCTCCTGCTGTGCAGTCTGGAGCTGCCGGAGCACTGGGTTCTTCCCTCCCTCTCACTGGCAAAGTCACCATCGCCCACCAGCTGCATTGCTGGTGGTGGGCGCTCAGGAAATGTTTGTTGAATTGAGAGGAAGCCACAGCTTGTGTGGAATCTGGATAATTCACTAGACATGGGCTTCAGAGGAGGGGCAGGAATGGAGATTTAAGTAGAAAAGACAAGTCCTGATGTCATACTTAGCTGGAGTTGCTATTTCTCATCTCTGAGGTCCTGACTGAGTCTTTGGTTTTGCCTGACTGTGGTGCAGGGCGGTGGTGGGGAGAGGAAGTAGGAGATGGCAGGAAATGACCCTGGGCTGCAGAGTTGATCTCTGACCTCCATTTAGAGTGCACTCAAAATCTGACCTGGTGTGGGGGAGGGGATCTCTGATGGTAAGTTCTCCCACCTTACTGTGGGGAGAGGAGGCTGATCCCCACTCAACCTCACACCATTTCAGAGAGGAGGCCTTTCTGAGGAGACCTGAGCTCTGCTCTTCTGTCCCAGCTCCACCCCTTCTGTGGCCTCCCTTTTTGGGGGCCTCAGCCTCCTCTTCCGGAAAGGCAGACAGCTTCTGGCTGATTGGTGAGATTCCCCTGGTTTGGCTACTCTGTGTGTCTGGGGCTGGGAGTCACGTGGGTACTGGCAGAGGCACGAGAAAGGGCTCAGGCCTGGACTGGTCATGCCAGCTGCTGAAGGAGGAGCTGGCAGCTGGCAGCTAGAGAGGGAGACCAGGCAAGCCAGGTACTGAGTACTGCTCAGCCTTGCTCTCTCACCATGGTGGGAAGCTTGTGGCCTAGGCAGCAGTAGACCCAAGACAAGGCTTACCAGCCTCAGACCAGGTGTGGCCCGTGAATACACCAGGGGCTGTGCCTGCAGGTGAAAACACATGTGCACAGGGATGTGCACATACGGTGCACAGAAGGACAGCTCCTTGCCTCACAATGTCACTCTGCCAGAGTTTGCCAAACTGTTCGGCCAGACTGCCACAAGCCACCAGCAACCAGATGCCAGTTACAAAGAAGGCTCTTGACTGTTCCCTCCTCCTCTCTCCAGCCTGACCGCCCTGCTGCCAGCAGCTTTGCTCAGCATCTCCCTGAAGGGCCAGGGTCCCCTGTCCGGCTCCTCACACCTCCTGTACCCCTTGCTCTTTGGCTAGTTCCTCTGGGGGGCCTGCTTCGTGGTGCTAGGACCTGCTGGGCCCCAGCCTTGCCAGATTTCTCTTTTCTGGGTTCTAGAGGCCCCACTCCTCTTTGTAGCTCAGAGCAAGTCTGGACTTTCTGCTCAGCCTGGGGATCATTCCACCCTAGAGGTTGCTCCAAACCATCCGACTGGGGCATGGGGCTCTCCTGGTCCCCGGGCCTTGGACTGAGCACACACATGCTCTTCCTAGGCCCAGGGCTACTCGTGCCTCCTAGAGAGAGGTCAAGGGGAACCAAGTCAAAGTTTTGTGGAGAGCCAGGGACTGGACTGGCTGTTGAAGCTCCCAACTCCTCTCTCGGCCCCTCTGGGGGCGCTTGAGCTGGGCTGGTGGCCAGGGCATTCGGGGATTTGCCCTGCTCCATTCTGCTCTGTGTCTGTGCACGTTCCTTCTCGTTCAGAGTCTGGCTGGTGCTCTGACTTCCCTGAAACAAGAGATTGGCCGTGCTGGCTGGCAAATCCAGAGCTCATGTCCCTAGCCCGCCCCACTCTCTGTCCAGGTACCCACCTCCTGGCTCTCCACCTCCTCCTTGTCTTCCTTTGTCTCCCACCTGTAGAAACGCAGCACATGGCAGGCCCCACTCTTATCTACCCTACTTCACGTCACTAGCATCACCGTCGGTGGCCCATGTTCCCCAGGGTCTCAGGAGCACCAGAACCAGAATGAGGCTCCAGGATGCTTCCCTTCTAGCCCACCTTGCTCCCCAAATTCAGCCATTTTCTCTGAATGCTGCCCCCCTAATCCCCATCCCAGGTCTCCAGCTGCTGTTTATTGCCAAGCCTGCAGCACCTTGAGTTCTGTGGTGACCCCAGGTGTGTCTCTGCTTGTGCAGCCTGGGAAAGGCACCTGACTTCCTGGGGCAAGGTAACTGCTGTAATTACCACTGGTCTCCCCAGGCACCAGGCTCTTGCTGCCGCTGCCTTTGCTGATGGCCTCTCCCTATCTCATTAACCTGCCACCAGGCAATAGTCAGCAGTCAACCAGGAGTCAGAGGCCCTGAGGGCCGGGGCAGGCCCCTGGGCCAACGTGGTTCTCAACTCCCAGAGGCAAAGGAGAGCCAGGAAATCAGGAAGCCCAGATGCCTCCCTTGACTTTGTCCCTGTCACCTGTTACCTGCGGGCCCGGCCAGTCAGCCTCTCTGTCCCTCGGGCTTTGCTACATGCGGCCGGTGCCACCAAGGGTCTGCTAGATTGCCCACTCCGATTAGTACCACCTGCAAAAAATAATCCATAAATCAAGGAGAGAAGAAGGCCTTGGCAACCCAGCTCTTTCACCTGCTCATGGGACCTTGGTCCTCCTCCTCTCCCAACTCACCTTTGCCATCAGGGGGCAATGGTGTGGGCTGTGGCTTCCGGCGGCTCCTGGGACCTATGTGGGGCAAAGGAAATGGTGAAAGGGTTAAGGTGACAAAGGATCCAAACACTGGTTTGGAGCAGGAACACCAGTTCTTCCAGGACTAGGAAGCTGTTGGTCCTTCTCTTGGTCCATTTGGGAGTTTTCTGGCTCCCAAATAGAGCTCTGGTCTGGTGATCAGGAGAGCTGGGCCCCTGCACTCAGTCTGCCTCTCCTTGCTAAGTGATTTGCCAGCTTCTTCAGCACTAGCTTCCCAATGTGTGAGATAAAAGGACCAGGAATTCACAAGTTCTTCCTACAACAGACCAGGGCCAGGGAAACTAAGACTTGTTGTACCCATGAGGAGCTAACAACTCAGCAGGACACCAGCACAGACTTCCTCATGAGCTTTCTCCCAGATATTCTAGGGTCAGAGCTGTGGTTTTGGAAGGTGGGTTAGGAGGTCATGGTGCCCGCCTCTGATAGCAAGGCAAAGGAAGAAAGATGTTCTCCCATGCTTCCTTTAAGCTCTGAAAATAAGTCCTAAACCAAGAGACAGAGAAAAGAGAGGAAAGGGGTTAAAAACAAAAAGCCAAGGAGGGGAGAGGGTGAGCTGGGTGTTGGCTCACCCCTGGTGCTCCTTGCCCTGCCTGGGCCATCTTCCCGAGGCTTGCTGAAGTCCTGTAGCCTGTGGAGACAGAGAGAGGGAGTCAGGCTGCTAGTGCAGGGAGAAACAGAGGCTGCAACAACGCAGACACCAACCACTTCTCTCAACCCCAGCCCCAGAACTGAGGGCAGCAGGGAGACTGTGGTACCAAGAAAGATGGGGGACCCAGTGCCCACACAGAGCCCGGACCCAAAGGCCCAGGCAGACCCTCACCACCCTGGGGAGGGCCCCACCAGCCCTCCAAGAAGCAGCCGCATTTAGCCCTACTCCAAGCCCCACAGTATGTCCGCCCAACAAGCTTCCCAGCCCTGCCACCCACATGGGCTTGGCCTTATCCAGGTCCCATGGGCGGCGCCAGTCACCCTGTGCATCTCTGTGCCGGGCAAGGCGGGCCAGGTCAATCTGCTCCCGCTCCTGCTTCCACTGGGCATAGTCCCAGCCCACCTCCAGGGACCCGGACACTGGCCAGGGTGGAGCTGATCCTGGGATCTGGCCTGGACTCCGGGGCTGCCGAGTACCCTGCCAGGAGAAGACACGGGTAGAAGCAGAAGCAGCCCTGGCCTTGGAATGGAAATCCAGAGTCTACTAACCCTTTCCTCTCTCAAGGTTTTGCCGTCCTCATCTAAAAATTAGATGTGTTCCATCTCTAATGTGCTGTTTGCCATGAGCGTGGTTTCCATCCACTTGTTAGCTGTGTCTTTTGGGCAGGTTACTTAACCTCTCTGTGTATAATTTCCTCATCTGTAAAATGGGTATAATGATAGCACCTATCCACAGGGTCGCTGAAGGGGTGTGTGGCCAGGTCCAGAGTGGAGAGGTACACAGTGGCTGTAAGCAAGAGCCAGGACTAGGGGCTGCTGCCACCTAGAGGTCAAACCTGGCACATAGCCAGCCCTATGCACCCTCCTGGCCCCACCCAAGACCTCTACCCACTTGCTACCAGAGGTCCAGGTGAAGTTAGGGGCTGGATCACTCCTCTGGCTTACCTTGTCTCTCACTGCAAGGCCCACGCAACATAGGGAGTGGCCCAAATAGGAAGAAGGGGTAGAAATTCTTGCTGGTGCTGCCTGGGCATGTCCCCACAGATGGGAGACATGTGGCTCAGCTTCTTGGCCTCCCCAAATGGGCACCATCATATTCATGTCCCCATCCCCTATTGAAGAAATACCTTCCATGCAGAGTCCAAGCTGATGGCCCTCTGTATGAAGGAGCTCCGGCCCAAGTCCTCTCCTGGTGATCTTTCTGTCCCCTGGTTCCTTGCTCTGGTGGGCTTCTCACTTACAACCCGCTTGGCCTGGGGGAGGTGAGTATGGGCAGAATGGCAGATCTGGGGAAGAAGAGACTACACACCTAGTACCTGGGTTTCCCCCACCCACCCTGCTCACCTCAGCTTTGTTTTCCATGGTCACAGCCAGCTCCACCCGCTCCCCCAAGCAGAAACTATCAACGTGGTCCTCCACCTCCTCATCCTCAAGCATCTCGTTGGCTGCTTCAGGTCCCAGGGTGCTCCTTGTCCAGTTCTGGCTAACCACCCGCTTCTCCTGCAGAATGAGGTGCTGTGCCCTCAGGTCATGTGGGCACAGTTAGGCAGGAGCTGGGGGCCCGGTCCTTTGGGTGGTTCGCCAGACTGGGTTCCAGCCCTGGCCCTCACTGGAATGCCCACAGAGAAGCTGACTCCATGGGGCATTCACATGCTACTGGTATTAGGTTATCCAGGCCTGGGGCCACACTGGGCCCAAGATTCCACAATGACCCGTCATCTCTGAGCTGGAAAATGCAGAGCACCCGGACAATGGGACTTTGTCCCTCAGCCACTGTTCCCAGAATTCAGCCTCACTTCTCTGACCCCTGAGGTTGGGGATTTAGGAGGAGCCTGTGCTTTGAGGCATACATACAAGGCTATAGGCTGGAAAAGGGTAGAAGAGGCTTCTATTTGTTGGCCTTTCAGCTGTTGTCCTTTGGGGATAGGGGGCCTGAGCTCCATGAGGTTGAGATCTGGAGAGTACCCCAGAACCATAAGTAGAAAAAGCAGAGGAGCAGGGGCAGCTGTCCTTCCTTGATGCGGGCTGGGCCTCCACTTCCTTGCCACCCTGCCCTATCTCCCAAGGTGGGGCGGGGAGCTTACACCAGGAACCTGGCTGATGGTGACGGTGAGGCTGTCAGGCTGGAGGAGCTCCGGCGTGGTCCCAGCCATACCCCCCTGCTCTGCCTGCCGCCGGTCTTCCTGGATCTCCTGTGGGAGGGCCTGAGTCAGCACAGGCCATGACCCCCCAGAAGCACAGAGACACAGGTGCCAACAGGCCTACACAGAGAGACACCGGTGGGCCACCAGGGGCAGGGACACATCACAGAATCCCCAAGCCCCTCACAGAGCCTCTGGGATGGACCACACTGACCCTAATCCTCTCCCAAGGCCAAGCGTTCAGGGAGAGACCACCACACAAGGGTTGTGGGTCAGACAGGGAGTGCCAACCCAGTTGGTCCTCCAGCCTTTGGCACAGCCCACTCACCTGGTACCTGCGTAGTAGGGCCTCGTTCTTCTTGCGAAGGGCAACTATCCTCCGGTCCAGTTCTGCATCCTTTTCTTCCTGCCTGCTCATTTGGGACTTGGCCCCAGGAGGCCTCTGCAGAAGGCAGGGGCCCAAGCTCCTGACTACTGGGCCCACCCTTTATCAGTGCCTCAACTTTCCTACCCAACCAGACTCTTACCACCCAAGGAACAAACCCCAGACCCAGAGCTAGGGTCACAAGGGGAGATGGCACGTAGAAGGGCCTAAGGCCCAATCCCACTAGGTCTGTCTGCCCATCACCCTCCATTCTCGGGCTCAGGTCAGGCCTCATATTCAGGCCCACAGCTCCCACCAGTGGGCTGCCCCTCCCCTGGCTCTCCAGGGAGCTCCACTGCCAAGCACAGCCTGGAATGGGAGTTATAAATGGCTCTGGCAGCAGAACCTGCCGTGACTGGGAAGTTGCCAGAGGATCCAGGAGGTCGAGGGGGAGCTCTTCGGCTCCCAGGCTCAGAACCACAGTAAAAAGAGAGGCCCCTGATCTGTCCTGACCTCCCAAGTCCTGGACCCCATTCCTCAGGCCTGTCCCCAGCCTGTGGGAAAGAGCCACTCCCAAGGGCCCAGCCATTCCAGGCCGTGAGCTGCTGTCAGTGGGCACAGGAGAGAGCCAGCTCCAGGGAGGCTCAGGTCCCTCCCTGTCTGGCTGCAGGTCTCCTTTGTCACCAATGCCCCTGCCTGGCCCCCTGCCTGCCTAAGCACAGCCCTCTTCCTCCCAGGCCCCACTGTCCCCAGCTGTTTCCAAGAGTATGCCTTCCTAGTATCCCCACCCTCTCCCAGCCCCAAGAAGCCCTCCACCAGGGGCAAGGTGCCACTCACAGTTGAGTGCATGGCAACAGCGGGCCGAAGAGAATTCCAGAGCAGCCCCAGGGGAGCCAAAGCAGGAGGGACGCTGGAGCCACCAGCCACCGGAGCTGGGCCTCTGCCGGCCTCTCCCTGTCGGCTTCACTGCTCAGCACACGAGATCATGTTGTGATTACAAAAGACTCCCCTGGGCTCCCAGCCAGGAACGCCTCGGCCACTGCCTCCACCCATCCACTCTCAGAGGGTGAGGACCGGCACCGGTAGCCAACTGGCCCTGCCCAGCACCTCTCCCTGCCCTGCCCCAGTGTCCCCAGACAGACTGACAGGGACATCTTCCTGGCAGATTGAGACTGCACAGGGTAGCTGGCTGTCCCAGGCCCTGCTTTCCCAAGGCCCCATGCCCCAGCACAGCCCCAGCCTAGGCCTGCCTGCGGACAGATGGGCAGACAACATAGGTCTTCTGCCCCTCTCATTAGTAGAGAAAGGTCTATAGGACCCAATTCATCCGGCACCCTGGTCTGAGGGTCCCCATTTCAAATGAGCTTCTCCTCACCAGTCCTAGTTAAAATAATTTGAAGAGAAAAAATAAGAATAATTTGAAGGGATCAAGAAGCTCACCTCCCCTATGCTACCAAACATCACCTCATACCTAAAATGACACCATTAGTCACTCATTCCTTTAAGTTCAACGTTGTCTTTCCTGTATTTTAAAGTACAGCCACTGCGGGGAGGCTCAGCTGTTCACGTCTCTCTTTGGTGTGGGGTGAAGGGCTCTTGCCAGCACAGCTCACAGCTGGCCACCAGGCTTCCCTCCTCAGGCTCCTAACACTCCCCCACACACACCCCCACCCCCCCCCACCCCCGCCACCGGCCTTGTTCTCTAGGACTGGCCCTTTTAGACTCTCTGACCGAGAGAAAGGAAGCAGCCTTTCTTGGGAAAGTCTCTCCCTAGACATTCCCTGTACAGCTAAGGCTGCTCCCTCTGCCCAGGAGAGCCACTTGCTGGCAGTCCCACCCCGAGAGCCTTTGGGACCTGAGGAATGGGGTATTGGGAGGAGGGGTGGTATCTCTGTATCAAGAGTACTTGGGGTCTGTTTTGATAGTTACAGGGCCTTGACCTCTGGGCCCTGAAGGGGTCAGAGGTCCCTGCATTCCCTACATCCCTGATTGACAAGGCCTCAGTTTCCCTAATCCCATACCATAACTTGTTACCTTCTGTCTCCAGAGCAGAAAGCCCTGCTGTTCTCTCTGTCTTCCCCAGACCAGCCAGAGGTCCAAGCTCTGCTCCTCTTGAACTATCCCTTCCTGCATACCCTCCCCTCCCACCACATTTAGCCTCTTTCCTGGCCAGGCCTTCACAAAGTACCCCTGACCCCACAGCCAATCTCCGAGCCACAGAGTTCCCATCCTGCTTGGAAATGCCACTGCTTTCTCTTCCTTTCCTGCTGGATGTCCCCACTGAGTCAAAATGGTCTACTTTCCCAGCGACCCGACACACCCAGGCTCCTTGCCCTGGGCCTCTGCTTCACATATACTTGTTCCACCTTCCTCCCTCTCCACTTGTGGTCCCCCACAGGCTGCTGAGTTCCAGCACAGTCTCCGAAGGCCAGGGGCAATGCCCTGGTGGAGTGGCAGGCAAGCTTCCCATCACCTGCCCACACTGTGTGGTCGGAGCTGGGAGTCCTGCAAAGCATCAGCCTTGGGGTAAGGTAGATGCAGTTAAGATCTAATGTTCATCATGTTTGGAACCTTGGCTCCCAGACAAGGTCTGACGAGAAAGGGTAGATAAAAGAGGTTGCAGGGGTGAGGCAAGGTCTGCTGTCCCCCTCGGTCCCATTCCCAGCCAGGGGAACAGGCAACACAGGTAGAAATCCAGCCATTCTATGGTGACCCGCTCTTGTGGAAGGGCCTGCAGGGAGAGACTCCACTGACTTAGTGGCAAAAGCCTCTAAGCCCTTTAAGTTGGAGGCTCACATGCCCAGGACAAACCAGCAGCCAGACAGGGTCCCACAGTTTCAGCAGTGTACTTCCTAAGTTTTACAATGTCACACCTCAAGCAGCCCCCACGTTCTCCTATTTTCTCCAGCATCTGTGACTTTCCTGCCTGCTCTCCCACTAGACAAGCTTTCTGAGGCAGAAATGGTGTGTCAAGGGCCTCTAGACTCTGCCCAGGACCTGGCACAGTGCCCTTGAAAACTACAAACGCTCCAACCATTTGCAAAATGAATACATGAATGAATAAGCCATGCAATCCTAAGAACAGCTGTGGCTATCCTATGTATAGGCTGTGACTGCCTTTATTTCACTCGGAATGTACCTAGCCCTGAGGGAGGAGGTGGCTGGTAAAGGCCACTAAGAGTGAACCCTCCTTCCCTGTCTAGAGGAGGCAAGGAGATGACCTGTATGATGTTCATTGAGAACCTGTCGCTGTTACTCCATACCACCACGAGGGGGCAGCAGAGTTACAAAAGCACGGTTTGGGGAGGAGGGGTTCTCCCTCTTCTTTCCCGCTTTCCCGCTCCCCAGTTCCTCTAATCTCCACCTCCCAACTCCACAAGACTGACAAAGCTACGCAGTTGTAGGAGACTTATTTTATGGATGAGAAGGTCCAGAAGGGTAGCCCCATCGGCCTAGCTTGCACAGCCTGTTTGAGGCACAGGTGTGACTAGAAGCCATCGGGGCACCTGCCTCCCTGCCCAGCACTCTTCCCTCCTCAGCCCCACCAGCTGCCCCTGATACTTCACGGGTCCAGGGCATATTTCTTCCCAATGCAAAGTGTAATGGGTCCATGGTACACAGACCCAGGGCCAACCTTGAAGACAAGATGGCTGCAAGTCTGAGGATTCTCTTGGAGAAAGAAAACAGGAGAGAAGCAAGCAGTGGACTAAAGACCTGTGGACCACATGCTGAGACCGGGAGGAGCATAGACTTGGTAGGGGCCCCACCCATGCAGCTTGCACTGCTCAGATACTTCACTGTTTCCGGAATGGCTCCCACTGACAATGACTCATCCTTAAATAAAAGCACTCCAGCTCTTGCCCTTCCTCAACCTTGTCATAAAATGAGGCAGAGTGGAATCATGGATTCCAAATTGACTTCACCCCTTACTGGCTATGTGGCTTTAGGTAAGTCCCTATGTCTCTGGTCCTCATCTGTAAAATGAGGGGTACCTACTTCACTGAGTCATTGGCAGATGAAATGAAATAACACAGTAACATCTGTATGTATCTAGAACAATGTGTGACCCAGAGTGTAGCTCAAAATAGTTGAGCTACACTTCTTGCCTCAGGTAACTTTATAGCCACCTTCTGTATGCTACCACCACAGCATCCTTTGAGGCACCCCAAAGGCTGCCTTCTGCCAGCATGCTGGGGACCAAACACGTTGAAGACGTCCAGGGTATGGAGACCTTTAGTGACCTGGTGGGGGAGATCCTGAGGCACCCCTCACATCCTCTCTGTGCCTCCCTTCATTTTGTTCCCTGCCCAGAAAAGCCTGCAAGGGCAGGGCCCTGCCCCACCCTCTCTATATGGAGTCCTTCCTGCCTGCTCCTCTCCCCAATGCCCTTCCCTCTGAAATCCGGGCCCTGACTGCCGTCCCTCTCCAGCTTGCATTGGTGCTCTTGGAAGCAGTCCCTGTGCTTCACCTGCCTCTGGATCCCACCAAGCCCAGTTCCAGGCTCACATCCCAGAGCCTGGGAACCATTCTTTTTGACTAAGGCTGAGCCCTTACAGGTCATTGGTGCCAGTTTCCAGCTCTGAATGGGTGGGTGAGTATTGAGGAAAAGGGTGAGCAAAGCTGCATTGCATAAGAGCCCAGTTACTAGGCAGCAACCCTCCGAATGGGAAGGGGCCAGAACGTGGCTTAAAGCACAGTGTTCCTTCCCTATAACTCTACTCCCCCATAGCCACGCCTGGCTTAAGAAACTGCTGTGTTAACTCCTACTGACTAGAGTATGTACAGCTAGTGCTCGACTTACGACCACGACTGGTTCCGACAGACAGGTCGTAACACGATTTGGTCGTAAGTTGAGTAGGTTATATGTACAGTACTGTGAAATGATGTTATAAAAATCTTTTAAGTCATATTTTATCATAATTTTCTTTCATTATTGTTATATATCATAATTTTCTTTGTTCATTTTATGCCATTTGTATCATCTCTATACCATTTTGCTTCTTATTTTTACATTTGTTAGGTTTAAGTGAAACACTGCATTACCAGTACAACTGGTTTAATATTTGCAAAACATACAAAATTATAAAATACAGGTATAAAAAATACCATAGGAAACATTTTCCCAATTGCAAAGTGCTGCCGGAAGCTGGTTCACACTGTCTTACGCCCAGCTGGGCAACGTTTGTGCTGCCAGACACAGAGCAGTCGAGGCTAACAATTGTGGTCGTAAAGTTGAATGGTCGTAAGTTGCATAGGTCGTAAGTCAATCAATACCTGAATAGGCTTTTCAGGTCAGGCCACGCTTGATTTAGGTGGAGAGAATGCAGAGTGTATGAGATTGAGCCAGAGAGACCAGCCTTAGGTAGGTTTTATTAGGTGCCAGGGACAAAGTCGGGCCCCGCCTCTTCTGAGAACACACATGCCAGAGCAGGGCAGGGCCAAAGTCTTTTTTTTTTTTTTTTTTTTTTACAGGAACAGAGTGAGAGTCAGAGAGAGGGATAGATAGGGACAGACAGACAGAACGAAGAGAGGTAAGAAGCATCAATCATTAGTTTTTTGTTGCCGTCGCAACACCTTAGTTGTTCATTGATTGCTTTCTCACATGTGCCCTGACCACGGGCCCTCAGCAGACCGAGCAACCCCTTGCTGGAGCCAGCAACCTTGGGTCCAAGCTGACGAGCTTTTGCTCAAGCCAGATGGGCCCTCACTCAAGCTGGCGAGCTCGGAGTCTCGAACCTGGGTCTTCCGCATCCCAGTCCAACGCTCTATCCACTGCACCACCACCTGGTCAGTCCAGGGCCAAAGTCTTTTGAGGCATCAGGAGGCAGAAGGAAAGCTGGTCTGGGGACCTACCCTCCAGTCTGCTCTCCAGGGCACACTGAAGGCTCCTGGCCTCTAGAGCTTTCCAGCTTCATGCCAAGCAGTGGGAGGTGAACCCCTAGGGCAGTGGTTCTCAAAGTGCGTGCCAGAACACACTGGTGCACCCTAGAAGATTTCCAGGTGTGCCCTATGGTATTCCAGAGAACTATTTTCCTGTTGGGGACCAAAAAACCAACAGGGTTTTTGGAGTTTAGATTTTGGGAGGACAGAGGTGTGGGGAATTGGTTGTAAGATGACAGTCTGCCCCCCCCCACCTCACTTGCCTGATTAGGTTGCAAAAGGCTGTTAGTGGTGGTGCTTGATTGTTTACACTACCTCCCATGTTCCCCAGGAGGGAACTGGAGGCAAGTTTCTTCTATCCTTTGTACGGTGTAAAGTTAAGATGATATGTATGGGGGGAGTTTTCTGAACTCAACACAATTAAGAGTAAAAAGAGAAGAATTCTTCAATGTATTGACAAGGAAATGAGAATTTGCCTTTCAAATATATGCCCAAACATTGAAGAAATTGCTAGGACACATCAGGCTCATGTTTCTCATAAACACAAGAATGAAAAAACGCATTCGCTCTGGGACCTGCCAAATTTACTAAATCTTACTAAGAACGTATCTATATCTATCTATCTATCTATATAAAGATAATGTTTTTGTCGTTTTTTATTTTTTAACCCCTCTTTTTTACGAATTCTAAAAAGTATAACTCAAAAAATGTAGCATAAAAATGTTTTTTAGTGTCAGAATAAATTCAATTTTGTTGTATTTATTTTGTTTAATTACCATAAAAGCACACTTGGACTTTATATTTTTTTCTTTAATATTGGACTTAATTATTATAACATTTCTCAGAAATTTGTATATAGTGTGCCCACAATTAGGACTTTAAATGTGCCCCGACTTCAAAAAGTTTGAGAACCGCTGCTCTAGGGTCTCTCTTATAAGGGACTTTCTTTTCCCGGATAGCTGCAAAGGTGACTCAGTGTTTTTCCTAGAGCTGCCCATACCAGAGGCCAAGTGCTGCCCCTGTCGCCTGGCTGAGGCAATGAGGGAACAGGAGGTGAACACCCAAGCTCCACTTCAGAGGGACTTGCCAATACCAGGCCACATTGACCTGCGTGAGGCCAAGGCAGCAGAGGACTCAAGCCAACGGAGGAATTTTCCAGGTGAACTTTAAGGGGATGAGCAAGGCTCAGCAAGGCAGTGGTGGTGAGAGGGCATCCTGTGAATGCAGTGTAGGGAGTGGCACTGGCTCTTACCTGCAAGAGAATGTCAGGTTAGGAAGGTGCAGATCAGACCAGGAGGCCACGAAAGGCAGACCGAGTAGGTGAAGTGGTCCAGAGGAGTCTTGACAGCAGGGTCTGAGGAGGCTGCGCAGTGGTGGCCATGCAGTGATTTAGGAAGCTGAAGCCAGAATGGGTCAGCCAGGGAAGACGTGGGGAGCAGGAGGGCAGAAAGGGTGGCAAGGAGAGCACACAAGTAGGAAGCTGTGTCCAGAGCCTCGTGGGAGGGTTCTGGGCCAGGCAGAGCAGTGGGGTGCAGTGAGCAGAAGGCCTCAGAGTATTGGCATGGCTAAAAGGAGACAACAGTAAGGTGGAGAGGGAACCAGGCTAGACTCAGACTGTTGTGATTGGGACCACTCTACACTGGCTGGGTGACCTCAGGCAAGTTACTTAACTTCTCTGAACCTTGGATTTTTTTTTAATCTACAGAAAAGGGGAAGATTAAACCTATCTCCAAGAGAACCTGCCACACAGAAATACTTTTCTGCCCACCACAAAAATGATGGAGTCACTCTTTTTTATTTTCTCCATTTTCCCAATCATTTTCTTCTTCGTGTGTGTGTGCGTGTGCGTGTGTGTGTGTGTGTGTGTGTGTGTGTGTGTGTGTGTGTGTCTGGCAGAGACAGAGAGAGTCAGAGAGAGGGACAGACAGGAAGGGAGAGAGATGAGAAACATCAATTCTTTGTTGCAGTTCCTTAGTTGTCCATTGATTGATTTCTCATATGTGCCTTGACCAGGGGGCTACAGCAGACTGAGTGACCCCTTGTTTGAGCCAGCCAGCGACCTTGGGCTCAAGCTGGTGAGCCTTGCTCAAACCCGATGAGCCCACGCTCAAGCTGGTGACCTTGGGATCTCAAACCTGGGTTCTCCGTGTCCCAGTCTGACGCTCTATCCACTGCACCGCCCCCTGGTCAGGCCCAATCATTTTCTAATAGGGTTACTTTACTTCTAATTGAGACCAAATTGACATACCATAAACTGCACAAATTGTGCAATTTGATAAGTTTTGCCATATGTGTAATCCATGAAGCGGTCACCACAATCAAGATAATGAAACTAACCCTTAAACCCAAAACTGTCCTGGTGTCACTTTCTAATATCTCCTCCCATCCCCTCCTCATTCCCACCACACTTTCCCCAGGCAACCATTGATCTGCTATCATTATAATTAGTTCATATCCTAGAATTTTCCAAAATTCTAGAATTTTCTAGACAGAATAATATAGTATGTATTCTATAGTAATATAGTAATATAGTAATATAGTATGTATTCTTTATGTGCTGCTTCTTTCACTCAGCAGTTATTTTGTGATCAATCATGTTCTAGCATATAGTAAAAGTCTTATTATTGAGTAGTATTCCATCAAATGCATACCCCACAATGTGTTTATTTATTTGCCTATTGATGCTTTTTAGCTTTTACAAAGTTACTCTGAACATTCAAGTATAAACCTCTGTGAGGATCTGTTTTATTTCTCTCTGATATGTTACTTTTTAAATTATTTTCAGTTACTATTGACATACAATATTATATTAGTTTCAGGTGTACAGCATAGTGATTAGCCATTTATATACCTTACAAATTGAATACCCCAGAAAGTCCAGTACCCATCTGGCAATAGGTATGTTAGTTTTTTTTTTTTTTTTTTAGAGACAGAAAGAGAGTTAGACAGACAGGAACGTAGAGAGGTGAGAAGCATCAATCATCAGTTTTTCATTGCCGTTGCAACACCTTAGTTGTTCACTGATTGCTTTCTCACACGTGCCTTGACCGCGGGCCTTCAGCAGACTAAGGAACCCCTTGCTGGAGCCAGCGACCTTGGGTCCAAGCTGGTGAGCTCTTTGCTCAAGCCAGATGGGCCCGCGCTCAAGCTGGCGAGCTCAGGGTCTCGAACCTGGGTCTTCCGCATCCCAGTCCAACGCTCTATCCACTGCGCCACCGCCTGGTTAGGCGGTATGTTATGTTTTTAACAGTTTATTAGGATATATGTGTCATTTAAAAAACATCAGTCCATTAAATCATGTAGAAATAAGTATGCAAAAAGTTTGCAAAACAAAACATACTTTGAACATGTGTAAGTATAGAGATGATCTGACATTCCGACTTTTCAGTCACCTCATTATGCTCTGGCAACCAGGTCATCCTTGACTTCAAGTGGAGTAAGCCTCCTAAATCCAGCTTCTATGTAATCTTCTCATTTGCCCTTCAATGCTTTCCTTTAGGGTTAATATGGCTGTATTAATGTCATCTTCAAGTTCTAGATCTTTGTTATATCTTTTCTCAAGGAAAGTTTTCCTGTTCACATAGTTCTTTCTGATTGCTGTGGCTTTCCAGGCAAAGTAAGCTCCTGATGGGTGTGACTGAAATAAATATGGTCATTCCTCATTCCAAACACAAATTAGTAAAGAAACTCCAAATGGACGAACACCACCTGACTGAGTATATTTTTGCATCACAGAAGCTACTCTCTGGACCAGCTGAGCTGTGGGGACGGGTTCTCGGCAAACAAGGTAATATTCCTGAGCTAGTTTTCGAGCTCTGGGCACAAACAGTCTGTAAGCTGGGCATATGCCACTATACTGCAAGCCTATGTTTGGTAATTGGCTCCACTTTGTGTGTACTCCGCTCATCATACAGAATGGGTTTCTGTTTCTTCTCACTTGCTAATACACCATTTGCAGACTTACGGTAATTCCTACTGAAGGGGCTCCTCCAGTTACAGTGGCCACAGCATATTCAATCTGGAGAGATTTTCCAGGTGGGCTGAAAATTGTCAGCAAAAAGCTGTAACCGCCTGACCAGGCGGTGGCGCAGTGGATAGAGCGTCGGACTGGCATGCGGAGGTCCCAGGTTCGAGACCCCGAGCTCGCCAGCTTGAGCGTGGGCTCATCTGGTTTGAGCAAAAACTCACCAGCTTGGACCCAAGGTCACTGGCTCAAGCAAGGGGTTACTCGGTCTGCTGAAGGCCCGCAGTCAAGGCACATATGAGAAAGCAATCAATGAACAACTAAAGTGTCAAAATGAAAAACTGATGATTGATGCTGCTCATCTCTCTCCATTCCTGTCTGTCTGTCCCTATCTATCCCTCTCTCTGACTCTCTCTCTGTAAAAAAAAAAAGCTGTAACCATACTCCACCATCTTTACCCAGACACTAGGTATGTTACTTTTTAAAAATGAAACTTTGTTTTTGTATTAAGTGAGAAGAGGGGAGATAGTGAGACTCCCGCATGTGCCCCAGCAGGATCCACCTGGTGACTCCGGTCTGGGGCCAATGCTCAATTCAACCAAGCTATCATCAGCGCCCAGGGCCACACTCAAACCAATCAAGCCACTGTTTGCAGGAGGAGAAGAGGGAGAGAAGGAAGTGGGGAGAAAAGATGGTCACCTCTCTATGCCCTGACCAGGAATTGAACCCTGGGATGTCCATACACCAGGCCAATGCTCCACTGAGCCAACTGGCCAGGGCAAAAATGAATTCAGTGCCGTTCAGGTACAGATAGTTCATCCATGCTCTCTACAGGAAAACCTGAAACAGCAACTGTTTTACCTTCTCTGCTTTTTCTTGCGATTTCACATGGTTCTTGTTCTCCTAGATTAAAACAGGGGCCAACCAAACCCTCTGCCTAGCTGAGGACGGGAGTCTTAGCTGGCCTCAGTTTTGCCCCGCATTGTGAGCTCAAGGGTGGGCAGCCTGAGCTCATGATTTCTCTGGGCTGCAATCATGGAAGATATTCTCTTTCTTTTTCCAGAAAACAAAACCATGTTTTAAATATGTAAAAAAGAAAAACTCCACAAAATATAAACAACAGAAATGGAAGCATATATATATATATATAAATGTTATATGTTATTTCTATTATTACCCAACAATAACTACACTCCAATTTCACTTCACCAGGTATTTATTGAGCACCTGCAAAGGGCCAGTCCTGGAAATACAAAGGTGAGCATACAATCCAGTAGAGGCAAGAGATATCATTAGAAGAAATGATCCAGGAAGATAGGAGAGCTTGTAACAGGGGTACCTGGTCTGTCTGTGGGGGACAAGAGGAGGCCAGTATGGCCAGAGCGCACAGAGTAAAGTGTTGTGGCCCACAGCAGAGGTCCAAGGGCTCAGCAGAGGCCAGAGCACAGGGACTTGCAGAGTGCAGAGCAAGCTGGCAGCCTGGACTTCAAAATCTCAGGCTCCCTTTCTCTCTTTGTAAATTCCAACCTGAAAGTCCCCTTTCCTGACTTGTTCGATTTTCACTCACAATATGGTTCCGTGTTGGGGAGCACATTTGAGAACTCAGGACTGGGGCTTGGTGCCCACGGCAAAGATTCCACCAGGGTCACTATTTTCTCCTCTACCCATGGAAGCATGTGAAAATCCTATCTATTTAGTAGGGGCGAGTGAGTTAACTAAAGTGGATGAAGCAGCTCATGGCCTGGTAATCTGTAGCAGCTCCACAAATATGTAGAGCTGGCCCCTGGGTGCTGAACAGCCTTGCCAGGGTTAGGGATCCTTGTTTTGGTTCTAGGCATCTTATTACCAGACCAATCAGGTAATGGTTGTTCTATACTCTCTCTACCTGCTACACACACACACGTGCAAACTGCTTCCAGCTGCACTTTGCCCAATAAAGATTAGCTCGTCTCCCCTTGCTCCCACCCCTTTGCCCATAATCCTTCCAGTGCACCTGACCCATCCCAGACCCTCCTCACCCTCTGCCAGCGATTTGTCAACCTTTTTCATCTCATGGCACACATAAACTAATTATTAAAATTCTGCAGCACACCAAAAACTGTGTTATCTATTCTGCCAAACTGACAAAATAAAGTATAATTTTGATTCATTCACATCTGGCGACTATTGTTGTGTTGGTTGTTGTCATTATTTTATTTGACAATCTAAGGGAAAAGAGATCAGCGCCCCTGACTAAATAGTCAGGTATTGTGTGTTTTTAAATTCTTGCGGCACATCAGTTGAAAATTGCTGCCCTATACAGAGACACCTGAAGACCAGGAGTGCCTCTGACTTCCTCCCACCCCCTGCTCTACACTCTCAGGTAAGGGTCTGGGTCTTCTGGCTGTGGGCAGGGGACAGGAGGAGTTCTCTGTGAGAGTGCGTGGTGAGTCTGTGTGGCCATGGTCCCTCTGGGTACAAATGTATGTGTACTGTATTGGTATCTGCCCCCCTGTACCTCTTTGTGTGGGCATCATGCTTCTGTGTGTGTTCGTCTGTGTCTCTCATGAATGCAATGTGAGTCTGTGTGCTGTGTGTCTATATATCTGCATCTGTGTCTGCTCACCTGCCCTGGTCCCATTTCTGGCCATGCCCCTGAACCTCCATTTTCTACCTGAGTTATAATTGAATTTACAGCCTCTGCCATGCCAGGCAGAGGAAGTTTGCTGAGCGTTGAAGGGATTGAATGACTAGTTCCCTTTCATAGCTACTAACTCCTATCCCTTGAGCACCTTGCCTGAATTGAAGAGAGACAGTCCAAAGCCATTTTTTCTTTTTTTGAGATTTAATTGATGTATATTAGTTTAAAGTGTACAATGATTTTACCTTCTGATCCCCTTCACCCATTTCACCCACCCCCTATCATGGAGCCATTCTCAGCGCCCAGCCAATGCACTCAAACCAATTGGGCCATGGCTGTGGGAGAGGCAGATGGTCGCTTCTGCTGTGTGCCCTGACCAGGAATCGAACCCAGGACATCTACATCCCGGGCCAATGCTCGACCACTGAGCCAACCAGCCAGGGTCTATATCTTGTTTTTTGATAATAGCCATTCTAAAAGATGTGAGGTTATATCTCATGGTTTTTATTTTATTTCCTTGATGATAATTGATTTTGAGCATCTTTTCATATACCTGTTGGCCATCTGTTTGTCTTTTTTGGAGAAATGCCTATTCAGATCCTCTGCTCATTTTTCAACTTAATTGTTTGTGTTTTTCCACAAACAATTTTCTTTCTTCTTTTCTGTCTTTTCTTTCTTCCAACCCAGATTCTGGCTGGCCCTAAGGTTTTCTCTACTGCTCCCTTTCCCAAGCCCAGCCCCGTGGGTCTCTTCCAGACTCATCACTCATTAAGGGGAAAGACCAGGGTGCAGAAAGGGCCATGGGCATAGCTTGGAGGCTGACTTCAGCTGAACATTTGTGGTACAAGTAGAAGCCAACAAAAATGGAGCCCCGATTGGGATAGCTCAGTTAGTTAGAGCATCATCCAGATATGCAAAGGTTGTGAGTTTGATCCCTGGTCAGGGTACATGCAGGAACAAATCTATGTTTCTGCCTGTCTCTCTCCTTCTCTCTCTCCCTAAAATCAATTTTTAAAAAGAGGTGCAGAGTAATGCGCTCTTTCCCGCTCTTCCACACTGGCCTTGGCCCGCTCACCGCCTGTCAAAACTGGTCAAAGAAACCACTTACTATGATGTTTTGGGGGTCAAACCCAATGCCATCTAGGAAGAATTGAAGAAAGCTTACAGGAAGCTCGTCTTGAAGTACCACCCTGATAAGAACCCAAATAAAGGAGAGAAGTTTAAGCAGATTTCTCAAGCTTACGAAGTGCTCTCTGATGCAAAGAAAAGGGAATTATATGACAAAGAAGGAGAACAAGCAATTAAAGAAGGTGGAGCCTGACCTGTGGTGGCGCAGTGGATAAAGCGTCGACCTGGGAACACTGAGGTCGCCAGTTCAAAACCCTGCACTGGTCTGGTCAAGGCACATATGGGAGTTGAGCTTCCAGCTCCTCCCCCCTTTCTCTCTCTTTCTCTCTCTCTCTCTCTCTCACTCTGTGTCTCCTCTCTAAAATAAATAAAATTAAAATTAAAAAAATAAAAGAAGGTGGAGCAGGTGGCGGTTTTGGCTCCCCCATGCACACCTTTGATATGTTTTTCGGAGGAGGAGGAAGTATGCAGAGAGAAAGAAGAGGTAAAATTGTTGTGCATTAGCTCTCAGTAACCTTAGAAGATTTATATAATGGTGCGACAAGAAAACTAGCTCTACAAAAGAATGTGATTTGTGACAAATGTGAAGGCCGAGGTGGTAAGAAAGGAGTAGAGTGCTGTCCCAATTGCCGAGGTTCTGGGATGCAAATAAGAATTCATCAGTTAGGCCCTGGAATGTTCAGCAAATTCAGTCTGGGTGCATGGAGTGCCAGTGCCCTGGGGAACGGATCAGTCCTAAAGATAGATGCAAAAGCTGCAATGGACGATAGTTCGAGAGAAGAAGATTTTAGAAATTAATATTGACAAAGGCATGAAGGATGGCCAGAAGATAACATTCCATGGTGAAGGAGACCAAGAACCAGGACTGGAGCCAGGAGATATTATCATTTAGATCAAAAAAACCATGCTGTTTTCCCTCGATGAGGGGAAGGCCTTTTCATGTGTATGGACATACAGCTGGCTGAAGCAATGTGTGGCTTCCAAAAGCCAAGAGTTATTCTTGACAACCGAACCATAGTCATCACCTCTCAGCCAGGTCAGATTGTCAAGCATGGAGATATCAAGTGTGTGCTAAATGAAGGCATGCCAATTTATTGTAGACCATATGAAAAGGGTCACTTAATCATCGAATTTAAGGTAAACTTTCCTGAGAATGGCTTTCTCTCTCTTGATAAACTTTCTTTGCTAGAAAAACTCCTAGCTGAAAGGAAGGAAGTAGATGAGACTGATGAAATGGACCAGGTAGAACTGGTGGACTTTGATCCAAATCAGGAAAGACGGCGCCATTACAATGGAGAAGCATATGAAGATGATGAGCATCATCCTAGGGGTGGTGTTCAGGGTCAGACCTCTTAATGGGGCCAGTGAGTAACACTCACTGCTGGCCTTTTATATACTGTAGTGAATGAGTGAAGGACTATATCATAATATGCTCACTACTTGCTATTGTTTTAATATTCAACTATAGTAATGTTTTAAAAGTTAAATGAATAAGCTCAAATATAAAGGCTGTGAAAAAAATAAAGAGGTGCAAGGGGCCTGTCTTGCAAAGTGCTGAACTGTTGTATTGGGGGTATGTGTGTGTGTCTGTGTTTGTGAACATTTGTGCTTCTATGTTCAGCAATTATATGAGTACCAGAGTCCTGATGTCAATCAAGTATTTGGTCTTTACATTACATAATGTATTCTGATTTGTGGGCTAGAAAAAATGAAGGTACTATATATGCACTTGGTCCATTCTAGGGTTGTCCATTGTGACCTACATACCATCCCCAAGTAAGATGAGGCCAACCTTGGCACCAGAGTACTTCAGCAGCTCCATCCAATGGGAACACTTATTGGTGGATGACAACTTGGCTCAGACCCTACTCCTGGTGGAAGGAGACAGGAACAAGCAGCTAGAACCCTGGAAGGTTTTCCATTCTCCTGCAAAGGTCTTTAGATCCCTGGATCTTTCATAGGTCCCTACCCCCAACCCCACCTGCTCTTCCCTGCTCTGGGTGAACTGATGTCACCACATCATCATCTCCCACCTTTATGCCAGGTGTTTATACACAGGTACAAGAATCTTTTTATTATTATTATTAAGTGAGAGGCAGGAAGGCAGGTGTCCTGACCTGGAATCCACCTGGCAGGCCTCCTACAGGGCAATGCTCTGCCCATCTGGGGCCGCTGCTCTGTTGCTTGGCAACCAAGCTATTTCAATACTCAAGGCAAGGCCATGGAGCCATCCTCAGTGCTCGGAGCCAATTTGCTCAAACCATTCAAGCCATGGCTGTGGGAGGGGAAGAGAGAGAAGGGTGGAAAAGCAAATAGTTGCTTTTCCTGTGTGCCCTGACTGGGAATCAGACCCAGAACTTCCACATGCTGGGCTGATGCTCTACCACTGAGCAAACTGGCCAGGACAAGGACAAAGATCTATATGAACTGGAGACCACGACCTGGCACATGGTAGGCACACAAGATGAATAATTAACATGATTGACATTGACCCAAGTGGAACTGAATTAATACATGATTGTGAGTCTGGGGGTCAAATGTGAGGGTGTGGGGTTCAGGGGACAGTGCATGATGCTTTCATGTCTCTGTCTACCCACCATGTGGGTAAACCCACTGTATCCATTTAACACCCATGCCTGGCACCTACTCAGTGCCCAGCTCATACTGGCTACCAAGCTAAGCCAGAGGGAGCAGTTTTATCCCTTTTAGCCCTTGAATGGGCTGTGTGTATATATCCCTGGAAGGTAGTAAGTAAAAGTTGAGATTTAGATTACAGTAAACTGAAATTTACTCATGTGAACTATAGATATTTCTTTTGTCACTCTCTGCACTTGTCCCATAAAGATGGAGCCAGGTAACTATTGTGACTGGGAGGCCGTAGGGTAGAAGAAAGAAGAGAGAAGGAAGGAGAGTGGTAATGGTAGGGACAATTAGCTACATCTATTGCATGGCAAGAATGTGTGTTTGTGTGAAGGTGGTGGTAGGGTTCCAAAATGAAAACAATCCCTTATATTGTGTAGAATGCCTCACAGTTTAAGAAACATCCTCATACCTCCTTCATCTCACTAGTAAGCAGATAGGTGCTTTTCCCATTGTACGCTTGGGGCCCAAGAAAATCAGGAGTTATGCTCAGGGTGAGGCATGGAGGTGTAGCTGGAGCCCAGAACACTTTTCTTGGCAACTGTTCCATTGGCTCCCTTCAAATGGAACAAAAGATGATCCTGGCCATCAAGAAATATGTCTCATTGACTAGGCAGTTC
Source organism: Rhynchonycteris naso (assembly GCA_037038555.1). NCBI lineage: Eukaryota > Metazoa > Chordata > Mammalia > Chiroptera > Emballonuridae > Rhynchonycteris > Rhynchonycteris naso. The sequence continues at coordinate 77,918,009 of CM072999.1, read as the reverse complement.
CCACCAATGGAGCACTTCAGAACATCCAGGACCACTCAGATTGGTTACTGAAGCATGACCCCAGTGGATTTGTAGCTGAGCAGGCAGGGCAAGAAGGATGGACCAATCTGAACAGATATCTTGCAGGAAGACAACACAGAGTTGAGCAAGAGAGATGTTCAAGTGGCAGGAGATATGAGCAAGGCTAAGAGAAGGGAAGAGAAGAAGAGATCATAAGCAGTAGCCAACAAACTGCTGAGGGTCTGAGCAGAGATTGGGCTGAGAAAAGTGGGATTTGATGAGGAGCAGATGAGGAGGCTGGATGGACTTGTCTGGAGGTAAAAGAGGCAGGCTCAGGGTTTGCCACCGCAGTATGCCTCCCATAGTGTTATGAAGTTTAGCTGAGGTTTGGACAGATGACAGGGTGAGGACAAGAACCCACACTTCCTAATTGGCCTCACCCTACCCAGGAGGACTCTGCCAGCTCTTGAGCAAATGAGAATGCACCCCTAAACTTTGAACTGACCTTCAATATATATATATATATATATATATATATATATATATATATATATATATATATATATATATATATATATATATATATATATCTGTTATTGAGTGAATGAAGGAAGAAATGATGGTTAGGCACGTGGCCAAGTCTGAGGAACCTTGTTGGAGGTGGGTGGTGGGCACAAAATCAGCACAAGGGAGAGGACAGGCTTCTCACTGCAGAACAAAATGAACAAAGCTGCTTCTTTTTCCCTTTCTCTCCCACAGATGAGAAAGTAGGAAAGTTTTCCTTTCTGCGGCCATGTCCTCTGGGCCTCTAGTCACCTTCCTAGACCTTCTCAAATGAAGAGTAGGGAGCAGGCTCAGCCATGGGCCTCACAGTACTCATCTACCCCCTGCTGGCTGCAGCCTCCCTTCAGCTGCCCTCCTGTTTTCCCATCTGTCTCTCTCTTTCCTCACATCCCCTCCCTGCCCCAGCAGCTCATCCTCTATCCTGCTGCTTCCCCACCTGTTCATGCTTTCCTGCCTTCCTGGCTACCCCCACAGCCTTCCTGGATGGCTGGCTTGCTCTCAAACCCCAACCACACTGCAGGGTTGCAATGACCTGCCTAGCCCAGAGAAGATAGACTGCCAGCTCCCCTCCCTGCTCACCTAATCCCTCCATTGGTTACCTTCAGTAGACTGAGCTCCTAGGACTGGAACTGGTTCGACCATAAAAAGAGTCATAGAACAGGTTGGCAGGGAGGGGCTATTTCTAGGCATCACTGAGCCTGGAAGGGGCAGGAGCTGCTTTAACATGGTCACAGGAAAGCCCCTAGTCCTGCGGCCTGCCTACCCTCCCCCACGAACCCCTTGCCCCACGCTTAAGCCTTTACCAGAGGCAGACTGGGAAGTTATCCTACCCCTAGAATAGGGGCATAGCTCTACCTTTGCTCCCTCAAGACCCCAGGCAATGTGGTATCTCTATCCTCTTCCCTGGGCCTGTGGCAGGAGGCAAAAAAACTCCTCTGTCTTGGGGCCTCAGGAGTGGTTCCAGCCAAGACAGAAGGTTAAACCAGAAGACACCCTCTTTCCAGGTGTCTTCTGGTTGCAGCAGTAAAGCCTTGATTTTACTTTCTATTCTTCCTGGTTTCTTGAGTCCAGCACCTGTTCAGGAATAGGCACAGGCTCACACACACTCTCATTGTCCTGTATATACAAGCATGCAACCCATATGCATGTATCTGTATACACATACATATATATGTACCCACCCATGCACATATACACAGACACAGCTATTTGTATGTAAATTACACATACCCTTGTACCTATACCATATGCATGCACTACTTACATAGTGAATACATACACCCTCACCTTGCTACCTCTTACCTTCGTTCTCCTCTCACCTTTCAGCTGCCTTCTTCCTCCTCCTCCTCTCTCTCTTCCTACACTCCTACAAATCCCCTGACCTTGCCTTCTGTTCCATCCTTGCCTCTGGCCCACAGTGAGTTTCTCTGTAGCCTCCCCAGCCCCACTCTCACTTCTAAGTAGTCAGCTTGCAGTTGCTAGCACGGCAAAACCTCTAGTCTCTCTACAAGGTTTCCTGGGTGACGGAAGTGAGAAGAGATAATTCTACTTCTTTGTTACAATAAAATAAACTAAGGTGCAGGGAGTGGAAGTCATGTCTCAGCTCAAGGAATGGTGACCAATTAATCTAGCCTCTTCCTCTTTTGTATGGACAGTGCTCTGGCTTCATTAAAGCAAAAGGCCAAGAGCTAGGAACTGTCATTGCTCTCCCTGCCTCCCAACTCTTCACCATGATCCCCTGCTAGTGCCCAGGAATCTTGATTCCTCTGGAGTAGGGGGAAGGGAGAAAAAGAGAAGCAGTCAATTTGGGGTGAGATTGGCATTGACCTCTGACTCTAATATTGTTCATTTGGCTTTCCACCGGAGCACTGCCATGGTAGTGGACATGGCCATGACCCTGGCCCTGGGCACTTCCCTGGGAGAGAATCACAACCCAGGGCCCTGTGGGCCGCATCACTGAGCAAGCAGAAGAAACAAGACACAAGAATGGGGGGCCTGAGTGGGGTGCCTTGCTGACTTGACATGGAGCCTCAACCAGAATCTTCTCTTCCTAATAAATAGTCTCCTAAAGGCCATGTTTTATGTTTTACTCTTAAAAGAGCCTGTCCTCCTTCACATCCAACCTGGCACTCAGGGGCCCAGTGGTTCCCTAGTTGTGAGAATGGGATACCCAACCAGGCAGTCTCAGAAGCTTGGTTCAGTTGTCCCTGTCCCTGTAGCATATGGTTGTGTAAGGCTACCCCCTCTTTTCCTTTTCACTTCTGCTTTCTCCCATCAAATGGCCCAAATGTGGTCTCACCACCTCTACCCCATTGTATACACCCAGACCTGGTGGGCCTTTCAAAGTTTCATCTTGCATGCCTCACTCTATAAATCAGAAGCCTTTAATGGATCCCTACTGTCCAGATGTATTTCTCATCATTCCATGAACCTACATTCAACTTTCTAGCCTCCTTAACTTTGCACAGTTCCCCACCATCACTACCACCACCCACCTGCCCCACCCCCAGGTCAGTAATGCCTTGCTTCCAAGCCAGCTGAATCTCCATCATCAACATGAAGCTTTCTCTAAAACCCATTAGGAAATGAGAGGTTCTCTCTCTCCACACTGCCTCCTTCTCTACAGCTTATATCAACTATCACATGGGCCTGACCACACCCTACCCAGTCACCACCAATTTATGGGCTAGCCTTCTATCTCTCCAAGGTCCTCAGGGTAGGCCCACCACCACTACACATCTTCATTCTCCCACCCGCATCCCCTACCGACCTATGCTTTGCATAGAATGGCATTGCACGCACTTTGGGGACATCTATACTCCAAAAGCTTCTGGGTTATGACTCTCTTCCCAGCCCCATTCTGCAGCCAAGGCAGCTTCCTGAATACACATCCAGCCTGCTTGCTGTGAAGCCCTTTCTGCTCATGCAAACCCCGCATTTGTCCACCCACCAACTCCCAGGCTTCTTACACTGTCCCTATCTGTTCTAGTGCTATCACAGCCCTCTAGACAAGTCTGTCAACAAATCATCACACCTCCCCTCCCTCAGTCATTTCCTTTTGGAGGAGGCAGCAAGTGCCCTGGGCCGAGTGGCTACTGGGTACTTCCCAGGCTGAAGTGGGGTAATTACAAGAAAAGGAGCCAGGGATTCTCTGTCTTCCCCCCCACACACACTATACTCCACAGTTGAATAACAGAATTGGGATCCACGTCTGATGGGCGAAGACTCAGGTCCAGGTCCAGATGACGTGAAAAAGACCCAACTTGAGCAGATGCCTTGACCCACTGCGGAAGAAAGGGGTTGCTGAATGGAGCTGAGAGAAATGTGGGACCAACGTCACCCGACCTCTCTAGCCGTCAGCGTCCTGTGCCGCGAAGTGCGGACGTGGAGCTGCTCCCTCTTTCCGACTGGAAGAGTCTGCATTTCAAGTTTTGAGGCTCTCTATACGGTGCTTGGGGTCGCGCTTCCTGGTTCCTTACGGGAAAACCGATGCCCCTCAGGAAGGAGCGATGTGCGGACTCCTAACAGAGGGCCGACTCCTAACAAAGGCTCTCAGATTTGGCCTCGTTAGACGGGCTCACAACACCAGCCTGGGGGTCTTCAAGACAGCGAGCCTCCAGCTCTAGGCAGCGGGCGCCCGGGGAAACCTCTGTCCCCGCCTCCCGGTGCCGCGCCCACTGACTGGGCTCCTCGTCGGCCCCGCCCAACCACCGACCCGCCCAGCACCTACGCTTACGCATGCGCAAGAGCCCGCCGCCGCGACCACTTCAGCACCAGTGCCGGGACAGCGGCACCGCCCACGGGCATGGACCGAGGTAGCTGCAGCAGCAGTAGCAGTCCGGCTCGCGGCCCGGTTGCGGAAGGGGAGCAGCGGACCGAGGGGGAGTCCGTGACCCCAGATGGCAGCTCCTCGGACAGGTAGGGTGGACCATTCCACAGACCCAGCTCATAGACCTTCCCAGTACCCCAGCCCGAGGTATCCCCAATAGCCGCCATATATCGTCCCATTCATTCCTCAGCCCCTCTTAGAGCCCCTTCCAGCGCCTCCAAGCTCCCAGCCCCCTAGCCACGCCCTCATTCTTTCAAGTCAATTTTCTCTCTCCATGATACACCCTATTCTCAGTCCCCCATCGCCCTCACTAGCCAGGGTACATGTCCCACCCACTGTTCCTACCTTACCTCCCAGGCTGGGGGTTCCCTGCTCAGGCCTTCGAAGCCCACCCCTCAAGGCCCTGCCCCTGCGTCTTCTCAGTAAGCCCCAAGCCTGCAGCGACCTCAGTCTGGGTTCCAGCTGGAGGGTACGCGTGTATCATAGATGAGAGCCTCGCCAAGGTGTGTGTCCTAAGGAGAGTAAACACTCAGGGGCCAGACCAGAGCCTGTCTTTGTTCATCAATGTCAGTCTCTACTCTGCCCTGCATGGCCCACTGTGCACATGTGGGCCAGAGTCTTCACATGTGGAAGCTACCTGCACTCATTGGAGGCACTAAGGTGGTGGGCAGATCCCAAGCTCAGGCCTGGTCAGAACAGTCCCTGAAGGAGCCCCAGGATGGCGGGATCAGAGGAACATTTTGCAGCTGAGAGCCCAGATCTTGGTGCCTCTCCTCTCTCTTCTTCCACCATATGTGTGAGGGAGTAGCCCAGCCAGGTAGCAATATGGTGCAATTTCTGTGCCCTGCTTGGTCTGCAGCCTCCAGAAGCTCTCCCCTGATATAACACTGCCTTTCTATCCTGCCTGGACTGAAATAAGAGACATTCTTTGGAGGCAAAAAGCAGAGATAGACACATGGCTTCCAGATTGCTCCAGTTAAAATGTACATTCTGTACCTTAGAGCAAGAGGAAGCCCCGCAAGTGAAGAGAAATGTTTTCTTCCCTTTATTATTAACACATCAGCCTGGACAGATTTAGCCACCTCTCCATCTAAAAGGCATAGAGATTTATTCAAAGAGGTGAGACACAGGACAAATGTGTTCCCTAGATCAAGGTCTGTCTGGAACTACAGACACCCCAAAGAGCTAGGGGTGGACAGGCAGAGCAAGGGCCTGGGGCCAGAAGCCTCCTTTGAAGGGGCTGGAGACTCATTTTGTGCCTTGGATATTTTGTCAAGGATCAACCTTGTATGGTCTGCCCACTTCCCCTGAACAGGAGGGTCATTCTCAGGCACAGGGACCACTTGCTATCCGCCAACAACTCCCTAGAACCTCTGGCCCCTGTCTGCACTTCACCAGAGACCCTGGATACTAATCAGCAAAGGGACTCAGTTCAATTCAGGAACAACAAATATGCTCCTGCTAAGCTAAGTAGAAATCTGGGCATAGATATATCATGGCATGTGCATACGTGCACGCGCGCACGCGCGCACACACACACACACACACACACACAGTCCTTTACTAATGCAATAAATACAGAGCAATTTGAAATAGTTTATTCTTTGTGTTTTTTAAAATTACATTTCTATTTTCCTAGTGATGTGAGCTGCTTCCCCATCTATCCTGGCCACTCTGCAGGATCACATGGATGTCCGTATGAGGGCAAGGTTAATGCACGTGTACACTGCCTCTAATGATGCTCCCAAGTGCGGGCTCTATGTCTGGAGCTGTCAGCTAGGCCCTGACTACTAGGACTTTGGCCTCTGAAGGAGGCCTGCATCACTACTTTCCATCCCCCTGCCTGCCCACCTCAGTCACTTGGCTTACAGGTCAGCAGGCCCAGGCAGAGAGCCCAGGAAGTTGCTTATCCCAATCAGACCCATCGAACTGAGAGGGTGAGAATTAAAGTCCCCTTGGGAGGCAAGGTCTGGAGTGCTTAACTCATATTATTACTAGGTCTACTGAGAACAAAGGGCAGAAGGGGCTGGCAGGAGAAAGCTTTTATTCTGAGAAGATTTTGGCTGTTCTCCTTGAAAGAGTTGAGACAAAGACCTGGTTCTACAGCAGTCAGAATGTGGAGGGTTTCAAATTCTACCATACTGACAATGATAGGAACAGTAAAAAAAGGGTGAGATTTGGGAACAGCTGATGTTAGGTTCCTGGAGAGGGAAAAAAGGGGTTAAAAGGAAGGAGATGAAGCCTTGGCCAGCTGGCTAAGTGGTAAAGTGTCAGCCCCACTTGTGGAAGTCCCGGGTTCAATTCCTGGCCGGGGCACACAGGAGAAGCACCCATATGTTTCTTCCCCCTCCCCCTCTTCTTCCTCTCTATCTCTCTTTTACCCTCTTGCAGCCAAGGCTCCATTGGAGCAAAGTTGGCCCGGGTGCTGAGGATGGCTCCATAGCCTCTGCCTCAGGTGCTAGAATGGCTCCAGTTGCAACAGAGCAATGCCACAGGTGGGCAGAGCATTGCCCCCTAGTGGGCATGCCTAGCGGATCCCAGTTGGGTGCATGGGGGAGTCAGTTTCTCTGCCTTCCCACTTCTCACTTCAAAAAAATACAAAGAAAAGGGAGGGATGGGACCAGGAAGACCCCAATAGAAACAAATTCTGGTAGAGACTAGAATCCCCCTTGAACAGAAGCCACCTAAGGAAGGGGTGAGGGCTATGAGGTTTGGTAGACTGGTTAAGGGAGAATGCTCATGTTCTCCTGCAGCATGCCCTGGAGTGCTGGCTTTCCTTAATGAAAAAGAAACTGACACTCCAAGTCAGAGCTTGGCTCCTAGGACAAGTCCAGTGCTCCATGAGTGCTTTAAGGCCACAGAAGTTGAAATAAGCACCCGAGTTAACCCATTCTCCTGACCCCCTGGAAGGCGGGCCCTGCTATAAAGAGAGAGAACAAGGCTAACAGGTTATCTTCAGTATCTAACCCAGACCAAGCACAGTGCCCAGAATGTGGTAGGTGCTTTAAAAATACCTGCAGAATAATAATTTTAAAGAAGTAGAAGTCCACACTTATATACATAAACCCAGGTCATTTATCCAGCTTTCTTTTGGCCCATGGAGCTGGACCTATTAGGTCTTTTAACTGCCAGGACATTGGTTGCTATGTCATTAACTTTATGGAGTCATCTGAGTTCTTTATTTACAACATTGGTCAAATTCCTATTTTTCTAAATGTTGAGTTAGTAAAAAAAAAAAAAAGTATCAGTGATTTAAATCATGAGATGAAATTCTCATGCAGCTTTTGGATTACAAAAAGGAAAATACTTATAATTATATATGTAGTGAGATTCTCAAGGCATAAGCAGTTCTTAAGTAGAGATATATTGTCTGAGGTGCCTAGAGACGTCAAATTGTAAAAATAAATATAACATACTCCCTGTAGCACTGAGTGTGAGAAGGGGCAGGAGAGCAAATATGTCTTCCACATGTCAGGTTCCATGCCAGGCACCTCACATATGTTATATCAGTTCATACAAACCTGGGAGGGACCATTATTATCACACCTTCTCGCAACAGACTTGGATGCCAATGTCCCAAGAATTCTGTGTCTTCCCAGAGCTAAAGGTCCCAGAGCTAAAGGATGACGGAGTCAGGAGAACAACTCCACTGCTCCCCCATTTTATTCTCAGCATAAGGATCAGTCTCCACAGACTGCTGTGCCAGCCAGCCAGACTTCTGGGAGGAAGAGGATGAGCTTGCCTGTTTTTTCTAGTTCCTTTGCTTGATCTCTTGGCAGAACCCAGCCTCTGTGGGCCGTGTCCACTTGCATCAGGACTCTGGCCCACAGCCCCTTCAGCAATGCAGCAGGCAGGACTGGAAGCCAGGGTTTGTTCAGCATACATCTGGCTCTCCCGTGACAGCTATGCAAGCTTTAACAGGCCAGGTGATCCATAGAGATGGAAGGAAAGAGACAGGGCTCTGCCAAGACCGCCCAGCCCAGAACTCCTGGGGAGCCCCCACTCTGTTCTGTGACCATCTTCTCCTGTCCTAGGTGTGGCAATCCTGTCACAGGGGAGAGATGCCATCTACCTCCACATCTGTCCCTACACAGAGTTCTGCCCTCATTGGTAATTCTGGAAGAGTAATCTATTTCTGACTCCTCCCTGGCAAGTTCCTTGGAAGCCCCAACTCCAGCTCCCAACTGTGCCTACCCTTGCAAAGCAAACTCTCTGTCCCACAGTTCAAAGTTGGTGGAAGAGCAGCAGCTATTTATGCCAAACTTTTCCTGACTACCTCCCAGTTCTGCAAAGGTTGGGCCCTCCTCTGGGATCCTCTAGCCCTCTGTGACCTCTTCTCTCACAACACTCAACATATTAGACTGTCTATATACCCCACCTACTATGAGTGCCTATAGGACAAGAACTGAGCCATCTTTATCCTAACATCACTATTAGAAACCCATCTGGCACTCAGTATTCACTCAACAAACATTCCCTGGGCATCTTCTGGGTATAAAGCACTGTTGAAGGTGCTGAGGATGGAGAGATGAAGTAGGCGCCTATTCTCCCAAAACACATTCTATATGAGAGATAGGCAAAAAACGTGACAACCATATAATATAATGTTCAGTTGTGGCAAATGCTCTGAAGAAATATAAAACAGGTAGGGGATGAAGAACTAGTGGGTGATTATTTAGAGAGGGTAGTCATGGACACTTCTCTTAGAAGATAATAGTTGAATTGAGAACAGAATAAAGAGAAAGTGTGAGCCATGCAATTATCTGAGAGAGAAGTAATTATCTGTGGGAACAAGAGTGCAGCAGGTGCTCAATAAATATCCAAAAAGAGAATGAACCAATGACTGTAGCAGAAAGAGCACAAAACTGAAAGTCAGAATTGGGTTCAAGGCCCAGTTTTTCACATCTCACTGAACCTTAGTTTTCAAATCTATAAACAAGGAAAGTACTTTCCCTGTAGCTTTTTGTAAGGAGTAAGTTAGATCATACATGTAAAAGCACATTCATTGCCTAGCACAGTGTCTGGCATGCAGCAGGCTGCCAATAATGTTGTTTTTTGTTTTGTTTTGTTTTTGAGTGCATGGTAAATGAATAAAGAAGACAATGGGCCCCAAGAGATAGGTTGGGGATGTAGATTCAAAGGCCCCACCCTCCTTGACTCTCCTCCAGGACTAGTAGTAGAAAAATCTCACCAGTGTGCCCCACCCAATCTTCCCTGCATCTTGTCTCCCCAGGTCCCAGAGCAAGGCTATGGCCCCTGAGGCAAGCCCAGAAAGAAGCTCCTCTCTCCACAGCTGCCCCCTTGAGGACCCTTCCAGTTCTTCAGGACATCCACCAGCAACTTCGACCCTCCAGCCTGTGGACCCATCCAGCATCTTGGCCCCTGCCAACTTCACTTATGCCGGGGCACCACAGGAATACCAGGGGGGCAGTTCCCTGCCAGGGCTTGGGGACCAGGCAGCTTTGTGCTCCCATGGTTCCAGCTTCAGCCCTTCTCCAGAACCCTCACAGCATGATCGGGCCTGGAAGCCACCATCTGTGCAGCACCATGTGGTCAGCATCAGGTAAGGGGGTGCCCAGCAGCCTGCCAGCTGCCAATGGGAAATAGGGCAGACCTAAAAAGGGGAGCCAAAACCCTGGGCTCTGGACTCCATCATTAGAAGGCAGCCCAGAACTTCCCCTGACTCTGATGAAGGAGGCTGCCTGGATAAAGGAGGAAGTTAGGGTTGTAGCTGTGGTGTGGGAAAGCCTAAAAGAGTTAATACCATCTTCTTCTATCCCCCAACCCTCACCTCCCACCCTATAAGAGGACTATGGCTAGCAAGTGTCTTTTCTTCTATTCCACAGGCAGGAACAGGCCTTCCGGATGCCAAAGAGGTAGGCCTAGGCCTTCGTTTGACCCCTAGGGTGACCAGGCTGTGCCCAGTATAGCCCCACCAATCCTTCTCACTGACGCCTAAGCTCATTCAGGCCCTGCTACCACACCCAACACCAATTCATGCAGGCTCTCTTCTTCTTTCCCAGCTATTCCCAGCTGATTGCTGAGTGGCCAGTGGCAGTGTTGCTGCTGTGTCTAGCTGTTATCGTTCTCTGTACTCTGGCTGGACTCTTGGGGGGCCACCTGCCTGACTTTTCCAAGCCCTTGCTGGTAAGGGGTCAAGGGGACGGAGGGAGTACCCAGGCCTGGCCACCTGAGCTCAATCTGGGGCAACAAGTTGGAGTGGCCCACCTGGGGGTGGGGTGGCAGTGGTGGGCTCTCAGCCTAGAGAGAGAGTTAGGAAGACGGTATAGAGATGATAACCCCATTCAACAATTCAGGCAGGCAAGCTGGCCTTCCCTGCTCCAGGGACCCAAGAGGCAGAGCTGAGAAGGACCAGATGAAAAACCCTGTCTCCTGCTTGCCTGATCTTCTCAGCCCTTCTTCCCACAGGGCTTTGAGCCTCGGGACACAGACATTGGACGTAAGCTAGTAGTCTGGAGAGCACTGCAAACCCTCACAGGCCCCAGGAAGCTGCTTTCCCTTTCCCCAGACCTTGAGCTGAACAGGTAATGGGTTCCCATCTTTGTACATGATGGGGGGATGAGAAAGAAAATGAGGTCTCTAAGGAGAAGCCATTAGGTGACCTCCACAAAGGCAGGTCAAAGGGAATTGCTGGGAGATTCTGGGGAATAGTGTCTGTTCTCTTCTGAGCACCCCACCCCTTGATGGTTCCTGACACTGGTTTTCTCTACACTTCAGCTCAAACATCCACACCACTCTGAGCCCTGCATTCTGGAGTAGTGCCCAGAAGGGCATAGTCTGGCCCCAGAGGATGGTGAAGCCACTGGAGGAAAGAGGGCAAGAGAGCTTCTTCTGTGGCCCCCCTGGTAAGCTTCAGCTGGGCCAATTCCTGGCTTTAATGGTGGTATCCACCCCTACCTAGTAGAACAGAAGGCCCAGGAGAATAAATTTGGGCAGACAGAAAGGGAAGGAGGCCAGCTGGCCACATTCTGGCCAAGAAAGATGGGTTACATCTACGAAGGTAAGGCAAGTCTCAGATGCTCTAGCCAAGTAGGGTCAAGCTGAGTATGGATGGGCACAGGAGCTGGGATGCAGACACCAGATGAGGCGGCCAGAGACAGGTTTTAGGTTTCTGAGAATCTGAACCTCATGCGGCCCTGGGTAAGAATCTTCCCTTTGGTGGGCCCAGGACCTGGGCCAAGGGCTGAGCTCTGGGGGTGTGTTGCAGAGAAGAGCTATGCACAGCTGGTGTTCATGTCCACCTCAGCGGGCAGCCTGTGGAACCTACATGCCATCCACTCCATGTGTCGTATGGAGCAGGATCAGGTGAGCTGATTGGGGAGGGGGGGTAACAGGGGCTGTGTGGGTAGGCTGGAGGGGAACCAGGACACCAAGAACCTGATTCCAAGGAAATACTGCTGAGCTAGGACTGCCAGTGTGGACTGCGAAAGAGCATTCCCTGCTTAGAAAATTATTGCAATGCTGCGGAGAGGCTCCAGGTTGGAGTGGGGAAAAAAGAGTCAGTTGTTCTCAGAAGAGCCCAAGTACAAATCTTGGAAGACAGACCATGCAGAGAGAGCCTGGAGATTTCCTAAATGTCCTAAAATGGAGCCTCAAGAACAGGCGTCCCTGGCCCCATGTTCCCAGCCCTCATCAATCCAAGCAGTCCCAATGCAATCTTGCTAAACAGACAACCACACACCATAACATCTGCAGAAAGTTTTGTTGCTATAAACAGGGTGAACACCACAAAGTAGCCTAAGCCACTCACTTCACACAAGGGTACCCAAAGTACCAAAAGACACGTTAAGAACATGTGCTCTGGAATCAGATGCCTGATTTCAAGGACAGCGCTAATACTCCCTAGCTCAGTGTTTCTTAACCTTTTTGGAGGTACCGAACCCACCAGTTTCATATGTGCATTCACTGAACCCTTCTTTAGTGATAAATAAAATAGGATTTTTTTTTCCAAATTCAAGACATAGGTATATGTTTTTTTATTGGTGCACAAAATGAGCCGTGCATGAACATCACCTTGCTCAAAGAACAAAACCAACAAAGTGCATGAACTAACAACAAATTACGGTATTACTTTATTCTGGCCTCCATGGCAGAGGCTTCTCGAAACTCCTGAGACCAACTCATCGAACCCCTAGGTTTCGATAGAACCCAGGTTAAGAACCACTGCCCTAGCTGAATTCAGACTGCTGACTACTACCAAGTATCCTCTCTCAAGCTGTGTGACTTCAAGCATGTTTCTTAACCTCTCAGTGCCTCAGTTTTTTACACATAAAATGGAGTTAAGAATGGTACTTTCCTCATAGGGATGTTATAACCTCACCAGCTGTTGTGATGTCAACAGCAGGTGGGACAGAAAAGGAGGCTTGAGGTCTAAAATAGAAGCAGCCCTATGCCTAAAAGAGATTAAGTAGTCTAGTAAACAGGGAGGGGGGTAGGGTTTGGCAGTGACCCTGATCCTGGAATGTTCTGGCCTCTGTTTTTCTTACCATTTGCATCCAGTTCCCTGGACCTTGGCCCTGTTCTATCTGTGGCTTTCACTTCCCCTCCTAATCCTGGCTCAGGAAGTGTAGAGTTGGGGTGTATGACCTGCAGGGGCCCTTATGACAGGACCTTTCAGACTGGGGCCTAGGAAGCGTCCCTGAGGTCAGAAGCCAAAGGCAGCTCTGAGACAAGCCATTTCTGCTAGGTTGTTGGAATACCTCTCTGCCTCTGCCCTGCAGCCTGAAAGGAGGTGAGAGGGCCTTGGACAGGGCTGGGGAAACCTGTGCCCTGCACTGCCCTTGAGCACTCTCCTGCTGTCTGTGCCCTACAGATCCGCTCCCACACCCGCTTTGGGGCTCTGTGCCAGCGTACAGCAACCAACGAATGCTGCCCCAGCTGGTCCCTGGGCAACTATGTGGCCATGCTCTCCAACCGCTCCTCCTGCCTGGACACTACTCAAGCAGATGCAGTCCGCACACTGGCCCTGCTTCGGGCCTGTGCCCTCTACTACCACCGTGGTGTCCTGGTGCCATCTTGTCTAGGACCAGGACAGGACAAGCCCCCACGCTGTGCCCAGGTTCCCACCAAGTGCTCCCAGAGCAGTGCCATCTACCAACTTCTGCACTTCCTGCTGGACAGGGACTTTCTGAGTCCCCAGACTGCTGACTACCAGGTGCCCTCCCTCAAGTACAGCCTGCTCTTCCTGCCCACTCCAAAGGGTGCCTCCATGATGGGCATCTACCTGGACCGCCTAGCCACCCCCTGGGGGCTCTCTGACAATTACACATCCATCACTGGCATGGACCTGGGCCTCAAGCAGGAGCTGCTGAGGCATTACCTGGCCCAGGATACGGTGTACCCCTTGCTGGCCCTGGCTGCCATCTTCCTCAGCATCGCCCTGTACCTGCGCTCCCTTTTCCTCACGCTCATGGTGTTGCTAGGGTTGCTGGGCTCCCTGCTGGTGGCCTTCTTTCTTTACCGAATAGCCTTCCGCATGGCCTACTTCCCCTTCGTCAATCTGGCGGCCCTTGTCCTGCTCAGCAGCGTCTGCACCAACCACACCCTCATCTTCTTCGACCTCTGGCGCCTCAGCAAGAGCCAGCTGCCTTCTGCGGGGCTAGCGCAGCGCGTGGGCCGCACCATGCACCACTTCGGCTACCTGCTGCTGGTCTCCGGCCTCACGACCAGCGTCGCCTTCTACGCCAGCTACCTGAGCCGCCTCCCGGCCGTGCGCTGCTTCGCCCTCTACATGGGCACGGCTGTGCTGGCGCACCTGGCTCTCACGCTGGCCTGGCTGCCCTCCTCGGCGGTGCTCCACGAGCGCTACCTGGCGCGCGGCTGTGCGGCCCCGGCGCAGGGCCTGTGGGCCGGCAGCGCGCCCCGGCGGCTGGCACTGGCGCTGCACCGGCGGCTCCGCGGCCTTCGCAGGGCGGCGGCCGGCACTTCACGCCTGCTCTTCCAGCGCCTCCTGCCCTGCGGTGTCATCAAGTTCCGCTACATCTGGATCTGCTGGTTTGCCGCGCTGGCTGCAGGGGGCGCTTACATCGCGGGCGTGAGCCCGCGCCTGCGGCTGCCCACCCTGCCGCCGCCACGCGGCCAGGTCTTCAGGCCCAGCCACCCCTTTGAGCGCTTCGATGCGGAGTACCGCCAGCAGTTCCTGTTTGAGCGGCTGCCTGAGGGCGAGGGTAGCCACTTGCCCGTAATCTTAGTGTGGGGCATCCTGCCTGTGGACACTGGGGACCCCCTGGACCCTCGCAGCAGCAGCTCTCTGGTAAGCGACCCTGCCTTCTCCGCTAGCAGCCCTGAGGCCCAGCGCTGGCTGCTGGCACTCTGCCACGGAGCTCGGAATCAGAGTTTCTTTGGTGCTCAGCCAGAGGGCTGGCCCACATTGTGCTTCATGGAGGCCCTACAGCACTGGATGGAGAGCCCCAACTGTGCTCGTCTGGGACCTGGCCTCTGCTGTGGCCACTCAGGCTTCCCCTGGGCACCCCAGTTTTTCCTGCACTGCCTCAAGATGATGACTCTGGAGCAAGGCCCAAATAGCACCTGTGACCTGGGACCCCGCTTCAACACCCAGGGCAGCTTGACTGCCCTGGTCCTACAGTTCCAGACCAACTTCCAGTATAGTCCAGACTATAGCCAGGCCCACCACTTCTACACTGAGGTCAGCCACTGGCTGACAGTGGAGCTGGGCACAGCACCTCCTGGCCTCCGCCAGGGTTGGTTCACTAGTCATCTGGAACTGTACAGCCTGCAGCACAGCCTGAGCACCGAACCTGCTGTGGTGCTGGGCCTGGCTCTGGCGCTGGCCTTTGCCACACTGCTGCTGGGCACCTGGAACGTTCCACTTAGCCTGTTCTCTGTGGCAGCTGTGGCAGGCACAGTACTACTCACCGTGGGGCTCCTGGTTCTACTTGAGTGGCAGCTCAACACTGCTGAGGCTCTCTTTCTCTCTGCCTCTGTTGGCCTCTCGGTAGATTTCACTGTCAACTACTGCATCTCCTATCACCTGTGTCCCCACCCAGACCGCCTGAGCCGTGTGGCCTTCTCACTGCGCCAGACCAGCTGTGCCACAGCTGTGGGAGCTGCAGCCCTGTTTGTGGCTGGTGTGCTCATGCTGCCTGCCACGGTGCTGCTCTATCGCAAGCTGGGCATTGTCCTCATGATGGTCAAGTGTGTCAGCTGTGGTTTTGCCAGCTTCTTCTTCCAGTCTCTCTGCTGTTTTTTTGGACCAGAGAAGAACTGTGGGCAAATCCTCTGGCCCTGTGCCCACCTGCCGTGGGATGCCGGAGCTGGGGAGCCAGGTGGGGAGAAGGCAGGCCGCCCACGACCAGGGACAGTAGGAGGGCCGCCCGGGTCCAGCTCAGAGCAATATGAACTACAGCCCCTGGCACGGCGCCGGAGCCCCAGCTTTGACACCAGCACAGCCACCAGCAAACTGTCCCACCGGCCCTCAGTGCTCTCTGAGGATCTACAACTGCACGATGGCCCCTGCTGCCCCCGGCCCCCACTGGCCTCTGCATCCCCAAGGGAGCTGTTCCTGGACCACCAGGCAGTCTTCAGCCAGTGCCCAGCCCTGCAGACCTCCTCCCCTTATAAGCAGGCTGGGCCTAGTCCCAAATCTCAAGCCAGGCAGGACTCCCAAGGGCAGAAGGCCGAGCCTGTGCAGGCCTCACCAGAAGCCCTAGCCCACACCCCCAAGCCCAAGGCTGTAGAACTACCTGATTGCCTCTGCTCCTCAGCCAGCACCTTGGAGGGGCTCAGCGTCTCCGATGAGACCTGCCTAAGTACCTCGGAACCCAGTGCCCGTGTGCCAGATTCCATGGGTGCCTCCCCAGAGGACCGGGATGAAACTGAGCAGTCAGTACCTGAAAGGGGCCAGCTGAACGGGAAGCGGGACACCCTGTGGCTGGCACTGAAGGAGACTGTGTATGATCCATCACTACCTGCCTCTCACCAGAGCAGCTCCTCCTGGAAGGGCCGTGGGGGCCCAGGGGATGGCAGCCCCGTGGTGCTGCCCAACAGCCAGCCAGATCTGCCAGATGTTTGGCTGCGCAGGCCCAGCACCCACACTTCAGGCTACAGTAGTTGAGGGAGGCCCAGGGAGGCTGGACCAGAGTGCAGAGCCTTCAGGATGACAAGGCAGGGGCAGCATTAGGCTGGAGCCTGATGGCATTTCCCCAGGTCAGCATGGAGGTCTCACACTCCAGCTATGGGTTTTAAACCCTGCCAGATGTTCCAACTTTGGTCTAGGCTGCTACTTACACCCCACATCTGGAGGATTCAGTGGGGAGGATTTTGGAGGGAAATGCCAAACTCTACTTGTGAACTGCTAAGGACTCCTGTGCCCCCACAGTGCCAACCAGGACTCACCTTGGGATATCTCACCAAGCAAGAGTCCCAGGGAACCTCAGCAGCCTTCTGCATCTCACACCTTTCAGGGTCTTTATCAAGACACTTCCCACTCTTTGGGGAGCTTCTCTGTGTCAGAATTGGGCTGGGGCCTCAGTCCTGAACTGCCCTGCCCCACGCACACACCCCAGTCTGACCAGAAAACCATCAAGGCCAGGCAGAGATGGCAGGAGCAGGAGGGCTGGTCAGCCTCAGAGCTTCCCTATTATATTGCAGGCTGGTCCTTCATAGGAAGCTTCTGTGGCAGAGAAGAGTGGTCTCCCCCCCCCCCCCCCCCCCCGTTAACAATCAGAATCCTTTCCATCCCTGCCTCCTTTCGGTTTACAGATCTTTCATACCCATTGTCTCCTTGGAGTCTCACTTTGCTTTGGGGTAGTCTGCAGTTGGCCAGGTTCTTTTGCCCCCAACTTATAGGTAAAGACATTGAAACTGAGTCAAGTTAAGTGATTTACCCAAAGTCATGTAGCTAATAAACAGCAGAGCAGTTTTCCACACCCATTCTACCACTGTAGCTCCCACTTTCCTCCTGGCCACCTGTCCCAAGGACATTCATCTGTGGCTGTCCTGATCTTTTACCTTGAGCACCCTCCTGTGACCTGCCTTCTCAGATGTTTCTGAGGAAGCTCCCTATTCTCTCTCTGCTTAGGCCTCCATCTCCAGAGAGCTATACTCTGAGCAAGCCCGGAGTTCCTCCCCATCATCCCTGTGCATCCTTCCAAATCCAGCCAACACGCCCACTGGCCATGGGGTATCCTGGCTAATCTGATCCCCAGGTTCAGAGTCAGAGGTATGCCTCTTCCATGGCCACAGTCTATGGAGAGCACCTGCCAGGGGAGACACTGAGGGCAGCAGAGATGGAGCAGAATTCAATTAAGGCAAGTACTCACAGCTGCCCTTTTCGGGACTATGTGGGTCTGGAGCTGTTCACCAGGTAGGGTCCTCAGCTTCCTAAGGACAGGTCTCTCTGGTGGCCATCAGCAGACCAATGTCTGACTCCTCCTCCACAGAGCAATGAGTCTCTCTGGAAGGTTTTGCCCATGTAAAAGCTCACAACACTCGAAGCATCAAGTTTATGGAATACCTACTATGCACATGGTACTACACGTGGCAGAGGTGTGGAAGGAAAATCAGCATCGTTCCTCTAGGAGCTCGCCCTCTAACTGGGGAAACAGCTCACACATCTATGCAGGTATCATTGGGTCTCTGAGGGGCATGTGCCCTTCACCATCAGTATTGTTGGAGCTCAAGTACCCAGGACTGGGAAAGCAGAAAGGCTTTCTGGAAGAGGAACAACTTGAGCTGGGCTTCAGAAGTCTGTTTCTCAGACTGAAAGGAACCTTGATGATCATCCATTCCAGCAGTTTTCAAACTTTGTAGCCTCAGGACCCTTTCTTCAAAGAATTGTTGTATGGAAACACAGTATATAAAACAGATAAAAAGCAGTACTCTGGTGGGAGCTGGGTGGGGGAGTACAAAGCCAGCTCAGTCTGCCTTTCTTCTGCACCTCTCAGCAGGCCCTGGGGAACTAACTCCTCAAGCTCCTAAAGGCTCCACCAAATGTGGCATGAAAACCACTGATTCGGGCCATTTTATAGAGGAACATCACAGAGAGGACTGGAGTTTTCTAGGGAAAGTCTGTGGCACAGCTGGAGATAAATCAAGGAGTATTTGGGGTTTTTTCCCCCTATATTGTTGTGACTTGCTTCCCACCCTAAGTAGCCCACAAAAAGTGGGACAGAAACCCAAATGAGACATGGGAGTTTTGGAAGACACAGAAGACCATGGAAATACCTTGCAAAATAAGTGAATCAAACCCATTTGACTCCTGACACTAGGAAGGGAGGGTAGCAACTAGCATGTAACTTGGACCTGCACCCATGGAGATCTGCTTGGACCTCTTCCCTTTTCCAAGTAGAATTCAGC
The DNA here is from genome assembly GCA_037038555.1 of Rhynchonycteris naso. Lineage (NCBI taxonomy): Eukaryota > Metazoa > Chordata > Mammalia > Chiroptera > Emballonuridae > Rhynchonycteris > Rhynchonycteris naso. The sequence continues at coordinate 77,899,279 of CM072999.1, read as the reverse complement.
CTCTCTGGCTTAATGCAACTCATCAGGGTCTTGACTTCACTACACCATGGACTGTGTCCTTCGGTTATCACACAACCAGGCTGAGAGAGCCCTGGTCTCACCTGGGACAATTAGCCCTCTAGAGGGAGGACAGGTGAGCCCTTTCTCCTGAGCATGAACGGAAGTCTGGCCTTGAATCAAAAGAGAGTCTAGCATCTTAGTTGCTTCTCAGCAACTCTCTGAAGCTCCTTTGCCCCGTGTAGTGGGAGGGCAGTAGGGACCTGGACTGAAGAAAGCTGCTCCCCCCCACACCTTTTTCTGTGTCTTACAGAGGAAAACATCAGTGTTTGGGACTGGAGCTTCAAAAACTTTGCCTGAATACAACCATTGACCTGTTAGAGCATGGGGTAGGGTTGGGGTGGGGGTGGGGTAATTGGGGTTTGGGGCACACCTGAGGACCCTATCAGGGATTTCTGGATCTCATTCTTGCAGGTCATGGCCACACAACCCTATAGGAAGGCAGATGAGCCAGAGCAGCTTAGTTGCCAACTGGATTTGTTCTTTAAGCTTCCAGGCCCAGAGGACTGGAAAAACCCAGTGGCAATCAAAAACTTCACCTCGCATCAAGAATAACCCAAACCAACAGCAGGAACCCCATTTCAGCGGGTAATCTAGCCGGCCTCTTTAGCCTCAATTTTGGAAAGCAGGATTTAAATAATTTTTTATTACCTTTGACTTTAGCAGATCTATTTACCTTATTATTGTTATGGGTGGTTACAATGAGTCTGTGGCCCTGGGCACATGTTGGGAGAGGCTTAGAAACATGCTGTGAGGCAGGGGAAAACCAGTCAAAGCATTCACATTTGCTCTGGAAAATTCAAGAAATGGTTTCTTAACACTAAGACACTTTAAAATAGAACTATGTTAACAGGGACTTGAGAGTATTTCTCCTTATTTGTGCCACAGATCCTTGAACTCACACTCAGAGAATGCTGTGTTTTTAAATGTAACTTGGTATAGTTTTGTTACTGTCGTACTTTGATGATAATGGTAGATGGAGATTGATGTGACTGGCAGAATCTTAGATTTAACTGGCACATGGCATATCCCATATCATGATATTTAATCAATATCTCAGCTTGAGTCTGATTCTGAAAGAGACATCTCACGAGAGATTTATAAGTCAAACTTCCTCAGCCCCTTCCAACTCATTTCATTCTTCTCCCAGTGTGCAAGAGGACAGGGAGGCAAGTGGTGGGTATCAGGAAAGAGGATACATTGATTTACAACCTTCACCCATTGTCCAGAGAGTTTCTGATCTTTTCTTCAGCCTTTGAGAATACACGTGGGCAATGACAAGCTCTCTGGCACCCATGCCACATATCAAGATCCTACTTGCTTGGGGATAGGAAAAACAGACAAGGGATACCCTTTCTACCCTTACCCTTGTTCACAGGGGCAGCTGTAACTCAAGATCTGGAGGTGTTTATGCTTAAGAGAAGAAATTGTGATGCAATTCACTGGGAAGATGAGTAAGAAAAGAAAGACATTATGTGCTATGTAACCAAAGCCACCCTGTACTGAAGAGCCTTGGAAAGACCTTGATAAACTTATACTTATTATCAGGCCTCTGTGTGATTATTCATGGTACTCCTTAATATGAGAAAAAGATCAGAATTTTACCAAATTCACAAATATCGAACAAGAACTTTAGTATTGCTAAAGAAAATCACACAGCTGGGCAGATTGATGTAGATCTGAATTCGTGACCACCAACCTTAACTGGTCCCTCATCCCTGCCTAGCTAGTTTTCATTCTAGTTACTAGTTTCCATTCTTTGTAATGACCATTTAATACTTTCTCTACCTTTCCTCAAATACATGATGACCTTCACCTTCTGCAACCCCATTGTCAGTAGACAACTCATTCTTCATAAAGAAAACTAGGAATTTTCTCACCTTCAAGGCATCAAGTTCCCCACTTCCCTACCCCTGCTCCTGCCTACTTCTCTCCCCATCCCTTCTATTACAACAAAGGAGGCAGTAATGGTTCGATCAACGGCTTCACACACTGCACCAGAGGTCTTCAAACTAGGGCTTGCATTCCAAGAGGGATATAAAGACTTTCTAAACGGTAGGTGGACACAGACAATTTTAAGGAAATCAGTTTCCAGAGCTTCCTCCTTTTTCTCTTTATATTAACGAGCCTAAGAAGGAGCCGTAGGTCAGTCAGTTCTTCTCTATTGCCACTTTCCTAATTGACCCCCTCCTTCCTTTTGAATCCTACTCTGGCAACTTGCTCTGCAGTATAAAAGAACAAAAGGACGACTTGAGGATGCTGTGCTTGAGGAAGACCTTGAAAGAGCAAAGCCTAGAATGCCTCTATGATAAGTTTTGAAGGGGACAAATCTATAGCTCAGTTCTATTCCTTCTCCATTTAATTTTGATTATTTGAATTGAGAAACAAAATTAAAAACAAAAATAAATAAATAAAAACTTTAAAAATCAGATTTTTTTCTAGTAGAAAATCAATCTGATTTGGCTGATGGGTTTGACACAGAAGACTGACTTTGCAAATAGGATATCTGGTGAACATTTTCTAAAAATGGAATCATTTAAATCTGAAGCACTATGGTTTAAACAAATATATATTAAAGATACAACTTCCCTTTCTAGCCAAGACAGAATAGCAAAGAACAGATTTACCCTTCTTCCTGAAACAACAACCAAACAGAAAAAATTATATGAAACAACAGTTTTTATGACACTGGATATCAAACAACAAAGGACAGTGATCCCAGATAGACAAGAAACAAATGAGGTGGGCACTATAATTGCCCAGCTTATTGCATGAGAGAGTTTCCAGGATATACTGCAGGGAAAGAGAACCTAGGCAGGGCCATGCAGACTTCCTGAGCTGAGAAGATAGCTCAGGGTTTGGAGCAACCAAGGTAGCTAAGAGTGCTCAGGACAGAATACTGGATAGGAGGAAGGTGCACAGAGAGAATTCTGTGCACCTTTCAAAGAAACGAGACCAAGGAAAGAAAAGCCAAAATGATTAGAGAGAAAGAACAGTAGTCACTAGTCACACAGGACTGGAACATTTCTTATTCCCATTAGCCAGACTGGAAAACCTCTTAATTTATGGAGTATTGGTTAGAGTTTTCAAAAGGTTTTTGGCTCAGGATTGGGGACTAGTTAGCCCTAGTTTAAACACTGATTGTTTCCACCTAACAAATCTTAAAAACAAGACCTGAAAGGATCAAACTGTTTTTAAGTAATGTAACTGCATCCCAAAACAAACCTTCAGAATATTTACAGGAATAAAGAAATAACCAGCACCCAAAAACGTAAAACTCACAACATCTGGGGCCTAATAAAAAAAATTAGTCATGCAAAGAAGTAAGAAAATATAACCCATCTTGAGGAGGGAATCGACACCAACCCAGAACTAAAACTTATATGAGAATTACCTGACAAAGACATCAAAAACAGTTATTGTAACTGTATTCCGTGTGTTCACATAGCTAAGTAGAAACTTGGAAAATATTTCTTAAATACCCAAATTGAACTTGTAGAGATGAAAACTAAAATATCCGAGATGAAAAAAAATCACTGGATGGAATTAAAAACAGTTTAGACACTGCAGGAAAAGACTAGTGAACTTGAAGACATAGCAATAGAAATTATCCAAAGTGAAATAGCCAAAGAAAAAAGAATTTTAGAAATAAATAAAGATCATGCATAATATTTAATAGGTAGAAAGTATATGTTCTTTACAAATATTTAAAATTATGAAAAAAGTTAGGCATCAGTTAAAAATGAGTGAGAGGGCACATTGTTTTTTGTTTTATTATTTTGTGGGGGTACATAAACAAAAGAATTTGAAGAGGTTGCTCTAGATATCACTTTCCTTCCCTTTTTCTCTATGACTTTGCTCCTTTGATCATCCCATCTCCACTCTGAGGCATCCTTTTCTTCCTCTCAGTTGGCCCATTCCCATCAGCACACATATCAACTAGTATCTGCACCTTCAAGACATGCTCCCCCAACCTACTTCCGGTTAACTACTCAATTGCTCTACTCCATTCACAAAGTCTATACCTGCCATCTCTGCTTCCTCAATTTTCATATACTCTTCAATTTGTTCCAATATGGCTTCCACTCAAACCGCCCCGTCAGATTTTCTCTTTCTATACTTACCAGTGACTTCTTTGTTGCTTAATTAAATAATTCTTTTTTATTTCTCATGTTACTTGCCCTTTTTGTTATTTTCAATAGTTTACTACACCCTCTTTCAGCAATTTACCACTTCTTCCTTCTTAGCTTCTAGGATACCACCCTTTCTTTTTGTTTTCTTCTCACCTATCTGGCACCTCTTTAACCTCTTTATTATCTTTCTTGGCTGGCACCTTCTTATTGCAACTTCTACACACTGCTGTTCCTGTCTTTGGCCCTAAAGCTCTCTGTACACTTCTTCCCTTGATGATCTCAGCCGATATCATGCACTTAAATTCATCCATATACCCATAATTCCAAAAAGTATATCTCCAAAAAGTATAGACTCTGTTCTGGGCTCAAAGCCTATATTTCTAACCACCTACTCGACAGTTTAAACACTTGAAAGTCTCAGAGCATTTCAAGTTTACTATGTTCAAAAACTAAACTCTCAATCTCCCCCCAACACAAAATAGTGACTCTCCCACATAATTATTAAAGCCAGGGAATCATCTTTAAGCTCTCCTCCTCCCTTTTTCCCTACCCCTACCCCACTTCCAATCTAGCACTGAGTTCTGAGATTTGGCCTTCGAAAGTTGTCTTAAATGTATCTGATTGTCTCTTCATTTCCACAAATACCAGCATGGCCAAGCCACTATTTTCTCCCACTTGAATGATTACGTAGCCTTCAAATTGTCTTCCTAGTTCCATTCTTGCCCCCTTCGACCCATTCCCTGGGGTAGCCAAAATGAGCTTTTTAAAATATCACTTGAAGTTGCTGGCCAGGTTACTCAGTTGGTTAGAGTGTTGTCCAGATAGGCCAAGGTTGCGGATTTGACCCCAGATCAGGGTACATAAAAAAATCAATCAATGAATGTATAAATAACTGGAACAATAAATCGATGTTGCTCTCTCTCTCTCAAATCAATAGATAGAAAAATTTTAATATAACTTGAAGAATACCCTCCTGCTTTAATACTTCAATAACTTTCCATTACTTTTTTTTTTTAACAATTTTTTTTAATTCATTTTAGAGAGGAGAGACACAGTGTTCCCAGGTCGATGCTTTATCCACTGCGCCACCACAGGTCAGGCATCTTTCCATTACTTTCAAGATAAAAATCTAGCCTGACTGGGCAGTGGTGTAGTGGAATAGAGTATCGGACTGGGACGTGGAGGACCCAGATTCAAAACCCGGAGGTCCCTGGCTTGAGTGTGGACTCATCCAGCTTGAGTGTGGGCTCACCAGCTCGAGCGCAGGGTCACTTGTGTGAGCATGGGATCATAGACATGACCCCATGGTCGCTGGCTTGAGCCCAAATATCGCTGGCTTGAGCAAGGGGGTCACTTGCTCTGCTGTAGCCCTCCCTCTCAATGCACATGAACAACTAAGGTGCCGCAACAAAGAATTGATGCTTCTCATCTCTCTCCCTTCCTGTCAGTCTGTCCCTATCTGTCCCCCTCTCTGTCTCTCTCTGGCTCTGTCACAAAAACAAACAAACAAACAAAGATAAAATCTAATCTCTTTACCTTTGGCCACAAAGGTGGCCATTTCTCCAATTTTATCTGTACCACTCTGCTCCCATCAAAGAGAAAGGCTCATTCCAGCCTAAAAACTTTGCATTGCCCCTCCCTCATTGTTCATTTCACACCTAACTCCCACTCATCCTTAGGCTACTGGGATGCCTTCCCTGACTCCCCAATTTAAACTTGGGTTTCCTTGCTTTTCTCTCTCATAGCACATTGTACTTTTCCTTCATAGTTTTACTACAGTTGATTAATATATATTTATTTGGCATTTGTCCAGCTATGATTGACAAGTTCATATGACTATTTGTTTACTGTTTCCTCGATTGTAAACTCCAGGAGGGCAGAACCAAGGTAAGTCTTGATATTTGCTGCACACCAGCCCACTTAGAATAGTGTCCTGGCACTTAACAAGGTGTTCAATATTTGTTAAGTGAAGTTAGTAAGTGCATTAAGTGCTTGAGAACTCCACCCTTTTCCTTAAAACTGTTAGGTCACAAAAGGAGGGACACACAAGGCCTGATGAGTTTTATAAGAAATTTACTTATGCATCTATTACTTGTGAATAGATGGGCTAAGACCCTAGTGGCTTCAGCAGCGAGAGTATGAAAAGCCTTGCTCTATATAGGGCTGAGTTTGGTGTGTTTCTGGCTACAGGGGGAAAGCTTGTGTTACTTCTGGCAGTTAAACAATGTAAGAGGGAGGGTGCTGCTGACTAAGTAACAGAATGTTCAGATAAGTGAAGGGGGGGATGACTAACTGGCACGTCAGAGCAGGTGGAGGAGGTAAGATATTAACCAGAATCGCTTAAGTGGAGAGCTATTGGAACGGCCCTGGTGCTGAGTCACCCGAAGTTCAGCCTGGCTAGCTGAGGCTTTGGGTAGGGGGCCTGTACCTGAACCTAAGGAAGAGTAGCTTTGAATCTCTGCTTTAAATCTGGATAACTGCTATTAAAGTTAGAATTGCGGTTAGGCGCATCAGGTGTTTAAAACCACAGGCTCTCTTCAAACTTCACCTGCTTCCCCCCCCGCCCCCCATGTAGTTTTACGCCCAATGAAATATCCTTGGTGCCTGGCAATCGGACATCATGCAGTATCCCTGACAATCACAGACCAAACAAAGAGAAGGATTGTGACATGGACTCTAAACTTGACTGTGTTTGCGTCCCAAGCTGGAATGCTACGCCGAGTGGCTCATAGCTCCATTCAGGTCCGCAAAGTACACCACTCCCCTCCCCCGCCCCGGCTAGGAGGTTCCAACACCCACTGCCCGGAAGCTCAGGTTCATTCCTGCGCTCAGACGTTCCGTAAAACATGGCAATCCCCAAGGGCATCGCCCACCGCAGCGCCCGCCGTACAACATGGCCGCCCGCAGGGAGCGCACCGCAGTCCCGCCCACCCGGACACCGGAAGTTTCCGTTTGAAACCTGGGCGGCAGACCCGGCTGGCAGTGCGGCAGTTGCCGCGGAACTGCTTTTGAATCGGAGCGACGAGCATTGCGAGCAGGGGCAACAGGCGCATGGGTTCGACGCTCCCTGGGCGAGGGGTGTTGCATTGCTGGGGGCGGACGGGTAGAACTGGGAATGGATGAGTTTCTCCTATTTCTTCCCCAGAGCCGGGGTAGGCTGTGTCTCGCTCTCCAGGGCCCTCCTCCTGCTCCGGGGTCCCCTGCCCTACCACCGGATAACGTTCACCTTCCACCTTCCAGGGCCCAGCCTTGCCACCTCGTTACGATGACTAGCGTGGTGAAAACTATGTACACACTGCAGCACCCCTCGGTGCTGAGCGGCGGCCAGCCCGCAGGTGGGTGTCCTCACCGCCCCCCCAGAAGAGGATGGAGGATCAAATCCGTAGCCGGGAGTGGGAGACGTGGGCGATGGGAGATGGGGGGTGGGGGTCCCATTCCATCGGCGCTGACAACCTGCTAAGTCCCTGAGAACTGGGTTGTTTGGTTTTAATATGGGAGTTAGGGAAAGAGGACTGTGCGGTAGGATTTTAGAGTTGCCCGGCACGCCTCCTTCCTCAAACCTGATCGTGCTGCGTTACCAATTAGATTGAAGCTGCTGATTGTCCTACAGTATTATTCTCGTTAAGCTAGGAATCCCTCTGTAAACTATTACCGGTTTTATTTCCAGGCTTACACTATCTGGAGAGACTGGGTTTGTGATCAGGGAGGAGAGAACAGACTCATTTGAGAAGCAAGATTGTTAATTTAATTCCTTTATATATCCCATATTTTTTAATATTTCTATATATTTAATTACTATAACATTATATTACTACAACAAAGATACTTAGGGGGGAGTACTAGGTTTCTCCACCATGTGTGGTTCACATTTGTATCTGCACAGTGTCTCTCCTATAGTTCATTCTTAGTATAAACGTTTGTTGAGTGAAGTGGGGTGGGGTGTCAGGTCTAGCTAGAGCATTCGAGAAACTTGGGGAAAAGAGACACGATTCCTTTTTTGTTGTTGCTTTACCTTCTTGCTTTATGTTACTTGGCTTGTGGTTGAAAGCCATTGCCTAAGGTCTAAAGGTGTCTAGCTACCTAATCCAGAGATTGTAGCACAGAATAAGCTTCAGACATCAGAACCGGTGTGGGAGATTTTGAAGCAGCTGTTTAAGATCCCTTCAACAGTGACTCCACGCAGCTGCTTGAAAGCAGTAGCAGGATTGATCTGTAAAGTAAATAGGCTTTTCTGCAAAGACTTAAAGGCTTGTCCTGCTTGTCTTATGTTGCCTCAAAACACCTAATTGGTAACATGGCATCAGCAGGGCCTAGGGCTGTGATGGCAAACCTATGACACGAGTGTCAGCACTGACACGTGTAGCCGTTTTCAATGACACGTGGCCGCATACCAGAGAAGTATGGGGCCACATGCCGAGAAGGACGTTTCATTCTAGGCTCCTGCAGGCCAGGTGCAGTAGCCGAGGATAAAACATTTGCTGTAGTGTAGACACTCTGTGCCAGAGGTCTGTAGGCCACAACAACAGAACTCCTGCACAGAGCGTCTAGTTCTGGGACTTCCCGTTAGGCTGTTTTTCTCGAGGTGATGCTCATTTTTTTGGCAAATTTTGACACACCAAGCTTAAAAGATTGCCCATCATTGGCATAGGGGAACCAGAACTACATCTGTTTACACTGCCTTTCCCTTGGAGTACATGCAGTGTCCCTCCCTCCTTAGGGGTTAACTGGCTCTTCCCAGCAAAGTTGAAAGTTTTCATCTCTTGGCTTTCTATCCTTGTCCCAGCTTTATGATTACATGTAACCTCAATAATTTAACATTTTTAGGCGGTCTTCCAGGTGTTTTGTTTTAATCTGGGGCATGGGTTTGTTGTTTTTAAGTTTTAGTTTTTTGTTTGTTTTTATTACATTTATAGGGGTAACATTGGTTAATAACATAAATTTCAGGTGTACAACTTTATAATTCAGCATCCGAAGCCTAGTCTCCTTCTGTCAGCATGTACAGTGTTGGACCCCCTTCCACTCTGGTAACCAGAGTGTTGTCTGTCGATGAGTTTGTTTTGTTTTGTTTGTATGTTTGTTGTGTTTTGTTTTATACCCCACATACAAGTGAAATCATATGGTTGCCCTTTTCATTTTACTTATTTCCTTAGCATAATACTCTCAACATACAGCCATATTGTCACAAATGGCAATAGTTCATCCTTTTAATGGATGAATAGTATTCCATTGTATATATGTATCACATCTTGTTTTTCCAGTCATCAAAGGACACATACATTGTTTTCAGTTCTTCACTATTGTAAATAGTATCGCACTGAACACAGTGGTACATCTATCGTTACTAATAAGTATTTTCTCTGCATGACAAGGCAGTGGGGCATTTGCCAGGGACACTAAAGACCCAGGTTCGAAACACCAAGGTTACTGGCTTGAGCATAGGTTCACTGTGGGATCATAGACATGATCCCATGGTTGCTGGCTTGACTGGAGACCCATCCAAAGCACATAATGAGAACACAATCAACAGCTAAAGTGCTGCAACTATAAGTTAATGCTTCTCATCTCTCTCCCTTGCTATCTGTGTGTGTGTGTGTGTGTCTCCCTCTCGCACACTAAAAATAATTTTTTTCTTGTTTATGATTTAGTATAAAAAGGTTGTGTATTTCTAAGAATTTGTACATTTTTTCTAGGTTTTGAATTTGGTGGCATATAGCCTTTTAAAGTTTTATATATTCTAGTATAATCCTTTGTACTGTCCATTGTAACTTTCTCTTTCATTTCTGATTTCGAGTCTTCTCTAGCCAGAGGTTTGTCAATTTTGTTTTTGTTTTCAAAGAAGCAGCTCTTTGTTTTTTGTTTTGTTTTGTTTTAATATTTTCATTTTTTTTTCTTTTTTTTTTTATTTATTCATTTTAGAGAGGAGACACAGAGCGAGAGAGAGAGAGAGGGAAAGGGGGGAGGAGCCAGAAGCATCAACTCCCATATGTGCCTTGACCAGACCAGTGCAGGGTTTTGAACTGGTGACCTCAGTGTTCCCAGGTCGACGCTTTATCCACTGCGCCACCACAGGTCAGGCGCAGCTCTTTGTTTTATTAATCTTTTTCTATATGCCTTCTCTGCTTCATTTATTGGTGCTCTGATTTGTATTATTTCCTTCCTTCTCCTGACTTTGGGCTCCATTTGTTCTTTCTCTTATTCTTTTTTTTTTTTTAATATTTATTTATTTATTCATTTTAGAGAAGAGAGAGCGGAATAGAGGGAGAGGGGGGAGAGAGAAAAGAGACAAGGGGGGAGGAGCGGGAAGCATCAACTCCCATATGTGCCTCGACCAGGCAAGACCAGAGTTTTGAACCGGCGACCTCAGTGTTTCCAGGTCGACGCTTTATCCACTGCGCCACCACAGGTCAGGCCTTTCTCTTATTTTTTAAAGTGTAATGTTAGATTGTTTATTTGGGATTTTTCTTGTTTTGTGAGGTAGGCTTGTAATTCTATAACCCACCCTCTTAGTGCTGTTTTTGCCCACCCCTAAAATTCTGTTATATCTTAATTTTCATTTGTTTCTGTGTGTCTTTTGTTCTCTTATTTCTTCCTTGAACCGATAGTTGTTCAATGGCATGTTGTTTAACCTCCACATATTTGTGGCTTTTCCAACTTTCTTCTTATAGTTAATTTCCAGTTTCATAACATGGTGGTCAGAAAAATATGCTTGGTATGATTTTACTCCTAAATTTATTGAGACTAGTTTTGTGCCCTAACATGTGGTCAGTCTTATTTAAGAATGTTCCATGTGGCCTGACCAGGCGATGGTGCAGTGGATAGAGCGTCGGACTGGGATGCGGAAGACCCAGGTTCGAGACCCCGACGTCGCCAGCTTGAGCGCGGGCCCATCTGGCTTGAGCAAAAGCTCGCCAGCTTGGACCCAAGGTCGCTGGCTCCAGCAAGGGGTTGCTCAGTCTGCTGAAGGCCTGCAGTCAAGGCACATGTGAGAAGGCAATCAATGAACAACTAAGGGGTCGCAACGGCAACAAGAAACTAATGATTGATGCTTCTCATCTCTCTCCCTTCCTGTCTGTCTGTCCCTATCAATCCCTCTCTCTGACTCTGTCCCTGTTAAAAAAAAAAAAAAGAATGTTCCATGTGTACTTGAGGCACTTGAGGATGTGTATTCTGTTTTTTGGATATGGAAAGTTAAATATAAATTAAGTCCATTTGGTCTAATATGTCATTTAAGTCCAGTATTTCCTTATTGACTTTCTGTCTGGATGATCTGTCCATTCTGTGAGTGAGGTGTTCAGGTCCCCTACTAATTGTATTTTTGTCAGTTTCTTCCTGTAGGTCTGCTAGTTATAGCTTTATATGTTTCTGTGCCCCTAGGTTTGGTGCATATGTATTGATAAGTGTTGTCTTCTTGATAAATTGTCCTCTTTATTATTACAAAATGTCCATCTTTGTCTCTTTTATCTTTTTTATCTTGAAATCTATTTTGTCTAATATAAGTACTGCTACATCAGCTTTTTTTTTTTTTTTTTTGCTTTTTTTTTCCCCCTTAAGTGAGAAGTGGGCAGGCAGAGAGACAGATTCCCACACGTGCCCGACCGGGATCCACCCGGCGTACCCACCAGGGGGCGGTGCTCCATTGCAACCAGAGCCATTCTAGCGCCTGAGGGGAGGCCATGGAGCCTTCCTCAGCTCCCCGGCTAATGGCCGGGAATCAAACCCGGGACTTCCACATGCCAGGCCAATGCTCTACCACTGGACCAACCGGCCAAGGCCTGCTACACCAGCTTTTATCTCCAGAAGCCATTTGCTTGAAGAATCATCTTCCACCCCTTCACTTTTTTTTTTTTTTTTTTTACAGGAACAGAGAGAGGGATAGATAAGGACAGACAGGAAGGGAGAGAGATGAGAAGCATCAATCATTAGTTTCTTGTTGCCGTTGCGACCCCTTAGTTGTTCATTGATTGCCTTCTCATATGTGCCTTGACCGCAGGTCTTCAGCAGACTGAGTAACCCCTTGCTGGAGCCAGCAACCTTGGGTCCAAGCTGGCGAGCTTTTGCTCAAGCCAGATGGGCCCGCGCTCAAGCTGGCGAGCTCAGGGTCTCGAACCTAGGTCTTCTGCATACCAGTCCAATGCTCTATCCACTGTACCACCTCCTGGTCAGGCACACCCCTTCACTTTTTTTTTTAATTTTACTTACTGTTTTAGAAAGAGAGAGATATAGGAACATCGATTTGTTCCTGTATGTGCCCTGATAAGTGCCCTGACCAGGGATTGAACCAGCAACCCCTGTGCATGAGGACATTTCTACCAACTGAGTTATCTTGCCAAGGCACCTCCTCTTCACTTGAAGCCTGTGTTTATCTTTGGAGCTCAGATGACTCTCCTGCAGGCAATATATAGTTTGATCTTTTTTCCTTTCTTTTTTTAAAAAAATTATTTATTGATTTGAGAGAAAGAGGAAGGGAGAGAGAGAAACAGAAACATCAAACTGTTCCTGTATGTGCCCTGACTGAGGGTCCAACCTGCAATCCTTTGGGGTTTTTTTTGACAGACAGAGAGAGGGACAGATAAGGACAGACAGAAAGGAAGAGAGAGGAGAAGAATCAATTCTTTGTAGCAGCACCTTAGATGTTCACTAATTGTTTTCTCATATGTGCCTTGACGGGGGTGCTACAGCAGAGTATGTGACCCCTTGCTCAAGCCAGCAACCTTTGGGCTCAAGCTAGTGACGGTCACGTCTATGATCCCATGCTCAAGCCAGATGAGCCCGTGCTCAAGCCAGTGACCTCGGATTTTCGAGCCTGGGTCCTCATCCCAGTCCAATGCTCTATCCAGTGTGCCACTGCCTGGTCAGGCCCAACCTGCAACCTTTCTGCTTCTGGCTGATGCTCTCTAACCAACCAAGTTATCTGGCCAAGGTTCCGTCTTGTTTTTCTTTTTGTTGTTTGTTTGTTTGTTTTAAATTCTTTTTTCTTTTTTTTTTAAATTTCTTTTTTTATTTATTCATTTTAGAGAGGAGACACAGAGTGAGAGAGAGACAAAGGGGGGAGGAGCTGGAAGCATCAACTCCCATATGTGCCTTGACCAGACCAGTGCAGGGTTTTGAACTGGTGACCTCAGTGTTCCCAGGTCTACGCTTTATCCACTGCGCCACCACAGGTCAGGCCCGTCTTGTTTTTTAAATCAATCTTTCTACTTTGTGCCTTTTGATTGGTCAGTTTACTCTATCTACATTTAAGGGGATTATTGATATACAAGGACTTAACTAAAGACATTTTATCTTTTGTTTTCTTGTTACTTTGTGTCTCTGGTTTTTTTTTTCCCCCTTAGGTGAGAAGCAGGTAGGCAGAGACAGACTCCTGCATGTGCTCTGAGCACGATCCACCAGACAAGCCCCCTACCGGGCAATACTCTGTCCATCTGGGACTGTTTCTCCATTGCTCCACAACTGAGCTATTTTAGCACCTGAGGCAAGGCCATGGAGCCATCCTCAGCATCCAGGCCAACTTGTTCCAACCAAGCCAGGGCTGTGGGAGGGGAAGGAAGGGGGGGAAGAGAAGTAGATGGTTGCTTCTTCTATGTACCCTGACCAGGAATCGAACCCCAGACATCCACATGCTGAGCCAACACTCTACCACTTCTTTGAGTATTTTAAATATCTCCTACTATCTCCTGGCTTGCAATATTCATTGAAAAATCTGATGATACTCTAATGGGGTTTCCTTTGTAGATTGTAGATTACAGTCTTTTTTTCCCTCCTGGCTACCTTGAGAATTCTTTGTCATTAACTTTTTTTTTTTTTTTAATTCAGTGAGAGGAGGGGAGGCAGAGACAGACTCCTGCATGTGCCCTGACTGGGATCCACCTGGCAAGTGGAAGTGATACTCTGCCCATTTGGGGTGTTCCTCTGTTGCTCAGCAACTGAGCTCTGCTTAGCGCTTGAGAAGGAGGCCATGAAGCCATCCTCAGCACCCAGGGCTAACTTGCACCAACTGAGCCATGACTATGGGAGAGAGAAAAATGAGAAGGGGAAGGGTGGATAAGCAGATGGTAGCTTCTCCTGTGTGCCCTAACTGGGAATTGAACCTGGGACATCCACATGCCAGGCTGATGCTCTACCACTGAGCCAACTGGCCAGGGCCTCTTGGTCATTTATTCTTGACAGTTTGGATAAAATGCATCTTGGAGAAGGTCTTTTTGCATTGATATAATTTGATGTTCTGTTAGCTTCCTCTATTCTAAAGTCCAGTTCTTTCTTTCCATAGGCTTGGGAAGTTCTCTTCAATTATTTCTTTCTGTGGGCTCTCTGTTTCCTTCTCCCTCTCTTCTCTAGCATTCTCATTATCCTTATGTTGATTTTTCTAATGGAGTCAGATAGTTCTCAGAGTATTTTTTTTAAGGTTTTTTATTGATTGATTGATTTTGTGGAGGGAGAGAGAGGAGAAGCAGGAAGTATCAACTCGTAGTAGTTGCTTCGTGTATGTGCCTTGACCTGGCAGCCCAGGGTTTTGAACTGGCAACCTCAGTGTTCCAGGTCTATGATTTATCCACTGCACCACCACAGGTCAGACATTTTTTTTAACTCTTAGTTTTCTCTCTTCTTTTTCCTGGGTTATTTCTAGGATTCTGTCTCGAGCTTGCTAATTCTCTCTTCCATCTTGTCTGCTCTATTCCTAATGTTCTCTAATGTACTCCTCGTCTCATTTATTGAGTTCTTCAGTTCCAAAATTTTAATTTTTATTTTTATTTATTGATTTTTAGAAGAAGGGAGAGAGAGAAACATTATTTTTTGTTTCACTTGCTCATGCTGTCATTGGTTGATTCTTGTATATGCCCTCACTGAGGATCGAACCCATAACCTCAGCTTGTCGGGATGACACTTTAACCAACTGAGCCTAAATTTCTGTTTGGTCCTGTTTTATAGTTTAGATACCTTTGGTAAAGTAGTCCTTTTGTTCATTAATTTTATTCTTAAAATTTATTTTACTGCCTTTTTGAATTCCCTTGTATCTTGTTGAACTATTTCAAAACTGCAGTCTTAAATTCTCTGTTGTTTAAGTCTTGGTCTTTTATGACTTTTTTTTGGTTTCTGGAAACTTCATTTTCTTTCTACTCCCCTGTTATCTTGCTTGTTCGTAGTACTTAACATATTGTTTCTCTAACTGCACATTTGAGGTAGTGAACTCTTGTTTAGATACCGTTTTGCTCTCAGTAATTCAGCAATTTGGCCTGACCAGGCAGTGGCGCAATGGATAGAGCATTGAACTGGGATGCAGAGGACCCAGGTTTGAGACCAGCTTGAGTGTGGGCTTATCTGGCTTGAGCAAAAAAAAAAAAAAAAAAAGCTTACCAGCTTGGACCCAAGGTCGCTGCCTCAAGCAAGGAGTTACTCAGTCTGCTGAAGGCCCGCGATCAAGGCACACATGAGAAAGCAATCAATGAACTAAGGTGTTGCAACGTAAAACTGATGATTGATGCTTCTCATCTCTCTCTGTCCCTATCCCTCTCTCTGTTCCTGTAAAAAATAAAAATAATAATAATTCAGCAATTTGATACATAGGGTACCTTGATGGTGTTATAGTGTAAGTTTTTGTTTTACCTCGGCTATTTGTACCTCTGGGATCATGGTGGAACAGCGTTACTTCAGTTAAGAAAATGTCACATACCCACAGGGATGGTGGGTATCCCCTTTGTGAATGGGTGGCCCCGGTTACAAGGCACTATCCCTGTGGAAGAGAAATGTGGTGGGTAGTAGAGTACTGGTTTTGCGTGATACCTCCTTTTTTCTAATGGTTGCTCTCCCTGCTCTGTTTTTGGAAGCATCTCCACTTGCTCATTCTGGCTCTGTCAGGATTGGTGGGGCAAGGGAGGCAAGTTCATGATCTCGTGGCTCTGCCCCGTCCCTGTCATCCGCTGTACTCTAAGGTTTCCCAGCTGGGTCTGTCATAATGAGAAGGGGAGATTCCTTTTCCCAGGGGCACACTGCTTCTATCCCTCTTGCATCCCTCAAGGGAGGGCTGCAACCTAAATTCTCCACGCTCACTGGAGCTGTGGTGGGCCACCATTCTTGTATTTTCCCCCATCCCACCTTCCCTACTCGTTCCAGCACGCCCACCTACGGGTGTCCCAATGTGTAGATTTTTCAGGCATGTTTGTATGTTAAGCAGAGGACCCTTTGTTGAATTATAGTTGTCCAACTAGTATATTTAAGGGGAGAAATGAAGGAGTCTTCTCACTCTGCCATGATATTTACGTCATTCCAAGTTTTATGTAACCCCAAGTTACAGTTTTCTTGACTAGGCTACATATACACGTGAAAAATAATCTAAAGTTAGGGAATGATAATGCAGAGAGAAGCTAGACTTCTTTCCTTCCTTAAACACCAGCCACACAGTTTCCCTCCTAGCATCTTTGATTTTAAGAAGACAGTCTTTTTATTTTTATTTTTAAAAAACATATTTAGTTTATGTTAGAGATGGCATTTTCTTTTTTTCTTTTTTCTTTTTTTACAGAGACAGAGAGCGATAGATAGGGACAGACAGACAGGAACGGAGAGAGATGAGAAGTATCAATCATCAATTTTTTGTTGTGGCACCTTAGTTGTTCATTGATTGCTTTCTCATATGTGCCTTGACCGCGGGCCTTCAGCAGACCAAGTAACCCCTTGCTCAAGCCAGCGATCTTGGGTTCAAGCTGGTCAGCGTTGCTCAAACCAGATGAACCCGCTCTCAAGCTGGCGACCTCTAGTTGTCGAACCTGGTTCCTCTGCATCCCAGTCCGACACTCTATCCACTGTGCCACCGCCTGGTCAGGGAAGAAGACAGTCTTTTTTAAATCATGCTAAATTTTTCCTACAATGCAGGAGTTAGGTTCTAGCAAATATGGATTATTGGAACTAACTATAATCAATGAGGAGTGTTACTTTTGACCAGTTTACTATTAACACCTTTTACATGGGGTAGACTTGTTATTACGCATAACTTAGAAATATTTGAGAGAGGAGAAGGTAAGTACATTACCCCAAGGTTCCTTTTACTTCAAATATCTTAAGAAGAACCATTTTAATCTTTGTTTTGTGGGTAAGAGTTTGGGAAATAGGGTGTAAGTGCCTAGTGAGTATACCTTTAGATGAAGCAATATGTTAACCTGAGAAATTATAGTTATTCCAAACTGTTGTGCAATTAGAGTCATCAAAATAAAATCTTTTTCAAATGCAAATAGAAAACGTCCTAATCCCTGTGATCCAATGCTTTGTACCTCATTTCTTCAAATTTGATTTCATTGTTATGGCTCTTTATTTAGATTAAGCTAAAGGAACCATTTTATAGTGAAGATAGGAAAAGTTAGTATAAACTAGAAAAGCATTCATGACCAGTGGTGGCATAGTGGCTAGACCGTCAATCTGGGACACTGCTGTCCCAGGTTTGAAACTCCCAGGTCAGCTGCTTGAGCTTGGCCTTATCTGGCTTGAGCATGGGGTCACTGGCTGGAGCAAAGGGTCACTGGTTAGGCTGGGCACCCGCCCCTGTCAAGGCACGTATGAGAAGCAATCAATGAACAACTAAAGTGCTTCTCATCTCTCTCCCTTCCTGTCTGTCTCTTGCTAAAAAATAAAGAAAAAAAGAAAAACGTGCTTGATGGGTGGGTGTGGAGGGAAGTGTGCTTAACTCCAGAACAAGGTACTCCTTGAATTTGGTATGGAATATAAATGGTGGAAAGTCAGTGTGTTGTGGAGGGTAGCATAAAGGTTTTGGGGAAAATATTCTCTGGAAAAGACAAGAGTCATGGCAAGGCCATTTCTCTTCTTATCTGACAAGAGCTTAGCAAGTAGTTCGGAACAGAATGCCAAATAGGGAAACTCTTAACTTCATGATGGATAAACAAAAGGACTGGTGCTGAAGGTAATCAGCATGGAAGAGAGAAAGAAGACTAGAGATTATTTAGAGACATTCTGGAATACCCATGAAACTGAAGTGCACCATTTATTCAACAAGCAGGTATTGAAACAGTTAGTATGCCAGGTACCCTTCTAAGGGCGGGACACAAAGACATTTTAGAATAGCTAGAAAGACAGTCTGCTCAAAACAACTGAAGGTGCCTGACCAGGCAGTGGATAGAGCATGGGACTAGGATGCAGAGGAGCCAGGTTTGAAACCCTGAGGTCACTGGCTTGAACATGGGCTTACCAGCTTAAGCGCAGGGTCACTGGCTTGAACCCAAAAGTTGCTGGCTTGAGGAAGGGGTCACTTGCTCTGCTGTAGCCCCCTGATCAAGGCACATATGAGAAAGCAATCAATGAACAACTTAGGTGCTGCAATGAAGAATTAATGCTTCTCATCTCTTCCTGTCTGTCTGTCCCTATCTGTCCCTCTCTTGAACTCTCTCTGTCTCTATCAAACAGAAGGATTAGCTAAAAGAGAAACTCAAAGCAGTTTGAGTGTAGCCTTGGGAGAGCATGCAGAGTGCCCAGGAGCTTAATGAGATGGTTTAATTCCTCTGGTGTTGGATGAAGGAGTCAACTGTGTTTTGCCCTGCTGATTCCCATTTAGCTCTTTGTCAACCTCCATTTTATACTTTCTGGCCACTCTGTTTGATGTGTCATAACCTTTTGGCTACCCTTAAACACACTGCACTGTTACACTTAAAGAATTTTGGTTTCTATCCCCAGTTAGTATAGAATTCTCGTTCTTCTGAATTTATCTTCACAACTTGATATTGGCCAGAATGAAATACAGGTTTCTGACAAGTTAGAATGAAGCTGTTTGTTACAGAGTTGCAGCTACTGGGTCACTGATGCTTAAGGTTTCACCCTTCTGTTTTCCTTTGCAGACACACAAACTCGAGCCACTTATAAGAGTTTATTACCTGTTAAGTCCAAAGAAGTTGATGTTTCCAGAATTCTTCATTCAGAAGTTTCAGAGAATGATGTTACAAAAATCACCAAAACGCGACGAGAGAATGGGTGGGTCATACCATTGATATCCAGTTAGAACATCTTGCTAGAAATTACTCAGTACCAAGAATTAGAAAATAGGGTTTTTGGGAGCACAAAGCACCTGAACAGTTGGCCTGTAGTCAGTGAACCAGAGCAGTGCGGCGTTGCTAAGCTGTTAGGTCCCTCTGTGTTGATTGATCGGTTCTGAAGAGGCTCAGCAAGGGTTATGATAAGAGGTACTCTTCTCTTCTCACCACTTGCTCTGAGTGTACAAATGGCATATTGTGGTCAGACACCAGCCTTAAATGGTAGTCATATTGGGTGGGGGCTAATTGTTAGCTTATACTGAGCCAGTCCAGCCCAGTGTGCATGTGTGTCCCTTTACCCAGTGCTCAGTCCCCACGTGAGTGAGGTTGACATGAGACAGCCACTCTATTTTGAGCAGGAGGGGAGTTCATTTTCTAATAATAAGCCTTTTTCAGTAATCTGGGCTGAAACAAAAGTGTGTGGAACCTTAGAACTTCTCAGTCTTATGCTGTTTGCATTGTACAAAATCTCTGGTTCTCCTCAAAACACCAGGCTCTATCCTGATCTGTGTTGGCACAGTAGATAAAAGCATTGACCTGGAATGCTGAGGTCACTAGTTCAAAACCCCAGGCTTGCCTGGTCAAGGCACATATGAGAAGCAACTACTACAAGTTGATGCTTCCAGCTCCTCCACCTCCTTTCTCTCATTCTCCCTCTGTCTCTCTCTCCTCCCCCCCTTCCAGTTTCTAAAATAAATAAAATCTACAAAACAAACCAAAACACCAGGCTCTTTGTTCTGCTTTGTTCATAACATATTACAATTCTCTGATTGATTCCTTGTTGTTTTTAATTAAGGTATAATTGACTACAACATTATAGTTTCAAATGTACAACATATGTGTACATATTGCAAAATGTTCACCACAGTAAGTCAAGTTAATGTCCTGATTTCTTTGTCTTTGCTTCTTCTCTAGGCAGATGAAAGCTGCTGATACAGCCATCAAGCCAAACATCAAAAAGAGGTGAACATCAGGGTAAATGAAGGTTGTGCACCATTTTAATGGCTCTCAATTCTGGTTGTACAGGATTTGTTGGGACTTGTTTAATGTGTTACAGTCTGGGTGCCACCCTGGAAATCTGAATGGCATTTTCAGGGATGAGGCACAATCAGATTTGAGAAACATTGTCAGGGTAAGTTCAGCAATGTTACATCTTCAGCACTAGTCAAGAGCTTTGGAGGCTCCATGACCGACCACTGCTGATCAGAAATCAAACCCAGCTATGACCTACTGACAGGAGTGTGAAACGCTCAAGATAGAAGGGGCTGCATGTAATTAGTGGTTTCAAGTGGTATCGCTGGTGGTGCTGGTGCTGGTGCTGGTGCTGGTCAAGGTGAAATCCAGGAGAAGGATCCATTGTTTTCTTTGAGGCTGGCTTGGACATTTTACAGTCTTGAAGACAAATAATATAAACTGAAAAGTCTGTAGAAACAGGTTCTAATTCCAAATCTGGGATGTCTTAAACTTCTGAAAACAAAATATTATCAAGAACAACTCTGAGAAATTTGAAAAGAACATTTAATTTTTATGGTGATAATGTCTATTATTTATTAAATGTTATTTGTCAAAGGCTATGCTAAGAATGGTACATGTATTCTCTCTCTTATCCTTCATAATGTTGATAATATGAGATACAGGTATTCTAATTCTAGAAATGAGGAAATAGAGCCTCCGAAAGGTTATGCAACTCACTGAAGGTCATACACCATTATGTAATGAAGCCAGGATTCAGACCCTTGTCTGTGAGGCTACATAGTCCAAACTCTTAACCCCTCCACCACTTCATATAAATACAATTATCATTACAGCTATAAACCATTGAGTAAGCAGAAATCAGAGAAAGAGCTCAAGGATAAGAACCAGCTCTTAGAGACCGTCAATAATCAGTTGCACCAGAAGTTGACTGAAACTCAGGTAAGAGACCTGCCAGACAGACCTCTGCTATCAGCTGCACTGGGTGAGGCATATGGAATTCTGAGGATGGCTCCTCAGGTGGGAGCAAGCTTGTAATACCCAGGTACTGGTGGGCAGAAAGTTAAGATTTCAGGCTTGTTATATGGCCATCCAAGACAGAAAGGCAGTAAAGAGCACCCCTGAGGAAAGGGTCAGGCCTGACCTGTCTGCATGGCACCCCCACAGGGCGAGCTGAAGGACCTGACACAAAAGGTGGAGCTACTGGAGAAGTTTCAGGACAACTGTTTGGCAATTTTGGAGAGCAGGGGCCTCAACTCAGGTAAGAAACGGCACAAACGGCCTGCAAAGGGTCGGCACACATGCCCCTCCTAGAATGATTCTGGACTGTGTCACAAGCCCAGCATGGCAGCAGCTGGTCAAGTCAGTGCTGAGATTTGGAGCCCTCTTTGTTCTCTTGGGATGTTGACTGTGCCTGACCACAATTTCAGGTGGTTGTAGAGAGAGGATTATCGCTTTCTTATCTAAACACTTTATTCCATTTATTTGGTGCCCAGAGGTATGACCTTTCAAATTAGACCAGAAATATTTTATGTTTTTCAAGAGAGATAAGTAGCGCCCAACCTGTGGTGTCGCAGTGGATAAAGCGTCGACCTGGGAACACTGAGATTGCCAGTTCAAAACCCTGCACTGGTCTGGTCAAGGCACATGTGGGAGTTGATGCTTCCAGCTTCTCCCCCCTTTCTCTCTTTCTCTCTCACTCTGTGTCTCCTCTCTAAAATGAATAAATAGAAAGAAATTTTAAAAAATAAAATAAGAGATAAGTAGCATATGGGTAACTTTCCTAAGTGGAAATAGAAATGACACTGTTTCAAGTATATAATCTGACTAATCAGCAGCATCACAGTGGTTAAAATGTGATTCCTGGCCTGACCAGGCAGTGGTGCAGTAGATAGAGCATTGAACTGGGACGCAGAGGACCCAAGTTCGAAACCCTGAGGTCACGGGCTTGAGTGTGGGCTCATCCGGCTTGAGTACGGGCTCACCAGCTTGAGCGCGGTGTCGCGGGATTGAGCGTGGGATCGTAGACATAACCCCCATGGTCACTGGCTTGAGCCCAAGGTCACTGGCTTGAGCAAAGGGTCACTCAGTCTGCTGTAGCCCCTCAGTCAAGGCACATAGGAGAAAGCAATCGAACAACTAAAGTGCCACAACAAAGAATTGATGCTTCTCATCTCTCTCCCTGCCTGTCTGTCTGTCTCTGTCTCTGTTACACACACAAAAAATGTAATCCTCGGTTTGACCCTGTCCCTAGAGAACAGAATCTGGAGCAAGGAAGAGGGCACGGGGATGAAGGGCCTCACAGTGAGTTGAGGAGCCTAAGAAAGGCAGGGAAGGGCCCAGATTTCTCTGAATTAAAGAATGCTGACTGAATGCTGCTGTTATCCTGGGAATTTTAGGATATATATTTTTTGGTCACTGTGTATGTTTTTGAATTATTTTAATTTACTATGTGTATGTACTACTTTTACCAAACATAACATTTAAGTTCTGAAAGCTTTAAAAAATAGTTGTGTTTTATAAGCAAAAACTTCAGCTTATACATTTCCTTTGGACAAATTATTTTTAAAAAATCCTTTATTAAGTTTTCAGAGAGAGGAGAGAGAAAGAAGAACATCAATTTGTTCCACTTATCTATGCACTCACTGGTTTATTCTAGTATGTGCCCTGACTGGGGATCGAACCTGCAACTTTGGTGTATCGAGACGGTGCCCTAACCAACTTAGCTACCAGGCCAGGTCTGGACAAATTTCTGCTGAGGAGAAAGCAGAGCCTGACCTGTGGTGGCACAGTGGATAAAAGTGTCAACTTGGAACGCTGAAGTTGCTGGTTCAAAACCCTGGGGTTACATATGTGGGAAGCAACTAACTATAGTTGATGCTTCCCACTCCTCCCCCCACTTTCTCTCTCTCTCAAAGCAAAATAATAATAATAATAATAAAAGAAAGCAGAATTAACTTTGGGCCATATCCAAACAGAAGGGAAGGAGGTAAAATAATATACCTCTGAAGGCAGGCATGGGCAACACTGCCAAGGTTAAAACTCAGAGGAATCGGAGCAGCTGCCTAGAGGTTTCCCTCATGAAAACTATTGTGCTTGTCCTGGAGGGGTTTTATTTTTTGTTGTTTAAGATACAATTCCCTAAGCGAGGCTGACTTTGTTGTCTCTATTACTTTTAGGCAGTGAAGCCTTGGCAGCCAAGCAAGAATCCAACAGAGATCACATGGACTCTGTGGTGAGGGCATGGATGTGAGTGGGCGAGGGCCGAGTGACTGTGGGGCTCTGCAGTGTAGAGAGATCTCTGCCATATGCTCAGTAAACCCCGAGAAGCAGCCTTTGGTTATCCAGGACAGTGGAAGAAGAGAATGGTGGATGTGTACTCAGATAGCATATTTTACTTGGCAGGTGACTTTGTGCTTACAAATATGAGTGAGTCTGAGTTGAAGTATACTACTTTATTTATATTTTTGTGTGTGTATGTGACAGAGACAGAGAGAGGGACAGATAGGAACAGACAGACCGGAAGGGGGAGATGAGAAGCATCAGTTCTTTGTTGCGGCACCTTAGTTGTTCATTGATTACTTTCTCATGTGTGCCTTGACGGGGGAGGGGGGGTACAGCAGACCGAGTGACCCCTTGCTTAAACCAGCGACCTTGGGCTTAAGCTGGTGAGCCTTGCTCAAACCAGATGAGCCCATGCTTAAGCCGGTGACCTCAGAGTTTCAAACCTGAGTCCTTCGTGTCCCAGTCCTACACTCTATCCACTGCGCCACTGCCTGGTCCAGCGACGTGCACTACTTTAAAACACATAATAGGATAAGCCTATATAGAGAGCTCTCTGCTTCTTCCTCTATAGTAGTACACTATACCAAATTTCTCTCATTTATTTGCTGAGACTATATAACGCACAGTTTCAACCTGAATTAAATGTGGCTTCTCTGCTTCCTCTCCTTAAGTAGGAAGACAATTGTTTGGGATTAAAGTCTTTGGAGCTTCTATGATCTCTTCCCCTAGAACCCTGGTCGGCAAACTGTGGCTCGCGAGCCACATGCAGCTCTTTGGCCCCTTGAGTGTGGCTCTTCCACAAAATACCACTTGCAGGCGCTACCTCGATAAGGAATGTACCTACCTATATACATAGTTTAAGTTAAAATAATTTGGCTCTTTTTTTTTTTTTTTTCACTGGGACAGAGAGAGGGATAGACAGAGACAGGCAGACAGGAACGGAGAGAGATATGAGAAGCATTAATCATCAGTTTTTCGTTTTGACACCTTAGTTGTTCATTGATTGCTTTCTCATATGTGCCCTGACTGCGGGCCTTCAGCAGACTGAGTAACCCCTTGCTCGAGGCTGCGACCTTGGGTCCAAGCTGGTGAGCTTTTGCTCAAACCAGATGAGCCCATGCTCAAGCTGGCAACCTCGGGGTCTTGAACCTGGGTCTTCCACATCCCAGTCCGATGCTCTGTCCACTGGTCAGGCAAAAAAATTTGGCTCTTAAGAGAAATTTCAATCGTTGTACTGTCAATATTTGGCTCTGTTGACTGATGAGTTTGCTGACCACTACCCTAGAAGATCAGTTGTCAGCTTAGAATCATAGAATACTAGAGAAAGAAACCATCCTCCACTCTCCCAAGCAGAGAGTCACCCTTCAGTGGCTGCTGCATTTTATTCATCTTGCGGGTGTGAACTCCTGGAAGTGGGGTAATCTGTCATTCTCCTGCAGACTGCATTCCTCCAGGGTGCCCAGGAGAGAACTCGGTTGTGAGCATGGACACTCAGCAAATGACTGACTGATGTTAGCAGTCCTTTAATTCAACTTTTCTCTCATGCAAAGAGATTAGTTTATGTAAAGAAAATGTTTACATTTCAATGAAGATTTGTTACTACATTATACTTTCCTCTTAGTTGCTGTTAGAAACTTTGCAAGATGAACTGAAGCATTTTAACGAAACTGCCAAAAAGCAGATGGAGGAGTTACAGGTAAGAAGCAGACATCACCTGAGACAAAATTACCACTTCCTACACAGTAGGTGGATCTATGGAGAGCTCCTTATTTATCTGTTTTTAATAAACTATTTCGTAATAATTTTTAGATTTACAGAAAAGTTGAAAAGAAATACAGAGCATTCAGTCAATTCCCCTAATATTAACACCTTACATTATCATGGCACATTTGTCCAAACTAGAATACACTAACATTGATACCTCAAGGAAAACCCTCACAGGAAACCCAGCTTCTTGGGTCTGGACTGCTTTGGGTTGCTTGGGTGAATCATAGGACATAACACTCGATCCTAGAGGATTTCATTGCTCCAGTTTAGATGGAGGAGTCTATAGTAAAAAAGGACAGTTCCTAAGACCAACAGATCCCTGTGGTCTTCCTCAGTGAAATAGAAACATAATGTTTCAAAGTTTTGTGGTTTTTTTCTTCTTGAATATCTTTCCAAGCAGGCCTTAAAAGTCAAGTTGAAGATGAAAGAAGAAGAGAGGGCCCGGTTCCTGGAACAGCAGACCTTATGTAACAGTCAGGTAAATGACTTGACATCAGCCCTTGAGGAAATGGAGCAGCTATTAGAAGATATGTGATGAAAAGCAAGTGGCCAATGGACTCTTTCTTGGGGATTAACTCAGAGGAAGCCACTAAGGACATCTGCTTCTTAAGCATGATTTACTAGGACTCACCATCCCCAGATGTAGTAGGATCAAGGACAGTTTATGCTGTAATGGCAGTTCCTTCATTAAGCAAGTGTTCCCTGAACCTCACATGTACATAACTGAGGTCTACAAGGGGGTCCTGGAAGTTTGAATCAACTCTAGGCAATAAAGTGACACCTGTTAGAATCAGGAGACTAAACCAACACCAGCCAGAGGATCCAAAAGGAACATTCAGAAATGTGGGAAGAAACCCTTAATTATACAGTGGAGCACAGGTGCTGCACAGGAAACATCACTGAGGAGCCATGCAGTCCCCTTCTAATTTGGAACACATTCTGTCCTATCCTGCTTGGCTCTACTCTATACCTCGTAAATTTATGGACTTAGTTACTTGAAATAGCTTAATAAATGGGGTGACGGTGTAGATAGCAATAACACCTACCTGAAACAATGTACCGTGGAGCTTTTCATCTAAATCACTTCTGTAATTTATATATATATATAAAGTACCAATTTTCAAATAAATATTTCTGTAACTTTTTGGATTACAACATTGAGAAGTGAAAATAACCTTTTAACCTAAATATGTTCACTGACTACTATTGAGCTAATCTAATAACAAGTTCACGACTTCGAATTTAACCCAGAATATTTTTCTTCCATTCGTTAAGTATTCCATATTTACCCTACCCCTTCTTCCAAGAACATTAGCTGGTCTTCTGAAGGTATTCCCTATTTGTAGCAGTGGGTGCCAGACTGTCCACCAGGTGTGGGTCACTAGCTGTGTGTGTTCTCCCTGTGTTCCTCAGCATGGGTATGCACCTGCAATCTGCTTTGCACAGCCAATCCTGGACCTGGCTTCATGGATCCTTAATTTCCTGAAGTTCACTGGTAGGCTGCTACACCCTGGTTTACCAAGGGCATAGCCATATTTCATTTCTTAGTCAAACTAGGCAATCTTTGGCTAGCTACCTTTTCATTCTGCACTTCCCAACTTTTTACACCAAACCTGCCCACTATTCAGCATTACTGAGGTTACCCAGAGCTACCCAATCAAGCCAAGTAATGCCCCACCTTAAATTATAGGGCTAAAATTCTTTGACTTCACAAATGTTCATGCAGTTGGTTGTGTCCCAGATATTTTGAGGGGTAAAACCAGTTAAATAATCCTCACCAGCCCTGGCCAGATAACTCTTGGTTGGAGTGGTGTCCCAATGCACAGAAGTTGCAGGTTTGGTCCCCAGTCAAGGCACATACAGGAACAGATTTATGTTTTTGTCTGTCTCCCTCTCATATCAGTAAATACATTGGTCGCTGGCTTGAGCAAGGGGTCACTAGGTCTGCTGTAGCCCCCAATCAAGGCACATATGAGAAAGCAATCAATGAACAACTAAGGTACTGCAAAAGAACTTGATGCTTCTCATCTCTCTCCCTTCCTGTCTGTCTGTCCCTATCCCTCTCTCTGTCTCAAAAATAAAAGTACCAAAAAAAAAATAAATAAATAAAAGTACCCATATTTATTTATCATGCATTCCAGTTCCTCATGATTCCCTTTGCAACTGCCTAATTCCTAACCCAGTTTCTTTTTATAGTCTGTAAACAAGGAATCACTCAAGTGAGACATCCCTTTAGAACACTGTTGAAAATGTATTAAATATAGAGAGATCCCAGATCCCTGTTCTCAACATTAAAGAATATATTAAATGAGCACTGGCTGGATAGCTCAGATGGAACATTATTCTGATACACAGAGGTTGCTGGTTCAATCCCTAGTCATGATACATACACAGAAACAGATTGATGTTTCTGTCTCTTTTTTTATCTCTAAAATAAAAATCTTTAAAATATATATTAAATGAGCATATAGAGAAAATACCCATAGGTATAGTCTATTATGTTCTAATGAGCATTTGTTACCTACTTTTTTATAATATCTTCAATTTCTTTTGAGGCCTTTCCTTTGTAATCATTTGGTTCTATTGCATTTAACTTCTTCTGATATGCCAGTGGCAAACCTCTTTTGCATCCATGCAGATGACCTTTTTATACTGGGGTGAAGGGAAAGCACGCTCAATTGTTCATCCGATAATTTCAACAGGTTGCTTCTTTTCCTTCATTTCTATTGAGCATACGTTCCACTGTTAACCACTTCTTGCTTATCCAGAGAACCTAAATTGCTTTTGTTCATTTTCCATACTACTCACCGTGCCAAGACTGAAAAAATGGTGGTTATACCTCCATGCCAAGTTTCACTTGTTTTGCCTTGGGAGTTTGCCAAAGTCAAGCTTAAATCCTGTAACTGGATAATCATTTGCTTGATAGCCCTTCCCCTGGACTCAAATATGTGAATTTTTCCCACATCTGGGGGATTCCCTACCTTCTGCGTCTGGGTGAGGAAGGAGGTAGAAAGTGCCAGAGCCTGACTCCCAGTTTTGAAACTTTTAACCCCAGGAGTTGATTCTCCCAGCTTTAATTGCAGTCAAGGCACGGGCACGTGGCCAAGGATTAGCCAATCTGGATACTCCCTGGGGCTTTGAATTGTGCCCAAGGACAGCAGAAACCACCCTGGAGGTGGATGCCACATCTGCATTTCAAGAATTACAGGGGTGTAGTGAAGTGGCAGGCAAGATCCAGAGTGTGCTGGCGCTGCATGAGGCCGTGTCCGCATTTACCAAGTTCAGCAGGGGTGCAGTCGTGGCCTGGCCTGGGTCCGTCTGTGACACTGTATTATGGTTGCCGCACCTCCCTTTTTGCCTGCCTGTTTTGTCAGCGTTGTGGTCCTAACTCCCTGATTGTTCTGTAGGCTCTCCAACAGTCTTTCAACACATTCTTTTTCTGCTTAAATCAGCCACTTTCGGTCGCTTGCAATTAAGAATGCTACAGGCGGCCACGCAGTAGAACAGGCTGAGGGATTTCTGAGGTGGATCTGCTTGTTCAGCAGGTTGCTGCAAAGGTAAACTACAGAAAATTCTCCTCTTCCTGGCCACTCGGGTCCCTCCACCTCCCGCCAGATGCCTGCGCCACCTCTGGCACCAGCAGCAGGGGTGTGAGGAGAGGACAGCACGCATCCTCCAACTCCAGAGTTAGGGGGACCGTTGAAAGTGTGGGCCCTATTGTCTCGGTACTAATTTTTGACACCAGAAGAAATACCTAACAATTCTATTTTAAGTAGTCAGATGCAAAGAAGTACTTGTGTCCTAATAACTTAATAGTTACTGGAAAAAATAATACACAAATCTAAAAAAGATTTTTTTTCCATTTTGTTAACCAAAATTATTTACTAATAGGATGTTGGGCACTGCTTGATCTCTCAAACCTTGGAATCAAATTGGACCCTACTGCCTTCATTCTCTGTTTGACATTGAAAGGAATGTAAGGTGGTCTAATGTTGAAACTGACCTACTGGAGCTAGTAGTTAACATGTCAACTATCACTGCAATTCCCCCAAAAGTTTAAAACTTCCCATGTCGTCTCTGAATTTGCTGCCCAAGGATACATTAGCTCACAATTTGGGAACAACAAATCTAGGCAATAAGGAATCACTAAAACATTTTGAGCAGGCAATCATTATAATGAATACTTTAGAAAAATTAACCGGGCATTGCTTTTTAGTTTGTTTTTTAGGTTTTTTTTTTTTAATTGAGAGGTGGGAGGCAAAGAGACAGACTCCCACATGTGCCTGACCAGTATCCACCTGGCAAGCCCCCTTCTAGGCAATGCTTTGCACATCTGGGACCGCTGCTCCGTTGTTTGACAACCAAGCTATTTTAGCACCTGAGGCGAGGCCATGGAGCCATTCTCAGCACCCATGGCCAACTTGTTCAAACCATTCAATCTATGACTGCAGGAGAAAAAGAGAGAGAGAGAAGAGGGAGGGGTAGGGGTGGAGAAACAGATGGTCACTTCTCCTGTGTGCCCTGACCAGAAATCGAACCTGGGACTTCCACACATTGGCAGAGGCTCTACTGCTGAGCCAACCAACCAGGGACTGGCATTGGTGTTAAAAATAGATGGCAACCCTGGCCAGCTCGTTCAGTGGAGATTATATATATATATATATATATATATATATATATATGAGGGAGAGAGAGAAAGATAAAAAACTGGTCATAAGCAAATTACTTCTCTCAGTCTAATTTCTTACCTGTAAAATAGAGATAATATCTGTCTTGCTGGGTTGTTATAAGAGAATTGTGTCCAGCACTTAGCAAAGGTACTCAAATCCTGATGGTGATTAGTATTAAATTTCAAATTTTATCTTGGTCAGGGACCTCCTTCATAATCTTGCCCTTAACTTTCACTACCATGCTGGCACTCTCTCTTGTTCTTCTGTCTCGTGTGTGTGTGTGTGTGTGTGTGTGTGTGTGTGTGTGACAGAGACAGAGGGACAGATAGGGACAGACAGGAAGGGAGAGAGATGAGAAGCATCAATTCTTTGTTATGGCATCTTAGTTGTTCATTGAGTGCTTTCTCATATGTGCCCTGACTTAGGGGGCTACAGCAGAGTGACTGATCCCTTGCTCAAGCCAGCAACCTTGGGCTCAAGCTGGTGAGCCTTGCTAAAACCAGATAAACCTTCACTCAAGCTGGCAACCTCAGGGTTTCGAACCTGGGTCCTCCTCATCCCAGTCCGACACTCTATCCACTGTGTCACTGCCTGGTCAGGCACATATTAGAATTCTTAACCTTTAAAATCTTAATTGCTAGTGAAAACTAAGAAGTAATTTTTTTTTGAATTAAGTAATTTTTTTTAATTTTTATTTTATTCATTTTAGAGAGGAGACACGGAGTGAGAGAGAGAGAGAAAGAGAGAGACAGAGAGAGAAAGAGAGAAAGGGGGGAGGAGCTGGAAGCATCAACTCCCATATGTGCCTTGACCAGACCAGTGCAGGGTTTTGAACTGGCGACCTCAGTGTTCCCAGGTCGATGCTTTATCCACTGCGCCACCACAGGTCAGGCCTTGAATTAAGTAATTTTTAACAATCTGATAGACCAGTATTTTTTAGGCTGATACATTTATGAACACATTCATAATTTTTAGAAATACATATTTTCTCATAGCACCAAAAATATTTTTAATGTGGCACAAGACGTGTATTAACAGACACAAATATTTTTAGTTCCTCTATAATAAAGAGTAAATAAGCCTATGTTCAATAATTAATAATTTATTATTTTAGCTTATTTAGAAATGCTCTCAACATTCAATGAATAGTCATAATTTAATTTAGCTAATAAAACTTTAGAATTTCAGGTTACCAAAAATATTTTTAATTTGCTAAAAAGTTAACCTAAAAGAAATGTTTTATCCCATTTACGGTTATTTAATTTACTTGTTCCTAATAAGTTAGATTAGTTTTGAAAATTTTATTATACCAAGTTTTTCTCACTGACAAATTTTGCAACAGAGATAGCATGAACTTTACTTAACTAATAAGTCCAGGTTTAAAATGAAAGTAATGCTGATGATTTTAAATATATGCCTATTTACTGGACCCAAACTCAAATCAGCTTCAATACCAAGTATCTTCCCAGTGTGACCAGGCAGTGGCGCAGTGGATAGAGCGTCAGACTGGGATGGAGAAGACCCAGGTTTGAGACCCCAAACTCGCCAGTTTGAGCGCAGGCCCAACTGGGTTGAGCTAAAGCTCACTAGCTTGGACCCATGGTCGCTGGCTCCAGCAAAGGATTGCTCCGTCTGCTGAAGACCTGTGGTCAAGGCACATGTGAAAAAGCAATCAATGAACAACTAAGGTGTCGCGACGGCAATGAAAAACTAATGATTGATGCTTCTCACCTCTCTGTTCCTGTCTGTCTATCCCTCTCTCTGACTCTCTGTCCCTGTAAAAAAAAGTATCTTCCCAGACCACATGATTCTGTGTTAGTTTTTATTATAAATTTGAGGTTTCTCATATAAGTGTGTTTGTTTAAGCCTATTTAAAAGAGAGCTTTTAAAGTTAATTAATAATGTCATTCTGAGATAGAAAATAGCATACAACACACATGAACATTCAGACACACACAGAGATCTTTTAGCCATAAGACAGACACCAGAATGCAAAACTCGCTAATTTGGAGAAGAAAGCTGGCACAATTAAATTGATCTGTAACATGGCTAAGTTTTTGTCTTTTTTCTTTTTTTAAGACTTACCTTACTAAAATTTGCATTTTAAATGACCCAGATAAGAGTTCCTAGAGAAGACCAAATATCTATATCGCAATGGTGCAGGGAAAGAAATGTAAGCTCCTCCCAGAAAGACTTTGGCTTCATAAAACCAATATTTATAATCCTTTTGAGATAAATAGGGTGGTTTTGGTAAGGTTTTGACATAAAGAATTGGTGGGCTTTCATTGGTTTCTGGAGCCAATACCTCAAGAATTGGGTTATGGCTTAAATGGTGGAAAAGACCAAGCAACCCATCCCCTTACTATGGGAATGTTTCTTTTCCTCTAGTTCAGTGGTTCTTAACCTGGGTTCTGTCGAACCCTAGGGGTTCGATGAATCGGTCTCAGGGGTTTGGAGAAGCCTCTGCCACGGAGGCCAGAATAAAGTAATACCGTAATTTGTTGTGAGTTCATGCACTTTGTTGGTTTTGTTCTTTGAGCAAGGTGATTGTTCATGCACGGCTCATTTTGTGCACCAGTAAAAAAACATATACCTATGTCTTGAATTTGGAAAAAAGAAATCCTATTTTATTTATCACTAAAGAAGGGTTCGGTGAATGCGCATATGAAACTAGTGGGTTCGGTACCTTAAAAAAGGTTAAGAACATATTTTATCAGGCTCTGACATTAATTTCCAATTTGGCCAAATTTCTGATCAGAAAGTTATTAAATCCTTTAAAACAGCTTGTCAGGTTTCAGCTGGAATAAACAATGAGTATTTCTGGTGGTATTAAACAAGACCATGGACCCAAGAGGGTACAGAGGTTATTACCTTCTATATTTTTTCCCTCTGAGAGCCTACAGAAAGAACTGACAGCCTTTGTGGGGAGGAAAACCTTTCCTCTACTCTCAAGTTTCTTTTGGCTGTTTTAATAATCAAATAGATTTGAGACAGATTAGAAAGAGAAAATAACCAAATTTAAGACATACATATTATATGGGTCCTGGCTGGTTTGCTCAGTGGTAGAGTGTCGGCCCGGCATGTGGATGTCCTGGGTTCGATTTCTGGTCAGTGCACACAGGAAAAGCGCCCATCTGCTTCTCCACTCTTCCCCCTCTCCTTCCTCTCTATCTCTCTCTTCCCCTCCTGCAGCCAAGGCTCCACTGGAGCGAAGTTGGCCTGGGCACTGAGGATGGCTCCACCTCCACTTCATGCGCTAGAATGGCTCTGGTTGCAACAGAGCAATGCCCCAGATGGACAGAGCATCGCCCCCTGTTGAGCTTGCAGGGTGGATCCCAGTTGGGCGCATGTGGGAGTCTGTTTCTCTGCCTCCTAGCTTCTCACTTCAGAAAAATACAAAAGAAAAAAAAAAAAATATATATATATATATATATATATATGAACCCCACATACATGGGAGAGTTAGAGACCCTACATGCAGAGAGGTTCAGAGACAAAGGGAACATAGGTACATAAGACATCCTGACCTAGGACTGGAGTAAAGTGCCTTGGGAGCTTCAGAGATTCATTGCAGGATGATAAGAACAGATGCTTAATAAATATAGTAAAAGTTTTTCCTGCCCTATAGATAGGTCAAAAGAGGGCAAGGCTCCTAATTCAAGCTCTTTTAGGTACATAAAGTGAAGAGTAGAAGTTTCTCTACCTGAAGTTAAAATTGCCCCTAGCTCAAAACAGTCTCCATACTACATCTTGCACCTAGAAGCACATCTTGGAGTGTCTTGTTTTTAACTCGGTTCCCCAGTAAGACACAATAGCTATTTTCCACAATATAATCAGGTAAAAGAGATGCAATCAATTAAAGTTGACATAACTATTTTTTTAACATAAAGCCTGTTTACACATTCCAATTTTCATAATCTTTTCAAACCTTACCTTTCTATATTCTCTTAATCTAATTTTTGTAGCCGTGGCCAGGGCTTCATTAATGGGGTTTTATACCATAGTTCATGAATTCCCATATCAAGGAATCCTGCTTTTACATCACCTAATTGATCCCCTTAGTTGTGCATTGATTGATTATTATATGTGCATTGACCAGGGATTGAACTGACAACCCAGGTTTGAGCCTGTTACTTTATTCACTGCCACCACCATCAGGGTATTTTACCCATTCTTGAGTAAAAACACTTTGGGTCCCCAGCAAGGAGTCAAGCCAAGGGACCCCAGCCCTGTTATCAAATTTAAATTTTGATTTAACCAGACTGATTGTTGCCCCAATTGATTGCTATTCAGGTTTCTTATTGTAATCACTTCCTTCTAGTCTTCTCCAAAGATGGATAAATAAAAAATACTTGTTTGGGGCCTTTAATGTTGGGGTACCTACAGGGGTTCAATTTGGCCCATTCAGCCTTTGGTAATCCTATATTAAAACCTTTGTTTTAACTCCATCAATGTTCGTTTTATTTATCCCAATTATTTTTTACACTTGATCTTACCCAAAAGGCCAGGAAACCATATCCCAGTATCTTTTTTAAACTAAACGTTTCCACTCAGATGAAAGGAGTCCTGTGACTCACATTTCTATTTGTTTCACCCTTATTTGTATTTAAAAATAGTTATCTTATTCTGTTTATTTGATTTGGAAGCCCTTGCTTTTTTTTTTTTTTTTTACAGAGACAGAGAGAGTCAGAGAGAGGGTTAGACAGGGACAGACAGACAGGAACGGAGAAAGATGAGGAGCATCAATCATCAGTTTTTCATTTTGACACCTTAGTTGTTCATTGATTGCTTTCTTATATGTGCCTTGACCGTAGGGCTACAGCTGACTGAGTAACCTCTTGCTCGAGCCAGCAACCTTGGGTCCAAGCTGGTGAGCTTTAGCTCAAGCCAGATGAGCCCGCACTCAAGCTGGTGACCTCCGGGTCTCAAACCTGGGTCCTCCGCGTCCGAGTCCAATGCTCTATCCACTGCATCACTGCCTGGTCAGGCGCCCTTGCTTTCCTTTTTTAAAAGATTTTAATTTTTGATTTTAGAGAGATGAGAGACCTTTCTATTAAAATTTTTTATTTATTTAATTTTATTGATTAATTTTAGGGAGCTAGGAAGGGAGCAGGGGAGAGAAAGAGACATCAGATTTATTGTTCCACTTATTTATGCATTTATTGGTTGACTCCTGTATGTCCCCTGACCTGGGATTGAACTACGACCTTGGTTTATTCCTACCGGACAATGCTGTAACCCAGTGATGGGCAATCTTTTGAGCTTGGTGTGTCAAAATTCGCCAAAAAACCGAGCACAACTTGGGTGGTGTGTCACTTTGAGAAAAACGGTCTAACCGGAAGTCCCAGAACTAGACGCTTTGTGCCGGAGTTCTGTTGTTTTGGCCTCCAGACCTTGGGCACAGAGTGTCTACACTACAGCAAATGTTTTATCCTCGGCTACTGCACCTGGTTGTGCAGGAGCGGAGGATGAAACGTCCTTCTCAGCATGCAGCCCCATACTTCTCTGGTATGCTGCCACATCATCGAAAATGGCTACGCGTGTCAGTGCTGACACGCGTGTCATACATAGGTCCGCCATCGTAGCTCTAACCACTGACCTACCCAACCATGGCCTTGGCCTAACTTTTTAAGTGCACACTAGAGGAATCCTACTTTTCTCATCTGAGCTATCTCAGATTTGCTTTAAAAAATTCCCAAACACGGGATTCGGGGAGTTTTCTCTTTGCTGTTTTAATACTTGATTTCCTACAGAGATAGACTTCTGCAGTTGGGGACTGCTATTTCAGCGCAGGGGAAGTACTATAGCCTCCACCCAGAAAAGGAAGACATTTCCCTTGCTATTTCTACTTAAGGAAGACCCGCACTAGCACTGACGCCAGCAGGTCCCGTGCCAGGCACTCACACCCTCCTCACTGGGAGCCCGCTGGCGGGAGCGGGGACAGAGGAGAGTGATTCGCTGCTGGAGACCCACCCCTTGCGGATTGGTGGGGGCAGCGAAGCCCGGGATTGGTGGAGCATATAGGGCGGGCTCAGCTCGGCTCCAGCTCTGGCTGGAACAGAGGCAAGGCAGAGATGGCGACTGCTGCCTGGCTATTAGCACGGCGCGCGACGAGCTGGAGGCTGCTGACGCCACTGTCGCCGCTCGCCCCCCTTGTATCCCAGCGGGCCCACTCGCTGCTGCCCGTGGACGATGTGATCAACGGGCTAAGCGAGGAGCAGAAGCAGGTAGGGAGCCCGACTGACCTCTTTCCCAGCCCCAAGGCTTCCCGGCCTGGCCATGCCTGCCTCCTTCGTGGTCACCTTGGCGGTCTTCTGCCCAGCGGCCACCCATCCTCGGCGTGTGCCGGGCTGCGGGAGTTATATGAGGAGTCAGACAGGAGAGCTTCTGGGAGACTGATGGTGCTTTGGTGGAGGATTGGCAGGGGCCACCCGTATGTAGCAAAAAGGCCCCCATCTGTCTGAAGTCCATTTATACCTGAACACTAATGCTACAGTTCTCAAACAGGTTAATCACTGTCCCCAAAAAATCTTTTTCAAACATACATCTCTGGGATTTTGAAATGCAGTGTAATCTGACACCACCGAATCAGAGCACAAAGTTGAACAAAATATTGTACGTACTTGAAAGATGTTATTACAAATGAAGCTGAACCAGAGCCCTTCCACGAGGAAGGAGACTATGCACTTGGACACAGTTCCCCTGAACATGATTATCCTGTGGCAACAGGGGCCTGTGCCAGCGCCTGGGGGAACTCCAACACAGTCCCATTTGGGTTTACAGTCAGCAGAGATTTAAATAACCCCGGAGAACTAGAAATCAAGTCTGGTTCTCAAACTTTCCTTCCCTCCAAGAGGAGTTTGTAATCTCTGTTTGTAATCCCTTTTAGACAAAGGGCAGAAAAGAGCCTGACCAGCATCTAGAACTGGAGGGGGTTCGGTATGGTGGGGAAGGCTGGAAGAAACAAGGGTCAGCTCATATAGGCCCTTGGTCTTCTAAGTACAAAGGAAAGCCACAGAATGAGTTTATGTAGGGGGTGGCATTTTAAAGATGATTTTCAGACTGACCTGTGGTGACGCAGCAGATAAAGTATCAACCTGGAATGCTGAGGTTGCCAGTTCAAAACCTGGGCTTGCTGGGTCAAAGCACATAAGAGAGAAGCAGCTACTATGATTTAATGCTTCCTGCTCCTTATCTCTCTCCTGTCTCTAAAATCAATAAATAAAAATTTTTAAAAATAGTAATCTTCAAGCTTGCTAGACTGAGGACCTCAAGAAAGAGGGGTGAGATTATCTCTAAGGAAGCATAAACCATGAGCCTCTCCATGTTTCAGTCTGATGCTGTTTGGTAAAGTATCTTTAGGCCTGTTTCTCTGAATGTGTCCTCTGTAATGGAGATGGTGTCTTAAGTGGTAACAATGTATTGTTTAAGAGCCATTTGCCCACCTCTCTCCTTCCTTCTAGCTTCGTCATACCATGGCTAAGTTCCTTCAGGAGCACCTAGCCCCCCAGGCCCAGGAGATTGATCGCAGCAATGAATTCAGGAACCTTCGAGTGAGTCTTGAGGCCCACACTGGGGTGAGGGGGTGGAAAGGAGGCAGTCTGGGAGCTGAGCAGGACTAGGAGTTACATGGCAGCCTAGAGGAGTTCATACAATCTTCTGGTAAATGAAAACTCCTTAAGAATGAAGCCTCTTTCTGGGAAGCGTTTGTGTCTTGTTTCAGGTGTTTGGGCACCTGTGACTGGCTGCCTTACAACTGACTGCACTCACTCCATTCTGTTGGCAGGAATTTTGGAAACAGCTGGGGAAACTGGGAGTCCTAGGCATCACAGCCCCTGGTGAGTATAGTTTCATCCCTAAAGAGAACTTTTCTTATATCACCTTTGACATTAGTCCCAAAAGAATCAGGATAGGAGTGGAAAGTTTGTGCTCAAAGAAACCTAGAACTTCCTCCCCTTTTGGTTCATATATATATACAGGGACAGAGAGAGGGGGATAGATAGGAACAGACAGACAGGAACAGAGAGAAATGAGAAACATCAATCAGTAGTGTTTCGTTGCCGTTGCGACACCATAGTTGTTCATTGATTGCTTTCTCACATGTGCCTTGACCGCAGGCCTTCAGCAGACCGAGCCATCCCTTGCTGGAGCCAGTGACCTTGGGTCCAAGCTGGCCAGCTTTTGCTCAAGCCAGATGGGCCCCACGCTCAAGCTGGCGACCTCGGGGTCTCGAACCTGGGTCTTCCACATCCCAATCCGATGCTCTATTCACTGTGCCACCGCCTGGTCAGACTGGTTCTTATATATATTTTTTAAATTATATTTTAGAGAGAGGAAGGGAGAGATAGAAACATCGATTTATTGTTCCACTTATTTCTGCATTTATTGGTTGATTCTTGTATGTGCCCTGACTGGGGATCGAACCTGCAACCTTGGCATATGGGGATGATGCTCTAACCAACTGAGCTGCCAAGCCAGGGCTCAGCCCTTCTTTTTATTTATTTATTTTTTCTTCCTCTGTACTTTAGGATGATGCTATCTATAACCAACTGAGCTGCTTTTTTCTTTAATGTTTATTTTATTGAAGCCTTTCTATTCTTTAGGCAGTAACATTGAGAAGTCAAGGAGATTAGGCCAGTGTGGTTCACTTAGATCAGGGTCACTTAGAATCTTGAAGTCTATATGCTTAATAAGCTCCCCCAAGTGATTTTGACAGCTGTCTTAGTACCTCAGTCCAGTTGCCAAGCTCTGCTCTACCAACAGCATCTAGGCACACAGTTTGGCCTGGGGCTCATTTGGGAACAGATGGTGGTGTGGAGGAGAGCAATGCCTGTCAGCCTCCATGTGAGGTGGCCAACTGATATTTTCAATACTCTGTCCCTCAGCCTGCCCTGTGTCCCCAGTAGGTCTTACTACTTGTTTCCAGGGATAAAGGGCAGGTTGCTGGTGGACTCCGATTTGGATGTTTGCCTCTAAAGGGTGTGCCAGCCTGGCTTGCAGTGCCCAGTAAACTGATGAGCCTGTGGCCTCACCAGCTAAAGCCTGGATGGCACACCCTGCCTCAGTTTGTATTTATTGGGCATAGAGGTGGAACACAGTATACTTCTCCTTACACCTTCCCTTCACCACTTGGAGACAGTTCTTGAATTTGAGCTGATTATAGAAAGTTACATCATGAGTAATGATAAAATGACAACACTTAAAAATTAATTTAGACCACCTTAATGGAAAATGTAGGGAAAAGGCCACTGTGAACTTCTAAGTAAGGCTCTTCACTATACCTTGTGGGTTTATGAACCACATAGAGAATGTGCTTCTGAATCAGATGGTATATATTTTTTTTAAGTAAGAGGAGGGGAGATAGTGAGACAGACTCCCACATGCACCCCAACCGAGATCCACCTGGCAACCCTGGTCTAAGACCAATGCTCAAATCAACCAAGCTATCCTCAGCACCCGGGGCCAACGCTCAAACTAATTGATCCACTGGCTGCGAGAGGGGGAAAGAGAGTGAAAAGGGAGAGGGAGGGAGAAAGAAGCAGATGGTCACTTCTCATGTGTGCCCTGACTGGGAATCAAACCCAGGACATCTGTACACCAGGCTGATGCTCTATCCACTGAGCCGATCGTCCAGGTCTGAAGATGACATTTAATGGAAGAAAGTAGTTAGAAATAGGAACCTTGAAAAGAAAGTCAGATATGAGTTCTAGTTTCTGCATGGTTGTCCTGGTGGTTGTTTCCAGTGTCACCCACCTATGGACTTTCCTTCCTGGAACTGCAGGGGTTGAACCAACCTTTTCCCTAGATCCTTGGATGAGCCTGACTTCTTGGTCAGAGGGAACATGTACAGAGGATCTCACCAGGGTTTACTCAAATAGTGAGGTGGGGGGTTGGTACCAGATCACCCAGCCACTTTGATTTGTATCTATGCCAAGGAAAAGGCACATTTATTATGAGTAGTTCTGAAATTCCCTGCCAGCATCTCTTCTGTCCTCTGCTGCACTGCCCACTGGATTTTTTCCCAGACCATGCATGGCTCTCCTGTCCCCTGTTACTCATCTTGCTTTTTCCTTTTTTCTAACTTCTTTCACTGAGATATAATTAACATGTAACATTGTAAGTTAAGGTATACAATGTGTTGATTTGATAGTCCTGTTTCTTTAGATCCAAACCTAGAGTATGAAAATCTCACCTTCCTCAGACCTTTTACACTCACATCCTTTACTCTGTATCTGTTTTTAGTGCTTTGATCTTCCCTCTTTGTGTTTCTTGGTTAAACTTCAGGTCTTCATTCTTTGTTTATTCATCTGCCTCTGTACTTCTGTAGCTTTCCGAATAGTGATAGTGCGTGCGTACTCAGGTTCTGTTATCTTCATTAAGAGATCTATCTGGGATAAAGCGGAGTTGCAATGACTTTTCTGAACCATACCTCAGTGACAGAGGCAGCAGGCTATACCAGCTCTGTGTGTTTTTAAACAGAGTCCCCGGATTCAGCTTGTTGATTTTGCTGGAGGGAACTTGGAGTAGGTGCTACAAGGATACTTCTCTTCTGTGAATAAATGTTAATTTTTCTGTCAATATCCTAGTCTAATCTGAACTGCCTTTTCTGCTCCCCTGTATAACCTCCACTCCCAGTCCAGTATGGTGGCTCTGGCCTGGGCTACCTGGAACATGTGCTGGTGATGGAGGAGATATCCCGAGCTTCTGGAGCAGTGGGACTCAGTTATGGTGCCCACTCCAACCTCTGCATCAACCAAATTGTGCGCAATGGAAATGAGGCCCAGAAGGAGAAGTACCTGCCCAAGGTGAGGAAATGAGAATGGAGAAACACATGCTGATCTCACAGTACAACCACCAACCACAAAACACCCTCCCCTGTTGGTGAGGGCCAGTCAGACTTGCTTTCTGTAGCATGCTGACCTGAACCAGATATGGTTAGGAAGAGTCAGGGATTTGCTTTAAATATTTTTGTCAAGACTGACCAGGCGGTGGCGCAGTGGATAGAGCGTCGGACTGGGATGTGGAGGACCCAGGTTCGAGACCCCAAGGTCGCCAGCTCGAGCGCGGGTCCATCTATCTGGCTTGAGTAAAAGCTCGCCAGCTTGGACCCAAGGTCTCTGGCTCCAGCAAGGGGATACTCGGTCTGCTGAAGGCCTACGGTCAAGGCACATATGAGAGGGTAGTCATTGGACAACTAAGATGTCGCAACGAAAAACTGATGATTGATGTTTCTCATCTCTCTCTGTTCCTGTCTGTCTGTCCCTATCTATCCCTCTCTCTGACTCTCTCTCTGTCCCTGTTAAAAAAAAAATGTTTTAGTCAAAAAATTAAAGCCAACCTGACCAGGCAGTGGTACAGTGGATAGAGCATCAACCTGGGATGTTGAGGACCCAGGTTCGAAACCCTGGGGTTACCAGTTTGAGTGTGGGCTTATCCAGCTTGAGCTCGGGCTCACCATCTTGAGTGCAGTATTGCCGGATTGAGCATGGGATCATAGACATGACCCTGTGGTCTCTGGCTTGAGCCCAGAAGTCTCTGGCTTGAGCAAGGGCTCACTGGCTCGGCTGGAGCCCCCCAGTCAAGGCATGGATGAGAAGCAATCAATGAAAAACTAAAGTGACACACCTACAAGTTAATGCTTCTCATTTTTCTCCCTTCCTGTGTCTTTCTCTGTTTTCTTCTTGCTGAGAAAAAAAAAATTAAAGATAAGACCAGACCTCCTGAATTCATCACTGTATAATATTTTCAGAGAGCACTTTAGTAAAGGAAGACTAGGCCTTACTTCCCATGCAAAGGCAATAGGAAAAATAAGAGATTTCAGCCCTGTAGATACTGGGCTTCTCTCTCATAAGAGTTTATCAATACCCTGGTCTTAGAACTTTGAAGGGGTGTCATGTGAACAGACAAGAAGTATCTGAACTTCTTTAGGTACTTCTAAAGTCATAACCAGGCTCTTTGGGGTTTTCCTTGCAGCTAATTAGTGGTGAGTACATTGGAGCCCTGGCCATGAGTGAGCCCAATGCTGGCTCTGATGTTGTCTCCATGAAACTAAAAGCAGAAAAGAAAGGTAAGGCCACTCTTGACTTGGGAGCTGAAATGGACAGAGGGAGAGACCATCTCAGGGTGAGGGAGCATTAATGGAGGGTGGCCTCTGCTAGGTTTTTAGAACTGTTTCCAGCTGGGCAGCTGCCTGCTTAGCAGGTCTGTAGACCGACTGGCTGAGACAGGCCAACATGGCTGGTGTTAAATAGCCAAGTTTTTGTTCTTAGGAGATCACTACATCCTGAATGGCAACAAATTCTGGATCACCAATGGCCCTGATGCTGATGTCCTTATTGTCTATGCCAAGACAAATCTGGCAGCTGTGCCAGCTTCTCGGGGCATCACAGCCTTCATTGTGGAGAAGGTGAATGAAGGGAGTTGCATAGTGGGAGGCCTTTGTCTCATGACAGTGGTGCCAGAGATAGATTCCTTTAGCTGATTGCAAACATGATCAATCCTATGTGCTCTGCCAGGGCTCCTTGGGGTAGGAGAGGCAACAAAGCAAACTGAAAGGAGGGTGGCCAAAAAGTGGAGTCCAGGGAGAATGGATGGGTCAAGTCTGAGATCAGTGAAGATAGCCACTGAGCCAAGCCACACAAAGGGCCTAGAAGATGGGGACTGAAAGGGGACAACTGGATTTGACAAGAAGGTGTCATCAGGGGGCTTCTGAGAGCAGCTGTGGAAGACTGAGGTGGGGTGGGTATGAGAGTGGAGACCAAATGAAGGCTGCATCTTTTGAATCTTGACAATAAAAGCAAGAGGGAGATAGAGCAGGAGTTAGAATGAAAGTTGGGAATTTGAGTTTGTTTTTAAGAATAAGAGAGAATTGAGCAAAATTTTTGGAAAAGAGGAAAATACGAGAGAAAGAACTTGAGTTGTGTCTGAGCAGGTAAGCAAAACACAATGGAGAGCTGAGGGAGAAGAGGTGAGGCTTGTTACAGGTGATGGGGGAGGAACATCCGGCAGCCTAGTGACCTTGAGATGGAGGGCCAGGGCACCTGTGAGGGCTGGAGACCATGGGGGTGAGGAGGTTGGTAGATCTGTGAAATAGTGTTGTAAAAGTTTGCAGTACACTCTCTCAGGAGAGGAGGAAGGCAGCTGACTAGGATTGGAAGACAAAAGAAGTGAGTAGCCCGAAGTGGCTGGCTAAGATCAGAAATCTAAAGGTTGTGTAACACCACTCGTCAACCAGGAGGTGAGGGGAGCAGTGTGTGCGCTCCTCTGGACACTTGCCAGCGCACACTGCATCTGATTTGTCCAGGTCAAAGCGCGCAGGTAGTTGAATTGATCCCAGCTGGGACTCAATTAGGTACAGATGGCAGAGAAACAAAGGGCCAAAGGAATGGAAGGGGCTGGTGAGAATGTCTTGGAAGTGATTTCCTTAAGGAAAAGAAACAAAATCAGGAGGGCCCCAGGGATTGGGCTTTTGAGAAAGAAGTGCCCCCATGAGAAATGGGGAGAACACAAGCTGGCAACAGAGAAGGCGAGGGTCCGGGTGGGCTGTTAGGGCTAGAGCTGCCGGGAGTAGAGCAGTTGCGTACAGGTGGGCCCTGGGAGTAGAATGCTGGTGTGCTGTGCAAGCACTGGGACTTGATGGGAAGGTGGGCATTTTAAATGGGTGTTCCCTTTACTAGACCCCCTTGGGGTGTGGTCTGTAATCAAGGTCACCTTTTGTTTCTGTAAAGAATATGCCTGGTTTCAGCACTGCCAAGAAGCTGGACAAGCTAGGGATGAGGGGCTCTAACACCTGTGAGCTAATCTTTGAAGACTGCAAGGTACCTGGTGAGTCTGAGAAAGGGTGGACCCCTCTCCTGACCCCTTTGGAAGCTGAGAATGCCCCTCTCTGGGTTAGAGAGGCTCCCCATTGTTAGCTTATCAGTGACTGTGGCTAGATGGTGGGTGGACCTGCCACTGCTGTACTTGCCCGCTGGGCCTTACTTGTGGGACTGCCTGCGGTGAAAGGTGGTGCTTCCTCTGGATAGCACACTTTCTGAGGTTGGATTCCAGTATCTGGAATAGAAAGATGAGATCTGCCCTTGCCCATTAATGTCCTTCAGACGTCCTTGTTTTATACATTTTCCTCTACAGCCTGTGTGAGTTATTCATTAACAATGCTTAAACAAACAAAAGAAATCCAGATACACTGATGGAAGCCAGACTTAGTGAAGGGAAAGCAATTAAGTTTGAGTATTTTCTCCCCTGAAGTGTAACTGAAAATATGACACATTGTGGGAGAGCCAGCCCACCCTTCTTGTGCTAATGGGAAGAGAACATAGATTTGATCAGTGACTAGGTTTGCTCTGCACCTCAGCCACAGACCACTCCTCACCACCATGATCCATGATCCAAGAAAAGGATGCTTTGGTTACAAGGAGCATCAGGGGAATGGATGATCGGTGCAGATTCTTCTTTATAAGCAAAAAAATGTTTGATGATCATCCAGGGTCCTGGCTTCTGGGGTGAAGAGGGGCTGAGCACTTTCTGTCACTAGTACTGAATGGCCCATCTCCTGGACAATGACTTTTCCATGGACTACCTTGGAGGGGAGGGACAAGTTGATATTGGACCAGAGCAGGCTCAACCTAAGGGAAAGAGTAATTATGGGCACAGGTGTAAAAAAATGCATTTGGGGACAAATATACAGTGACAGAAAATGATTTGGATGATGGGCACACAACACAACAGTTCAAATGCTATAGAAATGTTCACCTGAAACCTATGTACTTTTCTTGGTCAATGTCACCCCATTAAGTTTAATTTCTAAATGAAAAAAAAGTTTCAATAAAAAAACAAAACTGGGTTTGGATGACTTCTAGACCCAATTAGCTTAAGGCAATGATTTTCAACCTTTTTGCACTTGGGGACCAGTGA
Source organism: Rhynchonycteris naso (assembly GCA_037038555.1). Classification (NCBI taxonomy): domain Eukaryota; kingdom Metazoa; phylum Chordata; class Mammalia; order Chiroptera; family Emballonuridae; genus Rhynchonycteris; species Rhynchonycteris naso. The sequence continues at coordinate 77,854,459 of CM072999.1, read as the reverse complement.
AAATAGGAGAATTATTTCAGAGACTGCTAAGGCAGAAATCACCGTGAGCAAAGCGAATTTGACTAAGATCTTGTGCCTATAATCTTCGTACAACATCAGGGCAGTTAACTCTTTCATGGACCAGCACGAAATTTCTGGCAGTCTGGTAGTTAAAAAACACTAACCTAAGGATTGGGCCTTTTCTCTGATCTTGTAGCTGGTGTATGTATTGGTGGTGGGGGCAGGGGTGCTGGATCTGTCCAGCAAGTTCTGCTTCTGATGAGAAGTGGTAAACTATCCTTTTCTCTCACCCAGAACAACCCTAGATGAAGGTCAGGTGACTTAGTGCCTTGTGTAAGAGCCATGGTATAGCCTGACCAGGCAGTGGCGCAGTGGATAGAACGTCAGCCTGGGATGTGGAAGACCCAGGTTCGAGACCCTGAGCTCGCCAGCTTGAGCGCGGGCCCATCTGGCTTGAGCAATAAAGCTCGTCAGCTTGGACCCAAGGTCGCTGGCTCCAGCAAGGGGTTGCTCGGTCTGCTGAAGGCCCGCGGTCAAGGCACATGTGAAAAAGCAATCAATGAACAACTAAGGTGTTGTGACGGCAACGAAAAACTAATGATTGATGCTTCTCACCTCTCTCCGTTCCTGTCTGTCTGTCCCTGTCTATCCCTCTCTCTGACTCTCTCTCTGTCTCTGTAAAAAAAAAGAGCCATGGTATACCAAACCTAGTAGCTTTTATACAAGTGAGGAATCTGTAGACAGCCCTCTTTCCTCTGACCAACACTTTTCCTGGCAGCTGACAACATCCTGGGCCATCTAAGTAAGGGTGTCACCGTGCTGATGAGCGGGCTGGACCTGGAGCGGCTTGTGCTGTCTGGTGGGCCCCTCGGGTGAGTGTGAGGCTCTGGGAGCTGGGCTTTCAACCTCCTTGGCAAGCAGTGCCCCCGCAAACAGCAGCTGCAGCCTTCCACCTGTGGGCCCAGGGGAGCCACCTGCTGGTCTTCTCTTCTGAAGATAAAAAGAACCTCTTCCTCCCATGTATTATGTTAACTTCACACTGCAGGGGAAGATCATTAGTTGAAAGACAAAAGGCTGAGGAGCAACACTGCTTAGTTACCCAGGATGTGACACAGGACACCCAGGCTCTAAGGCCCCACTGTGTAGGGTCCTGTTGCTCTGTCTGGTCACTGGTCTTGGAAGGGGCACAAGTCCTGGGCAGTCAGTGCAGTGAATGAGCAGAGATGACAAATGTCTTCCCTGTCCTTTTCTCCCCACTAGAATTCCAGCTCCTTGTCTTGCTGAGCTGCCTTCCCTGGGCCTTTCCACACTGGCATTAGCCATCCCAGCTGGCGGCAGGGGAACAGCGAGGCACTACCCAAGTGTCTTTCTCCTTCCCACAGGCTCATGCAGGCAGTCCTGGACCACACCATTCCCTATCTGCACATGAGGGAAGCCTTTGGCCAGAAGATTGGCCACTTCCAGGTGAGCGGAATGCATTGTTGAAATGTGATCTTTTGTTGAGTTCAACTTTTCTTTCTTTTTTTATTTTTATTTTTATTGCTTGATTTTAGAGAGACAGAGAGAGAGAAGCATTCATTTGTTGTTCCATTTCGTTGTGCACTCCTTGAGTTGCTTCCCATATGTGCTCTGACTTGGGATCAAACCCACAATCTTGGTGTTTGGGGATGACACTACAACCAACTGAGCTAATCTTCCAGGGCCCTTTTATTTTTTTTAATTGATTTGAGTGAGAGAGGAAGGGGCAGAGATGGAGAGAGAAACATTAATTTGTTGCTCCATTTATTTGCGCATTCATTGGTTGATTCTTGTATGTGCCCTGCTGGGTGATAAAACCCACAAAATTGGTGTATCAGGATGATGCTCTAACTAACTGAACTACCTGGCCAGGGTGGGTTCAGGTTTTCTTTAACAAATGAGTACAGGGCATGTGCTATAGGGCAGAGGTCCCCAAACTACAGCCCGCGGGCCAAATTGTGGCCCCCTGAGGCCCTTTATCCGGCCCCCACCGCACTTCTGGAAGGGGCACCTCTTTCATTGGTGGTCAGTGTATGGAGTTCTATATGTTGCGGCCCTCCAACGGTCTGAGGGACGGTGAACTGGCCCCCTGTGTAAAAAGTTTGGGGACCCCTGCCATTGGGTATTTGCTATCCTTCCCCAGCAAAATGAATGTGAATACTTGGAATACAGGCTTTTTGAGCCTTCTACCTGCCTTTGGAAGTCGTTAGGAGGCTCATCACATGTCCCCTCACTTCCTGTTTGAGATGAATGAACTAGGCATTGTAAGGGTGGAGGGTGAGGTGTGTAGGTTTGGGGGGGTGTGGGAAAAAGGGCGCAGAATTTCTAGTCACACTTTCTGGTCTGAAGATGCTGCAGGACATTAACAAGGGTGGTTAACAAGGGAGGGCTGTTTTAGAATGCAGCAGCAGTCCTCTGGCTTAACTCCAGACCTGCTACCATCTCTGACATCCTAGGCAAGTCCTGGGATGCTTTCTCTGCTCTGATGTCCCCATTCTGGCTGTCAGGTTGCTACTGCTGATCTGCTTTTGGCAACTAGGGAGAATGAGAGGAATGTGGCTCCAGTGTGTTGACTTGACCTCCCTTTGTGTACAGCTGATGCAGGGGAAGATGGCCGACATGTATACCCGCCTTATGGCGTGTCGGCAGTACATCTATAATGTCGCCAAGGCCTGCGACGAGGGCCACTGCACCGCCAAGGTAAGCGCCTGCCCAAAATGAAGCAGTGGACAAGTTGCTGGGACTCACTCTCTGCATGGCCCTGGCAGGGTCCTGCTGACCTAGAACTTCCTTCCACAGGACTGCGCGGGTGTGATTCTTTATGCAGCCGAGTGTGCGACACAGGTGGCCTTAGATGGCATTCAGTGTTTCGGTGAGTGGCCCCACGCCTCACTCGCAGAGCTTCCCTTCCTCCCAGAGCCTGTCGCTGCCTCCAGAGGTGGTTTCCTCTTCACCCCTCACTCTGAGCTTCCGCTAGCTGCAGCTGAGCTGGCGCCGTCAGGCTCCTTCTGCCCAATTACTAGGAGAACATGGAAAAGCAAATGAGAAAACTGCTGGAGGCTACAAGTTGCTACTACTCCCTCACATCCTCTACCCAACCGAGTCCTGTGGACACTGGGAAGTGGAGAGAAAGAGATTCCTCAGAGATGGGACAGCCTTGTTTCAAAGCTGCAGAGTAGTTAAGATCACAGACTCAAGCCAGACAGCATAGGTTTATTTATTATTATTTATCTTTTTTAAGTGAGAGGAGAGGAGATAGCGAGACAGACTCCCACATGCACCCCAATTGGGATCCACCCAGCAACCCTGCCTGGGGCTGATGCTCGAGGACTTAGCTATTTTTAGCACCTGAGGCTGATGCCCTTGGACCAACTGAGCTACCATCAGCACCTGGTGCCACACTTGAATCGTTCAATTGAGCCACTGGCTGCAAGAAGGGAAGAGGGAGACAAGGGGAAGGAGGAGGAGAAGAGAAGCAGATGGCCGCTTCTCCTGTGTGCCCTGACCAGGAATTGAACCCAGGATGTCCATATGCTGGGCTGACACTGTATCCACTGAGCTATTGGCCAGGGCAAAGACGGCTTAGATTTAAATCCTGGCTTTACCACTGACCGGCTTTGTGACTTGTGTAGATTACTTCACTTTGCTGGGCCTGGCACCCAATAAGTGCTATGCAGTATCTCCTTGTCCCCCTTCTCTGTGTTTGCTAGTGGTCCTCCCCTCTGCCTGCCTGCTATCCTCCACACTCTGTGTGGCCTTCTAGCCCCTTGTCCACTGTCCTCCCAAGTAAAGTATCCCCTGTAGTATACCCTCTCACCATGTTTTGCTGGTTCTCTTTAATTGCTCTTTCTCTGGCCTGTTTCTGTATTCTTGACCTTTTGTTTGTTTCCCTTGCTTTGCCCACTGCCCATCACTTTTCCTGTTGTCCTTTCTTTTCTGCCCAAACCATGGCTACAGGAGGCAATGGCTACATCAACGACTTTCCCATGGGCCGCTTTCTCCGAGATGCCAAGCTGTATGAGATTGGGGCTGGGACCAGTGAGGTGAGGCGGATGATCATCGGCAGAGCCTTCAATGCAGACTTCCACTAACCCCAAGACCTTCACCCCTCTTTCCAGCACCTAGAGGCCTTTCTTTGGAAATAGAGCTGTGGTAGCTCTCCTCCCTGCCTGAGGCAGGTCCTGCTGCGTGGCTGCCCTTCTTGTATCAGCCCTCTGGCCTCTGTATAGGGTTGAGTTCTCTACAATAGCTGCCATGCACTGTGGACCTCAGAGCCAAACCAACCAGCCAGCCAGCCTAGGAAAAGCATTCAGTGGCTTAAAACGGACTTGGCAGGAAGCATAATGGTTTTTCTGGGGCTTTTTGACTCCCAGGGTGAGCAGGTGGGGGTGAATAAGCAGTCACCTCTTTTTCTTAGGAGAGCCTCTGGCAGAGAACCCTCCACTTATTTTTCTGAGCTTGGTAGCCTCTTCCAAGGAAAGGAAACCCCAAACCAAGCCATTGTTTCTGCTGATTTCTAGGGGCATCAGCACCCAGCAGCTTATGAGCAGGCACCTGCTCTGCATAGCACCCACATCACTCCAGGGGCTTCATTCTTTAGGGCTGAAAGCCCACCATTTTGGGGCGGTCCTCTGGGAATAGACATCTGAACACATGTGCCGTCCAGAGTCTAGTGCAGCAGAGGTAGGCATCCTTATAAAGGATTAACTCGACACTGGCCTCTGGAAGCACCTCTGAGTCCTTCAGCACTCTGTGTCACCACCGCCATTCTTCCCTGGCCACGTGACAGCCCACAGCTGACTGGGCAGCAGGCCTGCGTTGGCTGGCTCAACTCCAGCCAAGGCTGCCTGTGTACATTTCTTTGGACACCCTATGGCTAATTCTGTTACAGCTGCACAGCAGCAGCTGCCATTTTGTATTAAACATATGAAGCAGACCCATCTGCTTCTACACTGATGTTTTGGGGAGAAGCAATTGACTTGCTACTGCTTCCTTTCTGGCTCCAGCCACTCATCCTTGGAGAGTGACTGGTCCAGGTCCTTCAATCTGCTCACTGGCGAAAGGAGGATACAGGTGGAACCAGCCCTTAGGAAAGAGGCAGTCTCAGCCTCCCTTTTCCAGACCCCCAGGGACTTTTTAAAAGAAGTTGGAAGCCCAAAATGGTAAGAGTTTTGGAGCTAGAAGGAAGCTCATCAATTTTTGGAATTCATCTCCATATTTTATTTTATTTTATTTTTTTATTCCAAGAGGGCTCCATATTTTAAAAGATCAATATAGCCCTGGTTGGTTAGCTCAGTTTGTTAAAGCATCATCCCAAGGTGACAAGGTTGTGGGTTTGACCCCTGATCAGGGGTCACATGGAAGGCAGCAAAAGAATGCACAATTGAGTGGAACAACAAATGAATGCTTCCTTTCCCCCTCCACTCTATCTCCCTTCCTCTCTGTCTAAAAATCAATAAAAATTAAGCCCTGGCTGGATAGCTCAGTTGGTTGGAACATCGTTCCAGAGTATGTAGGTTGCCAGTTTGATTCCCTGGTCCAGGTACATGCAGGAACAGCTCAATATTCCCTGTCTCTCTCCTTGCCTCTCTCCAAAAAAACTAACGTAGTTTGATTTTTCCAAAGTCAGAACAGTAGCTAGAATCCAGAGCAGCAGAAATGGGGATTCTGAGAATGCCATCCTGGGGCCCCACTGCACAACTGCCTGGAACAGAGTGGAACAGGTTTGGGTTGTTCCATTCTATCTAAGTTCCCTAAAAAAAAACTAGTTTTCTTGGCTCTCAGCCCAGCAGTGCCTCTTCTGACTTTTGGTCCTGACCTGTAGCTACATGCCCTTAACACCTACCCTGGCCCGTTGCCAGCCTGAGGGGGGAAAGACCCAGGGCTTGTAGCACTGTCCCTTCACCTCCTCACTCTGCCTCCTGCTATCGATAAATATGGCTAAAATGGTGGTCTTGTTGAGTTTAATGTGTAGCTGAAACAACCAGCCTGGAGACTTTCAGAGTGTAACATGTTTTGTCCAGTTCAGGTGGGTTACAAACCCTGCCACCAACTTGGGGAGAAAGTGATTTTCTTCTAAAGCCAAAAAAAAAAAAGAACTTTAGCCATGAATGGAAGAGCAGAGAGCCTTTCAACTTTGGTTCTTACGGTTCTTTGGTTCTTTTGGTTGTTGACATGCACTGTGCCCACTCTGTTCCTGAGGCTGCCTCTGATTCCACTCCAGTTATCAGTCCAAGCTCCCCTGTTGACCACCATCCTTGCTTTCCTACTACTTGTCCTGTGGAATGGTGGTAATAGAAGCTAAGGGAATGATTCTCCAAGTGTGGTTTGGGCACACCCTTTATGAGAATTTGTCAATCTGTTTTTAAAAACTGCGGATTACTGGGTGGGCCCCAGACCCAATCACATCTCCAGGGTAATTCTAGGTGAAGGCAACCTTTCAGAACAACTGGTCTGTTTAGGGCCTATAGGACACTTCCCTAGAGACCTGAGCCTTAATTCTAAACCCATGTAATCTAGTTACCCATAGTACCTATTCAGCCCTCTCAAGTCTCATTTTGACATTAGCCCCTTGATCTTCGCGACATCCCGATTTGAGGGACAGGATTGCACAGGGCCCCATTCCAAGAGACAGGTTAAATTGAGTGGCCCAGGTGCACCCGATCAAATCTCCGATGAACCAGCCCCGCCCAGACACTGGGTAGAGCCAGAGCTGAGGTCCAGGGGGCGTGGGGAGGCGCCCAGTGCATGTCCCGTTGGGCAGAACCCTGACCCAGGTGGTAATTAGTTGATACCCACAGCGTAAGGTAGAATCAAGGTCCACCATCGCCCCGCCCCACGCCTACACCGAGTCACCGCTCTCCAATGAACGCTGTTCGGGCGAGGCCCTGAGAACCTGCGTGGAACTCTCCTGACCCCTGCTGGCCACCGGCGGGGCCGCAGGTGCTCAGAGCCCGCGGTTCCTGGCCTTTGGTGGGTGATCCGGACAGCTCAGGGTTCAACGACGTTTTGTTTTGCCAAAAGAACATCACCGACTATCCTTTATCTTGTATCATTAATTTAAAAACGTAGAGAGGACCCAAACTCACAACAAAGGCCAGTATCTTCTTAATATTTTATGTTCATGGGTTTTAAAATATCGTTTAGGTTTATTTAAAAACCTTTTAAATAAAAAAAAACACCCTTGTTCCCAATGCCTTGCCACCCCCCTCCAAAAAAAGGAACCCCACTTTTGAATCTAAGAGATTTCTTCTGGTAATTCACTTCATGCCTCTAAATGATATATTTCCTTATTGATTTAATTGCAGGCACTTCTAAGGATAGTTCTTTAAAGTGCATACATTTGGCTTATAAGAAGCTCATTACATGCCCATATTTTCCTCACTTTCTCCTGCCAGTACTGTCCACAGGCCAGAATTTGGGAGCCCTTGGATCAGATGGGGCAGAGTCCCATCCACATTCCTGGCTGTTTCCTGGCTACCCCATACTTACTGCTCCCCAGAGCCACACTGGTTCCTGAAGGGAACCTACCTCTCCCTGTGTGCTCCACCTGGTCACTCCAGCAGAGAGCTGTTTTCCAAGCTGACCTCTCTTATACTCACCACCCACCCACTTTCAGACACAGCTAGCCTATTTCTTGGATCCACAACAATCTTAACAACTTGCCTGCCTTCTTCCAATCTGTGCCCCTCAATTCTTCTTCTGAGCCAGAGTGAGCTACCAGGTTCTCCCTAAATACTTCAGGGGCTCCCAGAACCCATATGATCTAAGATTTGGCAAGTCAAATAGGACTTTGATCTTCCCTGGCCTTCCTCTCCTCTCCCCTGTGGCTTCTCTCCCCATCCCCATAAGGACTTGTGTTCAGTTGCAAATAATACTTACAGTGCTATTTCTTATCCCTGTGACTTTGTCCCAGCTGGTCCTTCTACAGATGATATCCTTCTAGCCATTTGCCTTGCCCTTGCCTCGTCTACCATAATGCCTCAGTTCAGGAGCTGTTCCCTCCAGTAAGTAAGTCCTTCCTTCTCCAAATTTTCCACACTGCTTGTCTCCATCCCACCCATCCTGAGTGGGGCCTCTTCCTTCTTCTCCATTGGCATATCTACATCAATGGGCTTGCCTCACTGTTAATGTATCTCATTTATGTGTCTGTTTCCCTGAATCAGCCTAAGATCTTAAGGGCCATGATTGTGATTTAACTGCCTTTATATGCTCACCATCCATCATGGCTCTTGCACATAATAGGTGCTCAACAAATGTTTATCGAACCTGACCAGGTGGTGGTGCAGTGGATAGAGCATTAGACTGGGATGCAGAGGACCCAGGTTTGAGACCCCGAGGTCGCCAGCTTCAGCAAGGGCTCATCTGGCTTGAGCAAAAGCTCACCAGCTTGGGTCCAAGGTCGCTGGCTTGAGAAAGGGGTTACTTGGTTTGCTGTAGCCCCCCTGGTCAAGGCACATATGAGAAAGCAATCAATGAACAACTAAGGTGTTGAAAAACTGATGATTGATGCTTCTCATCTCTCACCGATCCTGTCTGTCTGTCCCTACCTATCCCTCTCTCTGACTCTCACTCTGTCCCTGTAAAAACAAACAAACAAAAACAAATGTTTATTGAAAGAGTAGATGGGTTGTCATGTGAAACTTAGCTCACATTTTGCTGGCCCTATAGTTATTTGTATATGATCACCTCTGAGTATACTGTAAGATCTTTGCGGTCAAAGACTATTTCTCACTTATCTGAATCCTCTGAAAAGCACCCAGGGCTCAACAGAAAGTACTCATTGGCTATGTTCATGCTGAATGAATGAAACAACAGGTGGGCTAAAGCCTTGGCCTAATCCCCAAAGTTGGCAGTAACAGCAGAGCCAGCCTGCCTCATCTGGCCCTGCTTTCCCCAGGCCTTCTCACTTCGGAATAGCCAGGGCCCAGCTGCAGAGGGGAGACCTTCCCTCTACCCCTGTATTCCTCTGATCCACTCAGAAACACAAAGGAACTATGATGAGGGACACTGGCCCCTCTTCTACCAGCTGAGGACAAGACTGGAAATTGGATGGAGAAAAGGAGGAGAGGCCTGACCAAGTGGTGGCTCAGTGGATAGAGCGTCGGACTGGGATGCGGAAGACCCAGGTTCGAGACCCCGAGCTCGCCAGCTTGAGCGCGGGCCCATCTGGCTTGAGCAAAAGCTTGTGAGCTTGGACCCAAGGTTGCTGGCTGCTGCAAGGGGTGGCTCGGTCTTCTGAAGGCCCGCGGTCAAGGCACATGTGAGAAAGCAATCAATGAACAACTATGATGTTGCAACAACAACAAAAACTTACGATTGATGCTTCTCATCTCTCTCCATTCCTGTCTGTCTGTCCCTATCTATTCCTCTCTCTGACTCTCTCTCTGTGTCCCTGTAAAAAAAAAAGAAAGAAAGAAAAGGAGGAGAGTTGAGACACACGTTATCTTTTTCTTCTCTTGTGTTTAACATATGGTATACACAGAGAAGTATGTAACATGCATGTGCTGTGCAAGGAACAACAATAAAACAAATTCCCAGCACCTAGGTCAATGAGGAGAATATCCCAAGTACCTTAGAAACCCATATGCCACTCTCAGACACATCTTCCCCAAAGGAACCATCATCCTGAATTTAGTAACAATCCTGTCTTCACTTTATGGTTTCCTACCTCTGTGTGAATCCCTAAATAATATTGTTTAAATTGCCTTTTTAAACTTTCTACAATTGGACTCATACTTAATATATTCTTCTTGCTTCATTGCATCATCACTGCATAGTTTTTAAAGATTTCTTTATATTTGTCCCTGACTGGGTAACTCAGTTGGTTAGAGTGTCATCCCAATATGCCAAGGTTGCATGTTTGATCCCCAATCAAGGTACATACAAGAATCAATCAATGAGTGCTTAAATAAGTGGAACAGCAAATCGATGTTTCTCTCTCTCTCTCAAATCAATAAATCAAAAAATAAAATCAATAAATAAAAACTTTCTTCATAATAATGAGTACATCTGTAATTTGGTCAATTTTATTTTTCTTGTACAGTATTCCACTGTGGAAATACTACAGTTTAATATCTATCCTAGTGTTCATGGACATTTGGGTTGTTACCAGCTTGAGGCTACTCTTAAACATTTAGTATATGTCTTCTGGTACATTCCCAGGAATGGAAGTTTTGTATTATAAGGTATACACCTGATCAACTTACTAGGTAATTCCATACTTTTGCAAAATAGTTGTGCATCTATATTTTTAGAATAATGCCAGCAGAGGTGACCGGGGGCAGAAGTGGCATGCCAGCCCCAGGACCAATAGCAAGAGCTTATTTTCAGCAAGGGAGAGAAGTCAGATGGCAAAAAGAGTATTCATCACTGCTTCCCGGCTCAGTGCATGAACTGCACTGTCCACAAATCTTTACAGACAAGCTAAGAGCCACGCACTGGTGTAGGGGCTGGGAGATAGCACTGGTTAGTGCAGAGCAGCCTAAGAGAGGGACAGGTGTGCCTGACCAGGAGGTAGTACAGTGGATAGAGCGTTGGACTGGAACACAGAGGACCCAGGTTTGAAACCCCGAGGTTGCAGGCTTGAGTGCAGACTCATCCAGCTTGAGCGCAGGCTCACCAGCTTGGGTGCGGGGTTGCTGGCTTGAGCTTGGAATCATAGACATGACCCCATGGGCACTGGCTTGAAGCCCAAGGTCACTGGCTTGAGCAAGGGGTCACTTGCTCTGCTGTAGCCGCCAAGTCAAGGCACATATGAGAAAGCAATCAATGAACAACTAAGAAGACTAAGGAGCTGCAGTGAAGAATTGATGATTGTCATTTCTCTCCCTTCCTGCCTGTCTGTCCCTCTCTGTCCCTCTGTCTGTCTCTGTCCCCCCCCCCCAAAGAAAAAGAAAAGAGAAAGGGACAGGTGTATTCCCACTTACTCTGCCAGGAAGCCAGACATAGCTTTGCCCTGGAAGACATGGGAGAGTAAGGACTGGATGGGTAAGTGGGAATTTCTTGAAGAGAGGAACAATATTCCCAGCCCAGCATATCTCAGCACAGGCAATATCTGCCTCCTCAGAGGAGGACAGTGGATCGGTGGAGGAAGGACAGAGGGCTGCCCTTGCCATCACTAGAGGGAGAGAAGGAAGAAAGAGAAGACCAGGGGTCTCCTAACCAGAGAGAGACATTTCTCCTTCCAAACACACCTGTTCTCTTGTGCCCATCCAAGGGCAGCACAGCGCACACACCCAGAGGACAGGCTGTTAGACACGCTGCAGGAGCAGAGGCCAGGAGCCGGAGCTCGCAGCTGCCCGCGGAAGATAAGCCCAGTGCTGAGGCCTCCAGCTTGGCCTGCCTAGGAGTTCTCCTGGCACATCTGCCTGGACTCAGAAGAGGCAGCATCCTCAAAGCCTAGTGTTTTCAGGACAACCTGGAAGTCCCACCCCAAATGCTTGCTGTATTTATGGGAATGGGGTAGCAAAGTCCCTTAGTCCGCACTCGACTCGAGTCCTATCTGATGCTGCGGGCTGGACAGGGTTGAGTAGGCAGGCAGTAGGTCCCTTTACTTGGCGAAGTAAAATAGTAAGATGAATTAAGATTTAAAACAAGGGGAGGAGGACTCTGAAATGAGAAAAGGCTAATGAGACAAGGCTCTTATGTCCTTTCATAATTGGCCTGCAGTCTGCCCAGTCCTTTTCTTTCCGGACTCCCACTGTTGGCCCAGAAAGGAAGGGTGGGGTCTGTTGATCTAGAATGGAAGGGTGAGGTTAAGGCCATTGCAAGGTTGCTAATTAAGGTGGGGGAGTTATGTGAATTTTATGACTGTTATTGCCTCAGAAAGCAGGGCTCTGATCCCCAATGCTAAAACTGCCTCCAGTAGCTGGAGACCCAGCAAGAACCAGCCCCACTACTGAACCCCCTTCCCCATCTCCCAGCTGACCCTGGGCAGAGTATATACCCTTTGGTCCTGCTGGGCTGAGAAGAAGGGGCAGGGAGATAGGCTGGTCTTTGGGATTTCCATCTCCCTGGAGTATGTCCCTTCCTCGGAGGCTGCCAGGCTCCAGAGGGAAGGAAAGTGAAGTCCTTACTGGAAAGCAACTGGGGTCCTCTTTGTCTTCTGTGTGGGATTCCCAAGTTCTTGGGACTCTGCCACACTCCCCTCTATGCCCCCTCTCCCTGTTCACTGAGCCTCAGGGGCCAATCGGAGAGCTTCGTGCTGCTTTTCTGCTCTCCCCTCCTGGTCACCCGCATCTCGAAGGGACCTAGAGCCTCATGTCCTGAACCCTGGACAGAGGCCATGGGGATGGGGGTGAAAGCCCCAGAATTGTCTCAGAGCATGGAGCCGGTTGTCAATAGGCAACAAGACAACCTGTGAGTAAGGCTATTAACACTCCCCAAAGAAGGATCAAACAAACACTGTCTCCTCGTTTCAGCTCAGAGGCAGATTCCTCACTAATGGGGACCCTTTCCTATCCCATATTCTGCATTCCCAAAACGTCCACCTTCCCCTGTGCTTCAAGAACATTCCTGTGGCCTGACCTGTGCTGGGGCAGTGGATAAAGCCTTGACCTGGAATGCTGAGGTCGTTGGTTTAAAACCCTGTGCTTGCCTGGTCAAGGCACATATGGGAGTTAATGGTTTCTGCTCCTCCCTCTTCTCTCTCCTATCTCTCTCAAAATGTAGAAATAAAATCTAAAAAATATATTTAAAAGAAAAAAGAGCATTCCTGTAGGCTCAACCCTCTTATGACTCCCCACAAGGCCCTCTGATAAGCCCTTCCCTCCACCCAGCCCATCACCCCAGCTGCTACTCTGACCAGAAACAGCCACCCATCTCACCTCCCTGCTGCCTCATGGAAACTTCATCTCTCTGCACCTCCTGTGAAGGTTTTCTGGGGCCAGACACCCAGTTCCCAGTCAGTGGATGGACCTGTTTGTCCTGCTTCCTGCTCCCAGCCATCACACCCCTGGCTCAGCCCAGTGAGTGACCCATCCCTGCACCCATCAATCCCCAGTTTAAGACTGAGTGGTTGCTATGCACAGGCGTGCTGGGGATTCAAAGATCAGTAACAGTTATAAGGCCAAAGGAGCTTACAATTTACTTGAGGAAATAGACATAAAACAGATCAGTTCAATCCCTCCAATCAATTCTAATGTTATTTATTCTTTAAGACCTAGCACAGCCCTGGCTGGGTAGCTCAGTTGGTTAGAGTGTCCTCCTGAAATGTCAAGGTCTGGTCAGGGCACATACAAGAGACAACCAATGAATGTATAAATAAGTAAAACAACAAATCAATGTTTCTCTCTTTCTCTCCCTCTCTCCCATTTCCTCTCTCTAAAATCAATCAATAAATAAAATGTTAAACAAAAAAACAAACAAACCTAACACTAGCACCACTCACCCAAATGTTACCTGTTTGTGTTTTGCTGCTATATCCCCAGCATTAAGTCTGGCTTATTGGAGGTGCTTGAATAAGAAATATTTATTCATTTTAGAGAGGAGACACACACACACACACACACACACACACAGAGAGAGAGAGAGAGAGAAAGGGATGAGGAGCTAGAAGCATCAACTCCCATATGTGCCTTGACCAGACCAGTGCAGTGTTTTGAACTGGTGACCTCAGTGTTCCCAGGTCTACGCTTTATCCACTGTGCCATCACAGGTCAGGCCTGAATAAGAAATATTTGCATGATGAATGCCTGCCCTGGAGGGATGCAGGAGGGGACCACCTTTCTTCCTGTCTCTCTCCACCAAGCTTATCTAAATGAAATCAGATTTAACTGAAACATCAAGGGCAGACTTGCAGGGGGAGGAGAAGTGGGCAGGGGAAATCCCAAGGTTTTGCCTTGAACTAAATTCTCCGATCTTTTTAGTAGCAGTAAAAAGATCGGGGTTCTGGGGCCACAAACTAACTTCTTGGAGAAGCCATCTGGTCTGCCAGAGCCAGAACTGTACATTTTTTGTCTCCAGATTTCAAAGGATCTGCCTCGTCAGTCAAACCCATATCTATTGGAATCTGGTCACTGCATTCATCAAGTCAGTAAATTTTATAGTGAAAATGTACACAAATCACAAAATCCACAAACATTGGAGACTCAGAGGCCAAGGTAACATCACAGTTATTCCTGAAAATAGGCAAACTAGGCTGAGAGCAGTGGTGGGATTCAAATAATGTAACAACCGGTCTCCACCCTTATGACCGTTTTAAGTATAAAAAAATAATATACCAAAATGCAGTTTATTATTTCATGCATTTAATACTTAAATAAGAATAAAAGAGGTACACAAAATTAGATTATAAGAGTTTTAAAGTATTAATAAAAAATATTAAATAGTACCTGACAAAAAACAATAAAACTGTTAAAGATATTTCCATATTGCTGCTGCTTCTTTTTTTTTTTATTACAGGGACAGAGAGAGAGTCACAGAGAGGGATAGATAGGGAAGACAGACAGGAACGCAGAGAGATGAGAAGCATCAATTTTTAGTTTTTCGTTGTGACACCTTAGTTGTTCATTGATTGCTTTCTCATATGTGCCTTGACCACCAGTCTGGCCTTCAGCAGATTGAGCAACCCCTTGCTGGAGCCAGCGACCTTGGGTCCAAGCTGGTGAGCTTTGCTCAAACCAGATGAGCCTGTACTCAAGCTGGCGACCTTGGGGTCTTGAACCTGGGTCCTCCACATCCCAGTCCGACGCTCTATCCACTGCACCACCGCCTGGTCAGGCCATATTGCTTCTTGATTGGCATCCTCACTTGCAATTTTTTTTCACCTATGGACAGAATGAACATTATTACAGGCACTTCGAATAACCTGTTGCACAGATAAATGTTAAAAAAGAGAGCGCTTAGAATGCACTGTTGTGCAAATGAACATTAAAAAAGAGTAAGGAATGTAAACTTGGGATTTCCACATTGGGCAGCTGCCATGCACCCACGTTAGAGAGAACCCTGATTACATGTGCCATTTTAACAACTGGTTTGCCAAACTCAACAAAAAATTAGATATCAGTTCTCCTGAACCAGTGTGAACTGGCTGAATCCCACCACTAGCTGGGAGGAGTGAGTTTAAAGGCAACAGGCAGGGTCTGGCACACAGTATGGCTACAAGAGGTAATTTTTCAGCACCATGACCATGTGGCAAAGCAGTGAACTGCAGAGCTGATGTAGCATAGGCAAACGCTTCATTTCTCTGCCAGTCATTCATTTATTCATTCATTATTTGGTAATTGTTACTGAGAGCCTACCATGTGCAGTACCCTGCCAGGCTGTGGGGAAACAGTGGGACCCAATGCAGATGTCCCCACCCTAGCCTAGTCAGGGAGACAGGCCTTACTCAGGAACCACCGCCTTGCCAAACTGGGCTTAGAAGAGAGGGAGCATCGCAGGTTCAGGAGTGAGATTGGTGGGGTGGGGGTATAGGGACCAGGGAGCCTCCTAGCTGAGGCAGCCTCAGTTGTCTGTTTCAAATTTGGATCTTTATCATGGCAGCTAGCAGGAGCCACACGGAAAGGGTTTAAGCAGGATATAGTCTGCAAAAGATGATGCGATCTGTTTTGGGAAGATCCCTCTGGCTGCTGCGTGGGATAGTCTTGGAGGGGATGGGGGATGGAATGGGCAGAACGGATGCAGGAGGCCAGGGCTGCGGTTGCTGGGGTGGGGAGGAGGAGGTGCGAGGCAAATGACAGTCAGGCTGTGGTGATGGATTAGATATGGGTAGTGGCTCAGGAGGGAGAGGGTGGTGCCAAGGATGACTGGCAGGTTCCTGACTGTTGAAATTGGGTGGGAGGCGGTGCCCTTTCCCCAAATGAGCACTGGGGCTTGCATGTAGTTGGAAGTTGAAGTGTAGTTGATGTTCCTAAAAGACCACATTGTTATTTCAGTGTCAAAAAGAGTGTAGCCTGACCTGTGGTAGCGCAGTGGATAAAGCGACAACCTGGGAACACTGAGGTCGTCAGTTCAAAACCCTGCACTGGTCTGGTCAAGGCACATATGGGAGTTGATGCTTCTAGCTCCTCCCCCTTTCTCTCTCCTATCTCTCACTCTCTGTCTCCTCTCTAAAATGAATAAAATAAAACCTTTTAAAAAAAAGAGTGTAGAGGGCAAAGAAAGGGTACTTTTGATGAGACCACAAGGAATACCATATTTCCCCATGTATAAGAACGCACCTTACTTTTGGGGCCCAAAATTTGAAAAAAATGTATCACATCTAGTCATTGAACTCAAGTTCTATTCATTATAAAATTCATACAACTCCTCGTCACTGTCAAAACTCCCATCCAGCCCGATCAGGCGGTGGCGCAGTGGAGAGAGCGTCGGACTGGGATGTGGAAGACCCAGGTTCTAGACCCCGAGGTCGCCAGCTTGAGCACAGGCTCATCTGGCTTGAGCAAAAAGCTCACCAGCTTGGACCCAAGGTCGCTGGCTCCAGCAAGGGGTTACTCAGTCTGCTGAAGGTCCATGCACGGTCAAGGCACATATGAGAAAGCAATCAATGAACAACTAAGGTGTCACAACAAAAAACTGAAAATTGATGCTTCTCATCTCTCTCCATTCCTGTCTGTCTCTATCTATCCCTCTCTCTGACTGTCTCTCTGTCCCTGTTAAAACAAAAAAGAGAGAAAGAAAGAAAGAAAAAGAAAGAAAGAAGCTCCCATCCATTAGCTTGTCCACATCTGTGTCTGATGACAAATCACTGTCTTTAGCGCAAAAACTAGCGTGAAAAAGCAGGAAATGCAAGTAAAAAGAACTACAACCGCTGTATAAGACGCACACAGTTTGTAGACCCCAAATTTTTCAGAAAAAGGTCCGTCTTATACATGGGGAAATATGGTATTCTTTTTTTAAAAAAATATTTTATTTATTGATTTTAGAGAGAGGAGAGAGACAAAGAGAAGGGGGGTTGGGAGCAGGAAGCATCAGCTCATAGTTGTTACTTCTTATAACAAGGCAAGCCTGGGTTTTGAAGTGTCATTCTCCTCAGCATTCCAGGTCAATGCTTTATCCACTGCATCACCACAGGTCAGGCAAATATGGTATTCTTTTTACAGAGAAATACGACAATAGGCTTGGAACATAATTTAAAAAAATTTTTGCATTGATTTGACAGAGAAAGGGGTAAAAGGGGAGAGAGAGAGACAGAGAGAGAAGCACCAACCCTATTGGTTCATCTAGTTGTGTACTCATTGATTGCTTCTCACACCTGCCTAATGGGTTGAAACCGCAAACTCGGGTGTGCCAGGTTGACAATCCATCCACTGACCCACCCGTCCAGGGCCTATGCTTTCAATATTTTACCCCATTCTAATAATGGCTCACAGTAACTTCATGTGTAAAATCCAAATGATTTGCTAACAGATGGTTGGAAAACAAGAACAGAGAATTATTTGGGGAAGCTCATTTAGGAACAAGAGATTGAGGAACAATTAAAAGTGACAAGGCTTCCCTCACCTGTAGTGGTGCAGTGGGTAAAGCATTCCACCTGGAATGCTGAGGTCACCAGTTCGAAACCCTGGGCTTGCCTGATCCAGACACTTATGGGAAACAACTACTATGAAGTGATGCTTACTGCTTCTCCCCACCCCTCTTTCTCTCTCTCCTCTATCTAAAAATCAACAAATAAAATATTTTTTAAAAGTGACAAGGCTGGGAGCCTGACCTGTGGTGGCGCAGTGGATAAAGCGTTGACCTGGGAACAATGAGGTCGCCAGTTCAAAACCCTGCACTGGTCTGGTCAAGGCACATATGGGAGTTGATGCTTCCAGCTCCTCCCCCCTTTCTCTCTTTCTCTCTCTCTCTCTCTCTCTCTCTCTCTCTCACACACACACACACACACACACACATACACACTCTGTGTCTCCTCTCTAAAATGAATAAAATTAAAATTAAAATTTTTAAAAAAAGTGATAAGGCTGGGATCCACCACTCATTAACTGTGTGAGTGGGCAAATTATCAAAACTCTCTATGCCTCAGGTTCCTCACCAGTAAAGTGGGAATAATAACAGTACCTATTTCATAAGACCGGTTGAGGATTAAGAGGGTGTATATTCTTTCCAGCCACACTGAGCCATGGCCATATCTTGGGACGACTGGCACAGTAAGACCCATGGCAAGAGAAAGCCCTACCACAGGAAGCAGAAATATGAACTGGGGCGCCTGCAGCCAACACTAAGATGCCTTCCCGTATACACACAATCCTCCTGTGGGGAAGCAACAGAAAGTAACCAGCCTTGAGGCTGGACATGGGCAACTTCTCCTGGGGTTCCAAGTGTTGTATGCACAGAGAAAAGAGTATTGATGTTGTCCACAGTGCATCTAACAATGAACTAGTTCGTACCCAAACCTCATGCTCATTGACAACACACCATACTGGCAGTGGTATGAGTCCCATTAGGCACTGCCCCTGAACTGCAAGAAGGGGGCCAACCTGACTCCTGAGGAGGAAGAGATTTTTAAATGAAAAACAATCAAAGAAAATTCAGAGAAAATATGATGAAAGGAAAAGAATGCCCAAATCAATAGTCTTCTAGAGGAGCAGTTTCAGCAGGGAAGCTTCTTGCATGCATGGCTCCAAGACCAGGTCAGCTGTGAACGAGCAGATGTTTAAGAGCTACATGGCAAGGAGCTGGAGTTCTAGCTGAGGAAAAGTAAGGCCTGGAAATGCAGAAAAGAAAAAAGAAATCATCTTCCCTCCTATCTTATCTCATGTAATAAAGGTGATTATTAAAGAGAGAGAGAGAGAGAGCAAGTGTAAAGAATTTAAAACAATGCCTGCCTTATTCATGGAATCTCTCTAGGAATGTTACCCATCACTACAAACTACACTCCAACTGAAAAAGTAAATTGCTGATATGTTTTTCAATGATAAGGAAAAGTTGCACCCTGGCCAGATAGCTCGGTTGGTTGGAGTGTTGTCCCAAAGTGCGGAGGTTGTTGGTTTGATCCCCAGCAGGGCACACACAGGAGCAGATTGATGTTCTTGTCTCTCTCTCTCCCTTCCTCTCTCTCTAAAATAAATCAGTTTAAAAAAAGTCTTTTTAAAGAGTTGCCCATATAACTAAGCATGATTTTTTACAAATTCCCTTTATAATATTTTAAAAATAAAATTATTCACAAATCAGAGGGTATAATTTGTCAGACCTGGTACCTGACTCTAGGGGTCACCTACCCAGATATTTATTGCCTGGCCCAGTATTGCTTGGGTATATATGCTTTGCTGGGTTTTATAGTTTCAGAGGGTCTCAGCAAGGTGGAATGGAAGCTTTCCAAGGTCAGAGCAATGCTATCTGCCTCATCTTCCAGGTGCCATTGGTACCTGAACTGTGCTGAGTGCGAGTGGTGTTGTGGTTGGTTTTGCATAGTACTGTAGTTTGGAGACCACTGAGGGGTGGGGGTCTGTGCTGGGAGGGGCCAGTCCAGGCTCTTGTGGGCTCATTGTAGTTAAGGAAAAATGGCAAAATTGCCACAGGCTCATTCCCTTTGCTGTTAGTTTCTTTTTGTATGTGTGTGTGTGGCAGAGACAGAGAGTCAGAGAGAGGGACAGACAGACAGGAAGAGAGAGAGGTGAGAAACATCAATTCTTCATTGCGGTTTCTTAGTTGTTCATTGATTGATTTCTCATATATGCCTTGATGGGGCGGGGAGGGGGGCTACAGCAGACCAAGTGACCCCTTGCTCGAGCCAAGAGACCTTGGGCTCAGGCTGGTGAGCCTTGCTCCAACCAGATGAGCCTGTGCTCAAGCTGGCGACCTCAGGGTCTCTAACTTGGGTCCTCCACATCCCAGTCTGACGCTCTATCCACTGTGCCACCGCCTGGTCAGGCCCTTTGCTATTAGTTTCGGAAGACAAGAGTAGGTTGGTGGCTGTGGCTGAAAGCCTGTAGGCGATAGAGCTATACCACATTGGGTGATGCGACTAGGGATGCCACTCAAAATCTTTCCAAATGTAGAGGAAGATGGTAAGGGTCACAGAGCAGACCTAGTATTGGGAGGGTGGAGTGGGGAAGCCATAGGAAGGTAGGTTGACCCTTCCTCCAGACCTAGCAAAGGGAGCCACAGCCTGACAACTAAGGCCAGAGTGGGACACACTGCAGCTGCATGGACAGAATACAGCCATGGATACAACATAGTAAGGACTTCACATGGGAGACAGGTGCAAACTGTGTTTGCAGGACTAGATTCCAGAAACCAGAGGGACTGCAGGCATGGCCATATGGGGGCACGATGAAGTAGATACGTAGTTGCTAATGTTTGGAGAGTGTTATTAAGAATCAGATACTGTTTGCCTGATCTGTGGTGGCGCAGTGGATAAAGCGTCGACCTGGGAACACTGAGGTCGCCAGTTCAAAACCCTGAACTGGTCTGGTCAAGGCACATATGGGAGTTGATGCTTCCAGCTCCTCCCCCCTTTCTCTCTTTCTCTCTCTCTCTCTCTCTCTCACTCTGTGTCTCCTCTCTAAAATGAATAAAATAAAAATTAAAAAAAAATTTAAAAAAAAAAGAATCAGATACTGTTCAAAGTACTTTGTATGTTTTAAGACACTGTAGAGCCAGAACTCCAGCTCAGGAAGTCTAGCTACAGAGTTTGTATTCTTTAACCACCACATTAAATAAAATGTAGAAAAAAATAAGGGCTTTATTTTATTTTATTATTTTTTATTTTTACAGAGACAGAGACAGAGAGTCAGAGAGGGATAGACAGGGACAGACAGACAGGAACGAAGAGAGACGAGAAGCATCAATCATTAGTTTTTCGTTTTGACACCTTAGTTGTTCATTGATTGCTTTCTCACATGTGCCTTGACCGCGGGCTTTCAGCAGACCGAGTAACCCCTTGCTGGAGCCAGTGACCTTGGGTCCAAGCTGATGAGCTTTTGCTCAAACCAGATGAGCCCACACTCAAGCTGGCGACCTCGGGGTCTCGAACTGGGGTCTTACGCGTCCCAGTCCGACGCTCCATCCACTGCGCCACCACCTGGTCAGGCCTTATTTATTTATATTTATTTATTTATTTTATTTTAAAAATTTATTTTATTCATTTTAGAGAGGAGACACAGAGTGAGAAAGAGAGAAAGGGGGGAGGAGCTGGAAGCATCAACTCCCATATGTGCCTTGACCAGACCAGTACAGGGTTTTGAACTGATAACCTCAGTGTTCCCAGGCCGAAGCTTTATCCACTGCGCCACCACAGGTGAGGCAGGCCTTATTTATTTTTTAAATGTTTATTTTATTGGTTTTAGACAGAAGAAGGGAGAGAGTAGGAGAGAGACAGGAACGTCTATTCCTGCATGTGCCCTGACTGGGGACCAAACCGTCAACCTCTGCACTTTGGGACGATGCTCTAACCAACTGAATTACCCAGCCAGGGCAGAGTAAGGGTTTTAGACCTACAAAGGGTAGACCTCTATTTAACCTTTATGCTAATTGCCAAATTTTTATTTTTATTTATTTATTTTTTATTTTATTCATTTTAGAGAGGAGACACAGAGAGAGAGAGAGAGAGAGAGAGAGAGAGAGAGAGAGAGAGAAAGGGGGGAGGAGCTAGAAGCATCAACTCCCATATGTGCCTTGACCAGACCAGTGCAGGGTTTTGAACTGGCGACCTCAGTGTTCCCAGGTCGATGCTTTATCCACTGCGCCACCACAGGTCAGGCCAAATTGCCAAATTTTTAAAGTCAAAGGTCTAGAGTCACTCCAAGCCTGTGTGACCTCAAGCTGTTACTTAGATTCTCCAGGTCTCTGTTTCCTTATTCGTTTGTAAATTTGAGAATAATATTTACCTAAAATAGTTGTTGAAGATTAAATAAAGAAATATGTTTTAGTGTGTACCCATACCTTCTGTAAGACCCATGGCTTTGGAAGACATTGCCTATTCCAGAACTGGGTGTCCCAGGAGTCCACAGGTTTAAGGAACCATAATGGGTATACTCTTGGACTTCCAGTTCACAGCCCCTGGGGTTCATCAGGGAGGGGTTCCCTTTAACATACTCCCATTTGATAACTGAGCAGACAAAGTGTCTTAATAGCAGTGATCCTGAGGAAGCTGAGGTTCCAAGCAATCACATCCAGATCATCACAGGCATTTCGTGCTTCTTGGAATCATCCTCCCTTCACCATTAATTCACTCTTTATTATTTAAAAAAAAATTAAGTATTGCTTTTAGAGAGAGAGGCAGAGTGAGGGGGAAAGTAAGGGGTAAGAGGGGAATGGGTGAGAGAGAGAGAGAATGGGAGAGAGACATTAATCCATAGCCCTGGCTGGGTTTCTCAGTGGGTAGCAAGACATCCCAGTGCACTGAGGTTGCAGTTTTAATCCCAGTCAGGGCATGTACAAAAAACAATCAATGAGTACACAATTAGGTGGAACAACGGGTTGATGCTTCTTTCTCTCGTCCTCTCTCTCTCAAATAAATGGAAAAATTAAAAACAAAAAACATTAATCCATTCCTGTATGTGCCCTGACTGGGGATCAAACCCACAATCTTTATGTATCAGGACAATGCACTAACCAACTGAGCTAGCCGTCAGAGGCGGATTAAGGTTGGTTGAGGCCTCGGGCACAGAAGAAAATATTGGGACCCTTATATTAGAAAAAGGTGTGAAGTTTGGGTTTTGCAGGACCCTTCAGAAGTCAGGGCCCAGGGCGTGCGCCAGGTGTGCTCACTGTTAAATCCACCTCTGCTAGCCGGCCAGGGCCACCATTAATTTATGTATTCAGTTGCCATGTTCTCAGGAAAAGTCACCTAGAGGAGGCCACAGACACTGCATCATGTTTAATTTCTCTTTCAACTCCAGCTTATTTCATGACTTTTGGAAAGTGCTCAGTAAATATCTGTACCTGAAGCAATAATAAAGGCACCATTAGAGACTGGATGTGAGAATGTAATAAGACTCTCCAAGTAGGTCCAAAGGAGGCAAACACCCCAAAAGCTTAGACCATGGCATCCATTCTTGTCTCTGTGGCCAAAATGCAAGGATCACAAACTGAAAACCTTCAAGCGACAGGCAGGTCTCCTAAATTCCTGAAGAGTGCAAGGTGGGACCATGGCAAACTAGAGCATGCCCGCCCTATGAAGGACAGCATTTATTACTTGGCATCAGCCTATTTGTCGCAAGTGGAAATGTGGGCCAAAAATAGCCAGGTCTTCTCTGGCCTGATAGCTCAGTTGGTTAGAGCTTTGTCCTGAAGCACAGAGGTTGCTGGTTTGATTTCATCAGGGCACATACAGGAACAGATCGATGTTTCTGTCTCTTTCTCTCCCTCCCTCTCTTTCTAAAAATCAATAAAAGAAAAAATTTTTTTTTCTTTTTTTTTTTAATTTTTATTTTATTATTTTATTCATTTTAGAGAGGAGACACAGAGTGAGAGAGAGAGAGAGAAAGAGAGAGAAAGGGGGGAGGAGCTGGAAGCTCAACTCCCATATGTGCCTTCACCAGACCAGTGCAGGGTTTTGAACTGGCGACCTCAGTGTTCCCAGGTCGACGCTTTATCCACTGCGCTACCACAGGTCAGGTAAAAGAAAAATTTTTTAAAGAGCGCCAGAACTTCAGATTTTTCAAGAGAAATTGGAAATTTGGATTTTTACTTTGAATCTCCAAAAATATAAGTATTGGCACCTTATTTTAATCATTTTTAAAGTTCTATCTATGAGACAAGAACTTGTGAAAACAGAACTTGTCTACCTGCTAAATTCTGTTTAAAGGTTGCCAGTTGGGACCCCTGAGTGGATCTGTGAAAGAGGAGAAGTAAAGAGCTGTGGATCCTGGGGCCAGGTTCTGAGAGACCTAGAAGCCATCCTTCCTCAGGTGCAGGGATGTGCTAGACACACAGGAAGGCATAAAGGGGAAGTTGAAGCCAGAGTCCTGCACTCCAGAGTTCTGTAATCTCATCACAGAGACCCAGGCAAAATAGCAAATAGTCAGGGAGGCATACGAAGAGACAGTGTGGGGCCCCTAAGAATTCAGGGCTTTAGGGAGCAAAAGTGAACCTCCCTTCCAGAGACCTTTTCAGGAAATCAGGCTTGAGACTCTGAAAATGAGGATTTCAGAGACAGGAGAATTCAGGGAGCTCCAGGAAAAAACATGTACAGGCACAACCTAACCTGGGGACCCCAAAGAAAAGCCTGAGAGAGTCTGCTTGCAGATGTTGTGGGAAAAGGCTGGCTGGAAAGAGCAGAGTTATATAGGATGAGGCATCAATGACACCTCCACACCCTGTCCTACTTGACCTGGCAATCCCCAACTGTGATAGTGGCTGTGGTTCAAAGGGGCAGGGCAGGCAAGCAGGGCAAAGCTCTCCAGGCTTGTAGAAGGCAGTGCTGTAGGCTGAGGTCAGGACAGGGTCCAACCCTGACGTGATATAAGCCTTGCCTGTGTGACTTGGGACAGGCATTAACCACTCTAAACCTTGATTTCCTAATCTGTGAAATGGTGACAGTGGGCTTGTCTATCTGGCAGTGACAATGGGAGGACAAAATTGGCTCCCAAAAGTCAAGTGCTCAGTCTGATACCAGCCCCAGGGTCCCAGTAAGGGACATTTGCTAATGTCTTTATATAGTTTTTTCTTTCTTTTTATCAGCAATGCCCACTGCCTAAAAATTCTAGTCCCAAGTTGGGTGGGGACAACCATCTGGAGGGTAAAGCTGGTCCCCATGTTTTTGCTTTCTTTATTGTTGTTACAGGAAATGGCATTGATTCTGGGAGGGCAGGACTGCTTAGAAGGGATGAGGGAGGAGATAGATGGGTTGGGCCCTCTCCACCCCTTCTCTGGGGAGAGAGGAGGTAGAGTCCGCCGTGAGAGCAGCTCTGAGACAAAGCTCTGTCCCAGTGATGGACCCTTTCTGCCTAACCCCCACCTAGGAGGGGGACAGAGACTTAACCCTCCAGGAAGACAGCGCTGTATGGAAAGCAAAGTACAACGTCCCTCTCAGCATGAGCCATACCAAGCTGCTCTCCCAATTGCCTTCCCAGATTTGTCAGACACAGATCCAACCAGGACCCTGCTTCCCTTAAAATCCTCTAGTGCCCTTCAATGCCTTTGGGGTGAAGATCCTTGCCAAGACTTACAAAGTCCGGGTGCCCCCAGGGACCTCTCCACTTCTATCTCTAGTCTCACCACATAATTTCACAGCTCTGCGCTTTTGCTAAAGCCTGTAGCCCTGCCTAGATGTCCTCAACTTTCGTTCTACCGATGGCAGATCTGCATGAAGAATGCCTGTCCCTTCATAAAGATTCTGCTCCCGACTTAGCCCCTTCTCAGAACGTTCTCTTCTCACGCCAGTCCCACACTAAGGAAGACTTTGGCACTCTTCCCTTTGCTTCCTCAGCAGCCATTATGCGTTGCTGTCATGAAGTTATGTTAACCACGCTGTTTTCTACTTGTCCCTCTGCCCCCAACACATCCCAGTCCCCCACCCCCGCCAGGGAGGGGGCTGGAAAGCTTCTTGAGAACAGGAAAAGTCATGTTCCTCGTTGTGATCCAAGGCTAACTAGCCCTTTCGCCGGACTCATTCCGGCCACACCACAGCACACCGGCTGGGCAAGGGCGGGGTCACCGGTGAGTGGGCAGCTGGGTGGAAGAACTAAAGCAATGGATGGGGCTGCGTTTTTAGAAACCGCGGGACTGGGGGCGAGGTTAGCACTTCAGACTCTACAGTAAGCTCTTGTCGACCCCAGACCGCCCAGCCCAGTTCCTTCCCCTTTCGGGCGTCCGTGCTCACCGGGCCAGGTGATCTCGAACCTTCTCCCTCACACCCCAACAACAAACAACCCTCGCGTTCTCCCTCCAGAGAAAGGAGGTGGAGCCTGACCTCAGCCGGAGGCTGCAGCAGCTGCTGAAAGGGGGTGGGGGAGAGCTTGGAGCTCCAGCCCTTGGGGGAGCTTCTCCTCCAGGGAGTGGCAAGGGTGGGGGTCTTAGCGAGTTCCCTAGCACCCGGGGAAGCCCTCCCTCGGCAGCCTCGACCCTATTCGGGCGCAGGGGGGGAGGAGCAGAAGGGTGGCTTCAGTGATTGCCTGCTTCCGACTCTGTCCTCTAGATCTGGAGTGCCCTCGGACTTCCCTCCACCCCATTCAAACCCACCCTTCCTCGAACCTTGCAGCTCCAAGGGCAGAGTGAGACTACTAGGAGCCTAGTAAACCGGAGGGAGAGTATGCAGCTCCGCGGGGCTCCCGGGAGCCTAGGTGTGCCCATCCCCCACCCCCGGGCTGGACGGACCCAAGGGACTCGCCAACTGGGCCGAAAAGGGCGAAATGGGATGTCGCCTGTAGTTGTTGGGGCTGTGGTGGAGGCAACTTGGATAAGGAGCACTGAGGGCACCCCAAAGGGAAGGCCTGCGAGCCCAAAAAGGTGGGAGTCAGAAGTTGGGAGAGAGGGAAGAAGAATGCAGAAATAGTTTCTCCAGGGAGCGGCAGCCTGCTCAAGACTTCTCTTGGCCAGTGATCTGTAGGCTAGCACTGGACACATGGGGGTTTTGGACACAGCGCCACTGACATGTGTTCCCCAAAGTCTGAGTGCATGGAGCCCCCCCCCTTTGTTCCTTCTTATGAAGGTCCTGGGACCACACAGGCTCCAGTTTCACTTTGACCCCCTTTACCCTCAATCCCAGGCTGCAGCAGTGGGTGCCATTAGAAGAGGAAGAGGTCCTGTTTGCTGGGCATTCAACAGCTGGCCCTTTGGTAGGGCCTTGCCCCTCCAATTCAGTCACTGAAAGAGTACTTCTGCCTCCCCCATCCTTAGGGAAGTAGCCTGAGCAGGTAAAGACTCAGCAGACGTCTACACTTCCTTTTGCCTTGGGGCAAGTAATTTCTGGCGATCCCTTTAATAGGGAGGTCAGATAAAAGGACTATAAAATTCCATCTTTCATTGAAAGGGGTTTCTTGTGATGAAGGAAGGAGCAAGTGCTGCAGCCACATTTAATTGGTGCCCTGTTGACTTTCTTCTAAGGAGCTGTGCCTTTCAGTTTGTCCAGTGGGGCTGAGAGGCCAAGTGGCTCAGTAAATGTTCCTGGGACCTAGAGTTGAGGCACTTTAAGGGGGCGGAGGAACAGCTGCTACACTTCTTCGAACGATAGGACCAGGAATGGAATGAAGTGAAAAGTGGTTATTGCCACCACTAAAAGGGCTGCGTTGCCCCGCTGGGGTGCCCTGCCTGGTGCCAAGTGGCTGGATCCGAGGGCAGGCGATCTGCAGGGGCTGCGGCGGGCAGTGGGGGAGGAGCCTGGCGACTAGACTGGAGATGACAGAGCAGCCAGTCTGTCCTGGTTGTCAGTCTGTTCCCTGTTCGTGGGTGGTGGGGGAGGGGTGTGCGGTGTGTTTTCTCGAAGCCCTGGATGTTTTCCTCTCTGCATCTCCCTGTACTCTGCTCTCCTGCTCTGAGGCCGTTAACCCTTCCTGATGGGTCTGGAGGTACCAGGGTAGAGGGAACTAAGTCTGCAGACAGAGAGGAGGTGACCCTGGAGACCTGATGGATCCATTCCTTTTTCCAGAGGGAGCCACAAACCCTTTTCGGTGGGGAACCTCTGGGTTGCTGGATATGCCAAAATAAGGAAAGGTGATGGGGCGCAGGAACTGAAACAGCTGCTTTGGTGGAGCAGGATGGGGGCAGCACTTATTCAGGAAAGGTTAGAGGAGATGAAGGAAGGAGGAAGAGGTGGAGTCTTTTTCAGGTGTGGAAGAGCTGTGGACTGGGAAGGAAGGAGGCCCAATCACAGAGGTCCCTGGAATTGGGATGAAGGAGGACTGACTGAAAGGTCCCTTGGAGGATCCGCAGGGTGTGCGCCTGAGGCCTCTTCTTCCCTGGCTTGCTGACCAGCTTTAACAAAGGGGAGAGGGAATGGGGCAGATCAGGGGGCTGGCATAGGAGGGACACCAAGTGCCTTTAGCCAGCCAAAAGTGGGCAGCTGAGTCTTTTAATCTAGTCCACTCAGTCAGAGCCTCCTGGGGCAAGACACAGCCATCCACATGGGATAGACTCTGAAGGCAGAGTTCCTCCAGCTGCAGGGCAGAGCAGGTTGGGCAGGCTTGAATGGGTTCTCAGGACCACTTTGCCTCCCTCCAGTCTTTGTTCCCTCCCAAGAGAGTCCCATGTAAAGGGGACTGTTGGATCTTCATTCCTGGATGCTGGGGAAAAGGCCAGTCCTCCAACCTCATCCTCCAACCACTGCATGGGCTTCCTGCCACTCCAGTCTCCTTCTCTCTCTGTGAATAGGTACATTTCTCTTCTGACCCCTTTGGCCTCAATCCCTGGCCATTCGTGGGCATTAAGCCAAGGTCAGCATAGGCTCAGCTGCTGACAGGAGCTCTGCCCCCTCCTCTGACTTGGCTGCAGGCTGCCAATGGCCACTGCTGCTGTGACCCTCTAACCGGCAGTCTCTGATGAGGGGTAGGGAACAGCCCATGGGAGACTGGGACAGGGAGAGGGTGTGTTTTGTGAGGTGGGGATAGGGCTGGCCTGGTGATGGGGGGCACTGTTAGGAATCTTTGTCCTGGGAAGCTCAGGGAGGGGAGAAACTTTAGTGTTCTACTTTTATAGGTTCGGGGATTTTGCTTCCCCAAAGGGTGGGAGGTTGGAGGGAGAAGGGCAGTGTCCTACGAGAGTCTGACACACTTTTGGCTTCCTTTCACACACTTCCCCTGCAAAGTGGCCCCCTCCTTTAAACATTCCCCTCAGTACACCTAAAACTGTCAGGGCCTCACTGACAGCTCTACAGGCAAAGAGGGAATCATCCTTTAGGGTTTTATTTCCCAGCCAAAGGGGCGAGCAGACCTGATTGTCTTTAAGGCTGCCTGTATGTGAATGCTTGAGTCTCAAGGTCTAGGAAAGGCTAGACAGATAGTGTATGGGGTGCAGGAAGAGCCCCTCAGCCACACTCCAAAGCTGGGTTTCTCTTCCAGACTAGCTACACAGCCCCAGGATTGGAAGGTGCTTCTCTCTGCTGGAGGCGGTCCCTCCCTGGGCTGCTCCCAGTCCTCTGGTGACTTGACACTACCCTTTTTGCTGCTGCTCCTTTTACCTCTCAAAGCTCCCCTCCCCCTTCTGAATCAGGAATGAGGCTTTGTTCTGGGGTGGACTCAGCATTTCTCAAGAACCTACTATGTGCACATTCAATGCTGGCTGAAGTGAAGCCCTGTGTAAGCTCTGGCGATACAAGGTGTCCAAGACACAGCCCTTTCCCGCACCTCACAGGGACCTCCCACACCTCCATGTGACCTCAGCCTGCTGTGCCCACCCACCCCGCTGACCCCGCGAGCATGCTCGGGCTTGGAAAGGCACGTCTGTGGGTGTGATACAGAGCCACAGCATTCGGTAACTAGGGGGAAGCCAGGTAAGTCTCTACGCTTGGTCCTATACTGGTTTGGGGACGAAACGGAGGGAGTCCAGCCTGGGTTGTCAGGCTGCCCCCTCCATTCCCCCCGCCCTGCTGTCCCCCCACACACCACCCGGCTCCCGCGGAAAAAGCTCTGATGTTCCCAGCGGTGGTGGAAGAGGGGGTATGTGGGTGTCAAGGACTCACAGATCAGGCTCTGCTGTCGGCTGAAAATGGATGAGGGTTCCACACTCTGCTTCTAAGAAGGGTGAATTAGGAGCTGGAGTGGGGGACGGTAGGTGAAGGGGAGAACGAGAAAAAAAGAGATGCGGGTGAGGGGTTACTGAGCTAGGACCGACCTTGCTTTAAAGGAAAGGAGACGTGGCAGGCAGGGAAGTCGGAAAGATGAGGCAAGGGCGGGAGGGGCTTCTCAGCAGTCGGGGCCCTTTCGCTGGAGTCTGGGGCCCTTTCTGCAGGAAAGGGGGGTTGTCCTCGCTTGGTTTTCTTCTGGTCTTCCCGAAGCTTTGCCCTGGGGGCAGCAGCCGCTGGCGAGGGTGGGGGTGTTTCTTGGCCCGCAGTTTTCTCCAATGGGTGCTAGGGAGGAGAAGGGGGGAATAGGGATGTAGAGGGGTTACGGCCAGGGAGGGGGCAAAATAAGATCCCTCGAGGGGGTGGGGTAGCAGCTGGGGGGTTGGGGCTCTAGGGTCGGGTCACCATGGGATACGAGCTCAGGCTCTGCAGACGAAGAGAAAAAAATCCAAGAAGCCGGCAAAGAAACCACCACCCGCCACCACCCTTGGCACCGTACCCCTCCCCCCAAGCCCCACCACTCCCCGCACCGCCTCCCCCAGCCGCCTCGTGCTGCCCCCTGCGTTGGGACGACCGACCCACGGTTCTGATTGGTCGGAGACTGGGAGGGGGAGCCGAGGGCCGGATTGGCTGGCGGGGCCAGCGCAGGGCGGGGCGGCTGATTGGCGGAGCTGTCCTAGGGGCGCTTCGCTGATTGGCTGGGGACGAGGAAGCAGGAAGGAGGGTGGCGGAGGCTCTGCTCTTGGGGAGTTTGTGGAGGAACCGCGAGCGGCGTAGCGGATCCCGGAGCCCGGCCCCCGCCGTCCGGCCGCCCGCCCCGCCCGTCCGGCCCTCACCGTCCGCCCGCCCCGGCGCGCCCGCCCCACCGACGGCCCCGCCCGGCCGCAGCCCCCGCTCCGCCCGCCCGGCCCCGGCCCCCAGGAGGAGGCGCTGACGCAGCAGCGTGGAGCCCGGGAATTGAGCGCCCCCGGGGGGTTCTAGCCGCCGGATTCCAGCCCGGCTGGGGCCTGCGGGCGCCCAGAGCCGCTCCGTCCGCGCCGCCGTCCCGGTAAGCTAAGAGCCGGGATCAAGTAGGGGGAAAGGGGCGAGCGGGCAGGAAAGAGCGAGCGAGGGAGGCAGACGAGTGAAGGGAAGGGGACCGGCCGCCCGTCAGCGCGCCCCACCGAGCGCGCCGCGCCGCCGCCCCCGCCAGCCCGGGAAGGGACGGACGGACGGACGGACGACGCGAAGCAGGTGCGGCCACCCGCTCACTCGCGGCGCCTCCCTCCCTCGGGTCCGGCGCCACGGCCCCGCCATCGGGGAGTGCGGCACGCCTGGAGGTGACAGCCCCACGGGGGCCCCTCGCTTCGATGGCCGGGGGCGGGGTGGGTGGCGGCCGCAGGGTGGCAGCTCGGCTGTGCGGCGGCGGCGCGGGCGTCCCGGGCCGCGGAGGGCGGGAGGACGCTGGTTGTTTCCTCGCCGCGGCGTAGCCGGTTCGCCTCCGAGTGCGCGGGCGGCAAGGCCACGGTTCCCCCCACCGCCGCGCCCCCTTTACACTCCCCCCTGTCGAGCCCCCTCCCCCATCGCGATCCCAGAAGCGAGGGCCGAGACCGGGGGCGGCGCCGTGGGATTGCCCGTTTAGGGTGAGGGGCGCTCTCCCGCGCTGGGCACTGACCGGTTATTGCTGGTTGGGGGATAGGGGAGCGGGGGCGGGGGGTAGTGTAGACCCGATCAGATTGAGAGGAAGGGAGGGAGGCGCAGAAAACGGAAGGGAACCGGTTCGAGAAGCGAATGTGGGCCGCAGGAGGCCGGGGGAGGGGGAGACCGTGCAGAGTCCGAGGTGGGGCGGAGGGATCGAAGTTGTCAGACCGCCTCCAAGTGACAGCGGGACCCTATGCTCGCGGATCGGCCTGGTCCTGCCCTGCCCGCCTCGCCGCCGCTCCTCTGGGGCCGGGTCAGGTCGGCCCGAGGGGCCCGCTCGGCGGTGAAGCGCCGGACAAAGGCGGCGCCGGAGCGGGCGCAGGTGGTGGCGTCGGGGAGGGGAGCGGGTCCGAGCCACCCACCCCCAGTGGCGGGCGACAGGGCCGGACTCTGCCCCGGGGATTGCGGGGGCCAGGGCGCCCGCCGAGAGAAGCTGTGGCACTAGTTCACCGCTCCAGCCGCGGATTGCCTCGCGCTTCTGGGAAGAGTGGGGTCGACCCGGCCAAGGTGGAGGGGCACACCGGCAGAGAAAGAGAAGTGCATGCGGTGGGCCTGGCTGGTAACGACCGGGTTGGTGAACTCACCGAGGCGACAGTCTGGTGAAACACTCTAGAGGCTTTCAGGAATGAGGGGTTTCAGCAAGCAGTCTGCCCACGGGCATCGGTTTAATACCACCTGGGACATCTTCCAGTTGCCCATTGTGGACAATTTTGAGAGGACAGAGATCGGTTGGATTGGGGACTCGGAGTCATCCTCCAGATGTGCTCCAGCAATCCTTCTACAGCTGCTTTCAGCACTTTTTTGTAGCCAAAGAAGGTACCCACATAGGAAAATGAGAAGCTGAGTTTATAAATCCAGGCAGAAATTTAATGATTAAATTTAAAAGGCTTATTCTTCTAGTTTGTGCTACATGAGGGACTTTATTTCCTACCTTCTCCAAACCCATGTTTTCCGGAAAAGGGCCCCTGAGGGACCACATGTCCTGGAGGGACCACATGTCCTGGAGGGACACCGTTGTACTTGGTCAGTAGGAGGACACTTGGGAACCGGTGGCTTAAGCTATGAGTTTTTCTAACCCCACCAGTGACCAGCTCTAAGCTAGATGCTTTTTTTCCATTTCTAAAAATTCACTCAGAGCTGCCGTGTCTCATCATATGACCCCCAAATGGAAGAGTTGGGAGCACAAAGACAGGGATACTGAGGCTCTTTAGAGGGCAGACTTCTACTGAGAATCTGGGTTTCAGTCCGACCTAAGGTACCTACCTACCTGTTGGTTAAGAGCTACTCCCAGTTGTGGTTGGCTGTAATCTCACTGTGGGAAAGCTGCCTGTCAGCTTTGCTTGGTATGGACATGGAGTTAATTTATGGCTACTCTCCATCCTCCCCAGGAGGGTCTAGACCCCAGCTTGAGTGGAGTTGAGGCTTGTGGGAATGAGATGTATTACCTCATGCAGGAGACTGAAGTTTGTTCTGAGATAACTTAATTGTATGTCTAAGATTCAGAGAATGATTGAAGACCCTAATGCCCTCTCTTGGGCTACACAGTATGTGGTTTCTTTTGGTGGCAGTAAGAAGTGACCTAGTCTGGTCACTGGATGTAAAGGAGAATTAATTGTCAAAACAATGGTTTTTCTGCCCTGGCCGAGTAGCTCAGTTGGTAGAACATGGTTCTGAAGCACAGAGGTTGCTGGTTCGATCCTAGGTAAGGGCACATATAGGAATAGATTGATATTCCTGTCTCTGTCTCTCCTCCACTCCCTTCCTCTCTCACTAAAATCAATAAATAAAAAAATTTAAACAACAACAATGGTTTTCCTCTTAGATAAACTCTTATCTGCCAGGGGTCTCACATCAGTCAAGTATTTGGGAGGGTTTGCTCTGGAGAGGTGAGACAGTGATTAAGTCTCTCTTTTTTCCTATCTTCCTCTTTTTCTTTCTTTCTGTTGCCCTGCTGTCCCTGTATGAGGCCTAGGCTGTTGTCTTGGCCTCCCTTTTCCACCCACTACTTTTGGTCTTTCTGGCCCAGTCTGTACGGGGCTGCTGTATCATTCTTCCTAAAGCCCTGTTTCTCCATACCATTCCCCTAACTAAAGACTTGCAGTGGCTCCACTTTTCCTGCAGACTGATTCCAGTTCCCTCTGACTCTACCCTAGCCATGCAGTCACCTCCCTGCAGTTTTGCTCCTGCTGCTTTCCCCAGTTGTCCCTGGTGAGGAGCCCCTTGCCTTCCTCTCCTCCATATGAACCCCATCCTTCTCCTTGTCTCTCAGATCACCCCAGGCCAACACTGAGTGTTAAACATGTGTGTGGCTGTGTGTGTGTGAATATTCCAGGAGTTCTGGTTGAGTGCTATACACGTTTTTGTTGAATGGATAGATGTAATTGACTGCTTCGTTGGGTGGGAACGCAAAATCTTCCCTTCTTCCCCAGAAACGCTCAGTATGGAATTCTTTGAGGTTTCCAACCTTTTCTGTCAAAGGCATATAGATGGAGTATATTTGAGGTGCTTTAGCATAGGGACAAATGAAATTTAGCTTTTTCTGATATTTAGGCTGGTGAATCTGCCCTGTGGATTGCTTATATGGTATCATATAGGCATGAATGTGGAAAAGGCTATAATCCTGTTTTTCTCCTACCCTGCCAGGCCATTCTCTGCACATGGCTCTGTTGTTCTTAAGCAATTTTCCTTGTTGTCCATGCTAAATGAATCCATATGTTTTATCTCTTCTTAATCCTGGGTATAAATAAGGGAGAAAACAAGGTTCTGAGAGTAGAAAAGATTCCTGGGTCTGACCCATGGTGGGACTTTAGGGGTTGATGTTGGAAGAGGTATTTATAGGGGCATCACTGACATGGAAGGCATGATCACCCCCACTCTGGACCCATCAGAAAGGAAAGCTATGATTCTAGCTGTCTCAGAACTTTTTTGTTTACCGTCAACCCTGGACCATGGGGGAAATGGGAATGAGAACTGGTTTGAGTCTAGACAGTGAAAAAATAAATTCTGCATCCATCCCCTTTCCCCCAGACCTCCCTTTTGTGCCCCAGTTTGATGATTAATGGACCAGCATTTCCCTTCCAAGCTGGAAGGCCACCCCTCACAGTTGCCATGGCGATGTAGACCACTCCGTCAATTAAAAAAAAATCCCTACTACTTCTCTCCTCCTTGCTTCTACTGTAGCAGGAGACAAGCTACCTCAGAATAAAGTTCCTGGGCACTCTTAGCTGCTCGGGCTGTTTCTGCTGTGTGTCCTAGAACGCAGTCCTTTCGCCCTTTCTGCGTTTGCGCCGTACAGATCTAGCAAACCCTGAAACGCTTCCATGAAGAAGCAGGAAAAGTAATGTTTTTATTATTCATCCACCATGCAAGTTAAAAACCAGGAAGCCCTCTTCTAGCTTTTGCTTTGGAATTAAAAAAATCTCCATACCTTCTCTGGTATGTGGTGGGTGGGGTGGTAATAAGTTGGGGAGCATTTTGACATCCATAAAGGAAGTTTCAGTAAACCTAAAAGGAATTCAGCCTTCAATATACTTCCTTCACATTGGAGTTCTGTGGGGATTTTCAATTTGCACTTCTCCTTACCTCTGTCCCAGCATTCAGGAGGACTTGTGTGTTTTCATTTTATCTATTCTTAATCCTCTTGGCCTTGCTTCAGTAACATCTGGCCTCAGCACCCTGTCGCAAGGTGAGTCATTAAAGAGAAAAAAAACATCATAAGGGGAAAATGTCTCTGGAATTGAGAAGTAGCCTGTGTTGAACTAAGGCTGCCAGCTGAAGTTGCCAGGTTTATGGAGCATTATACTGACAGCCCCAACATTAAAGGGCCTCCTTTTTATGAATGGGTTGTGAAGAATGTAAATAAAGCCGCATCTCTCAATGGGGAAGCATTTTACATAAGCAGTACTACCCCTGCCTAAGTATTTATGGGAATTTGCTTGCACACTCTGGCAGGACTCACTTCCTTTGTGAACTTGCCTTGTGCTAGAGACTTTGGAGAGACAAGGAGAGTGAGTGTGTTTCAATACTCAGAGCCGATCTAGCAGTCCTGCTCTGCAGGTCCCTGACCTTCACTTGATGAGCCAACTCATGGCTAAAAGTACCTGTTAACCCTGAAAAGATGGAGAATACAGAGCATAGTCAAGAGCTTGTGATGATTGGAAGGACGGGCTCTGACGCCCGGGGTTCTATGGTTCTGCAGCTCCTGACCCTTGGTGTTTCTTTGACCTCCTTGGAACAGGAGACAGTACCTGGATGAAATCGGGCCTGGTTTTATGGGAGACACCTAACTGGAGTAAAATGGACTGGTTTGAATTTCAGTTCCTTTGTGTTTCCCCTGCCCAACTCCTGGTACTGCCACTAATGAGCAGCAAAGCAGCTAGCAGGAAGGAGGAGGAAGAGAGGTGGCAGTCAGGAGGCTACAGACGACCTGTGCCGGTCCAGATGAACTGCTGAGCACCAGTGAGGCCTGCACTAGGTGACTTGATCTGGAAACTGGGGACTAGAGGACTGTGGCTTTGGTGAGTAGGCCTTACTTAGGGCAGTCATGTCCAGGACGTTGTGTTGTATCCTGGGAAGGATTTTTATTCAGATTCTATTTTTCCTAACCAGCCTGCAAGATTGGTTGGTTATTCAGCTGATTGTGTCCCCCTGCTACACAAAATGATAAAATAACACTATCTTTGAGGGAGGACCTCTGTAGACAGGATCCACCAGGAATAAAAGAATGGGTCTCTTAGCCTTTCTAAGATGTGAAATGGTAACGTTTTTCCAAGGCACCATGACCAAGTTACCTGAATGAAAAAATGACAGGTGACTCTTCTTAGTTAAAAGAGTGGATGCAGACAGATACTTGGAGTCTACATCTTTCTTACATCAGTTTTTCTAGTGCCTTTGAGAGGGCAAGGTGCTTCCCTTGTCCTCAGTTAAGGAAACAGGACCTGTTGCATTTCTGCTTTTTGTGACCCTGGGATCTCACCTGGAGTGGTGCTTACTGCTCCTACTTCCGGTCCATCTCCAGTGTCTTTTTAGCCCCCCACCCCACCCTCCCTAGAGGCAGCTTTCAGTTTCCTGCCTGAAGAGTAGGAGGGTGGCCCACACTTAGGCCCTTCTGCCACTGCAGCTACCCTACTGAATGTTTGGGGGGAAGTTCAGTTTATTAATCACACTTATTTGGCCAAGTGGTGTAGAGATGAATTAGCAATTTTTAGAGGATCTTTATAGAAATCACAGGAAAGGTGTTTGGGTGCTGCTTGATGCCGGGATATCCTGACAAATATGCCAGAAGGGAAGATTAACATTTCACTATAGACCCCCCTCAGAAGTGAGGCACATACCCTGCTGTGTACCTAGGGAGGTTCACACAGTTTGGATAGGATGTAAAAAGAATTATAAAATTGATGAAATGACTGAGATGATCTTCAGAGAAAATTGAAAGGACTTAGATTTATTCTGCCCCCTAAGGGGCAGTTACTGTGTCTTCAAACACTAAGGTGACTGTTGGGCCAAATTTCAGTCTTTATTAGAGTTCGGGCTGGAGGGAGGATATTGCACCTGATTAAAGAGGTGTGGTTAGATGGGGGGTGGGAGGCCTACAGACTTCTGGATTTACTATAAAAATCAAGGCAACATGCCTTTGAAGCCTTTACCCCTTTGTAGGATATTAAATGGGTTTGTTTTCAAAAGTGCATATTATAAGAATTTTTTTTTTTTTTTGCATGTAAGAATTTATTGGAAATTTTGAGCAGGCTTCTTTGTAGAAAAATTTGTAAAATTATATTTATATTCTCTGGCCAGCTCACCAATGCCATTTAATTGGAATATGTCTTCAATTCCTTTGTGATGAAAAATCAGGAAAAACTAATAATGTGTTGATGCCAATAATTAAAACAACACAGAAAACAAGATTGAGTGTGCAGGTTGATGTTGAATGTTGGTCTGTGACCCAGCAGTGTGTTGCAATGGTTTGTACAGAGAGGTAAAAGAATTTGCTTTTCTGTACCACTGTTTTCTCCTTTTTTGGATGGGATGATAACAATTATCTGGTGAGATGGTTGTAAGGATAAATGAGAGTGAATGCAGTGTGCTTAGTGTGATGCCAGGTTCAAAGTGAGTGCTTTGACAAATATGAACCATCCTGTTAGCCTAGAAGCCTCTGCGGTGGATCAAGAATTCCCTCCCCTGCTCACTTAGGGGATTTGGGGACTGATAATGCTAACTCTGGTTCTTTGCTGCTGAGTTCACCTTAATATTTGTGACATTCTTTTTTTTGATAGAACTGTGTCTTTAGTACCGCCCAGGCTCTCTTGATGGTTTGGGGTAAGAAGTGAACAAGAGGACTGTTTTCCTGAGGTAGTTTGGGCAAGTTGGGGAAGAGAATAAAGAGGATGGTAGTGACAGAGGCTTGTGCTGTATAAATATGAGAAATTTCCTGAGGTAGCCCTGTTGGACTATGGATTACATTGAAGAGGCAGAGTGGATTCCAGAGATATGGGAGAGTCTGGGGTCCGAGTTTCCTTTCCTGGCCTCCAAGTGATGCCATTAATCTAGGGCAGTGGTCCGCAAACTGCAGCTCGCGAGCCACGTGCGGCTCTCAGATTGAGGACTTTTTTAGCAAAGGCCAATTTAGGAGTACCTTAATTAAGTTAATAACAGTGTACCTACCTATATAGTTTAAGTTTAAAAATTTGTCTCTCAAAAGAAATTTCCATCATTGTACTGTTGATACTTGGCTCTGTTGACTAAAGAACTTGCTGACCACTGGCTAGGGTAGAAGTATTACATGAGGTGGGACAGGTGGGCAGCCAGCTTTTCCTTCATTCAACAGGCTGTTCGGTCTTGTTCCTCATGGCTGGTTCCTTCAGGAGGTTAACACCTGCTGGGGAGCCTGAGGGAAGAGCTCCCATCTCTGCCTGGCTGGCCAGTTTCTTCTGTTCAGGAGAAGAGTAGCACCTCCAGTCTTGGCAGGCGGTCTTAGACTCTTAAGTTGTTGGTTCCTGGAGTGTCCTAGTGGTTGAACCAACACATATTCTTTGCCACTCCTAGGCACGGGCCTGGAGCAGACTGGTGCTATTGTGTTTTTTGAAGAATGGTGCAGTAGTAACATGAGGTTGACACCTAATTCTGCTGAGGGCCTGTTGCTGAGCTTTGGGGAACCCAGCCCTATTTCTGTTTTATTTATCCCACATTGTTAACTTCCCAGAGCAAATGGGTCTTGCTCCAGGAGGAGATTTGCTTTTGGCTCAGCCTGAGCACTGCTAAGTCTGGATGGGAGGATCTGAGGAAGCCTTAGCCTGAAGCTCCCTTGTCCCCAGCTTGAAATAAGTCTACCTGGAGCCAGTAGGTCTGAATCTAGAGCAGTGGTTCTTAACCTTTTTGAGGTACCGAACCCACCAGTTTCATATGTACATTCACCGAACCCTTCTTTAGTGATAAATAAAATATTATTTTTCCCCAAATTCAAGACATAGGTATATGTTTTTTTACTGGCGCACAAAATGAGCCGTGCATGAACATCATCTTGCTCAAAGAACAAAACCAACAAAGTGCATGAACTCACAACAAATTACGGTATTACTTTATTCTGGCCTCCGTGGCAGAGGCTTCTCCAAACCCCTGAGACCGACTCATCGAACCCCTAGGGTTTGATAGAACCCAGGTCAAGAACCACTGGCTAGAGAAAGGTCTTGCTTTTGTCTGTGAAGCAAGAGCTCTCCTCACTAAGTTCTGAGCATTTCATCATAGCCCCTGGCACACTCTTGTCCTTTTTTTTCCTACCATCCCAAAGCTTCAGTTTTTTAGGCTTTCTTTTTTTTGCATTTTTCTTCAGCACTGCCTAATACGAGGGTCCTCGGGGTATGACAGTCTTTTCAAGTTTAGGACACTCATTCCCGGAAAAAAAAAACTTTAAAAAAGTGAGACCTGAGTATTTCAGTTTACACCATTAGCATTGTACCTTTTATTTTTACAGTCATATTTTATCATTTTTTCCTGTTACTACAGTACAGTATAGAGTAGGGGTCCCCAAACTTTTTACACAGGGGGCCAGTTCACTGTCCTTCAGACCGTTGGAGGGCCGGACTATAAAAAAAAAAAAAATGAACAAATCCCTATACACACTGCACATATCTTATTTTAAAGTAAAAAAACAAAACGGGAACAAATATATTTAAAATAAAGAACAAGTAAATTTAAATCAACAAACTGACTAGTATTTATTTCAGTGGGAACTATGGGTACGTATGCATCCTGTGCTCCTCTCACCAATGAAAGAGGTGCCCCTTTTGAAAGTGCAGCAGGGGCCGGATAAATGGCCTCAGGGGGCCGCATGCAGCCGCAGGCAGGCTGTAGTTTGGGGACCCCTGGTGTAGAGTATAGTACATTTATGTCCTTTTCCTTTTTCTGTGGCTTAGTTGTGTTTTTATGTTCTAGATTATGATTTTACAACTGTGTTAGTATAGGTAGATGACTTAGGCTAGAGTGTGTTTCGACTTATACCAAAATTTGGGTTACATTACTGGCATAGGAACAGAACTGTGTTGTAACCCGAGGACCCATGTGCTTGAAATGTAGGGGGAAAGAATGAGCTTGTGTCAGCGCACCTTTTGTATACCAGGCACTCTGCTAGGCACTTGACACATTCTTATTTAACTTGATCCTCATAACACCCTTGTTCTATAGACAGGAAAGCAAGGCTCAGAGAAGTTTAGTTCATTGACTAGCCCTCTGGGATTAACAGCAACACTATGTGGTTTCCAGCACCATGTGAGTTTTGCCTCCTCTGTGTTGAACCATGGCAAGGGGCCAGTAAATGTTGGCTGAATGAGCAAAGGTCACAGAGGTGCCATGTGCCTGGGAATGAGCCTCAGGTGCTTTGGCATAGCTGGACCCACATCTGCAGCTATAGGTTTACCACAGGCACATAGGAGCTGTGCATTGGGAAATAGCTAGGGAAAGGCAGATTGCTTAAAGTAGGGGTATGTGCCTTTAAAGAAAGCTGTAAAGATTAGTTTTGTATTGTACTTGATTATCTTCTAATTTGTCAGGTTAGAGTTTCTTAAAGCAGAGCACTGTGGTATGACTAAAATACAGTGCTGTCTGCCCACCGTCATAGTTCTGGGGTCTGTGTGTATATATTGACTTCTAGATCCAAATGGTACACTGTTTCTCTCTCAGCCCACTCCCTGTAGGGAAGGACCTTGCCCTAAGACTAGGACCCTGGCAGTTTCCAGTGAGGAGGAGATTCCACCAACCTTACTGTTAGCATACAGGGGTAGGCAAAAGTAGGTTTATAGTTGTGAGCATGTGGAAGTTTACTCTAGTATTATTTATTAATTTTCATATTATTTTTATGCAAACAACTGTAAATCTACCTTTGCCCACCCCTGCAGTTGTATACTTAATTGTAATTCTAATATAAAACCTGCTTTATTATAATCTGAGTTAAAATTCCATTCCCTCCCCCCTAAGATTTGAGTTCCTTTACAGTACAAGAGCTGGAATGTCTGCCTTTGCATTTGGAACCAGAAATAAGTGATGGTTCTGAACATACTTGGGTGCAGTTCTGGGTCTGTGCGTCTGGGCTGTCCTATTGGGATGGTCGGTCATAGTGGACAGAATTAGCCAAAGATAGGGCCAGCTGCACCCCAGACCCCATGGGGGGGGGTGGATCTCCAGGGAGCCTCCAGTGTGAAGTGTGAGGAGCAGGTGGTCTGACAGGCTGCAGATAGGCTTGGTGCCTCCAGGGGACAAGTTCAGCTCCTCAGATGGCTGCCAGACCTGAGAGCAGTTTATAAAACAAGCGTGTCTAGGAAGGTCAGGCCAGTTCCCTTTGTTGGCAGTCCTGTGCTTCCTGCCCAGGTGTTTGTAGGATCCCAATCTGATTTGAGACTGAATTGAGAATCCCCGGTGATAAAGGCTGAATGGTTTGAGCTGCCAGGGACTTCTCTCTGTGGGTATCCACAGTGAAGCAGTAGTCAGGTGGCTGGGGTAGGCAGAAAGCAAGCCCTCTGACCCTGTCCCCTGGGCCTTTAGAATCTGAGGAGCTTTACTTTCACTGTAGAGCTGTTTCTTGGGGATGTGGAGCTTTTGTTCAGGGATATCGTTTCTGCCCTCTTGCTTTGTTGTAAACTGAACCCTCCACAATTCACCCCACAGTGGGTCCTGCAGAGGAAAGAAGCAGCATCTCCATCTTTCTCTGGGGTTGGCACTTGGGTGTTTTTGTGGACTAGTAGGAGAACAGAGTTGAAGTGCACTCGGGTTTTCAGATTTCTCACAGAGGAAGCTGGACTCCTACTGTGGGAAACTGACCAGGGCAGGCCCACTTCTGTCTGTGGGTCTGGAAGAGGGGAGGGATATTGGTCCCTATCCTGTAAGCTCCCACACAGTGACTCTGTTATCCTTATCGATCAGATTCATTTTGGTGTATCCTTTTTAGATGAGGAATCTGGAAAGTTGAGGGACAGAGCTTTCATTTAAATCTAGGTCTGCCTGACTGAACGGCTTGGTTCTTTCTACTTTACCAGCTCTTGGGGATACCAGCCACCTCTCTTTACCTGGCTTGGTCAAAAGAATTTCAGCAGCTTCAGCTTTGTTTCCCCATGAAATAACATCAACTAAATTAAAACAAACAGGAGCCTGCCTTTAACT
Organism: Rhynchonycteris naso; assembly: GCA_037038555.1. NCBI lineage: Eukaryota > Metazoa > Chordata > Mammalia > Chiroptera > Emballonuridae > Rhynchonycteris > Rhynchonycteris naso. The sequence goes on along the minus strand of CM072999.1, from coordinate 77,812,512 downwards.
CTTGCTTTTCTTCTCTGATAGAAGATTGAAGAAACTAAGTGCTCATGAGGAAGTGTTACTCCTTTGGGGGAGGACAGAGATGATTCCAAGAGAGATTGCAGAGTTGGACAGTATTTAATTCTGTGCCAGTTGTGTAGCTTTAGTTCAGGGTTCTTCTTGACCTTTACCCTGGTGACCACGTGGCCTGCCCTTACCTAAGACCCCCTGGAATACTTTCATCCCATTAAAAATAAACCAAGTAAAAGCCCTGGCCAGTTGTCTCAGTGGTAGAGCATTGACCCGGTGTGTAGAAGTCCCAGGTTCAATTCTGGGTTGAAGCACACAGGAGAAGTGCCCACTTGCTTCTCCCCCCCCCCCCCCTTCTCTTCTCTTCCCGCAGCCATGGCTTGAATGGTTCAAGCAGGTTGGCCCCAAGCGCTGAGGATGACTTCATGACATCATCTTGGGCACTGAAGTCACTCTGTTGCTGAGCAATAGAGCAGGGGCCCCAAAAGGGCAGAGCATCCACTGTAAGCTGCTTGCCGGATGGATCTGGTCAGGGTGCATGCAGGAGTCTGTCTCTCAGTCTCTCTGCCTCTCACTTAATAAATATAAATAAATGAACAAACACAAAAGCCTGAAAAACAGACTTTAAAATATAGTAGATATGGTTTCAGGAAGGGCAGTGGGGCAGAACCCTGAGTCGGGGGGTGGGGTGGGAGATGTGGCCTAGAGGTGGGTAAGTAAGGGGAGAGCCACGGCCAAACCTCTTCCTGCCAGAGACCAGCCTCTGTTTTCAGGAGAGATCTGGGCTTAACCTGCCTGTCCAGGCCACACCTTGATTTTCTCCTCAGTGGTGCTCACAGCCCACATTTCCAAGCCTGTGACCCTTCCTTGCACACAACACCTTGTGTGTGCTCCACTGTACCAGTGAGAGGCGGTGCACAGTGCTGCTGCAGCTTGAGGGCAAAAGGCAAGCGTTCCCTCCCTTTCTTTCTGTTTCTGTGGGGATGACTCCCCCGAGCCCTGGGTAGGTTGGGGCAGCACTGAGGCCCAGATCCTACCTTGACATTCCAGCTGGCCTGATCTTGATTTTGAGACCCAGTGTGCCTGGGGCTCACATGGCCTGTTGGCTGTCTTTAGAGTACATTTTGATTTTGGGTTCAACATGTAGTTTGCTGGTCTTTGGCTTGGAGAAACTACCAGTGACAACTATCCTTCATGGTAGCTACCTTTTTTCTCTTCTGAGTTGGGAACAGTGAGACTGGTTTTCTTCAGTGAGAGTTTGCTTGACGTAAGTTGGTGAGCAGTAATGTACCCTGGAGAATTCCTCCTAGAAACCTTTTCCGGAAGGGGCCTGGACTACCTGTGCCTGGGTAGAAGGGCTTCCCAGAGAGGAAGAGAGTGATACTGAGAGAACGCAAGCGCCCTTGTCTGTTGGCAGTGATGGAAGTTCCTGGAACTGGTGTGTCAGTGGGAAGGGCAGGACAGCAGGAGGACTGGCAGAGCTGGAATGGGAACCAAGCCTACTGCTTTCCAGGATCTTCGCCCAAAGAGCTAGGCCACCCCCTGCAGGTTGGGAGCCCCCTCCACACCCAGCCCTACCTACCCAGTTCCACCTGGCGGGTGGGGGGGGGGAGGCTGCAGCCGGTGTTCTCACATGTCCAGCTTCAAAGCATGAGCTCTTCTCAGTGTGGAGTGCAGTGAGGTGGGCAGCAGAGACCCCAGCCTCTCCTCAGGATGCTGAGCGACACTGCAGCCTTAGGCACCACAGGAAAGCTAGAGTTGTTTCACAATGTGCTTTTGATGGCCTTGAGTGTTTTTAGGGGATGACTGGGATTTTGCAGAGTCAAGGGAGGCTAGCAGGAGGAGGATCTTATGCTTGATAAGGCTTCCTGGCTAGCCCATCAGCAGGGGTGGGGTGGGGGTAACAGTGGGTGTCCCTGAGGGACTGGAGGTAAAGAGAGGGATAGTCAACAGCGAACAGATTCCCATGTTATGGGGACAGGCTCATGAAAGTGAAAGGCTTCCCTCCCCAACTCACCCTGCTTGGAACCTTTTGCATATTAAGAGCGAAAAACCGAATTGGGAGCAAGTATCCCAGAATCCCAGGACCATCTACCCATGCAGTCAGTCCTCCAGAAAACCTGGGGGGAGGGCAGGGAAAAAGCAGGGGCAGACCAGTCACTCGCCACCAAGAGCTCTTTTGCTTTACAGGCTTGAAAGCATTCCTCTGTGCTCTCTCTTTCCAATATACCTGCTCCTTGCTCTGTGCTCTACCATGTCCTTAAAGGCCACACAATCCTAGGTGATTTTAGCCTTGGCCTTCAGCCATTCCCAAACCTGACTCCTCTGGTAACTTTGGGCCTGTTGAGCGGCTTTAGCCCCTGCTCAGCTGTGTGGTCTGTTCACTGTCCTCCATCTCCAGGCCCTCGGGGTAAGAGAGGTCTGGGACTAGGCCAGGGGTGCCCACACTTTTTCAGATTCCGAGCTACTTATAAGATGACCAAGTCAAAATGATCTACCTACAATAAAAATGCAAAACAAATTTATTTCTTATATATTATCATTATTTAAGTTACTATTATTACTATTTAATATTGTGTATTCTTCTTTCACTTTTCTCCTTCTCAGCTCTCTTTTCGGAGGAAAGTCAATGTCATAGTTTTTATGAACAGTCTGAGAAAGCCGCTCCACATTTCCCTTCTTTGGAATAGCAATGGCACACAGAGAGATGAGGCAAACGCACTTAGAATATGACATAGTGAAAAAAATCCCCTCCCATTTTGTATGAAAGTGGTAGGCTTTAGGCTTCTTACTCGGACCAGCTGCGGCACTCATTTTTATACCCTTTGTTGTATTTAGTTTAAATAAATTGAAGGCTAACTACGCAGCAATGTAACTGAACAAGTTAGCGCGGTTTAATGCGCATGCTTAGTATGTCAAAAGTTCAGACGTCAGATTGGCTACCCTGTATGCCAATCAAAAGACAAATGTCTTTTTAATGTCATGCAATCTACCCACACTTCCTTTGTGATCGACATATTGAGCACCCCTGGACTAGGCTTTCCAAGGAAATAACAGATGTGCTTCTCCTTGTTGCTGCTTCTCCACCTCTGGCACAGGGGTGCCCTGCGTTTGAGAAGAGGGCCCATGGGTTATAACTGGGTTGCTTTTTATTTATTTATTATTTTTTTACAGGGACAGAGAAAGAGTCAGCGAGAGGGATAGATAGAGACAGACAGACGGGAATAGAGAGAGGTGAGAAGCATCAATCATAAGTTTTTCGTTGCCATTGCTTTCTCACATGTGCCTTGACCACAGGCCTTCAGCAAACCAAGCAACCCCTTGCTGGAGCCAGCAACCTTGAGTCCAAGCTGATGAGCTTTTGCTCAAGCCAGATGGGCCCCCGCTCAAGCTGGTGAGCTCGAGGTCTCAAACCTGGGTCTTCCGCATCCCAGTCCGACGCTCTATGCACTGCGCCACCGCCTGGTCAGGCTGACTGGGTTGCTTTTGAGAGTGAAAGAATACATTGCTCATCAGCATGCTGAGCAAAAGGGTGAGTGGTCACCCTAGTTAGAAGCAGGAGCTCTTCAGTCTGTGCTTGAGGAGTGAGTGAATTTGCCTCCTGTGACTGCATCATGCCTGGGGTCTGGTCTCTAAGTGTGGCAGGTCCCGCACCAGGGCCAGTGCATCCCTTGGCATGCTGCCTCTTCTGTCCAGTTTTACTGATCCTGTCTCAGGGGTGAAGGACATCCAAGCTGCCCTCATCTAGTGCAGCATGTTTCTGGAGAGAAGGTACTCAGTGACCCCAGCCACACTGCCCCAAGGCCCCTGGAGCTAGCTGGGAAGGGCTCCAGAATCCTTGGGAATGCTCGGGCCTGAGAATTTCAGGGTTAAATCCTGGCCCAGCAGAAACTCTTTTGGCACCTGGAGTACAGTGAGTGTAAATAACATTGGCAGTGACAGTTAAGCTGGAAAGCCTGTACCTGCTGGCTGGGGAGGAGATTGCAGGGTGCCTCGACTGGCACCTTACTTGGCAGTACCTTGCTTTAGGCTAGGAAGCAGGTGAGGAGTGAACAGCTCAATAGTCTCTGACCACTGATGTTCTTCATTTCCTTGGCTGTACCAACTTCTAGTGCATACCCAGCTCTGGCCTCTCATTCAAAATAGGGTCCAGGCTGCCCTGGTATGTTGGGGATGGGGAAAGTGTTTGACACACAAAGTCAGGGAATGATGCCTGCTTGGGGCATTTTCTTTCAGGGGCTCTGGGCTTCTTGACACACTCCCCAACCTGCCTCCCGCCTTCTGCCTGGTATCTTGCCTACTAGGTGGGAGAGCTGAGGAATAGGGCAAGACTAATGAGTCAGCTCTGGGAAGCTGCTGCCCCCATCCTCCAGTTAGTTCTCCTTGCTACCTTTTCCCCCTCAACTCTTAGTGCCTGATGGGTGCAGGTGTTAAAGATGTACTTTGTTAGTGTGTGGTCTTTGGGTTTCCTACCCAGACACGCTGACGCTGGCTTTACCAATCTACCTGCCCCAGGTTCTGGTACTATTTAGGCTGCTCTTCCCTGGAATCCCCTGAATCAGGGTCAGTCTGGCTCCTGGGGCTGGCTGAGACCTCCACTGACTGCCAGCTCCTCAAAGTCAGGTCTTCACCCTTCCTGGGCTTTTCTGGCAAGACTGGAGTTATAGCTGTCCTGTGGTATGTGCTCAGCAGGGCGGCCAAGCAGGCAGGTTCCTCATCACTGTTCATCTATCTCCTTATCATCCTGTGGCCCATCTTAGAAGCTCCAGCATGTGAGAGGGGGTTGGTAATATTTTTGAAGGAATAGATGGGCTCCCACCACTCAAGCCCCATCCTGACCTAAGATGAGTATCTAGTGGGAGAAAAATAGAACCAAGAGCTTTGTCCCTAGCACCTCCTGTCTTTTGCCCCTGGAGCTTCTGTTGCTCTGAGAGAAGAATGGGCAGCCATTTCTTGCACAGCTGCTGGTAGCCTGACCTCACTAGACCTTTGTGCTCTGGAAGAGGAGTCCCATGAAAATCTAGGCTGGAGGTGGCGTGAGGGTAGGTCAGAGTTACTGTAGGTGGGGCTAGATGGGCCACATGGGGGGGGGGGGGAAAGCAGGCAGGACAGGCCAGGGTGGGCTTTTCTCATTGCTGGCCTTCTGTCCTGCAGATTGGAGGTACTCCATGACCCACACTAGGAGGAAATCCCTTCCCATGATGAGTTCGGGCCCTGTTGTCCGCCGGGAACCCCTGCAGATGGAAGGCAACAATATGGAGCAGGTAGCAGATGGTGTGGAACCAGGCATACCTGAAAGCCCAGGACATCTCACAGGGCGCCGCAAGAACTACCCGCTTCGTAAGCGCCCCTTGGTTCCTGAGAAGCCCAAGGCCTGCAAAGTGCTACTTACCCGCCTGGAGAATGTGGCTGGTCCACGGAGTGCAGATGAGGCTGATGAACTACCCCCTGACCTGCCCAAGCCCCCAAGCCCAGCCCCACCCAGTGAGGACACTGGCCTCACCCAGCCCCGCAAGCGGCGCCTGGCCTCCCTCAATGCTGAGGCCCTGAATAACCTACTGCTGGAGCGGGAGGACACCAGCAGCCCAGTGGGCAGCCGCCGTGGTCGAGGGGCAGACCCCCACCACAACCGGGACCGCGACAAGGCTACTGGGGGCTGGTCTTCCTCTAAGAAGCGACCCCGGCTGGGGGACCTTGGAGGAGGAAGTCGGGATCTGTCCCCAGAACCAGCACCGGATGAAGGTGCCTGTCGAGATGGTCACCCAGCTCCCAAGAGACTGGCCAGCCTGAATGCAGCTGCCTTCCTAAAGCTGAGCCAGGAGCGGGAGTTGCCACTGCGGCCACCTCGTGCCCACCCAGAAACCGAAGGGCACTCTACTGAACCACCAGCACTGAAGGCCCTGAGGCCTAAGTTGGCCAAAGTCAATGGCAAGAACTATCCCAAAGCCCGGCAGGGGGCTGGCTCTGGGGAGGCTGCAAACCCACCCAGCTGGCAAGGGTGCCCCGAGGAGCCATGCCTATCTTCTACGCCTTGTGGGCCACATAGCCAGCTACCTTACCAGCCCCTAAGCAAGGCTCTGGAGAGCCCCTTAGGCCTGCGCCCCCACCTGCCTCTGCTGATGGGTGGGCAGGCAGCCCTGAAGCCAGAGCCTGGGCGTCCAGGAGAGGAGTCACCTGCCCCCAAGCAGGAACTGCACCAACCCTCTTTTCCTACACCCCAGCTGTCCCCCCTCCCGATGCCTGGTAATCCCGCTGACTACAATGGCCTGTGTGGTCGGCCTGAGCTCACTGCGCTAGGCAGCTTCTACCTGTATTGTAGCCAAGATGGGCTACAGTGTGGGGGCTACTCCCCCTGCCCCATGCTCCCTGAGGGCAAGCTGTCCCCAGTGGTTGCACCTACCGAGGGGCTCCTGTTGGCCCCAAGGTCAGTGCCTGTGGGCACCCCTTTTCAGCACCCTCCCTGGGGCTCTCACTACTGCTCCAGCGAGGATGCTGAAGTGAATGTCTATAGCATCTGTGAAATGTTGTCCCCTTCTCTTACCCACATTGGCACTACCTGTGGCGGCTGTTCCTACAAGATGCCTTTTGCAGCAGGTAAGCCTTCCTGGAGGTGGGATATACCAGGGAGTCTGAGACATGGTGTCCCAGGAATGTGGGCCTTGGGCTCCTTGGGGTCTAGCTACCTTGGGAGGTATTGGGCTTTGAGAGAGGACTTCCCTTGTTTTGTGCCCAAGCCTAGGAGCAATCGGGGCCCATGTTTAGCCTTTAGCAGCCCTCCTGTCCCCACTATCTACAGAGATTTCTTGACCTGGCAGGTAGCATTGTAGTGGTAGAGAGGGAAGCAAGGGCCTTTCCTCCCTCCCCATTGGGATTTCCAATCTTAGACTCTGAGTAGAAAGTTACTGAAATTAGGGTTTTTGCCAACTTGTTCCCATGTCCCCCCTTCTGCCCTCCTTGAAGAAAGCTAGAATTCCTTACTTTACAGGAGCCCAGACTATCTGCATGCCAGCCAGGTTCAGCATTCATTGGAAGAGTAGGGGGGTGGGTACCAAGCCCAGTAGATGGTGCCAGCTACAGTGGAACAGCTCTACCTTGGCTATATACGCTTTGAAAAAGAAGTGGCCCTGGCCAGTTGGCTCAGTGGTAGAGTGTCGGCCTAGCATGTGAATGTCCAGGGTTTGATTTCCAGTTAGGGCATATAGAAGCTACCATCTGCTTCTCCACCCATCCCCCCTACCCCTTCCTTTCTCTCTCTCTTCCCCTCTCCTCCTGCAGCCATGGCTTGCCAGGCACTGAGGATGGCTCCATGGAGCCTCCACTTCAGATGCTAAAAATAGCTCAGTTGGTGAGCACCACCCCAGATGGGCAGAGCATTAGTCCCAGAGTGGGGTTGCAGGGTGGATCCTGGTCAGGGCACATTTCTAAGTCTGTATGTTCTCTTGGAAAAGAAGAAAAAAAAGGAAGAAGTACCCAGATTTATTGTCACCTTGCTAAGGGTGGACGGGTTGGCCACACTCCAACAATCAACAGAGTTCCCTGACACAGAGCACTCTCAGGGCCTGTGGCTTTGGTGTCTGCCTTCCTGGCAAGACCGAGATACCTGAGAGGCTTGTGGTGCAGCTGATGAGACACCCCATAGTGATCTCTCTTTCCCCTTCCCCAAATTGGCAGTAGTGTCCTACATGCCTCTCCAGACTCCTTACTTGGCTCCTGGGTGGAAACAAGGTGACCAGAACTATCCTGGCTGGCTAGTCTACGCTGCTGCTGGTGAAGTGAGAAGCCAGGGCTCCCCTCTCAAACCCTTTTAGGGTCTATAAAACAACTTTATAGGCCAGTTGACTCTGGCCAGACTGGTTGTTTCAGTTTCTGGCGTGAGTTGGAGCTCTAAGAAATGAGAACAAGCTTCTTGGGCTTTTCATTCTCTTTTGTGCTATTTTCCAAGTCAAACTAGACACCTAACCTGAAAGACCCAAGGCTCTTACCCCTCACTTGGTGTCGACACCGGTAAACACTATGTGTCAGGCACTGTTCTAAAGCAACTTTACTGATGGAAGGCCACAAGGCATGTAATTAAGCATAGATTGTGGAGCCAGACTTGGAGTGAAATGTTCTCCCCCTCTTCCTTAGCCATGTGACTGTGGGACAACCAGTAACTATGCCATGTTTCTGTTTCTTTAATTGTAAAACGGGAATAATGGTACCTTCCTCATAGGGTTGTGATAAGGATGAGGTAAGTCAAGACATTGATTAAAAAAACACCTAGGACAGACTATATATTTGCAACTGCTATTTCTATTGCAAGGCTCTGAGAAGTAAAGTGCCTTGCTCGAGGTCACATAGCTAGTAAGTGGCAGGTCTGGGATTCATATTCTGGGCTATCTGATTCCGGTTCCCCTGCTCCTAAGCACTGTGGAAGCCTTAAAGAAGATTGAGTCAGAGCTAGAGAAGCTGTTTCAATTACCCACTCTCTTCTTTCAGGCTGGGAGGGAAGAACGAGATGTCTGTGGGCCAATCTCCAATGTCAAAAAACACTCTTGGCCAGTTACTTTGACAGTCCTCCTTAAAGGCCTCTGACCCACGTGCCACCACACTGGTCTTTGGTTTCACACTTAGAATTAAGCTGGGAGTAGGCTCTAAAACAGTGGTTCTTAACCTGGGTTCTATCGAACCCTAGGGGTTCGATGAGTCGGTCTCAGGGGTTTGGAGAAGCCTCTGCCACGGAGGCCAGAATAAAGTAATACCGTTATTTGTTGTGAGTTCATGCACTTTGTTGGTTTTGTTCTTTGAGCAAGATGATGTTCATGCACGGCTCATTTTGTGCGCCAGTAAAAAGGCATATACCTATGTCTTGAATTTGGAAAAAAAAAATCATATTTATCACTAAAGAAGGGTTCGGTGAATGCGCATATGAAACTGGTGGGTTCGGTACCTCAAAAAAGGTTAAGAACCACTGCTCTAAAAGCAGAGAGGTCAGGGTGGGGTAACTGCTTGTTCTTACCTGTCCTGACTCCCCTCTCTCATTTTCCCAGAAGGTTGCAGGTCCCTGGGCCAGCTGGAATTTCCTCTTCTGGAAGCTGGCCATCCAGCCTCACCTGCTCACCCTCTCCTGGGATGCCCTGTGCCCAGTGTGCCACCTGCAGCAGAGCCCGTCCCTCATCTTCAGACACCCACCTCGGAGCCCCAGACAGTAGCCCGTGCGTGCCCTCAGAGCGCCAAGCCTCCTAGTGGCTCCAAGTCAGGTCTGCGCACAGGCTCCAGCTGTAGGCACACTGTGAGGAGCAAGGCTGCCCGCAGGCCCAGCCATCCCAAGCAATCGCGTGTCCAGCGCCCACGCCCACGCCGTCGCCGCCGCCGTCGCACTAACGGCTGGGTACCTGTTGGGGCTGCCTGTGAGAAGGCTGTCTATGTCTTGGTGAGTGTCATCTCTTAACTGATGGGGAAAAGAGGGTGGCAGTGGAAACATAGGACCTGCAGTGAGGTATGTGTCATGAACCTTGGCTCTAGCTACTCTGAAAGGTAACAAGGGGCTCCAGCTCACTTTTGCTCCAGGAACCAGTCATGCTGGCCCAGCCTGCTCTCCTATCCCCTACTGATCCTGTACTGTGTGCCTCGGGGAGGTCAGGGGATGCACACAGACAGCTGGCAGCTGCCATCTCTGTCACTGACTCAGGAAAGTTATCTGAAGTGTCTTTACCTTGTGGATTTTAAAAGGAAGGACTTTTTTTTTTTGACAGAGACAGAGTCAAAGAGGGACAGGCAGACGGGAAGGGAGAGAGATGAGAAGCATCAATTCTTCGTTGGGGCTGTTCATTCATTGCTTTCTCATATGTGCCTTGATTGGGGGGCTCCAGCAGAGCGAGTGACCCCTTGCTCAAGCCAGTGACTTTGGGCTCAAGCTAGTGACCATGGGGTCATGTCTATGATCCCATGCTCAAGCCAGCGACCCTGCGCTCAAGCTGGTGAGCTCGTGCTCAAGCTGATGAGCCTGCATTCAAGCCGGCGACCTCGGGGCCTTGAACCTGGGTCCTCCGTGTCCCAGTCTGATGCTCTAGCCACTACGCCATCTCCCAGTCAGGCTAAAATGGAGGACTTTCATGGAGGCTTTTTGGATAAGTATGTATAAGGCAAACTGAGATAGAGAAAGGCCCTGGCCGGTTGGCTCAGCGGTAGAGCATTGGCCTGACCTGTGGAAGTCCTGGGTTAGATTCCTGGCCAGGGCACAAAGGTGCTTCTCCACCCTTTCCCCTCTCTATCTCTCTCTTCCCCTCCCTTGGCCAAGGCTCTTGGAGCAAACTTGGCCCCGGGTGCTGAGGATGGCTCTGTGGCTCAGATTGCAGAGGAGCAATGCCCCAGAGGGGCTGAGCATCGTCCCCTGGTGGGCATGCTGGATGGTAGATCCCAGTCTGTTGGGCGCATGCAGGAGTCTGTCTGTCCCCCCCTTTCTCACTTTGGGGGGGGAAAGAGAGAAAATCAGTGATATAGAAACATTTGGGATGATGAAAAGAATGTCAAATAAATTTATTGAGCACTTCTTAGATGGCAGAACTGAGCTAAGCACTTTGCATGCATTACTGTATCTGCTTTCATCCTCACCACTACTCTGTGAGGTACGTGCCCCATATTCCTATAATTATCCTTGTTTCACAGATGAGTAAACTGAGGCTTAGAAGTAAATTAAGTAATTTGCCCAAAGCTATACCATTTGCAATGGTGTTTGAAGGGTCAAACCCTGACTTTCCTATTAGGAATCTTGAGGACCTACACAGTACTACGGGCTTGGAGTGAGAGAGTCAGCTGTTGGGGGTATGTTGGTCAGAGCGGGCCCAGAAGCTTCAGGCCACTTTCCTACCCCTGTTCTTATTTGTCATCATTTATACAACCATGGAGACTCTCCACCCCATCCTGTCCCTGAAAGCCACACTTAGAGAGAATGGGACCAGCATGCAAACTGCTCCAGCAGATCCTCACTCCTAGTGGTCCTACTGCAATGAGGAAAGCTTAGAAAGGATGTCACTCACTCCCCCTTCCCTCTTCACTGCGAGTGCGGCCATACAGTACAAGCTTGTTTGTGTCATTGGTGTTTTGTGCAGGATGAACCGGAACCAGCCATTCGAAAGAGCTACCAAGCAGTAGAGCGGCATGGAGAGACAATTCGAGTCCGGGACACTGTCCTCCTTAAGTCAGGCCCACGAAAGACATCTACACCTTATGTGGCTAAGATCTCTGCTCTCTGGGAGAACCCCGAATCAGGTACCCCTGCCAGGACTTTGACCTGGCACTAGTCTCCCCATGTTTTGGGCACAGTCTGCCTTACACTCAGCCAGGATCTGTCTACTACTGAGGGCTGCAGACAGCCTTGTGGCTTCAGTTGGATCAGCTCTTAACTTTTTCAGCCACCAGAATCTGGGCACCTGTCCTCCTTCCTCACCTGTTATTGCTTTTTCTCCCTTCTCCCTTCATGCTTAAGGGCATTCTAGCCTATTGAATGCCAGCGTTGGCCTGAGGCAGAGGACATGGGTGGCTAGAGCCTGAATGATTGGCCCAGCATTGAATTTGGATGAGCCTCCTGGGCAAGTGGCCAGCCTGTCTGCCTGTCTAAATAACTCTGGGGTTGCCAGCTCAAGCCGTGACTGCTTTTCTCATCCCCCCAGGAGAGTTGATGATGAGCCTCCTGTGGTATTACAGACCTGAGCACTTACAGGGAGGCCGCAGTCCCAGCATGCATGAGGTGAGCTGCCGGGCAGATGGGATGGGGAAGGCAGCAGGAGTGGCACAGGAAGAGGTGGTAGCATAGGAACGTGGTATGGGGAGGGCAACTGGGTAGTTAAGTCCCTATACTGGTCACCTTGGCCACCAGAGAATCTGGGTAAGGGCCTGGGTTTTAGGCTTTTTCCCCAGCACTGCCCAATTCATTTCTCAAAGAGAATACTATATTTCCCCAAAAATAAGACAGTATCTTATAATAATTTTTGCTCCTAAAGATGCGCTAGGCCTTATTTTCAGAGGATGTCTTATTTTTCCATGAACAAGAATTCACATTTATTGTTGAACAAAAAATCAACATTTATTAATATACTGTATTATATATATTAATAAATATAATATACGGTAGTCATGTCATCACCAATATCAGTATAACCAGCTAACCTCTGAATTCCATCAAGAATTTCTGTAACTATTTCCATGTGCAACAATCTACTGTTTCCCCCAAAATAACACAGTGTCTTATAATAATTTTTGCTCCTAAAGATGCGCTAGGTCTTATTTTCAGGGGAGGCCTTATATTTCTAAGTTTGAAAGAAATTGCACTAGGTCTTATTTTCCAGGGATGTCTTATTTTCAGGGAAACAGGGTAGCAACTTTTGTCTACAAAGGGAGCTCTTGCGGGCAGGGAGCACCAGAATGTGTCTTCCTGGCGACAGGAAAGGGGAAGTGAAATGGCATACCTATCCCCCCTTGATGCTGTCTGTTACAGGAGAGGGAGTGGGAAGACTGCTGCTAACACCCCTTAGCACCATACCAGTGGTGTGCTAGGAGTGGTGATGCCTTCAGGGTGTGCGCCCCCCCCCCCCCCCACAGCCTAGACCCACTTTTACTGTTTTCCTCTGGGACATTTCGGCCAGATGTGTACCAACTCCCCTCTTGTCCCCTGGCTGGCAGTGGGGGTTAAGAAGCTTTATGACAGGGGCTAGAGGAGGCACCTGGCTTCTCCAGAGGAGTACAGAATCAGGGATGAACATGGGAGGAATGCCAGGTGAGGTGAGCAGTTAGGCTCAAACTCCAGGGAAACTCCCTGTCTTTCTGAGCACTAGCTGGAGTGATCTCAGGTCAGGAGTTCTCAGCAGACTCCTGGAGTTAGGTGCTTCTGACCACAGTAACTGATCTCCACTTCTCTCCCCTTGAGCCTCTGCAGAATGAAGTCTTTGCATCAAGACATCAGGACCAGAACAGTGTGGCCTGCATTGAGGAGAAGTGCTATGTGCTGACCTTTGCAGAGTACTGCAGGTGGGTGGTGCCTTTGCTTCTGGCTAGCCTCTCCCCTCAGATTCCTCCAGGGCCATTTGGGGCTTGCCCATGATCCCTCAGAGGATCTCACTGGGCCTGATATCCCAGAAATGTCTTCCTTACAGCCTGCCTCTGCCATATGATTTTTTTAGAAGAAAAAAATTGTTGCTTGTCTGAGGCAGAGTGGTTGGACAGAATTAGGGGTGATTACAGTATTGCTGTCAGCAAATCAAACAAGGAGAATTGTCGGGTGGTCATGAGGGGAGGCCTTGGCATGTGTGGTTCCCCAGTGACAGAGAATGTAGCCTGGCAGTTGGCAGAAAGGGCAAATCATAGCCCCCAGGACAGGGATGGAGGCAGTACCAGTCTATGTGGGAGTTGGAGGCGACTTTCCAGCTATCTGAACAGGGTGGGGAAGGAATTGGTCTTCTGTAAAGGTGGCTTTTATAAAGACAGTGAATGGTGTGTCACTACAGATTTTGTGCCATGGCCAAGCGCCGAGGCGAGGGCCTTCCCAGCCGAAAGACAGCATTGGTGCCCCCCTCCGCGGACTACTCCACCCCGCCACACCGCACAGTACCTGAGGACACGGACCCTGAGCTGGTGTTTCTTTGCCGCCATGTCTATGACTTCCGCCATGGCCGCATCCTCAAAAACCCTCAGTAGCCTACTCCTGCCCACATTGGGGCTGCCTATAGGCAAGTGGAGCTCAGGGCAGGGGGCACTGCTTGAAGCACAGCACTTGGTTAAGGGAGCCACAGGGGCTCTAGGTTGCTGGCCTGTGGTTCCCTTGGGGGTAGGGCAGGGGCCCCTATGGGTTCTGGGTCTTCTGGGAGGGAAGGGTAGGCCAGGACATAAGAAAAGCATCAGAGCCCTCAGCTTGGCCCAGGGTACTTCTCTATGGTCCCTGGGCGGAGACTCCTGAAGAAGCAGTCTTCCCTGAGGCTGGGTCAAGCCTGAGCGGCATGGGGCCCTGGGAGGAGGGAGAGGTCCTTCAGGAACCAGGCCCAACAGGCCCTTTTTATCCTCCCTTGAACCCTTCAAGGGGTAATGGGAGCCAGCTTTACCTCACCCACTGTGACCCGCTGCTTCCCCATCAGCCTGGGACCAGCCTTCTTAAGATTCTAGCACATCTCCCAGCTCATTCCTTTGAGGCATAGAGAGCCAGAGTCTGGCTTTCAGATCATTGATGTCCTGGATTCGAGGCCTTTCCCTGGCTTTCCTCCTCTGCCCCTGCAGTAGCCCCTGGTGCCGGGACAAGTTACCTGGCCTTCACAGTCATGGGTGTCAGCTTCCTGTTCATCTCCTGGCGAGGGGCCACCCAGCAGGTCTGGCTTCCCTGAAGTTACCTGATCGACATGGGGTTTGTCATGTCTGGGAGGGCAAAAGGGAGCAGGGAGGGAATGGGGAGCAGGGGGCAAGGAGAATTGCTACCTGATTTATTGAAGACTTTTCCTTTTGCCTTACACTTGGAGGTTCTAGGAAACCTCTTGCAGAACTTCACACATGACTCTTCAAGCCACACCCACCTGAAATCAAACCAAAGGAGTGCTGTGGCTCCCCTTGCCCTGCCACCCCTTACCCTAGTCTTTTGTAGATTGCACTAAATTACATCCCAGTGAGAAGCAACACTGTATCAGTCCGCAGACCTGCTGAGCTGCAGCCACTCACTCTAGGAGCTAAGGACCGAATTTTGTTTGTTCATGTTGCCCAGGGGCCCTGTTCTCAGCTGCTCCCCAGAGTAGATTAGGAGACTCAGCCCTCTGTTGTCCTTGCCAGGACTAGGAGGCCCTGGTCCTGGGGCTCTCTGTGAGGGGGCTGGAACAGCCTAGTTCTTTCCTATTTGTACCAAAGAGGAGCATGGTGGGGAGAGGGAGAGAGCCCTGTGTGGCTTGGGCCTGGCACTGGGAATCTGGCTGTGAGCACATTCTGGGGGCAGGGGCACATACGGACCCAGCAGGCTGAGGATGTAGAACTGGGTGAGGATAGTCAGGCAGGGTCCCGAGAAGGGGGTGGAAGTGAATCCTGCGGACACTCCGAGCAACCCAGGCCCTGTGCTGTCCCTTAGAAAATTGGGCTGCTTCCGCTTGGTCATTGAGGTGGGGAAGGCCTAGAGGCTTCACAGGTGACATTACACAGGGAAAACCCAATCCCAAACCTGAAGAGAAGGGACTCAGGTTCCCTTGTATGGAATAAGCTGTTTGGAGGAAGGCATTGGTCCAAGAGGGCCATGCAGTGGGAGAGGTTGGCAGAGTTGGGGCTCTGAAGAGCCAGTCGTGGAGCCTGCTGATTCCCAGGGTGCTGGGCCCTTGCCACCTAGGAGCCCAGTCCCACCCAGCAGGAGAGAGCAAGGCCCATCCTCCCAGGTCTGCTGCCCAGAACTTAAATGCTTTTGAAATCTCTTAGATGTGGAAATATTTTTTCGAACCTGAAAATGCAGCTGATAGAAATTCGATGGAAGCATAATTCATGTAAAATATATTTTAGTTGATAATTTTGTAAAATGCACTTTTTGTGTGTGTCGACCCTGGTTTCTCAGATCTGTATTTCAGTGTTTACAAGGGAGGGAGGACCTTTCCTCACCTCCCTTTTGACAGAGATTAGAAGTACTTCTTTAAGAAAAAAAATAAATTTGAGAAATTGTATTGATTTAGAAAAGGATTATTTCCTGTGTGTCCTGTCATCTTTTTGTGTATGATTGTGGCGAGACTCACTACTCTAATTTGGGGGTCCCCTTTAACTCCTGTAGTGTGTAGGGGCTAAGTACCAGTAAGCAAAGAGCGGGAAAGTCAGGAAAGCAGAGGGAGGAGAGAAGACAGGGAATGGGGGTACTTCTTAGCACAGTGGCAGCCAGAGCCACCTGCCTGGACAGAAATTCTTGTGTTTCCAACCCTCACCTGGTGGGTGACCGGAGAACTGGTCCCCAAATATGTGCACAGTGAAGGTGTGACCTTGGGTCATGCCCTTAGGAAGCTGACCCCCAGAAACTGGCCTAGGGCCCCAGTATCAAGCAACTGGCACTGCTTGCTGAGGGAATGAAGGCTCACCCTGTGTGTTCTCATATTGCTAGGATTGGGGGGCATCCAGGAGCCTTCTAGCTTCAACTCATCCTTCAGAACTCCTCATCCTTCTGAATCCATCTGATCAACACTAGCGCCATTCTCCCACAAAACTCAAAGCCTCTGGCCTCTACTATTCCATCACTCCTCAGTACAGCATGCCCTGGGTCAGTGCTTCCTTCTTCCCAGCCATTCTACTTCTGTGCCCCATTCACGTCTGAAGAATGGTGATTAGGAATTTAGAATCAGACCAAACCATACAGTGTCAGCTTCCCTGAACCTCTCTGTTTCTTAACCTGTGCAGTTTCTTAACCATCCCAGAGTGACTGACAAATGAAGGAGAAATGACAAAACATTGAACAGGCATCTGCCTCAATAAATGTGGACTCGAATCACATTACTACAGTACTTCAGAGCCTCCTTAATCTCCATACATAACAGGGTGAAGTCTAAATACTTAGCAAGGGAGGTGTCCAGCTCAGATGGGGAGAGGCTGGCCAGTGACATCCTGGGCATTCCCATATCTGCCTCTAGCCCTTATGGCCAACCTGGTGCCATTGAGCATATGTTTAACTTCAAGCAAGGAAGCTAGCTGCTGCTTTTCAAAGTGTGGTGACCACACCTTTGGTCAAGAGACACAAACTTGTTATTGGCCCCCTTACCACAGGGACCTAGTTATCCCACCTCTTCATGCCTGGAGGAGGGATGTTCAGAATTACCCAGTAGATAAACACTAATCAGCCAGGTACAGTTAAATTTAAGGGTCGCCATGGTCATTCCTCTTTACTGGAGTGGCAGGAAGAACACACCGGGCACCCTGCTTAAAGCCAGAAACGGGCTTCTCAGAAGTTTGGACTCAGCACTGGCGCAGGGTGAGGAGGCGTGGATTCCTCCAGACCAGCTGTTTCGAAGAAGGGCTCTCAGCCTGGCCAGAGTGCAGCAGAGTGGTTGGATGTAGGTTCTCTCCGTCCGCTCCTTTAAGGCACTCGTCGTGCCCAGGTCTTTGGGACCTTGGCAGCTTTATACCCAAGACCAGGACGGTCCTGCATCAGGCGCCCTCTCCCGGGTTGGGGTCTACACGCGCCCTCCTAGCCCGCTCCCTGTAGGGGTACCCGCCCCTCTCCCCGCCCCGCGGCTGAGCCCGCCCCCGCGCCTGTGTCACAGCGGGGCCGGGGGCGGGGAGCTGCCGGGCGGGACATCCGGCCCTGGTCTCCCGCCGCGCCCTCCAGCCGTCCGCCGCTCGCCGCCCGCTGCCTGCCGTTCGTCTCCTACTCCAGAGCCTCTGCCCTGAAGCCGGCTACCCCCGCGCGTGCCGGGGTCTCCCCTCCCTGACCTCGCCCAGCGCTGTGGCCCCAAACCCTCGGAGTCTGCCCCTACCCCGAGCCCGCCTCCCTGGCAGGCAGCTCCTGTGTCTGCCAGCCGGTGCAGGCCCCCACCCCCGGAGCACCATGTTCCCCCGCCCGCTGACCCCGCTGGCGGCCCCAGATGGCGCCGAGCCCCTGGGCCGGGCGCTGAGGCGGACGCCACTGGGCAGGGCCAGGGCCGGGCTGGGGGGGCCGCCCCTGCTGCTGCCGTCTATGCTGATGTTCGCGGTGATCGTGGCCTCCAGCGGGCTGCTGCTCATGATCGAGCGGGGCATCCTGGCAGAGATGAAGCCCCTTCCCCTGCACCCTCCCAACCGCGAGGGCGCAACCTGGAGCGAGATGGTCCCCCGGCCTGGGGGGCTGTCCCTGGATGCCGGGGATTCGGACTTGCAGGTGAGGCAGGACATCCGGAACCGGACCTTGCGGGCAGTGTGCGGACAACCAGGCATGCCCCGGGACCCTTGGGACTTGCCGGTGGGACAGCGGCGCACCCTGCTGCGCCACATCCTAGTGAGTGATCGCTACCGCTTCCTCTATTGCTACGTCCCCAAAGTGGCCTGCTCTAACTGGAAGCGGGTGCTGAAGGTGCTTGCGGGCGTCTTGGACAGCGTGGATGTCCGCCTCAAGATGGACCATCGCAATGACCTGGTGTTCCTGGCAGACCTGCGGCCTGAAGAGATTCGCTACCGCCTGCAGCACTACTTCAAGTTCCTGTTTGTGAGGGACCCCTTGGAACGCCTTCTCTCTGCTTACCGCAATAAGTTTGGTGAGATCCGAGAGTACCAGCAGCGCTATGGGGCTGAGATCGTGAGGCGGTACAGGGCAGGAGCAGGGCCCAGCCCTGCAGGGGACGATGTCACCTTCCCTGAGTTCCTGAGGTACCTAGTGGACGAGGACCCCGAGCGTATGAATGAGCATTGGATGCCCATGTACCACCTGTGCCAGCCTTGTGCTGTGCGTTATGACTTTGTAGGCTCCTATGAGAGGCTGGAGGCTGATGCCAACCAGGTGCTGGAGTGGGTGCAGGCACCACCCCATGTTCGATTCCCAGCTCGCCAGGCCTGGTACCGGCCTGCCAGCCGTGAAAGCCTGCACTATCACCTGTGCAGTGCCCCACGGTCCCTGCTGCAGGACGTGCTGCCTAAGTATATTCTGGACTTCTCCCTCTTTGCCTACTCACTGCCCAATGTCACCAGGGAGGCCTGTCACCAGTGACCATGGTTGTGGGCCAGCAGCTGTTGGGGACTTGGTTTTGACAATGCAACTCTGGTGCCTTCCATTCAGAGAAATCCCGGCTCTGGGGCCTGGAGCGTCTCCAGATGTCTGGATGGCAGGGACTGCCTTCAGAAGTTTTTTGTCCAGGGTGGGTGCGCACCCTGACTCAGAAGACAGGGTTGGATAGGAGGCCTGGTGCTCTCCCATTGGGGGGATTTCTTGGAGGCCAGTCAGATCTTTCTTGTCCTGGCAGCAGAGCCAGGTGCCAGTTTGTCAGTGAAACAACACATCTGTTCTACAGATGGACTGCAGGGATTGTGCAGAGCAGTCCACTTGATCCACCTTAAGCTGTGACCATATCCAGAGGTGGCACCTATCAGGAGCACAACTGGAGCCAGGGGCCCTGTGGCTCTGATCACCCATTCATTCATGAGTTAGCAGTTGTGCCTTACAAATAACTTTTGTGCCTTTCTGCTTCAGACTCAGAATTTCCTACATGTGCCATGTTCTTTCTGTTTTTCCAAGGAAAAGAAAACAATCAGAGCTCTTGCCTGGTAGCTCCAGGACCTGGCTCGGCAGGCATCCAAAGACCCCTGTGCCCAGCTTCCTGAGGCTCTGGGCATTCCTCCCTTCCCCCAAATTGTGACCATGGCTGGTATATCTGGCTGCCACTTTTCTGACACATTTATTTAAAGTTTGTAATTTTTGATAGAACCCTTGTGAAGGCTTTGTTTTCCTAATAGCTGAAAGTTTTAATAAAGCTGTTTTGTATACAAAGTCAGCATCTCGGATATTCCCTCCAATGCATCCAGCAAATCTCCCGGATGTCTGTCCCCCCCGGGTCAAGAGGAGAGAGCTTGTAGGTAGAGAGAGGAAGACAAAGTATAACTTATTTGGGCCCGTCTAATGAGCCACTGACATACCATGGAAAAGCTGGGGGTTCCCCAGAAACCATACCTGATCACAGACTCAGCTTCTGGATGACACTGAAGGGCAAACCCCATTATGAATGGCACACCCCCATGGCTTATTCCCTGAAGAAGGAGGGGGGTATGAGACACTGGCTGCTCCTCTTCTTAAGCAGTCATGGTTCTTGACTGAGGAGAGCCCAGATGAAAAAGGGGATCGTTATGTGAGCAATGGGAAGTTATCCCTGTCCTTGAGACTTAAAAGAAAGGCAAAGGGGTTGAGTGAGGGGCAGGATCTTGCCGACTTAAGGCCAGAGGAAGTTGTGGGTGATGTGGGAGGATATATACCTAGCCTTGCTACTGTCCTGACTGGAGAAATTGGGGAAGGCGGATTCTATGGACACTGGTGGATCTGCCATGATTCACCAGGAGGCCTTACCTGCCTTACCTGATCTCTTGTCTGGGTCAGCTGTCCCTCTTCAGGGTGCCCTTGGCTCCGGGGACTTTACCACAGATAGCACTCACTGTGCTCTGTTGTGATGGTCCTGTTGACTGAATTGTGTGAAGCTGAGACCATGTCTGTCTTGTTCCCAGAATCTAGCCAAGGGGCTGGCATATAATAGGCATGTACGTGGTCCGGCAGAACCAAGGTGTACATCTTGCTACAGGACAGAAGAGCACTGTACTTGGAGTCAGCCATACTGATGAAGTCCCTCTGCTCACCAGCTCCCTGACCACCTCTCTGAGCCTCAACATGTTCCACTGTCTCATGGGAATAATAACACCTACTTACACCAATTGTTGTGAGGATTAATGAGGACAAAATGAGTAAAAGGGCCCATCCCAGCATATGGTTCAATGATTGTTCTTTGAGATGCTAGTTGAACATCTGGTCTCTATGGCCTGTGGGGTAGGGGAGAAGCCAGGACACTGTGTCTACCCAGCACTGGAGATCAGAGCTGCCTCTGGGTAGAGCCCCTTTGACCTCTGGATTCACTTCCTCTGCTGGCCAGTCAGTCCTCTGAGCTTTTGGCCCCTCAGGAGTTTCCTACCCCTATTCTGTCCCAGCTTCTTTCTCCTTGGCTGGGAACTGCCACTTCAGAGCTATAGCAGCTACTCAGTTCCCTTTACAAAGCCTGCAGCGCAGAACCCAGCTGCTGTTTTTACCTCATCTCAATCCTCACAACAGCCCAAAGCCCAGGTGTTACTCTCATTTAGAAACATGGAAAATGGCACAGTGAGGGTAAGTATCCTGCCCAAAGTCCAACCCAAGTCTTTGTGCTCCCAACTGGGAGCTAGGGGAGAGAGAGAGAGAAGATTGTGGAAGGTGGGAGTTGAGAGAAGAGGGAATGAACACGGAGGTTAACTAGCTGAAGGACAGATGGGGGTCATATCTAGGAGTGTTGGCACACATTCTCCCTCAGTTCTTTCATTCCTTCATTTGCAAAGAATCCAGTTTAGCCCAGCTGACATTTACCAGTCCCCACACTGAAGGAGTGGTAGACAAATGAAGTTCTTGATGTGGTTAGCTTATTGACTACTCTCGGGCATTAAAGGGTGGCAGCCCACATCATCCTGACAGCCAGTATCCGACACCTGTGATCTGGGGAGGGAGGGTGTGAGGTAAGAGGACGAGGGGACCACTGAGACAAATGCTACCTACTGTGATTTTTTTATCCTACAGTCGGCCCCTGAGGAACTTAATTTGTCATCTACCTTTCCTTTCAGGAAAATAGATTTAAAAGAAGCTGCCAAGGAGGTGGCAGAGAGTTGTGAGGGTCCAGCTGGCCCTAGTGTGGCCTGTCTTATATTGGATGCCTAGGCCAGAGCTGGGAGTGTGGTGGATGGCCAGCTCTGGGTTGCCAGGGATGGGGCAGGGGCTTCTCAGGACTGGACGCCTGGACTGTCTTGAATTCTCCCTTTGCATTGAGTCAGCTCTCATCCCTCACAAGGAGCCAAGCCCTATGCCACTGACTAAGGACAAGGTTCCCTTTAAGAACTCACTCCATCACAACAGCTCAGTTCTCCTAGACACAGGGCCATGAGGCTGGCAATTGTTTAACTTCTCTCACAGGCTGAGGGCAATGAACAAAGGAATGGGGAGGAGCTAGAAGGGGCCTGGCATTCCAGGTCTGGACCCTGACTCTACTTCCAATCTCCATTTCTGGTTCATTTTTTATCCGGTCTAATACTACTGCCCAGAAGCCATCTCACCTTCCCTTTTCTTTTTATTGGTTTTTAAATTATTTTTTTCTTTTTTTCCAAGTAAGAGGAGGGGAGATAGAGTCCCGTATGTGCCCCGACCACCTGGCCATGCCTGTGTGAGGCTGATGGTCTGCCCATCTGGGGCTATGCTTGCAACCTAGCTATTTTTTTAGTGCCTGAGGCAGAGGCTACATGGAGCCATCCTCAGTGCCCAGGGCTGATGTTCTCAAACCAATCGAGCCATGGCTGCGGGATAAAAGAGAGAGAGAGATTCCTGGTCAGGGCACACAGGAGAAGCAACCATCTGCTTCTCTACCCCTCCCTTTCAACCTTCTGTCTCTCGGGACATCCACACACTGGGCTAACACTCTACCACTGATTCAACTAGCCAGGGTTCCTTTTTCTTTTCACACCTCTGCTCCCTCCCCCCAGGAGGGTCCCAGCACTTAGGTCCTCTACAGGAAGCAAGATCTGAGTTGAGCAGCTAACCTTCCCCACATGGGGCTTATCACCAGAGAGGGCCAAGCCCCTCTGCCCTCTCCCAGGGTGGTTCCAGTGCTTGTATTGAACCCCTGCCTGCCTTCAAGCAAGAGGAAAGGGCTTCTTTCTCTTCCTAAAGAAAACTACTAATAATTAACAATAGCTACTCTGAAATCAGAGCACCTGTGCCTGGCATGCTGGCAAGTACTTCACGTGCATCCTCTTCATTCTAACAACAACCCAGCAAGGTAAGCAAAATTATTTTATTTTATAGTTGAGGAAATTAAGCCTAGGCGACTGGCCCAGAGAGATGGTGGGGTTGGGATAAAAACCCAGCTCCATCGAATGTTTACTTTTTTGTAAGTGAACATGCATCATAAATTATCCAGCTTGTCACATTTGCTGATAAGCATTGTGTTCATTTTCTCTGATTTCTGCACACATCTCCAGCCCTCCTTTCCAAAACTCCACAAGCAATTCTGTCCACAGACCTCGCCAGCTATTATTAAATTCCCCAGATTTGCCCACCTTGAGAATCAGCTTTCTATTAGTGCTGGGCCCAGACCTTGAACATACTGGATTGTTGTAACCAGTGGTGGGATTCAGCCGGTTTGCACCAGTTCGGAAAAACCGATACTTAATTTTTTGTTGAGTTCAGCAAACCAGTTGTTTAAATGGCACTTGTAATCAGGGTTCTCTCTAAGGTGGGCTCTGGGCAGCCACCCAATGCGGAAATCACAAATTTACATTCCTTACTTTTTTAAACGTTCATCTGCACAACAGCGTATTCTAAGCACCCATAGTAATATTCATTTCATCCATAGGTGAAAACAATTTGCAGAACTATGCTTGTAATATTTATTCATTTCATAAAATTCATTATACCTTTGATGAAATACATTTTAATCCCCTTGCGTTTGTTTCTTCAGTAAACAAACATATAACATACAGAGAAAACAACCAGGGGGAGAAAAGCTGTCATTGGATATATCTTAAATAATAGTTTTATTGTCTTTTGTCAGGTACTATTTAATATTTTTCATTAATATCTTAAAAGTCTTTCTTATAATATAGTTTTGTGTACCTCTTTTACTGTTCTTAAGCATTAAATGCATGAAATAATAAACTACCTTTTGGTATATCATTTTTTATACTTAAAATGGTCATTGGGGCAGAGAACCAGTTGTTAAATTATTTGAATCCCACCACTGGTTGTAATACTGGTGGTTGAGGTCAGGCAGATTCGCATTGAATTCATGGAGACAGTAGAGGAACTGCGGAGCTAGAAAGTGTCGGTATACCCATTTATTGGAGGCTTGCAGAGACAGGTGAGGACAACCACGTTTTGCATTGCAGTGGAGGGCAAGGGATCAGGAACACCGCCTCTCAAGGTGGCAGCTGAGGGAATCAGGGAACCTCCCTTTGCAGTGGCGGGAGAGGATCTGGGAAAATCACCCGAGGGAAAGCACCCATAGCTTTTCTTAGAGACACACATGTGGCTTTCTTTTATTTATCTTTTTTTTAAATTTTTTTTTTTATTTTTTACAGGGACAGAGAGAGGGATAGATAGGGACAGACAGACAGACAGGAGCGGAGAGAAGTGAGAAGCATCAATCATTAGTTTTTCATTGCTGTTGCAACACCTTAGTTGTTCATTGATTGCTTTCTCACATGTGCCCTGACCACGGGCCCTCAGCAGACCGAGCAACCCCTTGCTGGAGCCAGCGACCTTGGGTCCAAGCTGACTCAAGCCAGATAGGCCCGCGCTCCAGATGGGCCTGCGCTCAAGCTGGTGAGCTCAGGGTCTCGAACCTGGGTGTTCCGCATCCCAGTCCGACGCTCTATCCACTGCGCCACCGCCTGGTCAGGCACACACATGGCTTTCTGCCACGTGCTCATGCATTGATCATGCGAAGTGCTTGCAGCCAGGAAACCAGCGAGCAAGCCTAATACAGCTGTTTTCCCTACAACTGTCAGGTCAGGTCCTCTGAGAAGTAGAAGCCAAGGCAGAATTAGACACGCAAGAGATTTATAGGAGAAACAACTGTGAAGGATAAAGAAGAAGGGAGCAGGAGTAGGCTGGAGAGCTTCACATCTGTGAAAGGAGAAAGGAAAGGAAGAATAGCATGGGAAGAGTCTCAGATTACAGTGCAGCTCTAAGTAAGTTTCTGTAAGTGGGGAACCCAAGCAAAGGTTACTTATTGGAGAAGTCCTCCCTGAGGCAGAAATGAGGTAGCGGGGACACAGACACTGAGGCAGATTAAAAGGAGACTGAAAGCTGGGGGCTGTCAGCCAATAATTACACTTCTCACAACAGGTCCTCTTGAAGGAGGATGAGAGCATGGTACCTTTTGTGGCTGCCACACAGGCCCGACTTGGCTACTCTGACTTATGAGCACTGGTCCTCAAAAGTTCTGTTGACATATGACATTTTCAACAACAAAAAAACAGCTGTTGACCTAGCAAGAGCCTCTAAGATGTCTGAGGTGTCTTGAACTTAACTCTTCCCCATGGTCATTCCTTGGCTTTATAGCAAGACGACTGCTCCTGCCTTCATTTGGGCGTTGAAAGGTGTGCCATCACTGCCTTCAAATGCCCATACTATAATTTTCAGGGTATTTCGTCTGCAGTTTACCCGACTCCCTGCAGGTTTTGATTATCCTTGGTTTGTGCCTTTGTCATTAACTGAGTGAATATTGATGATCTCCTTTGCCTAGCTTCTATCTTCCATAGGCTCATGTCCTTTCATGGGAGAGCAGATTCACCCAGAGGACATAGCCTCGACCTCCTACCACTCCGAGGATTCACATAAACACCAGGGAAGCCTGAGAGGGAAGAAAAGTCTCTCTAAAATGAGTTTCCAGGGACCCGCATGCCCATAAGTCCTAGGTCTTCTGTGCCATGCCCTACTGAGCTTTTGAGCTTGTTACATCCTGGTCGTGGGCCAGTCTGCAGAGGAGTTCCAAAGAGACAAAGAGAATCACATCATCAGTCCTTATTGTGCCACTCTGAGGAGACAAAGAGGGCCAGGTCAGGTCAGGTCACCCCTGCCCTGCAACCCTCCAGTAGGAAGCTGGGCTAGCCTCAGCCTTGGGGTTGGGTTTTGGGGGACAGAAAGACATCAGGGTCTTCAAGAGTTTGGGAAGGCGGAACCTGTTGTGTCACTCCTGCCACTGGCTCAGCAGCCTTCCTAGACCTGCTGGGCCACCAACTCATTGACTACAGATGGATGAAGGGAACCAAACAGACCCCCTCACAGCAGCCTGAATCATTTCTCTGCTCTCTGCCCTGGGGCATTCACTGAATCATTTCTCTGCTCTCTGCCCTGGGGAGATTGAGCTGCCCCTAGGACCCCTGCCAGAGCCCCAGGGACAACAGAGTCCCAAGAGTCCAAGCACTGTGTCCAGAGGGACCATCAGAGCAGAGGAGTCCATGGCAGCTGGCAACCAGGCTGGTCCCTGAGCAAAGGGCCGCAGGTTGTCTGGAGGAAGGCCCTTGAGGCAGGCCCAAGAGTAGTGGGGTTGGCTGGGCAGGGGTAAGGGAAATGGGGCAAAGCTTTCTGGTTGAGGAGCTAAACCAAATTAGGGGTTCACTGACCACTGGCAACCCAAGCATGTTACACCCTTCTCACCAATGAGAAGCTGTAGTTAGCCTCTTCCACAGAAGCTGCTGGACACGATGCAGGCCCATCCTCTGGTAATGGGTCTCCTGTTGTCTGGGTGCAAATGTTTAGTAATAAATAGAGCTGTTCTGATAGTTGAGAGACCTGGCCTACCTGAAGTAGGAAAGTCATGAGGGAAAAGCCAGGCCCTGTGGCTTTTGGGGGGACTCTGATTTTTGTTCACTGAGACTATCCTCAGCCTAAGCACCCACATATAACAAAATGAAGGGGAGGACTGGAGGAGCAATGTGCACAGGGAAGGAACAGAACAGGAAAGGGGACTCACAGTTGTGGCTCAGATGCCTGGCCCTCCTGAGGTTTTTCTCAGCTATTGATCACCTTGCCTGTCCCTCCTCTGAAGCCTGCATACTTCTAAGAGAGCTTTTAACCCATGGCATTCCTTATCTGTCCCTGCCCTATAGACTAGGAGTTTCCCAAAGGCAAGGTTCAGGCCTCATTTCTCTTTATATTTGGTACATAGAAGGTGCTCTATAACGGTTGAATAAGTGAAAGGTCAGATGACTGGATGGATGGATGGATGGATGGATGGATGGATGGATGGATGGATGGACAGTTGAGTGATTGAATGGATGTGTGGATTGGTGGATGAGGGCATAAATGGATAGATGAGTAAATGGCAGCAGGGGGAATAAAGGAACTTCTGCAGGAAGAGAAATCAAGAATCACAGTGAACATCTGATGGGTAATAGTAGAGGTTTGGCAGATGGAGGAAGTGGCCCAGGCAGGGCTGGGTCCTGGGCTGGCTGAGATACAGGGGAGAAGGGGTGTCACTGGGACTGGCAGAAACACAGCCAAGTGAGAAACAGATGTCCTGAAAAATTACAGTTGAGGAGTGATCCCCTCTAAAAAGGAGGAACTTCCAGCAATCAAATGGCTTCTCTAAAACAGAGGTAAAAGGGGGTCACATTCATTTGTTCCTAATTCACAGGAGGTGAGTCTCAGCCACTAATGGTTATTAGGGAGATGTCCCTTAGGGTATTGAGGACACAGAGTGACCCAATTCCTTTATTCCAGTCCAGACTCTGCCACAAGCCTCTGATGATCTTGAGCAATTCCCTTCTCTAAGTCTCAGTTTCCTCACCTGTCACCTTTACTACCTTATGGGGACTTGAAGACCACATGGGGAAAGCAGTTTTACAAAGCATTAAACTCTGAACAAGCAGGAGGCTGGGAAGCGGCAGTGGGCTGAGGGTTTAGGAGTCAGGAAGTCCTGGATTCAGATACTTGCTGTCTTGCTCAGACACTCACTAGCTGGACCAGTTGAACAAGCCTCTAAGCCTTTCTGAGCCTGTTTCTCCACAAGTGAAAAGGGCTAAATTACATCTTGAAGAGTTGTGAAGTTTCAAAATAACTCACAGAGCATGCCTGGCATTTAATAAGTGGAAGTTAATATTACATAGAAGGGATTAATCAGGGCAGCAATGCCTGGACACAGGCTGGGTCTCCCAGAGGAGAAAACATTTCCCTCCCTCCCTCCCTTCCTTCCTTTCTCTCTCTCTCTCTCTCTCTCTCTCTCTCTCTCCCCCTCCCTCTCTCTTTCTTTTAGCAGGAGAGAGAGAGAAAGAGGAAGGGCGAGAAATGAGAAGCATCAACTCATAGTTGTGGCACCTTAGTTGTTCATTGATTGCTTTCTCATATTTGACTTGACTGGGGAGCTCCAGCTGAGTCAATGACCCTTTGCACAAGCCAGTGACCTTGGACTTCAAGCCAGCAATCTTTGGGCTCAAGCAAGCGACCATGGTGTCATGTCTGTGATCCCATGCTCAAGCCAATGAGCCTGCACTCAAGCCAGCAACCTGGGGTTTCAAACCTGGGTCTTCAGAATCCTAGGCCAATGCTCTATCCACTATGCCACCACCTAGTCAGGTGAGCATTTTTTCTTATTCTCACAAAGGTACTATCTGCTTTCCAAGTTCTGCACTTGGGTGCCTGCTCCGTGAATCCTGAGATTAAAGGTGTCATTTTCACCTATAATCTCTTACCTTCCACAGTGAAGAAGTCTGAAGGCCAGGCTGTGAACATGGCCCTGGACGGGGGCCACATAGGTCCAGACATCCTCCTTCCATAGTGAAGGGAAGACTTCATCACTCTTATGGGGTCAGGCCGAGTGGGGGAGGTCCCAGCCAGGCTCAAGCAGCCTGAGTCTTGTTTTCACCCCGTGGCACAGCCTGTCATTCCACTGTTCTATAGTCATTCTTTTGGTTTAAGAAATCATTTCTACATAGATACAAAAGTCAGACAGTCATAGTGAGGAGCTGTCATTTATTAACTGCCTCTTGTACCAGGCCCTGTGCAGAGAGATGGCGGAACAGCTTCCCTCCTATTTTTTATTTTGAGAATGTTCAAACCTACATAAAAGTTGTAAAAATAGTACAGCAAACACCCATAGACCTAGATTCACCAGTTCACATTTGGTCACATTGGTTTTATCTCTCTGTATATATATGTTTTTCTAAACTATTTCAGAATAGATTACAGACTTTGTCATGCTTTGCCCCCAAAATATTTCAGCATGTATCTCCTAAGGAAAAAAACATTATGCTATTTAACCCAATATTATAGTATAATCAAACCTAAGATATTTTACAGTAAATAACAGTATTATATAATTCCACATTTAAAATTTCCCCGTTGTCCAGTTAATGTTATTCAAATTTTATTTTTTAAATCCAAAGATCATGCACTATAGTTAGTTGTCATAACTTCTTAGTCTTTTATCTAGAATAGTCTCCCACCTTCCCCCGCCCCCACACCACCTTTGGTCTTTCATATCATTAACATTTTGAAGCATTCAAATTAGTTGTTTGCAGAATGTTCCTTAATTTGTATTTTCTGATGGTTTCCTCACAGTTAGATTCAGGCTGACCTACATGTTTGATTCTCCTACTGACTTGCTGGTGGATTTCACTACTTCATTTTATCGAAATGGAGGCTGAGGCTCAGAGAAGGCTGTCACACAGCCTCTGAGAGGCTGTCCAGGGAGTGGATGCAGAGAGTTTGGTTCTCAGTCTGTTCTCTATCCCACCCTGCCTGGAGCAGTTGTGAAGTCTTTATGTATCGACTGAGTTATATGATGGATTTGTTTATCATCCCCTTTTAACACCTTAACCATGAAAGGAGAACAGATTTTGACAGGACCTGGTGTGGGAAGAAGAGTGGTATCCCAGGAAAGTGGCACCTCCAATGTATTCTGCAGTGAGCCCCAGTCTCCATAGCCAGCCTGGCTGGAACCCCAAATGCTCCTTTAGGCAGTTTGGGAGTTTTGGAAATTTGACTTTTTCTGCCCCATTCTAGACCTCCAGGGGAAGTGATGCGTCACATCACACACACACATTCTCTCTCTCTCTCTCTCTCTCTCTCACACCATGTGCCACACGCTTCTAGGGTATAACAATTTTCTAGCTACCATTATGGGTGAATTCTGTCCTGTTGCCTAGCAACCCTAGGACATTTCTGCCCTTCCCATTCAGAGGATGGGTAGAGAGAGCAACCATGTGACTGGCTGGGTCTCTTGCTGTGGAGGTCTCCTGAACTGTTCCTCATGACTGTTGCCTAACAACCATTGAGGTCCTTGTGCTCTGGGGAGTTGCCCTCCTATCCTCCTCATGGAGGATGAGCAGAGTCTCTTCAGGGCGTTACCTCTTGGCTTGGGAGCCACACAAGTGAGCTATAGAAAGTCAGGGCTCCTCCAGGAGGGGTGCCCGACAACAAGGGGAGGACACACACCTCACCTGGCAGTGAATCTTTGAAGAGAAAGGGTTAAAAGGGATTCTGGCTACAAAACTCATTATGCCAGGACAGTCAAGCTTCTTGTGGTTGGTGCCACAGGGGTTCAGAGACCGGCTGGCCAAGAGGCCTGGGTTTGGGTCTGGGCCATGCTTCTTCATGAAAGGAGAGAGATGGATGGTCCATGTACCTGGCCAGCTTCTTAATCATCCAAGCCTTCAGTTAATCTTGAATATGTGTGTATAACTTGAAGCATTTTATTTAGGTAAGGTTTAGGTCAAGGGTCCTTGCCTAAAATCCTCAGGATCCCTTAGGGGCCCACGAATGTGTGAAATATTTTAGGAAATACTATAACTTCATAGTTTTATGAAATAGTAAAATTGGTGATTTTGTCATCTATAGGAATCACAGATACTTTTTATAATTTTACAGATGTTGAAGATATCACAAACTATTGATTATACCAATAACGACCTAGAAATTTCAACAGTTATTAGACCTGCCACTACATCCTTAATATGTTCATGAAGAAGCACATATCAATATCACATTTTTGCTTTTTAATATTTTGATAACCAAATTTCAATATAATTGGTTTCCTTTGCAATCCTATGTATTTTTTAATGCAAAATATTATGTCCAGACCACCAAAGGGAGCTGTTGTACAGAAACAGGTTACAAGGCTCAGGTTTAGACTATGGAAATTTTTGTCAAACTAAAACCCAAGGATATATTCTGGGGAGTCCTTCAGTGTTGATGCTCACCTGAAGAAATCACTGTGTAATCTTCCTGATAGTGGTTTGAATAACTACCTTACAACCCAGTACTGCGCTGCCATCTCAGCTTCCAAGTTTGCATTTATAACTGAGGTAGTGCCAAGCAGCTCCACCTGAATTGTTCCTTGCTGATTAGAAAAGAACAGAGACAGATCACATATGTCAATGATGACAATACCAAAAAAAGTAGTGAAGAAGTCGGCAGGAGGAAGTGTATTGAACTCAAAGAACCTGCCGTCCAGTGGTCAGTACCATGGTCAGGTGGACAGAATTCAGTTGCAGCAACACAGTATCATTTATCTTATAAAATTAGTGATTTCAATTTGGATTGGTTTTAGTTGTAATTTTGTTTTGGTTTCTACAGTAGTATAATAACTATTAGCATAGATATATTTAGCTTCATGTTTTGTACTTACTTAAGTAACAAGTTGACTCCAGAGAGCTGAGCATTTTTCTCTTCTTTCAATGGGGGTACATTGTTCAAAGGTAAGAAATGCTGGCTCATGTCCTTATGAAAACTTCATGTTTCCTGCTCTAGTCTACCCATTTTCCATTGAAGAATGACTGAGTTTGGGCCTCAGGCTTTGGCTTGATTTCAAAGGTTTCTCAATACACAATTAAATAGCTAACTAATAATTTCTGAAAATGCCAAGTGTATGATTTCTTGATTTGTCCAAATCATTCTTGTATTGTGAGGACTGAGATATGGGTACTTTTATTCCAGGGAACATTTTACACTGCGTTTGACTTTCTCAAGTTACGCTTCCTTGTGACATAAGCTCTAATCATGAGGTTGGGGAGGCATTCTGTCATGAAGTCAAGGGGACAGGCCTCACTGTACACATGGTATATGTGAAATATTCCTTTTTTCCTAATCTACTCTGAAAAGCATTTATGTTATGTTTGCTATAGTTCTATCATGTGTGTGTGTATATATATATAATCTAGATATGCTATATTTATGGTGGTTTTTTTTCTTTTCTGTAGCAAGACTTGAAAGTGGAAAACCTACAGTGTCAAAGGGTTCAACTTTGATTGATTAACTTCAACCCACTTAAGGGTCAAATATCAAACAGTTTACCAGTGTTAGTGTTTTAAAATAGTGTGGAGCCCTTGTTGGACTTTGAGTCCCATTCAATATGATGTCATTCTTAGAACTGTAGGTTTCCTTCCTGTTTGAGATTCCCAGCTGCTCACATTGCCCCTCCACTGCTATGGGGGCTTTTCCCCTTGTCCTGGTGAGCTCACTCTATGTTTCTAGGCAACTCAACAGCGCGTGGAGGAGTGATAGCCAGCTTTGGACAGCGTTTGCCCTTCCTTAGAGCAGCTTCCTCTCGGCACTGTCTCCTTCCTACCATACTGGTGTGTATTCTGTGTTGTCACATCCTTACTTGTAAATACAGCTCCCCATGTCACCATGCCTGACTCTGAGGTCAGGATTGTTTCTCCTTCATCATTCAGGCTTTTGAAGTGCCCAGAAAGCTCAGTTTTACATACCTTTTCTCTTTCTTTAAGACTTTATTTATTTTAGAGAGGAGAGAGAGAAGGCAGGGAGGAGCAGGAAGTATCAAGTATCAAGTATATGTGCCTTGACCAGGTAAACCCAGGGTTTCGAACCGGCTACCTCAGCATTGGAGGTAAATGCTCTTTCCACTGTGCCACCACAGGTCAGGCTTTTTTCTTTTCTTTTTTTTAATTGAGAGCAGAGAAGGCCAAGAGACAGTTTCCCACATGTGCCCAGACCAGGGTCCACTCAGCAAGCCCCCTATCAGGCAATGCTCTGCCCATCTGGGGCTGTTGCTCTGTTGCTTGGCAACAGAGCTATTTTAGCACCTGAGGCGAGGCCATGGAGCCATCCTTAGCTACCAGGGCCAACTTGTCCAACTGAGCCATGGCTGCGAGAGGAGGGAGAGAGAGACAGAGAAAGGGGAGGGAGAGGTGGAGAAGCAGATGGTCACTTCTCCTATGTGCCCTGACCTGGAATCAAACCTGAGACATTCACTTGCAGGACTAATGCTCTACTACTGAGCCAATGGGCCAGGACACATTCCTTTTTTAGAAGAAACTTGGAAAATAAGTCTCTCCCAACTTGGCTGGGAGTTACTGCTTGAGGAGTATCACTCAGTAGCATATCAGATGAGTTCCTAGACAAAAGGTACATTTGTGTATGTGTGTGGTAAAACAAAACAAAACAAAACTCCCCCCATAAGTTTACCCTCTTAACAATTTTAAAGAAGATAGTACAGTATTGTTAACGATGTATACATTGTTGTACAATAAACCTCCAGAACTTTTTCATCTTGTATGGCTGAAACTATACCCATTAAACATCTCACTATTTTCCCTTTCTCCCAGTGCATGGCAACCACCATTCTACTCTGTTTTGATGATTTGACTGCTTTAGATAGATATCTGATATAAGTGGAATCATGCAGCGCTTGTCTTTTTGTGGCTCGACTATTTACTTCACATAATGTCCTCAAGGTTCATTACATATTATAGCATGTGACAGGAGTTCCTCATCCTCCTCCTTCTTCTTTTTTTTTAGATTTTATTTATTCATTTTTAGAGAGAGAGAGAAAGAAGGGGGAGAGGAGCAGGAAGCATCAACTCCCATATGTGCTTTGACCAGGCAAGCCCAGGGTTTTGAACCAGCAACCTCAGTGTTCCAGGTCAACACTTTATCCACTGAGCCACCATAGGTCAGGCTCCTTTTTTTTTTTTAAGGCTGAATAATATACTATTGTATGTACTGTATATACCATATTTTGTTTATCCATTCACCTGTTGATGAACTTCTAGGTTGTTTCCACATTTTGGCTATTGTGAATAGTGCTACAATGGACATAAGGATGCAAATATCTCTTCAAGAGCCTGTTTTAAATTCTTTTGGATGTATACTCAGAAGTGGGATTACTGAATTATATAGTAGTTCTTTTTTTTTTTTTTTTTTTTTGAGGAAATTCCACACTGTTTCCTATTGTAGCTGCACCATTTAAGAATCCCATCAACAGTGTGCAAGGGTTTTCAGTATCTCCACATTCTCACCGATGCGTATTTTCCTTTTTGCTAGTGGACATCCTAATGGGTATTTTGCTGATATCTCATTGTGATTTTGATTTGCATTTCTCTGATGGTTAGTAATGTTGAGCATCTTTTTATATGCTTGTTGTCATTTATATATCTTATTTGAAAAAATATCTACTCAAGTCTTTGGCCCATCTTTAGACTGCATTTTTTTGTTGTAGAATTGTACAAGTTCTTTATATATGGTGGATATTAACCTCTTATCAGGTATATGCTTTGCAAATATTTTCTCCCATTCTTTAGTTTTCCGTTTTAGTCTGTTGGTTGTTTCCTTTACTGCAAAGAAGTTTTCAGTCTGATGTAGTCTACATGTTTATATTTTTCTTTTGCTTTGTGCTCTATATGTTTGGTGGTGTAGCCAAAAAAACATTGCTTATTGAAACACTTGAAAGATTTCTCCCTATGTTTTCTTCTAGTAACTTTGTAGTTTCAGATCTTACGTTTAGATCTTTAATCTATTTTTAGTTAATTTTTGTAGATGGCATAAGATAAGTGTCCATCTTCATTCTTTTGCATGTGGCTATTCAGTGTTTTCAGCACAATTTGTTGAAAGGCTGCCCTTTCTTCATTGCATTAACTTGGCACCCTTATTGAAAATCATTTGATCATATGCATTAGGGTTTATTTGGGGGTTCTTATTCTGTTCCATTGCCCTTTATGCCAGTACCATACTGTTTTGATTATTATAATTTTGTAATATATTTTGAAACCAGAAAGTATGAAGCCTCCAGCTTTGTTCTTCTTTCTCAAGATTATTTTGGCTATTCAGAATCCTTTGAGATTCCATATGAATTTTAGGATGGCTTTTTCTATTTCTGCAAAAAATGCCATTGGTAGACCAGTGATTTTTAACCTGTGATCCCAGAATCCCTGTACAGTATTTGAGGTGCTTGAGGGCCCTCTAGAACTGTGTATCTGCTTCCAATCATTTTTACTTGGTCTTTGTTCAGACATCAGAGGGTTCCCAGGAACCTGCAGACTGGGCTCCTGATCACACATTCCACAAAGGTCAAGAATGATGGCCATGGGCAGTGAATATGTCATGATACAAGGGGAAGTCACACGTAGGCATCAAATCCAAAGGAGCTCATGGAATATAAACAGTGGCGGTATTCAGCTGGTTTGCTCTGGTTCGGCAGAACCAATACCTAATTGTTGAGTTCAGTGAACTAGTTGTTAATCAGGGTACTCTCTAAGGTGGGTGCCTGGGCAGCCACCCAACATGGAAACCACAAATTTACATTCCTTACTCTTTTTTAATGTTCATCTGTGCAACAGTGTATTCTAAGCACCTGTAGTAATGTTCATTCTGTCCATAGGTGAAAAAAATTACAAGTGAGTATGCCAATCAAGAAGCAATATGGAAATTTCTTTTTTTCTTTTTTAATTCAGTGAGAGGAGAGGAGGCAGAGACAGACTCCCCCATGCACCCCAACCGGGATCCACCTGGCAAGTCCACTAGTGGGCAATGCTCTGCCCATTTGAGGCCATTGCTCCAACCAAGCTTTTCTTAGTGCCTGAGGCAGAGGCCACAGAACCATCCTCAGTGCCAGGGGCCAAGTTGCTCCAATTGAGCCATGGCTGCAGGAGAGGTAGAAAAAGGGAGAGAGAAGCCAGAGGAGGAGGTATGGAGAAGCAGATGAGCACTTCTCCTGTGTGCCCTGACTGGAATCAAATCTGGAACATCCACATGCCAGGCAGATGCTCTACCACTGAGCTAACTGGCCAGAGCCAGAAATATCTTAAATAACAGTTTTATAGTTTTATTGTTGTTGTTGTTTTTTTGTCAGGTATTATTTAATATTTTTCACTAATATTTTAAAAGTTTTTCTTATAACAATCTAGTTTTGTATACCTCTTTTATTGTTCTTATTTAAGTATTAAATGCATTAAATAATAAACTATCTTTCAGTATATATTTTTTTATACTTAAAATGGTCATTAAGGCAGAGAACCGGTTGTTAAATTATTTTAATCCCACCACTGAATACAAATATAGCCTTATTGTTAATTGGTATTGTTGCTATTGGATTTTTCAGTTACCACTATTGACACTTCGGGGAAAATATTGCTGTCTTAACTTGTACATTTGCAGACTTTATTAGTTAGAAAGCAATATAGCATCAAATGATTATCACTGTAGTGTGTTTTGCCCTAAAATGGATATGTGCTTTTCTCAAAACCTATCTTTCTTTTCTGTTTGCTCTCTGGTGGTTTGTCATCTCAGGCCATAAGCCCCACAGGGGCAGGGCAAGTGTCATTTTTAATTGTTCTTGTCTCACTTTTTTGGGTGTGGGAGTTTGGTGAAGTTACCCTGCATGTTCCCTGCTGGTGTCTGAGCAGGTTGGGGAACAGCTTCACAATTGTTGACATATTTTGTTCAGCAGCTTGTATTCTTAAGCATAATGGGACAAAAAATCTTTTACAATAATTGTTAACGCAATTAACATAGCAGTTAGAGACTGCTACAGACTGAATGTTTTTGTCCCCTCCAAATTCAAATGTTGAAGGCCTAATCCCTAATGTAATAGTGTTAGGAAGTGGGTCTTTGGGAAGCAATTAGGTTTAGATGAGGTCATGAAGGTAGACCTTTGTGACGGGATAGAGTCTTTATAAGAAGAGGAGGAGACCAGACTCTCTTTCTTTTCACCATGGAAGCACACAGTGAGAAGGTTGCTGTCTGAAAACCAGGAAAAGATCTCTTAGCAGACACTGAATCTGCCAGCACCTTGATCTTGAACTTCCCAGCCTCCGGAACTGTGAGAAATGAATGTGTTGTTTTAAACCATCAGTCTATGGTTTCCTGTTATAGCAGGCAGAACTAAGAGACTCTTACTGATTGAAACACAAGTTTAATAACAGGATCTTACACTTTATTTTTCATAATCCAAGGCACCCTCTTCCTCCTGGAAACTACCACCTGAATCACAAACTTGAAGGTAATGTTAACTTACACCAGCAAAGCTAATTTGCCCATCTTGTGTTGGCTCTCTCCTCTGCCCCTTGCTTTGATTAGAGCGGCTGTGACTTTGCCCCCTGTTTCCCTTCCTCCTGAACCTCTACTTTACTCAGGACCCTAGAGGTATTTTACTATTCAGACTGTGCTGTCACTAGCGTTACTGCTCAGGAAAGCATCCATCTGGGCTATAGTCATTAGTGAGAGCTTACCTTGGGCCAGGCCCACACTGGCATTTCCTCAGAGGAACACAAGTTGCTTTCAGGAGGTAACAGGCCTCATGAAAAATTTTGATAGTCAAATATTTCGGGAGAATACAGAGTTACACAGAATTAAAACTTTTACTTTTATTATTATTATTATTATTATTTTTAGCAAAAGAGATAGGGACAGATAGACAGGAAGGGAGAGAGATGAGAAGAATCAATTTTTTGTTGCGGCACTTTAGTCGTTTATTGATTGCTTTCTCATATGTGCCTTGACTGGGGCCTTCAGCTGAGCCAGTGACCCCTTGCTCAAGCCAGTGACCACTGGGTCATATCTATGATCCCATTCTCAAACCAGCAACTCCGCACTCAAGCTGGCGACCTCAGGTCTTGAACCTGGGTCATCTGCATCCCAGGCCGATGTTCTATCCCCTGCGCCACTGCCTGCTCGGGTTAAAATTTTAATTTTATTGGTTTTAGAGAGAGAAGAAGTGAAAGAGAGAGAGGGAGAGAGAGGAACATCCTGTATG
This sequence comes from Rhynchonycteris naso, assembly GCA_037038555.1. Classification (NCBI taxonomy): domain Eukaryota; kingdom Metazoa; phylum Chordata; class Mammalia; order Chiroptera; family Emballonuridae; genus Rhynchonycteris; species Rhynchonycteris naso. The sequence goes on along the minus strand of CM072999.1, from coordinate 77,775,307 downwards.
TGCCCTGATCAGGGATCAAACTGGCAATCTTGTGCTTCAGGACAGTGCTCTATCCATCTGACCCATCCGGCCAGGACCAGAGTTACACAGAATTTTAAAAAAGAATTTTTTTCCCCTGATATGTTACTATGTCTTATAAATCTGAGTAGAAGGTGGAGACAGTGGAACATGCCTTGTTCTTTCAGACTTATTTGACTACATGATTCATTTTGGGGAACCCACTTTGGGGAAGATAGGTGCCTTGGAGACACAAACCAGCTCCTCTATCACTTTTGCTATTTTGACTCCTCCTATAAATAAACACATGTACTAAATGTTTCCATCTACTTCTAATGTCTAGAAGAAGTGAAAATTTGTAGGTATGATTCAGGTAGAAAGGTGAGCGGTGGTATAGGAATGTTATTTTATTACTCTTTGAACTATGGATATTTTGTCAAAACTTATTTTTCTCTTGCTTTAATACTAATTACCATAGATTTTTAATTTAATTTTTTTTAATTTTTCTTAAGTGAGAAGTGGAGAGACAGACTCCTGTATGTGCCCCAACTGGGGATCCATCCAGCAAACCCCCTGCCAAGGGATGCTCTGCCCACCTGTGGTTGTTGGTCTGTTGCTTGGCAATTGAGCTATTCCAGCACCTGAGGCAAGGTGATGGAGTCATCCTCAGTGCCCAGGGCCAACTTGCTTCAACTGAGCCATGGCTGCAGGAGAGGAAGAGAGAGATAGAGAGAAAGGGAAGAGGGGTAGAGAAGCACATGGTTACCTCTTCTGTGTGCCCTGACGGGGAATCAAACCAAGGACATCCATCCACACACCAGGCTGATGGTCTACCACTGAGCCAACTGGCCAGGGCTCTAGGTACCATAGGTTTTATAATTAGCATACCATTTTTGGTTGACTCTAGAAATGGAGAAATTAGCTTTCTGAAGTTTTTTGTTTGTTTTTTATTATTTATTGATTTTAGAGAAGGAGGGAGGAAGGGAGAGAGAAAGAGAGAGTGAAAGAGAAACATCAATCTGTTTCTGTATATGCCTTGATTGGGGATTGAACCAGCAACCTCTGTGTATCAGGACAATGCTCTAACCAACTGAGCTATCTGGCCAGGGCCAAAGTTTATTTTTTGTTGTTGTTTTTTTAAATTTTTTTTTATTTATCATTTTTATAAAGAGGAGAGAGAGTGACAGAGAGAGAGAGAGAGAGAACAGGGGGAGGAGCAGAAAGCATCAATTTCCTTGAACCGGCAACCTCAAGCATTGCAGGTCCACGCTTCATCCACTGCGTCACCACAGGTCAGGCGATGGCCAAAGTTTTAAATAATAATAAGCAAGACTGAAAATTGTTCAGAACAGGTTAACTTTTTTTTCTTTTACTTATGTACTATTTTAAATCTATTTTTTCAAAGTACAGATAAAGAAGATTATGTCTCAGAATGCCTGTAAATATCATTCAGTTGAACTGTGTGCCACAAAGTGGAAAACTTCACCTTTTGTTCTTGCAAGCTCATGTTCTTTTCTGGAAATCTAGAATAGTGGTTAAGAGCAGAAGTTTGTAAATTAAGATCTGTATTCAAATCCCCACTTAATTCCTTACTATAATATTGGGTAAATTGTTTTACCTCTCAAAGCCTCAGTTTCTGGATCTGTAGAATAGAGTTTGTTTGGAGAGTTAGATGGGATAACACATGTATTACTCTATAAATTGCAGCCAGTCATATAAAGTACTTAACCAACACCATTATTGAGTCTGGCCTTGTGAACTAGCAGGCAGAATGAATGACTGCTTGTTGATTTTATGAGCAGCAAATACTTTTCCTGCCCTCTACTTTTTTTTAAGATTTTTATTTTATTGATTTTAAAGAGAGGAAAGAGTGAGAAATGCTGGGGGAGCAGGAAACATGAACTTGTACTAGTTGCTTCTTATATGTGCCTTGACCAGGCAAGCCTGGGGTTTCAAACCAGCTACTTCAGCATTCCAGGTCAACGCTTTATCCACTGTGTCACCACAGGTCAGGCCCACCTTTAATTTTATGTGTCAACGTGCCTGAACCACGGGGTGCCCAGATATTTGGTCAAACACTATTCTGGATGTTTGGGGATACGTTGAATCAATAGATTGAGTAAAGTAGATTGTTCTTCCTAAGGTGGGAGGGTCTCATCCAATCAGTTGAAGGGCTGAATAGAAAAAAAATGGGCTGACACCCTTGTCCTGATAGTAGGGGGAACTCCTCCTGCCTAACTACCTTAATCTGGGACATTGGTTTTTTTCTGCCTTCCAACCCAAAATGAAACATCTGCTTTTCTTCTTGAGTCTTGAGCATGCTAGATTTGAACTAGAACTATACCATCAACTCTCCTGGGTCTCCAACTTTCCAACTGTAGATCTTGGGACATCTCAGCTGCCATAATTGCCTGAGCCAATTCCTCATAATACACACACACCCACCCACACACATACACACACACATACACGCCCTGTTGGTTGCGTTTCTATGAAGAACCCTAAACATCTTTGATAGATATTCTTGAAATTTTACAATTAAGACAGTCAAAATGAAATACACCAATTTAAGGACTGGCATGAATATGAAATATAGTTACAGGACTAAGTCTGAGTAAGGGTTAAAGCTGAGGAAATACAGTGTGAAGGCCATATGCTCATATAATGAAGCAATAGGACAACTATAAAACAGGGGGGAGGGTAGGGAGAACATTTAAAATAAAACAATTTTAACTGTTCTCAGTAAATTTAGCAATGGTGATAATATTCATGTTATTCTGAGACTATTGTGTATGTGATGTAGGATAAAGTAGATTATTAGTAATGTGATATTCTAATTTTATCCTGCCTTATGTTCTTGAGAACTAGGCTTCTTGGAGTAGAAGAAGAGATACACTGATATAATACAGAAAGGGTTAAGTGAAAACCCAGTAATCCTCCGTTCTTTGCACAAGCCACGGTTGCCTTCCCTGAACCCATATCCTTTATGTTCTTGCACCCAGCATGACATGGAGTACAGTTTTCTGAGACTGCCCTTCCTTTAGACTTCCCAGTCTCCAACCCCAATAGTCATGTTTGTAACACATGAAAATGCCTACCAGCTGAAGTATTTGGACACCTTTTACTAACCACATGCATTATGAAGTAGAAGAAATAGGTTTGCGAAAGAAAAGCAAGAAGCTGTTCCATAGTGAAGGGCTACCTTGATCCCTGACAAATTTCTTATCCCTGGTTTCATTCCCTTCCAGGGACATGGCTGCATTTCTGTTCTTGGGCTTTGTATATTCTTTTCTGCTTAAGCTTGCTTGAGAACTTGTTCTCACCTGTCAATCTGAAAAGGGTTTAGCTTATTCTTTCTAAAGTATACATGACTAATACAACTCCATAATGTTTAAAAACAAAACAAAAACCTTAGTCCTGATTTTATTTCTACTTTTTTATTCAGTGAGGAAAGGAGGCAGAAACAGACTCCTGCATGTGCCCAGACCAGGATCCACCTGGCAAACCCATTAGGAGCGATGCTCTGCCCATCTGGGGCATTGCTCCATTGCTTAGCAAATGAGCTCTTTCTAGCACCTGAAGTGAAGGCCATGGAACCATCCTCAGCACCCAGGGCCAACTTGCTCCAAGTGAGCCATGGTTGCAGGAGGGGAAGAGAGAGAGAGGGAAAGAAAGAGAGAGAGAGAAGGAAGAGTGGGAGGGGTAGAGAAGCAGATGGTTGCTTCTCCTGTGTGCCTTGACCAGGAATCGAACCCAGTACATCCATACACTGAGCCAATGCTCTATCTACTGAGCCACTGGTCAGGGCCAGACTATAGCCTTAAAATATCATTTTCTACTCAAATAAACAAAAGCTTTTTGGAGAAAGGACTGATTCCAGGTCTGGGGTAGGAAATATACAAGATCAATATGAACATCTTTTTTTACTGGATAACAAGGAAGTTATCAAAGACTCCTGCAATAATGTCAAAAGATTGAGGAGCCAACTTAAAAAGGTCCCTATCAGCCAAAGATGGGACAATTTTAACTTCAAAAGGATAATAATTGTAATTGATTAAAACCATTGACTACACTCAAATTCATGAGTTCATACTACTGTTTAAAAAACAGTCATCTTCAGAAAATGATAGTCATTATCTTCAAAATTGATAAATAAAAGAAAAGAATCAAGCATTTATCTTGCCTTTGTACTAAACTTTACCACTACGTAACCAAATAGCAAATAAAAGGAAGCATTTTTAAAATAAAGTACCCCAATTAATAAATAAAAAAAAAAGATGCCTGATCAGGTGGTAGCACAGTGAATAGAGTGTCGACCTACGATTCTGAGGTCCCAGGTTTGAAACCCCGAGGTCACAGTCTTGAGATGGACTCATCCAGATTGAGCACAGGGTTGCCAGCTTGAGCGCAAGGTTGCCAGCTTGAGCACAGGGTTGCCAGCTTGAGCATGGTTTCATAGATATGACCCCATGGTCACTGGCTTTAGCCCAAAGGTCACTGGCTTGAGCAAGAGCTCACTAGCTCAGCTGGAGCCCCTGTCAAGGCACATATGAGAAAACAATCAATGAACAAGTAAAGTGCCGCAACTATGAGTTGAAGTTTCTCATCTCTCTCCCTTCCTTTCTGTCTGTCCCCCACCCCCGCACTAAAAATAAATAAATAAATAAATAAATGATAAAATATCACCATTTAACAATCCCCAATAAATCAGTGGGTCTAGGCACTAAGCACCAATAGCTGCTACATCACAAAACCTGGGCTAACCAACTGATAATTTGCAGGAAATACAGAGGACAGAGAAATATCTTAAACTGCAACTTAAGGAGCTGAGAGACTATGGGAAGAAAAACCTAAACTGCCAACAAAAGTTGCTGACATTTATTAGGTGCTACTACATGCAGGCATTGTCCTGCCTTTCCATGTATGATCTCACTTAATCTTCATAACAACTTCATGAAGCAGGTATAATTATCAAGCCTAATTTATAGATAAGGAGGAAGTAAGGCACAGAGGGGTTTAGTAACTTGCTCAGTGTCACACAGCTAGCAAATACATGAGCTGGAATTTAAACTCATCCTCTGGCTCTAGGGCCTACTTCCTTAAGCACTAGGTTATATTACCTCTCAAAAAAAAAAGGTTTTTGCTCTTCCCAAAAGCAGCCTGAGGTGAATTCTGTAGATGGTTCACTACTCACTTGCCCCAGAAAAACACAAAATCATGCAAATCAAAAGGTTCAAATATTCATGTTCACTTTAAGAATACTCATAAAACTGCCCAGACCATCAACCCATCAAGGGCACTCATATCGGAAAAGCCAAGTATCTGAAGGATGTCACTTTATAGCAGCAATGTGTGCCGTCTGCCATTACAGTGGTGGAGTTGGGAGACGTGCCTAGGCCAAACAGTGGTGCCGGACACGGTGTCGGTGCCCCAGAAAGAGCGCTAAATTTTTGCGGCACATGCTTAAGAATATAGAGAGTTGGCCCTGGCCTGATGGCTAAGTGGATTGTATGCTGTCCCAGCATACAAATGTCCCAGGTTCGATCCCCGGTCAGGGCACACATGAAAAGTGACCATCTGCTTCTCTTCGCCCCCCCAACCCCTTCTCTCTCTTTTCCCTTCTTGCAGTTAGTGGCTTGATTGGATTGAGCATCAGCCCCAGATGCTGAGGATAGCTCGGTTTTGCCAGGTGGATCCTGATCTGGGTGCATGTGGGAGTCTGTCTCTCTATCTCCTCTCCTCTCACTTAGAAAAAAAAAATACAGAGAGTAATGCTGAACTTCAGGGTTTAGATGTAGATTCTCTGTTCATTGAGCACATCCGGGTGAACAAAGCCTCCGAGATGTGGCACAGAGCTTTACAGAGCTCATGGGCAGATTAAGTCATAACATGAGCTCTCCCTGCCACAGTGAGATGATCCGTACAGACTGTTCCTAAACCAGAAAAGGAGATTGCACAGAAGAAAAATATATTCCAGAAGAAACAAAAACAGGGCCCAAGAGTAAAATCAGCATAAAATAAATGCTAATAGAAGTTAAGAAATAAAAGTTATAGGATAATAATGGTAAGCCCGTGCATATACAGATATGTCCAAATTCTTAAGATTCTAAACCTTATTTAAGAAGATATATGCAAATGGTAAAACTGTAGTATTAAACTAGGTATAGGAGATTTCCGTGGGGTCCTTCCCCTAAATCTGGTTTGGTCCCCACCAACTATCACCTTGATTCTCTCAGAAAATGACGGTGGCAGACAGGATTGATTCTTCTGAGCATATGCTCTGAAAAAGGTGTCTTGCAACAAATTTTAAAGTAGTTGTCAGGACTGATAGAAAGACGTTGGAGGCAGCCTCGTGAAAGCAAATGCCCATGGCAGGCAGGGTGGGCAGCCAAAGTGCCGCACCCTTCTGACATGCCCACGGCTCCGCTTGGGCTCCCAAGAGGAAGGAAAAGTGGGTTGGATTTCATTGATATTCAAGTCTGTCAATTTCATTTCTTTCTTGTCCCCCACCCCATTACTTTTTAACAATTTAACAAAGAAAACCAAATGGACAGGGGAAAAAAAGGAAGAACCGATTCCTATCTCACAGTTTCTGTCCCCTCCCTTCCTGTCAGACCCAGCTCTGAGCTAAAGCCAAAATGTGAATTCTGTCTGCCTTGTGTAGGTGCCTTGCAGCACCCCTCGTCCTCCTGGGTGGGTCTTTCTTCCACTCTCCTTCAGTCCCAACCAGTTTTTCCGAAAGCATTGTTTACACTTGAGGGTAAATTTAAACCTCTGAATTACCTTCTGCAGGGTCATCAACATTTACACTTTGTCTCTAAAGTAATTCCTGACTTGCAAGAATTTCTTTATTATTTTTTGTGTGTGATTGTAATTTGTCACCATTTCCACCCTCCTCCGAGAGAGTCCTTTCCACTGAAAACTCACCCCAGGCAGAAGGTTGCCTTCTTCCTGCAGGGAATAAATGACTTTAACAGGAGACCCTGGGGTCCTCTGAGCCTGTCCACTTGACATTCTGCCTCTGCCCACCTACCTCAATCTCCTCCTTCAAGACTCAGAGACATTGATATTTATTAAAATGAACTGTGGCATGAAGGAGATATTTTGGCTGCTCTGGCATTTATCTTAAACCCACTGAGGAACTCAAGCCGTAGGAGAAACAAACACCAGATGTCTGAACAGAGATAACTGTCACTTTCAAATAACTATCTCTGAAAACCTCCTTTAATATCTGCACAGTCTATGAACAAATACGTTGCAAGTGTGCTCAAAGCCATTTCTAAGTAAGAATGAGCACTCTTGGTGTAGGGCATCTTGGCCGTCATTACGATTGCGCCAATGAGATATGAACACTCCATTCTCTTCACATGTATTTCAACTTTTCGGGATCCTCTGCTTTCCAGGTAAAAAGAAAAAAATAGAAGGAGGGGTATTCACCTCTAAAATGGAGCATTTGAGGGTCAGAAGCTAGAGTTATGAGAATTGGGCCACATACACACAGATGAAATAAATGTTGCTTGCATAGGGAATATAGTCAATAATATTGTAATAACTGTGTATGATGTTAGATGGGTACTAGATTGATTGGGTGGTCGCTTCATAAGTATTGTTTTACATGCTGATTTCTATTCATTATCAAGTGATTGTTTATATGGGTCAAAATGTCTGAGTTATTGGGATCCAAAATGATTGAAATAATCTTCTGCCTTCGACTTTGGGTATAAAGTTATGGACATTATTGTATATTTCAGTATCCAAGTCCTTCATCCCTTGTAGTTCTTATCTGTCCCTTGAATGAATGTCATGTGCTTGTGTCTCTATAGCAGACCCTTCCTCTTGGTTTTAAAGTGGCCTCAGTGCTGTTTGAAGCATCACAGGCACTGGTGGTGAAACCTGGGTGCTAATGCATGCTGTGAGTCAAGAATCCTGATGCACACATCCATCACGGTGATTAGTCTCTTTTCCTGTTGCTTCCTGTTTCTATAGATCAATTGGTTAAAAATGCCCCCATATCAGTAATTATTTACCAAACCATCTGCACATAGAGATCATGTCTAGGTTTACAAGTACATACCCAAAATGAAGAGCATTTGTCTTGTTGCTGCCATGATATATGTAGCAATCCCACCAGAATCAATGCTCCAAAGATTCATTAAGGGGGGCACTGATTCTGTTTGTATGTGGATCCTATTGACAAATGAAGGCTCTCTTTCTATTGAAAAATGGTACTTGCTTCAGTGAATCCTAATGTACATGTTTCAACATCACAATTGCATACTCTAATAGATCAACCTTCTAGAATTGTTTATATTCATTGTCTCCATTTCCTCACTTCCTATTTATTCCTCAACTCTGGCCCCCATCACTCTGAAAACATCTTCCCCAAGGTCAAGATGGAGGGATCCCTGACTCATTAGATCCAGTGGGCATCTTCAGGCTTCATTCTTAACCTCTCAGCAACATTCAACCCAGTAGACCACCTTCTCTTTCTTGAAACACCCTCCTTTTTTAGATTTTTGAACAACACCCTCAATTGGTATTCCTCCTCACTCTCTGACCCTAACTGCTCTGGCTGCTTTGTTGGCTAATTTCCATTCAGTCTTTGAATTTAAGGCTCATCAAGATCTTTCCTGGGCAGCCTGACCAGGCCATGGTGCAGTGGATAGAGTGTCGGACTGGGACACAGAGGACCCAGGTTTGAAACCCCAAGGTTGCTGGCTTGAGCGTGGTCTCACCAGCTTGAGCACAGGGTCACTGACTTGAGCATGGGATTATAGACATGACCCCATGGTTGCTGGCTTGAGCCCAAAGGTCGCTGGCTTGAAGCCCAAGGTCACTGGCTTGAGCCCAAGGTTGCTGGCTTGAGCAAGGGGTCATTAGCTCTGCTGTAGCCCCCCAGTCAAGACACATATGAGAAAGCAATCAATGAACAACTAAGGTGCCACAATGAAGAATTCATGCTTCTCATCTCTCTCCCTTCCAGACTGTCTGTCCCTCTCTCTGTCACACACACACACAAAGAAAACTTTTTTGGGCACATTTCTCTCTTATTGTATGCTTTCTTTACCAGCCCAATGTTTCAAGTACCATATATGTCCAGAATCTCACACACAGCTCTGTAGCCCAGGCTTCCCCCTCTAAATTATAGACTCTTGTATCCACCTGCTAATTATCACCACCACTTGCATGTCTTAAAGGTATTTCCAATTCAAAATGTACAAACCTCATGGTTTTTCCCCATGAAAAAGAAGGAGGTGGGAGAAAAGAGAAAGGAGAGGAAAGAAAGAGAAGAAGGGAGAGGTGGGGAAGGAAGAGAAAGGAAGGAACAAAGAGGCAAGCATTGCTTTTTGCATGCCATACCTGTCATAATGCACATGATTACTATCCTTCCAGTTCCACAGACCACATACTTGGGGTTCCTGATTAACACTTTTTTCTCCCCAAGTCAAGATTCTAGTCAATCACCAATCCTGTTGCTTTTACCTCCAAAATGCCTCCTTTATCTCTTCTCCATCTCCTTAGTGCCAAAAATGAGGTGATAACTAACATTATCTTGTGCCTAGACTATTGCAATAGTCTCCCTTCCTTCTCCCCAAACCACCATTGCCCTCATTCCAACTTAACACTGCTATGCCCTTCAATAGCTTTCCTTTGCTCTGAGGATTAAGACCCACATCCTCAGCACAGCCACAGGCCCTGCATGGTCCAGCCCCTGTCCTCCTTTCTGACCTTCATTTTCCAGAATGCTCTCCCACCACATAGGCCTTTCAGTTCCTCAATTATCCCTGCTGCCCTGCCTACTCCAGGGCATCTGTACATGCTGTTCCATCCCTAACTTGCCTCCACCCCACTAGGCCTGTTTAACTGCTTCTCATCCTTCAAATCTCAATTGGCATTTCTTCAAGGAAGCAACCTCCCTGACTCCCTAGAGTATATCAATTGGCCTGTCATAAGTTGTCACAGTGAGATGTACCTCATCTTTATGGCACTCCTGTCTATTTCTGATTACATACCTATTGGTACAATTACTTAATTAATAGCTGTCTCCCCATTAGCTAGTGGATAGGAGCTGTGCCTAATTCTGCTTACCTTTGTATCCTCTGCTTAGCTTTGGAGTCCTACCTATTACAAATACTGAAAATGTTGAACTGTCTAACAATAAAAGTAGCTTTATTTTTAAATTTTGTTTATTTATTTAAGTGAGAGGAGGGGGGACAGGGAGACAGACTCCTGCATGTGCCAACCAGGATCCATCCAGTCACCCCCATCTGGGGCTGATGCTTAAATCAATAAAGCTATTTTTAGTGCCTGAGGTTGACACACTCAGACCGATTGAGTCACTGGCTGCACAAGGGGAAGGAAGAGAGAGAGAAGGGGGAGAGGGAGGAAAAGAGAAACAGATGATCACTTCTCTTGTGTGCCCTGACTGGGAATTGAACCTGAGATATCCATATGTCAGGCTGAAGCTCTATTCACTGAGCCAACTGGACATGGCCAAAAGTAGATTTAAGGCTTTGATATGTGTTTCAGTCAAGGGTGAATCTACAAAAATGAGGGAATGGTGGGCACCCAAAAAGTCCGAGTTTACAGTTAATGGTATTTTTGATGTCCTAGTTCATATTTGAACCTTGAATGTTCCAGGTGGTTATTGTTTCATGCTGCCTCTGTAAATGCCACTTGTTTCCAGGGACTGTGAACCATGCTACCCACACATACCTTCCAATTCCAGATCTTTTTTTTTTTTCAAATTTAGTGAGAGGCAGGGAAGCAGAGAGACAGACTCCTGTGTATATGCAGACCGGGATCCATCCAGCAAACCCACTAGGGCGCGATGCTCTGCCCATCCTGGGCGTTGCTTCATTGCAACCCAAGCCATTTCTTAGCGCCTGAGGTGAAGGCCATGGAGCCATCCCCAGCACCTGGGGTCAACTTGCTCCAATTGAGCCATGGCTGCAGGAGAGGAAGAGAAGAGAGAGAGAAACAGAGAAAGAGAGAAGTGTGAGGGGGAGGGGTAGAGAAGCAGATGAGTGCTTCTCCTGTGTGCCCTGACCCAGAATCAAACCCAGGACATCTACACACCAGGCCAACACTCTACCGCTGAGCCAACCGGCCAGGACCTCTAGATATTTTTTAGCTTTATAATCATGTTTTCAAAACCTGACAACCCGGAAGTCAGTCAGTCAAGGACATAAAAAATGCAGTGATGTCTAATGGCAAGCCGCTGGCACAATCATGTCATTGGTTGAGGCCCTGGACCTCAGGCTTATACCCTCTCTACTGAGTCAGCTCCCCTCGTTCTTGCCTCTCTCACCTCTATCACTCTCTTAGTGCTCCAAACACTGACTGCCAAAAAGAGACTAGGGCCACTACCTCATTCACTGACTTTCAACTGCAGCTGCCATCCCCCTTCAATGCGAGGGTTGGTGGTTCCTCCACTGTCACCGAGCCCAGCTCTTTTGTGTCTGGGCCAAAGCCTGAACAGTCCGGCTGGGGAGTGGAACACCAGCTAATCTCCCTGGATGCTGCCCATGCAGCCCAACCCACTCCTACCTGCCTCCCCTGCTTGCTTCTCTCAGAAGGTCGGGGCAGCACTTTTCTTCCTTTCTTATTTAGGAGAGTTAATTTTGGAGTGCCCTGAGCCCAGCCTTAAATCCCAACATCCTTCTGCCATTTCCCCAGGGTACACAGCCAGACCTTCCTGTAGGGGAGGATCTTGATACCAGCTCTGTTATCCTAGACCCTGAGGTGGCCCAGCTTAATCCTTGTTACACTTTACCGTCTGCTGAAACAGCTCCCCTAACCCCTCGTCCTCTCACATAGCCTGCGCCTCCTAAGCTCAGTCGTTACTTTCTCAGGGAAGCCTCCTTTGACCCACAGACCAGATCAGATCTCTGTGTGGTTTGCTCCCCTCTCCTTGGTAGCTCTTACTACAGTTTGTAATTCTATATTTGATTTCTATCTAAATCCCCCTCTGGAAGATAAGGTCACCAAAGGTAGCAATTCTGCCTTTTGTTGCCCACCATTGTGTCCCTGGCATCCTGCACAGCACCTGGTACATGGTAGGGGTTCAATAACTTTTTCTTGGATGAGTGAATAAACTGATTCACTTCATTAATATGTCAATCTTTTGAGAGCCTGTCTTTGATAAACTCATTTCTCTATAATGGCAAACAAAACACTCTGGTGGGGGCAGTCATTAACCAGCGTGTACTGCATGTGTCAGCACCACAGTATTTGTACTTGTGGGTTTGATACTTCAACCCCATATTTTATTAAAGTATTTCATTCAGCATGGTAAAAAACACTTTGCTACCGGCTTGCGGGAAGTTAAACCTGGCCCTGGGGGAAGGGGTCATGTTACGACACAGCGGATAAGTGAGGACACCAGTGCTAGGTAGGGAGGAGGCTGCAAGAAGGCCCAGGCTCCTGCCTGGGAACGCTCTACCTCCTTCCTTCAGGTGTGCAGATTGCAGAGGACTTGAAGAAGGGGTGGGTGGTTCCAGAACCAAGTGACAGCTATTCCTATGATCCCCACAGTCATGAGGTAGCTCTTTGGAGGGGCCTTAGAATGGGCTGTGTGATGGACTTTAAAGATTTCCAGATTTGCTTTGTGGTTTGTCAAGTCATCACACCCTGTGTTGTTGGAAGATCACAACAATGTACTTGACCAGAAATGACAACAAAGCACTGTGATGTAGAGGAATGAGGCTGGCCTTAGAGTCAGAACCATTATTTAGTTCACTGGTTCTCAGTACAAGTCACACATCAAGAATGAACCCTTGGCATCAGCCTCAGGTGCTAAAAATAACTTGGTACTTGAGCATCAGCCCCAGACAGGGTTGCCAGGTGGATCCCGATCGGGGAGCATGCAGGAGTCTGCCTCACTATATTCCCTCCTCCCTCCTAAAAAAAAAGAAAAGAAAGAATGAATCGTTGGTGAATGGAAAATGTCCTGGGAAGTCTTGTGCAGAGATGTACAGAGCACGAGGCTCATGGTCAAGGTAATAACCATGGCCTTTCACGAAGGTAATGCCATGGGTGACAGCTGTGCCGGGCACTTTGCATACATTATCTCATTTGATCTCACAATAGCTTCTGAGGGTTCTTATCATTACTGTTTTTCAGATAAGAAAACCAAGTGTCAGAGTGAAAAAAGAAAAAATGTGTCTGAGATAAAACAACTGAGTAAATGTCAGAGCCAGGATTTGAAGCCAGATCTATTTGATTCCACAAGGGCCCAATTACCCCTGGAATACGCTACTTATAAGGAAAGTGGGTTTGAACCCTGATTCTTACATCACAGCTGTGTCTTGAAATAATTACTTCACTTCTATAAAAGCTGAGTAGTATTATGGTAGTTTCACACAGAACTATATTCCATTTCAACACTGAGGTCAGCACCTAGACAGTCTGACATACAATGAGTCCCATTTTTCGATACATGTTTTAATGAATTTTTTTAAATTGTAGGTTTTAATCTTCTGAATTCAGTCTTTCTGATGTGTTTTATTATTTTTCAGATAAACTAGGTCTTCCAAGTGGAGGGAAGTGTCTATGTCTGAGTATACAGATGAAATTGGAAACACTCTGACCAGAGGTAGATTTAACAGTGGGCACACCTGGCGTGTACTGTGGGTCCCAACTTCTGAAGGGCCCTGAAAAACCACAACTTTACACAGTTTTCTAATAACACCAAGTTTGGTTTTATATGTGCAATTTTAACATTAATAGTATATAATATTTTTTATTTATTTAAAAATATAGTTAACATGTATTTTTATTTTCCCTGTCTCTCACTTTTTTTTAAGGGACCCAATATTTCCTTCTATACCCAGGGCCTCAACCAATCTTAATCTGCCTCTGATTCTGACCCAATTCTTTATTCAGGTAACTGCATCTCATGAAGCTCAGGAATCACTTCATAATAATATCAGAATCATTACAATCATTTCAAACCACCACTGTTTATCAAAGCATATCATTTCAATGTATGCCTAAATTTCATCATGTCACTTTTTTTTTTTTTGGTGACAGAGACAAAGAGAGACAGGGACAGATAGGGACAGACAGAAACGGAGAGAGATGAGAAGCATCAACTCTTCGTTGCTGTGCCTTAGTTGTTCATTGATTGCTTTCTCATGTGTGCCTTGACTGGGGGGTTACAACAGAGCGAGTGACCCCTTGCTCAAGCCAGCGACCTTGGGCTTCAAACCAGAGACCTTTGGGCTCAAGCCAACAACCATGGGGTCATGTCTATGATCCCATGCTCAAGACAGTAACCCTGCACTCAAGCAGGATGAACCCTCACTCAAGCTGGTGACCTTGAGGTTTCGAACCTGGGTCCTCCACGTCCCAGCCCAACACTCTATCTACTGCGCCACCACCTGGTCAGGCCATCTTGCATCTTGTCACTTTTGACCCATCATTCTAGTCTAGATCATTTTGGATCCTGATTTTCTTCTTGAGCATTATGCTATCCCTTTCAGCTTTGTGTATACCTGCAAATTTATTTTAAACCTTCTGTTGTTCATTCAAGTCAGTAAATGAAAACAGGGCTCAAGACAGAATAGTCAAGTAAATTATAAAGCTTTATTAAGACAGAGGGACCACATTTATACAGTTGGAATAAAGGATTGATATGCATTCCATATTGGAATCATATTACAGGAAATTGTAACTTATAATGAAACAACTTTTGCTTTAGTCAGGGTAACACTACCTGCTGTAACACAAAAGCCCGAACACTGCAGACGTTTAACACAAGAGAAGGTTATATCTCCCTCACATAACAGTCTAGTGCTAAAGTCCCTTCTGGTGACTCATGCCCAGGGGAATTGTTCCCTCACCTGGCTCCACCATCTCCTTGGACTTGGATCTCCTCTTCAGCCAATCAGCAAAGAGAAAGCTTGGAGAAAGCACCCACATTTCTTAAGCCTGGCCTGAAAGTGGCAGACAATGGCTTCTGCTCATGTTCAATCAATGTGAATTTAGCACATAGTCCCACCTAGATATAAGGGGAACTAGAAATACAATTCCTATATGGGAAGCCCCGTTCTAGAAGTGCACTGTACTATGAAAGAAGAGCATAAAGTCTGATAGTCATCAGTCCATTTCTATTGCTTTATTAATAGTAATTATTTCCATGAGGATGAATGCAAAAATGTCTAGATGTATCTTCAAACTTCACCATATAATAGTACCCATTATCACTGCCTTCAAACACATTAAACCACACTTGAAATGCATTGCATAAACTAATAAGAATAATAAAAGGCTGCGCAATCACTTATGTTTTAGAGGAACACTACACTATTGCACCAAAGGCAACGGTCATAAAAGTGTAGTTGGATGGAATGAGTTAGGCATAGGGGGATAAAGGAGGGAATGGCAAGATGACCAACACCCACCTCTATTTGCTCCATTAAAGGGGCAGATGCAGAGAGAGGACAAGATGAGTCAGTTTGAGGGAGACTTTAGTTTCTGCCTTATAAACCATTAAGTTGTAAAGAAGTAAAATGTCAACTATTTTCCATTTTTAATTTTAGTAACAAAAATTACATGGTTATTCATATTTTTTCTCTCTTGGCCAATGTTTCTAGATGACATGCCAGCAAACTCGCTTTGAAAGATAGGTTAACACCTACATTGTCAGGTAAAGAAGTGCAAAATTATATAAAATGTTAGATGGTAAACATGAACAGTCACCCCTCAATTTCTTCAGTTCCTCAAAGTGTCTAACAGTGCCTTGCCACAGTAGGTACCTGCTAATATCTATTGATTTTTAATGAATTAAGATGGATCTAGAGTTTGTTGTGATTGTAACTTACCCGAGTATACTGTTTTAAAGTGTATGTATATATATATTAGACATCAGTTGCATATCATGGATATTTCTTTCTTTGATGTGAAAGGGTACATTTTATAAAAGTGTGAGGTCTTCCCATGTCTAGTTCTAAATCTGCTATTCAGCTCTGAATCTGGTAATTGGTTAAGAAACTAAATTTCTGTTCTTTGTAGGATTCAAACATACATAAAATGTCTAAAAATATCTGAATATGAACATTTTTCTGTTTAAAAGAGCAGTAACTTTGATCATATCATGCTTATTTATCTATGTACTACTGTAGGGAAGGGGAGAGGATCAACATTAGGCAAAAAAATGCCTTGTAGTCTTGACTGACTGGTGTCGACACAGTGGATGAAGCATCAACCCAGAAAATAAAGGTCCTGGATCTGGGTTCAAAACCCCAAGGTCACTGGCTAGAGTGCAGGCTCCTTGGCTTGCGTGTAGGCTTGCCAGCATGAGCATGGTGTCCCCGGCTTGAGCATGGGGTCATCAACATGATCCCAAAATTTCTGGCTTAACCACAGCACCCATTTATGATCAAAACTCTGAACAAAATGGGAATACAGGGGACATACCTCAACATAGTAAAGGCCATCTATGACAAATCCACTGCCAACATCATATTCATTCTTTCCTTTTTTTTTTCTACAGGGACAGAGAGAGAGTCAGAGAGAGGAATAGATAGGGACAGACAGGAATGGAGAGAGGTGAGAAGCATCAATCATTAGTTTTTCATTGCCATTGCGACACCTTAGTTGTTCATTGATTGCTTTCTCACATGTGCCTGGACCACGGGCCTTCAGCAGACCGAGCACCCCCTTGCTGGAGCCAGCGACCTTGGGTCCAAGATGGCGAGCCTTCACTCAAGCCAGATGGGCCCGCGCTCAAGCTGGTGAGCTCGGGGTCTTGAACCTGGGTCCTCCGCATCCCCGTCTGATGCTCTATCCACTGTGCCACCGCCTGGCCAGGCCCAACATCATATTCAATGGGCAAAAATTAAAAGCAATCCTCTTAAGGTCAGGAACAAGGTGGGGGTGCCCCCTTTCACCACTCTTATTCAACATAGTTCTAGAAGACCTAGCCACAGCAATCAGATAAGAAGAAGAAATAAAAGGCATCCAAATTAGAAAAGAAGAAGTAAAATTATCATTATTTGCTGATGACATGATACTGTATGTAGAAAATCCTACAGTCACAGTAAAAAAACTGCTAGTCCTGATAAATGAATTCAGCAAGGTGGCAGGATATAAAATTAATATTCATAACTCAGTGGCATTTTTATACACCAACAATAAATTGTCAAAAAGAGAAATTAAGGAAACAATCCTCTTCACTATTACAACAAAAAAATAAAGTACCTAGGAATAAATTTAATCAAAGAGATAAAAGACTTGTACTTGGAAAATTATAAGACATTGAAAAAAGAAATCAAGGAAGATACAAACAAGTGGAAGCATACACCGTGTTCATGGATAGGAAGAATAAACATCATTAAAATGTCTATACTACCCAAGCAACCTATAAATTCAATACAATTTCTATCAAAATACCAATGGCATACTTCAAAGATATAGGAAAAATATTCCAGAAATTATATGGAACCAAGAAAGAACTCAAATAGCCTCAACAATCTTGAAAATGAAGAATAAAGTGAGAGATATCACACTCCTGATATCAACTTACACTACAAGGCCATTGTAATCAAAACAGCTTGGTACTGGCATAAGAACAGGCATATAGATCAATGGAACAGAACAGAGAATCCAGAAATAAACCCACACCTTTATGGTCAATTGATATTTGACAAAGGAGGTAAGAGTATACAATGAGTAAAGACAGTCTCTTTAATAAATGGTGTTGGAAAAATTTACAAAAATAAGCTCAAAATGAATAAAAGACTTAAATATAAGTCACAAAACCATAAACATCTTGAAAGAAAACAGGCAGTAAACTCTCCAATATCTCTTGTAGCAATATTTTTGCTGATATATCCACCAGCAAGGGAAATAAAGGACAAAATAAACAGAGGGGACTATATCAAAATAAAAAGCTTTTGCACAGCAGTAAACGCCATTAACAAAATAAAAATGCCTGACCAAGCGGTGGTTCAATGGATAGAGTGTCAGACTGGAATGCGGAGGACTGAGATTCGAAACCCCAAGGTTGCTGGCTTGAGCGCAAGCTCACCAGCTTGAGTGCGGGGTAGCTGGCTTGAGCGTGGTATCATAAACATGACCCTGTGGTCGCTGGCTTGATCCCAAACTTCTCTGGCTTGATCCCAAACATCTCTGGCTTGAAGCCCAAGGTCACTGGCTTGAGCCCAAGGTTGCTGGCTTGAGCAAAGGGTGACTCACTCTGCTGTAGCCCCCCGGGGGCAAGGCACATATGAGAAAGCAAACAATGAACAACTAATGAGCCACAATGAAGAGTTGATGCTGCTCGTCTCTCTCCCTTCCTGTCTGCTTGTCCCTATCTGTCCCTGTCTCTGTCTCTCTTTCTGTCTCTGTCACACACAAAAATAAATAAATAAATAAAATAACCACAATGGGAGAACATATTTGCCAATACATCTGATAAGGTGTTAATAACCAAAATTTATAAAGAACTTCTAAAACTCAACACCAGGAAGGTAAACAATCAAATTACAAAATGGGCAAAGGAAATGAATAGACACTTCTCCAAAGAGGACATAGGGATGGCCAATGGACATAATGTTCAACATCACTAATCATTAAAGAAATGCAAATTAAAACCACAATGAAATACCACCTCACACCTGTCAGAAACAAATTAACACACAATTAGTACTGGCAAGCGTGTGGAGAAAAGGGAACCCTCCTGTGCTGCTGATGGGAATGCAGACTGGTGCAGCCACTGTGGAAAACAGTATAGCATTTTCTCAAAAAATTAAAACTGGAACTGCCTTTTGACCCAGCTTTCCCACTTTTAGGAATATATTCTATGAGCAGCCAAACACTGATTCAAAGGAAGATATGCACCCCCATGTTTATTGCAACATTGTTTACAATAGCGAAGATCTGGAAACAGCCCAAGTGTCCATCAGTGGACCAGTGGATTAAAAAGCTTTGGAACATATACACAATGGAATACTACATGGCCATGAAAAAGAAGGAAATCTTACCTTTTGTAATGGCATGGATGGACCTGGAGATTATTATGCTAAGTGAAATAAGCCAGGCAGAGAAAGACACATATCATATGATCTCATTAATATGTGGAATCTAATGAACATGGTGAACTGAGGAATGGAATAGAGGCAGAGGCGGGGTCACAGGGACCAGAGGGACAACAGTCAGGGGGAAAAGGGATGAGGGGATGGGATCAGAGAAGGTGAAGGGATTAGTGAAATTATATATACATAACACATAGATACAGATAATATGACAGCAAATCCCAGAGGGAAGAGGGGGAGGGAGTTAGTGAGAGGGGAGAAAAGGAAGTATAATGGGGGGCACGTGGTTGGGGGTGAGGGTGTTATATTGAGTGGGACACTTGAGTCCATGTTAACACAATAAACTAAAATTAATAAAAAACGAAAAAGGAAAACACTCCTGCATGACAAAAATACTATAAGCAAAGTCAAAAGACATTGTAAACCCTGGGCTTGCCCACTCAAGGCACATATGACAAAAATGAAGCAACTAAGAGTTGATAATTCTCGCTCCCCAAGCTCTGTAAAATCAATAAGTAAAATCTTAAAAAATAATTTTTTAAAGCCTGACCGATGGTAGTGCAGTGGATAGAGCGTCAGCCTGGGATGCTGAGGTCCCAGGTTCGAAATTCCGAGGTCACTGGCTTGAGCATGGGTACATTCAACTTGATTGTGGGTTTGTAGGATAGTGGGATCATGGTCACTGGCCTGAGCCCAAAGGTCACTCGCTGCCTTGAGCCCAAAGTTGCTGGCTTGAGCAAGGGGTCACTGGCTTGGCTGAAACACCCTGGTCAAGGCACATATGAGAAGCAATCAATGGACAACTAAAGTGCCGCAACTATGAGTTAATGCTTCTCATCTCTCTCCTTTTCTGTCTGTCTGTATGTCTTCTGTCTCTCTCTTGCTCGCTCAGTTAAAAATAAAAAGACAATGTAGAATTTGGGGAAATATTTGCATACTACATAACTAAAAGCTAATCTTCCTATTATATAAAGAATTCTTAGAAAGAGAACAAAACTAATAACCCAATAGAAAAATGAGCAAGGAATATAAAAGACCATATGTATAGAAAAGAAATACAGTGGGCCTTATACATGAAAAGATGTCCAACCTCATTTGTAAGTGCAAATTAAATTTACACTGAAAATATTTTTTACTGAGTGTGGTAAAAATCTGAATCTTTGATAACACACTCTAAGTGAGAGTGTGGGGGAAAATTGGAGGGTGTTGTGAAACAACCTCTGGCAGAGAAAATCTGACACTATCCCTCAAACCCAAAAATGCACTTACCTTTCTATCCAGCAATTCCACTTTTAGGCCTTTATCTCAGAGATATAACTTATGTGAAAAGTGATATGTATACTAGATTATTCCTTGTATTATTGTTTATAATAGCACAAATATTGAAAACAACTTAAATGTTCAAAGATAAGAGGACTAGATAATTAATTTATGGTCCATTCATATAGTAGAAAACAATCACATTATGGAAAAACATTTTTTAAATAAGGAAGCTCTCTGTGAGCTGATATGGGAAGATCATCAAGATAAATTAAGAGGAAGAGCCAGCTGCAGTGTAGTGTAAACATTTTGTATAAAAAAGAAGAGATTATTCCTATGTGCATACTAGCACATAAACTCTGGGATCAGACTAGTAACAGTAGACAAGAGTGGAAGGTAATTGATGACTAAGAGACGCCAGAGGAGGAAGACTTTAGTGAAAAAGTTTCAGTTATCTTCTGATGTTTGAACCTTGTTAATGTATTGTCTATTCAATAAGTTAAACTTTAAAAAGTAACAAGATCTCAGTGAACTTTTAATTCAGCTTTGGGAAAAATGATGGTCTTAGGAAAATGTGAATTTTTCATGCCTAGTGACATAATTGTAAGATACAGACCATCTTGTATGGCTTGTCTTGTGCCCAAGCCTTTTTCTCCCTAAGGAAACTGCCAATCCTCACCTTCTGGAGCCTCCCAGTATCTCACCTGCGCACCCAGTCAGTATCTGAGGACAACTCGTTGGTTGATTAGGCTCTCAGATTTTCATCACAAGTACTTCTAATGTGTTTTCCACTTCTTCCTTTCAAGTAATCCAAAATATTAGCATGAAAGGACAAGGTAGACAGTTGCTAGGTAAGTTGGGTCTCCTGAGAATGTATCTTTAGGTTAAAAAAAAAAAAAGCAGTTCCCATCTCATTGATAAAAATGTATTCGCTTTCTATTCAGTCAATTACCTATTGTATGTTGGATGGTATTCTCTGGTTCAAATGGCTGTCTGCATCAAACGTCAACATTTTAAAATCTATTTCCTCCACTTCTGTTTCAATGTTAACTCTACTGTTAGAATCTGCAAGTTGGTGTCTTTCCAGCTGAGATGTCTGATTCAGCTGAAATGTCTGATTTTACCATACAAATGTGATCTCACTTCTCTATGTGAGCTGTTTCCTGAAAAATCACTTAGTGGAGAAAAAAAAAACAAAACACAAAAACGAAAGACTCCAGCGCATGCTGTGCTGAGCGCTGGGGCTGGCACCAGCAGGGACAGCCAAGTCTGACAGACTCCTTGCTAAGGCCAGAGGCCTTCCTCTCCACCCCTCCATGCCCTCCAAGAGGTGGAGACCTCCTTCCACCACTCTGAAGGTGAGAGTGTGTCCCACCTGCAGGATCTGCAGAGGATCATTTCTAGGCAAAGCATTCTAACCTCATGTTTACTAGGAGCCACGTGTAAAGGGCAGCTTACGTCCCTGCCAGCCTGCAGTTTCCTGGTAGGGAACTCTGGGTCAGCGATGGTGGGCCAGGAGCCTGAGAAGAATAGGGACAAAGGGTGTCATCTGCTAACCCTCCGCTGGATATAACTCTGTCCCCTGACTGCACTTGATCCCTTCCCCAGGACAGAGAGAGGGCCACTCAAGACTGGCTCCCCTGGATTTAACACCCTCTTCCCTCCACCTCATAGCATTTTCTTTTTCCAGCCCCTGCTTTCCCTTTTTCTAATTCATTCCCAACTAGAGAGATTCTAGAATACTATGCTTAGACAAAGTATTTGGAGGCAATGAATTAATCTGGCTGGGCTTCGTTTCCTCTTTTGTATAATAATATCAAACTTTACAAACTTTAGAAAGTTGTTTGGTAATCTTTTATAAAGTTAAATATATACTTAATTCAACTCCTAAGTAATTATCCAAGAGAAATGAAAATCTATGTCCACTGAAATACTTGCCTACAAATATTCATAGCAGCTTAATTCATAAGAGCCAAACACTAGAAAAAACTCAAATGTCCATCCACAAGTAAACTGAAAACACAATGTAATGTATTCATACAATAGAATACAACTCAGCAATAAAAAGATCGAACTACTGATACTTGCCTCAGCATGAGTGAATCTCAAAAGCATTATGCTAAATAAGCCAGACTCTGTGATTCCATTTATATGAAGTTCTAAGGGGAAAAAAGCTAATCTATGTGATAGGAAGTCAGAAGAGTGGTTTCATTGGATGGTATGGACTGAGAAGGGCAGAGGGAACTTTCTGGAGTGATGTTCTTTATCTTGACTGAGATGAAGGATACACGAGTATATACATTTGTCAAAAAAACTAGAATTGTATTTTAAATGTTATGCTTTACTTAAATTAAACTTTAAAATTACCTTGAAAAATAATAGTACCTACTTTATAAGGTTGTTGAAATTACTAAATGAGTGAATATATAAAGTATTTAGAGCAGTGCCTGGCACAAAGATATTATTACCATTTAAGTATTTTTTTAGCATTTATAGTATATTCATATAGTATTTATATAGCATTTGTATATAGTGTTTATAATTAATCAAAAAATTGTGACACTATGGGAAAGACTTATATTTTAAAGTACTATATGACAGAATTTTCCACAAGGGAATTCACACTGGGGAAAGAAAATCATACCACTGTCCCCACATCATTGGAGGTTGTGAGGATTAAATGGACATGTACCTCAACTACATTAGTATTTGATTAATAATATTTTAATTATGGATAGTTAAGTCATTCAATTTAACTTCCTGACATAATTTCTATATCTGTGAAATGTTGCTTCAAGTCCAAATACCAAAGAAGCGCAGGATAAAGCAAGGAACACCACACCACCTTGTGAGCTAGACACCACATATGCAACAATTTCATGAGGGCTGCTCATAGATACACAGAAAACATCACCTCAGATGTGCCTATTTAAACTGCCCCTCTGTGAGGCTGTATGATAGGAGAAAGAGCTTGACTACCTTGGTTTTAATGCTGTCCAGCCCTTATTACATGTGTCATTGGGAAAGGTACTTAATCTCCCTAAGCCTCAGTTTCTTCATCTGAAAAATGGAAATAATACCTACCCCTATATGGATTTGGGGGACAGCTGGATGAGAGAAGTTATTTGTTTCAGAAGTAAAAACTGCTGATCTCTCTCTGCAGAGGGTGAATAATGGTGATGAGAGGGTTGTTTTTGGCTTTTTAAGAGATTGAAATAATTTTTTTATTGGTTTGATAGAGTGAGAGAGAAAAAAGGTAGACTTGTTCCACTTATTTATGCATTCATTGGTTGATTCTAGTATGTGCCCTGACCAGGGATTAAACTGCAACTTTGCTGTGTCAGGATAGTCTTCCAACCAACTGAGCTACTTGGCCAGGTTAAGAGGGTCTTTTCTGAGCAGGCTGTCTGATGTGTGGCAAAGTATTGTGTCCCTCTGGGCAGTTTGGGAAAGGCGGGACCCAGCTGCTCTTTTCTGCATGAGGAAGGGTGAGAGATGGAGAAACCCAGAAGACCTTGGAGGGCATGCCTAGGGCTGGGCAAGATTCAGAGGCCTCTCAGAGAGAGGATAAGGAGCAACCCAAAGGGCAAATACGGAAAGAAATGGTTAATGGAATGAGATGCTGCACCCTGTGCTGTATGTATAAAACTCCCTTTCCCTGGTCTCCTCTATAAGCCTTCAAAAAATTCTACAAGATTTACTACAGCTCTTGTGTAAGAGTGTGTATGAGAGAGAGACAGAGAGGAGAGAAAGAGGAATTTTTAAGTCCTGCTTTAAGCGTACGTAGCACAGAGAAAAAAGGTAGGCTGCAAACACCCAAATCTGGATCACTCATCTGCCTTGCGCAGTCCTGGGTTCAAGGAACGTCGTGTTCTGGCAGAAGAACCTGCCTCATTCCACACCGGGGGGCCCAGGTCCGTGCCCCAAGCACAAACGGTTCAAACAACAAAGGCCTTAAAGTGGGCGCTGGTGAAGAGAGGATGGGGCTAGAGTGGTCTCCAGTTCTGCCTTGCCTATGAGCTAGCAAAACCTTTCTCTCTGGGCGCAAATTATTTCTTCTCAATTTAACTTCACGCTGGTTGTAGGCGCTGGGCGAGCCCACTCAGTTGTCACGCCCACTCAGCTGTCGCGCCCTGCCGCGGCCCCGTGTGAATCTCCTGCGTGGGTACTTGTCCAGCACTCACAAGTCCAGGGCCTGCCTCCCGGGATCTGGCCACAGTGGCCGATAATCCAGGCCTGTGCTGCCCCCGGACTCCCGACGTGGGTAGGGACTTTCTTCACTGAAGCCTTCTGCTCATGACTCTGGCCTCACGCCCGGCAGCCGACCGGCTCACCACGGTGCCAGCGGAAGAGCGCGCGTTGACACGTTCCCCAGCGCTCTCTCCCCAGGGACCGGGCCAGGGTCAAGGCTCTGTCCGCTGCAGCGCCACCCCCTGGCGCTGAGCCAGCGGGAACATGCCGGCTGCCCCAGAGCGAGTCTGGCACAGCCGGTTCTTCCGCAGCTAGCCGGCAGAGAGTGAGCGCGGGCCCGGACCCGGAGACCGGGAAGAGCGGGGGCCACCGGCGGGGTGGTCTCCCGAGGACACTCCGCGCCAGCTGAGTTGGCAACCCGCCGGCGGCCCTGGGGCCTGAGCTCTGCCTAATCGGAACAGAATATTTAAGATCAGTTTTAAATCCACGCTCCAGATGTAACTTGGATTGGGACAGCCCTGCTAAAAACAGGGTCACAGCCTCATTGTGCTCAGGTGGTGATGCAGCTGTGCACAAGCTAAGCCCTCGGGCAGGTAAGTTCTGGGCAGCCTTCCAACCCACTGCTAAGGTCAGCAGTTCTAGACCTTTCACCTTTACCGTACCTCTCACCCTGCCCCTCTGCTCCTGAAACAACTTTTTGGTGGATAGGCACGAACTCCCCTGGCTCTGACACCCTTACCTGCTGAGTGTCCATCATTCTCCTCCTCCTCTCCCTTCATGCATTCCTTCTTCTCCTCCCCATCACCCTGTCTTCCTCACTGTCGCAAGATCCTTTCTCAGTTCTACCATTGACGTTTAACCATCATCACAGCTCTGCCCTGGACTTGTGAGTGCTGGACAAGAACTCACTCAGCTTCAGTAATAACCCTAATACTCAACTTCCATCCCTGTTCTCATCCCTGTGGCCCAATCTTCTCAATTCTGGCCATTTCTGGCTTTCTTTCCCTCACCACACTAATCTCCATCCTTAACATGTACTCCAAACACTGCCCTGGGCAACTGTCATCTTGGTCCTTGACTCAGCCCTCACCCTCAACTCCCTTGAATCTAGAGTCACTGTTCTAGCCCAGCATAGAATTTGCTCCTGACCTAGCATGATGTAGTTTGTGTAACATGCTGCTGTACCCAGGCCCCACACCCAGCCTGTACCCTCATTTGTACTTACAGAACTATCGGTTGAGTACAGAGGCCTGGCAGGATCCTCTCTTGTCCAGCAGCCCTGTTGAGCATCCACAGAGCAGATTCAGACTCCTGCTTTTTCTACCCAAAGGATTGGAGCACCCTTCCTTCCTTCCTTCCTTCCTTCCTTCCTTCCTTCCTTCCTTCCTTCCTTTTTATTGATTTTAGAGAGAAGAAGGGAAAGAGAAAACCATCGATTTGTTGTTCCACTTATTTATGCATTCATTGGTTGATTCTTGTATGTGTCCTCACTGGAGATCAAACCTGCAACTTTGGTGTATTGGGAACAACGCTATAATCATCTGAGCTACTGAGCCAGGACTAGAGCCCTGTTTTTTCTTTTCTTTTTTTCTTTTTAAGAGAGAGGAGGGGAGATAGTGAGACAGACCCCTGCATGCACCCTAACTAGGACTCACCTGGCAACCTCCATCTGGAAACAATGCTCGAATCAACCAAGCTATCGTCAGCACCTGAGGCTGATGCTAAGACCAACTGAGCTATCCTCAGTTGCTCGAAACAATCAAGCCACTGGTTGTGGGAGGAGAAAATGGAGAGAAGTGGGAGAGGAAGGGAGAGAGAAGCAGATGGTCATTTCTCTTGAGTGCCCTTACCCTGACTGGGAATGGAACCCCAGATGTCCATATGCTGGGCCAACGCTCTATCCACTGAGTCAACCAGCCAGGGCCAGGAGCCCTGTTTCTTAATCTCACCTGCCACTGAGGGTCCTGCATCCTCCAAGGACCTGCTGGGATGATGGAGGTTGAGGGGAGCTCTCCTCATCCTCCTTCTGGTACACCAGGGTCTGTTCAGTCAGCTAAACAGTCCCAAAAAGAGTTGGGAAAAGAAATAAGGAAGAAAAGGCTGATTTGATCCTCAAAATTTTGGCTGCCCCTGTTTTCTGAAGTTGATAATGGCAACATAAGCACTTTACCTCTGTAGCACCCCCACCCCCATACCTAGGCTGGACAGCCTGGGCATGTGACTTTCCAGAGGCACTCAGGACATGTACTATGGATGGGTATCCAAGAAGGCATGTGTGTGCAGGTCCCTCATACCCACTGAGCTGTTCTTGACCCATTACTGAGAACACACTGTCTCCTGCCTCCAGACGAAGTCAGGGATACACATAAAAATAGTATTTCTCACACTTTCAGATTTTTTACACCAAGAAAAACATTGGAGGAGGGGCCAACAGGTGGTGGCTAACTTTTTACTTTGCCAAGATGTTGACTGATAATAACTGCCATCTACTGTCACCATCATTTCATTTATAAACAAACTTTTTTTTTTTTTTTTTTTACAGAGACAGAGAGAGAGTCAGAGAGAGGGATAGATAGGGACAGACAGACAGAAATGGAGAGAGATGAGAAACATCAATCATCAATTTTTTGTTGCCGTTGTGACACCTTAGTTGTTCATTGATTGCTTTTTCATATGTGCCTTGACCGCGGGCCTTCAGCAGACCCAGCAACCCCTTGCTGGAGCCAGTGACCTTGGGTCCAAGCTGGTGAGCTTTTGCTCAAGCCACATGGGCCCACACTCAAGCTGGCAGCCTCGGGGTCTTGAACCTGGGTTCTTCCGGATCCCAGTCCGACGTTCTATCCACTGCACAGCCGCCTGGTCAGGCTAAACAAACATTTTTAAAAACTATTATATTTATTGATTTTTAGAGAAAGGAGAGAGAGAGATAAAGGGAAGTGGGAAGAAGCATAGTAGTTCATTCTTATTTGTGCATTGACTGGGCAAGCCAGGGTTTTGAACATTCCAGGTCAAATGCTTTACCCACTGCACCACCACAAGTCAGGCATAAACAAACTTTTTAATTCTAAAAATATGGGAAAATTGCCTGACCAGGTGGTGGCACAATGGATAGAGAGTCAGATGGGGATGCAGAGGACCCAGGTTTGAGACCCCGAGGTTGCCAGCTTGAGCATGGGCTCATCTGGTTTGAGCAAGGCTCACCAGCTTGAGCCCAAGGTCACTAGCTCCAGAAAGGGGTCACTCAATCTGCTGTAGCCCCCCGGTCAAGGCACATATGAGAAAGCAATCAATAAAAAACTAAGGTGCCACAACAAAGAATTGATTCTTCTCATCTCTCTCCCTTCCTATCTGCCTGTCCCTATCTGTCCCTCTCTCTGACTCTATCTCTGTCACAAATAAAATAAATATGAGAACATTATTGAAGGATTACTAACAGATTTTACTTTTATAAACTTTTTTTTGTTTTGAAATTATTATTATTATTAGTGAGAGAAAGAGAGACAAACAGGAAGGGAGAGAGATGACAAACATTAATTGTGTGTGTGTGTGTGTGTATTTGTTTTTCTGAAATGAGAATCAGGGAGGCAGAGAGACAGATTCCAGCATGCGCCCAACCAGATCCATCTGGCAAGCCCACTAGGGGGCGATGCTCTGCCCATCTGGGCCATTGCTCCGTTGCAACCAGAGCTATTCTAGTGCCTGAGGCGGAGGCCATGGAGCCATCCTCAGTGCCCAGGCCAACCTTGCTCCAATGGAGCCTTGGCTGCAGGAGGGGAAGAGAAAGATAGAAAGGAGAGGGAGAAGAGTGGAAAAGCAGATGGGTGCTTCTGCTGTGTGCCCTGGCCAGGAATCAAACCCGAGACTTCCATACACTGGGCCGATGCTCTACCACTGAGCCAACTGGCCAGGGCTGAGAAGCATCAATTCTTTATTGCGGCGCCTTAGTTGTTTACTGATTGCTTTCTCATATGTGCTTTGACTGGGGGGCTCCAGCCAAGCCAGTGACCCCTTGCTTAAGCCAGCATCCTTGGGTTCAATCCAGCTATCATTGGGGTCATGTCTATGATTCCACGCTCAAGCCTTCAACCCTGCTCTCAAGCTGTTGAACCTGCATTCATGCCAGCAACCTTGGGGTTTTGAACCTGGGTCCTCAACATCCCAGGCCAATGCTCTATCACTGCACCACCACCTCGTTGGGCAAAATGATTTCAAACTTACAGAAAAGTTGCAAGAATAGTACAATTAACTGCTATAAACACTTTTCTCAGATTTGCCAATAACTAACATTTTGCCATATTTGGTTTATTATTTTCTCTTTCTTTCTCTCTCTGCACACATACACACAGAGAGAAAGAGAGATGGGTGACAGGAAGTAGTCTCTCTCTATATATAAATTTTTTATCTGAATTATTTGAGAGTAAGTCAATTAAGAGGACACATCTTAACCAGTGGTGGGATTTAAATAATTTAACAATTGGTTCTCTGCCCTAATGACTGTTTTAAGTATAAAAAAAACAATATACCAAAAGGTGGTTTATTATTTCATGCATTTAATACTTAAGTAAGAACAATAAAAGAGGTTCTTACTAGATTATGTTAAAAACTAGATTATGTTATAAGAAAGACTTAAAATATTAATGAAAAAATATTAAATAATACCTAACAAAAAACAATAAAACTGTTATATAAGGTATTTTCAACGACAGTTTGTCACTCCCTGGTTGTTTGGCACATTTTCTCTTTACGTTATGTATTTGTTTACTGAAGTAACAAACATGAAGGAATTAAAATGTAGTATTTCATCAAAGATATAATGAGTTTTATGAAATGAATAAATAAATATTACAGGCATAGTTCTGTCAAATTTTTTTCACCTATGGATGGAATGAACAATACTACAGGGGCTTAGAATATGCAGTTGCGCAGATGAATGTTAAAAAAGAGTAAGGAATATAAATTTGTGATTTCCACATTGGGCAGCTGCCCAGAGCCCAGCTTAGAGAGAACCCTGATTGCAAGTGCCATTTTAACAACTGGTTCACCGAACTAAACAAAAAATTAGATATTGGTTCTATTGAACCGATGAGTACTGGCTGAATTCTACCACTGCTCTTAACCTTGAAATACTACATTACCATTATCAAAATCAAGAAATTTAACATCACTGATACAATACAATATCTATTCTTATTCAAATTTTGCCAATTGTTCCAATATTGTCCCCTCCCCCTGCTGATGCAGCTTCCTCCTCCTCCCCTTTGTCTCCTCCTCCTCCTCCTCCTCCCCCTTTGTCATCTCCTCCTCCTCCCCTTCTTCTTCTTCTACTTCTTCTTCCTCTTCCTCTTCCCCTACTTCTCCTCTTCCTCCTCTTCTTCTTCGCCTCCTCTTTCTCTTCCTCTTCTTCTTCTCCTCCTCCTCCTCTTCCTCCTTCTCCTTCTTCTTCCTCTCCTTCTTCTCCTTCTCATCCTTTTCCTCCTTCTCATCCTTTTCCTCCTTCTCATCCTTCTCCTCCTTGTCCTCCTCCTCCTCTCCCTCCTCCCCCTCCTTCCTATTCCTCTTTCTCTTCCCCTCTTCCCTTTCCTCTTCTTCCTCCTTCTTTCCCTTCTAATAGCTATTGTTATGTCTAGTTCAGGATCACACACTGTATTTAGTTGTCATGACCCTTTAGTTACCTTCGGTTGGGAACAGTTTCTCCACCTTTCTTTGTCTTTAATGACATTGACTTAAAAAAAATTCAGGTCAGTTAATATGTAGACTTTTCCTCCACTGCAGTTTGTCTGATGTTTCCTAATGATTATATGAAGGTAGTGTATTTTTGCTAAGAATACCACAGAAATGATTTGTTCTTTCTCAATATATCACCTCAAGAGGCACATGACATTTGTTTGTCCTATTTTGAGGGATATTAAGTTTTGTCAGTTGGTTAGAATGGAGGCAATTAGTTTTCTCCATTGTAAAACTATTTGTCCTTTGAGTTGGTAAGTAATTTGGTGAATTAACACATCTTTTAAATGAAGTAAAATTGGCTTTTTGGAAAGCTCGCTTCATAGTTCTTATTTTCCTCATTTTGCTCTTGTCTGATGAAAACATCTTTCTTTATTTTTCTTTTTTTGTATTTTTCTGAAATGAGAATGAGGGGGGCAGAGAGACAGACTCCCACATGTGCCTGACCAGGATCCATCTGGCAAGCTCACTAGGCGGTGATGCTCTGCCTATCTGGGCTGTTTGCTCCTTTGCAACCAGAGCCATTCTAGCACCTGAGGCGGAGGCCATGGAACTATCCTCAGCGCCCAGGCCAATTTTGCTCCAGTAGAGCCTTGGCTGCAGGAGGGGAAGAGAGAGAGATAAAGAGAAAGAAGAGGGGGAAGGGTGGAGAAGCAAATGGGTGGTTCCATATATCTTTTTCCTTCATTTAAAGAGAAAAAAAAAGCTAGTGCATAACAATGTTTAACAAGTGGAAGGATATTTGTACAATATATTTAGTTTATGGGGGGGAGTATGTAGTGCATGATCCCATTTTTTTGTATAATCCCATTTTTTTCTTTTAAAAAAAACCTTAAGAAAAGACTGGGGGCCCTGGCTGGTTGGCTCAGTGGTAGAGTGTCAGCCCAGTGTGTGAAAACCTCGGGTTCAGCCTTGGCCGGTTGGCTCAGCGGTAGAGCATCGGCCTAGCATGTGGAACTTCCAGGTTTGATTTTCAATCAGGGCACACAGGAGAAGTGCCTATCCGCTTCTCCACCCTTACCCCTCTCCTTTCTCTCTGTCTCTCTCTTCTCCTCTCACAGCCAAGGCTCCATTAGAGCAAAGTTGGTTTGGGTGCTGAGGATGGCTCTGTGGCCTCCCCTCAGGTGCTAGAATGGCTCTGGTTGCCTCTGTACAATGGCCCAGATGGGCAGAGCATCATCCCCTAGTGGGCTTGCCAGGTGTATCCCGGTTAGGCACATGCAGGAGTCTGTTTCTCTGCCTCCCCGCTTCTCACTTCAGAAAAAAAAAAAAATACACACACACACACACAAAAAAAAAAGAGAGAGAGAGAGAAAGAAAGTCTCTGGTTCGATTCCCTGTCAGGGCACACAGGAAATTAACACACAGGAACATCTGCTTCTCTACCACTCTACATCCCCCTTCTCTCTCTCTTTTCTTCCTTCCGGCAGCCATGGCTCATTCGAACAAGTTGGCCCCAGGTGCTGAGGATGGCACTGTGGCCAGCCTCAGGCACCAAAATAGCTTAGTTGCCAAGCAACAGAGCAATGGCCACAGATGGGCAGAGCATTACCCCATAGGGGCCTTGCTGGGTGGATCCCAGTTGGGATACAAGCGGGAGTCTGTCTCTCTGCCTCCCTGCCTCTCACTTAAAAAAAAAAAAAGACTGGAAAAATATACACCCAGGTGCCTAAACTTGATTATCTCGGGATTGGATTTATGGGTAATTTTTATTATATTTTTTACTTCTACTTTCTAAAATTTATAAAGTGGACATGAATTACTTTTATATTAATAAAGAACAATAAACATTATGTTTAAAGTAATATCACTGAATTATTCAATGTTTTCTTCTGAGAATTTGAAGGAGTCCCACTGAAGATCCCTGAGGCATTCTCCAGAGGTGGAACCATCCCTGGCCACAAGGTGGCAGTGCTGCTTGATGAGGCACCTTGGGCTGATCACCCTCTGCTGTATCCCTGAGTGTGTCCTCTGCCCCCTTGCTTTCCTCTTATCCTGAAAACACAGAGGTGTCCCCGGAAAGAAAAATGACAACCTGCTGTACACCAGTGGCTCCTCCCCTCTTTGCACCTAGGTTAGGGGTTCAAATGGTGTGAGTCAGTGGAGATTCCTTGGGGAAAGAAACTGTGACGTGTCCCCCACCAACACTTGTCTAGTCTCTAGATGTGACAGTCAGTGGCTGCCAGTTTGACTCTGTGTGTGTGAACATTTTTTAAATCATTTTGTTTCTTTAAAAAATATTTTTGGAGAGACAGAGAATTTCACTTATTTATGTATTCATTGGTTGATTCTTATATGTGCCCTAACTGGGGAATCAAACCCAAAACCTTGACATATCAGGGCAACACTATAAGCAACTGAACTAATTGGCTAGGGCTGAAATGTGTTTTAAAGAATGTATTCTTCATATTACTAATTGTGTCATTTTCCTTGTTTTTGTGTGTATTTGTTTATGTTTACAACATATTATTTTATTACAGAACAACAATGAGGATATAGAATGTTGAAGAAAGCTTGTTTACTTTGTATCTAATTCTGTACATATTTTCTTCTGTTTTTCAGACCACACATTGGTCATCATATTGGAAATCCTTTCTAAACCTGCCTTTGAAGCAGGATCAATGTACTATACTGATATAATATAAGCAAATAACTTAACCAATAAAAAATATATTGAATAATGGTATCATTTTGTATTTTGCTCTGTGAGCTTTTAATAAAAGTACTTTATCTACAAAACAATAATGTAACTATATTTATAAAATTATTTCCTAATTAATAAAATGTTTAATAATTTATAAAAGTGGACATTTACATGATGATTTTTTTACAAATCACCTAATTGTTTAAAGTGTAATATTTAATATTTTTAATATATTCACAGAGTCTACAACCATCTCCACAGTCAATTTTAGGAAACTTTAATCACCCCCAAGAGAAACTCTGTATTCATTAGTACTCATTCCCCATTTCCCCCTAAACTACCTCTCCCCCAACCTGAGCAAGCACTAATCTGCTCTCTCTACATTTGCTCATTCTGGATATTTCATGTGAATGGAATCATACAATACATGGTCTTTTGCAAGTGGCTTCTTTTTTTTTTTTTTCACAGAGACAGAGAGAGAGAGAGAGAGGGATAGATAGGGACAGACGGACAGGAATGGAGAGAGATGAGAAGCATCAATCATCAGTTTCTTTTTGCTGTTGCGACATCTTAGTTGTTCATTGATTGCTTTCTCATATGTTCCTTGACCGCGGGCCTTCAGCAGACCGAGCAACCCCCTGCTGGAGCCAGCGACCTTGGGTCCAAGCTGGTGGGCTTTTGCTCAAACCAGATGAGCCCGGGCTCAAGCTGGCGAGCTTGGGGTCTTAAACCTGGGTCTTCCGCATCCCAGTGTGACGCTCTAACCACTGTGTCACTGCCTGGTCAGGCACAAGTGGCTTCTTTTTTATTTGGCATAATATGTTCAAGGTTCATCTATGCTGTCACAGTAATTAAGTCCTTTTTATTGCTAAATAATATTCTATTGTATGGAATTTTACTTATCCCTTCATCAGTTGATTGATATTTGGGTTGTTTTCACTTTTTGGTTATTATGACTAACATAGCTATAAGCATTTGTGTACAAGTTTTTGTGTGGAGATGTTTTCATTTCACTTGTATATAGACCTGTTAACTCTGTTTAACTTTTTGAGGAAATACCAGCCTGTTTTTCAGTAGCGATGTATGTGGGTTTCGATTTCTCCATCTCATATATAACACTTGTTATTAGCTGTCTTTTTTATTTTAGTTATCCTAGTAGGTATGAAGTGTATCTTATTGTGGTTTTCATTTGCATTTCTATGATGGCTAGTGATCATTTGCATATCTTCTTTGGAGAAACGTCTATTCAGATCCTCTGCTTTTTTAGTTGGGTTATTTGTCATTTTACGAGTGCATTGTAAGAGTTCTTTATATATGCTAGATACAAGCCTCTTATCAGACATTCTGACTTGCAAATATTTTTTCCCATTCTGCAGGTTATCTTTTTACTTTTTTTTTTTTTTTTTTTTCTTTTACAGGGACAGAGAGAGGGATAGATAGAGACAGACAGACAGGAACGGAGAGAGGTGAGAAGCATCAATCATCAGTTTTTCGTTGCCGTTGCGACACCATCATTGTTCATTGATTGCTTTCTCACATGTGCCTTGACCACAGGCCTTCAGCAGACCAAGCAACCCCTTACTGGAGCCAGTGACCTTGGGTCCAAGCTGATGAGCTTTTGCTCAAGCCAGATGGGCCCGGGCTCAAGCTGGCGAGCTTGAGGTCTCGAACTGAGGTCTTCCGCATCCCAGTCCGATGCTCTATCCACTGCGCCACCGCCTGGTCAGGCTCTTTTTACTTTCTTAATGGTGTTCTTTGAAACCTGAAAGTTTTTAATTTTGATAAAGTTTAATTTCTTTTTTCTTGGCACATGTGTTTTTGCCTACCCCAAGTTTACAAAGATTTTGCCTATATTTTCTTACAATATTTCTCCTAAGAAATATATAATGTATATGGTGTGAGGTAGAAGAAGTTCAACTTCATTCCTTGGCAGTAGGATATCCAGTTATCCTAGCACTATTTGTTGAAAGATTATTCTTTGCCCCATTGAATTGTCTTGGCACCCTTGTTGACAATCAATTGGTCTTAAATATAAAGGCTTATATCTGAACATTCCCTTCTATTCTGTTGTTCTATGTCTATCTTTATATTGGCACCACACTGTCTTGATTACCATGAATTTGTAGTAAGTTTTAAAATTGGCAAGTGTGAGTTCTTCCTTTTCACAATTGTTTTGGCAACTCTGGGTCCCTGGAATTTCCATATGAATCTTAGAATCAGCTTGTCAATTTCTACCAAAAAATCCAGCTGGGGTTTTGTTATGGATTGTGTTAAATCCGTAGATCAATTTGAGGAGCACTGGCATCTTAACCATATTAAGTCTTTTAGAGTATCTTTCTATTAATTAAATGCAAGTCTGATTTTTTCATTTATTCTTACTGGGTAGGAAGCTAAAATATCAGAGTGTTTTGGTTCATGCTCAAACATTTGAGCACCTTGAAAAAGCCTGCCAGGCAGGTGGGTGTCATTTGGCTCAGCTTAAGGGTAGCAGTCCCTCCCTTTGTGGTACAGATAAGGGGTCAGAATAACTTGGAGTTGTTGCCACGAACTGCTGGTTTTCTACTGTAAGAAAGCTTGGCTAAGCCTTCTCCTGTGGACTTACTTTCCTTATCTGTAAAAAAGGAAACCATGATTACCTCAATCATGTCTATAAAATTCTGTTGAATAAAATTTCTTTTAAAAATACACTCTAAAAAATAAACAGACTAAAGAGCTGAACACTTTGTTTAAAAATATATATAAATGTCCAATAGACAAAAATTTACTCAGTATCATCCATTAGGCAACAGAAAAATGCAAATCAAAAAACTATGATGAGATACACACCCACCAGAATAGCTAAAATTAAAAAAAAAGACCAACAATACCAAGTACTGGAATGTGGGCTTGTTTATAATAAGTATGGGGTGGTAATTTTCTTTTTTTATCTTTTTTTACTTTTTTTTAACTTAAAAAAAAAGATTTATTCATTTTAGAGAAGAGAGGGAGGAAGAGAAGAGGGACAAGAGCAGGAAGCATCAATTCCCTTATGTGCCTTGACCAGGCAAGCCCAGGGTTTTGCACCAGCAAATTCAGTATTCCAGGTCAATGCTTTATCCACTGCACCACCACAGGTCAGATGTAATTTTCTTTTGAAAACAGTCTGAGATTGTATTCTTTCAATTTAATAAGTATTTATTACCTACTATATGCTAAGGCAGTTTTTGATCACTGAAAATAATTCTGCAACTTGGCTGTATTTTCCTTAAAAGTATAAAATCTTTCCATGACACTATATAATAATTTGTAATTATTTTTTCTTCATTGTAGAACATCAGTATATTTATTATTTCAATGTATTTTACAATCTGATAAATACGAAATTAATCAAAGTTCCTCCAGCCACTTCTGTCACCATCCCTGGGTGTTTGTGATAACTGAAATTGAAGGGAGTTTTTTGTGGTTGGAGGACAGCGTGTGGAGGGTGAGGTAGGGTTGGTGGTGGACCCTGGGCACCTAGGACAGAGGAGGCTACATAAGGAGCCCTGGGAGGAACTGGAGAGTTTTAATCGGGAGCAACAGTAGAATTTTATTTTATTTTATTTTTGTTTTGAGATATAATTGACATATAACACTGTATTCATTTTAGATGTACAGAATAATGATTCCATATATGTATATATTGCAAAATGATCGATACAATAAGTTTAACAAATACCCATTACCTCACATAGTTACAGATTTATTTTTGTGATGAGAAATTTTAAAGTCTACTCTCAGCAACTTTCAAATATACAATACAATATTGTTAACTGTAGTCAACATATTGTACATTACATCCCTAGAATTAATTCTTCTTATAACTGGATGTTTGTACCTTCTGGCTAACTCCACCCATTTACCTCAACCCCCCAACTGTACCCCTGGCAGCCACCCATCTATTATCTATTTCTAGTGAGTTTGATTTTTTCAGATTCTACATATATATGAGATCATGCAGTATCTGTCCTTCCCTGTCTGCCTTATTTCACTTAACATAACGCCCTCAAGATCCACCCATGTTGTTGCAAATGGAAGGATTTTCCTCTTTTTTTGGCTGAATAATATTCCTTTATATACACATAGCACATTTTCTTTATCCATTCATTCATTGATAGACCGACACTTCGGTTGTTTTATGTCTTGGTTATTGTGAATAATGGTGCAGTAAATGAGGTGGTGCCTGTATCTGTCTCATTTCCTTCAGATATATACTCAGAAGTAGAATTGCTGGACTACATGGTAGTTTTATTTTCAAAAGATTTTTGGGAACACCATGTTGTTTTCCATAGTGGCTACACCAATTTACATTCCCACCAGCTGTGCACAAGAGTTCTCTTTCCTCCACATCCTTGCCAACACTTGCTATTTCTTAGCTGTTTGATGACAGCCATTCTCACAGGTGTGAAGTGGCATCTCATTTTTATTTGCATTTCCCTGATGATTAGTGATGTTAAGTACACTTTTATGTACCTGTTGGCTGTTTGTATGTCTTCTTTGTAAAAATATCTATTCAGTTCTGCTGCCCATTTTTTAATCTAATTGTTTGGGGGGGGGTTGTTTTTGTTTTGTTTCATTTTCTGCTATTGAGTTGTATAAATTCCTTATATATTTTGGATATTAACTACTTATCAGACTTTGATTTATAAATATATTTATCATTCCATAGGTTGCCTGTTATTTTGTTAATCGTTT
The DNA here is from genome assembly GCA_037038555.1 of Rhynchonycteris naso. Lineage (NCBI taxonomy): Eukaryota > Metazoa > Chordata > Mammalia > Chiroptera > Emballonuridae > Rhynchonycteris > Rhynchonycteris naso. The sequence continues at coordinate 77,737,738 of CM072999.1, read as the reverse complement.
CTTTTGCTGTGCAGAAGTGTTTTAGTTTGATGTAGTCCCACCTGTTATTTTTGTTTTCATTGCTGTTGGTTTTGATGTCAGATCCAGAAAAATTACTGCCAAGACTGATGGCAAGGAGCTTACTGCCCATGTTTTTTTATAGGAGTTTTATGGTTTGGGGTCTTATATTCAAGTCTTTAATTCATTTTTGGTTTATTTTTATGTATGGTGTAAGATAGTAGGTCCAGTTTCATTCTTTTGCATGTGGCTGTCACAGTACCATTTATAAATAAACTGTCCTTTCCCCTATTGTATATTTTTTATTAATTGATCAATTATTTTAATTTAAAAATTTTTAATTGATTGATTTTGAAGAGAGAGGAAAGAAGAGAGAGAAACATCAATTCATTGTTCCACTTAATTATGCATTCATTGGTTGATTCTTATATGTGCCCTGACCAGGGATTGAACCAACAACCAGGATGGCATCACCAAGTTAGCTACCTGGCCAGAATCCCCATTGTAAATGCTTGACTCCTTTGTCATAAGTTAATTGACCATATATGCATTGGTTTATTTCTGGGCTTTCTGTTCTGTTTCTTTGAGCTATGTGCCTGTTTTTATGCCAATTCTATAATGTTTTGATTACTATAGCTTTGTAATACAGTTTGAAATCAGGAAGTGTGATTTCTCTAACTTTTTTTCCCCTCAAGATTACTTTGGCTATTTGGTGTCTTTTGTGATTCCATACAAAATTTAGAATTATTTGTTTTATTTCTGTGAAAAATGCCATTGGAATTTTGACAGGACTTGCATTGAATCTGTAAATTCCTTTGGGGTCTGTCATTATTTTGACAGTTGAACGTACCCCAAAGCATGGAAGCATAACTCCACAATTTCTTTAATTCCTTAATTTTCAACATTCAGGTCACCTCCATCTATTTTTCTATTATAAATAATGCTGCAATGAAAGCCTTTGTTGTATGACCTTGTGCACATTTGTAAATGTTTATGATAGACTCATATGGGGGAATTGCTTAATTAAAAGGAATGTGCTAAATATTCTTAAATGTTGAGCCCAAGTATCAAGATTATGCCCATTCCATGTCTTATTTATTTATTTATTTATTTAATTGTTTTTACATAGATTTTAGGGTTGCCCATTCCATGTCTTTCACTAAATTACTCCTGACTAGAAGAAGTTCTCAGTGTCTCTTGTGGGGTAGGATCTGATGCCATGGGAAAGATGTTCCCGGACCATTAACAACTGTTTTGTTTTGACATGCATGCTATATGCAGTATCAAATGCATTATAGCTGTAGTATAAAAGCAGCCTTTGTAAATTTCTATGTATGTTGGAAAAGAGGAGGGGCCAGCAGCAGCTTCAACCACAGTATGGGGACTGTGGAGAACAAAGCAGGAGCTCACTTTCTCTGCACGTTTTGGTTATTAGAACTGTGTGTGTGTCTAAAAGAGAAAAAAATAATGTCAGTGCTCACTTCTGTACTTAAATATTAAAAATGATTCCAACTGAAAGAAACAAAAAAATATTGTGCCCATTTATTCTCCTAATACTAGCGTCTGAGAAGACTCTGCTCCCTGTGGTCTGTATGTAATTTTGTCAATCTGATAGGTGAAAATGGGCAATAACCTTTTCAATAAAAATCAGCCTCAGCCATTGATACTGACTGAGCGGCATATGACCTTCAGCACAAGGCACTTTAGAGTATAAATTCAGAGAGGTAAAACTCTGGAGGCTCCCATGGATAAGCTTGCAATTTGACTACCACTTGCCCTGGTTAGTCATGAGTTAGTTTTGTCCCTCATGACCACCCTCTGAGGTAAATGCCATTATGTTTTTTTATAGATAAGGAAACAGGTCCAGAGAGAGGTGACTCCTCCAAATCACAGAGTTAATAAGTAAAGGAGGAAGGGGCATTTCAGGGTTGGGGGAAGAGTAGCAGGGGCAAGACCATTTTTTTAAGATTTTATTTTATTGATTTTACAGAGGGGAGGATGAGATGTTTCAGCTCACAGTTGCTTCACTTTAGTTGTTAATTGATTGCTTGTCATATGTGCCTTGACCTGGCAAGCTCAGGGTTTCAAACCAGCAACCTCAATGCTCCAGGTTGATGCTCTATCCACTGCAAGACCATTATTTCTATTTTCTATTATTTTATTTTTTTAAGAGGGGGGAGAGAAAGAGACAGAGAGAGAGAGGAATATCAATTCATTGCTCCCCTCAGTTGTGCCATTGATTGCTTCTCATATGTGCCCTGACCAGGGCTCAAACTGGTGGCTCTTGGGACTATGCTTAATCCACTATACCATCAGCCATGGTGGACAGGGTGATTATTAACCCTGGGTCTTGTATGAGAGGGGGTCTGGGTATCAAGGCTGGAGCAAGACCAGTGGGAATAGGAAATGGAGGTGGGGGCCGGGAATGGGCTGCAGTGTGTGGGATATGTTCCATTTGCACTTGTCTTGGTTGGACATGAGGCAGAGGCTGCAAATATGGAGAGAAGAATGCCCTGGGTCTGGTAACTCAGAGGACTGAGGGAAGAGTGGGAGGACTGTTTCCCTGGTGAAGGCGGAGGTATGGATGAATTGAGTATATGTAGGTAGTCCTTGTCCACAAACTAATGAGAAATCTCTCCCATCCTTCCAGCTGGCTGCTACTCCAATCACTGCCTAGGGCTTTCAGCACAGAACCATTCCTCCAACAAAAAGCACCCCCTTAAACAATCCTCCCTGTATAACAGTGGCTCTAAGCTTAGGAGCCACTGTTATACAAACTCTTGTTTAACTACTTTTGGCTTCAGCACTTGTAATTTGGTCCTCAGAGCTCAGTGGTTTGAAGAAACATTTTTATTACGCTCAGGGGGGCGGGGGAGCCAGGATGGGGAGAGCCAGTAGGGAGCTAAGTGCCTTTCTCTTGAAGTTCCATTCCCCAGGATGCTCAGCTCAAGTAGACAAGCTCCTGGGTCACAGGAACCTCCATGGCCCTATACCTGCAGAATTACAGTCTTGAAAAAGGACCTTCCCTACAGGGTAGCACTATCTCAGCCTCTCCTCCATAAAACCTGGGAATGGGGGGAGAACACAATTTATTTATTTATTTATTTATTTATTTATTTATTTATTTATTTATTTATTTAAAGTGAGAGGAGGGGAGATAGTGAGACACTCACATGCACCCCAACTGGGATCCACCAGCAACCCCTGCGGCAACCCTGTCTGAGGCCAATGATGCTCCAATCAACTGAGCTTCTTCAGTGCCTGAAGCTGATGACCTCAAACCAACAGGACCAACCGGACCAACTGGACCAACCAAGCTATCTTCAGCACCACCCCAGACCAAGCTGGGCTCACTGGCTACAGGAAGGGAAGAAGAAGGGGAAGTGGGAGAGGGAGAGATGCAGATGGTCACTTGTCCCAGAATCGAACCCGGGACATCCATATGCTGGGCCGATGTTTTATCCACTGTGCCAACCGACAAGGGTGCTTTCAGGGAGCCCTGCCCACCGCAGCATGACTGACCTGGTAGCTTACTGGTGTTTTGAGATGTGAGATGTCCAAAGACTGCAGAGAAGAGCCCTACATCCTGAACATAGTAAGATTGTGGCCAAGGATCTTAAGAAGATACACTCTCTCAGCCTTTTTATTTGTAAAAATAGTAGGAAAGCTATCCTATGGTTATATAAGAGAATATCTTTATTTTTAGGAAATGTATACATATATGCAGAGAAAGAGAGAAAACATGCAAATAATTAGAAAGTCTAGGTAAAAGGTGTTTGGAATTCCTTGTATGCACTGTGCAGCTTTTTATTTATTTATTTTTTCTACAAGGACAGAGAGAGAGAGGGTTAGATAGGGACAGACAGACAGGAACAGAGAGAGGTGAGAAGCATCAATCATTAGTTTCTCGTTGCCGTTGCGACACCATAGTTGTTCATTGATTGCTTTTTCACATGTGCCTTGACCACAGGCCTTCAGCAGACCGAGCAACCCCTTGCTGGAGCCAGCGACCTTGGGTCCAAGCTGGCGAGCTTTTTTGCTCAAGCCAGATGGGCTTGCGCTCAAGCTGGCGAGCTCGGGTCTCGAACCTGGGTCTTCCGCATCCCAGACCGATGCTCTATCCACTGCGCCACCGCCTGGTCAAGCTGTGCAGCTTTTTTATAAATTTAAATTATATCGAAATTAAATGCTGACAAAAAAGTCAGAATTACTAAAATCAAAGGAGCATATTTAAGTAAATGAATTCTCATTCCCATCAGACTAGCCCAAGATGGATTTAATTTTTGTGTAGATTTTGAATTATTTTTAGTCAGTTTTAATCATGGACAATTTTGTAGTCTGCCTTTTTTTCACTTAATATAAGTCATAAACTGTTTTTCATGCCACTACACATCCCTGGTAACTATCATTTTAATGACATAATATTCCATTATATATCATAATTTACACTTTCCTGTTGATAGACACCCAAGATGAAGAAGGGGATTGATATTAGTTCAGCATGAACTTGATACCAGGTACTATTCACCATGGGCTATACACAGGCATTATCTTATTTGACTCTCATTTTATTATGGTAAATATTCCTTATCCCCGATTTGCGGATGAGTTGATTATAATAAGCCAACTTCATTCAATTCAGGAGGACTCAGGATTCAATTCCAGGATTCATTTTCAATCTCTCTGACTGCTCAACCCATCCTGTGTCTCCTCTCACGCCTTCCCTTGGCTTTTTTATGACTGCAAGCTTTCTTTCTCCTCTTCCAGGTGTACAGCTCTTTTTATGAACTGCTGTTTCTATATTATATTATAGTTATTAATTCCATGTCTCAACTCTAAGCTAGATTCCTGGCTCTTTGAGGCTAGAACCCCTAGCAGATTCACCTCTGGAGGCCTCAATATGCTTTGCCGATGTAGCTTATACATAGCAGGAGGTCACATCATTTTCTTTCAACCAATGCTGTATTTATGGAGGACCCTCTATGCCTCAGGCACTGTTCTAGATTCTCAGGACACATCAGCAATTCAATAGACAAAACAGAGCTTAGATTCTGGAGGAAGGTGATGTACAATAAAGAACATATATCATAAATAAGAAAAGTATTTATTACATTAGGAAGTGCTAAGTAAAATAGAAAAATGGATCAGGGTAAGGAGAATAAGGGGTACATGAGGAGGGGGTGTTTCAATTTTAAGTAGTGTAATCAGGGTAGGCCACATTGAGGAGTAACATTTGAGCAGACTCAGAGAAAATGAGAGCTGTTAATACTGTGAATACTACATGAATGAACCAAGGAAGGAATCAAATGACTTTTGTGATACATCCTAACTATGCAGTTAGAAAGCAAGCATTTAGAGGGGCCGAGAGCCCAAGTTTGGAAAGATAAATTCCAAAGATAGATAAGATCAAAGTTTAAAAGATTATACCAAGCACAGCTAGGGTGAACAATAACTCATTCCAGAACCAATGCCAATTTGCTGCCTCAAAGTCATTTTGGAGCAAGCAAAGAAAGCTGCTTGACACACAGCAGGCAGTGAACAAGTGAGACTTGTGCCCCTAAGATGGCACAGGCTGAAGCAACAGGGCAGTCCTCAGTAAACTCCTAGATGCAGGCCCTGGGGTCAGTGGTTGAAAGTTGGGAATATTTATACCGTATGCCCCAGCCCTTTGATGTGATCCTGGGTTAAAGTCTAGTCTTTTGCCAGATTAGGACATAGGACCTTGGTAGGCTGGGCCCTACCAAGTACTTCAGATGACCCTGGACTACAAATCTTATGTCAACTAACATTGGAAGTCTTTGCCTTTATATTTCATACATTGATATTTGTATTTTTTTTAAAATTTTTAAAAGACATTATTCATTTTATAGAGGAAAGAGAGAGAGAGAGAGAGAGAGAGAGAGAGAAGGGGGGAGAAGCAGGAAGCATCCATTCCTATATGTGCCTTGACCAGAAAAGCCTAGGGTTTCCAACCAGTGACCTCAACATTCCAGGTCAACACTCTATCCACTGTGCCACCACAGGTCAGGCCACACCACTGATATTTGTTAAACAAATTGCAAGTTGAACAGGCATAATTATTACATTTGTGGACTTTAAAAAACAAGAATTACATTAGATCAGCTTTTCAAACATACAATCATGCTTTCTGACTAGATTTAGGATATGGCATTTTAACCTATGTACTCTTATTGATCAGTGCAACCCTGTTAAGTTTAATTTTCTAAAAAATAAAATAAAAGATACAGCATTTTGACCAAAGTATACTCTCTTAACAATATATTTGCTTAGGGCCACCTATTGGCTCAATGGTAGGAATGTCAGCCAGGCATACTGATGTCCTAGATTTGATCCCTGGTCAGGGCACACAGGAGAAGCAACTATTTGCTTCACTTCCCCTCACTCTCCCCCTTCTCTTTCTCTTCCCCCCTCATAGCCAGTGGCTCACTTGGTTCAAGCATAGGCCCTGGCGCTAAGGATAACTCCATTGATTTCATTATCTATCTCAGATGGGGGTTGCTGGGTGGATCCTGGTCAGGGTGCATGCGGAAGTCTGTCTCTCTATCTCCCCTCCTCTCACTTAAATAAAAAATATATTTAACTTCTATATATAGACATGTAATGTTCTCCAAACAGCAAAGTACAGATCAGCATGTATTTTATGCTATCAATTCTATTAAAAATGTAGATGTAGAGACTTATATACAGTGTGTCCGTAAAGTCATGGTGCACTTTTGACCGGTCGACTGGTCAAAAGTGCACCATGACTTTACGGACACACTGTATATACCTAGAATATCCCTAGAAGTATACAGGAGGAATTGGTAATAGTGTCTCCTGGGAGAGAAATAGGGTGATTAAAAGGCAGAAGAAGTGGGAAATGTTTTCAATCTTTTGACATTTGTTCTATGTATTTGTTTAACTTGGTCAAAAAAATAATTAAAAAAAAATTTTTTATTTTGTAAGAGACAAAATAAAAGAAGGGAGAGAGATAAGAAGAATCAATTTGTAACTGTGGCACTTTAGTTGTTCATTGATTGCTTCTCACACATGCCTTGACTGAGGGGCTCCAGCTGAGCCAGTGGCCCCTTATTCAAGCCAGTGACCTTGGGCTCAAGTCAGTGACGGTGAGCTTCAAGCCAGAGATATTTAGGTTCAAGCCAGCGACCTTGGAATCATTTCCATGATCCCATGTTCAAGCAAGCAACCCAGCGCTTAAGCTGCTGAGCCTGTGCTCAAGCTGGTGACCTCATAGTTTCGAACCTGGGACCTCAGCTTCCCATGTTGATGCTCTATCCACTACACCAACACCTGATCAGGCAAAAAAATAAAATAATCTTAACACAACATAAAAAATAAAGCATTGCTGGTTTAGGACAATTATATAGTCACAAAAGTGAAATTAAATAGTGAATGTTAGTGTTACATTGACAGGGTCAGAAAAAGTATAGTCTGAGTCCAGGAAAAGCCATCTCATTTTTCCTTTAAGTGTAGTATTTTGTACTTTAAGACTAGTATTTTAAGTTAGTTGACCTCAATTGTGTTTTAAAGATTTATTCAAGATACAGCTTATTTGCATGCCTCTATCAGAGATCTTTGCTGATTTCACAAAGCCTACCATATCTGCCCTTCAAGCTTGCCGTTTCTTTTCTATTTTTACATTCCAGCTTCTGAAATGTGAAGACTTTAGTAATTATATGAGCCACAGAGATGAACACATAATTCACAAAAGACAAAATAAAAATTATAAGCCAATGCATGGAAAACATTCCACCTCAAACGTCAAAGAAATTCAAACTAAAACAAAGAAATACCTTATTCAATTAGAAATTTGTTCAAAGGTTATCCCCAGTAGAGAGGAGGTTCTGGTGAAACTTGTATGTACCATTGGTTAAAATATATATCAGCTCAGCCCTTTTGCAAAGTATATGTTAATTCAAGCAGCCATAAAAATATTAATGTCTTTTAACCTGATATTTCCACTCTAGGAATGATTTGTCCTGAGGAAATTTTCCCAAAGGAAAAAGAGCTCTATGTGATAGGCTCTTTACTGCAGCTGTAGGCGTCATAGTGAAAAAGTGATGGGCAAGAAAGAACATTGGTTTTGGAGTCAGGTGTCCAGGGTTTGAGAGTTTGATTTCAGGATCTGCCACTTGGTATCCACATGGTCTTAGATAAATGACTTGATATTCCTGAGCCTACATCTGCCAGGATGGAAGCGAGGAAACCTGATTGGGAAAGTAACGTGGGACCAAATTATGGAGGATCTTGCCTGCTAAACCAATGTCTCCAGGCTTTGTGCAGTCGGTAAGAGGAACATTACAAGTATTTGATCAGAGCTCTGCATTAGGAAAACTCAGCCGATGGTGGCATATAAGATTAATGGAACAACCAAGAAGGTGGAGGTGGGGGAGGCCACATAGAAGGCTTCTGCAGTAGTCTATAAGAAAGGCAATGACTAATTAAATGAAACAGCCCAAATTCTTTGAGTGCCTTGTGAGGGAGGAGCCATTACTGTAAATTGCTAGTGTCCCTGTAGCATCTGTTTTATAGTCTGCACTGGGCAGAAATAATACATAATAACTAACACTTTATATTTCTAAAGTCCTTTACAGTTCAAAGAGTACTTTCATGTGTATTTTATTTTCCGAAGTGAGAAGCAGGGAGGCAGACAGGCTCCCGTATGCGCCCGACAGGGATCCACCCGGCATGCCCACTAGGGGGCAATGCTCTACTCATTTGGGGCGTTTCTCAGTTGCAACTGGAGCCATTCTAGTGCCTGAGGCAGAGGCCATGGAGCCATCCTCACGCCTGGGCCAACTTTGCTCCAAAGAAACCTTGGCTGCAGGAGGGGAAGAGAGAGAGAGAAAGGAGAGGGGGAAGGGTGGAGAAGCAGATGGGCACTTCTGCTGTGTGCCCTGGCTGGGAATTGAACCTGGGACACCCACACTCCGAGCTGATGCTCTATTGCTGAGCCAACCAGTCAGGGCTCATGTGTATTTTTAAAAATTATTATTCAGTGAAAAGAGAGGAGGCAGAGAGACAGCCTCCCACATGTGCCCTGACCAGGATCCATCCAGCAAGCCCACTAGGGGGCGATGCTCTGCCCATCTGGGGCATTGCTCTGTTGCTCAGTAACCAAGCTCTTCTTAGCACCTGAGGTGGAGGACATGGAGCCATCTTCAGTGCCAAGGGCTAACTCGCTCCAATCGAGCCATGGCTGCAGGAGTCCTTTCTCCTGTGTACCCTAACTAGGAATCGAACCCAGGACATCCACACGCAGGGCCAGCACTCTACCACTGAGCAAACCAGCCAGGGCTCATATGTGTTTTCTCATTTGATCTTTTAGGGTGTTTTTAAGTTGATGTTTGTAAAGCAGTTTTCCCAGATATTGGAGAAAGGCCTCTGGATTTATCATTTCCAAGGTTCATTCCTCCTCCCCTCCTTCACTCAGCTTCCTTTTGTTCAGTGTTCAGGCACTTCACAATTCTTTCTTAAAAATAAGAAAGAAAAAAGTGCCCTGGCTGGTTGGCTCAGTGGTAGAGCATTGGCCTGGTAGGTGGATGTCCCAGGTTTGATTCCTGGTCAGGGCACTCAGGAGAAGCAACCATCTGCTTCTCCACTCTTCCCCTTTCTCTCTCTCTCTCTTTCTCTCTCTCATTCCCTCCTGCAGCCGTGGCTTGATTGGAACAAATTTAGCCCCAGTTGCAGAGGATGGTTCCATGGCCTCCACCTCAGGCACTAAAAAGAGCTCAGTTGCTAAGTAATAAAGTAACTCCCTCCCACCCCACCCTCAGATGGGCAGAGCATCACTCCCTAGTGGGTTTGCTGTGTGGATCCTGGTTGAGACAAATATGGGAGTCTGTCTCTGCCTCCCCTCCTCTCACTGAATAATAATAAAAAGAAAAAGAGTGGCTGAAAATGCTCCAGACTTCTTGCTTAAGTCCCTTCGAAGGCAGATAAGTCATCAGTGTGCTGGATTTGAACACATTTGGTTTACTTAATCATTTGTTCATCTTCCTCTGCTTGCAGCGGAGTTTCACATGTCCCATCACCTGCTGTTCCTGAGATGCTTATGGTGCAAAAGTGAGAGCCCACGTGTGTGTGTGGGGGGGGGCGCTAGAGTTCCCTCTCTTCCTTCCAGATCCAGCCCTTCCTCCATCCCAGGGAGGAGCACCTCCCTCCAGAGGCCCAAAAGGGATCCCAAGTCGCAAAGATCCAGTCCCTGAGAACTGGAACTAGCGATCACCCAGGAAACCTGAGGCCCTGGCCCCACTACAATGGAGACTTCCTAACTTGGGGCTTCTCTGGATTCTAGAGCACTAATGAGCAAGGCTGAGCAGTAATTAAGAATGTGCTCAGTTCTACATCACACAGCACAGCTGCAGCCAGCCAGGAGGAGGGAGAGAGAAGACAGAAAGGATGCCCCAACCCTCTTTTCCCACTCTGAGCCTGCTCAAGCCCACACTCCAGGGTTCTCTTTAGTGCAGCAAGAGGAGTCAGTAAAGTCATAGGATAAAGGAACAGCTATAGGAGACAGCTGCCCAGTGATGCAGTAAAAGCATCCAGATGCCAGCCAAGTGTTACTGCTCCATCCCCCCAGGGTGCCAATGGGTCAAGCCATGGTTCTATCAGAGGCGAGGTGTCCCCTGTCTTGCAACCAGCCTGGCACTACAGGACCTGCAGCAGGGTGGGGTTGTGGTTTGACAAGGAAGGGGAGGCATGACACATACCATCCACTACTCATATACTGTTATCTCTGGGAGGTCTGGGACTTTCTCAGGCTCACACCTTATACCAGGGGTCCCCAAACTTTTTACACAGGGGCCAGTTCACTGTCCCTCAGACCGTTGGAGGGCCAGACTACAAAAAAAACTATGAACAAATCCCTATGCACACTGCACATATTTTAAAGTAAAAAAACAAAACGGGAACAAATACAATATTTAAAATAAAGAACAAGTAAATTTAAATCAACAAACTGACCAGTATTTCAATGGGAACTATGGGTGCGGATGTATCCTGTGCTCCTCTCACTGACCAATGAAAGAGGTGCTTCTTCCAGAAGTGCGGTGGGAGCCACAAAAATGGCCTCAGAGGCCGCATGCGGCTCGCGGGCGGTAGTTTGGGGACCCCTGCCTTAGACCAACAGTGTGCTGTGGGTGGGGGTCAACAGCAATAACAAATACATACTCAGAGTGGCACATGAGCCGAATTCTTGAGAGCCACAGATCAGTACAACCCAGTCAATTCCAGAGAGCACGCCCTCTAGTGGGAAAGCCCATGTGAAAACAGAGATGGCCCCTAATGATAGCAGTAAGGAAAAGTATTGTGGACAACAACAGATCAGGCCAGGGCAGCTTGAGAAAGGCTTGACTTGTACAGTGCATTCGAGTTAAGCCTTTAAATAAAACATGGACTTATAAGAAAAGATGTTTTTGGCATAGGGACTAGGCTGAGCAAAGGCATGGGGCATGAAATAGTGGGTGGCCTGTTCTAACCCCAGTAAGCATCCAGGAGTTGTGGTGGGCCTGGCCCAAAGCATGAGTGGAATAGATTTCTTTTTTATTTTAATTTTTAATTTATTGTGTTGACATGGTTTTTTTTTTTTTAAGTTTTATTTTATTTTTATTTTATTCATTTTAGAGAGGAGACACAGAGTGAGAGAGAGAGAGAGAGAGAAAGAGAGAAAGGGAGGAGGAGCTGGAAGCATCAACTCCCATATGTGCCTTGACCGAACCAGTGCAGGGTTTTGAACCGGCGACCTCAGTGTTCCCAGGTCGACGCTTTATCCTCTGCGCCACCACAGGTCAGGCGTGTTGACATGGTTTTAAGTGTCCCACTCAATATAACACACCTCTACACACCGCATTGTGCCCCCCCTTCCCCATGCAAAGTTTCTTTCTCCCCCTCTTTTCCCCCCTCCCTCTACCTCTGGCTACTGCTACCCTGTTGTCTGTTTATATGTGTTATGTGTGTGTGTGTGTGTGTGTGTGTGTGTGTGTGTGTGTGTGTGTGTTATTGGCTAATCCCAGAAGGGACAGATTCTTAGGAAGCTATCAGGGGTCACAGGCCTGTCAAAAACAACTGCCAAACTGTCCACATTTACCAGCTTGCACCACTTTGGGTGCTGGACAAATGCTCTGAGACTTGATCAGCATCCCTGGGGAGCTGTCCCAAAACCAACTGCTGAGCTGAGGGGGATCGGTGGTGAGTGGAGGGACCAACACGGAAAAGGCTGAACTGAAGGGAAGGGAGTTAGAACAAAAATGGAGGGACTTAGCCCAGGGAAACAACCACAACTAGGGGAGAGGAATAGTGCACATGCGTGTGTCCTAGGGTGGAGCCTGGACCTCATGTGTGGGGCATCAGAACCAGTTGCCTTCCTGTCCTCTGCCCACTGCTCTGGACATACAAGCACATAAACCTATTCTGTCCCCAGGAAAGGGGCAAGAGTGTTCAGTGATGTTTCTGTAGGAGCAGAACTAAGAGGTGATATCAGTTAACTCCCAAAGAAAGGCCCACAACACATAAACCTGTGAATCAAAGAAAGATAGGTTAGTCTCAAAAGTTGGCTCTCTGGACTGACTGGTGGGGCACAGTAGATAGAGCATCGACCTGGGATGCTGAGGTCTCAGGTTCAAAACCCCATGGTCACTGGCTTGAGGGCAGGCTCACCGGCTTGAGTATGGGATCATCGACATGATCCTATGGTCACTGGCTTGAGCAAAGGGTCACTGGCTCAGCAGGAGCCCCTCATCAAGGCATGTATGAGAAGCAAACAATGAATAAATAAAATGTTACAACTATGAATTGATGCTTCTCATCTCTCTTCCTTCCTGTCTCTGTCTCTCTGTCTGCCTCTCTCCCTCTCTTTTGCTAAAAACAAAACAAAATAAAAAAACACTAGGACCACTTTCAAATATATATATATATATAATCAGAACTCATTTTAATAGCTTTTTAAAAGTGTGCTACCCCTAGAATCTAAATACACGCAATTAATTAAATAAAATTTTTAAAAAGATAAAAACAAAACAAAACCGTAGTTGTTATTTCCAAGTTATTGTATAACTATTTAGGATGACTTAACACCTGATTTATAGCTTATAAAAATGTACCAACCATTGCCTAGAAATATGTAACCATAATGAAATAGAAATCATTATTAATCAATGTATACCATGTGATTGTAACTTAGTGTGTGTGTATAAAAATAAAGCTGTACTAGCCATTGGCATTAATGCCTGGCAGTGAATGCTAAAAAAAAAAAAAAGTGTGCTACCTGTGACCACAAGGGCTGCAGTCCCCTTTCCTGCTGAGTATCACAGGACCTCCCCTTCCCTCATCTGACTGCCACAACAGCAGTTCTCCAAGGGGTTTGGGGCTATACAGAAGAAAGCCTGGAATGCTGGTGTGTTAAGTCACCTACCTCTTGTCTGGTGAGTGACCCTTTATGTCATTCCTGAAGGTGTATTTTCAGTACCTGAGAAGACCTTATTTTTCATTCTGAGTTTGTGGTCTCGTTTCCCATGGCAGTATGTCCAAGAGGCTTGAGATCTCTTGTGTGGTCATGACTTGAAAGTCTGGAAATGAGATCCACAGGCAAGCCATGTTTCTGTGGAGCTGACCTGAATCTTCCCTCTACCTCTTGCCTCTCTCTCAAGGGGTCACAAGGTTAACAGGATACCTATGGGCACCTCCTCCTGGTGCCTGTAGGTCTTCTCTAATAGGAAAAGAAAAGGAGTGGAAAGGGTGTATATGGGCTGTTAGGGTGTGCTGTGAGTCCAAGCCCCGTTCACAAACAAGCAACAACCAATCTGGCTTTTCTTCTTGTGTCCTTGTCAGAGAAATAAGCACTGGGGTCCATCCTCATCTCTGCCCCCTGGCCTGGCAGGCATGGGAAGCAACTCCAGAGCACCCCTCAGAGCTGGGGGAAATGGAGGGGGAGGATTAGAATACCTTTCATTTTCAGTATCTTTCTTTGGACTATTGCATTTATAATATTTCTATTTTTGCTTTTTTCCAAATGAGAGACAGACTGCTGTATGCACCTCAACCAGAATCTACCTGGCAATCCCCTTCTTGGGCCAATGTTCTGCTGATCTATGGCCATGTTTGCAACCGAGCTATTTTTAGCACCTGACGTGGAGGGTCCATTGAGCCATCTTTAGAGCCCAGGCGGATGCACTTGAACCAATCAAGCCATGGCTGCAGGAGGGGGAGAGAGAAAGAGAAAGAGAGATAAGGGAGCGGGGGAGGAGTGAAAAAGCAGATGGTTGTTTCCTATGTGCCCTGACTGGGTAATGAACCTGGGACATCCACATGCCGGGCCAATGCTCTACCACTGAGCTAAGTAGCCAGGGTCAATATTTCTATTTTTGAAAAAATCATTTGGCTCTTTTTATTTTAGCATATTTTCCTTAGAGCAATAAAGGCTTTCACAATATGGAAAAAGTGACATTTGATCCGAAGGAGTCTGGAGGGAAGGAGCTGTGAGTGCGGGGAACTGACCTTTAGTCACCAACCACCCAGAACTGTCAGCTGGTGAAGTGCAAGCTGAGCCTACAGGAATGATGTCTAGTGCCTTCCATAGGCCAGTTCACAGTAGGAGACTTGGTGACAACTCTGGGATCGTGTGTGCACGTGCCCGGGTGCATGCCTATGCTTCTGTCCCTCTTTCCGGTGGCTTCTCTAGATGGCTATGGCTAACCCTCTGTCCTTCCTCTCACTCTGTTGCCAGCTGTCCCAGTTCTAAGTCTCTCCCTCTCTCCTTTCAGCCCCGCCTGGAAGCCTGAGGGCTGGACCAGAGGGAAACAGTTGTTGCTGTTCTTCCTCAGCTCCCGCTCAAACCTGACACCCACAGAAAGGTCAAGCCCACGTGGTTCCTCACATCCCCTTCCTGGCCTGCACTGACTGTTACCATGACGACTGTTGGGCTGGAAATGTTCTTAGCTACCTCTGCTCCTCAGGTGGCTGTCCCAGGCTCCATTCACAGAAAAGCCACTCCTGCCAGGTATTCCATAGTTATAGGGTTTCTGGAAGTATAGACAGATAGACAGAGACACAGAAAAACAGATCAAGTCATAGGCACTTACACTGCCTGAGACAAAGAGAAATGAGTACACTGAGGGGCACAGAAAACACGGAGGTGCAAGAATGTGTGATGGTGGCAGAACCTCAATGATGCAGATCTGAGGGATGAATAAAGCAAAAAGAGTCTGAGAGGGAAATAAGAAAAAGAGACAAAGATAGGCACAGGTGACCCATGAGGACATAGGAAGAGAACCCCACACTAAAGAATAATGGAGAGGGCCTCTAGGGTCAGTGGTTCTTAACCTTTTTTGAGGTACCGAACCCACCAGTTTCATATGCGCATTCACCGAACCCTTCTTTAGTGGTAAATAAAATATGATTTTTTCCCCCAAATTCAAGACATAGGTATATGTTTTTTTACTGGTGCACAAAATGAGCCGTGCATGAACATCACCTTACTCAAAGAACAAAACCAACAAAGTGCATAAACTCACAACAAATTACGGTATTACTTTATTCTGGACTCCGTGGCAGAGGCTTCTCCGAACCCCTGAGACCAACTCATTGGAACCCCTAGGGTTCGATAGAACCCAGGTTAAGAACCACTGCTCTAGGCAGAGGCGGATTAAGGTCAGTTGAGGCCCTGGGTGCAGAAGAAAATATTGGGCCCCTTAAAAAAGAGAGAGAGAGAGAGAGACAGGGAAAATAAAAATACATGTTAACCATATTTTTTAATAAACAAAAAATATGTACTATAAATATTAAAATTGCACATCATGAAACCAAATTTGGTGTCATTAGAAAACAGTGTAAAGTTGGGGTTTTGTGGAGCTCTTCAGAAGTTGGAGCCCAGGGCACACACCCAGCGCGCCCGCCATTAAATTCGCCTCTGCCTCTAGGGAGGAAAGAAGAAGATGCTAGAGAAGTCAGCTTCTGTATGACCTGTCTGCATCCAGTAAATTACCTGCTCTGAGCAGGGCTTGGATCCAATAGCTTTCTCTTTGTCTCATTCTTTCTGAGGTCTCAGCTAGGTTCTTCCTCTAGCTGGATAATACCTGCCACCTTGGGACTGACCTTGCCCTAAGCCTACAAAGGTAAAACTGAAGCCCACCACGATACACACAAAACCCTCCTTGCCCTTGGGAGGTAGTTGGTTCCATTTCACCCCAAACTCATCATAAATATCTGTTCTCAGTCTCTTCTCTCCCAGTGTTCAGAACACTGAACAGGGATGGAAAGAAATGAGGCAAAATTAGGGAGTAATGAGTGTGAACATCAGAGATGATAAAGCCCCTGAAGGTAGTTACAATGAAAGAGGAGAGAAGAGCCCAGCTGAACAGGCAGTGAGTACTTGATGGTGTATGGTGAGAAGGTGAGAAGAGCAGAGAGAGAAAGGTGGGTTCAGAGCTCTGGCCACGGCAGGCCAGAGGAGAAAGAACAGGAGTGGTAGGTGGCTTGGATTGGTCCTCTGGATCTGGCCAAAATTCCCACCTCCAATATCAATGCAATGATTTTCCATCTTCAAAGTGTCTCCAAGACTTTGAATGAAGTCTCTCAGGATCTTTGAGTTTTTTTTATCATTCTTAGCTTTTTCTTCTTAAGAAATAATGAGACCATCCTCAGAGGAAACTCTGGATGACTTATCCTGACCTTGACCATGGTGTGGAGGGGATAATGGAACCAGTGTCCCTAATGTACCCATGTTCCCAACTTACGTGTGGGTGTAGAATAGAACGGGTGGCAGTCTGGAGAACGCACTGTCCTGGTGCGTTCTGCCCAAAGGGCAGTGAGGGAGCTGGGCCCAGAAGGGAGACATGAGTACAAGAGAATTATGGGTGGACATTCAGATAAGGTGATGACGAACTATCCAAACTGGTGAACGCACTGGGCCACAGAGGCTGGAATGTGAAAGTTAAAGGTCCCTGGAAGATGGGTCTTAGACTGGCCAGGAAAAGGACTATGGCCGATGTTCTGAGAGCCCGATATCCCTTTAGCCTACTCTGTGTCCAACTGCAGCTGTGGTAGACAGTTCTGGTTTAGACTCAGAACTCCCCACATCTCTCCTTCTCTGCTGAGGCTTTTCTCAGTCGCTGCAGAGCAACCTGTAAGTATTAGGAGCTTAACACTCCCAGAGGGCAAACTTCAACCAATGAGAGATGGGCACTGGTGGACTCATACTCCAGACTTCCCCATCACTCAATGGGAAAATTCTGAGTTGAGATCTTTATGGTTCCTTAGAGTGATCCCAGGGGCACTGAGCCCTACTATAGGCACCTTTCCCTGTCTCATTCTCCTTGCTCCCTTACTCCTGATCACTCCCCAAAATAAAATGCCTACATCAAAATCTTTGTCATATTGAATATGTTCAGAGGACATAAAATAGCTCAAGGGATATCTTTCTGTACTCATCCGAGCC
The DNA here is from genome assembly GCA_037038555.1 of Rhynchonycteris naso. Lineage (NCBI taxonomy): Eukaryota > Metazoa > Chordata > Mammalia > Chiroptera > Emballonuridae > Rhynchonycteris > Rhynchonycteris naso. Next base: position 77,720,289 of record CM072999.1, on the reverse strand, counting down.
AGAGTCTGCCCCACAAGGCAGGGGTAAGATAAGAAGTGTTAGAAGGCTCTGCCTTTGATCACTTATTGGTAGGTGATCAGGTGTTTGTTAGAAGGGGTCATTGTCATCTAGGGAGACCAGGGATGACTTATTAGCAAGCCCCCTTAGGCTTCCAATGTATAACCGGACTTTCATAACTGGAAAGGACCTTAGAGGTCACCTGATCTAGCTTGCCATGCAATGCAGGAACCTTTACAACCTCTCTGACACCTGTTTAAATATCTCCAGTGACAGGGAACTCGCTATTTCTTACAAGGTAGCCCTGTCTACTCTTGGCTAACTATTACAAAGTTCTCCTTACAGTGAATGGTAATTGAGCTCTCTGGAACTTCCTCCCACTAGTCCTAGTTTGTCCTTTTTACTTCAATGTCTCATTTTTGTACTCAAGACTCCTCCAAGTATTTAAGGCCAACCATGTCTATTATATCTTCTATATTCCAGATCAAAAGATCTTATTGCCTTGACCTTTCTTCAAATGACTCAATCTTTGGAGCCTTCTCACCCTGGACTCCTCCTCCAGGGATGATTGTGAGTTCCTCTTTCAATGTGGCACCCAGATGATGCTTCAGAATAGTACGGCCAGTGCAGAAAGTATTTTTATACTTCTATGACCCTAAGTACACTTCCACTATTGATTCCTAGAATTTCAACTCTTTTGACAAGAACACAAAACTGCTGACTCAACTGAACTGTGAAGACAATTAAAATTTGTTGGTTTGGCTTCTCAGCATCCTTTTTGCTTTTCTTCAGGTAGCAGCAACTTTCTTCTTCTTCCTACTCATAAATGGTTCGATGAGATTGCCAACCACAGTACCCTGTACCTCTAGTTATAGGTTTGGACCCATGATTTAGGCCCAACCAATAAAAATTTCCTTTTTCTGGTCATAGTAAATGGTTCAGTGATGAAAATGTGACCCAGGCCAGCCAATCAGATCCCTTCCTTGGGATTTATTTATTTATTTATTTATTTAAAGTATTTATTTATTCATTTTAGAGAGGGAAGGGAGGACAGGAGCAGGAAGCATCAACTCCCATATGTGCCTTGACCAGGGAAGCCCAGGGCTCTGAACTGGAGACCTCAGTGTTCCAGGTTGACACTTCATCCACTGTGCCAACACAGGTCAGGCCCTGGGATTTATTATATAAAGTTGGAAGGAACAACTGTACCTCTAGATTTGCTAAACTGCAATAATGTGCAAAACTCCCAGAACTCTCTGTCCTAGACCAACACACAAATAAAAGCTAAGAGTGAAAGAAAGAAGAGACTAAACACCTTTCTTGAGTTCCTGGATCTAGCTGACCTTGAGGCCAGCTCCACTTCTTTTTTTTTTTTAATTTCTTTTTCATATTATTAATGTTTATTTTATTGATTTTAGAGAGTCAGAGACAGGAACATCAATCTGTCCCTGTATATGCCCTAACCTAGGATCAAAACGGCAACCCCTGTGCTTCAGTTCGACAACCAACTGAACTGTCTAGCCAGGGCCAGCTCTATTTCTTGGTAATCTCATCCAAAAAGGACATAAGATTGAAAAACCAAAACTGTTCCTATTCTTTTAGATGCTCATAAACTCTCAATGACTCATAGCCTTGCCTGTGTACATATGCATGCATACACATGGAAACAATCCCTCACCTATCTCTACCTCTGCCTCTTCTCTCCCTACTTACCCACAAAAGCACCAATTTTTAAAAACCATGTTAGGCCTGACCTGTGGTGGCGCAGTGGATAAAGCATCAACCTGGGAACACTGAGGTCGCCAGTTCAAAACCCTGCACTGGTCTGGTCAAGGCACATATGGGAGTTGATCCTTCTAGCTCCTCCCCCCTTTCTCTCTCTCTCTCTCTCTCTCTCTCTCTCTCTCTCTCTCTCTCTCACTCTGTGTCTCCTCTCTAAAATGAATAAATAAAAAGAAATAAAAAAACCATGTTAGGTCAGCATGAAGGGAGAAGAGAGTCAGTCTTCTGGGGAAAATGAAACCTTTACTTCAGAACAATCTGTGACACGCAGCATTTGGGAAAGGGAGATAGGGAGAATAGAAGGAGATGAGTATCTCTCAGCTAAGCACTGACTCATGAGGGCAGCACTTTGATGACTCTAATAAAACCTTGTGGTGGAGGGCAGGGGACTCAGAGCCAAGGTCCACTGTCATTCCAGTATGGCCTGTAGGTGGCAGTATTGCACAGTAACAAAGAGCACAGGTTCTGGAGAAAGCAGTCTGGCGCTCAATCTTGATTCTATCACTTCCTAACCACCCACCTCTATCTGAGTATGGCCATCTTTTGTGCCATATCCAGATGCCATGCTTCATTCTTCTCATTCTCTCACACTTCATTCCACTCAGTTATAAAGTTCCAGTGGTCCTTCCCCCTAAATCAGTGATGGGCAATTTTTTGAGCTTGGTGTGTCAAAATTCGCCAAAAAAGATGAGTATAACTTGGGTGGTGTGTCACTTTGAGGAAAACAGCCTAACCAGCAGTCCCAGAACTAGACGTTTTGGGTTACAGACCTCCGGCACAGAGTATCTACACTACAACAAATGTTTTATCCTCGGCTGTGCAGGAGCCAAGGATGAAACGTCCTTCTCGGCATGTGGCCCATACTTCTCTGGTATGGGGCCGCGTGTCATCGAAAATGGCTACACGTGTCAGTGCTAACACGTGTGTCATAGGTTTGCCATCAGGACCCTAAATACTTTTCATAGCTGCTTCTAACTTGATTGCCACATTCATGTAACCACCATCTCTTCAATTATTTATGTATTTATTTTTTAGAGAGAGGAAGGGGGAGAGAGAAAAACATTGATTTGTTCTTCTACTTACTAATGCGTTTATTGGTTGATTCTTGTACATGCTCTCCCTGGGATCAAACATGCACCTTGGTGCATCAGGATGATGCTCTAACCAACTGAGCTACCTGGCCAGGGCTCTTTAATTATTTCTTCTGCCCCCTTTCCAGTCTCTACCTTCTGGGACTCAGATTACACTTTTAGTACATTGTTTGATATTGTCCCACAGCTTTTGGAAGCTTGGCTTTGTTTTGCTTTTGTCCCCCACTACTTTTTCTCTTTCTGTTTGTTTGGATGATTTCTATTGACCTTTCTCAAGTTCACTGGTTCTTTTCCCAACTTTGCCTAATTATTGAAAAGCCTGTTGAAAGAATTCATCTCCAACATCATGGCTTATTTCTAGCATTTCCATTTTACTTTATTATAGTTTCTACTTCTCTACCGAAAGTCCCCATCTGTTCATACACGTTGCCCACCTTTTCCCACTAGACCCTTTGACACATTAGGGTTTGTTTGTTTTGTTGTTGTCTTTTGAGAGAGGCAGGGAGAGAGAGACTGGAACACCAAGCTGCCCTTGTAGGTGCCCTGACTGGGGAATAGAACCAGTGCTCCAGGCCGATGTACCAACCAAGCAAGCTATCTGGCCAGGGTTTAATTTTTATTGTCTTTTTCAGAAAGACAGAGAGAGGTAGGGAGAGGGGAGGGGAAAGAGAAGTATTTGTTGGTTCACTCAGTCATGCATTTTTTAATTAATTTATTTATTTTTTTTGGTTGCTTCCCTCGTGTACTCTGACCAGGGATTACAACCTGCAAACCTGTTGTTTCAGGACAATGCTCTTAACCAACCAAGCTAACTACTCAGAGCCAACTATTACTTTAAAGTCCAACATCTGTGTTATCTGTGACTATGGTTCTATGGATTTATCTTTTCTTAAGATTTTACACTTGATCTTAGCCAAAAGGCTGAGAAGCAATTTTTTTTTAAAGATTTTATGTATTTATTTTTCAGAGGAGAGAGAGGGAGAGAGAGAAGTGGGGGGAGCAGGAAGCATTGACTCCATTATGTGCCTTGACCAGTCATGCCCGGGGTTTCCAACTGGCGAGCTCAGTATTCCAGGTTGACGCCCCATTCACTACACCACCACAGGTCGATGGATTTCTTTATCTTTTAACAATGGATTGAGTTTTTTTCTTTAGTGCCTTTTTGTGTTTCTATATTTTTTATTGAATGCCCATTGTGTATAGAACAGCAGAGAATGAGGTAAAAAGTACTTATGCCTGGAGTGGGTATGCCTCTTCTGTCAGCCTGTTGGTCTGGGGGTTGAGTCAACTCAGTTAGGAGTTAGGCAGGGTTTGGGTTTTGTTGTTATAATCATTACCTCAGTGTAAGGCAGGCTTCGAGTTTCTCTACTGGCAGGCTGCTTAGAGTGGCGACTGGGGTGTCAGGTTTTCTTTTTCCTGCTCCACCCTCAGTTTTTCAGCCATCCCTGCCCCCACCAGAGGCAGACTGCTGTTGTTTGCTATTTGGTGCTAGGCTCATGGCGGGACAGGGCATGGGAGTGGAGAACTATGCCTCTGTAACCCTCGTTCAGCTTCAGTCTTAGGCTGGTTCCATGCTCCTGAGCTTTAGGAGAGGCGCTTTCTCAGAATTTCTGCCCCTACTCCCTGTGACAGCCAAACTTGGCCTTAACTTTATGGTTGGTTTTGGGTGGCCAGAGTTTCCTGCTTTCTCCCCCAACAGAGTAGACCTTTGCCTGAATCTTCAGTCCAAGACAGTTTCCTGCTTCTCCCCTTGGGGTACAGGATTTTTGCTTCATTCTTCCTCCAGAAGCAATTGATCTTTGCCTGTGTTCAAGAGGGGCAAGAAGCTTTTTACCCCTCACCCTGAAGCAGCTGAGTTTTGCTTTTGTTCCTCCCCAGAAGCAAAACTTTGCCCCTCTCCCTGTGGCTTAAGGCTTTTGCTTATAGGAGAGGACTGGGGAAGCAGCTGAAGCTTTTTTGTTCTCCCAGCAGCTGCCTTAATCAATTCCTCCATGCTTGCACCACCAAGGGGGGCAGCTCTGCCAGTTGCTACCCTGTTCCCACTTCTTTTCATGAACATCAGGGGAGACCTGGGAAAAAAGCTCGCCTGTGAGTACAAACTCCCCTGTGCATGCTATCCCAGGTGTGGCCTTTAAAATTGTGTTCCATTTCTGTTGGGTTCCTATTACCCACTTTTATGACAGCTATCTCTTCTCACATGGTCTGCTACAGTTAAAACAAGTCATGCGTCCCTCTCTTTCCTTAAAGAGGTTTTATTTGGTTGCCTTGTGACCTCAGTTTTCTGAGGGCTCAAGAAAAGCTATGATTTTGTGGATTTGGGTATTTCTCATTGTTAGGATGGAAGTGATATTTTCTTGCAGCATTCCAGATTCTAAGTACAGTGTGTCCATAAAGTCATGGTGCACTTTTGACCGGGACACTGTAGAAACAGAAGTCCTCAAGTCACTATCATCTCTTTCTCAGACAACAGCCACCTCCTCACCGCAGGTCCCCCACCATTTGCTTCTCTCCACACTGCATCCAGTAAAGTATATAAACTCTGTCACCATCAGAAACTAGAAAGAATGCAAATACTTGGAATTAGCCACATAAAATCTGAAACCTAGGTCATGGTATACCAGTCATCTACTGCCGAGTATCAAGCCAACCCAGGACTTAGTGGCTTAAACCATAAAATTTATTTTGTTCATGAATCGTCAAGGCTTTGCAGAGACAGCTGGGGCAGCTTTAAGACTAGGCCTGAAATGATTGGAATCATTTATATGTCTGATGCCTGGGTGAGAAGACTCAGACAGTTAAGGACTAAACTGCTAGTTTAGTCCTTGAGTGTCATCTCTAGTATGGTGGCTTCGAGGTAGTCCAGCTTCTCACCTGTAGGTTCAGAAACTACCAAAGAATATGTTGAGAGAGAGAACCCAGGTAGAATGTTTGTATGATATAGCTTCAGAAGTGACTTTTATTTTTTATTGATTTGAGAGGATGGGAGAGAGGAACATCGATTTTGTTCATCTATTTATGCATTCATTGGTTGACTTTTGTAAGTGCCCTGACTGGGGATTGAACCCACAACCTAGGCATATCAGGACAACCCTCTATCCAACTGAGCTACCTGGCCAGGGGAGAAGTCACGTTATTTATGCTGTTCTCTATTAGCAAGGCAGTTTCATAGGTTCAAGGGGAGGGAATATTGATCCAACATTTTTTTTTTTTTTTAGTGAGAGAGGGAGGGACAGACAGGAATAGAGAGAGATGAGAAGCATCAATTCTTTCCTGCGGTACCTTAGTTGTTCAGTGATTGCTTTCTCATACATGCCTTGACTAGGGGGCTGCAGCAGAATGAGTGACCCCTTGCTCAAGCCAGCAACCTTGGGCTTCAAGCCAGTGACCCTGAGCTCAAGCTCGTGAGCCCACGCTCAAGCCGGATGAGCCTGCACTCAAGCCGTCGACCTTGGGGTTTCAAACCTGGGTCCTCAGCATCCCAGGTGGACACTCTGCCCACTGTGCAACCACCTGGTCAGGCTGATCCAACATCTTAACAGAGGAGCGTCCACATCACCCTGTAAGATGAAAGTATGGGATGTGATATATTGATATGGCCATCTTTGGAAATACAATCTGCCATACCTGATTCTATTTGTTCTGTAATAGTGAAAAAAGTAAATTCAAAGAAATCAAGCTTAAAAATAAAAAGGGAAATTCATGAGCCCTCTAATTGCATTATTTCATGTAGACATATTATTGCCAAGTGTGAATCTGTGTCCCTCTAATCAATTTAATCTTATCAAGCCCATGGCAGCCATAACCATCGTTCTAGATGCAAATCTGATCCTGTCACTGCCCCTCTTAAAATAACCCTTTTAGCACGACCTGTGGTGATGCAGTGAATAAAACATAGGTCTGGAATGCTGAGGTTGTGACCTGAAACCCCAGGCTTGCCCAGTTAAGGTGTACAACAAGCTGTCAATGAACAACTAAAGTGAAGCAACTATAAGTTGATACTTCTTGCTCCCCAACTGCCTCTCTTCTCTCTCTGTAAAATCAGTAAAAAGATTTTTAAAAAATAAATAAAATGACGTCCTGGCCGACTGGCTCAGCAGTAGAGCGTCAGCCCGGCATGTGGGAGTCCTGGGTTCAACTCCTGGCCAGGGCACACAGGAGAAGCACCCATCTGCTTCTCCACCCTTCCCCCTCTTCTTCCTCTCTATCTCTCTCTCCCTCTCCCGCAGCCAAGGCTCCATTGGAGCAAAATTTGGGCTGGGTGCTGAGAATAGTTCCATGGCCTCCACCTCAGGCGCTAGAATGGCTCCAGTTGCAGCAGAACAATGCCCCAGATGGACAGAGCATCGCCCCCTGGTGGGCATGCCAGGTGGATCCCAGTCGGGCGCATGTGGGAGTCTACCACCGCCCACTTCTCACTTCGGAAAAATAACAAAATAATAAATAATAATAATAATAATAACAACAAATGAATAAAATGACCACTTTAGCTCCCTGTTGTCCCCCAATAAATATTTTCCCTCCTTTACATGGCTTATATAGTCCTTCATACCTGTGTATTAATTCTCAACCTCACCTTTTGATGCTTCCTCCTTTGTCCTTTATGCTCCAGCTACACTGCACTAATTTCCAGTCTCCAAAACTTTTGCCTTTAGGCCTTTGTATATGCTGTTATCCTCTTCTGGGACTTTTCTCTGCTTCCATGCTCTACCCCCTTATTCTAATTGCTATTCAATTTTCTGGACTCAGCTTCCTAACATGGCCTCTCTCCTACTACTCTGACCTTTGTAGGGCTCTCATATCTTCTTCCTATATGCTTTCAAAGCACCCTGTGCTTACACCTGGGCTCTACAACAGTAGTGATTACAGCACTAATTAGCTAGGCCATAGCATCCCTTCCTTTGTTCCATGTAGGCAGAACTGGTTTGGTTTTATTCACCACTGTACACTGTGCCTGAACTATGCCAGGGGCTCACAAATATTGGTTAGATGAATGAATCTGTGCCTTCAATAACCCCCTTCTGGGTTCAAGTAAACAGCCCTCCCAAAAGCGAAGATTGCTATGGCAGTGTCCTCTCTTGAATTTTACAACTGAAGTAGGGCCAAAGCTAGTTGGTATAGTTTGGATTTTTCAAAAAAATCTTGAAATTTTCAAGAAAAATTTCAGAATAGCTCTAGTCATTGCACTAGAGCTATTCTGAGTCTTGATGATTTTCTCCAAAATAGGGCCAGGAAGTGATTCCAGGATGTCTTCCCTCTCCCAGCAATAGTCCTAGTGGGCAGGCCTGTCTGGGAGGGACACACCTCAACAACAGCTAATAGGGCATTTGTTTACTTGCTCTGCCCATATCTAGAGCCTATTTTTGGAGCAGGTACTGGACACAAGCCTATGCCATTCCAGCACTGATCTTGTCAAGACCTGGGTGATAAGTGCATACACTGGAAGAGAACAGTGACAGTCACTTAGCTTACTTCCCTGGCTCCACCCCAGCCTTCTTTGGGTATACCAAGTTATCACTGCTTTGCCCTTGTTGGTAATTGTCCTTCCCTGGCTCTAAGGTTTAACAATAAATAAACCTTGCTCCATTTGCTCTAAATTTCTGTTTCACTAAGGACATGAGGAAGGAAGAAAGCTTGAGGTGATAAGCAAGTGTCTCTCAACTCATAAGTTTTATTGATTTGAGGAAGTCCTCACTAGAGTTCCTTGGGAGTTTCCAGGATCAAAGGAAATAACAGGTCAGTAGTTTTGGCCAACACTATTTTTCCTATGTCTGGTCCAATTTCTGAAAGGGAGCTGGAACACAAAGAGGTCATTTGATTTATTTATGATCACTCAGTCAGCCACAAGCAGATAAAGGTAGCACCCAAGACTCTTGGTTTCAAATTTAGTGCCACTTAAATAGCCCAAAGTAAATCTATATTAATAAGTCAGTTTTGGGAACTAACATCATTTGTTTTTGGTAAATATCACTATTTTTTTACAGCCATCACTTAAACTGTCATCTCTAAACCAACTAAGAAACCATGGTTACAACTTATTGGACTCCCTCCTGGAAAAACCTATCTCTACTGAAGAATTAAGTGAGAAGGTAAGCAGAGATCTGGCGCCTTCTCTTCATAGATCATCCAGGTTTTCATGTGGGGCTAAAAGCCTTTCAGTCCAATTTCTTTTTGGTTTCTCTAAATCAACTCCCCATTTTCTCAGACTAAAATTTGTTTCTTAGAGAGAAAATGGGAAGGAGGTAGAGAAAAGCAAAGCTAGAATCTTGCCTGAATTACAGAAACATTACTTTCTGGTACAGAAATATTTCCTAACCATCTTATGATCAGCTACTCTTTAGGAGAGTGTCTTGAGGCCTTACTGCTTCTTTTCTTAAATTGTTGTTATGGAGGAAGAATAAATTTTATCATGCCGGGGGAAGAAAAACCTTAGTCTTTTAGACTTCCGATCAAGATGGCAATGTAGCCTGACCTGTGGTGGTGCAGTGGATAAAGCGTCGACCTGGAACGCTGAGGTCGCTGGTTCAAAACCCTGCACATGTCTGGTCAAGGCACATACGGGAGTTGATGCTTCCTGCTCCTCCCTTCTTTCTCTCTCTCTCTCATACTCTCTCCTCTCTAAAATGAATAAATAAAAAAAATTAAAAAAAAATAAAAAGATGGCAATGTAGGTAAATATGGTACTTGCCTCCTCTCACAACCATATTAAAACTACAACTAAAGTACAGGCTCTGGCTAGCTGGTTCAGTGGATAGGGCGTCAGCTGGACATATGGACATACTGGCATTGATATCCAGTCAGGGCACAAAAGAGAAGCAATCATCTGCTTCTTTTCTCCTTCCTCTCCCCTCTTGTAGCCAGTGGCTCAGTTGATTCAAGCATCAGCCCCAGACAGGGGTCACTGGGTGGATCCTGGTCAGGGCACATATGAGAGTCTATCTCATTAGCTCCCTTCCTCTCACACACTCAAAAAAAAAACAAACAAACAAACAAAAAACTACAACTAAATTACAAAACAATGATTATTGAGAACCACCTGAAACCTAACTGAATGGAAGTCCTATAACTAGGGAACTAAAGAAAAAGCCACATTGAGACTGGCAGGAGGGGTGGAGATACTAAGTGGTCTGGTCCCATACCCATGTGTGGGGTATAAATATTGGGAGAGAAATCTCAGCTGCTGAGGTACCCCCTGAAGGGTAAGGGATCCTGGTCCCACACTAGGCCCCACAGTCGAGGGTCTGAGTACCAGGAAGAAAGGTCCCCATAACCTCTGACTGTAAAAACCAGCGGGGATTGAAGCTGAGGGAAATGGAGGGCTGTTGGAGTCCCAGACAGTTCCTCTTAAAGGACCCATGCACGGACTTACTCAGACTCATTTGCTCTGAGCTCCAATGCTAGGGCAGTAGCTCAAAAGGCACCAGGGACATACAGAGATACACTGAATAGTCCAGCATCAAGGCAAGAGCTGGGGCAATTCTGTCCCAGATAGAAGTGCTGACAAAGGCTGTTGTTCCTTTGATGAGCTCCCACCCTGAACCAGCATGTGGGCACAATATCTGAGACACCATCAACCTGGCTCACCTTGTTTGCACCAACCTGGTCATTCCCTGAGACCCCATCGCACCCAGCTTTTGGGTGGACAGATTTCAGTGGCTTTTCCATATGAATGGCCTGACTTGGCTCATACTTCAGATTTTCCTAAAATCTCTCAAAGAAGCAGCAACTGGCCTCAGCATGCCCTGTACCTCTCACTAAGTGGCACCAGGCAGGGCACTAGCTGCAGCCAGCCTTGGTTCACAGGTTGGCCTTCAATGGGCACCTGTAAGACTAGCACAAGGAGCAGCCATCTGCAGATCACTTTCTGACTCATGCCAGGTTGCCCTTGGCAGAATATAGGCTGCAGTTAACTGTGGCCTGTACTTGCTAGGAGGTCCCAGAACTAGTGCACCCAGTGGATAGCTTCAGACTACATTAAAGCACCACCACCCCACCACCTCCATAAGCAACACACTCAAGGGGCAGACTCAGCAGGCACCAGAGCCCTGCTGAAGTAAGTCCTGCTCTCTGGGGTGAGCCCCTACACAGCTGATCCTCCACAGTGGCTAGAGGTGGTGGTCACAGCCAATCCTTGCAGCTGATTATCCCCCCCACTGATGTGCCAATAAGAATCAAGGACCAACTATAAAGTGTACAGGGCCCAAACAGGGGACATACTTCAAGTGCCCAGTTTGGGTGACTGAGAAGGATGTGCCACTGGACCCGATAGTACGTACACAAATTAGGCCACTCTACCAAGCCTTGGAGACATAGCATCTTTACCTAATACATAGAAACAAACACAGGGAGGCTGCCAAAATGAAGAGACAAAGAAACATGTCACAAATGAAAGAACAGAACAAAACACTAGACAGAAACTAAACAAAATGGGGACAAGCCAATCTACTTGTTTGCAAAGTTCAAAACACTGGTTATAAGGATGCTCAATGGACTCAGTGAGAAAGAACCTCAATAGCATAAAATAGGACCAGTCAGAAATAAAAGCTACACTAATTTAAACAAGGAATTATTTCAGGGAATCAACAGTACAGTAGATGAAGCCAAGAATCAAATCAGCAATTTGGAGTATAAGGAAGCAAAAAAAAAAAAAGATTACACAGTAAAGCTATCCTTTAGAATCAAAGGACAGATAAAGTGCTTCCCAAACAAGAAAAGGCTAAAGAAGTTCATCACCACCAAACCAGTATTATATAAAATGTTAAAGGGTCTTTTAAGAAGAAGAAAAAAATATGAACAATAAAACAGTAATAAATATATATCTACCAACAACTGAATCCGAAAAACAAAATAAATGAACAAGCAGAAAGAGACTCATAGATACAGAAAATATTTTGATGATTGTCAGAAGGGGGACCTGGGGGACTGGGTGAAAAAGGTAAAGGAATTAAGAAGTACAAATGGATTGTTACAGAATAGTCATGGGATATAAAATACAGCATAGGAAGTATAGTCAATACTATTTTAATAATTCTGTGTGATATTTAATGGGTGAGAGATTTATCAGGATAATTAGTAAATTATGTAATAGCTGATCACTGGGTGTATACCTGAAACTAATGTAATAATGTATGTCAACTGTACCTGAAAAATTAAAAAATGATTTAAAATAAAACTTTTTTTTTTAATTTAGGGTTTTTTTCCCTAAACCTATCCATCCAGCTAAAAACCATCTGATGGCCTTGTAGGAATAGAGTGAGGCTGGCATCTGAACTCCAGACAGAGATGGCAGCTTATAAGCTTGGTATAGAGCCAGAGTCAGTGTCTGGCTTCCTCAAAGTATCTGGAACACAGAGGTCCACTCTGTGTTGAAGGTATCCTACCAATAAAAAGCAGTAAGAATAAAGCTAGCACTATTAGTCAATGAAAAAAAAATGAAGGGGAAATATATCTAGAAATGACAAAAGTATTCATAAAATTAAGCAAAGATATGGAATCACCTGGATGGTTACTGTCCTTTCAAACAAGGCTAATATTTGATTTTAAAATGAGCACAGGCAGTAAAATTTCAGACATTTCTTGTAGCAATATTTTTGCCAATATATCTCCTCAGGTCAAGGAAACAAAGGAAAAACTAAACAAATAAGACTACATCAAACTAAAAAGCTTTTGCATGGCAAAAGAAACCATCAACAAAATGAAAAGGCAAGCCACAGAATGGGAGAACATACTTGCCAATGATACATCTGATAAGAAGTTAATTTCCAAAATATATAAAGAACTTATACAATTCAACACCAGGAAGACAAACAACTCAATTTAAAAATGGGCAAAGGACTTTAACAGTCATTTCTAGATGGCCAATAAACATAAAAAAATGCTCAATGTCACTAATCATCAGAGATGCAAATTAAAACCACAGTGAGATATCACCTCACACCTGTCAGAATGGTTATCATCAATAAATCAACAAGCAAGAAGTGCTGGAGAGGATGTGGAGAGAAGGAAACCCTCATACACACTGTTAGTGTGAATGCAGACTGGTGCTGCCACTGTGGAAAACAGTATGATGTTTTCTCAAAGTATTAAAAATGTAACTGCCTTTTGATCCAGCAGTCCCACTTCTGGGAGTACTGTATATCCAAAGAAACCTGAAACACTAATTGAAAGAATATATGCATTGCTATGTTCACTGCAGCATTATTTACAATAGCCAAGATCTGGAAACAGCCCAAGTGCCCATCTGTAGATAAGTGAGTAAAAAGCTGTGGTGCATTTACATATTGAAACACCACGTGGCTTTAAAAAAGAAAGAAATCTTACCTTTTGTGACAGCATGAATGGACCTAGTGATTATTATGCTAAGTGAAATAAGTCAGCCAGAGAATGGCAAGTAACATATGATTTAACTCATATGTTGAATCTAATGAACAACAAAAAACTGATGAACAAAATAGAAACAGAGGCATGGTTACATAGAACAGACTGACGGCTGTCAGAGGGGAAGGTGGCTGAGGACTGGATGAAAGGTGAAGGGATTAAGCAAAACACACACACACAACACATAGGTACAGACAACAGTGTGGTGATAGCCAGAGGGGAAGGGGGTTGGGTAGTGGTGATGAGCAAAGGGAGGGTAAAAGAGACGGAAAGACTTTATTTTTGGTGATGGGCACATAATGCAGTGTGCAGATGATGTTTTGTTGAGTTGTACACTTGAAACTTGTATGGTTTTGTGAACCAGTGTCACCCCAATAAATTCAATTAAAAATAAGAAATGAGTGCCTGACTGGTGGTAGTGCAGTGGACACAGACAGCATCAGCCTAGGACACTGAGGACCCAGGTTTGAAACCCTGAGGTCACTGGCTTGAGCACAGGCTCACCAGCTTGAGCGTGGGGTTGTGGCTTGATCATGGGACCATTGACAGGATCCTGTGGTGGCTGGCTTGAAGCCTAAGGTCACAGACTTGAGCCCAAGGTCGCTCACTTGAGCAAGGGGCTACTGGCTTGCCTGGAGCCTTCTGGTCAAGGCACATATGAGAAGCAATCAATGAACAACTAAAGTGACGCAACTGTAAGTTCATGCTTCTCATCTCTGTCCCTGTCTGTCTCCTCTCATTCACTAAAAAAAAAAAAAGAAAGAAAGAAAAAGAAGAAATGAGCAAATTCTCTGAAGATTTTTATGGCCACTCAGTTCATTATTAGGAACTAGGCCGAGGCAGATTTAACAATGGGTGCACCAGGAGCACACCCTAAGCCCCAACTTCTGAAGGGCCCCTCAAAACCCTAACTTTATACTTTTTTCTGACACCAAGTTTGATTTCATATGTGCAATTTTAATATTGATAGTACATAATATTTTTTATTTAAAAATATGGTTAACATGTATTTTTATTTTCCCTGTCTCTCTCTTTTTTAAGAGGCCCAATATTTTCTTCTGCGGGCCTCAACCGACCTTAATCTGCCTCTGGGACTAGGAACCTATTATCCAGGAAGAAACTCCACAGAGTCATGGCCTCAGAAACGTACCCTCAAAGCACCAAGGTTTGGCTTTTCAGAGGGCACGCATTAAAGGAGGCTGACAACGTTACCAGCTCACCTGCACTGACATGCATTTATTTTACCTCCCCACCGCCTGGGAGCATCACTCTGGGAGGAATCAGGTCAGGTGCACCACACACTGTTCTGGTAAGTTTTAAATGGACAACACAAACTGAACAAGAACATCATAAACAAGGGGGGAAGCACAGGCTCAGCCAATAAAGCTGCTACAAGTAGTAAGCAGGGAACTATTCAAGCAGTGGTGTCAAATACTAAATCCATATTTGCAAGTCTAATTTGGAACTTAGCCCCTTTTAAGTGCAGGAGGAAGCTGGGGAGAAACCATTTATGAAATGAAATACACACACACATAGAAACACCCACTTTTTCACATCTCTTTCATCCATTTTCCTTACAAGGAATAAATCAGATAAAGGAAAAGCTCAGGCTCTTTTTCTAGAGTCCCATATTTATTATGGACTTGTTTGAGAAGCTCCAAATGGGGCTTGGACTTAGGGAGGCAGACCACTTTCCTTGGCCCCACTCACCCCTGACAACTTACCAAGGGAATGCTTGGGACACAGGCAGAAAAATCCAGAAGAGAAAAGGAAAAATATGGCTCATTTAACATATACAATATACACAGGGGAATCAGTTTCTCCACATACATTTACACTTGGGGCCTTCACTAGATTCTTAGCATACTTCTCACCTGTAGCATCAGTCCTCAAATAAGCTGTGAGACATACAGGAAAGCAGTATCTTGATCCAGCATGCACTGGGTCAGTCATTTCATCCAAGACAGTCAGTCACACATGCCAGCCCCAAGCAAGTCCTCAAGGGCCCACAGCTGTCTGCTTTGTGGAGTGGAAGGCTGGGCTTTTTCCCTCCCAAGTTTTCTTCTTGGTGCTGCCGCCACTGAGCTCTCCACTATTCCCTCTGCACTCAAGACAGCTGCTTCACGCAAGTGTGTGTTTGTGTGTATGTGTGTAATTTATTGTTCCGCTGCTGCTGGCTCATCCCCAGCCACTGGCTTCTCACCCTGTGACTCTGGAGGAATCAGATACTGGACCTCTTCTGTACTGATGGCTACTTTGTCTGGCTGGAGCCATCTCTTGAAATGTTCCAAGGTGCTAGGAAAGAGCAAGAGAAAAGGGTGACTGCATCAGACCTTGATGATTAATTACTTAAAGATTATCTCAGTTACTCAAATACTGCTTTCCCACCCACAGCCAATTCTTCCTACAATTGTTTTACACAGCTAACATGGGAGACCAAGAAACTCCTCGGACAGACGTTCACCCTGGCAGCTCCCAGGCATAATTTGCCCCCGTGGGCACTTTGGCTATAAGCAGCAACAGGTCCCCTTGTGATGCAGAGCCTCTGAAGGCTTTATGCAACACTGAAGAGCTTATGCCTCAGTCTTTTCTTTCCCCTCGGAACTGGAGAGGAGAGAAATTGTCAAGGGGAGGAAACATTCAAATAAATACCAAATTATTAGTGAGGCAGGAAGCTGAGCATCTTGAAATTTCATATCTGAGACAGTCTGAAACTGTTATGCTTAGTTGCCCTGAGCGCAATTTTGTGGGCTTTTTGTTTGTTTAGTTAATCCTATAGCAAGTCCCCAAAATGGAAACATCTGAGCAGCAAAGTCCCCGACAAAGGAAGGGCCACTATGCCAGAAGGCTCCTTTTTGTTTAGAACTGTGGAGAGGGGAGAAGTGTTCCCCTCTTACCTTCCTTAAGTACATAGGATTCACACTCTAAAGCTATTAGACATTCACAGTAAAATATAAATAACCAGAAATAATGTTAACCTCATTCTATGCTCTTCAATAGCACAAAGTCTCAAGCCAAGAAAGCTAAAACCAACAGATTTAAGATACCTGTCAGTGTATGGGGGAATGATGTTGGATTTCACAGCCTATTACTCCCTTGACAAAAGCAGACCATGAAGAGGGTGGCCTAGCTGGCCTTCATACAGGTGAAGAGCTGCACAATTTCCCTATAAACTGGCCTCTGTTTATATAAACTTTGACATTTGAAAACAAATACATACCTACTGTTTCCTGGTGCTTGCTCTGAACAATGATAGAAGTGTTCCCACAAGTGTAGGCTCAGGGGAACTAGTGCCCACAGCACAGGGGACTCAGATGCTACACAGGCATTTAATCTTCATCTACTATACCTTTCACGATTTTTTTTTTAAGTGAGAGGAAGAAAGATAGAGAGACCTTTCCCGCATGTGCCTCAACTGGGATCCACCCAGCAACGTCCACCTGGGGCCTATGCTTGGATCAACTGAGCTAGAGGCTAGCTCAGAGGCTGACACTAGGACCAACTGAGCCACTGGCTTCGAGAGGGGAAGAGAGAGAAAAAGGGGGACAGAAGCAGTCACTTCTCATGTGTACCCCGACTGGGGATCAAACCCAGGCTGAGCCAACCAGCCAGAGCCTCACAGAATTTTTTCAATTATTTCTATAGAGAAAGGAAAACCATATTATTTCAGGTATTGATAAGTAAAGTACACAGAAATGTTAGCAGGCCTTGGTGCTGATCTGATTTTAGAGAAAAAGAATTCCTAGTTGAGAAGCAGGAGAAAGTTTTATCTTTTCTGCTTAGATTGAAGAGGAGGGAAATAAATATTCAAGGGAAGAGAGAATATAATACTAATTAGTGGTCAGGAATCTCTGCATTTTCAAGTCTTTTGTGTTTGGGGCAGTTTGAAGCTCAACTGGGTTGAGCCTTTAGAAACAGAAAATAGTAAAATCTGTACTATTTTCTAAATCCTGAGAAGGTAGCTGGCCTGACTTTAGATGCCACACTGATTTCTGAAAGATCTTGGGGAATGCTGATTCCGTATTTAAGATAATATAAGTGAAGGTACTTTGCAAATTAAAAAGTAAAATGTAACTATGAAGTTTTTTTGTTTTTTTTAAAAATATTTTTAAGACTTTATTTATTCATTTTAGAGATGAGAGAGAGGTACAGAGAAAGAGAAAGGGGAAGAACAGGAAGCATCAACTCCCATATGTGCCTTGACCGGGCAAGCCCAGGGTTTCGAACCGGCGACCTCAGCATTCCAGGTTGACGCTTTATCCCACTGGGCCAACACAGGTCAGGCGTAACTATGAAGTTTTATTCAAGGATTATATACAATTACAGCAGCAGTATCTTCATGTGATACCATAGGACTTTCAAAATCAATGTTTTGTTTTATTTTGACAGAGATAGAGGGAGGGACATATAAGGGCAGATGGGAAGGGAGAGAGAGGAGATACATCAATTCTTCGTTGGGGCTCCTTAGTTGTTTATTGATTGCTTTCTCATACATGCCTTGACTGGCCTACAGCAGAGCAAGTGACCCCTTACTCAAGTCAGCAACCTTTGGATTCAAGTCAGCAATCCCGTGCTCAAGCTGGTGACCTCAGGGTTTAAAACTTGGATCCTCTGCGTCCTAGCCCATTGCTCTATCCACTGTGTGACCTCCAGGTCAGGCACACAATCAATGTTAATATGTTGTAAACTCAGGTTAAGTCGTGTTCCCCTAACACCTTTAGTTAAAATTCAGGTTTTTACTTCCCTCACTAATTTTAATTTTTAATGATTTGTTATTGAACTTTAAAATTTTGTTAGGAAAGATAATACTAATAATAGCTAACACTTATAGAGTAAATACCATGTACCAGGCACCGTTCTCAGCACTTTACACATAGTAACTCATTAAACCCTCATAGTAACCTTATAAGGTTTTCTTCACTTTACAAAGGAAGAAACTGAGGAACAGTTTCCTTACCCAGGAACATACAACCAGTAAGTGGCAGAGCCATTCCCCAGTGTTAGGCATTACCCTGCTTTGTGGCAGAATGCCCTCTCTCCTTTCTGCATCTGGCCCACCTGCAGATGCTATTCAGTCCTGCCTTTTTTCCTGGCACAAACACCACAGCCCATAGGGGCTCAATGGTCTCTCAACTCCCAAAGCACATCTTTCACTTCTGCTCACCTAGCTCTTCTCCTATGCTTCCTCATATTGTTAGGTACATCCTTTTTTTATGGGGTTTTTTTTGTGGGTTTTCTTTTTGTTTGTTTCTGTTTTTATATTTTTCTTAAGTGAGAAGCAGGGAGGCAGAGAGAGATTCTGCATGTGCCCGACCATTATCCACCTGGCAAGCCCACTAGGGGGCGATGCTCTGCCCATCTGAGGCATTGCTCAGTTGCAACTGGAGCCATTCAAGCACCTGAGGTGGAAGCCATGGAGCCATCCTCAGAACCCAGGGCCAACTTTGCTCCAATAGAGGCTTGGCTGTGGAAGGGAAAGAGAGAGAGAGAAAGGAGAGTGGAAAGGGTGGAGAAGTAGATGGGTGCTTCTGCTTCTCCTGCGTGCCCTGACCAAGAATCAAACCTGGGACTTCCACAAGCCAGGCCGAAGCTCTACGACAGAGCCAACCGTCCAAGGCAGATGCATCTTTATTTGTTATCTCACCCCAACTAGTTCCAAGGACAAAAAAAGAGTGTTAAACTTCCTTACATCTTTCCTCTACTCCTCTCTACCCCAGTGCCATGACACCAAGCACAGTGTATTCACTCATTAATTAGATGATTAGGAAATTCATTCATGGCCCTGGCCAATTGGCTCAGTGGTAGAGCATTGGCCCAGCATGTGGATGGCCCGGGTTCAATCCCTTGTCAGAGCACACAGGAGAGGCAACCATCTGCTTCTCCACCCCTTCCCCTTCTCTCTCAGTCTCTCTCTTCTCCTCCCTCAGCCATGGCTCAACTGGCTCGACTGAGTTGGCCTCGGGCGCTGAGGATGGCTCCACCACGTTCACCTCAGGAACTACAAAATGGCTCCGGTTACAATGGAGCAACGGCCCCATTCATTTAGTCTACACAAATTTGAGTGGCACCTGATCTGTGATGGTGTAGTGGATGGAGCATCGACCTGGAATGGTGAGGTTGATGGTTCGAAACCCTAGGCTTGCCCAGTCAGGGAACATATGAGCTGATGCTTCCCCCTCCTACCTCTGCCTTTCTTTTTCTCTCTCTCCCCTCTCTAAATTCAATAAATAAAATCTAAAAAAAAAATATTTATTGATTTTAGAGGGGGGGGAGAGAAAGAGAGAAAGAGAAGGGGGGAGGAGCAGAAAGCATCAACTCCCATATATGCCTTGACCAGGCAAGCCCAGGGTTTCAAACCAGTGAATAAATAAAATCTTAAAAAAAAAATAGAGGCGCCTGACCAGGCGGTGGCACAGTGGATAGAGCATCAGACTGGGATGCGGAAGACCCAGGTTCGAGACCCCAAGCTCACCAACTTGAGCGCGGGCCCATCTGGCTTGAGCAAAAGCTCGTCAGCTTGGACCCAAGGTCGCTGGCTCCAGCAAGGGGTTGCTTGGTCTGCTGAAGGCCCGCGGTCAAGGCACATGTGAGAAAGCAATCAATGAACAACTAAGGTGTTGTGACGGCAATGAAAAACTAATGATTGATGCTTCTTACCTCTCTCTGTTCCTGTCTGTCTGTCCCTATCTATCCCTCTCTCTGTCCCTGTAAAAAAAAAAAAAAAAAAATTGAGACCCTGGCCTGGTAAGATAGTTGGTTAGATCATCATCCTGACATGCAAAGGTTGCGGGTTTGATCTCCTGTCAGGGCACATATAAGAATCAACAAATGAATGCATAAATGAGTGGAAAATAAATCAATGTTTCTCTCTCTCTTTCTAAAAATTAATAATAATCATCTAAAAAATTGGAGTGGTTACAATATGACAAACACTGTAAGGCAATGGAGATTCAGAGGTAAGAAGACATAGTTCCAGTTACTAATTACCACTTTCTCAAGTACATTATGTATTTGTACTTAAAAATGAAGAGTATCCACAACTACATAAATCCAATCTGTGATCAAGACGTAACTGGAGCCTTTGCCTTTTGGCAAAAATACCCTTTCTCAAAAATCTGCTGCTGTACTAAGAGCAAATAGAGCAAACTAACAGAGGATGATTTTAGCTCAGTAAAGCTGATGTTGATATCAACTAATATTTCCACTAAGACATCCCTCTCCCCGGAATCTTTAGAGAAAAAGAAATGTCCACAGTAAAACAGACTGTCACCTAGAACTGGACTGGGAATCACTTACCTCTCATCAGAATCAAGTCCATCCATGAAAAACTCTGATGCTAACTTTTCCTGGAGAAATCGATCCCAGCATTCTTTCTTGGCTTGGGCCAGGGTTCGAAGCATGTCCTTAGATGTCACTTCCTGATTTAAACCTTTGATTCTTCTCAGTTTCTTCTCTAAAGAGGGAAGAAACAGAACGTAACAAAGAAAGTGATTATGAAACTAAATTTAAAATGCAAGCACGAACTTGAAAATTCTCTCACTGATGAGTATGTCCACAATCCCTACAAAACAGTTCAATTTTTAAACAGGACAGATAAAAGCAAATGTACCATACATTTTTCTTTTTCCTGCACAATGTCTTCACTCTACATTTTATCAAATAAATGTTTAACCCCAGAAAAGGGAAAAGTCATAGGTTTTCATAAATAAACTGATGGCATGATTACTTTGAAATCATGGAAGCCCAGCAAGTATCTCTCTCAGAAATACCTGTTTTCCCTGGCTTGACATGTGTTTACATATTTCAATTCCTTGAAATTAGTCTCTCTGAGGATTAAATGGTTTTCTTTTTGTTACAGTGACATGAAGTGGTTTTCAAACTTCATAAGAATTAGAGAAAATGATGAGAGATCCAATGGTTCAATAGACACTAAAATTGACTTGATAAGAACCCAATAATAAGAGACTTTTAAGATTTTTATGGGTGATTAAACTATTGATTCAAGAAAAGGAATCTGGACCTGGTCAGTTGGCTCAGCAGTAGAGCGCTGGCCCAGCGTGTGGAAGTCCTGGGTTCAATTCCTGGTCAGGACACACAGGAGAAGCAACAATCTGCTTCTCCACTCCTCCCTGAACCTCTTCTCTCACTCCCTTCCTCCCATTCAGCCACAGCTCTATGGGTTGGTCCACATTGGCCCCAGGCACTGAGGATGGCTCCATGGCCTTGCCTCAGAACTGAAATAGCTCGGTTGCTGAGCAACACAGCAGCAGGCCCCAGATAGGCAGAGCATCGCCCTGTAGAGAGTTTACTGGGTGGATCCTGGTAGGGGTGCAAATGGGAGTCTGTCTCTCTGACCCCCTGCTTCCCCGCCTCTCACTTAATAAAAAACAGAGAGAGAGAGAGAGAAGGAATCCCCCAACATTTTTTTATTAACGTTCCTCAATTTGTGGCCTGGATGTTGAAGCCTAATAAAAACAAACATCTTGAATCCCTTTGAGAGTAGTCTATATGACTTCTTGATGATAGACATTTAATTACTCTTATTTTCATTTTAAGTATAACTTTTGAACAGCTATCCCTTTTTGAAGAAAGGTATCACATGAAAGGGTATCACATGTACCTTCTGCCTTAGTTTAGTCTTGCCTTTAACTATAATATATAAATGATAGCTTAGGGGAGGGGATGGACATCAAGCCCAGAACCAATAGAAACCTTACGATTTGCAGTCCTGTTTTCATTTCTAAACGAGCCACATTAGCTAGAACCCACGTATCAAAACAATAAATACCTTTTTGTTGCTGGAAGTTATCACCAAGAGCTCACCGATGTAAACACATGCAGTTGATAAATGTTAAATATTTGAGGAATTTTTTTCTCCTTAAGAATATAAAAAGGATTATGTATATCTCATGTTGAACTGGCTAAGTGTTTAATTGTTGATCTTAGTGAATTCTCCTTGATGTAGTTATTTGGCAATAAAAACGATCTTCATGCCTGACCAGGCGGTGCGCAGTGGATAGAGCATCGGACTGGGATGCAGAAGACCCAGGTTCGAGACCCTGAGGTCGCCAGCTTGAGCGTGGGCCCATCTGGCTTGAGCAAAAGCTTGCCAGCTTGGACCCAACGTCGCTGGCTCCAGCAAGGGGTTGCTCGGTCTGCTGAAGGCCAGCAGTCAAGGCACATGTGAGAAAGAAATCAATGAACAACTAAGGTGTCGCAATGGCAACGAAAAACTGATGATTGATGCTTCTCACCTCTCTCTGCTCCTGTCTGTCTGTCCCTATCTATCCCTCTCTCTGACTCTCTCTTTGTCTCTGAAATAAAATAAAATTAAATTTCAAACAAACAAACAAAAAAACCCAATCTTCATATTCTGGCCGTGGCAGTTGAAGTGCAAAGTACTCTTGGGCTGGAAAAGGTCTTCCCCTCTCTGAGTAAGCTGAGCTGTGATCAGGGGTGATCTAAGTTGGGCAGGCAGAAACTGGCACCATTACATATTTCAAACCTGCCTGTTATTGTCTCTCAAACTCTACCATAGGAACCAGAAATGGTTCTTATTTTGTCAGAGAAGGAAATTTTAATCATCTTACTGATTTTAGAAAATATTAGGGGAGTTTTAAGTTTGAAACCAATTGAAATCATCACTGAATCATGAGTTTCTTTTTGTTGTTGTTAAATATGGATATTTTACTCCAGCTCTGGGAAAAAAGGGGTGGGTGGGTGGGGATAGAAACTCATCCTTCCACACACCATTCTAATTTGGCTGACATTAACTACAAAAAGCTAAAGCAAATACTATACACATGTATATGTATAAGTATTTCTATATACACATACATGTATTTTCAGATTTTAGTCTCATAAGTGTTCATATACTCTATTTTATGGGTTATTTCTTATAAACATCCTTGAAAATCATCAAATGCATCCTAATACTACTACCTTTGCCTCTTCACCAAACATTTAATATTGTTTGGCTGTTTTAATCACTTAATGTGATTGGTCAAACTATTCATTAGAAGATATAAGGGATAAACTTGCTTTAAGCTATACTGTGTCAGTTACCCATTATATGATTTTTTTCATCATTTGGAACTTCACACATTTTGTAGTCCTTGGGTTATGACACAGTTACGTTCCTACAACAGTGACTAACCCTAATTTTGGTGTAAGCAGAAACACATCCTAGCGCAGTGGTTCTTAACCTGGGTTCTATCGAATCCTAGTGGTTCGATGAGTCGGTCTCAGGGGTTCGGAGAAGCCTCTGCCATGGAGGCCAGAATAAAGTAATACCGTAATTTGTTGTGAGTTCATGCACTTTGTTGGTTTTGTTCTTTGAGCAAGGTGATGTTCATGCACGGCTCATTTTGTGCACCAGTAAAAAAACATATACCTATGTCTTGAATTTGGGAAAAAAATCATACTTTATTTATCACTAAAGAAGGGTTCGGTGAAACTGGTGGGTTTGGTACCTCAAAAAAGGTTAAGTACCACTGCCCTAGTGTAAGTGACTTACCTATCCTACACAGTTGTAAAATTATAATCTAGAATATAAAAACACAACTAAGCTGCAGAAAAAAAAAGGACATAAATATACTGTACTGTACACTGTACTGCATATTCTTCCACCGTGCACAGCCAAACTAGTTTGCCACGTAATCCATAAGTACAATGTTAATGGCATAAGCCAAAACACTCTTGTCTCAATTTTTAAAAGTTTTTATGGGAGTGTTGGAAACTTGAAACATCATATGTCGAGACTGTCATAACCTGAGGACCTCTGTATTTCTATTTCAGCAAACTTCCTAGCTTAGTTTTATTTTTAAATTCAGAAAGTGACTCTTTGGCCCTAGCCAGTGGAAAAGTGGATTGAGCGTGGGCCCAACGTATGGATATCCTGGGTTCATTCCTGGTCAGAGCACATAAGAGAAGTGACCATCTCCCCTTTCTTTCTCTCCCTTCTCTCTCTTTTCCCCTCCTGCAGCCAGTGGCTTGACTGGTTCAAGCATGGTCCAGAGCACTAAAGATAGCTTGGTTTGTCCCAAGCGCATCAGCTTTAGGTGCTAAAAATATGTCAGTACTAGAGCATCGGCCCCAGATGGGTTGCCAGGTGGACTTCAGTCAGGGTGCATGTGGGAGTCTGCCTATCTCCCCTCCTCTCACCTAAAATAAACAAATAATTAAATAAATAAAATAAAATGATTTTTTTGTTGTTGTTTTTTATCCACAATGATTTAACTGCTTCATAAATTTGCTGGCTTGTAGCAAATGCCTTTTTCCCAGTTACCTTTGTAATGATTAAAGATTGAACTGGATAACAAACAGTCACTATATTCGTAGAGTGGCCAGTCCCAGTGGAGGACGAATTTTTTTAAATCTTGAACTTTTCTTGCTGAAACCAAGCCTGCCAATCCTGAAACTGCAATCACTCCAATTTTTAGAAGAAAATTTCATGGTGGATTCTTCAGATAAACATATGCATCTTTTCCAAATTGTTCCATTTCCATTATCTCATTTTTCACAAAGACATAAACACTGTTGCACCAGCCAATGCAACCCAAGAGCTGTAATGCAGATAGAGGCAAAGCCCGCTTGTAAATTACCAGGTTGCTCTTCAACATATTTAGACTGGAAAAGTGGTGTAGTATATATGGGGAGTTGCTCTGGTTTCACTAGCTGCTTTTCAGATTCCTCTTCTTTGGCTGCATGCACATTTATGGATGCAAACATTAGACCTGCAGGCATAGTTGTCAGTTTTCCCATCCTAACAGCTATCATGTCTGTGACCCATGAAAGTTTCTTATAACCCCAGGGCAGAGAGCACTAACAAGCCAAAGTGTTGCTTCTTCTCCTTATCATCATTAAACAGATGTTCTGACTACCGCAAAATGAACTGTTAACCTCCTCAGTCATGGCTGCAAATATTACTATCCTATTTTTGGTGGCTTCCTGACATATCTCACTTTACACCCTCATCTTTCTCATTATTCATCTTTCCACCTATGTTTTTTTCATATCCTTTTCCTCCAGTAATAAACAAAATTCCTTGTCTTTTAAGATATTTCCCAGCAGTCACGCAAACTCCATTCTGACTCTTCTGTCCTTCCTCAAAAGTTTCTTCCTGAATTGCCTTTACTTCCTCAAATAGTTATTCCCAGGTTTTGTTCTGTGACTCATAGGTGGGTCTCATGAATGTTTAATAATAAAAATATACCACAATTTTAAAGCATAGCAATCACTGCCCTAGACTGATATTTCTCTTTGCCCTTGCATAGGACAATATGAATTTCTTTTCACTTACACTTAAGACCATAGGACAGGACAGTGAAGATGTGTTCAGGAAATACTAAAAGAATAAAATAGCTAGCAAGAGGCAGAATGAATTTTATGTCAACATGCTCCTGTTGCAACAATCAATTTAATGTACAGCTAGTGCTTGACTTACGACCACAATTGGTTCCGACAGACCGGTCGTAACACGATTCGGTCGTAAGTTGAGTAGGCTGTGTGTACAGTACTGTGAAATGATGTTATAAAATCTTTAAGTCATATTTTATCATAATTTTCTTTCATTATTGTTATATATCATAATTTTCTTTGTTCATTTTATGCCATTTGTATAATCTCTACACCATTTTGTTTCTTATTTTTACATTGATCAGGTTTAAGTAAAACACTGCATTACCAGTACAACTGGTTTAATATTTGCAAAACATACAAAATTACAAAATACAGGTGCATACAAAAACTGCTCCAGATGCGGAGCAGTCATGGCTAGCGATTGTGGTCGTAAAGTCGAATGGTTGTAAGTTGCATAGGTTGTAAGTCGATCAATACCTGTATCAGTTTTTCCAACTGTAGCATCAGAATCCATATGTAGCTCTGGGGTCATGAACTTTTCTTTCAGGATGGCATAATGTTTGATACTTTTGAGTTAATTGAATATATGAGCTACGAATAGTAGGCAACAGGAACTACAGATTGCCAAGAAACAAAGCAGAATTAAGATAAAATAGAGGCAAGAGATGACAAAGTCCATTATAAGGGATTTATAAGGAATAGGGGGTCCTTACCACAACCAACCAAAAACTCCTCCTAGACTTACACCTAACATATGGTTAGGACAAAAAAAAATTTTAAGAACAGAAAACCAGTCTGATATAAAAAATCTTCAACAAACGTCCTTAAAGCCATCACTTGACAATTAAAAAAAAAAAATCTAACTTACCTAGAGATGCTAAATACACTTCTGAATCCTGCAAAGGGGCCCAAGGCTTTATAGCTGGCCGAGAAGCAAAGTCTGGGGCCTCCCTCTGGCCTGTGCCTTCAGGGTAAGAATCTATAAAGGAGTCTGAGAAGGCATTTTTGGCATCATCTTCTTGGTCAGGATTTGGCAGACAGGAACAGATTTCAGCCCAAAGATCCGGGCCCGATTTTGTGGCTGTAGAGTCAATGCTCTCAAACATTTTCATTTGGAATTTGAGCTGAAAAATAGAAGCTCAAGTGAGTGAGGACTGGCTTTAAGGGTACAGTATAAGGATGTAGTAATCAGATGTTTACCCATTGACAGTAATAAGCTTTTAAGTTTCCTTAACAAGATTCAAAATATTGGCCTGACCTGTGGTGGCACAGTGGATAGAGCATCGACCTGGAACACTGAGGTCGCCAGTTCAAAACCCTATACTTGTCTGGTCTAGGCACATATGGGAGTTGATGCTTCCTGCCCCCCCCCATTCTCTCTCTCTCTCTCTCCTCTCAAAAATGAATAAATAAAAAGATTCAAATGTCTTCTATTAGGATTCTGTATTACAGATAAAAAGATGCTAGAAAGGTAGTTGGGTTCCTCTTCTGGCTCTGCACGCAAGTTGTTTTCACAATGATGTTTGCTTTTAAAATGGAATTTCTACAAGCCAAAAAATGACAAATATTGAATGATTCCACTTATATGAAGTACCTAGCACATTCAAATTCATAGAGACAGAAAACTGGACAGTGGTTGCCCAGGGTTTCTGAGATGGGGGAAGGAGAGTTACTGTTTCACGGGTACAGTTTCAGTTCGGGAAGTTCTAGAGATGGATGGTGGTGATGGCTGTACAACAATGTGAATGCCACTGAACCATACATCTAAAAATGGTTAAAATGGTAAATTTTATGTTTGTATGTTGTAAAACACACACACTTGCACGTGCATTTCTGACATTTCCAGTAAAGACAATCATCCTGTACTCTTCTCCCAAAATCTCCCAAATTCAACCACTCTGTCTTCAGCCAATTAATTGTTTTCAGTAGGGCACAGAGTAAAGATACATGGATAGTGCACAAATCCAAGACACATATTGGAGTGATGCTTCCTGCTTCCCCCTGACCCCCCTTCTCTCTCTCTCACTCTCTCTCCTCTCTAAAATGAATAAATAAAAATATTTAAAATGTCTTCTATTAGGTTTCTGTACCTAATATTATCCATGTACACAAGGATAATAAAAGTGCTGCTTGGTGAAAAGTGTCTCCCAGAGAACACTATCATCTGCAAAGGCCCATGTGCTCATGGCATGTAGAAGCTGGGCTGTATGCCTTTGTCTTATTTTATTTTTTCCTTTATTTATTCATTTTAGAGAGGGGGGAGAGAGAGAGAGAGAAAGCGAGAAGGGGGGGGGGGAGAGCAGGAAGCATTAACTCCCATATGTGTCTTGACCCGGCATGCCAGAGGTTTTGAACCAGTGATCTCAGCACTCCAGATCTATGCTTTATTCACTGCGCCACCACAGGTCAGGCTGTGTCTTATTTTAATAGCAACACTGAAAGATACACGTTTACCATTTTTCAGATGAAGAATCTGTAGGATCTGAAGATCAGAAGGGTAATTTGTCAGTGGCACAACACTGATATTCGGTGAATCCTTGATTGAAAACCAGACCTGTGCCGCTCCAAAATTAATATTTTTACCCGACACCATTCTGCCTGAATGTGGATATACTACTGAAAGTAGCCCAAGAAGAGGTAGGTAGTAAGGCCCACTCACAGCACGGAGGGGCTTACATAACAATCTAGTTTTACACGAGGGGTTGACACCTCACAGGAGAGGCCTTTGAGATTAGGAAGGCTGCCTGGGGAAAGGTCTGAATAATTCCATGAGGGCCCAACCAGCGCAAGGGCCGGAAGTAAAAGGGACAGATATGTGCGGCAGCCCTGAATGAACTGATGCCAGGCCCACAACGAACCCCACCCCCGTGCCAAAATCATTTGAACGCACCCAAACCAAAAATTGGCTCACACCGGAGGCCCAGTCCCCCGTCCCCATTAGGAAATCCAGAACGACGCAGGAAACTTTGGTGTCCATACCCCGGGCCTCAGTCACTCTGGCCTCAAGGACTAGCAGAGCAGGATGAGTCAGGCTCCGAGGCTTCTCTGTGGTGGTATTACGGGACAGAATATGGCCAGAGCCGAGGATACAAAATGCTGAGTCCCTCCCATCCCTCCTCACCTACCGCAAGGACCTGCCCAGCAACGCGCAAACCCTCAGCTCCCGTCTGTCTCTGGCAGACGGGAAGAAGTGGGTAGGCGGAGTCTCCGAGTGACGGATCCAGGAAGTCCTCCAACCACCGCCCGAACTGGTGCGTCGATAGGGCGAGTGGATGAGGAAGTGAGGAGCCGAGTGCAAGGAAGCGGTGGGCGGGTCTGTTGTTGCCTGGAAAAGGTGGAGTTAATTTCTCCCGGGCTCTACTTCCCCCTAGATAGAACAAGATTGATTTCTTTGAGTTCCATCTACACGGACAGTGCCCTCTACTCATTCATTCCCTGCTCGGATGAGGAAACCCGATTTTCAAGGCCTTTGACTTTTCTTGGTTACCTAATCAAGTTCATCTCCTCTGCAAATCTCTGAGCGGGTGTTTGTTTCTGAAAACTTCAACCTTTCGCTACTCCAGTTAGAGCATTCTGCAGCTCCGATTGGGAAGTAGGAGACCAGTGTCCCATTCAAGTTATGAAGCTTCCCGCATTTATTTAGTCAATAGAGACCAAGCCCCTGCTGTGTTCTAGGCATTGT
Source organism: Rhynchonycteris naso (assembly GCA_037038555.1). Taxonomy (NCBI): domain Eukaryota; kingdom Metazoa; phylum Chordata; class Mammalia; order Chiroptera; family Emballonuridae; genus Rhynchonycteris; species Rhynchonycteris naso. The sequence continues at coordinate 77,691,003 of CM072999.1, read as the reverse complement.
GTTAATACAAGACTGACTTGGCATGGGTCCTAAAGGTCTCTAGAGATTAGTGTAAGAGGGTGTGCCATGGGACCCTTTCTCGCTAAAAAACGAAAACACTTTGAGAGACAGACAGGAAGGGAGAAAATTGAGAAGCATCAACTTGAGGTTGTTGCACTTCAGTTGTTCATTGATTTCTTTCTCATACATGCCTTGATCAGGGGGCTCCAGCCCGCGACCATGGGATTTCAAATCTGAGACCTCAGCAACCCAGGTGTATGCTCTATCCACTGCGCCACCGCCTGGTCAAGCCAGAAAAAAGAAAAATTTTTTAAAAGAAGATGTCTTTTGATATCTTTTAGGACAGGGTTCCCCAAACTTTTTACACAAGGGGTCAGTTCACTGTCCCTCAGACCGTGTGATGGCAGGACTATAAAAAAAAACTGAACAGCCTGACCTGTGGTGGCGCAGTGGATGAAGCGTGGACCTGCAATGCTTGAGGTTGCGGGTTCGGGACCCTGCACTTGTCTGGTCAAGGCACATATGGGAGTTGATGCTTTCTGCTCCTCCCCTCTTTCTCTCTTTCTCTCTCTCTGTCACTCTCTCTCCTCTCTAAAAAATGATAAATAAAAAGAATTAAAAAAAAAACAAAAACAAAAAAACAAACAAACAAAAAAACTGAACAAATCCCTATGCACACTGCACATATCTTATTTTAAAGTAAAACAACAAAACGAGTGGCTATGCTTATGGGGTAGATTAAAGTTGCCATGATCTGAAAGGGAGGATTTTTCTGTGTCCTCCTGTATGAAATGGCTAAACAGAAAAAAACAAAACAAAACAAAACACCCAAAATGAACAAATACAATATTTAAAATAAAGAACAAGTAAATTTAAATCGACAAACTGACCAGTATTTCAATGGGAACTATGGGTGTGGATGCATCCTGTGCTCCTTTCACTGACCACCAATGAAAGAGGTGCCCCTTCCAAGTGCAGCGGGGGGCGAATAAATGGCCTCAGGGGGCCGCATGCAGCTGGCTGTAGTTTGGGGACGCCTGTTTTAGGGGTTATCAGTATGCTAAGATGCAACTCTTACTACACCTACATCCCCAATTTCCAGGGCTGGTTACTCACTCCTAAAAAACGTACAGAAAGAAATCAGCTAACCATCAGTAGAAGTAACTTAGTTAAGGTGACCAGATTTTAAAATTGGTAAAGTGGGACACCATTGACGTGGGTGGGGGTGGGGTGGGGGGTTCTTGATTAAAAATTTGGTCTATATGGAGTAAAAAAAATTTCATAAAATCCAAAAATAGTATTGTAATATATATATTTAAATTTCAACATAAGTACAATTTACAAATTAATACATTAAAAAATTATGTATAGCCTGACCAGGCGGTGGCGCAGTGGATAGAGCGTTGGACTGGGATGCAGAGGACCCAGGTTCGAGACCCGAGGTCGCCAGCTTGAGCACGGGGGGGGGGGGGGGGGTCCGGGGGGGGCCCATCTGGCTTGAGCGAAGGCTCGCCAGCTTGGACCCAAGGTCACTGGCTCCAGCAAGGGGTTGCTGGGTCTGCTGGAGGCCCGCGGTCAAGGCACATGTGCAAAAGCAATTAATGAACAACTAAGGTGTTGCAACGGCAAAGAAAAACTAATGATTGATGCTTCTCACCTCTCTCCATTCCTGTCTGTCTGTCCCTATCTATCCCTCTCTCTGACTGTCTCTCTGTCCCTGTAAAAAAAAAAAAAATTATGTATAGTATTATTTTATTCTTTGGCATATTTCTCATTTAAGTGAATATTTTTTAGTAGATTGCTGTTATTGTTTAAAAGGTTATGAAATTTTTCACAAAAATTTGTTAAATTATATTTCACACATAAAATGGCTTTCAAAGTCTCAACACTTAATTGTGATTTTTCTGATGTCCACACTTTATTTAGCATAGAAAAAATGCATTCAGTCGCAGCATTAGTTCCTGGTAAAGACAGCGCGTATTTGACAATTTTTAGTGCATTATTGTATGGAACATGGTTTGTTTCAAAATGATGAAATATTTCTAACCATTTGTTGTCTATTGTGATTTTTGCTGATGCCCAAGATTTAACCTTTTCCTTATCAATATATTATTTTAATAATGATACCTCATTAAAAAGATCATTTTCGGAAATATTACTATATGGGAAATTTTGAGTGAGTCAGAGGGATGGGGTTACATGGTCCTGAAACCGATGCCAGAGCTGCATGAGCGGACAGGAGCAGGCAGGGCAGCGCCGCTGGCGTGCTCGCACACGAGCGGTCGCACACACTCCCCGCCTGGACTCTACCTTGCAGCGGCAGCGCTTCCCACGTCCAGCCCCACTGCCCACTGGAGACAGAGCTGCTTGCGCCTTGCGGAGCCCGGAGTTGCACGCTGGCATCCAGAACGCGGGCCTATGGGTAGTTAGGGGATTTGACAGCCCCACCTCAGCAGGTACGTCCTGCCCGAAGTTCTTTGTTTTGGGCCCCATATGGGGCAGCCAGCTCTTGTGGCAGTGAGGCCACTTGCAGGTCGAGGCAGAATCTCTGCACTGAAAACCGTATATTCCCTTCCCGTTCTCCCGCCATTTCCTAGCTTTTCGTGCATTCTTTCCAAAAATTGGGACTTTTTAAAAACGCCGCAGGATGCGGGACAAATTCTTAAAAATTGGGACTGTCCCACCAAAAGCGAGACGTCTGGTCACCTTAAACTTAGCTTATGATATAATCTCTAGATGTGTCCAAAGCCAATTAACATGGCTATGGTGGTAATAACTACCAACATGTGAAAGGAAACTATAGGGTATTCCATTGCTAACATTTATAGCCATTCTTAGAATATGCAAAAAATGAAGTGGAAAGCAAGGGGTTTACAAAACAAAGGAACAAATAATAGGCAAGATTTTGACAGTGCTTATTTACAGGGAATAAATAGGTGGAGTGGATTCTCCCACCAGAGGATCCTTAGAGTTCTCCAACTAGCACCCTATGTGGTAACATAAATCTGGCAGCATCTGATTCATAGAAAGGGGTACACTCATAGGCTTATGGGTGCTTCATCAAACTACTCCATGACCATTTAATTCACTTCTACCCTTTTCTCTGATTTCCTGCTCACCAAACAAACTCTTTATTTCAAATTTGGCCTCTTAAATATCTTGATAAGTTTCCTTTAAACGTCGGCACAAATGGAATATATTTCATAACTTAAAGTTACAGTTGTAAATTAACAAATTGGTATCCTTAGTGATTCACCCACGTCCTCTGAGTAATTATCATGTGTGCTGAAAATATCCAAACCAGATCCTGGGCTTGCACAGCTGAAAATATGATGATTGCCTCCTCTCCAGTGACTTCTCACATTGAGAAACCACATGAGGAGAGTCAATATCCCTCTATTTTGGACTCTGTTTAGGACCTGAATAAACATTACAGATGGCCAATAGACACATGAAAAGATGCACATCACAAATCATCAGGAAAACAGCCTGACCAGGCGGTGGCACAGTGGATGGATCGTTGAACTGGGATGCGGAGGACCCGAGTTGGAGACCCCGGGGTAACCAGCTTCAGCGCAGGCTCATCTGGTTTGAGCAAAAGCTCACCAGCTTGGATCCGGGGTCGCTGGCTTGAGCAGAGGGTTAGTGGGTCTGCTGAAGACCCACGGTAAAGGCACATGTGGGAAAGCAATCAATGAAAAACTAAGGTGTTGTAAGGAAAAACTGATGATTGATGCTTCTCATCTCTCTCCATTCCTGTCTGTCTGTCCCTGTCTATCCCTCTCTCTGTCTCTGTAAAAAAAAAAAAAGGAAAAAGAAATCATCAGGAAAACACAAGTTAAAACCACAATGAGATATCACTTCACACCTTTCACAATGGCTATGCTAAATAAATAAGCCCTGGCCAGATAGCTCAGTTGGTTAGAGAATCATCCTGACACAACAAGGTTGTGAATCTGATCCCCAGACAGGGCACATACACAAATCAACCAAAGAATGCATAAATAAGTGGAGCAACAAATCAATGTCTCTCTCTCTCTCTCTTTCTCTAAAATCAGTAAAACAAAATAAAATTTGAAAAAAATAAATCAACAAACAAATGTTGGTGAGGATGTGGAGAAAAGGGAACCCTTGGCCCTGGCCACTTGGTTCAGTGGTAAAGCATCAGCCCAGCATGTATAAGTCCCGGGTTTGATTCCTGGTCAGGGCACACAGGAGAAGAAACTATCTGCTTCTTCACTCCCTCCCTACTCCTCCTTCTATCTCTTTTTCTTTCCGCCTCCTGCAGCCATGGCTCAATGGTTCAAGCAAGTTGACTCCAGGCACTGAGGATGGCTTCATGGCCTCACCTCAGGCACTGAAATAGCTTGGTTGCCAAGCAACAGAGCAGCAACCCCAGATGGGCAGCATCACCCTGTAGGGGGCTTGCTGGGTGGATCCCAGTTGGAGTATATGGGGGAGTCTGTCTTTGCCTCACCACATCCCTACTTCTCACTGAAAGAAAGAAAGAAAGAAAGAAAGAGAGAGAGAGAGAGAGAGAGAGAGAGAGAGAAAGGAAGGAAGGAAGGAAGGAAGGAAGGAAGGAAGGAAGGAAGGAAGGAAGGAAGGAAGAAAGAAAGGAAACCCTTGTGCACTGTCATCACTGGAATTGTAAATTGATGCAGCCACTATGGAAAACAGTATGGAAGTTCCTCAAAAAAATAAAAATAGAATTACCTTATAACCTAGCAATTCCATTTCTGGGTATTTATGCAAATGAAACCCAAAACACAAATTCAAAAAGACATGCACCCCTATGTTCATTGTAGCATTATTTACAATAGCCAAGATATGGAAGCAAATACAATGGAATATTACTCAGCCTAAAATAGAATGAAACCTTGCCATTTGCAAAAATATAGATGGACTTAGAGGGTAGTATCTTAAATGAAATAAGCCAGACAAAGACAAATATATCAGAGAAAGACAAATGCCATGTGATTCCACTTGTATGTGAAATCTAAAACACAAAATAAAGGCCCTGGTCAGTTGGCTCAGTGGATAAAGCATTGCCCTAGCATATGGATGTCCTGGGATTCTGAGACAGGGCACACAAGAGAAGCAACCATCTGCTTCTCTCCCCCTTCCTCTCCTCCTTCTCTCCCTCTTCCACTCTCACAGCCAGTGGTTCAATTGGTTCGAGCATGGGCCTGGGCGCTGAGGATATAGCTTGGTTGGTCCGAGCGTCAGCCTCAGGCCCTAAAATTAGCTCGGTTGATTGGAGCATCAGCTCCAGATGAAGGTTGCCGGTGGATCTCAATCAGGGACCATGAGGGAGTCTATCCCACTATCTCCCCTTCTCTCACTTGAAATAAATAAATAAATAAGCAAATATAATGAAAACAGCCTGACCAGGTGGTGGGACAGTGGATGGAGCATCGGACTGGAATGCAGAGGACCCAGGTTCGAGACCCCGAGGTCGCCAGCTTGAGCGCGGGCTTATCTGGTTTGAGCAAAAGCTCATCAGCTTGAACCCAAGGTTGCTGGCTCCAGCAAGGGGTTATTTGCTCTGCTGATGGTCCGCGGTCAAGGCACATATGAGAAAGCAGTCAACGAACAACTAAGGTGTCGCAACAAAAAAACTGATGATTGATGCTTCTCATCTCTCTCCGTTCCTGTCTGTCTGTCCCTATCTATCCCTCTCTCTGACTCTCTCTGTCCCTGTAAAAAAAAAAAAAAAATGAAAATGAAAACAAACTTACAGAAGCACAGAACATTTTGATGATTGCCAGATGGGAAGGTGTTAAGGGTAAGGGTGAAAAAATGGGAAGGGATTAAGATGTACAATTGCCAGTTATAAAAAAAATTACAGGCTGGTTGGCTCATGGATGGCACAACATCCCAGTGTGCCAAGGTTGTGGGTTCGATCCTCAGTAGAGGCACATTTGAGAAATAATGGATGAGTGCACAACTGGGTAGAATAAGAGTTGGTGCTTCTCTCTCTTTTTCTTCTTTCCTCTCTCTCTCTCTTTCTCTCTCAGGTTAGTGGAAAAATTAGGAAAGGGAAAAAGAAGGCAAATCTCATTCTTTGCCAATTTCCACAAAGATTATAAAAAACAGTTTCTGGGATGTACAGTACAGCACGGGGGATATAGTCAATAATATTGTAATAACTATGTATGGTGTCATATGTACTAGACTTATCAGGACGATCACTTTGTAAGTTATATAAATGTCTATTCATTATGTCATATACCTGAAACTAATATAATACTCTATGTCAACTGTAATTAAAAAATTAGAAATTAATTTAAAAAATAAATATTGGACCCTGATTTAACAACAGTGTAGTTAGCACAAATGTGTCTTTTATTTGTACCCTTGACCAGCCTATCCCTTCACTGAGATCAGGAACCATGTCTTTCTTACCTCTGTACCTCCAGAGCCAAGTGATGCTGGACAAATTGTTCAAAATTTGTTTGGTGTGTGAATGTTTGAATTAGAAACTTCATGGTCAAGAACCACACTGAACTGGAGCTACAACTTGTGATTCCCTCTTTACTCCCTTCTTTATGTTGTAAGCGTTGTGATCCTTTTGATATGGATCATGTCAACACACACACACACACAAACCCTAAAAACTCTTTGATGAATTCCCATTACTCTTTTTTTTTTTTAATTTTTTTTTATTTTATTCATTTTAGAGAGGAGACACAGAGTGAGAGAGAGAAAGAGAGAAAGGGGGGAGGAGCTGGAAGCATCAACTCCCATATGTGCCTTGACCAGACCAGTGCAGGGTTTTGAACTGGCGACCTCAGTGTTCCCAGGTCGACGCTTTATCCACTGCGCCACCACAGGTCAGGCCCCATTACTCTTAAAATACTTAAAGTCTTGCCTGACCCAGGGGGTGGCACAGTGGGAAGAGCATCAGACTGGGACACAGAAGATCCAGGTTCAAGACCCCAAGGTCACTCACTGGCTTGAGCTCAGGCTCCCCAGCTTGAGTTCATTAGCTTGACCCCAAAAGTTGCTGGCTTGAGCCCAAAGTCACTGGCTTGAGCAAGGGGTCACTTGCCCTGCTGGATCCCCCAAGTCTCTTATGGAGCCCCCCAAGTCAAGGCACATATGAGAAAGCAAACAATGAACAACTAAGGTGCTGTAACAAAGAAATGATGTTTCTCATCTCTCTCTCTTTCTGTCTTTCTGTCACTCTCTCTGTCTCTGTCTCTGTCACACACACACACACAAAAAATGTAAGTCCTTATCATAGTAAGCTACATACAGTTGAAGTTCTTAGTTCAAACAGTAGAATTCATTCTAGCCAGTTTAAAGAGTAAAAGAAATTGATTAAAGCTGCTCTGTCCAATAGAACTTTCTGTGATGATAAAATATTTTGAATCTGAGTTGTCCAATATGGTAGCTACAGGCTTTAAGTGCCTATTGAGCACTTGAAATGCAACTTGTGCAATTGAAGAACTAAATTTTGAGTTTTGTCATTTTAATTAATTTAAGTGTAAATAGCCACATGTGATTAATAGCTACTCTATTGTATAGCACAAATATATTAAAATACATTGAGTAGTTTAGAAAATCTCAAGATGGGCCAGAGTCAGGGCTAGGGTTTTTAGAGCCAGGAACCATGTCCTAACCTCACTGAGGAGCTGCTCGGAGAACACCACACTGCCACTAAACTTAGGCACTGCAGCTGACTTGGAACTGGACACAAGACCTCCCCCACTATTAGTATCCCAAATCTATACTATCTTGTCAGAAACGCTTGTTTTCTCTACTATGTGCCTCTGTACCAAAGGCGCTGCCTGATCAATAGAGCCCAGGTGAAACACCAGTATCCAAGCTGCAAGGGAAGTTGGGAAGGTCAGTTTCTGGCTTCCACCTCTTGAAGGCAGTACTTATTATGTGGGAAATTCCCCAAACAAAAGAAAAATGTTGAGAAGATGCTGGTTGTTCAAAGAATATGACAGGTGTTTGTATTATTGGTCTGTACCAGTGCTTTTCAAACTAATATGCAGATAAATCATCTGTTGATCTTGCAAAATGCAGTTTCTACTGGTCCAGAGAAATGGAGAAACAAGATTCTGCAGTGCCAAAAAATTGCCAAGTGTTGGCCATGTTGCTCATCCACAGACCACATTTTGTGTAGCAAGGCTTTATGCAATCCCATAAGAACTCCCTTTCTCTACCTCTCTCCTTATCTGTACTTCAGACACATTCTAAAAAAATATTCTCTTTATAAAAAATTACACCTTTATTGAAATACAATTCCCATAACATACAATTCATCCTTTTGTCATATACTGGTTCTCAGAGGCCTTGGCTTCTCTTAATTTGGCTCTTTTTCTGAGCCTGTTCTCCAACTCTCTTGTGAATTCTATGAGATACTAATATCCTTTTAATAATTCCCTGATTAAGTTAGCCAGAATTGGTTTTAGTATTTCGCATTTAACAACTCTGATAAACACATCTTCTGATCCACTTGCAGCTTTAATCTCAGTGCAGGAGCATGTGGGAGGCAAATGGGAGATCTCTAGTCCTTTTCATGCTGTTAGGGGAAAAGGCAGGTGTGAAAACATTGTGTCTGTGGTGTATGTTAATTTTTAGTTTGGTTATTTTTTTTCCGGGAGGGGGTGTATTTTTAAATACATATATAATAGCTTTATTGAGATATAAGGCACAAAACATTCACTCTTTTAACGTATACAACACAATTCTTAAATATTCTTAGCATATTCATAGTGTAGCATTCTGTTTTGTTTTGTTATAAGTCTGTTTTGCTTTAAATCAGTCGTTCTTAACCTGGGTTCTATCAAACCCTAGGGGTTCGATGAGTCGGTCTCAGGGGTTCGGAGAAGCCTCTGCTCCGGAGGCCAGAATAAAGTAATACCGTAATTTGTTGTGAGTTCATGCACTTTGTTGGTTTGTTCATGCACGGCTCATTTTGTGCACCAGTAAAAAAATATATACCTATGTCTTGAATTTGGAAAAAAAAATCCTATTTTATTTATCACTAAAGAAGGGTTCGGTGAATGCGCATATGAAACTGGTGGGTTCGGTACCTCAAAAAAGGTTAAGAACCACTGCTTTAAATAAAGTTTCTTTCAGGAGCTTTTCCACACCCAAGGAACTCCGAGTGTATCCACATGAAATCAATACTTTTGTTAGGTCTCCCTTGTGATCTCTCAATTTAATTTACCACTCAATTCATTCAACTCACTTCTTCACTTCCTTTCTTCGCAGTCCCCGCCCCCGGACACTGGGCCTCACTGATTGGTTGGTACTGAGTGACGTCTTCAGATCGCGACCCGGGAGTGGCGCTCGAGGTTATGTGGCTAGGTGGCCGTGTGTGGCTTCTGATACTTGGGCAAGGTTGTTTTAAGCTCCAGTTCGTCAGCTTTGCCAGGACTTGGGGTGGCGGTAGTGGCGCAATGGCGAAAACGCTCTCGACCCTGGAGGAGGCAGCAAGCGGACTTAGGGCTCCGGCTCAGCAAAATGGAGACGTGGATGGCGAAGCGGTGGGTGAGCCGCCCCCAGAGAGCCTGGAGGCGGTCCCCGGGGGCAGGAAACTGGCCACAGGGCGCGAGGAGGAGGCCTTTGCTGCAGCGCTGGGCCCAGGCAAGAAGAAGAAGCGGCGGGTCCCGACTGCAGAGCGCGTGGTGCCGCCCCCGAAGAAGCGGCGGGCAGGGGTGAGCTTCAACGATGAGCATTTTGCAGAGACCAGCTACTACTTCGAAGGCGGACTGCGCAAAGTGCGGCCCTATTACTTTGACTTCAGAACCTACTGTAAAGGCCGCTGGGTGGGCCACAGCTTGCAGCACGTGTTCAGCGCTGAGTTCCGAGCCCAGCCTCTGGCCTACTACGAGGCGGCGGTCCGAGCGGGGCGCCTGCGCCTCAACGAGGAACCGGTACAGGACCTCAGCATTGTGCTCAAGGTGGAGTCTTGAAGGGGGCGGCGAGGAAAGGGGCGGAGTTTTTTTTCTCAGCTAGTAGGGCATAGGTACTGAAGTAAAATGCAGGTAATTCCAAAGCTTTCTAGCTTTCACTTTTAGCCCCCTCCTATCACCTGTTCTCCACAAGTAGCCCCAATGCTTCAAAAACAGTGCTTTCTTGTTCCCAAGAGACAGAAGTTGGAATTCTTTTGGCTCCTTTTATGCTGTCTTGTGCCCCTGACACTGGCATTAATTACTTTGTATTTTGCCTTGTGGATCTCTGTACAAATAGTATAGTAGAAGCTATCATTTATGTCTCCTTAGTATATGTGCGGCACAGAGTTAAGCATTTTAAGTACTTTAACATTTAATTTTACCAACAGCCTTGTGGAGTTGATATTGTCACCTCATTTTACCTGTGAGGAAACTCAAGGTAAACCTCACAGAGGTAAGGCAACAATGTCACATCCAAAACTTGTGTTCTTATAACTAATGAAATTATTTGTTATAGAGCCTGATATGATAGAATTATGAACTGTCAGGGATAAAGACCTGAGGTGTCTAGCCCAGTGCTTTGACCTTTTAAAATTACTTCACAGCTAAGATGTACTAGACACCCCTGTCAGTAACACTGGCTCACCAGAGTGTGAGATGAGACAAGACAGTTTCAGCACTTACAGAATGGGTGCTTTGAATAACCCCTCCCGTCCCAATTTTGAAAAGCACAGGTTTGGTCTAGCCCTCACATTTTACAGATAAGGAAACTGAGACCCAGAGAAGTTAAGTGACTTGCAATGAACCTGTGGGAAATCCAGATCTAAAGCTTGGATCTCTGGACCTAAAGCTTGGTATTATTTCTTCAAAGTCATGAAAAGTGATGATTTTTGAAGGTTTTTCCCCCTCCATTTTAGGAAACTTTTCCTTTTAAATAGGACATTATTGTAGAGAAAATACAAATAAGCAAAATCAAAAAGCATCCATAATCCTACCACCGGGAGATAGTACGATTAACATTTTTGTGTATATTCTAGTTTTTTTTCAGTGCTTACTCTCTGCCTGTGTGTGTGTGACTATGTTTTTACAAAATGAGAATGCATTATACATACTGCTTTTTATGTGTAAGGATATGCTGTGACCATTCTGTAGCCGTAACAGGAAGCTGCGTGAGAAGTTGACAGATTATAGTTGCTGGCTTCTGGGTTGACTGATTGCATTTGTCATTGGCAGGACAATGACTTTTTGCGGAACACAGTACACAGGCATGAGCCACCAGTCACAGCAGAGCCTATCCGCCTGCTGGCTGAGAATGAAGACATGGTGGTTGTAGACAAGCCTTCTTCCATTCCTGTTCACCCCTGTGGCCGATTCCGACACAACACGGTCATCTTCATCCTGGGCAAGGAGCACCAACTTAAGGAGCTACACCCACTGCATCGGCTGGACCGCCTTACCTCAGGGGTTCTCATGTTTGCCAAGACAGCAGCTGTTTCAGAGAGAATACATGAGCAGGTTCGGGACCGTCAGGTGAGCCTGGCTTTTGTCTCATGCAGGTCACTTCCTGGGGCCACAAATGCTATGTGTCAAGGGCATCACTGAATTCTATCTGAAGTGGGCTTTCGTATTTATCTGGCCAAGCTTCCTAACCCCAGGGGGGGAGGTCAATCCCTAAAGTTCCAAAGACAGGTTATTATCTCTTATGTTTCGAGAGATTTTTAGAGATGGCATATACTTCCTCTCTTGGTGGTTTGCTCTTTTGAAGTTTAAAATTTTTATTTTATTGATTTTAGAGAGAAGGAGCAAGAGAGACAGGAAGTTCCTGTATGTTCCCTGAGTGGGGATCAAACTTGCAACCTCTGTACTTTGAGGTGATCCAAGTTATCTGGCCAGGCCACTCTTTTCAAGTTTTAAGGTGCTGACAGGTTGAGCGAGATTTTTAAGATTGTGGGAGAGCCTTCTTGGTGGGAACATTGTGGATGAATTTGGAAGAAGCTTGGATAGAAGAGTTAAATATTGGTGACTGTGGGTTTTTTTGTTGTTGTTGTTTTCTTTTGTTTTGTTTTTCCAGAGACAGAGGGTCAGAGAGAGGGATAGATAGGGACAGACAGACAGGAATGGAGAGAGATGAGAAGCATCAATCATCAGTTTTTCCTTGCGACACCTTAGTTCATTGATTGCTTTCTCATGTGTGCCTTGACCGCGGGCCTTCAGCAGACCGAGGAACCCCTTGCTCGTGCCAGTGACCTTGGGTCCAAGCTGGTGAGCTTTTTAAAAATTATTTATTTATTTATTTATTTATTTTCTCAAGCCAGATGAGCCTGCGCTCAAGCTGGCGACCTCAGGGTCTCAAACCTGGGTCCTCCGCATCCCAGTCCGATGCTCTATCCACTGTGTTGCCACCTGGTCAGGCGTGACTGTGGTCTTGAGACTTGTAATTCTGGATCTGATTGTGATACATTTTTGAGTGTTTACTATATACCAGGCTGTGTAACAAGTACATTAGGGCCTCACTTACAAATTCTTACAATAACCCTTTGAAGTAAATGGTTTTCATATCTCACTTTTTTCTAGACAAGTTAATAGGATTTAAAGACGGTAAGTAATGTACTCAGATTCGCAAAACTGGCAATCGGTGGCCCTGGGGTTTGCGTCTTCTATCTGACACTGGTGCATTTCTCACTACTTGCAGGGGGACTGAGGTTCATGAATTTAGGCTTTGTGCTGATTTTCCCCCTCTTCTTTTTTGTGTAGCTGGAGAAGGAGTACGTGTGCCGGGTGGAGGGGGAGTTCCCCGCTGAGGAAGTGACTTGCAAAGAACCCATCTTGGTAGTGTCTTACAAGGTAGGGGTGTGCCGTGTAGATGCTCGGGGCAAGCCCTGTGAGACAGTGTTCCAGAGACTGAGCTACAATGGCCACTCCAGTGTGGTACGATGTCGGCCACTCACAGGTCGCACCCACCAGATCCGAGTTCACCTCCAGTTCCTCGGCCACTCCATCCTCAATGACCCTATCTACAACTCAGTAGCCTGGGGCCCCTCACGGGGCCGGGGCGGCGATATTCCCAAGACAGATGAGGAATTGCTGCGGGACCTTGTGGCAGAACACCAAGCCAAACAGAGCCTGGATGTATTAGATATCTGTGAAGGTGACCTGTCCCCAGGACTCACAGACTCTACAGCTCCCTCCTCAGAGCTGAGCAAGAACCACCTGAAAGAATTGGCTGCATCTGCTCAAAAGATGGATGGAGTACTTGAGGCAGCCTCTCAGGGTCTGGACACAATGGCACCAGCAAATGCAGCTGAAGCAGGTATTATGGACCAAGAGATAGACCCCCTTTGCGCAGAGTGCCTACTGGTCCGACAGGACCCCTTGCCCCGGGACCTTGTGATGTTTCTGCATGCCCTGCGCTATAAAGGGCCAGGCTTCGAGTACTTTTCACCTATGCCTACCTGGGCACAGGAAGACTGGCAACAGGACTGAGAGCTATGGCCTAGGGAGGGATTATTTCTTAGGTTGGAAGAGGCCATGGAGTAGGAACTGACTCATGGATTGGTACCCAAGGTTTTTCTAAGGAGTGAAGTTGGGCCCTTAAAGGAATTATTTATACTTATTAACTCCTTCAACTAGAGTTGGGGACGTTTTGGTTTGTAAATACATTCCTTTTTCTTACACCCTTTGTGTCTGATTTTTCTGGTGGTTGTTTTTTTTAATTGAAGTAAATTCACATGACATATAATTAACCATATTAAGGTATATTATTTAATGGCATTTAGTACATTCACAGTGAAATGCAGCTATTACCTCTTTTCTAGTTTCAAAAGGAAACACATACCCAATAAGCAGCCATTCCCAATTTCCCCTTCCTCCCAGCCACTGGTAACCATTAATCTACTTTTGTCTTAATGAATTTGCCTATTCTGGGCATTTCATATAAATGGAATCATAAAACGAGAGACCTCTTATGCCTGTCTTTTTCTGCTTACCATAATATTTTCAAGGTTCATCCAATTTATAGCATGCATCAGTACCTCAGTCTTTTATGGCTGAATAATATTCTATTGTATACATATACTACATTTTTAAGGGTTTTTTTTTGTTTTTTACAGAGACAGGGATAGATAGGGACAGACAGACAGGAACGCAGAGATGAGAAGCATCAATCATCAGTTTTTCGTTGCGATACCTTAGTTGTTCATTGATTGCTTTCTCATATGTGCCTTGACCGCGGGCCTTCAGCAGACCAAGCAACCCCTTGCTGGAGCCAGTGACCTTGGGTCCAAGCTGGCGAGCTTTTGCTCTAGCCAGATGGGCCTGTGCTCAAGTTGGCGACCTCGGAGTCTTGAACCTGGGTCTTCCACATCCCAGTTCGATGTTCTATCCACTGCGCCACCGCCTGGTCAGGCATCTTTTACCCATTTTTGAATTGGGTTGTTACCCTTTTTGTTGTGAGTTATAAGAGTTCTTTATATATGTTTTAATATCACACCATTATCAGATAATATGATTTGCAAATATTTTCTTCCATTTTGTTGGTTTTCTATACAGTTTATTGAAAAAAGTTTAAATATGTTTTTATTGTGGTAAGAACATATAACATGAGATCTACCTCTTAAAAATTTTTATTTGTACAATACAGCATTGTTAACCGTAAATACAGTGTTGTACAACAGATCTCTAGAACATAATCATCTTGCATAATTGAAACTATACCTGTTGAATAGCAATTCCCCATTTTCTCCTGCTCCCAACCACTGATACCACTATTCTGCCCTGCTTCTATGTGTTTGACTATTAAATACCTGGAAAGAAAACCTCATTTTCCTTTACTCACTACTTAGAGAATACTCTGTACTTCAAATGTGTGAGGGTTTCCTCACTAAGCAATTCTCTGAGACCAACTAGGGTCCTATAGTTTAACTCAATTCTGAACTATCTACCTAAAGAGAGGATCAGATTCCACAAATTAAGGGTTCAGTCCCACATTACCAGTCTTAAGTACAAGTTGTCACTTGTGCTTCTGACCAACCATAAATCAGATGTTCCTACAATCCTCTCTTCAGGTTCAAGATTTTGCTAGAATGGCTCTCAGAACTCAGGAGAAGAGTTTACTTGCTAGATTACTGATGTATTATAAAGGATATCAGTGGGTATAAATGAATGGCCAGATGAAGAGATACATAGGGTAAGATCTGGAAGGGTATTGAGCACAGGTGCTTCTAACCCCATAGAGCTCAATGTATGCCTCCTGCTGCGCATGTGGATACCTTCCTGTTCACCAACCTGAAAGTTCTCTGAATCTAGTCATTTGTATGTCTTCTGTGGAGAAACATCTATTCAAATCCTTTGCCCATATTTTAATTGTTATTTATTATTTTTCCTATAGAGTTGAAGGAGTTCCTTACATATTTTTTAATATTAATCCCTTATCAGAAATATGGTTTGCAGATACTTTCTTCCATAGATTGCCTTGCACTCTGTTAATTGCTTCCTTTGCTGTACAGAGCTTTTTAGTTTGATACAGTCCCACTTGTCTATTTTTGCTTTTGTTGCCTGAACCTTTGACAAGTTTTAATTTTGATAACAGTCCAAATTTCCTTTTGTTGATTGTGCCTCTCGTGTTGTATCTGAGAATCCAGTGGCAAATCCAAGATCTTGAAGATTTACCCATATATATATATATATATATATATATATATATATTTTTTTTTTTTTTTTTTTTTTTTTTTTACCCCTATATTTTATTTTAAGAGTTTTAGCCCTGGCCAGATAGCTCAGTTGGTAGGAGCTTTGTTCTGCTACATAAAGATTGACAGTTCAATCCCCAGTCAGGGCACATACATAAATGGATTGAGATTTCTGTCTCTCTTCCTCCCTTGCTAAAGTCAATAAGTAAAAAATACTTAAAAAAAATGTTTTCTAGTTTTTGCTCTTACATTTATGTTTTTGATTGCATATGACATGAGATAGGGGTCCATTCAACTTCTTTCTGTTACATGTGGATATCCACTTTCCCCAGCGCCATTTGTTAAAGAGACTGTTCTTTCCCCATTGAATGATCTTGTAGAAAATCAATTGACTATATATAGATTTCTGGACTTTAATATTTTTCTTTTTTTTCTTTTTTTTTTTAAATTTTTTTATTTTTATTTTTTATTTTATTCATTTTAGAGAGGAGAGAGAGAGAGAGAGAGAGAGAGAAAGGGGGGAGGAGCTGGAAGCATCAACTCCCATATGTGCCTTGACCAGACCAGTGCAGGGTTTTGAACTGGCGACCTCAGTGTTCCCAGGTCGATGCTTTATCCACTGCGCCACCACAGGTCAGGCTGGACTTTAATATTTTTCCATTGATCTCTGTCTAAATGGTATCGGTGCCACACTGTTTTGATTTCATTCCTGCAAAAAGGGTGATGGGATATTTTAAATTTAATTATTTATTGTGGTAAAAAAATACACATGAAATTTACTGTTCTAGCCATTTTTTAAAAAATATTTATTTTATTTTATTCATTTTTTTAGAGAGGAGACATAGAGTGAGAGAGAGAAAGAGAGAAAGGGGGGAGGAGCTGGAAGCATCAATTCCCATATGTGCCTTGACCAAACCAGTGCAGAGTTTTGAACTGGCGACCTCAGTGTTCCCAGGTCAATGCTTTATCCACTGCGCCACCACAGGTCAGGCTGTTCTAGCCATTTTTAAGTGTTCAGTAATGTTAAATATATTTATATTGTGAAACTGATCTCCACAGTTTTTTCTTCTTGCATCACTAAAACTCTATACCAGTGTTTTTCAACCATCATACAACATCACAGTGGTTAACTCTTGCAGACTGGTACCAGGGAAGGTGGTTGAAACCACTGCTCTATACAAATCCCCATCCTCCTCCTACCCCAACGCCCTAGCAAGCACCATTCTACCTTCTATTTCTATGAATTTGATTATTATTATTATTTTGAGAGTGAGAGAGGAAGGGAGAGAGAGGGACAGGAACATTTGATGCATTCCTGTTCCTGTATGTACCCTGACTAGGGATCTAGCCAGCAACCTCTGCACTTTGGGATGATGCTCTAACCACTTGAGCTATTCAGCCAGGGCTTGACTACTTTAGATACCTGATAGAAGTAGAGTCATATACTTTTATCTTTTTGTGATTGACTTATTTAACTTAGCATAATGTCCTTCAGGTACATCCACGTTGTAACATGACAGGATTCCTTCCTTTTTTAAAGACTGAATAGTACTCCATTGTGTATATATACCACATTTTGTTTATCACTTTATCTATTTACGGACAGAGGTTGCTTCCACATTGTGCCTATTATGAATACTGCTGCTGTGAACATGGGTGTGCAAATACCTCTTAAATATCCCACTTTCACCCTGGCCTGTTAGCTCAGTTGGTTAAGAGCATTGTCTATAAACAAGTTTATGGGTTCAATCCCCAGTCAGGGTACACACGGGAAGCAACCAATGCTTACCTTTTCCTCCCCTCTCTCTCCCTCTCTCTCAAGAAAAAAAAAGGCCTGGGTTGGAGAATCATCCTGGAGTGCAGAGGTTGCTGGGTTGATACCTAGCCAAGGCACATACAGGAGCAGCTTGAAGTTCCTGTCTCTGTCTCCCTGCTTCACTTTAAAAAATAAATAAATACAAATTCCACTATCAAATATTTTGGTATATATCCAGAAATGGGATTGCTGGATCATATAGTAGTCCTACTTATAATATTTTTAATGGAACAAAGTTTTATTTCATACATATATGCCATAATCAACCTGCTAACAAACTTTCATAAATATGAGACATAATTGAATTTACTTTATTTGGTGGATGATTCATGTGTAATTAGCCAAAACTATATGATCACAAGCAATTACACCAACACAGAGAGTTCTTCATCCCCGGTCAATCCTCTGCTAGTGAAGTTTCACTTGACTGTGTGTTATAGGTAGTACTCTGCTGCAAGTGAATAAAACTCAAACTAAACTTGTTCAAGCAAAAAAAGGAAGTTAGGATAAAGATTTCCTCCAGAATCCAAATCAAAAATGTGATTGACTGAGCCTTAGGAACTACTAGAATAAGGGACACACTTGGTGAATTCTATCATACTTCTCTCTGGTCATTGGCTTTATTCTCCCTTGCTGCAGACTGACTTTATTCTTGTGATAGAAAACATGGCTAACAATGACTTCAAAGCCTTACATTTTACTTTCTCAAGTATCTAAAGATAGATTGGTACTTTTTCTCCTTTTCTGTTCTAAAAATTCGGGCTTAGACTGATTAGTTTGACTTGGGTCAGGTGATCATTTACTGACCAATCAGATGCAGCCATGGGTGAGTTTGTGTCATACGGTATTGAGGTTCCTATGATAACCAAGTGGATGTGAAGGCAGTTTCCAGAAGAAAGGAGCTAAGGGAATAATCTATGTTTGCTATCTTGGGCATAGGTATTTTACGGAGATAGATTCTTCATATCTAGGAATCCTGACCTCAAAATGTTTATGACCTACTGTCTTAGTGCAACATATATCCTTTAACATTTTTCCACACCAGGGCAGATAAATATATACTCTCCTTAATATTTCTATACTACATCATTACTTAAACTTACTTTTTTCTTTTTTAGACAGAGACATCAAGGGAGGGGGGAGAGAGAAGCATCAACTCATTACTTTAGTTGTGCATCGATAACACAACTCATATGTGCCTTGACTGGGAATTGGACCAGTGAGGTCCAGTTCAAGTCAAGCCATCAAACGCTTGCCCAGGCTGGTGACCTTGGGATCCTGTGGATGACAACTGTGCTCAAGTCAACCCAAGCCAGCCACCCTGCACTCAAGCTGGCAACCCAGCTTTGTGGTCGGCAACCTCGGCATTCCAGGTCTGCAAAATTTAACTTAGTGAACAACACCGTTAACTTTATTTCAGATGGATGCAAAAGGACTGTAGGTGGCCTATTCATTCAAATCCTTTAAGGAAAGGATTTTGTTAGAGAATGAGCAATCATAACCCTTTTTACAAAATGTAAGACTACCAGATGAAGTCTTAACAAAGGAAGTAAAGGAACTAATACTAACTGAATCTAAAAAGGTCCTAGGAGATGAGACTGGTGAAGAATTTGTCCTTGCCTGACCAGGCGGTGGCGCAGTGGATAGAGTGTCGGACTGGGATGCGGAGGATCCCGGTTCGAGGCCCCGAGCTCGCCAACTTGAGCGCGGGCCCATCTGGCTTGAGCAAGGGCTCGCCAGCTTGGACCCAAGGTCGCTGGCTCCAGCGGGGGGTGGCTCGGTCTGCTGAAGGCCCGCGGTCTGGGCACATGTGAGAGAGCAATCAATGAACAGATATGGCGTCGCGATGGCAACGAAAAACTAGTGATTGATGCTTCTCACCTCTCTCCCTTCCTGTCTGTCCCTATCTATCTCTCTGTCCCTGTAAAAAATAATAATAATAATTTGTCCTGTTCATTAAGGCACTAACTTGGTTAAAAAGCTTATAGACAGTGAATGGAAGACAACAACTTGTAGGGTTTGTAGCTGAACAGGTTGACCTGGAACAAACCTTCAACCTGCCAGATACCAATTGTGTGAACAGGTTCTTACAGTGCACTTGGCAGGCAGTACCCCTCTTCTTTAAAAATGTGCGTTCTACAAGGGTTTGTAACTTACTTCTGTGAGCATGTTCATCATAACCTCAGCTCCTTGATTACCCCATTAGAAAGTCTCAATATACAGTTGCAGATATTGAAATTGTTGGTGGAGCTGAGTTCATTTTGTGGTGACATAGAAAAGCTAAAAACAATTAAAGGAAACTGTTAGATACTTTATTGGAGTACATTCCTCTCCCTCCAGAAGAAACAGAAAATGGGAGAATCCTGGTAACAAAGAACCCAGGCTGCAATTCAATTCACTGGGGAATAATTTTATTTTTCATTTTCTGTTGCATGAGGTTTTAGAACTTTTTCTATATATTTCTGCATCATTGATTCCAAATCAGAAATCTGGTTTTTTGGTGCATGCTCTAGTTTTATATGCAATTTTAATTTCTTTTTGTTACAGTTAATGGCATACGTTGGTTTTTAAATTGGAGTTAAAGGGCAACGACTCTTGGATTGAACATAACCACAAGGCAATTAATGTTTTACAAACATCACTTTTACATAATTGTAGTTGTTTTTAAATGTAAAAAATTATTATTTCATAAAAACACCCTCTTATTTTGTTTTCAGATTGAATCATGGCTTCTTCGAGTAGGTATAAATGTAAGAATAGTCCTGACACCTTCTGTTATATATGTGGCTGTTACACACTTCAACATCAAAGGTGCAATATTTCTTCATTTGTGACATGTCCATATATTGCCTATTTTCATGTTTCCCTTGGCGATCAAGACAAGAATTGGGCTCCTCATATTGTGTGTCATAATTTTGAGGAAATGCTTCATGACTGGACAAAAGGAAAATGCAAAGGAATGTCTTTTGGTATTCCCATGGTTTGGCGTGAACCTAAGGACCACAGCATTGACTGTTATTTCTGTCTGATCCATACAAAGGGCATAGGCAAGAAAAAATGGCATATGATCGTATATCTTAATATTCTTTCAGCAATACAACCTATCCTACACTCTGAGACACTCCCAGTTCCACTTTTCAGTGGTTTTATTTCTTTTTTTTTTTATTTACAGAGACAGAGGTAGAGTCAGAGAGAAGGACAGATAGGGACAGACAGACAGGAACGAAGAGAGATGAGAAGCATTAATTTTTCGTTGTGACACCTTAGTTGTTCATTGATTGCTTTCTCATATGTGCCTTGACTGTGGGCCTACAGCAGACCAAGTAACCCCTTGCTCGAGCCAGCGACCTTGGGTCCAAGCTATAGAGCTTTGCTCAAACCAGATGAACCCACGCTCAAGCTGGCGACCTCGGGGTCTCAAACCTGGGCTCTCTGCATCGCAGTCTGATGCTCTATCTACTGCGCCACCACCTGGTCAGGTTTTATTTCTTCTAAGGACAAGAAAGTGAACATGATGATCAAGTGTATTTTGATAAGATGCGTGAGGAAATGGTTGTAGAATCTGAAGGGTCTCCTTCTGATGCCAAGTAGTCATTAACCCCTCAGCAGTTTAGCCAACCCGTACTGAATGACTTAGTAAGAGATTTGGGCCTATCAAAGAAAGCTGCTGAGTTATTAGCCTCCAGGCTTCAAGAAATGAATGTACTTCACCGGTTAGCTAAAGTATCCCATTTCAGGAAGCGTAAACAAATTTTTTTGTACTTTTTTTCCAAAGAAAAACACTTTGTTTACTGTCATGATATCAGTAGTCTTCTCAGCCAGCTAGGTGTTACCACTTACAGTGCAACAGAATGGTGGCTATTTCTTGACAGGTCTAAACGGAGTCTGAAATGTGTTCTCCTACACAACGGTAATGTTTATGCAGCGGTTTCAATTGGTTATTCAACTCACCTGCGAGAAGATTATAATGACATAAAATTTGTCCTTGACTTTCTGAAGCATGAGGAACATAACTGGATCATTTGTGTGGATCTTAAAATGGTAAATTTCCTGCTAAGACAACAGAGAGTTTTCATGAAGTATCCTTGCTTTCTCTATTTGTGGGATAGCCAAGTTTGGGAGAAACACTGGACACAGAAGGAGTGGCCAAAATGTGAAGCTCTGGAAGTAGGGATGCAAAATATTGTGAATGAACTTGTAGTTAATCGAGACAGGATCACTCTTCCCTCACTTCACATCAAACTTGGCTTAATGAAGCAGTTTGTTCAGACTTTGAATAGAGAAAGTTAATGCTTCCAGCATATTATTTCTGCTTTTCCTGCCTTGTCTTTCAAGAAGATAAAAGCAGGTGTATTCGATGGACCTCAAATTTAAACTGTCATACGTGAGGAGGAATTTGCCAGGAAGATGAATAAGGAAGAGAAAGCAGCATGGCAGTCTTTTGTGTCATTTACAAAGAACTTCCTTGGCAACAAAAAAGCAGAAACTATGAACTTCTGGTTCAAAGGATGCTGTTGGCTTTCCACGACATTGGATGTAACATGAGCGTTAAGATTCACTTCCTGAACAGTCACTTTGATAAGTTTCCCGAAAATCTTGGAGCTGTTAGTGATGAGCAGACTACTGCTGGAGCATCAAACGAGATTGTCCTCAACAAGTAAACAAATGCAAGATCTACAAGTGCAAATTTTTGCCTGAATAGAATTTAAATAAGTTTTGTGCAAATTTTATGATTAAAATAAGTGTTTTAATATGTTCTATTTCAAAATTGTAGACAAATTCTGATGCAATCATATCTTTTAGTGTATTAACTGCATTATATAAATTATTACATTTTCACCAAGATGATGCCCAAGAAGACATTCTACTTAATTATGTTCAACTAAATGTTGAAAATTTTATAATAAGATAAAAACCTAAAATCTTGAATTGCAAAATAACTATAGTTTACAGAGAAAAACTAATGTCAGATTTCAGATCAGCACACTCGAATTAGGTAAGAACAAGTGTTTTGTGGATGCAACAAAAATTTTGTTCCCCAGTGTTATGTGGAATGTTTGCTATATAGCCTCCTTCCACTAGTTGGGCTGAAAACTTCCAGATTAAAATAAAAATCAGCCAAACTGAATGCAGAAAAGCTCACAGATTTTAAAATTAGGCTGCAGTATTTTGCACAGGGCCTGAATGTTTATATCACACAACTTCTCTTGTCTTCAGGATAAAACAGGCAAGGCATAAAAACAGAAGAGAATAAGATTACGTTTTTGCATGGAAACTAACAGATAATATCACTGTTTTAATCAAGGATATCTTCTACATTTCTCTTTCTTTTTTAAGATTATATTTATTCATTTTTGAGAGAAGAGTGTGTGTGAGAGAGAGAAGGGGGAAGGAGTAGGAAGCACCAACTCTCATATTTGCGTTGACCAGGTTAGCCTAGGGTTTTGAACCACTGACCTCAGCGTTCAAGTAAACACTTTATCCACTGTGCCACCACAGGTCAGGCTGACATTTCTCTTTCTGTAAGAGTGTAATAATGCCTGACCAGGCGGTGGCGCAGTGGATAGAGCGTCGGACTGGGACTGGGATGCGGAAGACCGAGGTTCGAGACCCAGCTTGAGCGTGAGCCCATCTGGCTTGAGCAAAAGCTCGCCAGCTTGGACCCAAGGTCGCTGGCTCCAGCAAGGGGTTGCTTGGTTTGCTGAAGGCCCGCGGTCAAGGCACATGTGAGAAAGCAATCAATGAACAACTAAGGTGTCGCAATGGCAATGAAAAACTAATGATTGATGATTCTCATCTCTCTCCGTTCCTGTCTGCCTGTCCCTATCTATCCCTCTCTTTGACTCTCTGTCCCTGTAAAAAAAAAAAAAAAAAAGATTCTAATAACGTTGTCCTGGAGACATACAGAAGGTTGAAATTAGGCAAAGGAGAGATAATGAGGATACAATTTCCTATTCACCACCCAAGAAATCTCCAGCAAAACCAAAAATGGATGTGAGGCAGATTTACAGTATTCCTGGTGGGAAATAATAAAGTGTGAATTTGGGCAGCTTTAATTATGAGTAGAAAGGAGCCTTTGTAGAAAGGAGCCTTCAGGGGAAGTAGAGGTTTCTGGTTTGGGGAACATGGGAAATCTTAGTTGGGGAAAACTCTACTGAATAAGACATTATAATCTTTAGCATTGTCATGAACTTAATATACTTAAATTCTACTCATTGAATTGCTGGGAATGTCCCTTTAAAAGGACTGCTGTCTTCAGCTAAAAATTTAATGTTCTTTTTACATATGTATGTATGATCTACTTTTATAACAGTTATTCAAGGTAAAACCACAGTGATATTTTTGGAAGCTTTGTGCTCAATCTTGAATTGTCTTTGCAGTGTCATTATTCAGACTTCATATTGTGAATTACTTACTTTTAAGCATCTCAGGTCCTGGCCTGTTGGCTCAGTAGTAGAGCATCAGCCAGGAGTGTGATATCCCAGGTTCGATTCCATCTCAGGGCACACAGGAGAGGCGCCTATCTGCTTCCCCACCATTTCCCTTCTCACTTTTCTCTCTCTTCCTCTCCCCGTCCTGAAGCCATAGCTCAACTGAAGCGAGTTGGCCCCAGGTACTGAGGATGGCTCCATTGCCTCCATCTCAGGTGCTAAGAAGAGCTTGGTTGTTGAGGAATGGAGCAACATCCCAGATGGGCAGAGCATCATTCCCTAGTGGGCTTGTTGGCAGGACCCTGGTCACACAGGAGTCTGTCTCTACCTCCCCTACTTTCATTGAATGAGTAATTTTTAAAAGCACCTCAATAATTTGTTATTGAGAGATTTTCAAGTCTAAAATGTAATGAAGTTTGGTCCATTTCTGATAACTAGTAAAGATGATCAGTTTTGAAAAGTTAGATTTTCCTCTCCCTACTCCCCCTTAATATATAGAGAAGATTAATGGTCAATCTAAACATTTTATTTTCATTGCTTTTATTTACATTTTCTCCTTTTCCAAGTGAGAGGAGGAGAGATAGACTCCCACATGTGCCCGGACCAGAATCTACCTGGCAACCCACAGTTGTCTGGGGCAGATGCTTTGCCAATCTGGGTCCATGCTTGTAACAAAACTATGTTTAGCACCTGAAACGGAGGCTCCATGGAGCCATCCTTGGCTCCTGGGGCTGATGTGCTCAACCCAATCGTGCCATGGCTGCAGTGGGGAAGAGAGAGAGAGAGAAGAGGTGGGGTGGGATGAAGAAACAGATGGTCCCTTCTCTGGTGTGCCCTGACCTGGAATTAAACCCAAGACATCCACACACCAGGTAGATGCTCTACCACTAAGCCAACCGGCCAGGATTCATTGGTTTTAAATAAAGCTGCAAGGCAATAGTTCAGCATTCCTACTTAGTGTAGTAAGAGCAAACTACTCTTATGGTACCAGCTTTCTTAAAATTAAGAAATGATGATACATTTTTAGGAGAAAGCAAGTTGCTTTGCACTGTTTACTTAACTGTTCTCCAAATGTTGTGATACAAACCTTTGAATATGGGACCTTACTATTTGAATAGAAATGTAAATATATACTATACATACATATAAGCATATGTGTGTGTATGTATGCATGCTATGAAACTTGACTACACAACATAAATTATTTTTTAAAATTTCAGGAATGTATCGCCTTTGACATGCTGATTATCCTTTTGAAGCTGAATCTGTTATTAACATGTTATCTAAATTTTTCTCCCAGTAGTGAAGGATTTTGAGTCAGTTGTACTTACATGATCATTATTATTTTTTTTAAATTTATTTACTACTTATTCATTTTAGAGAGGAGAAAAAGAGTGAGAGAGAAAGGGGGGAGGAGCAGGAAGCATCAACTCCCATATGCACCTTGACCAGACAAGTCCTGGGTCTTGAACTGGTGACCTCAGTGTTCCCAGGTCGACGCTTTATCCACTGCGCCACCACTGGTCAGGCATGATCATTATCATTTAAAACTAAAAATAAACAAAAGCTGCATTTTCAAAGATAAATTTGGAAATCCTTGTTGGAGGAATATAGCCAAAATATTGGATCTGATGTACATATAGTTTTCTATGGGATAACTTAGAATAATTTAAAGTTTGGGGATTTAATAACCAGGGCAACCCAGGAAAGTGACTTCATAACATGGTATACCAATAATAACGGATGCTCTCTCAGTTTACTTTTGAAGATTTTAACTTCTCAGGTTACTAATAAACATCATTGTAGCCTGTCTTGTAGTAGTGCAGTGGATAGAACATCAACCTGGAATACTGAGATTGCCGGCTCAAAACCATGGGCTTGCACAGTCAAGGCATGGTCAACCAATGAACAACTAAAGTGAAGCAACGATGAGTTGATACTTCTTGCTTCCCGTCCCTATCTCTCTTCTCTCTGTAAAATCAATAAATAAAATTAAAAAAAAAAGATATTATAGCCCTGGCCAGATAGCTAGGTTGGTTAAAGCATCATCCCAAAGCACAGAGGTTGCTGGTTCAATACCCAGTCAGAGCACATACAAGAACAAATGTTCCTGTCTCTCTTGCTCTCTTCCTTACTTTCTCTATAAAATCAATAATAAAAAAAAACATTAAAAAATTATTGTATGCCTCCTCCCTTCTCTCTCTCTCTCTCTCTCTCTCCTCTCACCAGGTGGTGGTACAGTGAATAGAGCGTTGGACTGGGACGCAGAGTACCCAGGTTTGAAACCCTGAAGTCGCCGGCTTGAGCACAGGCTCATCTGATTTGAGTACAGCTCACCAGCTTGAACTTAAGTTTTTGCTGGTTTGAGCAAGGGATCACTCGGTCTGCTGTAGCACCCCCTCCCCCCCCCTCCCCTGGTCAAGGCACATATGAGAAAGCCATCACTGAACAACTAAGGTGCCACAATGAAGAATTGATGCTTCTCACCTCTCTCCCTTCCTGTCTGTCTGTCCCCATCTGTCCCTCTCTCTCTCTCTCTCTGTATCACACACACAAAATATTATATATATATATATATATAGTATAAGTGGCCAAGAATCTTTAGATTAGAACGATAGACAAGGGGCCTGACCTGTGATGGCGCAGTGGCTAAAGCATCGACCTGGAATGCTGAGGTCGCGGGTTTGAAACCCTGGGCTTGCCTGGTCAAGGCACGTATGTGAGTTGATGCTTCCTGCTCCTCCTCCCTTCTCTCTCTCTCTCTCTCTCTCTCTCTCCTCTCTAAAATGAATAAATAAAATCTTAAAATAAATTATTAAAAAATATAGAAGAGGGGTTTGTAGAGTGTTTAATGTCATGTGCATTTTTATTTTTCTTATTTTTTAATTTTTTTACAGGGACAGAGAGAGAGAGAGAGAGTCAGATAGGGACAGACAGACAGGAACGGAAAGAGGTGAGAAGCATCAATCATTAGTTTTTCATTGCGGTTGCGACACCTTAGCCAGCAACCTTGGGTCCAAGCTGACGAGCTTTTGCTCAAGTCAGATGGGC
Source organism: Rhynchonycteris naso (assembly GCA_037038555.1). Classification (NCBI taxonomy): domain Eukaryota; kingdom Metazoa; phylum Chordata; class Mammalia; order Chiroptera; family Emballonuridae; genus Rhynchonycteris; species Rhynchonycteris naso. Next base: position 77,664,101 of record CM072999.1, on the reverse strand, counting down.
CCGTGCTCAAGCTGGTGAGCTCAAGGTGTCGAACCTGGGTCTTCCGCATCCCAGTCTGACGCTCTATCCACTGCGCCACCACCTGGTCAGGCTGTCAGGTGCATTTTTAGTAGATTAGGTTCTTTGCTCTGCATTTAAATGTTTTATTTATTCTTGTTCCACAGTTAATCTTCCCTTTCCAAATTTGCTATTCAAATCCAATGCCCGAATGACATTTTCTAGTAGTTTGACACATTTTTTGAGGAATATTCTGTTATTACAATGCAGGTGTCTTCATTACTGTTACCTCTATTCAATATATCAGGTAAAAAGCAAAACCCCTTTGTTAGAATTATTGCACATGTTTATGTTTAAGTGAGAGGAGGGTAGATAGTGAGGTAGACTCCCACATCTGCCCTGACCAGGATCTACCTGGCAACCCCTGTCTGGGGTTGATGCTTGAATCAACCATGCTATTTTTAGCACCTGAGGCTGATGCGCTCAGATCAATCAAGCTATCCTCAGTGCTCAGGACCAATGCTCAAACCAAATGAGCCACTGGCTGCGGGAGGTGAAGAGCAAAAGAAAGGGGGGAGAAGCAGATGGTCACTTCTCTTGTGTGCCCTAACCAGGAATCGAACCTGGGATGTCCATATGCCAGGCTGACTGATGCTTAAAGATTGGAATGAGGCCTGAGCTGTGGTGGCGCAGTGGATAAAGCATCGACCTGGGAACACTGAGGTCACCAGTTCAAAACCCTGCACTGGTCTGGTCAAGGCACATATGGGAGTTGATGCTTCCAGCTCCTCCCCCCTTTCTCTCTCTCTCTCTCTCTCTCTCTCTCTCTCTCTCTCTCTCTGTGTCTCCTCTCTAAAATGAATAAAATAATAAGAAATTAAAAAAAAAAAAAAGCTTTAATGCCTGACCTGTGGTGGCGCGGTGGATAAAGCGTCGACCTGGGAATACTGAGGTCGCCAGTTCAAAAGCCTGCACTGGTCTGGTCAAGGCACATATGGGAGTTGATGCTTCCAGCTCCTCCCCCCTTTCTCTCTTACTCTCTCTCTCTCTCTCTCCCCCCTCACTCTGTGTCTCCTCTCTAAAATGAATAAATAAATAAAAAAAGAAATTAAAAATTAAAATAAAAAGCTTAAAAAAAAAGATTGGAATGATACAAGTGAGTAAAAGAATTTAATCAGCTTGGCTATGAAGTAGTGGCAACAAACTAAACATTTCAAAAGACTATGAGCTGAACCTAAGCTCCCTTAGAATCTGATCAAACACAGAAACATGGAATTGCCATTTGAAAATTGTGACCAGATAGTCTAGATCTCAAAGGCAGTTTAGCCATTCCAAGTACATAAACTATATTGGGACTACAGTTAAATAAATTTAAACTTTAAGTGTAACTTTTTTTTTTACTTTTTTAATGTTTATTTTATTGATTTTAGAGAGAGAGAAGGTGAGTGAGTGAAAGAGAGAGAGACAGGAACATCGATCTACTCCAGCATGTGCCCTGACCGAGGATGAAACTGGCAATCTCTGCCCTTCTGGACAATGCTCTAACCAACCGACCTAACCAGCCAGGGTGTTTTTCCTCATTAAAAAAAAAAATGTTTGTAAGCTTAAAGCTGAGCATAAGTGACTTTACTTTCTCAAGTTTGATATTGAGTATTTTGTATGTTTTTCTTTACTACCTCATTGTTCTCATTCTCTTTCCTAAGGCACTATTGCACAACTTAGGTTATTTTTGCTTCAAAAGTTTGAATAAACCTTGGCTGGTTGGCTTAGTGGCTAGAGCGTCTGTCCGGCATGCATACACCCCAGGTTTGATTCCTGGTCAGGGCACATATAACAAGGAACAATCTGATTCTTTTCCCTCCCTCTCCCTATTCTCTCTTCCCGTCTCTTAGCCAGTGGTTCGATTGGTTTGAGCATCAGCCTGTGCATAGCTCTGTTAGTCCAAACTTTGACTTCAGCCACTGAGGATAGCTCAGTTGTTCAAGCATTGGCCCCAGACAGGGGTTGCCAGGTGAATCTTGGTTGGGGTGCATGCAAAAGTCTATCTCTATATCTTTCCTCCTCTCACTTAAAAAAAAAAAAAGTTTGAATAAAAAACTTAATGCCATGACTGTTTTTCTTTCGTAAGACATCTGTTTATCACCTTGTTCAGATGGAAATGTTCCTTTATTTTTTTTAAACAAACTTCCTTTTGTAAGTTTGAAAAAAAAAAACTGCCTAGCAAAGTTGAACATGCACATAACCAATGATTCCACTTCTAGCTAGATACCTAGAGAAACACTTGTACCTGTATAAAAAACATTCACAGCAGCATTTTTATAATAGCAAAAAGCTGAAAACAACCAAAATATCCATCCATAAGAGAAGGGCTACCTAATTTTATATTCAGATAATTGTATACTAAGCAGCAGTGAAAATGAATGAATTACATGGATAAAACAGTGTTAAGTGAAAGAAGTCATGGATGAATAAATATAATATCCATTTACATAAAATTCAAAAACACAAGACAAAATATTTTTTAGGGGTATATACATGCATATTTGCTAGGAAAAGCAAGAGGAAGATCAACACAAAATTCAAAATGTAGTTATCTCTTTGGTAGGAGGATGTCAGCAGGAAGGGACTCAGGAAGCTGTGAAGGTGCTGGTAATGTTCTTTTACGGTGGGTCGTGTATATTTGTGTATATATGGCATTGGTTTTATTGTTCTTTTAAACTGTACGTATACAATATATTATATACATATTCTATTGTCATTGTAAGTATAATATCTTTCAATATAAAAAAACTGTTAGTAAAAAAATGTTAAAAGATCTCTTTTTTAACCTTTGCTTATTTCTGAAATACTGATTCTCTTAAGGTATATTTGACCTCCCTGCAGCTGGGTTGGGTACCACTCCCAAGTGTGCAGTTACCCAAGTGTGGGTAACTTTCATCAGTAATGGAAAGAGAACACCATATGTCTGGTATTTTGGAGGCTATAATGATAAGCAATATATTATATAATAATTTAGAAAAGTGATCAACCACCTTAATATGTCATAGCAGATTCCAATAGTGCTTCTTTATCATAAAAGAACTGTAGGATTTGAAAGCAACTTATGAGCGTTAGCCAGGCAGCTCAGTGAATAAAGGGTCATCCCGGCACACCAAGGTTGTGGGTTTGATCCCTGGTCAGGGCATGTAGGAGACTCAATCAATAAGTACACAACTAAGTGGAACGAGTTGATATTTCTCTCTCTCCCCTAATCTCCAACTATCAATCAGAAGAAAAGTTTTTAAAAAAGATAAAAGCAACTTATGGTTTTGGTATTATAGGATCTTGTGTGCTCTCAGACATAAAGAGAGCACTACCTTGCATTTTCTAACACATTATCATGGCATCTCTCCATACACAAGATTTTTGAAAATACTTTGGTAATTCGAGTGAATAATAAATGATGCCATTTTTCTGGTTCATTTTTCTTGTATACTTTCCAACATTCTAAATGTTGAGGTTAAGGTAGGTAAAGAATTTGTAAAGAATAGCTTTATATCTCACCTTAAATGCTAAATCATCCAAAATCAGAATTGAAGCAAATATGTAAGGATTAAGAATTTTACAATACAAGGAATGTCAAAGATTGCAGAGATTGCCAGAAAACCACTAGGAAGGAGGTATGGAATAGATCACCCTCAGAGCCCCTAGAAAGAACCAACCCTGCTGACACCTTGACTGCAGAAGTCTAGTCACCAAAACTGTTAAGGGAAAAAAAATTTTTAAGTCCTGAATCATGGGTCAAAATAAAGACTACCTCTGTGACTTAGTAGGCTATACCAAAAAATGATTACTGACAGTCATTGAAAGGAGAATTGATTGGGAGTGATCCTTTCAGTGAATACACAGAAACCATTGTCAAGGAGCTATTTTGATTTTTTAAAAGCTAAAAGAAAAAATTATTTTCAGCTGCCAAATTTCTGTGTCATTCAAGATTTTAAAAATCAGAATTTTAGCCTGACCAGTGATGGTGCAGGGGATAGTGCATTGACCTGGAATGCTGATGTCCCAGGTTCAAAACCCCAAGGTTGCCGGCTTGAGCACAGGCTCATCACCTGATCCCATGGTTGCTGGCTTAAGCCCAAGGTCGCTGGCTTGAGCAAGGGATCACCGGCTCAGCTGGAGTCCCCAGATCGTGGTGCAACTACAAATTGATGTTTCTTATTTCTTTCCCTTCCTGTCTCTCTCTCACTAAAAAAACAATATATATATATATATATATATATATTTAAATTAAGTAAGAGGCAAGGAAGCAGAGAGATAGATTACTTCATGCGCCCTGATGGGATCCACCTGGCAAGCCCCCTACCAGGTGATGCTCTGCCTATGGGGCAACTGCTCCATTGCTCAGCAACTGAGCTATTTTAGCACCTAAGGCAGGCCATGGAGCCATCCTCAGTGCGCTGGGCCAATGTGCTACAACTAATTGAGCTATGGCTATGTGAGAAAAAGAGAGAGAAGAGGGATGGGGAGGGGTGGAGAAGTAGATGGTCTCTTCTCCTGTGTGTCCTGACCAGGAATCAAACCCAGGACTTCCACATGCATGCCAAGTTGATGCTCTACCACTGAGTTAATCAGCTAGGGCCAAAAATCAGAATTTTAACTTCACAGATATATTAGCTATCAACAGGAAGTTGATGATCATTGAGACGATGGCTTCTTTAATGGTTTGTTTTATCACCCAGTATGCTGTCATAGTTCATAACAAATGCAGTCTTCCTTTGTCCATCAGCAGCACCTAAACTGTGACTGAAGGGATTTAATTCAGAATTGATAAATATAAATCAAAATGTTCAGATAACAATCAGAGAAAAGCAGAGGGGGAAAACATACCCCACCTTTTATTTAGCTCAAAGAGAAATACGAAAAACTTACTACTCTACAGTATCACAAACAAAAAGGGAATTATTGCTACTGTTTCAGAGGAGGGGAGATAGTGAGACAGATTCCAGCATGTGCCCTGTCACTCGAACCAGTCAAGTCACTGGCTGTGAGAGGGGAAGATTCAGAAGGAGAGAAAGAGAAGCAGATTATCACTTCTCACGTGTGCCCTGAAAAGGAATCAAACACAGGATGTCTGCCTGCCAGGCCGATTCTCTATTCATGGAGCCAACTGGCCAGGGCCTGCTTCTATTTCTAACTCAATGGAATCATCAAGTTATATCCCCAGGTCTTAACTTCATCCACTAACTTTACCTTATTGGGGTTGGGTTCAACCCAGTTTTACTTCATTCTGGAGATTCAAATGAAAAAAAGAATTTTTTTACTTCTGTTATTACCTTTATTTTGTTTTTGAAGGGGGTTTATTTTTTATTCCATTCCTCTAAATTGAGTTTATTGGGGTGACACTGGTTAGCATAATTATACAGGTTTCAGGTGTTCAATTCTACAATACGTCTCTGTACACCATTTAAAAATTACTTTGAAATTTAAAATGTGGGGCATTGCTCTTCCTCAAAATGATGAGAGAGAAAGGTGTAACTGGTTGTTGCTTGTTAACTATCCATAGCTATTTCAGTAGACAATACAAAGCATGAATATCACAAATGTTATTCCCTATTTCTTCTAATGTGTTGGTGTTTATTCACTTTGTCTTTACTAAGCGAGGTTACTATAAACTAGATTTCAGTTTTTGCTCTATTGGTCTTCAATATGAAAACAAAAATTCATTTTCAGCTTAGTAAGCATTCCCAGAAGCTATTATAGCCAGGTGGATGTTTTCACACGAGAGCATTCAGGTCAGGGAATAATTTGAGCAAAGAAAAATATTTCCGGTTTGTCTTGTAGACTCAGAGAAGAAAGCCTGGATTCATTCTTAACTTCTCCAAGTTTTGTCATGACTGTTTTCCCGGAGATGGTTTTCCAGTGGAACCATACTTCCTAATGGTAAGAAACAGACTAAACTTCCATTTGTCATTGCTGCCTCTCAAAATCAATCTTTGCAAGTCTTGCAGCCTAGGGTCTGGGTTTTTCTTGCAAGAGTTGAATAAAACTGTAGGCAAACAAACAAACAAAAAATCTATTAATTTCAATTCTTCCTTCAGAGCTATGTCATATAAGGGGTGCTAATACATAAGGGCCTGCCTGGCTGCAGACCATCACCAAGTAAACACTGAACAGTTCTTCCCAGAGAACCTCATTCTCTAGACAAAATGGGTCTTCTACCTGAAGCTGGACTTAGAGAATGAAGAACTATTTTCTGACACTGAAGTGGTAAGAGAACTGGAATATCTCGGTAATGCGTTTGACTGTGCAATGGCTCTTTCTTGCATGGCCTTCCAGAGGTTTACAGGTCCTGTAATTGTTCACCATAGAACTTGTGAAGAGGAATCCTGGTGTTGATGGAGAATGGTTTCCTTGAGCTGTGGTTTGTTGACAAATTTCAGGATGTAATGATAGTTCTTTCCAAACCTAGAAGCCATTCTTGTAGACCTACCTTGTCCAAGTCTTGTGGTTGCTGCTGTTTCAGTACATGGCACCTTTAACTCTTATATTGCCTCAACTTGTAAATTGCTTTTTCCATCACTAATTCAAGTATTTTTTCCCTAGGCTTTTAAATAATCTGGCATGCTGTTAATTCTTTTCTTTTTAATTGATTCTTTTGATTTTCTTAGAAAAAGGTAAAAACCTCTTCTAGTTCACGAGACCAAAAATACAAAAAATGGACTATCATAACAAGTCTTAGCAAAATTGCATATGAAAGAAACCACAAATGAACTAAGCATAAAAACAGGTACAGAAATGAGGAATAGAAAAGTGAGTTTCCATTCAAAATTTCTTATTTTCTTCTCTAGATTCTTTGAGTGCTTTGTATTTTCAGAACTTCTACAGCTAAAGATTTTCCTTCAAGAGAAGAATCCACTCACTTTATTTGTAGAGCCTGGATGCATTGATAGACCCCATTTTCTTATCTTTCTTTTTTAGAAAGAAAGAGGGACAGACAGGCAGGAAGGGAGAGAGATGAGAAGCATCAACTCATAGTTGTGTCACTTTAGTTTATTGATTGCTTTCTAATATGTGCCTTGACCAGAGCTGAGCCAGTGACCCCTTGCTCAAGCCAGTGACCTTTGAGCTCAAGCCATCAACCACTGGGTCATGTTTATGGTCCCACACTCAAGCCAGTGAACTTTCGAACCTGGGTCCTAACGTCCCAGGCCAATGCTCCACTGCCTGGTTAGGCACTACCCATTTTCCATAGGAAGTCATTACTGCAAGAAGTAGGCAAAACTCTGAAAAATGATGTGGCCCTACTAGTATTTAGAAAGACTGCAGAACTAATGGGCACTTTAAATGCCGTCTGACAACTGCTGGGGGAAACCAAGGGACTACAGGAGCATCAAGGAGGGGACCAAAAGCCCTAAAGCAAGAGAGAGCACATGGACTAGTTCAGTGGTGAGATTCAAATAATTTAACAACTGGTTCTTTCCCCTAAGGATCATTTTAAGTATAAAAAAATGATATACCAAAAGGTAGTTTATTATTTCATGGAGTTTGTGTATGTGTATGACAGAGGGACAGATAGGACAGACAGGAAGGGAGAGAGACGAGAAGCATCAATTCTTTGTTGCAGCACCTTAGTTATTCATTGATTGCTTTCTCATACGTGCCTTGACTGTGTGGTTACAGCAGACAGAGTGACCCCTTGCTCAAGCCAGCGACCTTGGGCTCAAGCTGGTGAGTCTTGCTCAAATCAGATGAGCCTGCACTCAAGCTGGCAACCTTCGGTTTTAAACCTGGGTTCTTCGCATCTCAGTCCGACATTCTATCCACCGCACCACTGCCTGGTCAGTCTTCATGGATTTAATACTTAAATAGAAACAATAAAAGAGGTATACAAAACTAGATTATGTTATAAGAAAAAGTTTTAAAATATTGATGAAAAAATATTAAATAGTACCTGACAAAAAAAAATAAAACTGTTATTTAAGATATTTCCAGCCTGACCAGGCAGTGGTGCAGTGGATAGAGCACTGGCCTGGGATTCTGAGGTCCAAGGTTTGAAACCCCGAGCTCGCCGGCTTGAGCGCCAGGTCTCTGGCTTGAGCGTGGGACCATAGACCCCCCAAGGTTGCTGGCTTGCGCCCGAGGTCACTGGCTTGAGCAAGGGGTCACTGGCTCGGCTGTTGCTGGTCAAGACACATAAGAGAAAGCAATCAATGAATAAAGTGCCACAACTACCAGTTGATGCCTCTCATCATAAATCCTAGAATTTTATGCACTGTTGTGTACTTCATATAAACAGAAATTAAATCCAGCATAGCCATTTTCTTTTCTTTCTTTTTTTTTTTTTTTGCCATTTTCTTATTCCCAATAAACGCCTTTGCTTTTTTTAATTTCCACTTTCCTGAACTTTATGAAAGAAATGATGGTAACTCTCTAGAAGATAGTCAATTTTCTTGAGTTCTTCCCTTGAAAATGTGATGTTTGATTTTAAAACACATACCTGGGCATATATGTTTCCCAATTTACTAAGTAGGTGAGAGTTTGAAATCCTAAAATGTTCATTTTTCAATTTTCCTCAGCCTGTGGTCTCTCTTTGGATCAGCAATAGTTGCCGGAACAGCTAGTGTGGCTTTGTTAATTTTTGTCTGTAGCTCTGTGCTCTTCTACAGTGCTCACAAAAATTAGGGGATCGGAGACTGCACATACTCCAGTACTTTCAGCCTTTTGAATAGTGCATTTTCACCAATGAAATAAAAATTGGTTTTGCATCTCATTTGCATAATCGAACAACTTTCTTTGACTTGTTTGCTTTTCTGATGTTATTGTTTAATAAAAAAAGTCAAATGCTTTTTTTTTATCGCTTCATATTCATTTTGAAGTATCCCCTAATTTTTGTGAGCAGTATATACGCAGCAACCTTAGAAGTTGAACAGCCTCATTGAGAACTGCATCTCCTGTGTTAAAACCAAGAGTATTTTTGACTAAAGCAACAGGCAATCTCTTTTGTTTGATTTGTTTTAGCAATTGCATTCCGTGTCAGGCGCTCCTGGACTTAAAGGAGAATTGCCTTAAGTATTACAAGCTAATCTAACGCTTGATCTGAAGGAGGTCCGCCAAAGCCAATACACGAGATTTAAAATTAGGATTGTTTACATTCAAATTGATCAGCGGCTCCGCATTTTTAGCTGCATTGTCAGCGTTCTTTCGCTTTATCTGTCAGATCAGAACGCTCCGGAAGCTGTTTTATAAATATCTCAAACCTGAGATCAGTGGTGCTGGAGTAAATTGACTAATAGGTCACAACTGGGATCTGTTTAATTATTTATTTTATCTCCACATATAAATTTACATTCATCTGCTCAAATCTGAGGCAAAAAACTACTCTCGACGAGGATGGGATTCGAACCCACGCGTGCAGAGCACAATGGATTAGCAGTCCATCGCCTTAACCACTCGGCCACCTCGTCCCTCAAGCTTACTTCTTCCTGCTAACTATAGGGGGTAATACTAGGGGGATGTGACGCAATATTATGCTAACCTCCATTTTGTACGGAAGTAGAGTCAATCTTTTTTTTTATAGCAAATAAAAGAAGATGGCTGCCCCCATAATATGGGGGAGCTACAGTGGGGGAAACAAAAGAAAACTCGGTAGAAATTAAACCTTGAAGGGTATAAAATTGGCATACAGGCTAGCAAGGAAGCTGGATTAAAGGAGTCACTCAATGCGCTTGTTCTGGCGTCTAGGGGCGGAGCCGACGCATAGAGCTGCTTTGCGCTTGCGCATCCTCTGGGCGGTTAGATTTGAATGCTGCACCGAGGCAGTTTGGGAGCTGTGAGGTGACGTCGAGAGGTGGGGTTGAAGTGGCTCTCTGAGGACGTCGGACCCAAACAAGTCTGAGGAGAATTTGTCAAGCAGGAGGCTGACGGCAGGTAAAGAGAATGACCCTTTCGTTCTGGGTTTCTGGGATGGGGTGCTTTAGGTTTTGTCTGAGCGCTGTGAACGCCCAGCGGTGGAAGGTGGAGGACGCTCCCTCAGCCGGGTGGCCCACGGAAGCGCTGGGCCCAGAGTGGGGCTCTCTCTTTCCTCACCTGGGTCTGCACGCTTGCGCCTCCCTCCTCTGCACTTACCATCCACACTTGAGCCTTGGGCGGGCTCGGCGCTCGTTCGCGGAGCCCCGCCGTCCTCTGTCCGCGCTCCGGGATTCTCCCTCGCGCCGCGGCAGCGCTCTCGGCTGTTTTATTTTTGATTCAGTCTTTTCTTAATTATAAATGAACAGACAGCAGTGAGTGGTTTTAAACCAGAGACTTGTGGTTTATTTATACTGTTTAGAGCGCTAGCAGCACTGAACAGACTCCTTTTGGTTTTCTGGAGATAAAATAACAGTAAATAAGCCAGTATTAGTAAGCCACAAATGAGTTTCTATAAATCTTCTCTGTCCGTTATTAGCTCAGAAATAAAGACCCTTTTATTGCTGTTTATCTCAGTACTAGAGTTTAAGAGAAAATTCTTTTAAAAGTTGCCGATAGGAATTTTGAAGATAAGTTGATAGAGATGTCACTTCAGTTGAATTGGATCAGTCTAATTCCTCAGATATTTATTGGGTTCTCCTTGTTGTCTTATGCAAGGGCTGAGAGCGGATGATTCCGAGTCCCTAGTCTAAAACAGTTTGCGGTCCAGAAAGGGCAATAATATACACAAATAACTACAAGACAATGTAAAGCATTATAGGACATTTTGAAGTTGTATGGGAGCACAGAGAAAGACCTTATTTGATACTCTAGTAATGAAGACTAAAGGAGGTTTCATGGAGAAAGTGGCATTTGAGGTGTAACTTGAAGGGAAGAATGATTTTCAGAGGTAAAAATATAAAAGATTTTTGCTAATTGAAGATTGAATTCAAAACAGTATACTTCTTACCTGTGTGATGGCTGGAAATGTTTACAAGATATCAAACAGTAAAACTGAGTAAAAATGTTTGGAGTGGTCATATTAATGATGTATTTGATGATAAATAAGAGGTTGTATTAGGTACTCTTGACAGGATGGCTGTCTAGTAAAATTTTCAGTGATAATGGTAATGTTTTATATCAGCACTGTTTAACTTGGTACCCATTAGTCACATATGGCTATTGATCACCTGAAATATGGCTTTTGTGACTTAAGAATGGAATTTAACATTGTATTTTAATTAATTTAAGTTTAAATCTGACTGGACAGCACGGGTCAGAGCCTATATCAGTGGACACTATGAAACATATTAACCCTGGTTATTGGTAGTGTAAATGCAGGAGTGGACAAAGAGCCAGAAAGTAAACATTTCAGGTTTTGCAGGCTACATGGTCATTGGCATGGTCTCTGTCGTATATTAGTTGTTGTGTTTCGTTTTCTGCAACCCATTCAAAATGTAAAAAACCACTTTTAAGGACCCATTTAGCTCAGTAATCATAGTTTGCAGACCTCTGGGTTATTTAGACTAGTAGTTACCAAACTTTCTTAGCTTATGGTGCCCTTGGGCCAAAAGAAATATACAAGAGTTCCCTTCATTAATAGGTCCAACCAACTTAAAAAGTTGTTAGTAAGTAGAAATAAATTAATGTCCTAACCACATAGTAGCCATTTCAAAAAAGTAATATGCATTAATTGAAGGAAAATATATTTTAATTTTGTTAATAATCATGATTATTTACTAATTGGATATGTGTGCCTGTTGGAACACTGCGCAGCTTCTCAAATCTTAGCATCAGATTGGACACTGCCTCCCTCATTTCATATACCACATTGATTAAAAGAACTGCTTTATATCACAGCATATGCCAAAGACCCAACTTTGCCAATAATATTATCAAAACTAATGTAATGCAAATGGTACTGTTTTGAGCTAGTGGTTCACACAATGTCTGAGAGATGTTGAGAACTAATTCTAACATTTAAAATTTCTCAGGACACCTCTGTTGAGTATGCTGTAGCTCCCTGGTTTCCAGGTGCAGTTTCGGAACCAATCAATAATCATCTAATGTGGCATTATGATCAAAAGTTCAACTATAATAGCATTTTATAAATGAGACTTAACATGGGGATTTGGGGTGTCCTATTTCTGTTGAAGGTGGAACTTAGTTATGTAATAAATAGAATATTTATAAAAGGAAACTTTAATAATTTTTGAATCTCATCACTTAATTAAGTGCCAGCTAGCCTGTAGGTTAGATAGGAATGATGCTTGATAATGATTTCAAACAGCAAAGATGTTTAGGTGATTCTGATTTTATAGTATTAGATAACATTTTCTATGAACTTGAATATGTCACTGAATTTGAAATTATTCCCAAAAGGAGAAAAAATATGTAAGTCAGTAGTCATAAAGGAAGCTTTAAAGAATTGTTTCTTAATTACTCATTCAGCAAATGAGTATGTACTGTGTTAGGTTCTCAGACTATACAGTGAACGTAAAAGCAATATATACGATATTCTTATAGTTTATTGTTGGGGCAAGGGTAGTTTGGGGAGATAACAGGAGAAATAATTAATTTACATATCAGACTTTGAAAGATTTTATTAGGCCATGGCCAATTGGCTCAGTGGTAGAGTGTTGGCCTGGTATGTGTATGTCTTGGGTTCGATTCCAGGTCAGGACTCACAGGAGGAGTGACCTCTGCTTCTGCATCCCTCCTCTCCCCATCACTTCTGGCAACCATGGCTCAATTGGTTTGACCTCATTATTTGGGCACTGAAGATGTCTCCATGGATCCTTTGCCTCAGGCACTAAAAATTGCTCAGTTGCCAGCATGGCCCCAGATGGGCAGAGCATTGGCCCCAGAAGGGGGTTGCCAAGTGGATCACAGTCTGGGCTCATGTGGGAGTCTGTCTCTCTGGCTCCCCTCCTCTCACTTGGGAAAGAAAACGAAAAAGATTTTATTATTGATTTTTAGAGAGAGGAGAAAGAGGTAAAGGAGGGTAGAAAGAAGAGGGAAGCATCAACTCAGTAGTTGCTTCCTATATGTGCCTTGACCAGGCAGTCCCAGGGTTTTACATCTGCAACCTCAGCATTCCAGGTGGAATTCTTTACCCAATGGACCACCACAGGTCAAGCTACATATCAGTCTTAAATTACAGTGTAGTAATGCTTAAATTACAGAGGAGACATACACAAGGCCACAAAGAATGCTTTTCTTGGTTTTCTTGCCAAGAGAGAATATAAAATATAAATTCAATACTCAGGAAAGAGTTTTGTGTGTGCAAGAATAGAAATGCTAGTGTGGCTAGCATAGTGAGTGAGGAAGACATGTCATATGAGATGAGATGCATTACGAAGTCTGAGAGGCAAACAGACCAAATCTTGTAGAGCTTTGTAGGTTCTGGTGAAAAGTTTATCTGAGTTTGATGGAAAGCCCTTGAAGGATTTTAAGTAAGGTAATGTCTTAAATGTTATTTATGTTTAAGAAGATAACTGCCTAGTACTTGGAAAAAGGACTGAGGGGATGAGAGTGAAAGCAAGGATACCAGTGAGGTGGATATTGCAGTGTTGTATGTGAAAGATAATGGTAAGCTTGAACTATTGTGGTGGTACTAAAGATAGAAGTGAATGGATTTGGGATATATATTAGAAATAAAACTACTAAGACGATGATGGTTTGGATAAGAAGTGGAAATAGCATTCATATTTGTTTGATCTCAAAGGGAAAGTTTTGTCATTAGGTTGTTTGCTTTATTTGTGTGTGACAGAGTCAGAGAGGGACAGATTAAAGAGGGACAGATAGGGACAGATAGGCAGGGAGGGAGAGAGATGAGAAGCAGCATCAACTTTTCATTGTGGCACTTTAGTTGTTCATTGATTGCTTTCTCATATTGCCTTGACGGGGGGGGGGGGGAGGGCTACAGCAAACCGAGTAACCCCTTCCTCAAGCCAGCAACCCTGAGCTTAAGCTGGTGAGCCTTGCTCAAACCAGATGAACCCGCGCTCAAGCTGGTAACCTCGGGGTTTTGAACCTGGGTCTTCCGGATGCTTTGTCCATTGTGCCACTGCCTGGTCAGACGATGTTTGCTTTTTTTTTTTTTAATTTATTCATTTTAGAGAGGAGACACACACAGAGAGAGAGAGAGAGAGAGAGAAAGGGGGGAGGAACTGGAAGCATCAACTCCCATATGTGCCTTGACCAGGCCAGTGCAGGGTTTTGAACTGGCGACCTCAGTGTTCCCAGGTCGACGCTTTATCCACTGCGCCACCACAGGTCAGGCAATGTTTGCTTTTTTTATTTTAATTTTTTTAAATTTTTTTGTATTTTTCTAGAGTGAGAAGGGAGGGGTGGTGGGGGCAGACAGACTCCTGCATGTGCCTGACCAGGATTCACCTGGCATACCCATCAGGGGGTGATGCTCGGTCCCTCTGGGGGGTTGCTTCGCTGCAATCAGAGCCATTCTGGCACCTGAGGCGGAGGACACGGAGCCATCCTCAGCACCCGGACCAAGAGAAAGATAGAGAGAAATGAGAAGGGGAAAGGTGGAGAAGGAGATGGGCGCTTCTCCTGTGTGCCCTGGCCGGGAATTAAACTTGGGACTTCCACACGCTGGCCGATGGTCTACCGCTGAACCAACTGGCCAAAGCTGCTTTTTTAAAAAATAGATATTGTTTGTTAGATTAAGGAGTTTACTTTCTATTTCTCGTTTACTAAGTTTTTCTTTTTAAGCACAAAAGGATGTTAAAGTTCAAACTTTTTTATTGGTTGAGATGATCATACGATTTTTCCATTTTATTCTGTTAGTATGATTGAATGTAAAATTAGTTTTTTAATGTTAAGCCATTTAACATTTAATGTTAAACTTTGCATTTCTGGAATAAAACCAACATGACCATGTTATATTTCCTTTTTACAAATTTTTGCTATTTACTTAGGATTTTTATATTTATGGTAGTGAAATTGGCATGTAATCTTTTCCTTTACTGTAGTTATCAGGGTGTGGTGGAGTAGGGTAGATATTTGTGTATGTTAGATGAAGGTGGTTGCAAGGAAGGAGCCTTTTTTTTTTTTTTTAATACAGAGACAGAGTCAGAGAGAGAGACAGACAGGAACGGAGAGAGATGAGAAGCATCAATCATCAGGTTTTTGTTGCCCTTGCGACATCTTAGTTGTTCATTGATTGCTTTCCCATGTGCCTTGACCGCGGGCCTTCAGCAGACTGAGCAACCCCTTGCTGGAGCCAGCGACTTTGGGTCCAAGCTGGTGAGCTTTTGCTCAAGCCATATGAGCCCACACTCAAGCTGGCAGCCTCAGGGTCTCGAACCTGGGTCCTTCCAAATCCCAGTCTGACGACTATCCAGTGCGCCACTGCCTGGTGAGGCAGGAAGGAGCTTTTTTAAAATACAAAAATGTTTTGCCTGACCAGGCCATGGCACTGTGAATAGAGTATTGGCCTGGGATGCAAAGGACCCGGGTTTGAAACCCAGAGGTCTCAGGCTTGAGCACAGGGTCGTCAGCTTGAGTGCGGAGTTGCTGGCTTGAGCGTGGGTTTATAAACATGTCCCCATAGTTGTTGACTTGAGCCCAAGGTCACTGGTTTGAGCAAAGAGTCACTGGCTTGCCTGACCTGTAGTGGCACAGTGGATAAAGCATCGACCTGGAATGCTGAGGTTGCCGGTTTAAAACCCTGCACTTGTCTAGTCAAGGCACATATGGGAGTGGATGCTTCCTGCTCCTTCCCCCTTTCTCTCTCTCTCTCTCTCTCTCTCTCTCTCTCTCTCTCCTCTCTTTGAAATGAATAAATTAAAAAAACATTAAAAATAAAAATAAAAAGTCACTGGCTTAGTTGGAGGCCCCCAGTCAAGGTACATATGAGAAAGCAATCAATGAACAACTAAAGATGCCACAACTATGGTTGATGCTTCTTATCTCCCTTCCTGTCTGTCTGTCCCTGTCTCTCTCTTTAAAAAATATTTAAATTAAATACAAAAATTAAAAAAAAATTCCATTGATTTGAGAAAGAATGAGAAAGAGGCATCAAGTCGTTTCACTTAGTTGTTCCATTTAGTTGTGTATTCATTGATTGCGTCTGATACATGCTGTGATGGAGAGTTGAACCCACAAACTCTGACATGCTGGGTAGATGCTTTATCTACTGAGCCACCCAGCTAGGGCCCTAAATATAATTTTATTTTTAAGTGAGAGGAGGGGAGATAGTTAGACAGATTTTCACATGTACCCCAACTGGGATTCACCTGGCAACCCCATCTGGGGCCTATACTTGAATCAAGCGTGCTATTTTTAGTACCTGAAGCTGACACTGTCAGACCAAATGAGCTATCCTCATGGCCTGGGGCTGACCCTTGAACCAACTGAGCCACTGGCTGGAGAAGGGAGTGAGGGAGAGAAGCAGGTGGTCGCTTCTCTTGTGTGCCCTGACCAGGAATGGAACCCAGGATGTCCATACACTAGGCTGATGCTCTATCCACTGAGCCACCAACCAGGACCCCCAATTTTTTTTTTAATTAAGTGAGATTCAGGGAAGCAGAGACAGACTCCCACTTGCGACCTGACCGGTATCTACCCAGCAAGTCCCATACCAGGCAATGTTCAGCCCATCTGGAGCTGTTGCTGTGTTGCTGGCAACCAAGCTATTTTAGTGCCTGATTTGAGGCCATGGAGGCCATGGAGCCATCCTCAGTGCCCAGGGCCAATGTGTTTCAACCAGTCAAGCTGTGGCTAAGTGAGAAGAACAGAGAGAGAAGGGGATGGGAAGGGGTGGAGAAGCAGATGGTTGCTTCTCCTGTGTGCCCTCACCGGGAATTGAACCTGAGACATCCATACCCCTGGCCAACGCTCCACCAGTGAGCCAAACGGCCAGGGCCCAAAAAAATTTAAAGTACAAAATAAATAGTGAAAGTGATTTCTTTTGGGAAGGAGGAAATTCAAGATGGTTAAACAAAAATCTTGTAGCCTGACTAGGCGATGGTGCAGTGGATAGAGTGTCGCACTGGGATGCAGAAGACCCAGGTTCGAGACCCCGAGCTTGCCAGCTTGAGCGCAAGCCCATCTGGCTTGAGCAAAGAGCTTGCCAGCTTGGACCCAAGGTCGGTGGCTCCAGCAAGGGGTTTCTCGGTCTGCTGAAGGCCCGTGGTCAAGGCACATGTGAGAAAGCAATCAATGAACAACTAAGGTGTTGTGACGGCAAGGAAAAACTAATGATTGATGCTTCTCACCTCTCTCCGTTCCTGTCTGTCCCTATCTATTCCTCTCTCTGACTCTCTCTCTGTCCCTGTAAAAAAAAAAAAAAAAAAAAAAAAAAATCTTGTAAAATCAGTTTCTTATACTGTGTACACAAAGCTAAAATTTAAAAGATATGGGTGTTAATCTGTGAACTGAAGGTAATTGAAAGGAGGAGAATGGATGAGCAGACTCAGAAAGTGATGGAGGACAAAAGGAATGGGTCAAGAAATCAAATCCTAGAAGATGCCCATCATCTTATCCATATGGATAGCAAATTGAATAATTGATAATAAAAACCAGACTTTTATTTAAGTTTGAATTTCAAGTTCATTATGAAGAATTATTTTCTAATTTGGCTTTTGTATATGTATGATTAAAACATGTAAAACAAGATACCTTTTAAATAATTTTTTTTTTTACTTATTGCTAAACATAACATTGATTCTAATGGTTTGAGTATATGGTATTTAGTGTTGTGGTAGAAATGCTAATATTATTGAGTCAGATTTCTAGTATTCTTTCTGCTTTGTTTTGAAATGAAAGTTTTTTTCTTACCCGAGGGTGAGATTTTAAGTTAATGCATAATGTAAAATATTTTTTATAATAATGGGTAGGTAGGAACTAAGACCAGTTGAGGAAATGTCAGGTTAAGCCTCTTATTTTACATTTTTTCCAAGACAAACACTCATGGAAGAGAATTGTAAGTGTAATCAGCTGTACTATTTAAAATGTCATTAAATATTAAAATGCATCAAATATAAACAAATGTCTTAAAATATTTTTTCTGAGTACTTATAGTTGAATTTTCATAATATAAATATACATATTATACAAATCCACTGTTTTAATACCTAATTGACTTCATTTTGGAAGTGAATTATTGTGTAATCCATAAACTTTTATAAACAAGGGCAAACTTTTCTTTTAACCACTAAAGTCCATTATCATCTCATTCAGTTAGTCACTGATTTTTATCTTAAATAAGAGACTTTTCTCAGGGTATTGATTATAACAGATTACTCCTCAAAATTTCTCATTTTATATCCCCATACACTGTAGCTTTTCATTTTTTTTTGGTCTTCCCTCAGAAAATAATACTGAAGTCAAAATTTTGTTCTTAATTGCTTTATGGGTTGTACTTTCTCTTTTTTTTTCCTCACCTTTTCTAATACTGTTTGTTTGTTACAGAAAAAATTTTCTTCAAAAATGGATGGGATTTCTTCAGAGACTAATGAAACGTAAGTTCTGCAATGCTTCTTAAAATGTTAAACTCTATTAGAGAAAATATACTTCTTCAACCAGTACAACTTACTAACTTTGTAACATTTACTTCTTTTTCCTGAAAGAGAATGGAAAAAGATTTCAGAACTTATTAATAGATCTTCCTTGCCAGATCTTTATATAAACTTTATCTAGAGTCAAAACTGAGGCTTTAGAGACCACATCTCATTTATCAATTTAAGGATGAAAAAATTAAGGTACAAGGAAATGAAATGATTTGTCTATATGAGGGGTCCTCGAGTTACGACACAGTTCCGTTCCTATGACAGTGACGTAACCCCAATTTTGGTGTAAGTCAAAACATACCCTAACCTAAGTCACTTACCTATCCTAACATAGCTGAAAAATCATAATCTAGAACATAAAAACACAACTAAGCACAGAAAAAGGAAAGGGACATAAATATATTGTACTGTACTGTAGTAACAGAAAAAATGATAAAAAATGGTGTAAAAAAAATTCCTTACCTTTATTCCTTTGGTTGGCTTTGCACACTGGAAGGGGCATTTCAAGATGGGAGAGAGTGACCTGTTGGGAGGAGGAAGCTGGAGAGGCAGGAGAACCTGCAGAGGTGCTGGAGATACTGGGTTAGCTGGATCAGGATTGCCTAAAGAACATGAAGGAAACGAAACCCGTCTCAATTTTTTAAAGTTTTTATGGGAGTGAGCGTTATAAATTCAAAACGTCATATGTCGAGACTTTCGTAACCCAAGGACCCCCTGTAGTTTGCCTCATAAACTATTAACTGTTTACAATCAGAGACATAATATTTTTAAGCAATGTTTTTTAATTTTTAAATTAGTTGCCAGATTTCAAAATCTGATGATTTCATATAGCAGTTAGATTTTTCAGCTTCTCTTGAAAAATGAGGTGTAGCAACACTGGGCTTATACTTATGTTTGGAAACAGTAAATCTGAGCAGAATAATGGCTATGACCTTTATACCAGGCAGGAGCTCTCCAACCTATTTTTCTTGCACTTACTAAAGTGTTTGTTTAGTCTCCACAGGAATTTTAATTATCAAAAATCACACATTAGTAAAACCAGAGTTAGAGTTTTTTTAAAAAATTGATTTTAGAGTAAGGGTAAGGGAGAGAGAGAAACAACAATTTGTTCTGCTTATTTATGTTTTTATTTTTTATTTTTATTAAATTTTTTATTTTTTTGTGACAGAGACAGAGAGAGTGACAGATAGGGGGACAGACAGACAGGAAAGGAGAGAGATGAGAAGCATCAATTCTTTGTTGCGGCACCTTAGATGTTCATTGATTGCTTTCTTATATCTGCCTTGGGGGAGGGAGCTACAGCAGACAGAATGACCCCTTGCTCAAGCCAGCGAACTTGGGCTCAAGCTGGTGAGCCTTGCTCAAACCATATGAGCCCACGCTCAAGCCGGCAACCTTGGGGTTTCGAACCTGGGTCCTCCACGTCCCAGTCCAATGCTCTATCTGCTGCTCTACGCTTTATCCACTGCGCCACCGCCTGGTCAGGCTTTATTGGTTGATTCTTGTGTGTGCCCTGACTGAGATCAAACCTGCAGCCATGTCATATTGGGGACAATGCTCTAACCAACTGAGCTATCTGGTGAGGGCTAGAGCTAGTCTCTTGATTTCTAGCCCATTTATCTTATAATTGTACCTCTAAATATTTGAAATTATGTTGCACTGATTGTGTTTTAAGAGATAGTATTGTAGCCTGACCAGGCGGTAGTGCAGTGGATCGAGCGTCTGACTGGGATGCGGAAGACCCAGGTTTGAGACCCCGAGCTCGCCAGCTTGAGCATGGGACCATCTGGCTTGAGCAAAAAAGCTCGTCAGCTTGGACCCAAGGTCGCTGGCACCAGCAAGGGGTTGCTCCGTCTGCTGAAGGCCCGTGGTCAAGGCACATATGAGAAAGCAATCAGTGAACAACAAAGGGGTTGCGACAGCAAGGAAAAACTAATGATTGATGCTTCTCACCTCTCTCTGTTCCTGTCTGTCTGTCCCTATCTATCCCTCTCTCTGACTCTCTCTCTGTCTCTGTAAAAAAAAAAAAAAAAAAAAAAAAAAAGATATAGTATTGTAGTGTACAATAGTATAATATGTATTTTAAAATACTGACTTTCTAAATATTGACATTAAAGTGTTATAAATTTTGCTAAGTAAAAATGATGCCAAGTGTTAAGTGAAAGTAATGACCCATTTAAAAGCATCTAAAACAGCGGTCCCCAAACTTTTTACACTGGGAGCCAGTTCACTGTCCCTTAGACTGTTGGGGGGCCGGACTATAAAAAGAACTATAAACAGCCTGACCAGGTGGTGCTGCAGTGGATAGAGCGTCAGATTCGGATGTGGAAGACCCAGGTACAAGACCCCGAGCTTGCCAGTTTGAGTGCGGAGCCATCTGGGTTGAGCAAAAGCTCACCAGCTTGGACCCACTGTCGCTGGCTCGAGCAAGGGTTTGCTCGGTCTGCTGAAGGCCCGTGGTCAAGGTATATGTGCGAAAGCAATCAATGCACAACTAAGGTGTCACAACGGCAACGAAAAACTAATGATTGATACTTCTCTCCTCTCTCCATTCCTGCCTGTCTGTCCCTATCTATCCCTCTCTGACTCTCTCTCTGTCCCTGTAAAAAATACATAAATAAAAGTAGAAGAAATAAATCTTTAAAGAAACTATGAACAAATCCCTATGCACACTGCACATGTCTTATTTTAAAGTAAAAGAACAAAATGGGAACAAATACAATATTTAAAATAAAGAACCAATAAATTTAAATCAACAAACTGACCAGTATTTCAATGGGAACTATGGGTGCGGATGCATCCTGTGCTCCTCTCACTGACCATCAATGAAAGAGGTGCCCCTTCCGGAAGTGAAGCGGGGCCTGTTAAATGGCCTCAGGGGGCCAGTAGTTTGGGGACCCCTGATCTAAAGGATGCTGTGGGCTTTTGAAAATCCAAACTCTTTTCAGTATATATGTAAATGTTTTTTCTCTTTCAGTGACAATATTGAGAGACCTGTTAGAAGACGACAATCCTCAGTAAGAAACACTTATTTAATTGTTAATTTTTTTTTTTAGGGGAGGGGATGGGAGATAGTGGTGCAGAATCTCGCATGCACGCCAACCAGGATCCACCTGGCAATCCCATCTGGGTCTGGTGATCCTGTACTGAGCTATTTTTAGTGCCTGAGGCTAATGTGCTCCAGCAGAGCCATCCTTAGCACCTGGTACCATGCTTGAACCAATCAAACCACTGGCTGTAGGAGAGGAAGAGGGAGAAAAAGGGGAGAGGAATGGAGGAGAAGCAGATGGTCACTTTTTCTGTGTGTCCTGACAGGAATCGAATCCAAGGCGTCCATGCACTGTGCGGACATTCTATCCACTGAGACATAGGCCAGGATCTGTTAATGTTTTTTGAATGATGACTATATACAGCAGTAATTTTGACTGTGGCATAACCATCCCATCCCCACTGGCTTCTATTACCCTTTAGTCTCTGCGTAAAGACTCAAATATTTAACCTGATTGCACAATTCTTTAAATACATTAAAATTTGTATTTTTCTAATTTTATGCTAATTTTATGAATTGTATGCTGTATAAATTATACTTCAGTAAAGCTGTTTAAAAATATATTTAAACTGATGTACAAAGACTAAAAAAATCCAACTTAAACTGATTTGAGCACAGAATTTATTAGGTTATGAAACTCAAAAATTCAAAGACAGGAATGACTACTGACCAGGGGTTCCAATAATATCATCAATACTGGGATTTCCTTTCACTTTTTCTACTCTGCCTTCTCTGGATAATCTCCATTATTAAACAGGCTCTCTGTGCTTACTACTTCCAGGTTCAAGTCCTACATGAAAAATAGTGTCTATTTTCTCAAGATAACAAACTTAGGATTGAATCATTTGGCTTGATTATCTTGATTTGTCAAGTCCTCGTTCCTGAGCCAGTCACTACTGCTGAAGATCATGTGCAGATTGTTCAGACCCAAGCTACATGTTGTACCCTAGGTTAAGATGGAGCTTCACCAAAACCACATGAAATCTGAGTTGGCAAAATAATTGGGGAAGGTGGGCAGGGAGGGAGAAGGAATAGATATCATATATTTAAATGAGTATAGCACAAAGTATAGCACTGAACAGTATGAATTTGAGGAATTGAGAGAGGTTTTTTACAGGAATTTTAGCATCTCTGCTTTTCTACTTATGGTATAACTTGAATTGATTATTAAAATGTGTGCTGGATTTTCCTCACTAATCCTCTTATTTCTAGATTTTGAAACCCCCAAGGAGTCCTCTTCGAGACCTTAGAGATGGGAATGAAATAGTTCAGGTAAGTTTTTAATGCAAATGCTTTATAGATAACTATTTTCAGTGATATTGTTAATGGTCAGGAACTTTGTCAACCATATAAAGAGAGAACATCGTAAGTGTTCCTCAATTGAATATCAACAAGTAAACATCCCATGTCCTTTATGTTAAAATCCAAACACTTGAGTAAGCTGGCACTTATGATTGTTATCCCCTATTTGCTTTGCAGCCTTCTTTTTTATTTTTTTATTTTTTTAAATTTTTTTATTTTATTCATTTTAGAGAGGAGACACAGAGTAAGAGAGAGAGAGAGAGAGAGAGAGAAAGGGGGGAGGAGCTGGAAGCATCAACTCCCATGTGTGCCTTGACCAGACCAGTGCAGGGTTTTGAACTGGCGACCTCAGTGTTCCCAGGTCGACGCTTTATCCACTGCGCCACCACAGGTCAGGCCGCAGCCTTCTTTCTTGCCACTTTTTTTTTTTTTTTTGACAGAGATAGAGTCAGAGGGACAGATAGGGACAGACAGGAAGGGAGAGAGATGAGAAGCATCAGTTCTTTGTTGCAGCACCTTAGTTGTTCATTGATTGCTTTCTCATATGTGCCTTGACGGGGGGGGGGGATTTGGGGGAGCTATAGCAGAGCAAGTGACCCCTTGCTAAAGCCAGCTTTTTTGCTACTTTCACACATGTATATCACCATTTGGAACTGCTTACTATTTTCCAAACAAGAAATGAACTGTCAAAACCTGCAAGTATTTGTCTAGATGGCTGGTCTTTCATTATTCTTTTTTCTCCCAACATTTTATTAAATTTTTTTCAAACTTACTGAAAAGTAGAAAGAATTTTACAGTGAATGCTTATATAGGCATCACCTAGATTCTATAGTTAATATTTTATTGCACTTGCTTTATCATAAATCTGTATTTATTTGGTAGTTTCTCTTTGCTTTCAAGACTCAACTTTGGAATCACTTGTCTCAGAAAAATCATCCCTCAAATACCTTCTTGTAATTGTTTACTAATGTCTCTACTAAATTGAGAGCTCCCTGAGGGCAAGAACTTTATCATATGTTTTTAAATTTATTGTGCCCAGTACATAATGGCTTTTACTACAATACATTTTTTGATTGATATAATGTATAATAAATAGTTTTGGAGAACATATACCGTATTTCCCCATGTATAAGATGTTCCCATGTATAAGATGCACCTTAATTTTGGGGCCCGAAATTTGAAAAAAAAATGTATTACTTAAAGTTATTGAACTCAAGTTTTATTTATCATACAATTCATATAACTCCTCATCACTGTAAAAACTCCCATCCATTAGCTTGTCCTCATCTGTGTCTGATGACGAATCACCGTCTTCATATATAGCCTCGTCCTCAGTTCCATCTATTGCATTTGAAATGCCACACTTCTACAACCACTGTATAAGACACACCCAGTTTTTGCACCCCAAATTTTTCAAAGAAAGGTTTGTCTTATACATGGGGAAATATGGTAATTCTGAGTGCTCATTCTACTTTGGCTTATCCAAATTTTTATTTTCACATTTTCTTTTCTTTTTTTTATTAGTTTTACATTTTGTATTATTTTGTTGGTTTCAGGTATACCGCTCAATGGTCTGAGAATCATAAACTTCACAACAAAGTGTACTCCCCCGATTTTCCAGTACCCACCTGGCATCATACATAGTATTACAATATTATTGACTATATTCCCTATGCTGTACTTAGCATCCCCCTGACTATTTTGTAACTATCAATTTGTATCTCTTAATCCAGGGGTCGGGAACCTATGGCTCTTTTGATGGCTGCATTTGGCTCGAAGACAAATCTTTAATAAAAATAATAATAGCGTTAAAAATATAAAACATTCTCATGTATTACAATTCATGCATTTTCTACTGCTCATGTTCATGGTTGCAGGTGACTGGAGCCAATCACAGCTGTCCTCCGGGACACGGGTCGTTGTGAGGTCAGGAAGTAAACTTCCCTCCTTTTAATCAAGTAGTCAGCTAGCTAATTGCAGAAACCCTTTTGACAATGAGGATGGCTAAAAGAAAATAAGATGAGGAGTATGTACGTTTCAGCAGGAATAGACAGAGGAATTCGCCTTTGTGGAGAGAGCAGGTTCTGCAGTGTGTCTAATATGCAATGATAAAATTGCATCGATGAAACGGTCAAATACAGTGTGTCCGTTAAGTCATGGTGCACTTTTGACCGGTCACACGGTCAAAAGTGCACCATGACTTTACGGACACACTGTATAAAGCGGCACTTCAACACACGCCATACTACATTTGCATCGAAATATCCAGCGGGGGACAGCAGGAACAAAGTATGTCAAGAGCTACTGTGCAGAGTGCAAGCTAGTCAGCAGCAACTCCATGTTTGGATCCAACAAGGTGACTGGAATTTGGCTAGCTTTGCTGGTGCTTTAGCAATTGTGAGAAACGGAAAGCCATTCATAGATGGGAGTATGCCAAAACATTCATGCTTGATGTTGCCAATGAACTTTTTGATGACTTTTTGCATAAAGACAAGATAATCAAACGAATAAAAGACATGCCTCTGTCAACAAGAACTGTTCACAATCGTACCATCATGATGTTTCCCGACCCCTGTCTTAATCCCTTCATCTTTTACATCCAGTCCCTACCTCAAACCCTCGTTCCTTCTGTCAACCATTAGTCTGTTGTCTGTATCTATAAGTTTGTTTCTATTTTTATTATTTTGTTCTTTATATTCCACATATAACTGAAATTGTATGGATTTGTCTTTTTCTATCTGACCTATTTCACTTAGTATCATACCCTCCACATCCATCCACGCTGTCTCAATTGGTAAAATTTTATTCTTTGATGGCTAAGTAATATTTCATTGTGTATATGTATTACAGCTTTTTTATCCACTTTTCTGTTGATGGTCTCTTAGATTACGTACTTCCTTGTCTTGGCTATTATAAATAATGCAGTGAACATAGGAGTACATGCAGTCTTTTGAATTAGTCTTTGGGTTTCCTTGGATATATACCCAGAAGTGAAATTGCTGGGTCATAAAGCAGTTCCATTTTAAATTTTTTGAGGAACCTACATACTGTTTTCCATAGTGACTGCACCAATCTGTATTCCTACCAACAGTACACAAGGGTTCCCTTTTCTCTACATACTTGCAACACTTGTTTGTGGATTTATTGATGATAGTCATTCTGACAGGTCTGAGGAGATATTTCATTATGGTTTTAATTTGCCTTTCTCTGATGATTAATGACATTGAGCATCTTTTCACATGTCTATCGGCCATCTGTATATCCTCTTTGGAGAAGCATCTATTCAGATCAACTGCCCATTTTTAACTGGATTATTTTTTGGTGTTAAGTTGTATGAGTTCTTTATAAATTTGGATAGTAGCCTCTTATTGGATATATCATTGGCAAATATGTTTTCTCATTAAGTAGGTTATTCTTTCATTTTGTTGATGTTTAATCTTTCTATTTCTCAGTACATTAAGCTTTTTTTTTTATGGCAGAGACAGAGTCAGAGAGTCAGAGAGAGGGACAGACAGGCAGGAAGGGAGAGAGATGAGAAACATCAATTCTTTGTTGTGGTTCCTTAGTTGTTCATTGATTAATTTCTCATATGTTCCTTGACTGGGGGCTACAGCAGACCGAGTGACTCCTTGCTTGAGCCAGTGACCTTGGGTTCAAGCTGGTGACCTCGGGGTCTCGAACCTGGGCCCTCCACATCCCAGTCCGACACTCTATCCACTGCGCCACCGCCTGGTCAGGCTACCTTAAGCGTTTTTCTGCATTAGAGCCCCTCTACACATTCTGCCTAGAATACTTTCTCTTTACTCAACTCTTCATCTGACTAATTCTTCAGTTTTCAACTTAAATGTACTGTCTTAAAGAAATTTTTCCTGATTCTCAAGCTAAATTAGTTTTTTTATACAGTTTTCCTTCATATCACTCACCATGTTTTGAGTTTTTTTATAGGTATGGATATTTTTGTTTTAATGTCTTTCATCATTAATTCCCAGTAGAGTAGGACTATTTTCTTCACCATTACTTTTTAATCACTCAGCACAGGATCCAAAGTGTGTGTGTATTCTTTTTTCCTGACTGGGATCCAACTGGCAACGCTACCTTGGGCCGATGCTCCAGTACTGAACTATTTTTAGTACCTGAGGCCAATGCACTCAGCCATCTGAACTATCCTTAGAGCCTGGGGCCATGCCTGAAACAATTAACTACTCACTGTGAGAGTTGAAGAGGGAGGAGGGGAGAAGCAGATAGTCGTTTCTCTTGTGTGCCGATCCAAAATTGAATCTAGGACATCCATACACTGGGCTGATGCTCTGTCCACTCAGCCACTGGCCAGGGCCTAGAGTGTGTGTGTATTTTTAAAGATTTTTTTTTTTTTTGTGACAGAGACAGAGTCAGAGAGAGGGACAGAGACACACAGGCAGCAGGAAGGGAGAGAGATGAGAAGCATCAATTCTTCATTGAAGCTCTTTAGTTGTTCATTGATTACTTTCTCACATGTGCCTTGGCTGAGGGGCTATAGCAGAGCGAGTGACCCCTTGCTTGAGCCAGCGACCTTGGGCTCAAGCTGATGAGCCTTGCTCAAACCAGATGAGCCTGCAGTCAAGCTGGTGACCTCGTGGTCTCGAACCTGTGTCTTCCACGTCCCAGTCCAATGCTCTATCCACTGCGCCACCGCCTGGTCAGGCTAATGAATATTTTTAAATTGAGTTTATTGGGGTGACATTTGTTATAAAATTACATAGCTTTCAGGTGTACAATTCTATAATACATTATCTGTTATGTTATTTAATGTGTTCACCATCCCAAGTCAGGTCTCCTTCCATCACTATTTACCCTCCTCTACGTCTCTTCATCCCCTTTCCCAGCCCATACTGTTGTATATGTCTATGTGGGTTTTTTTCCTTTGTTTAATCTCTTCACCTTTTTCACCCAGCACCCTAACCTTCAACTCATAGAGCTTTAAAATCAACAGGACCTCACCAGTAATCTTTTTATGTTGTTGTTGTTCCTTTCCACAGAAATATTTAGTAAACAGTGAAAGATTATACAATCTGAAGAGAAACCAGAATATTCTCATAGTAATCTCGAATCTAGTTTCTTCATTTTGTAGATGAGAAATATGAGGTCCAGAGAGGTTAAATGTTTTGTCTTTTTAAATTTTTAGACTTTTTTTTTTATTTCTTTTTATTTATTTATTTTAGAGAGGAGACACAGAATGAGAGAGAGAGAGAGAGAGAGAGAAAGCGGGGAGGAGCTAGAAGCATCAACTCCCATATGTGCCTTGACCAGACCAGTGCAGGGTTTTGAACTGGCAACCTCAGGTCGACGCTTTATCCACTGCGCCACCACAGGTCAGGCTGTCTTTTTAAATTTTTAAAAAAATTTATTTATTTTAGAGAAGGTAGGGAGAGAGAGAGAGAGAAAGCGGAGAGAAAGAGGGAGAGGGAGTGGGGGAGGAGCAGAAAACATCAACTCCCACATATGCCCTTACCAGGCAAGCCTGGGGTGTTGAACCAGTGACCTTAGCGTTCCAGGTCAACACTCTGTCCACTGCACCACCACAGATCAGGCTTAAATGTTTTTTCTAAGCCCACATAGCTAGTTAGTGACAGACTTTGTATTCTCTAATCTACTACCGTATTTTTCGCTCCATAAGAAGCACCTGACCATAAGACACACCTAGGGTTTTAAGGAGGAAAAAAAAAAAAAAAAAAAAAATCTGAACCAAATGGTGTGTTAAAATATTTAATAAAATATCGTATTTTTCACTCCATAAGAGGCACGGTCATTTTCCCCTTCACTTTTGGGGGGAAAAAAAGTACGTCTTATGGAGTGAAAAATATGGTAATTTCTAATATACCACACAAATTTGTTTTTATTTTTTTAGTATGAAATATGCTAGTATTTGGATCTGAGAATACTGATGAAGAGCAATGTAAAGCCCCAGCCTTTGAAGATTTGAAATATTTGAGCAATTTCCCTTCCTTCGTCTGAAATAAGTAGTCAGTGTTAGTTTACAGAGACTACAGCAGGTTAAGAAAGAAGTGGATATTAAGTACCTTTGGAGGAATACAGACGTAGTCTGTATAAGGCCACATTTTTACATCCCTGTGCCTCTCTTTTTATTTTTTTTGATAGAGACATCAACTTGTAGTCAAGTCGCTTTAGTTGTTCATTGATTACATCTCATATGTGCTTTGGCAGGGGGCTCAAGCTGAGCCAGTGATTTCTTGCTCAAGCCAGCGACATTGGGCTCAAACCAGAGACCTTGGGATCATAGCGATAACCTGTGCTCAACCGGCAACCCAGCAGTCAAGGTGTTGAGCTTGCGCTCAAGCTGGATGAGCTCATGCTCAAGCTGGCAATCTCAGGGTTTCAACCAGGGACCTCAGCATTCCAAGTCAATACTCTGTCCACTATGCTTGTACTGGTCAGTCACCATGCCTTCTAAGACTACTGAGGAAAGTTAGTTTGCATTTTGAAGATCAGTTCTGAGGGAATTGACTTAGGTGATAAGTTGCTTGTCATATATGCCTTTTTATGCATGCTAAATACTTTGCTTTAGATCTTCAAAGACTTGTGTAAAGGAAGCTTTTCAGAATAAAAAGATACTGTATTAAAGTTGTAGAAAAAAGAAAAATAAAGAAGTGTATTAATCTTGGTTAGCCTCACTATTTACTATGTCAGAATTATTGTCATATTAAGCTTGAGGTTACTTGTAGCATCTACTAGGATGAACATTCCTGATTCTTTGTTATAGTAAGATTTACGTTCAGCCTGACCAGGCAGTGGCGCAGTGGACAGAGCGTAGGACTGGGATGCGGAGGACCCAGGTTGAAGACCCCGAGGTCGCCAGCTTGAGCGCGGGCCCATCTGGCTTGAGCAAAGCTCACCAGCTTGGACCCGGGGTCACGGGCTTGAGTAAGGGGATACTTGGTCTGCTGTAGCCCCACGGTCAAGGCACATATGAGAAAGCAATCAATGAACAACTAAGGTGTCACAACGAAAAACTGATGATTGATGCTTCTCATCTCTCTCGGTTCCTGTCTGTCCCTATCTATCCCTCTCTCTGTCTCTGTAAAAAAAAAAAAAAAAAAAAAAAAAAGACTTATGTTCAGGTATTCAGAATTGACATAGTAAAATTCTCTGGATTTTGTTTGTTTCTGTATCTTGCTTTTTGTGTTTGGTATCTACGTGAGTGAAAATATTTGCTGCTGTTAAGGAATATGAGGGGAAATAAAAATAGTATATTACATTGAAAGATTATAATCATTAAGTGACTCTCTTAAATCACTTAATGTCCTTTGGGGAAATGCAAATCATAACCACAAATGCAAATCATAGCCTCATAATCATTAGAATGGCTACTATCAAATACAGAAAATAACAAGTGTTGGCTGGGATGTAGAGTAATTGGAACCTTTGTGCCTTGTGGGAGTGTAAAATGGTTCAACTGCTATAGAAAATGGTATGGTGGGTCCTTAAAAAATTAAAATAAAATTACCATATGAGTCAGCAATTCCACTTCTGGGTTTATACTCAAAAGTATTAAAAAGAAGGATCTTGAAGAAGTATACACCACTGTTCATGGCATCATTGTTCATAGTAGTTGAGGGAAGCAACCCAGCATCCATTGACTAATGAATGGAGAAACAAAATCTGGTATCAGTGGAACAGAATTCTGGCACATAGTGTAGCATGAATAAACATTGAAGCTATTATGCTAAGTGAAACATAATAGGTACAAAAGAAAAAAATAACTTTGTGATTCTGTTGTACCATACATTACTTTCGTGGTTTATGTAGAGACTCCAAGTCCAAATGAATTTTTGAGGAGTTTTATTGATTAAGCCGGCTGCATATGACCAACACGGGGTATAGCTAACCCAAATCGTGCGTCTTGTGAAATAGCCTTGCAGCTCGTTATATAGACTTGATCACATATAGGTTTGGGGAGGGGAAAAGGAAAGGAGAACAATAATCAATCATTAACAAGCTTATAACATTTGTATATAGGATTTATAAAAACATTCTTACATATTAAAACCTATAAGGTAACACAGTAGTGATGTCGCTTTATATATCAAAGACATTCACAAATCTTCTAGTGTCTACCTCCCATTCCTTTGTCTAGAGCAATGATGGGCAATCTTTTGAGCTTGGTGTGTCAAAATTCACCAAAAAGCCAAGCATAACTTGGGCAGTATGTCACTTCGAGAAAAACGGCCTAACCGGAAGTCCCAGAACTAGACGCTCTGTGCCGGAGTTCTGTTGTTTTGGCCTACAGACCTCCAGCACAGAGTGTCTACACTACAGCAAATGTTTTATCCACGGCTACTACACCTGGACGAGGAGGAGCCGAGGATGAAACAACCCTTCTCAGAATGTGGCCCCATACTTCTCTGGTATGCGGTCGCATACAGCCGCGTGTCATTGAAAATAGCTACGTGTGTCAGTGCTGACATGCGTGTCATAGGTTCGCCATCACGGGTCTAGAGGTATATGTTATTCTCAAGATTCCAGGAAGGGAGGAAGAGTTAAAATCAGTGTAGGGTACTTATATTTTGTCTCTTATTGAAAGGGAAAGGAAGTTCTTCAGATAACCTTTATCCTTTCAGAGAACTATAGGTAAACTAAATGACCCAGTCGTCCTTGTAAGCCTGAAAGCTTCTGCATTCTTTCCTCTTTAAAATGGCATTGCCAATAATAAGTTTTACAGTTCTTTGGCACTTTACCACAATTCCACTTATGAAGTGGAAAGGAAAAACTTTATGATTTCACTTTATGAATTTGACTACCGGGCCAATGCCCTTGAACCAGTTGAGCCATGGCTGCGGGAGGGGAAGAGAGAGAGAGAAAAGGGAGGGGAGGAGAAACAGATGGTTGCTTCTCTTGTGTGCCTTTACCAGGAAAGGAATCCAGGACATCCACATGCCAGGTCAGTGTTGTACCACTGAGCCAACTGGCCTGGTCTGATATTTTTTTCTTGAGAGAGAGAGTGGAAAAAGAGATAGGGAGAGAGATGAAAAGCATCAACTCTTAGGTGCGACACTTAATGGTTCACTGATTGCTTTTTATATATCCCTTGATGGGGGGGGGGGTTGCTTAAGCTGAGCCAGTGACCCTTTGATCAAGCCAGTGACCTTGGGCTCAAGCCAGCTACCCTCTGCTCAATCTGGAGAGCCTCCACTCAGTCTGGCAAGCCTGTGCTCAAGCTGGATGAGCCCATGCTGAAGCCAGTGATCTCTGGGTTTTGAACCTGAGACCTTAGCATCCCAGGTCATTGCTCTATCCACTGCACCACCACGGGTTAGGCCATTGGTTGATTCTTGTATGGACCCTGACCAGGCATCAAACCTACAACCTTGGCATATCAGGATGATGCTATAACCAACTGAGCTATCTGACTATGGCAATATTTTTTAAATCTAAAGTAGTATAGTAAGGTTATCATAACAGGCAACATATCACTTGCTATATCCTCACTCTTTTTTCTTCTTGATAGTAATATGGCCGTTTACTTAAAAGAGAGAAAAGGTAAGCCTGATCAGGCGATGGTGCAGTGGATAGAGCATCGGACTGGGATGCGGAGGACCCAGGTTCGAGACCCCGAGGTTGCCAGCTTGAGTGTGGGCTCATCTGGCTTGAGCAAAAAGCTTACCAGCTTGGACCCAAAGTCGCTGGCTCGAGCAAGGGGTTACTTGGTCTGCTGAAGGCCCATGGTCAAGGCACATATGAGAAAGCAGTCAATGAACAACTAAGGTGTCGCAACAAAAAAACTGATGATTGATGTTTCTCATCTCTCTTCGTTCCTGTCTGTCTGTCCCTCTCTCTGACTCTCTGTCTCTGTTATAAAAAAAAAAAAGAGAGAGAGAGAGAAAAGGTAAGGGGCAGTGATCACCTTAAACATGTTGTTTGGGTCAGTATGCTTATTATCATTCACATTGAAAATTATCTTTATGTTAAGTGCTTCTACGTTGTGATATTTTTGAGAATCAAATTAATAATATCAAATTATTTCAGAATAATATTTGGTCTGTAGTTATCTGGTGACCTAATTCACAGTGATTTTATTAAGTATCATACCATATATTCTCTGCCCTTAGGAACCCAGTGTTTTAAGAAATAAGAAAAGCTCTCGTCGAGTCAGCTTTGCAGATACAATAAAGTAAGTTGAAAGGATTAATAATTTTAAATGACAGGTAATGCATTTTTGTGTGGTGAACTGAGTATGTTGGTGCTGACTCAGATAACCTGTGTTTCTATCCGATAGCATTAGAGAATTGTTTTTACAAGGTTGTCATTTAGCATTATGCTTAAAAGAAAAACATTGAAAGCATTCCCTCTAAAGTTGGAAACAAAACAACTAAGTCTTACCACAGTTGTATTGGAGGTGCTAACCAACAAAAATAAACTAGAGAAAGAAATTGGAGTTATAAAAATTGCAAAGGTAGGGGATAAACCTGTTGCCTTATGCAAATTGTATATTATGAAAATCTAAGATTATCAATTGAAATACCTCTACAGGCAGACAGTAAGAAGTAAGGTATAAAATTAACATATGGAAATCATATTTTTTATGTAGGTTTAAGAGTGTAGAAAGTGTTGAAGAGCTTACGAAGTGTTTATAAGAGTGTGGGAAATGTTTATAAGAGTGTGGGGAGGGTTTATAAAGCCTTAAAACATATATAAATAATGAAATAAATATAAGGTCGCTACTTCACAGATATTCACCTATATCGGGGTTCTGGAACCTAACCCGTGCAATAGACGAGGGACCACTGTATCTTTATTTGAAATTGCGCTTTCTACGACTATGAAATATTTATCTTTGTTTTGTTTATTGCTTTTTGATCCAAATTCTACCTAGACTGATATTAAACTTTCTGTCTCTGCTATATATTTCTTTTCTTTTGCCTGGTATATCTTTGTGTATTATTCAACCATGTATAAGCAGTGGTAAAATTGTCTATTAACTCTCCTCCAGCCCAATTTTAGTTAATAATATACTTTTGTACTATTAATATTTTAAAACTTCAGTTAAAACTTGCTTGTTTTAAAGATGAAATATTGCCATCTGTGGCACCATGGATGATCTTGAGAGTCTTATGGTAAGTGAAATTAGATGAAAAAGGACAAGAACTGTAGTATTTTACTTATATATGGCTTATCAAACAAAAATTAACAAATGAACAAACAAAAACAAAAAAAGCTCATAGGTATAGACAACAGAATAGTCAGTTACCAGAAGAGAAGAGAGGTGGAGGGAGAATGAAGAAGATAAAGGGAGTCAAATATTTTGTGCTGGACCTTTGGAAGTTATAATAGATGAGGTAATTAGCATATTTCTACCTCTTAGCTTCTGCACATTATTTCCTTTGCATTATTTTTTAGTTGTATAATCTTTATCTCTATTTCTCTCAGTATTTGAAATTAGGGCAGCTCTCCCATTTGTCTTAGTTCTATTATATATAGTATTTAAATGTTCACATCCGTTCCTTTGCTATATTTAGTTGACCTAATTATCTCTTGGTTGGCTGAAATTTGTTCTCTCATTGTTTCTCCAAGAAGTGCTCTTTGACCAGGCAGTGGTTCAGTGGATAGAGTGTCAGCCTGGGATGCTGAGGACCCAGGTTTGAAACCCCAAGGTTGCTGGCTTAAGCGCAAGATCATAGATGTGACCTCATGGTTGCTAGCTTGAGCCCAGGAGTCACTGGCTCGGCTAGAGACTCCTGGTCAAGGCACATAAGAGAAAGCAATCAATGAACAACTGAAGTGTCACAACTATGAGTTGATGCTTTACATCTCTCTCCCTTCCTGTCTGTCTATCCCTATCTCTCCTATAAAAATTTTAAAATAAAGAAGTGCTCTTGGAAACAATATTCCTAGAGTTGTTGGGTGCTCCAACTGTTATAACCTTTATACATGAAGAAGGTTTATGTGGATATAAAACTTTCAGTTTATATTTTCTTTATTAAGAAACTTGTTAATATGGTTCTGTTATCTTCTGGCATTGAATGTTTCTACAACAGCCTGACCGGGTGGTGGCGCAGTGGATAGAGCATCGGACTCGGACGTGGAGGACCCAGGTTCGAGACCCCGAGGTCACCAGCTTGAGTGCGGGCCCATCTGGCTTGAGCAAAAGCTCGCCATCTTGGACCCAAGGTCGCTGATTCGAGCAAGGGGTTACTTGGTCTGCTGAAGGCCCGCAGTCAAGGCACATATGAGAAAGCAATCAATGAACAACTAAAGTGTGGCAACAACAAAAAAAAACTGATGAATGTTTCTACAACAGATCTGAGGAGTGCATGATATTTTTCCCTCATAAAATGATTGGATCTTTTTGACAGGCTGTGTAACAGATTTGTTTGTCTTTGAGGTTTATTGACTTTACTAGGATACATCTTCATTTTGATTTGTTTTGGGTCTTGGATCTTGAATTAACCTTTAAATATTCTTCTCTCTTTCATTATTTTAGGTTTCTTTAGTGACTTATAAGAAGACAAATTATGCTTGTATTAATTGCTTTTCTTTTGTGTGCATTATTTTCTCATAATTCCTTTTATTTTATTCATTTTTTAAAATTTCTTTATCTCCTTTATCATATTTTCCAAAGTGCTTATTCAGCCTTGTGTCCCTTCCAGTTTTGCCTTCATTCTGTAATGATTATATTTTTTCTTCTGCTTTCATAAGTTTCTTCTGTTTGTATTTCATTTTCTGCTGTTTTATTATCTGTTCCTTGAGTTCTTGGTGTTTCAGCTTTCATTTCTGTTCTTTCATAGAAATTATTTCTATGGTTTTTTTTTTTAGTGAAGCAGGAGAAACACAGACAGACAGGAAAAGAGAGAGATGAGAAGCATCAACTCATAGTTGCACTACTTTAGTTGTTCATTGATTGCTTCCTCATATGTGCCTTGACTTGGGGGCTCCAGCTGAGCCAGTGACCTTGGACTTCAAGCCAGAGACCGTGGGGTCATATCTATGATCCCATGCTTCAGTACGTGACCTTGTGCTCAAGCTGGTGAACCTGTGCTCAAGCTGGTGGGCCTGTACTCAAGCTGGATGATCCCATACTCAAGTTGGCAATCTCAGGGTTTCAAACCTGGGACTTCAGTGTCCCAAGTTGATCCTCTATCCACTGCGCCCACTGGTCAGGTACCTATGCCCATTTTTAATTGAATTGTTTGTTTTTTGGTGTTGAGTTTTATAAGTTGTTATTTTTTATTTTTTTTACAGGGACAGAGAGAGGGATAGATAGGGACAGACAGACAGGAACGGAGAGAGATGTGAAGCATCAATCATTAGTTTTTTGTTGCGACACCTTAGTTCATTGATTGCTTTCTCATATGTGCCTTGACTGCGGGCCTTCAGCAGACCAAGTAACTCCTTGCTTGAGCCAGCGACCTCTGTTCCAAGCTGGGGAGCTTTTTTTTTTTTTTTTTATTCTCAAACCAGATGAGCTCACACTCAAGCTGGTGACTGCGGGGTCTCGAACCTGGGTCCTCTGCATCCCAATCTGACGCTCTGTCCACTGCGCCACTGCCTGGTCAGGCTTAAATTTTATTTACCAATTTTAGAGAGTGGTTTGGGGAGTGAGAAGCATCAATGTGTAGTTGATTGCTTCTTACATATACCTTGACTGGGCAAGCTGGGAACTTTGAGCTATTTATCTCAGCATTTCAAGTAGATTCTCTATCCACAGTGTGACCTTGGGTCAGGCAAGTTTTATAAGTTTTTATAATTTTGGATATTAACTCCTTATTAGATGTATCATTGGCAAATATATTCTCCTATTAAGTTGGGTTGTTTTTTCATTTTGTTAAGATTTTCATTGCTGTGCCAAAATCCTTTAGTTTGATGTTCTGTTTCTTTATTTTTTCTTTTGTTTCCCTGGCCCAAGGAGATATATCAGAAAAAATATTACTAAGAGAACTGTTGGAGATTTTGCTGCTTTATATTTTCTTCTAGGAGTTTTATGGTTTTGAGTCTTATGTTTTAAGTCTTTAATTTATTTTGAGTTTGTTCTTGTATGTGGTGTAAGAAGATGGTCCGGTTTCATTATTTTTGCACTTATCTGTCTAATTTTCCCAACACCATTTATTGAATAGATTGTCTTTACCTGTATGTTATTGCCTCCTTTATCAAATATTAATTGACCATATAGGCATATCCTTATTTCTGGACTGTCTATTCTGTTCCATTGTCTGTTTTTATGCCAGTACCATGCTGTTTTGATTACTATGGCCTTCTGATATGATTTGATATTAAGTAGCATGATTTCTCCAATTTTGTTCCTTTCTCAAGTTTGCTCTGACTGTTAGGGTTTCTTTTGTGGTTTCATATAAAATTTTGGATTCTTTACTTTAGTTCTATGAAATACAGTGTGTCCATAAAGTCATGGGGCACTTTTGACCCGTCAAAAGTGCCCCATGACTTTATGGACACACTGTATATTGTTGGTATTTTGATAGTAATTGCATTGAATCTATAGATTGCTCTGGATAGTATGAACATTTTAACAATGTTAATTCTTTTTATCCCCAAGCATTGTGTATGCTTCCTTTTATTTGTATCTTTTTCAGTGTTTTTCTTCAGAGTCTTAATGATTTTCTGTATACAAGTCTTTTACCTCCTTGGTTAAATTTATTCCTAGGTATTTTATTTTTTTGATGAAATTGTAAATGAGATTGATTTTCTAGTTTCTCTCCCTGATAGTTCATTATTGATATATAGAAATGTAACTGATTTCTAGGCATT
This sequence comes from Rhynchonycteris naso, assembly GCA_037038555.1. Taxonomy (NCBI): domain Eukaryota; kingdom Metazoa; phylum Chordata; class Mammalia; order Chiroptera; family Emballonuridae; genus Rhynchonycteris; species Rhynchonycteris naso. The sequence continues at coordinate 77,626,535 of CM072999.1, read as the reverse complement.
TATTTTGTATCCTGTTACTATCAGTTCTAGTAGTGTTTTGGTGGACTTGTCAGTATCATGTCACCTACAAATAGTGATAGTTTATTTCTTCCTTTCAAATTTGGATGTCTTTTATTTCTTCTTCTTGTCTGATTGCTGTGCCTAAGATTTCCAGTACTATGTTGAATAAGAGTGGTAAAAGTGGACATTTGCCTGACCTGTGGTGTCGCAGTGGATAAAGCATCGACCTGGGAACACTGAGGTCGCCAGTTCAAAACCCTGCACTGGTCCGGTCAAGGCACATATGGGAGTTGATACTTCCAGCTCCTCCCCCCTTTCTCTCTTTCTCTCTTTCTCTCTCTCACTCTCACTCTGTGTCTCCTCTCTAAAATGAATTAAAAAATAAAATAAAATAAAAAAAATAAATTAAAAAAAAAAGAATTTAAAAAAATGTAAATTAAAAAAACAAAGTGGACATTCCTGTCTTGCTCCTGATCTTAAGGGAAAATGCTTTTAGTTTCTCCCCACTGAGTATGATAAGTATGGGTTTATCATATATGGCCTTTATTATGTGAGACCAAAATAGAGTATAAATTATTACCACAGTTTTGTAATTCCATATTAGAGATTTTTATCTATCTTTATTTTCTCTTCCAGGGTATTCCAGACAGAATCTCATATGAAAATAGGGAGAAAGTCAGAAATTGCAGGTAATATATTAATGCAATCCATACTAGTCTGTTTTCTATAAAATTTTACTTTGGATATCTAACTAGATAACTGATAGAACTTAATTGGAATATTTTTTTGTTTTTTGTTTTTTTGATTTTGCGAGAGAGAGAGGGAGAAAGAGAGATGAGAAGCATCAACTCATAGTTGCGGCACTTTAGTTGTTCATTGATTGCTTCTCATATGTTCTGGGGAAGGGCTTCAGTGGAGCCAGTGATCCCTTGAATAAACCCGCGACCTTGGGCTTAAACCAGCAACCTTGGGCTTCAAGCCAGCTACCATGGGGTCATGCTGATGATCTCAGCTCAAGCCGGTGACCCCACACTGAAGCTGGTGAGCCTGTGCTTAAAGCTGGCAACCCTGGGGTTTTGAACCTGGAACCACAGCATCCCAGGTTGATGCTCTAGCCACTATGTCAGCACCAGTCAGGCTAATTGATAGATCTTATTGTTTACCTTATTGCTTGAAAAATATAACTTGAGCCATGGAGGCAGTTTCTTTTACTGCTGTTAATGCCCTTATGAAATTTTTCTAATGCTTTAGCAGTGTATTCTTGAAATAATTTGATTTTTATTTTATTTTTAGAAACAGAAGGAAGAGAAAATGTTCTAATACAGTAAGGAAAATGTCATTAAAATTATATTTTAAAAGTATTTGCCCCTATTAAATCAAGTGCTTTTTAAATTAATATACTTTTTGGTTTTCTTTTTGGATGTCCCTTTTATTGAATATGGGGGATTCATTTAAAAAACAAATTTTTTCATAATTTAATATACTGTTAAATATCGGCTAAGTGTATGCATTATATAGCCTTTTTATTTTTTATTTTTGGTATTTTTCCGAAATTATAAGCAAGATGGCAGTCCTACCAGGATCCTCCTGGCATGCCCACCAGGGGACGATGCTCTGCCCATCTTGGGCATTGCTTTGTTGCAATTGTAGCCATTCTAGTGCCTGAGGCGGAGACCATGGAGCCATCCTTAGCACCCGGGCTAACTTTGCTCCATTGAGCCTTCGCTGCTGGAGGGGAAGAGAGAGATAGAGAGGAAGGAGAGGGGGAAGGGTGGAGAAGCAGGTGGGTTCTTCTCCTGTGTGCCCTGGCTGGGAATTGAACCCAGGACTTCCACAAACTGGTTCGACACTCTACCTCTGAGCCAGCTGGCCAGGGCCTTAGCTTATTATTTTAATAGAGTGATGAAATACTCTTTCCTATGTAAATCCTTAAATACATCAGCTAGTATAAAGCAATACCAATCTTCATTTTGTTTCAAAATAAAGAAAATATTAATACATAGAAAATAAATACCAGTACCTTTTTTCCCCCCAGTGACTTTGGGTGGAGAGAGGCAGAGAGAGAAGCATCAACTCATTGTTCCACTGTTCAATAGGTTGTGCACCCATTGATGCTTCTCATATGTGTCCCGGCCCGAGCTTGAACCATCCACCTTGGAGTTGCGCCAGTATCCTTGGGATCAAGCCAGCAACCTCAGCACTCTGGAACAATGTTCTATCTACTGCGCCACTAGCCAGGGCACTATCAGTACCTTTTGATTAAATTAAAAACTGCTTATCTTCAAAAGGGAAATACAAACTTAAGACTATATTTAGATATAAATTTTCATCTAATCAATTAAGAATATAGGTGGCCCTGACTGTTTGGCTCAGTGGTAGAATGTCTGCCCGGCATGGAGATGTCCCGGATTTGATTCCTGGTCAGGGCACAAAGGAGAAGCACCCATCTGCTTCTCCACCCTTCCCCCTCTCTTTCCTCTCTATCTCTCTCTTCCCCTCCCGCAGCCAAGGTTCCATTGGAGTAGAGTTGGCACGGGTGCTGAGGATGGCTCCATGGCCTCTGCCTCAGGCACTCGGATGGCTTTGGTTGCAACTTAGCAACGCCCCAGATGGGCAGAGCATCGGGCACACCGGGTGGATCCCGGTGGGCACATGCGGGAGTTTGTCTCTGCCTCCCCGCTTCTCACTTTAGAAAAATACAAAAGAAAAAAAAGGAATATAGGTAAAAAGTACTCATTGCTAGTGGTTATAAATTGTAGAAGGCAATTGGCATTGTTATCCAACTGTTGTGAATCTTCGTAATTGTTCGGGATACAGATTTTTTTAAATACTTTTTAAATTTTAGGAACAAGAATTTGGAAGATAATTACTGTGAGATTACTGGTAAGTATGATCAGAATGCTTTCTTTATCATATACATTTCTCTTCAGATTTCCTGATAAGTAATATCTAAAAGAACCATGAAAAAGAAAGTGAAAAGACAGCTCTGTTCTTTACACAAAATTTTTAATTTAAAATTTCACAAATATACTTTCTTTCAATTCTGCTGTTCCTCTTATTTCCTTTACCTTAGACTCCCACTCATTTATTGACCCAAGTCAGAAATTGAGGTTTTTTTTATTAGGAATTGAGTCATTTTAAAACTTTTTTCTTCATTCCCTGTATCTATTTGTCCCTACTCTCTATTCCATCTCCTAAATATCTTACAAATTTTTTACCTTTTCTCTATTACTTCTGCCACTGTTTGAATTCAAGTTCTTACTATTCTTTCTTAAATTATTGTATTTAGTTTCTTATCCTTCTGTTCTATTCTATGTATCTCTAAATCTGATCATATGACCGCCATGCTTAAAAATGTTCAGTCATTTTTTTGCTTGCAGGATAAAACCCACACTTCTCAGCATATACTTAGAAAGCCCATTTGGCTTGTCTCCTCCAGCTTTCCCTTTCCTTTATATGTACCCTTTACTCTATCCTGTGAAGAACTATTTACGGTTTTCCATGTGGACATTTTTCCTAACTGTATCCATTTAAATACTGTTTCCTCTATCAAAATTGCTCTTCCTGCTACAATTTGCCTAGCAGTCTTCTCGTTTTTCACTTAACTTTGCTTAACTTCAGTTTTATTTAAAGTAAGCAGTCCTTGAGGTCTTTGACAGAAGACCTAACACAGTAACTTACACAAGAATGTAAGTCAACTGTGGCAGTAAGCTACTGTTTAGTTTAGCTGACATTTTTTTCATAGCAAAGCTTTCTTTTTTTATTTTAATTTTTATTAATTTTAATGGGGTGACATTAATAAATCAGGGTACATATTTTCAAAGAAAACATGTCCAGGTTATCTTACTATTCAATTATGTTGCATACCCATCACCCAAAGTCAAATTGTCCTCTGTCACCTTCTATCTGGTTTTCTTTGTGCCCCTCCCCTTCCCGCTCTTCCTCCCTCTCCTTCCTCCCCCCCACCCCGTAACCACCACACTCTTGTCCATGTCTCATAGTTTCGCATTTATGTCCCACCTATGTATGAAGTCATGCTGTTCTCATTTTTTTTCTGTTTTACTTATTTCACTCTGTATAATGCTATCAAGGTCCATCCATTTTGTTGTAAATGATCCGATGTCATCATTTCTTATGCCTGAGTAGTATTCCATAGTATATATGTACCAAAGCTTTTTAATCCACTCATCCTCTGACGGACACTTGGGCTGTTTCCAGATCTTCGCTACTGAGAACAATGCTGCCACAAACATTGGGGCGCATTTCTTCTTTTCAAACAGTGCTATGGTGTTCTTAGGGTATATTCCTAAAAGTGGGATAGCTGGGTCAAAAGGCAGTTCGATTTTTAATTTTTTGAGGAATCTCCATACTGTTATCCACAGTGGCTGCAACAGTCTGTATTCCCAACAGCAATGCAGGAGGGTTCACTTTTCTCCACATCCTCGCCAGCACTTGTTCTGTGTGGTTTTGCTGATGAATGCCATTCTGACTGGTGTGAGGTGATATCTCATTGTGGTTTTAATTTGCATTTCTCTAATGATTAGTGATGTTGAGCATTTTTTCATATGCCTATTGGCCATCTGTATGTCCTCTTTGGAGAAATTTCTATTCATTTCTTTTGCCCATTTATTGATTGGATTGTTTGTCTTCCTGTTGTTGAGTTTTATAAGTTCTTTATAAATTTTAGTTATTAACCCCTTATCAGATGTGCTGTCGAATATGTTCTCCCATTGTGTGGTTTGTCTTTTTATTCTGTTCTTAATGTCCTTAGCTGTGCAAAAACATTATAGTTTGGTATAGTCCCATTTGTTTATCTTGCCTTTTATTTCATTTGACCGTGGAGATAAATCGGCAAATATATTGCTGCTACAGATGTCGGAGAGCTTGCTGCCTATGTTTTCTTCTAAGATGCTTATGGTTTCACAGCTTACGTTTAAGTCTTTTATCCATTTTGAGTTTGTTTTTGTGAATGGTGTAAGTTGATGGTCTAGTTTCATTATTTTGCAGGTAGATGTCCAATTTTCCCAGCACCATTTGTTAAAGAGGCTGTCTTTACTCTATTGTATGTTCTTTCCTCCTTTGTCAAATATCAGTTGTCCATAAAGGTGTGGGTTTATTTCTGGGTTCTCTGTTCTGTTCCATTGATCTATGTGCCTGTTCTTATGCCAGTACCAGGCTGTCTTGAGTATAATGGCCTTGTAGTAAACCTTGATATCAGGAAGAGTGATACCTCCAGCTTTATTTTTTCTTTTTAAGATTGCTGAGGCTATTCGTGTTCTTTTTTGGTTCCATATAAATTTTTGGAATATGTGTTCTATATCTTTGAAGTATGTCATTGGTATTTTAATTGGTATTGCATTGAATTTATAAATTGCTTTGGGTAATGTAGACATTTTAATGATGTTTATTCTTCCTAACCATGAGCACGGTATGTGCTTCCACTTGTTTGTATCTTCCTTGATTTCTCTTATCAATGTTTTATAATTTTCCGAGTACAAGTCCTTAACCTCCTTGGTTAAATTTACTCCTAGGTACTTTATTTTTTGGTTGCAATAGTGAAGGGGATTGTTTCCTTAATTTCTTTTGCTGACAGTTCATTGTTGGTATATAGAAATGCTTCTGATTTCTGAGTATTAATTTTATATCCTGCCACCTTGCTGAATTCATTTATCAGGTCCAGTAGTTTTTTGACTGAGACTTTAGGGTTTTCTATATACAATATCATATCATCTGCAAATAATGACAGTTTTACTTCTTCTTTTCCAATTTGGATGCCTTTTATTTCTTCTTCTTGTCTGATTGTTGTAGCTAGGACTTCCAGATCTATGTTGTATAAGAGTGGTGAAAGGGGGCACCCCTGCCTGGTTCCTGATCTTAAGGGGATTGCTTTTAATTTTTGCCCATTTAGTATGATGTTTGCTGTGTGTTTGTCATAGATGGCCTTTATCATGTTAAGGAATGTTCCCTGTATTCCCACTTTACTGAGAGTTTTGAGCATGAATGGGTGCTGGATTATATCAAATGCTTTTTCTGCATCTATTGAAATTATCATGTGATTTTTGTCCTTCCTTTTGTTTATGTGATGAATCACATTGATTGATTTGCGAATATTGAACCAGCCTTGCCTCTCCAGAATAAATCCCACTTGATCATGGTGTATGATTTTTTTCATATATTTCTGGATCCGGTTGGCTAATATTTTGTTGAGAATTTTAGCATCTAAATTCATCAGAGATATTGGCCTATAATTTTCTTTCTTTGTGTTGTCTTTGCCCGGTTTTAGGATTAGAATTATGCTCGCCTCATAAAAGGAGTTTGGAAGTCTTCCTTTCTCTTGAATTTTTTGAAATAGCTTGAGGAGGATAGGAGTTAGTTCTTCTTTGAATTTTTGATAGAATTCACTTGTGAAGCCATCAGGCCCAGACCTTTTCTTTTTTGGGAGTTTTTTGATAGCTGTTTCGATCTCATTTGTTGTAATTGGTCTGTTTAGGTGTTCTGATTCTTCCAGATTGATTTTTGGAAGATTATATGATTCAAGAAATTTGTCCATTTCACCTAGGTTTCCTAATTTTTTGGCATTGAGTTCTTCATAGTATTTTCTTACAATACTTTGTATTTCTGTTGTGTTAGTTGTTATTTCTCCACTCTCATTTCTAATTTTATTTATTTGAGTCCTCTTTTTTTCTTGGTGAGTCTAGTTAAAGGCTGATCGATCTTGTTTACCTTTTCGAAGAACCAGCTCCTGGTTTCATTGATCCTCTGTTTTGTTTTCTTAGCCTCTATGTCGTTTATTTCTGCTCTGATCTTTATTATTTCTTTCCTTCTACTAGTCCTGGGCTTTATTTGCTGTTTTTTTTCTAGTTCTTTTAGATGCAGGGTCAGGTTGCTTATTTGAGCTTTTTCTAGCTTCTCATGGTATGCCTGTAGTGCTATGAATTTCCCTCTCAGTACTGCTTTTGCTGTGTTCCATAAATTTTGAGTTGATGTATGCTCATTATCATTTGTTTCTAGAAACTTTTTATTTCTTCTTTGATCTCATTGTTAATCCATTCATTATTTAATAACATGCTATTTAGTTTCCAAGTGTTTGAGTATTTTTTAGTTTTTCTTTTGTGGTTAATTTCTAGTTTAATGGCATTGTGATCAGAGAAAATGCTTGATATGATTTCAATCTTAAATTTGTTGAGACCACTTTTGTGACCTAACATGTGGTCTATTATAGAGAATGTACCATGAGCGCTTGAAAAGAATGTATATTCTACTGCTTTAGGGTGAAAAGTTCTGAAGATATTAAATCGAGTTGATCTAGTGTATCCTTTAAGTCTGCTGTTTATTAATTTTCTTTCTTGAGGATCTATCCAGTGATGTTAGTGGGGTATTGGAATCCCCTACTATTATAGTATTGCTGTTAATCTCGCCCTTTATATCCATCAAAGTCTGCTTTATGTATGTTGGGGCTCCTATGTTTGGCGCATAGATATTTATAATGTTTGTATCTTTCTGTTGAATTGTTCCCTTTATTATTATGTAGTGTCCTTCTTTATCTCTTCCTACAGCCTTTGTTTTAAACACCATTTTGTCAGATATAAGTATTGCTACCCCAGCTGTTTTTTCATTTCCATTTGCATGAAATATTTTTTCCATCCTTTTACCTTCAGTCTATGTGCATGTTTTGTTTTAAGGTGTGTCTCTTGTAGACAGCATATGTATGGGTCCTGTTTCTTTATATACTCAGCTACCCTGTGTCTTTTGATTGGATCATTTAATCTATTTACATTTAAGTTTATTATTGATATGTAGTTGTTTATTGCCATTTTATTCTTTAAAGCTGTATTCTTCTTTTGCTATATTCTTTCTTCCCTGTGAACTGTTCACAACAGGCCCCTTGGTATCTCTTGAAGATTTGGTTTGGTTTTAATGAATTCCTTCAGGCTTTCTTTTTCTGGGAAGCTCTTTATTTCTCCTTCAATTATAAATGTTAGCCTTGCTGCATAGAGTAGTCTTGGTTGTAGGTTCTTGTTCTGCATTACATTGAATATATCTTGCCATTCCCTTCTGGCCTCAAGTGTTTCTGTTGAGAAGTCAGATGTCATCCTTATGGGGGCTCCATTGTAGGTGATAGCCTGTTTTTCTTTAGCAGCTTTTAAAATTTTCTCTTTATCACTTAGCTTTGGTATTTTAACTGTGATGTGTCTTGGTGTAGATTTCTTTGGGTTTCTCTTTAATGGAGTTCTCTGTGCTTCTTGCATGTGTGAAACGTTTTCCAGCCTTAATTTAGGGAAGTTTTCAGCTATGATTTGATTGAACAAAGTTTCTATCCCTTGTTTCTCTTCATCTTCGGGAACCCCTATGATGCGGATGTTATTTCTCTTCATGTTGTCACAGAGCTAGCTCCCTTAGAGTTTCCTCACATTTTTTGAGTCTCTCTTCTTTTCTGCTCTCTTTCTGTGCCTTTGTTTATTTTGTCCTCTAACTCCCTGATTCGATCCTCAGCTTCATCCATCCTGCTTTTAATTCCTTCCATTTTTGTCTTCAGTTCTGATACTGTCTTTGTCATTTCTGTCTGATTCTTTTTTATTATTTCAATTTCCTTTTTTCATACTTTATCTCTTTATTTAGGTATTTGGAATGACTCTTCATTGTTGCTCTAAGCTCTTTGAACATCGTATCATTGTTTTAAACTCTGCACCTGGTAATTTGGTTATATCTGGTTCATTCAGGTCCTTCTCTGGGGATTTCTCTTGATTCATTTGGGTTGCATTTCTCTGCCTGCCCATTTTGTCTGTGTATAAGAAAGGTGTGGCCAGTGGAGTCCAGTGGGTGTTCCCTAGGTGTGGTCTGTCTGCAGGCCCGCCACCCCCTCTGCCGCTGCCTAGGGTGGTTGGGTATGGGCATTGCTGGCGCTGGCCCTCTGCGGCTGTTGCTGTTATTTCCACCTCTCCGTGGGAGGGGCTGTGTTCTGGTGCCCGCCTCTACAAGCCTCAGCCTGTCTGGGCCTTCGCCTCGCCCCCACAGGTTGGGTTGTACACCGCACTGAAGCCACAAGCCTCAGCACCAAGGGTAGGGGTGAGCACCTTTGCTCAGCTGCGCACCCCACCTGTTCCCAGGTTTCCGCCCAGACCCTGCGGTCAGAGCCTGCTCACTGTGGTTTCTTGGGTCGGGCGGGGCTGCTGGTGTGCACTCAGCTGCGAGCTTCCGCCTGTTTCGGGCTTTATTTCTGCCCCCATGGTCAGGGCCGGCTCGCACAGGGTCGCAAACCTCGGAGGCCAGGTGATGCTGCCCGCCCACGGTGCCCTGATCCGCAGCAGATCTCTGCCCATTTCTGGCCTCCCGCTTTTCCCCCATAGGTGTGGCTGCAGGCGGCTCGCAGCTGCCGGACCGCTTTCGCACGTCCCCTCCGCCCCTGCTGGGCTAGACCGAACTCACACCAGCTGGGCCTCCTCCCCACCGACAGAACCGCATTTCAGCATCCCGTCGCCACCATCCCTCCAGCAAGCCCTCAGCAGTGTGGGTAGGGGCACTGCAGCTCAGACCTTAACACTTCATACTGTAGTCCTGGAAGCTCCCTTTGTCTAAGCAGCTCTGCTCTAAGTGCTGCAGGAGAGCTTTTTTGGTGTCCTGCCTCTCTTTTCTGGTATTGCTAGTTCTAGGGGAAATATTCGTTTTCTATTAGGGAAGTGACTCAGCCCAGGGGTTAGGGTGGCTGTTCCTCAGAGTTTTTCTCCCTGTGGCTTCCAGTTTATTCTCTCTTCCCGCTGCTCTGGTCCTCTCCTCTCTCTCCATTCCCCGGGGCCCCGGGTGAGTGGTTGTGAGAGAGGATTTCTGCGCTGTCCCTTTAAGAAGAATCCTGGGTCTGAGAAAAACTGTCTTTATTTCACAAACAGTATCCTCACTTGTTTCACAGCTCAATACTGTCCAAACGCCTCTTCTAGGCTCTAGGGCTGCAGGCTGGGGCTTTGTTCCTAGGACCCGGGTCCCTCTGTGTTCACTAAACTCTCTTCCTGCCAAGTGAGTCTCTCCGGTCTGCCGTTCGCTCCAGGGAGCTGGGCAGCCCTTTCCACATTTTCGCTTTTCCTACTAGTCTCAATGTGGCTTCTTCAGTGTTCCTTGGTTGAAGAGTCCACTTAGTTTAGTTCAAAGTTGGTTTATCCAGATGATGGTTCTTAAGATTAAGTTATAATCCACTTTGGTCTGGGAGTTGGAAGTGGTATGTCGACCTACTCCATCGCCATCTTGCCGTCTATCGCAAAGGTTTCTTGATGAAGGAACTATTGTATCATTTACATTAGCTGCAAGCTCCTTATTCCATCATTGGTAACAAATGGTTCAGAGAATGGCACCACACATTCTAGTACTGGCTTAAATGGAGTCGTCTCTGACTAAACCAAGAAGGTATTCACTTCATCCTGTGCTCTCATGACACTCCTTTTGTTCCCTAGTCTATTGTAGAACTTATCACATTGTAATTTCAATATTTGCTTCTGGTTCTATTGTAAAAGTGGGAACTCTTTAAGTCCAGAAATTTTGTCTTTTCTTCGTACTTTTGTAGATAGTTGTTTGGGGGCACGTAATAGGTTCTGAAGCAATATTTGTTAAGTAAATGAGTGGAAACTTGATAAATAAATAATACATCTAATAAAAAAGCTTATAATTACTTCATCTTGTTTAATCAAGGTTGCTATAAACCCTTTAAAATGTTCTAAAAATTTACCTTTAAACTTAAGTATTTTTAAATGTATTTTTTTTCTTTAATCCTGTATTTCTAAAGTGTAGTCTATTACCTAAACCTTTATATTTTAATTTCGAAAAGGTCTTGTGTCTGATATCTTATTTTCATTCTTATTGTGTCTTGCCATGACATAAACTCATCATGTTGTAGATGAACTCTTAGAGTAGTTCTCTTTTGGTTCATCTTCTCTTAAATCTACTTTCTTCTCCTTCTCTAGAATTATTATTATTTTTTACAGAGACAGAGATAGAGTCAGAGAGAGGGATAGATAGGGACAGACAGAAAGGAACGGAGAGAGATGAGAAGCATTAATCATCAATATTTTGTTGTGACATCTTAGTTGTTCATTGATTGCTCTCTCATATGTGCCTTGACCATGGGCCTTCAGCAGACTGAGGAACCCCTTGCTCAAGCCAATGACCTCTGTTCCAAGCTGCTGAGCTCTTGCCCAAACCACATGAGCCTGCGCTCTAGCTGGTGACCTTGGGGTCTCGAACCTGGGTCCTCCTCATCCCAGTCTGATGCTCTATCCACTGTGCCACCGCCTGGTCAGGCTAGAATTATTTTTTTTAAATGCACATTTTATAATGGGAGTATCTAGATTCTGATTCCTTTACACAGAGTAAAAAGATGCTTCAGAATCTTACCTTGCTGGACCTGTGGTGGTGCAGTGAATAAAGTGTCAACCTGGGGAAAAGAAGAAATAAAACTATCATCATTTGCTGATGATATGATACTATACATAGAAAACCCTAAAGTCTCAGTCAAAAAACTATTGGATCTGATAAAGGAATTCAGCAAAGTGGCAGGATATAAAATTAATATTCGGAAATCAGAGACATTTTTATACAACAACAATGAACTGTCTGAAAGAGAAATTAAGAAAACAAAGTACCTAGGAGTAAATTTAACCAAAGAGGTTAAAGATTTGTACTTGGAAAATTATAAAACATTGATAAAAGAAATCAAGGAAGATACAAACAAATGGAAGCATATACCATGTTCATGGATGGGAAGTATAATCATCATTAAAATGTCTATATTACCCAAAGCAATTTATAAATTTCAATGCAATTCCTATTAAAATACCAATGGCATACTTCAAAGATATAAAAAATATATTACAAAAATTTATACAGAACCAAAAAAGAACATGAATAGTCTCAGCAATCTTGAAAAAAAAGAATAAAGTGGAGGGTATCATACTTCCTGATATCAAGTTATACTACAAGGCCATCATACTCAAAACAGTCTGGTACTGGCATAAGAACAGGCATATAGATCAATGGAACAAAACTGAGAACCCAGAAATGAACCCACACCTTTATATACAATTGATATTTGACAAAGAAGGTAAGAGCATTCAATGGAGTAAATACTTTTAAACAAGTAGTATTGGCAAAATTGAACAGCTACCTGCAAAAAAATGAAAATAGACCACCATCTTACACCATTCACAAAAATAAACTCAAAATGGATGAAAGACTTAAATGTAAGTCGTGAAACCATAATCATCTTGGAAGAAAAATAGGAAGTAAATTCTCCAACGTCTCTTGCAGCAATATATTTGCTGATTTATCTTCATGGCAAGTGAAATAAAGGACAGGATGAACAAATTGGACTATATCAAACTAAAAAGATTTTGCACAGCTAAAGACAATATGAACAAAAATAAAAAGACAAACCACACAATGGGAGAACATATTCAACAATACGTCTGATAAGGGGTTATTCACCAAAATTTATAAAGAACTTGTAAAACTCAACGCCAGGAAGATAAAGAATCCAGTCATAAAATGGGCAAAAGAAATGAATAGACACTTCTCCAAATAGGACATATAGATGGACAATAGGCAGATGAAAAAATGTTCAACATCACTAATCATTAGAGAAATGCAAATTAAAACCACAGTGAGATACCACCTCACACCAGTCAGAATGGCATTCATTAACAAAACAACACATATTAAGTGCTGTCGAGGAGGTAGAGAAAAGGGAACCCTCTTGCACTGCTGGTGGGAATGCAGACTGGTACAGCCACTATGGAAAACAATATGACGATTCCTCAAAAAATTAAAAATGAAACTGCCTTTTGATCCAGCCATTCTATTTTTAGGAATATATCCTAAGAATATCAAATCACTGATTCAAAAGAAGAAATGCACGCCCATGTTTATTGCAGCATTGTTTACAATAGCCAAAATCTAGCGCAAGTGTCCATCAGTGTACAAGTGGATTAAAAAGCTGTTATACATATACACAATAGAATACTCCGTGGCCATGAAAAAGAAGGAAATCTTACCTTTTGGGATAACATGGATGGACCTAGAAACTATCATGCTAAGTGAAATAAGCCAGGCAGAGAAAGAAAAAATATCATATCATCTCACTCATTTGAGGAATCTAATGAACAGTGTTAACTGAGGGAGCAGAATATAGTCAGAGGCGGGGTCAAAGGGACCAGAGGGAAAGGGGATGAGTGGATGGGATCAGAGAAGGGAAAGAGATTAGTGAAATTATATATACATAACACAGTGTTATAGAGAGAGCAGGAAAGCAAATCCTGGAGGGAAGTGGGGAAGGCGTCGGGGGAGGTTGGCAAGGGGGGTGTTAAGTGGAACATGGGGTGGGGGGGATATATTCGGTGGGACACTTGAATCTATGTAAACACAATAAATTAAAATTAATAAAAATTTTTAAAAAATGTGTCAACCTGAAATGCTAAGGTCCCCAGTTCAAAACCCTGGGCTTGCTTGGTCAAGGCAGCAACAACTGTGAGTTGCTGCTTCCTGCTCCTCACTTTTTTCCTCTCTGCTTCCTTTCTCCCCCTCTGTCCTTTCTCCTCTGTCTTCTCTCTCTCTCTCTCCTCTATAATCAATAAAAAAAATATTTTTTTAAATCTTACCTTTAACAATTCAATCTATCAGTTGATACTCTTTACCATGTAACCTACACTATCCAGAATGGAGGAGGGGGGACAAAAGTAGTCCAAACTTTCTACCTTTAAAATTTACACCACATTGCCTGACCAGGCAGTGGCGCAGTGGATAGAGCGTCGGACTGGGATGCGGAAGAACCAGGTTCGAGACCCCGAGCTCGCCAGCTTGAGCGCGGGCCCATCCGGCTTGAGCAAAAGCTCGCCAGCTTGGACCCAAGGTCGCTGGCTCCAGCAAGGGGTAGCTCAGTGCTGAAGGCCCTCGGTGGTCTGCTGAAGGCCCGCAGTCAAGGCACATGTGAGAAAGCAATCAATGAACAACTAAGGTGTTGTAATGGCAATGAAAAACTGATAATTGATGCTTCTCATCTCTCTCCGTTTCTGTCTGTCTGTCCCTATCTATCCCTCTCTCTGACTCTCTCTGTCCTTGTAAAAAAAAAATTTACACCACATTCTAAAAATAGTTTAGTGACAGAGAGAGTACAATAATTGTCTCTCCCTAATATGCAAAAATTAAAAGTTAATAAAATTCGGCCTGGCCTGTGGTGGCACAGTAGATAGAGCGTCGACTTAGAATGCTCAGGATGCCTGTTAGAAACCCTGGGCTTGCCTGGTCAAGACACACACAACAAGCAATCAATGAACAACTGAAGTGAAGCAACTATGAGTTGATACTTCTCATTCCCCCTCCCCTGTTTTTCTCTTTAAAAATCAATAAATAAAATCTTTATGAATAAATAAATGATAACATTTTATACCTAAGTCCTTACAAAGGGCTTAGTGACTAATAAATCTTTTAAAACTTTAATAAATATAGTAATTTCCCTCCTCATCTGTGGGGAATATGTTCCAGGATCCCCACAGGATGCCTAAAATCACAGATAGTACCAGACTTTATACACTAGGTTTTTTCCTATACATACATACCTATGATAAAGTTTAATTTATAAATTAGGCAATTTCACAAATAGGAGATTTTTTCTTACCACAGACTTTAGCAACCTCAGCATACATTTTTTTTTTCCTTTTTAAGTGTAGAAATTTTTCCTTGTCACTTAAAAGGAGCGTATTCTGATTGCCAGCATCACTACTCTTGCACTTTGCGGCCATTAGTAAGTAAAATAAGGGTTTTTGAGCGCAAGCACTAAAGTACTGTCACAGTAGATCTGATAACCAGGATGGCTGCTAAGTGAACTAATGGGCAGGCAGTTTATACAGCATGGACAAAGAGTAATTTATGCCCCAGGCAGGGTGAAGCAGGTTCATCTTGGTTCAAGATGCTTCCAGATCTTTACAATGGCTCAAGAGTTCATCATGCTACTTAGAATGGCATGCTTTTTTTTTTTTTTTTTTTTGACAGAAACAGAGAGTCAGAGAGGGATAGCTAGGGACAGACAGGAAGGGAGAGATGAGAAGCATCAATTTTTCGTTGCGGCACTTTAGTTGTTCATTGATTGCTTTTTCATATATGCCTTGACCATAGGGCTACAGCATGCCAAGTAACTTCTTTCTCAAGCCAGCGACGTTGGGCCCAAGCTGGTCAGCTTTGTTCAAACCAGATGAACCTGCGCTCAAGCTAGTGACCTCGGGGTCTTACATCTGGGTCCAGGTCCTCCGCGTCCCAATCGACACTCTATCCACTGTACCACCGCCTGGTCAGGCCATGCAATATTTTTTAAAAGATTTCATTTAGCCTGACCAGGCGGTGGCGCAGCGGATAGAGCGTCGGACTGGGATGCGGAAGAACCAGGTTCTAGACCCCGAGCTCACCAGTTTGAGCGCCGGCCCATCTGGCTTGGGGAAAAGCTCGTCAGCTTGGACCCAAGGTAGCTGGCTCCAGCAAGGGGTTGCTCAGTCTGCTGAACGCCTGCGGTCAAGGCACATGTGAGAAAGCAATCAGTGAACAACTAAGGTGTTGCGACGACAATGAAAAACTAATGATTGATGCTTCTCACCTCTCTCTGTTTCTGTCTGTCTGTCCCTATCTATCCCTTTCTCTGACTCTCTCTGTCCCTGTAAAAATTAAAAGAAAAGATTTCATTTATTCATGGGGGGGGGGCAGGAGGAAGAAGCATCAACTCCCATATGTGCCTTGACTAGGAAAGCCAGGTGTCTGCGTTCCAGGTCAATGCTTTATCCGCTGCGCCACCACTGGTCAGGCCGAATGGCAAGTAATTTTAAACTGATTATTTCTAGAATTTTTCATTTACTATTTTTAAACCCTGGTTGACCATGAGTAAGTGAGACTGCAAAGAACAAAGCTGCTGATAAGGGGGCTACTGTACTTGAAACTTATAGAGACCTAAGAAGAGGGAAATCAGGCTCTTGGTGATATATATTTTTATCATTGATTATAGTTTTTTCTTTTTTCTCAATAGGAATGAACACATTGCTTTGTGCTCCCATTCAGACCCAGATGCAACAGAGAGAGGTATGAGTTCATGCAAGTGCCTTCATATGTTAATCTCCCTTGATAGTTAAAACTTTTTAAAAACTCAAAATTTAACAATAATAACTTGATTTAGGAGTTACCTACCAAAATGGATCCATAGACTGGAAAGACTTCCTACCTTTCAAGTTAACTAAGGAAAGTTAAATCACTGCTCATTTAAATAATAGGAAAATACATTAGTTATATCAGGACTTCTCAAATGTTAATGGGCAGAAGCATCTCAGTAGTTTGTTAAAATAAATTCTTATCCAGTAGATTTAGCATGGTCCCTGAGGTTCTATACTTCTAACAGTTTTCTGGGTGTTACTAGTGCACTAGTCTATAGACCATTTGAGTAGCAAGGAGTTTGATTATATCCTTAAAAACAAAATCACTGCATTAAGATTCAAAGAGAATCCAACTCTCAAGATTATAGAGTATGCTATAAATTAGCCATCATGCATTTATACCTTTCTAAGTCATTTTTATTTAGAATAAGAATGATCTGTCTGATACAGTAATTAGAATTTTCATTATATTTGCATTTAGTTTTGTCAGTCCTTTTTATTTTTAAGTCATTTTAATGGATTTATAACCTTGAACTTCTAATTTGTCCAAAACCACTAAAAGTATTCAGACTTTAGAAAAAATTCTAACAAATTAGCATACTACACACCACACCACTAATTCAGAGAAACCAATACACCCTAAAATCATCATTGAAAATTATTTATATAGTAAGTGTTGTAAAATATCTTTTAAAAATTGCATTTTATTTGATTTTTTAACATTTTGCTTTTATTATAGATTTCAATTACAGAACACAGCCATGAAAAGAAACATTCAAATAACCAGACAGTCATTTTTTCAGATGAAAACCAGATGGACCTAACAGCAAGTCATACCGTGAAGATAACCGAAGGCCTTTTAGATTATATGAAAAGTGAGAAGTCTGCCAAAATAGATACTACATCGTTTCTGGCTGACTTAAAGCTTCACACTGACGATTCAGGAATGGAAAAAAAATTAAATATTTCCATGGATCAAATTACAAATTCAGAAAAGAAAATAAATTTTAATGACTTCATAAAAAGATTGAAAACAGGGAAATCTAATGCTTCTTCTACAGGACCTGATAAAGAAAATTCTGAGATATTTATTCATTCCAAAGACTCAAATAAGGTCTCTTTTATACATCAAATGCATGAATCCCTTAATGTAGATGAAAATAGCAGAAATGTGACTAGAATCTTTAGAGAACGAGATGATTGGATGAATTTCACCCATTGTTATACAGCCAACATTCAAAATTTGGTTCCCACATCCAGTGAGGCCAGTTTAAGGGAATGTAAAAGTGATGATAATACAATTTATGGTGGTGACTTGATGGACTTCACAATAAACCACACTATACAAATTTTACCCTCAGATAATTCATCTGAAATAGAAAATCAAGCTCAGACCATCATGACGGATGTTACAACAGGTTATAGAACTAAAGCTCCAGTAAAGAAGTCAGTCTTTGAGAACAAACCAAATGCTGCTTTTCGAGATTCTTCCTTAAACCCTAAAGGTGAAATACATATTGCCAAAAGTCATAATACTGGGACAGAAACTCATACTGTTACACAGACATCTAACCAAGATGTCAGAACATTGGCCATGATCCAAGAATCTATATGTTCCAGTCCAACAATTCAGGATTATAAGACGTTTTTATATTCTAGTTGTAATGATGCCATGGAACTAACCAAGTGTCTTTCAAATATGAGAGAGGAAAAAAATTTGCTAAACCATGACAGTAATTATGCCAAAATGTATCCTAATCCATATGCCAACTCTTTACCTACAGAGAAAACAATTTATGCAGAAGATAGCATGGACATTACCAAGAGTCACACAGTTGCAGTAGGTAATCAAATTTTTAAACAAGATCAGCCAAATATACAGCTAACAGCCATACCAATATCTGAAAAAGAAATGATGCTCCAAAATCACATAACTGTGTCAAAGGATGAGGAAATGAATGTAAATTATAGCTCAGTTCTTCATGTATCTAAGGAAAGATTACAACAGAGTCTGACAAATCCTTTGCCCATTTCAGTGACTGGCGAAAACACTGTTATCTTCACAGGTGAAGATAAGGATTTGACTGAAAGTCACACAACTCACTTAGGAAGTCAAGCTCCTCTTGCATCTTACAATCTAGCAACTGAGAATGGCAGTAAATCTCACTCTTACAGCAGAAGCCTTTTAGATGAATGGGGAAAAGTGACCAAAAGTCATACTGAACTATTCCAACAACCAAACATAATATCTAAAAACATCCTGACTGAAACCTGGGGCAAAGAGAAAGATCAAGTTTTGAAGCTTTCGCCCTATCTTGATAAAGTTTCTCCTCAGTCAGTTGATATTAACCAGGACAAAGCAACAAGCTGTAGTACACAATACTCATGTGGAGATCTTAGTAAACAAGTAGCACTGGGAAATAATAGAAATGCAGTGTCCTGTAAGCAGTCTTTGTTTCCTACCACAAAACTATTTTCATCAGATGGACAATCTGCCATGGAAAATTGTAATGCTGCTGTTAACAGTCATATAGTAAAATCTGTACCAGGCCAGAATTCTAAACCGCCTGAGCCACTGAGGAAAAGTTTAGGCAATCCCACCCTGGACTCTTCTTGTGACAAGATAATTATTTGTTCAGAAGAGGAGCAAAATATGGATTTAACCAAGAGTCACACTGTTGTCATTGGATTTGGGCCTTCTGAAGTACAAGAACTTGGTGAGACTAATTTAGAAAACACTAACAGTCTAACAACAATACACAAACAAGTAGCTGTAAAAGTTGGAAAATGTAATGAAACTCCTATAGCAAAAGCTGGAGTAGTTATTTTTAATGATGCACATGTGTTGGAGGACAGAAGTGTACAGGAGCCTGGACTTCTGAATGAAAAGCAAGATGTCAAAATTTGTGGAAGGAAAAGTATTGACAGACTAAAAAATGATAGGACTGTTATATTTTCAGAGGGTGATGAGAATGATAAGAATATCACCAAGAGTTATACATTGGAAATAAATCATAGACCTTTATTAGATGAGTATGGTTCCCATTTGATGCCTTTGGCAGGAACTTCTAAAACTATTTTGCATACATGTGGGCAGGATGACATGAAGGTCACTAGTAGTCACACAACTGCCACAGAATATGAAACTGTCTCACCAGATGAAATAACTACCAGGCCTATGGACAAAACTGTAATGTTTATAGATAATCATGATGAACTAGAAATGACAAAGTCTCACACTGTTTTCATTGACTACCAAGCAAAGGAAGGAACTGTGCTTCCAGACAGACCTGACTTTGAACGATCTAAAAGGAAAAGCATAGGAAAACCAAAAGTGACTTCTGCTGAGGAAAGTGTTTTTATTCTGGAGAATGGTGAAAGTAATCATTTAACAGCAAAAGTCAGTCAGCTAATAGTGAGGGAATGGTCTAACAGTGGTCCCATAGAGAAAGATACTGCATTTAGAGCTGATGATTACATGGAAGTGTCTACGTCAACCATTTGGAGAAATGACAAAGATGTACAAAAGCCTGGATTTCTAAATGAACCTCTGCCAGGCAAAAGTCAAAGAAGGAAAAGCCTTAGACTCAAAAGTGACACGTCTGTTGCATTTTCAAGTAATGATAAAAATGATAAGGATATCATCCAGAGTTGTACCTTGGAAATAAATAACAAAAATACCCTAGAAGATGGAGAAAATTCTCTTCTGGTGCCTTTGACAGAAACTCCTAAAACTGTCTTGTATACATGTGGGCAGGATGACATGGAGATCACTAGAAGTCACACAACTGCCTTAGAATGTAAAGCTATCACACCAGTTAAAATAACCACTAGACCTGTGGATAATACTGTTATGTTTGTAGATCATCACAGTGATCTGGAAGTCACCAAGTCCCATACTGCTTTTATTGATTTTCAAGACACAGAGAAAATACTTCAAGAGTGCCCTACATTTGGAATGGCAAAAGGAAAAACCTTGGGTGTTTCTTTTCGTAAGGATGGTAGCTTTGTTCAAGAAATCACTAAAATACAAGCACAGGCTGTAGAAAACAAAGCCAGTCATTGCCCAGTGCAAAATCATACCGCTTATACAAATGATTTAGCCAGTGAATATTACTTGAAACCTGAGGGACTGCCACTCTCTGCTCCTTATTCTTTGTTAGAGAAGGAAGAAGTTATTCAAACTAATGCCAAAAGACAGTTAGATTGTGTAATAACAATGCTCAAAGATCAAGATCTGATTAAAGAGCCCCAAAATCTATTAGTATCTGATCAAGATTTGGAGAACATGACTAAACTTGATTCAAAGCAGATATTTTTTAAGCTTCCGGAGGATCAAATGGAGGCCTTTGTTCATAATGCAGCAGATAGTTTAAAACAGACTTTTGCTGATGATGTTTGTGTTGGTTCTCAACCCCATTTCTCAACTCAGCTAACTCTGTTACCTCAACAAGGACAGAGTATTTTTAATAATGATGAAACAATAATGTCCAAAGCTGGAAGTAAGAATTTAAATATTATAAGAAATTCCTCTGTACCCACATGTGAAAATGAGTCCAAAATGCTCACTAATGAGGAACAGTTTACTCTGGCCTGTGGGAAAGAAGTGAAGAAAAATATCCAAACAATTAAATGCAATATGGCCATAGAAATCCACAATAACTCAGACTTAGCTAAGCAAGTTATTCAAACTCATGCCAATACTAAAGAAGCATCAGATCTTGTAATTGAATCTAATGCTGCAAGTTTTTGTAGTATCAACCAAAATCTGAATAATTTGAATGGGAAAACTGAAGAACTTTTAGATTTCCAAACTGTTCATAAACCATCTTTTCCAAAACAATTACTTGAATTAGTAAATAAGGCAGATAATGATATGAGTATCGTACATGCTACAGAAATAGATATTAACACAGTCTCCAACACTGTTGAAGATGCTAGAGATGAAGAAAATAAATTTTTCCATAATGGAGCTGAAAACAATTCTGTATCATTAATGACAACTTTAAAAGATAAAGCGAGGAGAGGTTCTTTGGGAATATTTTTGCCCAGATTGCCAAATAAGAGAAATTGTAGTGTCACTGGTACTGATGACTTGGAACAGATTCCATCAGACACAACTGATTTAAATCACTTAGAAATGCAGCTAGTCTCCAGTAAGGATTCAGACATTGGATTTATTGCAGCTAAACTGAATTTAAGTCCATCTCAATATATAAATGAGGAAAATCTTCCTGGTGAGATTAATTCCTCAGACTCTATTAGCATAGAAACTGAGGAAAAGGCTTTGATTGAGACATACCAAAAGGAGATTTCATCATCTGAAAATAAAATGAAAGAAATCTACAATAGCCAGAAAAGAACCTGGGTACCAGAAGAAGATGATGATATTCAAGATGAAAAAAAAATGAGAAAAAGTAAGATTAAATTTAGTGATACTACACAAGATCAGGAGGTAAGCTCTGTCTTGAACTAAGGAATATTCTTGATTTTTAAAAAATTATGAGTTTGAATTTTAATTTTAGTCTTGGGTATGCAAGAATTGATTATTTTCAGTTATGAGACTGAAAAATATTTCTTTGTAAAATTTTAAGGAATTAACTGATTATTTTCAATTATGAGACTGAGGAAATATTTCTTTGTAGAATTTTAAGGAATTAACTAACAACTAGACTTAAAAACAATTTGAAGTGACAAATGATCACAATAAATGGAATGGAAAATAGTATAAAAATTGTTGAAGTTGTGTAATTCTAAATATTCTATCACCTCTGGTGATTGTCATGGTTTTACATAGGATATGTAGTTCAAAAAGTCATCTTCATTATTATAAATATTTGGAGGGTATAAAGCCTTTTATTATGTAAACTGCATAAAGAGAATCTTGACTGAATTTTTTTGACTAATGAGGCTATGTAGAAACTGAAAGTCTATTTCTTTCGTGGATGGGAAAATGCTTAGGTCAGGCCCAGTATCTCAAAGTGAAGTAAGTATTTATGAAAGAGGTCACAGATATTAAAATTGAGAGACAGCTGGGCAGATAATTTGGGGAAATGAAACCTGTCACTCAAATGGAGTTTTACAGGTGAGGATTAACTGTACCAGAGCAAAAGGTTTGTCTGTGAAGCTTTAAGAAAGTAGTAACTGTAGCCTGACCTGTGGTGGTGCAGTGGATAAAGCATCGACCTGGGAACACTGAGGTCGCCAGTTCAAAACCCTGCACTGGCCTGGTCAAGGCACATATGGGAGTTGATGCTTCCAGCTCCTCCCCCCTTTCTCTCTCTCTCTCTCTATGTCTCCCCTCTAAAAAAAAAAAAAGAATAAAAAAAAAAAATTAAAAAAAAAGATGCATCTTAAAAAAAAAAAAAAGAAAGTAGTAACTGTAATATAAAATGTATAACTGAATAAATTCTATGAAAATTAGTACTGTTTTGTTCAATAAATATATTTATTGTCTGCTGTTTCCTAGGTACTGTTTAGGTTGTTGCTAGAAATGCCTCAGTGGGAACTTAATAGATAAAAATCTGCTCTCATGGAGCTTGCATTCTAGCATTTAGACAAAGAATATAATGTCCTCAAAAATATATGTAAGTAGGTAGATGAAAAATACATTTAAGGCTGTAAAGTCAAATGTCTAAAATGGTAAAAACAGGACCACATGACTTGACTTCAACCAAAGGAGTCTTGGTCACCAAGTGAAGGAAGTACTAAAGCCTGGAAATAAGTTTCTTTTCTGTGCTCTAGCCTGTGCCACGATGTACAGCCATTATTCTATCTGGTTTTCTACAGTGTGATAGCCCTGACCCTGGTGGCTAGTAATTGAATAATTGGATAGATCAACATTTGGTAGCTCATAGAATCTGCCTATAACTTAGATACATCTGAGAAATAATTTGCTCATGCAGTGTAATGCACAAAGTTATTTCTATATATTTTAAAGTAAAATTACTTTGAACTCGAAAGGTTTCAGTTGCTTGTTATTCTAATCCTTTGTTAAGAAATCTCATAACGCCCTGACCAGGCGGTGGCGCAGTGGATAGAGCGTCGGACTGGGATGCGGAACACCCAGGTTCAAGACCCCGAGGTCGCCAGCTTGAGCGTGGGTCCATCTGGCTTGAGCAAAAGCTCGCCAGCTTGGACCCAAGGTCACTGGCTCCAGCAAGGGGTTGCTCGGTCTGCTGAAGGCCCGCGGTCAAGGCACATACGAAAAAGCAATCAATGAACAACTAAGGTGTCACAATGGCAACAAAAAATTGATGATTGATGTTTCTCATCTCTCTCCATTTCTGTCTGTCTGTCCCTATCTATCCCTCTCTCTGACTCTCTCTCTGTCCCTGTAAAAAAAGAAATCTTATAACAATTATACATAAATTTTACGTTAGAAGTATTTGTGGTCCTGGCTAGTTGGCTCAATGATAGAGCATTAACCTGGCATGTGGAAGTCCCGAGTTCGATTCCCAGTCAGGGCACACAGGAGAGGCGACCATCTGCTTTTCCCTCCTTCCACTCACCCTTCTCTCTCTACTCCACTCCCACAGCCATGGCTCAATTGATTCAAGTGTGTATTGGACCCTGGCGCCTCAAGTGCTAAAAGTAGCTCAGTTGTGCATGTAGGCCACAGATGGGCAGATCATCAGCCCCAGACCCATGCCAGGTGGTCAGGGTACATGTGGGAATCTGTTCTCTATCTTCCTCCTCTCAAAAAAGAAAAAAAAATATTTGTTAGTGTTCAACAAACATTTAGTCATGATACATTTACAGTGTTATAACTTTATCCTGATGTTGTTTCTTATTTATTACAGATTTTTGATCACCATGCTGAAGGAGATATAGATAAAAATGCTAACAGTGTATTGATAAAAAGCCTCAGCAGAACCCCATCTAGTTTCAGCAGTTCTCTGGATTCAGTCAAAGCTGATGGTACCTCTCTGGACTTCAGCAGTAAGATGATCTTCATAAAAGCTAATTAATAGAAGTCATCCTGCTTACTTGACTAATGATAAATGTATTTTAATTCAGGAGATGTTTGAAATTCATATAAGCTTTTAGAGGGTTATAAATAGTTGATAAGTAAAATAATATTTAGTTTTTGTTTAATTCTTAGTTATTTTGATAAATTGAGAAGTGAAATACTACACAGGATAGAATGATTTTCTTATGACGATACGCTCAGGCCCTGGCCAGTTGGCTCAGCGGTAGAGCATCAGCCTGGTGTGTGGAAGTCCCGGGTTCGATTCCCAGCCAGGGCACACAGGAGAAGCACCCATCTGTTTCTCCACCCTTCCCCATCTCCATCTCTGTATCTCTCTCTTCTCGTCCTGCAGCCAAGGCTCCATCAGAGCAAAGTTGGCCCAGGCGCTGAGGATGGCTTCGATTGCAGTGGAGCAATGCCCCAGAGGGTCTGAGCATCGCCCCCTGGTGGGCATGCTGGCTGGATCCTGGTCTGGTGCTTGTGGGAATCTGTCGGTCTGCCTCCCCCTAATCCCCTTCTCACTTTGTAAAAATGCAAAAAAAAAAAAAAGCTATGCTCAGTAGAGAATCATTGAATGGAGCCTTAAAACTAATGCAGTTTGCCCTACAAATTACTGTCTTTCCAACAAGATTCTAATGAATAGCTTGGAGAGCATGAACTACAGTGTAAACCTGAATGGTAACTAGAATTGTTTACAATTTAATTTTGACTTGTTCATCACCTAAATTTGCCTTACTTCTAGCATACCGCAGTAGTCAAATGGAATCACAGTTTCTCACAGACGATGTTTGTGAAGAGAGCTTGAAGGAGGTATGGTAAAGTACTTCTCATTTCTAATGTGGTTAATTTCCTTATTTTATTTTTCTCTTTTTTTAATTTTTAAAAAATTATGAAATGTTTTAAATATACAAAAGACGAGTTTTCTCTGTTAAGGACACAGCATGGCAGTCAATTGTATGGAGTAGAATTAAAAGACCTAAATTTTTTTCCCCCCACAATGCTACTGTTACTGAATAACCTTAAGAAATAAATTTTAGCCTGACTTGTGGTGGCGCAGTGAATAAAGCATTGATCTGGAGTGCTGAAGTTGCCGGTTCAAGACCCTGGGGTTGCCCGGTCAAGGCACTTATGGGAAGGAAGGTGATGTTTCCTGTCCCTCCCCTACTCCTCTCTCTCTAAAATCAATAAATGGAATCTTAAAGAAAAAAAAATTAAAATGATGCTTCTCTTCTCTCTCCCTTTCTGTCTGTCTGTCCCTGTCTGTCCTGCTTTTCTCTAAAGGAAAAAAGAAAATAATAAATTTTAGCCTGACCAGGCGGTGGTGCAGTGGGTAGAGCGTCGGACTGGGACATGGAGGGCCCAGGTTCGAAACCCTGAGGTTGCTGGCTTGAGCCCAAAGGTTGCGGACTTGAAGCCCAAGGTTGCTGGCTTGAGCAAAGAGTCATTCACTCTGCTGTAGGCCCCCAGTCAAGGCACATAGGAGAAAGCAATCAATGAACAACTAAGGTGCTACAACGAAGAATCAATGGTTCTCATCTTTCTCCCTTCCTGTCTGTCTCTCTCTCTCTAAACTAAGTAAATAAATTTTAGCCTGACCAGGTGGTGGTGCAGTGGATAGAGCATTGGCCTGGGATGATGGGGACCCAGGTTTCAGGGCCCAAAATCACCGGCTTGAATGCAGGTCACTGGCTTGAATGTGGGGTCATAGACATGATGCCATGGTCACTGGCTTGAGCCCAGAGGTCACAGACTTGAAGACCAGGGTCACTGGCTTGAGCAAAGGGTTACTCGCTCAGCTGGAGCCCACTGGCCAAGGCACATATGAGAAAGTAATCAATGAACAATTAAGGTGCAACTACAAGCTGATGCTTCTCATCTTTCTTCCTGTCTCTCGCTAAAAAAAAAAAAAAAAGAAAGAAAAAGAAATAAATTTTTTTTTTTTAATTTTATTCATTTTAGAGAGGAGACACAGAGTGAGAGAGAGAGAGAGAGAAAGGGGGGAGGAGCTGGAAGCATCATCTCCCATATGTGCCTTGACCAGACCAGTGCAGGGTTTTGAACTGGCGACCTCAGTGTTCCCAGGTCGACGCTTTATCCACTGCGCCACCACAGGTCAGGCCAAGAAATAAATTTTAGATAAAAATCTACTTAGTATAGCCTACGAATATCTGGCTAGTATTTTCACAGATATATGCAAAGTACTTTACACTATTTAGAAACAAATTGAGGGGGTTATAATCAAAATAAGCTCACCTTGAATGGTCACGCAAACCTTTTTTTCTTTCCTCAGAAACTCAAAGATGGGGGAATAACAATAAAAGAGTTCTTTATACTTCTTCAAGTTCACATTTTGATACAGAAACCCCGTCAAAGCACTCTCCCAGCCAAAGTAAGTGCAATTTCTTGACAAAATAGTTGCCTCAGTTAGAATATATTGTACTTATTTACTAAACTTCATCAAAACAAGCATTTATTCAGAAACAAAAATGAATCTAAGGAAGCAAATTTTCCTATAAAAGTTTACCTATAATAGGTACATTTGTGGTTAGCATAAAAATGTTTTTTTTAAAAAAAAAATGTTTTTTGTATCATGTATTTTCATAAGGT
The DNA here is from genome assembly GCA_037038555.1 of Rhynchonycteris naso. Classification (NCBI taxonomy): domain Eukaryota; kingdom Metazoa; phylum Chordata; class Mammalia; order Chiroptera; family Emballonuridae; genus Rhynchonycteris; species Rhynchonycteris naso. Next base: position 77,599,793 of record CM072999.1, on the reverse strand, counting down.
GAAAAAAATTTTTTTTTGGCTTGATGAACGTTTACATTATTTTCAAGTTTAGCTCATTACAAATAGAATTGCTATGAACATTTGTGTACTAGTCTTTATATAGGCTTATATTTTTATTTTGCTTTGGTCCATAAGGTGAAAATTTATCTCATTCTTTGCCATCAATTTTGTTTTTGATACTTTTTTTCTGAACATATGCTCTTTCTTACCATTATAAAAATCTAAGAATATCAGTCTTTTTTTTTTATTTATTGTATTTACATAGATTCTGATGTCACCCATGTTCCCTAGTACATTCCCCCTGTCTCCCTCCCCGTAACTCCCCCTTCCCTCCAGGATTTGCTTTTCTGCTCTCGTCCCATCCTATCACCCTGTCATCCTTTTTCCCTCTGTCCGTTTTCCTTCTGGATCCTTTGATCCCACCTCTGTCTCTCTTCCGCTCCTCATTTCATATTGTTCTTCCGATTCCTCATATGAGTGAGGTCATCTGATATTTTTCTTTCTCTGCCTGGCTTATTTCACTTAACATAATAGTTTGCAGTTCTATCCACGTTGTCGCAAAAAATAAAGTTTCCTTCTTTTTCATGGTCCCATAGTATAAGAATAGCAGTCTTAATAAACATTTTCAAAATAAATATGTAAGATCATAGAATATTTGACTAATGTAGTTAACAAACTCAGTTTAAAAGATTACAGGAAGTCCCTGAGTTACAAATGAGATAGGTTTTGTAGGTTTGTTCTTGAGTTGAATTTGTATGTAACTTGGAACAGTTACATTTATTTATTAAATGCAACTTAGATGTTTGTCTTAACATAGTATTTATTTTTACCTTTCTGTGCATATAAATACTTAAACATTTTTTTAATAGAACCTTAAACGGATCTTGGATGATGCAAAAGATGATGGACTTGTTGGAGAGGATGGGACTGGTGTAAGAGAGTCAGGGTTTGATTTTGCTGCTAGAGTCAGTTTCTTGAAGTAGGCATCAAGGAAGGTTAGTACAGAGCTTTTCTTTTTCTCATCATAAAAAGTCCTGTAGCATCTCAGGCTCTCAGTAATTGTATGGTAAACTTTTGTGAACCTCACTGTATCAGGATCTTACTCCTCTAATTTAGCCAGTCCTGCTTCAGTGAGACAAAAGACATCAGTTAACTCTTTTTGTGTGTGTGTGAGCAGTCATCTTATTTATAAAAAGATGCAACAAATTTAAAAATGACACAAAATATCATTTTCAAAATAACATCAGAGAGTGAGTGTATTAACCACACTCAGCTCATAACAGAGCAAATGAATGAGGGGAGCAATAACTCATGCCGGAGCATGTTTCATACACTGAGAAAGGAGAAAGTTGGTCGAAGGAAAGCAGAGGATCTTTGCCTTTTAAAAGTATTAGAATCGAGGGGCTCCATAATCATCTGGCATCCGTTCAATGTTGTACCTATGGTTAGAAATGTACATGATGGGAACGCCAGGGATCTTCCTGATTCTTCTTTAAGGTCCAGGTCAACTGTGGCCACAATGTAACACTTGTGCTGAGTTACTCTCTGTACTAAGCAGTCATCTGTGTAGGTTCCTTTGTGTGTACATGGGAATCGTTCAAATCTTGGATCCTTGGCGATCCTTAGAGCCACTCGATACTTCTGCCCCAATTTCTCAATTTCAGCCATGACACAGTCAGTTATACAAGGGATACACTTGGCAAAGAGACAGTCCATCATTTATTGCACTAAATCCAGTTTGGCTTTAATGGAAAAGTTGATAAAGTTGGTATCAACCAGGACATGGTAAGGTGGGCCCAGCTGTGTGTTATATTGGAAGAACAAGCAAGAAGGGTATTGGGGGACTTATCTTTCCTTGAGTGCACTGGGATCTTTCTTTTCTTTCTTTTTAGGTTTTAATCTATCCTTTTCTTTGAGTCTCTGATCTCTGAGACTAAGCATTCGCTTCATGGTCGCATACTTCCTTGTTTTCTTTTGCTTCTCCATGTTCACGCCGCACTCTTGTTTCTGCTGGAAACATTACCAACATCAGTTAACTCTTGTAGAGAAAATTTTTTTGGTCCTGGAGTTTCTAGGTCCCTGTTTTTTCCCTTAAATGCTATCATCTGCTGTTCTAGCTCCATAAGGTCTTCATTGGTTACTACTTTGCCATGTGAGTTGTATAACTATGACATGGTTTTCATTGATGTCCAACTACAATTGATTACCAATAGTTCTTACACTGCTCTTTTCATATGTATGAGTTGTATGTAAGCTGGATGTTTGTAACTCAGGGACTTACTATAATAGAAAATCTTATAACACTTCATAAGAATATTATTTTTTTGTTTCTTAAGTCTGTTGAACATTTACAAAAATAAGTTATGCCCTTGGACATGAAGAAAACATTAACAAGATGAAAAATGAGATTTTATGAACCACATCATGTGATCTTAATCCAATAATAATCATAATAGTTATTATTATTAATTTAAAAAATTTTTTTTAGCAAGAGAGACGGGACAGACAGGGATAGACAGAGAGAGAGAGAGATAAGTATTAACTCCTAGCTCTCTTCTATAAAAGAAATATAATTCTACATAATTCATTTATTTAATATTTATTTTATTGATTTTAGAGGAAAGAAAGCATGAGAGAGAGACAGGAACATCAATCTGTTTCTGCATATGCTGCAACCTAGGATCAAGCCAGCAATCTCTGCACTTCAGGACGATGTTGTAACAAACTAAGCTATCTAGCCAGGGCTAGATAATTCTTATATCAAAAGAAGAAATCAGCCTGACCTGTGGTGGCGCAGTGGATAAAGCGTCGACCTGGGAACACTGAGGTCGCCAGTTCGAAACCCTGCACTGGTCTGGTCAAGGCACATATGGGAGTTGATGCTTCCAGCTCCTCCCCCCTTTCTCTCTTTCTCTTTCTCTCTCTCTCCCTCTCTGTCTCCTCTCTAAAATGAATAAAATAAAAAGAAAAAAAAAATTAAACAAAAAAAAAAAAGAAGAAATCAAAACTATTTAGAAAGCAAAATAAAGGAGAACATTTAATACCAAATTTATGGGACATACGGCAAAAATTATGCTTAACAGGAAGTTAAAAGCCTCATCATTTTTTATAGAAGAGAGTCTAAAAATAAAGAATTTATTAATGCTCACTTTAAGAAATTGGGACATTAATGTAGGTAAATGGTAAAACTAATGAATTTTTAGCCATTTTCCTTTTCTCCCCCAACTTTGTTGAGGTATAATTGACAAATAGCAATAGCCATTTCCAGTCACTTATAGTCCCATGTAAGTGGAACTTCTAGTTTCTCTAAACATCTTTGGGAAATAGACTTTGATGTCAGAGACTTGAATTCAAATTCCAACTTATAGCTTTACTGTGTATAAAAATTATAGAGTATTCAAATTTTTCTTTGTTGACTTTTTAAAACTAGGCACTCTGGAACTTGAAACAGTTATTAAATATGGCTTGTCCTCAAAATACCAGTTTTAAAGGACTGATTTTTTTCTTTTCAGTTTACTATAAATACACAACCTACTTCCGAAGATCTGTTGTTAAGTCAATATGTTTACCGACCCAAGATACAGATTTATAGAGAAGATTGTGAGCTTCTTCGCCAAAAAATTGAAGAGTATGAAAATTATCATTTTTTTATGTTTGTTGGATGGTTGAATCTGTGGTAAGGTTTTGATTAGAAAAACACTGGCATTGAAAAAAGTTGGTGGCATTAATTGGTGGTATTATACAGTATGTTTATAGAAGAGTTTTGGCTTTCAGATTGAAGCTCAATCCTGGGTATGACACTAACTGTAACATTATGCGAGTCATTTAATCTTTATTCCCACATCCATAAATTGGGTATAATAATACCTACTTAGTGGGTAGATATGAACAGTAGAAAATAGTATATATCAAATTTTTTATGCCATTTTTAGCTTAAAGTATGTCCTCAATGAACAGTAATTATTGAATTATGATGTCATAAATTGATTTTCAAGGAACATCTTCAAAAGAGAGATGTCCCTTTAGAGCAGGGGTCCCCAAACTTTTTACACAGGGGGCCAGTTCACTGTCCCTCAGACCGTTGGAGGGCCGGACTATAAAAAAAACTATGAACAAATCCCTATGCACACTGCACATATCTTATTTTAAAGTAAAAAAACAAAATGGGAACAAATACAATATTTAAAATAAAGAACAAATAAATTTAAATCAAACTGACCAGTATTTCTTTTTTTTTTTTAATTTTATTTTATTCATTTTAGAGTGGAGATACAAAGTGAGAAAGAGAGAGAGAGAGAGAGAAAGGGGGGAGGAGCTGGAAGCATCAACTCCCATATGTGCCTTGACCAGACCAGTGCAGGGTTTTGAACTGGCGACCTCAGTGTTCCCAGGTCGATGCTTTATCCACTGCGCCACCACAGGTCAGGCGAAACTGACCAGTATTTCAATGGGAACTATGGGTGCGGATGCATCCTGTGCTCCTCTCACTGACCACCAATGAAAGAGGTGCCCCTTTCGAAGTGCAAAGTATGGCAGGGGCCAGATAAATGGACTCGGGGCCGCATGCGACCCACGGGGCCATAGTTTGGGGACCCCTTGTTTTAGAGATTTGTATATACTGCCTAAAATCAAGAATGACTTTGGGTTCATAATTTCATCACATTTGCCCTTAATTTACATACATATACAAGAACATGGTTTTACTCAGACTGTAGCTCAGTGCTTTGGTATGTATAGATGCTATAGCCTAATTTACAAATTAGGTATGTTATACCTAGATTCCCACATGTAGATCAGGACTTGCAACCCAAAGCAATGTTTATATCATACTTATCTAGAACTATCCAACTAAATTTGAACCAATCTAACAAACAAAACAAAATAATCTTGGAAGAAGTATGTCTTTTTAAAAATAGAGACTTAAGATGCATTTAAATTATTATACTGCAGATTTGCCTGATTATGACTTGTCTACTCAACAAATGTGTATATTGAGCACCTACTGTGTGCTAGGTACTATACTAAGTACTGAGGTTCTTCACTGAAGAAGACAGACAAGTTTCTTCATGTTGAAATAAGTTGAGCATCTCATGATTTGTCTGAGAATGTTTTCCTTTGAATGAAATACAATTAATAGTCTGTGTAGATGTGCTCTACTATTTGATTTTGCACTTCTATGCCTAGTGAATAGTATCTTTTAACTCTGGTAGAAATTTATTTCTTTTGTTTACTAACAAGAGATTAATATGTATTTCTGCTACTTTTGTAAATGCTCTTCTGTAAAGGTGAGATAGGACTTTGAAGTATGAGCTTTTATTTAAAATAATAGTTTTGACCTTGTAATTATGCATTGACAGGCCTTAAGGATTCTTTATTAGCATCATTTCTTCATGTTGGAACAAGCTGATAACATTGATGAGAATTCTATTTGTAAGAGAAGTTTTTTAATTCATAACATTCTTGAACTGTTCTACAAGTATTGAAATAATAAGGCTGATCACTGCTCTTGAGTAAATTCCCCTCTTTTTATGTAGAATTAAATTAAGTATGTCTATAGATCAGAGTTGATCTGTTGAAGCTGACTTCTGAACCCAATGCTAATAAACTTTTCTGTATTTTAGATTAAAGCTTTCTGCATTGAACCAAGATAAACTGTTGGCTGATGTTAATAGGAACCTGTGGGAAAAAATGAGACACTACTCTGATGAGGAGGTATTTTTGTCTCTTTTTCTGAATGGGAATCAGTGTAGACATTTTGAACAATTCTTATTATGACATAGGTAACAACTACTTTGGTAATTAGTGATAACTTCTTTAACTTATTTCTCAGGTGTAACATGTTACCAAGGTTTTATTTAATTATACATGAGTAATTCTTAATACATAATTTTTTTAAACCTAAAATTATCAATTTAATATATGAAATATAGTTGAAGTTTATTTATAATTCCCTCCCTCCTTCTTGTTTAATTGATTAAATAACACTGGGAAACAAAATTTCTGTTACATCCACAAAAAAACTTCTTACCTAATTCGAATGTGCTGATCTCAAATATGACATTAGTTTTTCTCTGTAAGCTACAGTTTTTTTGCAATTCAAGATTTTAAGTTTTCATCTTATTTTAAAATTTTCAACATTTAGTTGAACATAATGAAGTAGAATGTCTTACTGGGCATCATCTTTGTGAAAATATAATAATTTATATAATGCAGTTAATACACTAAAAGATATGATTGCATCAGAATTTGTCTACAGTTTCAAAATAGAACAGGTCATCGGTTCAAAATAGAGCATACTAAAACTCTTATCTAATCATAAAATTTGCAAAAAACTTATTTAAATTCTATTCAGGCAAAAATTTGCATTTGTAGCTCTTGCATTTGTGTACTTATTGAGGAAAATCTCGTTTAATGCTCCAGCAGTAGTCTGCTCATCACTAATAGCTCCAGGATTTTTGGGAAACTTATCAAGGTGACTGTTCAAGAAGTGAATCTTTTTTTTTTTTTTTTTTTACAGGGACAGAGAGAGAGTCAGAGAGAGGGATAGATAGGGACAGACGACAGGAACGGAGAGAGGTGAGAAGCATCAATCATTAGTTTTTCATTGCCGTTGTGGCACCTTAGTTGTTCATTGATTGCTTTCTCATATGTGCCTTGACTGTGGGCTTTCAGCAGATCGAGTAATCTCTTGCTCAAGCCAGTGACCTTGGGTCCAAGCTGGTGAGCTTTGCTCAGACCAGATGAGCCGGTGCTCAAGCTGGCGACCTCGGGGTCTCAAACCTGGGTCTTACGTATCCCAGTCCAAAACTTTATTCACTGCACCACCGCCTGGTCAGGCCAGGAAGTGAATCTTAACGCTCATGTTACATCCAATGTCACAGAAAGCCAATAGCATCCTTTGAACCAGAAATTCATAGTTTTCTGATTTTTTGTTGCCAAAGAAGTTCTTTGTAACTGCCACAAAAGACTGCCATACCGCTTCCTCCACCTTATTCATCTTCCTGGCAAATTTTTCGTCACGTATGAGGGTTCGAATTTGAGGTCCATCAAATACACCTGCTTTTATCTTCTCAAAAGACAAGGCATGAAAAGCAGAAATAAATAATATGTTGAAAACATTTACTTTCTCTATTCAAAACCTGAACAAACTGCTTCATTAAGCCAAGTTTGATATGAAGTGGGGGGAAAATGATCCTGTCTCGATTAACTACAGGTTCATTCACAATATTTTGCACCCCTACGTCCAGAGCTTCACATTTCGGCCACTCCTTCTGTGTCCAGTGTTTTTCCCAAGCTTGGCTGTCCCACAAACACAGAAAACAAGGATACTTTGTGACACCTCTCTGTTGTCCTAGCAGGAAATTTACCATTTTAAGATCCACTCAAATGATCCAGTTATGCTCCATACTTCAGAAAGTCGAGGTCAATTTTTATGTCATTACAATCTTCTTGCAGTTGAGTTGAATAACCAAATGGAACACTGCATAAACATTACCGTTGTGTAGGAGAACACATTTCAAACTCCGTTTAGAGCTGTCAAGAAATAGCCTTCATTCTGTTGAACTGTAAGTAGAAACACCTAGCTGGCTGAGAAGACTACTGATATCATGATAGTAAACAAAGTGTTTGTCTTCGGGGAAAAAGTCCACAAATATTTGTGCACGCTTCCTGAAATGGGATACTTTAGCTGACTGGTGAAATACATTCTTTTCTTGAAGCCTGGAGGCTAATAACTCAGCTGCTTTCTTTGATAGGCCCAAATATCTTACTAAGTCATTCAATTTGGGTTGGCTAAACTGCTGAGGGGTTAATGACTACTTGGCATCAGAAGAAGACCCTTCCGATTCTACAACCATTTTCATCATGCATCTTATCAAAATACACTTGATCACCATGTTCACTTTCTTCGTCCTTAGAAGCAATAAAACCATTGAAAAGTGGAACCGAGAGCGTCTCAGAGTATGGGACAGGTCGTATTGCTGAAGGAATATTAGGATATGTGATCATATGATGTTTCTTTTTGCCAATGCCCTTTGTATGGATCAGACAGAAATAACAGGCACTGCTGTGGTTCTTAGGTTCACACCAAACTGTGGGAATACCAAAAGGCATTCTTTTGCATTTTCCTTTTGTCCAGTCACGAAGCATTTCCTCAAAATTATGACATACAATATGAGGAGCCCAATTTTTGTCTTGATCGCCAAGGGGAACTTGAAAATAGGCAATATATGCAAGTGTCACAAATGATGAAATATTGCGCCTTTAACGTTGAAGTGTGTAACAGCCACATATATTACAGATGGTGTCAGGACTATTCTTACATTTACGCCTACACGAAGAAGCCATGATTCAATCTTAAAACAAAATAAGAGGGTGTTTCTATCAGATAATAATTTTTACACTTAAAAACAACTACAATTAGGTGGTGGTGCAGTGTATAGAGCTCGAACTGGGACGCGTAGGACCCAGGTTTGAGATTCCGAGGTCACCAGCTTGAGCGTGGGCCCATTTGGCTTGAGCAAAAGCTTGCCAGCTTGGACCCAAGGTTGCTGGCTCAAGCAAGGGGTTTCTCGGTCTGCTGAAGACCCACGGTCAAGGCACATATGAGAAAGCAATTAATGAACAACTAAGGTGTCGCAACGAAAAACTGATCATTGATGCTTCTCATCTCTCTGTCCCTGTGAAAAAAAGAAAAGAAGTACAATTATGTAAGTTTTTTGTAAAACATTAATTACCTTGTGGTTATGTTCAATCCAAGAGTTGTTGCCCTTTAACTCCAGTTTAAAAACCAATGCATGCCATTAAGTGTAATAAAAAGAAATTAAAATTGCATAAAAACTAGAGCATGCACACAAAAACGGATGTCAGATTTAGAATCAGTGATGCAGAAATATATAGAAAAAGTTCTAAAACCTCATGCCACAGAAAATGAAAAAAAAAATTGTTCCATGCCTGACCTGTGGTGGCGCAGTGGATAAAACGTCGACCTGGGAGCACTGAGGTCGGCAGTTCAAAACCCTGCACTGGTCTGGTCAAGGCACATATGGGAGTTGATGCTTTTAGCTCCTCCCCCCTTCTCTCTCTCTCTCTCTCTCTCTTTCTCTCACTCTGTGTCTCCTCTCTAATAAATAAATAAATAAATAAAAATTGTTCCCCGGTGTAATAAGTAACTTGTCTGACCTGTGGTCATGCAGTGGATAAAGTGTTGACCTGGAACACTAAGGTTTCTGGTTCCAAACCCTGGGCTTGCCTGGATCTTGGCACACACGGGAAACAACTACTATGAGCTCATGCTTTCCACTTCTCCCTCTTCTTTCTCTCTTTCTCTCAAAATCAGTTTTAAAAAAAGGAACCATTTTATACATGTCCTAATATATTAAGAGTTTTATTAAGAGCCTTTCATTTTCTTATTTGGAATATGAATAAGTGAATTAAAAGCAGGAATCAAAATTAAAATCTTTGATTGTGCTTTTAAACTACTAAATGGAATTAAATTTACCAATGAGAAGTACCCTGCCTTGGAAATAAGAGTCTACAATGAGCAAAACTTAGCACAGTACACCTGAACCAGCCTTAAGATCATTTGCCTTGCCTGACCAGGCAGTAGCAGCAGTGGTTAGAGCAGTGGTGCCCACACTTTTTCAGCTTGTGAGCTACTTATAAGATGACCAAGTCAAAATGATCTACCTACAATAAAAATACAAAACATAAATTTATTTCTTCTATATTATTATTTAAATTCCTATTATTACTATTTAATATTGTGTAATATTCTTTCACCTTTCTCCTTCTCAGCTCTCTTTTTGGAGGAAAGTCAATGTCATAGTTTTTATGAACAGTCCGAAAAAGCTGCTCCACATTTTCCTTCTTTGGAATAGCAGTGGCACACAGACAGATGAGGCAAACGCACTTAGAATATGACATAGTAAAAAAAATCCCCTCCCATTCTGTATGAAAGTGGTAGGTTTTAGGTTTCTTACTCGGACCAGCTACGGCACTTATTTTTATACCCTTTGTTGTATTTAGTTTAAATAAATTGAAGGCTAACCACGTGGCAATGTAACTGAACAAGTTAGCGTGGTTTAACGCGCATGCGTAGGGTATCAAAAGTTCAGACGTCAGATTGGCTACCCTGTATGCCAATCAAAAGACAATTGTCTTTTTAATGTCATGCGATCTACCCACACTTCCTTCGTGATTGACCAGTAGATCGCGATCAACGTATTGAGCAACCCCGGGATAGAGCACCAGATTGGAATGTGGAGGATCCAGCTTCAAAACCCCGAGATCACCGTCTTGAGTGCGGGCTCATTTGGTTTCAGCAACGCTCACCAGCTTGGACCCAAGGTTAACGTCGCTGGCTCAAGCAAGGGGTTACTCGGTCTGCTGAAGGCCCGTGGTCAAAGCACATATGAGAAAGCAATCAATGAACAACTAAGGTGCCGCAATAAAGAATTGATGCTTCTCATCTCTCTCCCATCCTGTCTGTCTGTACCTTTCTCTTTCTCTGTCACACATACACACAAAAATAATAAAAGAAAAGATCATTTGTTTTTTCTAACTCATTTGTTTTAGTGCACTGTAACCTTCGACTTTTCCTTACAGCTGAAGGCCTTTGGAATTTATCTGAACAAAATAAAATCACATTTTACCAAGATGACTAAAGTCTTCACTCACCAAGGAAAGGTGGCTCTCTACAGCAAGCTGGTGCAGTCAGCTCAGGTAATTTAAGACAATTAATAGCACTGAAACAAAGATCTATTAAAATTACTTCATAGTGGTTGTGCAATATGAAGAATGTTTCTTAAACATGTGAATGATACTATGCAAAAAGTTAGAATTGTTCATAAGGTAGAGGTTCAATTTGTCCAAAGTAGCAAATTATGGAATCTTATGTAATTCTATTTGTTTCCTTTTATTAAGTTTATTGGAGTGAAACTGGCTGACGAAATTATACAGGTTTCACCATGGCTCGGTAGCTCAATTGATTAGAGCATTGTTCTGATTCACTAGAGTTGTGGGTTTGATCCCCAGTCAGGACACGTATAACAATCAATCAATAAATGCATAAATAAGTGGAACAACTAATCGATGTTTCTCTCTCTCCTTTCCTCTTTCTCTCTAAAATCAATCAAAAATTTTAGCCTGACCAGGCGGTGGCACAGTGGATAGAGCGTTGGACTAGATGCGGAGGACCCAGGTTCGAGAGTCCGAGGTCACCAGCTTGAGCCCAAGGTCGCTGGCTTGAGCAAGGGGTCACTCGGTCTGCTGTAGCCCCTCGGTCAAGGCACATATGAGAAAGCAACCGGTGAACAACTATGGTGTCGCAATGAAAAACTGATGATTGATGCTTCTGATGCTTCTCTTTTTTTTTTTTTACAGGGACAGAGAGAGTCAGAGAGAGGGATAGATAGGGACAGACAGGAACGGAGAGAGGTGAGAAGCATCAATCACCAGTTTTTCATTACCGTTGCGACACCATAGTTGTTCATTGATTGCTTTCTCACATGTGCCTTGACCGCAGGCCTTCAGCAGACCAAGCAACCCCTTGCTGGAGCCAGCAACCTTGGGTCCAAGCTGGTGAGCTTTTGCTCAAGCCAGATGGGCCCACTCTCAAGCTGGCGAGCTCGAGGACTCGAACCTGGATCTTCTGTATCCCAGTCCGACGCTCTATCCACTGTGCCACTGCCTGGTCAGGCTGATTGATGCTTCTCATCTCTCTTTGTTCATGTCTGTCCGTTCCTATCTATTCCTGTCTCTGGTTCTCTGACTCTCTCTCTGTCTCTGTAAAAGAAAAAAAATTAAAAAAAATAAAATCAATAATTAAAAAAGAATTATATATGTTTCAGGTGCACAATTCCACAACACATTATCTGTACACTGTATTTTATGTTCATCACCCCTTGAGTAATTCTAAAATATATTTGCCAATATGGGCTTATTGTTTTTTCTTTTTTTTTAAAGATTTTGCCTACCTGTGCTGGTGTAGTGGCTAAATCATCGACCTGGAACTCTGAGGTTTCTGATTCGAAACTCCAGGCTTGCATGGTCAAGGCACATATGAAAGTTGATGCTTCCTGCTCCCCAATCCCCTTTTCTTTCTCTCTCTCCTCTCTCTAAGATTTTATTCATTGATTTTTAGAGAGAGAGAGAAAGGGGGGTGGAATAGAGGAAGCATCAAGTCAAAGTAGTTGCCTCTTGCATATGCCTTGACTGGGTGAGTCCAGAGCTCCAAACCGTCAATATCAACATTCCAAATGGATGTTTCACTGCACCACCACAGGTCAGGCTAGGGCCTATTTCTTATCTCAAGTTTGTTAATGCATTATATATATTGAAATAAAACAATATAGGATTTTGATCTTCCATTGCTAAGGACTGTACTATAATATCCTCCACAATGTTCATACCTAACTGTGTATGTTTGTGTATGTGTTTAAAATAGCATTTTCCAAAATGATTGTTCTTCAGGAAAGGTTTTATATTGAAAAGCTTTGTATTAGCAAACAAGTCTGGAAAGTGTTACATGCACTGTCACCCTTTCAGAGTAATTTAATAGTTAGCATATTAATGTCTACAGTCAAATATCTGTTTTAGAAAGACTCAAAAGAAAAAAAATGCTATAATTCTGTTTGACCATTGTTTCCTATATATGACCATAGAACATTTCTTTTGTTTCTTTAAATTTATGTATTTTTGTGACAGAGACAGAGTCAGAGAGAGGGACAGACAGGAAAGGAGAGAGATGAGAAGCATCAGTTCTTCGTTGCAGCACCTTAGTTGTTCGTTGATTGCTTTCTCATATGTACCTTGACCGGGGGGCTACAGCAGACTGAGTGAGCCAGCAACCTTGAGCTCAAGCTGATGAGTCTTGCTCAAACCAGATGAGCCCATGCTCAAGCTGGCAACCTCGGGGTCTCGAACCTGGGTCCTCTGCAGCCCAGTTCGACGCTCTATCCACTGCGCCACCGCCCAGTCAGGCCATAGAACATTTTTAACAAACATTTTTTTTGAAGTAATATTTAAGTCTAGTCTGGAAACTTTGACCTTCATTTTAAGATCTGCCTGTTGGTCCTGGGCAGTTAGCTGAGCTGGTTAGAGAGTCATCATAAAACACCAAGGTTGCAGGTTCAATCCGTGGTCATACACAAGGTGGAACAACAAATGAATACCTCCCTGTCTCTCTCTCTCTCCCCCTCATTTTCTCCTCCTCTCCCCTTCCTCTCTCTGTCTCTATAAACTCAAGCAATTAAAAAGAGAAAAAAAGACCTTCCTGTTCATGATTTAGACCTAGCACTTAGTCAGCTATCTGAAACATGATATTGGGAGGAGAGGAGTATAGAGGGACAAATATACAGTAAAAATAATTTGACTTTGGGGGATGGGGATGGGTATACAACAGAATCAACAGTTCAAATGCTATAGAAGTGTTTACCTTAAACCTATGTACTCTTAGTGATCAATGTTACCCCACTAAAGTTAATTTTCTAAATAAAATTATAATAAAAAAAACATAATGTTATAACATGTGTAGAACTTTAACTTAATAGTCTATAATATTGTGTTTTAGAATGAGAGGGAGAAACTTCAGATAAAGATAAATGAGGTGGACAACATACTTGAGAAGATTGCTAACTGTCTTACTGAGGTGGAAATAGGTAAAGTATTTTAAATATTTTTTCCAAAATAATTTTAATTTTATCTAAATCCTTTTTTTCATACAAATTGTTGATATTACTATGATGAAGCCATGTATTAGCAGCTTGAGACATTAAATTAAATGAAAGCTTTTTATTTTTTTAGATTTTTAATTGATTTTTGGAGAAAGGGGAGAGAGAGAGAGAAAGAGAGGGAGAGGGAGGAAGTAGAGGGAGAAGTGAGAAGCATCTACTCATAGTAGTTGCTGGACAAGCCCAGGATTTTGAACCAGCAACCTCAGCATTCCAGGTTGACGCTTTATCTACTGCACCACCACAGATCAGGCTAAAGCTCCTTTACTACGGTCCTGCATAGCACTATGAACAAGAGATGCTCAAGATAATAAATCTCTTTGGAAAGCTCTTCATAACCTAGACCAGGAATGGCCAACATACGGCCCGCGTAATGAGTTTATGCGGCCCACAATTAAATTTTTAATATTCTCCACTATTTTAAAATCTTAGCTACTCAGAAGCGGAAGCATCTTTGATTATTGGAAATCGAGATATTTAAGAAGATAGTGATACGTGGAAGAGAATTCCACGTGTGACTAACCTAGGGTTAACTTCCAATAATTGGTAGAATGGATTCTCAATACTTCTTTATTTTATTTTCCTCCCGTCCTCACGCCCACTTCCCTCCCCCAGTGTTCCTCCCCAATATATATATATTTTTTAATTCCATTATAAAAATTTACAACTTTTGTACTCCATATGAACTGTTTGACGTTTAGCGGCAATATGAAACCCACATTCTTTTAGGCAGAGTTTGCGGTGCGCACCCAAGGTCAAACAATTCGTTATTTGTGTGGTCAAGTGTGTTGAGTCAAGTGGCATTGTAGCATAGACAATAATAACTGAAAACGTGACGAGGCTGTTTGTAAAATGAAATAATTGTTTTATTTGCTATATAATCCTGTCAAGCTCATTCTATTAATTAAATATTGTTTTGATTGATTGCGATACAGTTTGGATATTTATACGGTATTCTATAGTTATGTTTTCATTAAAATATATTTTTATTATAATAATATTGTATATTAAAATATTCACTCACATTTATTCATCAACAAATTACACAGTAAAATTTTGTTTACTTAAAGGAATCATTTTTGTATTTAACATTTCTTAATTTTAATATTTTGTCCGGCCCATGAAAAAAGTTTTCTTTCTAATCTGGCCCGGGGGCAAAAACTGTTGGCCACACCTGACCTAGACCTTAGTCTGTTTTTGTTTTTGTTTTTGTACAGAAACAGAGAGTCAGAGAGAGGGACAGATAGGGACAGACAGACAGGAGTGGAGAAAGATGAGAAGCATCAATCATCAGTTTTTCGTTGCGACACCTTAGTTGTTCGTTGACTGCTGTCTCATATGTGCCTTGACCGCGGGCCTTCAGCAGACTGAGTAACCCCTTGCTCGAGCCAGCAACCTTGGGTCTAAGCTGGCGAGCCCCCTTCAAACCAGATGAACCAGTGCTCAATCTGGCGACCGCAGGGTCTCGAACCTGGGTCTTCCGCATCCCAGTCCGACGCTCTATCCACTGTGCCACAGCCTGGTCAGGTTATAGTCTCTTTTTTTAATAGATGAATTTATCTTTATTTAAAAATAAGTTGTGCCTGACCAGGCGGTGGCACAGTGGGTAGAGCATCGGACTGGGATGTGGAATACCCAGATTCGAGACCCCGAGCTCGCCAGCTTGAGCGCGGGCCCACCTGGCTTAATGAAAAGCTCGCCAGTTTGGACCCAAGGTCGCTGGCTCCAGCAAGGGGTGGCTTGGTCTGCTGAAGGCCCGCCATCAAGGCACATGTGAGAAAGCAATCAATGAACAACTATGATTTCGCAACGGCAATGAAAAACTAATGATTGATGCTTCTTACCTCTATTCATTCCTGTCTGTCTGTCCCTATCTATCCCTCTCTCTGACTCTCTCTCTCTCCCTGTAAAAAAAAAAAAAAGTCGTTCAGCCCTGGTAGGTTGGCTTATCGGTAGAGTGTTTTTCTCAGCATGTGGATATCCCGGGTTCGATTCCAGCCAGGTCACACCACACAGGAGACACACTCATCTCCTTCTCCACCCTTTCCCTATTGCTTCCCTCTCCCTCTCTCTTTCTCTTCTCCTCCCTACCTGCAGCCACGGCTTGTTTAGAGCTATTTGATTTGGCCCAGGGCACTGAGGATGGCTCTATCACCTATGCCTCAGGCACCAAAACAAATTGCTCCAGTTGTAACAGAGCAAGGGCCCCAGATGGGCAGAGCACCGCCCCCTAGTTGGCTTACTGGTTGGATCCTGGTGGGGGCACATGTGGCAGTCTGTTTCTGCCTCCCCTCCTCTAAAAAACAAATAAATAAGCCTTTCAGTTTGACCTCTCATAATCCCAACTTTTGTTGTCCTAAAATTCTTAGAGATCACAAAATTTCACATAATGATCAAATTTGGTAATCTCAGGGATTTTTTTGTGTGTGTGGCAGAGACAGAGAGAGTCAGAGAGAGGGACGGATAGGGATAGACAGACAGGAAGGGAGAGATGAGAAACATCAGTTCTTCGTGGCAGTTCTGCGGTTCCTTAGTTGTTCGTTGACGGGGATGGGGGTTTACAGCAGACCAAGTGACCCCTTGCTTGATCCAGCGACCTTGGGCTCATGCTGGTGAACTTTGCTCAAACCAGATGAGCCCATGCTCAAGCCGGCGATTTCGGGGTCTCGAACCTGGGTCCTCCACATTCCAGTCCGACTCTCTATCCATTTTGCCACCCTTGGGCAGGCGGTAATTCTCGGTTCTTAGCATCCTTGACCCCTTTCAGCATTTTAAAATTTGATTATTATTTTCTTCCTGAAATTTTCATCTCCCTGACTCTGATATTGCACTATCCTGACCCTATTCTTTCCTCCTGGTTCTTTTTTTTTTTTTTCATTTTGAGAGTGAGAGAGAGGAAGAGAGAGAGAAATAAGAGAGGAGGAGAAGAGCAGGAAGTATCAATTTGCCTTGACCAGGCAAGCCCAGGTTTTCTAACTGGCAACCTTAGCTTTCCAGGTCAATGCTTTATCCACTGTGCATCACAGGTCAGGCCTGGTTGTTTCTTTCGCTTCCCTATTGGCCTCTCTCTAACTGACCCCTTGTATAGGGATTTAAATATTATCATCTATATTCTATATATGAACAAAAAAATCAATGATTCTCTCTTCCTTTCTCTCTTTCAAAACAATAAATAATTTTTTTTTTAATTTTTAATAAAAATATAACCACACTGTTTCTCTAGGTACCACTACTTAATGGTTCCCTATTTTCCTCTTGCTCCTTTATTATTGTTTGAGAAAATATACTGAATGTCTAGTAAGTGTCATATACAGTGCTCAGTGCTAAAAATACTATGGTGATTAAAAACAAAAAGTTTTGATTCTGACCAATAGAAGTGCAGTGGTTAGAGCAGGTGTGGCCAACAGTTTTGCCCCCGGGCCAGATTAGAAAGAAAACTTCTTTCATGGGCCGGACAAAGTATTAAAATTAAGAAATGTTAAATACAAAAATGATTTGTTTAAGTAAACAAAGTTTTATTATGTAATTTGTGAATAAATGTGAGTGAAAAAAAATTTAATATACAATATTATTTTAATAAAAATATTTTTTAATGAAAATATAATTACATACTGTATAAATATCCAAATCGTATCACAATCAGTCGAAACAATAGAATGAGCATGAAGGAATTATATCACAAATAAAACAATTATTTTGTTTTACAAACAGCCTGGACACGTTTTCAGTTACCAACTGCAACTATTGTCTATGCTACAATGCCACTTGATTCAGCACACTTGACCACACAAATAACGAATTGTTTGATCTTGGGTGCGTACTGGAAAACTCTGCCTAAAAGAATGTGGGTTTCACATCACCACTAAACATCAAACAGTTCATATTGAGTACAGATGGATACAAAAGTTGTAAATTTTTATAATGGAATTTTTTAAAAAATAAAGAAGTATCTCAAATCCATTTGACCAATTATTAGAAGTTAACCCTAGATTAGTCACATGCGGAATTCTCTTCCACATGTCACTATCTTCTTAAATATCTCGATTTCCAATAATCAAAGACGCTTCTGCTTCTGAGTAGCTGAGATTTTAAAGTAGCGGAGGATATTAAAAATTTAATCGCGGGACACATAAACTAATTACGTGGGCCGGATCCTCATATGGCTTGAGCATGGGATCACTGACTCAACTGGAGCCCCCCACATCAAGGCACATATGAGAAGCAATCAATGAACAACTAAAAGTGATGCAACTACAAGTTGATGTTTCTCATCTCTCTTTCTTCCTGTGTCTGTCTGTCTGTCTGTATCATTCTTGCGCTAAGAAAAAAAACAAAACAGTTTGTGCTTTATGGAGCTTTTAGTCTAGACAAGAATGTAAGAATTAAGCAAGTAATATTTTAGTAAGTGCTGTGAAAGAGAGGTTACATGGTGGTATAAGAGCCTGAAGCAGAATTATGACCTAGTTGAGTCAGGAGAGGCTTCCCTGTGATGAAGTGACATTTAAGCTAACATATTAAGAATGAGTAGGAGTTAAAATGAGAATGAAAGGACAAGCAGACTGACTATTCTAATATGAGTAACACATGCAGAAGCCCTTCTGGGGGAAATGTACCAAGTATAGGCGTCTGAAATAAGACCAATGTGGCTAAAATAGAGCAAAAGGGAACATTGTGATGGATCTGGAAATGTAACTAGGGGCTAGGACAAAAAGGGCCTCTTAAAGAGTTTGACTTTTTTTAAAGAATAGCGAACAGGCATTTGAAAAGTGTTAAGCATTGGCTGCAGTGGTGGAGATGAGATTTGAATAGATCAAGAGTAAATGTAAGAAGTTCAGTAGTTATTGGACTGGTACAGTTAATAAAGGACAGTAGCTTATCGCAGACACTGGCAATAGTGAAGAAAATAAAAATTCCAAAAAGATTTTTGAGGCAAAATATCTAAACTTTGGGTGGGACGGAAAGAATGGGATTTTAAGGATGACTCCACAAAGTTTTAAAAACAAATTGAATAAGTCCTGGCTGGATAGTTTAGTCTTGGAGTGTCATCCCAATACACCTAGGTTGTAGGTTCAATCCTCGGTAGGTGACATACAAGAATCAACTAATGAATGAACAAGTTGAAAATTTTCTCTCTCTCTCTCTCTCTCTCTCTCTCTCTCTCTTTCTCTTTCTCTCCCTCCTTACCTCTCCCCTCCCTACCTCTTTCTCCCTCCCTGCCTCCCTCTCTCTTTCAAATCAATCAATAAATAAAAATTAAGAATCAAATAAGTCTGACCAGGTGGTGGCGCAGTGGATAGAGCGTAGGACTGGGATACAGAGAACCCAGGTTCGAGACCCCGAGGTCGCCAGCTTGAGCATGGGCCCATCTGACTTGAGCAAAAGCTCACCAGCTTGGACCCAAGGTCACTGGCTCAGGCAAAGGGTTGCTCGCTCGGTCTGCTGAAGGCCCGCAGTGAAGGCACATATGAGAAAGCAATCAATGAACAACTAAGGTCTTGCAGTGAGAAATTGATGATTGATGCTTCTCATCTCTCTCCGTTCCTTTCTGTCTGTCCCTGTCTATCCCTCTCTCAGACTCTCTCTCTCTCTGTCCCTGTAAAAAAAAAAAAGAAAAAGAAAAAAAGAATCAAATAAAATATTTAAATGTGTATGCCTTTTTGGAGGCTGAGATGAGATCACAGCCAGGTCAAGGACTTGGGATCTCATTGTCTTCCCAGCCCTTCTACCGTCCCCCCAAAGGCCCTCAGGAAAATGGATTGATCCCCCCTCCCCCAAAGATGTGCATGCATGTAGTATCTGTTCCTATTCCTGCTTACTTCATGGGTTGCTTAACAATAACTGATTATGCAAGTTTATATAAATGATTTTTAATTCTGAATGGCCCCTGAAAAGCTGCTATTGGTGATCATTGTTCTACGGCTCGGCTCAAAGTTTAGATTTCTGCTATAGAAGTAAGTTGGGGTTTTTTTTCTATTTTTCTGAAGTGAGAAGCAGGTGGTGGTTGGGGGCAGACAGACAAATTCCCACATGCACCCCACCGGGATCCACCTGGCATGCTCACCAGGCGGCAATGCTTGGCCCCTCTGGGGTGTTGCTCCGTTGCAATCGGAGCCATTCTAGCACTTGAGGCGAAGGCCATAGAGCCATTCTCAGCCCTGGGGCCAACTTTGCTTCCATGGAGCCTTGGCTGTGTGAGGGGAAGAGAGAGACAAAGAGAAAGGAGTGGAGGAAGGGTGGAGAAGCAGATGGGTGCTTCTTTTTGTGCCCTGGCTGGGAATCCAACCCGGGACTTCCACATGCCAGGCCGATGCTCTACCACTGAGCCAACCCGCCAGGGCCTAAAGGCAAGTGTATATATGAAATTTTAATTATGTTTCAGTGCTTTATTGGCAAGGAAAAGTGGGGGAAAGATGAATGTCAGTCTGAAAAATTCATTTTAGGAGCATCTTTTCATGTCCCGTTTTTAAAATTATTTTTTACTGGGTTATTTTAATGCACATTTTATACTCTAGAAACTAAAAATTTGGAGGATGAAAAGAAAGACATTCCTATGGAAGAATGGGATTCTGAAATGAGAGCTGCAGAGAAAGGTAACTGAATTATTAAATAAATGGAGGGGGGACTCTTCTGTTTTTTGTTTTTGTTTTTGTTTTGAGAGGAGGGGAGATGGTGAGACAGACTCCCACATGTGTCCCCACTAGATCCACCCAACAGCCCACATCTGAGGCAGATGCTTGAATCAACCAAGCTATCTTTAGCACCTAGGGCCTACGCTTGAACCAGTTGAGCCACTCTCTGTGAATGGGGAAGAGAGAGTGAAAGGGGAGACAGCTGGGTAGAGAAGCAGATGGTCACTTATCATGTGTGCCCTGACAAGGGATCGAACCTGGGACATCTGTATGCCAGGCTTATGCTCTGTCCATTGAGCAAACTAGCCAGGGTGAAACTCTTCTGTTTTGAGTTTGTTTATTTAGGTGAGATTAAGTAAGGTAGAATTTTTAATAAGAGAATTTTCAAGATGAATTTTATAGCAACATTTTTATGTGTCCATTTTGATTTGTCTTTATTTTTCTTTTCAAAGAACTGGAACAGCTGAAAACTGAAGAAGAAGAACTCCAAAGGTCAGCCTTCAATTTGAATGTTAGAAAATATGCTAACTGTCACTTTCTACCTCCAGACTGACAAGATTGGAGACATAATCGTTGACTAAGGCCTGACTTGGGGCTTTGACCTTGACCCCAGGGTTGACATATTTTAAGTTCTATTATTGCCTGACCAGGCGGTGGCACAGTGGATAGAGTGTCGGACTGGGATGCGGAGGATCCCGGTTTGAGACCCCAAGGTCATCAGTTTGAGTGCGGGCTCTTCTGGCTTGAGCAAAAAGCTCACCAGCTTCGACCCAAGTCACTGGCTCGAGCAAGGGGTTACTTGGTCTTCTGAAGGCCCGCGGTCAAGGAACAAATGAGAAAGCAATCAGTGAGCAACTAAGGTGTTGCAATGCAAAACTAATGATTGATGCTTCTCATCTCTCTCCCTTCCTGTCTATCGCTATCTATCCCTCTCTCTGACTCTGTCCCTCTAAAAAAAAAAAAATTCTATTGTTTATAGGACATTAACCCAAGGCAGTATTTCTCAAACTTGAATAATATCAAGGTCCTTCTAAAGAAAATAACCAAGGCCCTGGATGGATAGCTCAGTTGGTTAGAGGGTTTTATCCAACCTACTAAAGTTGCATGTTCAATCCTGGGTCAGGGCACCATCAAGAATCAACCAATGAGCCTGACCAGGCGGTGGCGCGGTGGATAGAGCATGGACTGGGACACAGAGGACCCAGGTTCGAAACCCCAAGGTCACTGGCTTGAGTGTGGGCTCATCCGTCTTGAGCACGGGCTCACCAACTTGAGCTTGGGGTCACTGGCTTGAAGCCCAAGGTTGCTGGCTTGAGCAAGGGGTCAGTCAGTCTACTGTAACCCCTCTACTCCTCGTCAGAGCACATGTGAGAAAGCAATCAATGAACAACTAAGGAGACTAAGGAGCCGCAACGAAGAATTGATGCTTCTCATCTCTCTCCTTTCTTGCCTATCTGTTTCTATCTGTCCCTCTCTCTGTCTCTGTCACACACACAAAAAAATCAACCAATGACAGCCTCAATAAGTGGAACAACTAATCAATACAGTGTGTCCGTAAAGTCATGGTGCAATTTTGACCGGTCACAGGAAAGCAACAAAAGATGATAGAAATGTGAAATCTACACCAAATAAAAGGAAAACTCTCCCAGTTTCATACCTATTCAGTTCAGTTCTATGTGGGCTCCATTTGTTGCCCTACACACATCCAAACGATAGTGAAGTTCTTGCCACACACAGGTGAAGACATCTGGTGTAACAGAGTGAATAACATCTGTGATTCTCTGTTTTAAGTAATTAATGTCATTGATATGTTCAATGTACAGATCTTGCTTCACATAACCCCAAAAGTAAAAGTCTAAGGGTGTCAGATCCGGGGATCGTGGTGGCCATGGCTTGACAGACCCCCTTTCTGTCCACTGCCAGGGAAATGTCCTATTCAGAAACTCACGAGCAATGGTGGCGTAGTGTGGAGGAGCGTCGTCCTGTTGAAAGATGACACCTTCTGGAAATTGTGGCACTGTATACAATTTTAACATGTCAAGATAGGTGTTTGCCGTCACAGAGTGCTCTGTGAAAAAAAATGGGCCTATCACCTTATCATGCATCAGGCCTCACCACACGTTCACTTTAGGGGTGTTACATTCATACTCACTGTAGGCATGAGGATGTTCAGCAGCCCATATTCGGACGTCATGGTGATGAACATGTCCACAGATAATGGAAGGTCGCCTCATCGCTAAAAACAGTCTTTTGCAAAAATCTTGCATCGTTGTCGATCTCATGAAGCATATCTGTAGCAAATGCGCATCGTGTGGGTCTATCCACCAGTTTGATAGCGTGTAACAGCCACAATTTGTACCCCGTAAAAGAGACGTTTCTTTAACACCTTATGAACTGTAGTCTTGCTTAGGTGTAATTGTAGAGCACACGCACGCACAGATTTTTTTAGGGCTCTGTAGGTAGTTATCCCATATAGCCTCTACGGACTCGTCACTGACTGATGGCCTACCAGAATGGGGTTTCTCCACCAAACTGCCGGTTTCCTTCAACTGCTTATCCCACCGAGTAATGTTATTTCTGTGTGGTGGCACTTTCATTATAAACATGCCGATATTCACGTTGCACTTTGGTCATGGATTCAAATTTAGCGAGCCACAGAACACACTGAACTTTCCTCTGTACCATCCACATCTCAACTGGCATGGCTGTGGGCTGCTCCGCTGTATACACCGTGTTACGTCATGATCTGTGCATGCGCACATGCTGACACATCATCCTACAGAAACTGGGAGGGCTTTCCTTTTATTTGGTGCAGATTTCACATTTCTATCGTCTTTTGTTGCTTTCCTGTGACCGGTCAAAAGTGCACCATGACTTTACGGACACACTGTATTTCTCTCTCTGTCTCAGCATCTCTCCCATCCCCTCTCTCTCTTAAAATCAGTAAATAAAAATGAAACAATAAAGTTTATTAACAAAAAGGAAAATAAATCCAGCATTGAACTATTTTTATAATGTATTTAAGTAAATATCAATAAATATAAAATGAGCCTGGCTGGATAGCTCAGTTGGTTAGAGTATTGTCCTGATATGCAAAGGTTGTGGGTTCGATCTCCAGTCAGGGCAGATACAGATGCAGATAGATGTTTCTGTCTTTCCCTCTCTCTCTAAAATCAATTTTAAAAAATACTTATTTTTTATATGAGAGGAAGGGGAGGGGAAGAAGGGAAAAAGAGAGAAGCATCATCCTATTGTTTCACTTAGTTGTGCCATTGATTGCTTTTCATATATGCCTTGATCAGGGCAGGAACTGGTGCTGGCACTCTTGGGATCAAGCCAGGAACTCTCTAAAAATAAGTAAATCTAAAACAAAAATTAAAAAATATAACTATAAAATGAGGTATCTATTTCTTATACTCATGAATTTTATTTAACTAAGACTGAAAGAAATCAAATATAAATAATGACAAAACAGTAAAATTTCAGTTGACTATTAATTTGACAGGTGATAGTGTTTGGCTGAAATTGATGCTAGCAAAATGACTAACAAAGCATCAGTTCTATTTAAACCTAATAAACTAAACAGAACCAAGTAAAGGCACCAAAATTATGACATGTCTCAGCTTTAAAATAGGTAATCTATTGATCTGCATTGTGTATATATTTTTATCATCAAAATGAAAATATAAACTTTAATAATAATCTTAAATAGCATGAGAAACCTCCAAGGATATCCTTACAGATTCTAATTTGAGGGCCATTCATTTAGGCCTTTCCATACTTCTAGATAATTGCTCATTTTCTCCCAAAAAAACCCCACCTGAGAATGCAAAAATGGATGCCATTCACCTCATTGGGGAAGCATCTAGCACGTGACTTCTTGTCATATACATTTTATTTTAATAGAGTCCAAATTCTCTAACAATGGACTTATCTATCAATACTTTTTTGCAGAAATCTTTTAGAACTAGAGGTACAGAAACAGCAGACCCTTGCTCAAATAGAGTTTGTGCAAAAACAAACAAATACAACTGAAGAGCTACTGGATCAGTTGAGGTAAGGAAAAACACGTGTCATTATTTTGCATTTTATTCTGTGTCTTTGTGGTTGTCAAAACCTGCTAGAGCAGTTGACATGGGTTTGTAGTATATATATATCATTGTTTTTAACCAACATAGCCTCAGTGTACTCAACATTAAACTGAAAGTATACAAGGTGAGAAAGCTATGGATTTATAGTTTTAAAATATTTAACATTGTATTGCCTAGACTTCGTTTTTTTCTGATATACAACACAAGGTTGAATTTTTATTTCTGTGAAAGGCACATTTATACAGTCACAGTATTTGAATTAAAATGTTGTCTCCCAACCAGTAGAAAAACTTTAGCAGCTACTGCTGGTACTGTTTGGATGGTATTGGAAGTTAACTCTCTTCTTTTATCTTAAAAACATTATTTTGTCTTGTTTGTCTCTCAAGCTTGTCTGAGTGGGATGTCATTGAGTGGAGTGATGATCAAGCTGTAGTCACCTTTCTTTATGACACAATAGAACTCACCGTCACTTTTGGAGAACCAGTAGGTGAGTAGCAAAAGTAAGATAATTTCTTATCAAAAATATATAGCTAAACCCAAATATTTCTTTTAATATAATAACTATTGACATAATAAAAGCTCTGCTGAAAATCTTAGAAAAGTTGGTCACTTCAATTGGTGAGAGTAGAATTTTATTTTTATATTTTTGAGAGAGATAAGAAAAGAGAGAGATGAGAAGCATCAACTCTTAGTTGCATCTTAGTAGTTGTTCATTGATTGCTTCTCCTACATGCCTTGACCAAGGGGCTTAGGCCAAGCCACTGACCCCTTACTCAGGTCAGTGACCTTGGGATCATGTTGATGATCCCACGTTCAAGTTGGCGATCTCAGCGTCCAACCTGGGACCATCAGGGACCTCAGCATCTCGTGTCAACGCTCTATTCACTGCACCACCACGGGTCAGGCATTATTATTATTTTTTTTATTAGATAAAGAGTGAAATAAGGCACTGGCTGGTTGGCTAAGTGGTTGAGTGTCAACCCATCATGTAGATTTCTGGTCAGGGCACACAGGAGAGGTGACCATCTGCTTTTCCTCCACCCCACCCCACCTCTCTCTCTCTCTCTCTCTCTCTCTTCCTGTCCTGCAACCATGGCTTGATTGATTCAAGCACATCCTGGGGCACTGAGGATGGTTCTGCTGAGAATTCCGTCTCAGATGCTAAAAATAGCTCTGTTGCCAGCAGCCCCAAATGGGCAGAGCATTGGCCCTAGATGGGGGTTGCCAGGGGAACCCTCTTGGGGCTGAAGTCTGTCACTGTATCTCCCCTACTTTCACTTAAAAAAAAATGAAATAAAAATTCAACTAGTGAAAATTGCCCTTTGTTGAATTACATTAGACAGTAGAAATTTTGCCTATCCAAATATTGGGTCAACATGCTGTTCACATTTATATACAGTACTCCAAGTTTCTTTTTTGTCTCTTATGATAGAGAAGTTACTCTTAACATCTGGTGACTCTTGACTATATTTTTGTACTTCAGTGAAGTCCTTTTTCTTGAAACAGTAATTTCTTCAAAGCCAACCTGGTGGTGACCAGGTGGTGACGCAGTGGATAGAGCATCGGTCTGGGACTCTGAGGACGCAGGTTTGAAACCTGGAGGCTGCCGGCTTGAATGTGGGCTTATCCGGCTTGAGCTCAGGGTTGCTGGCTTGAGTGTGTGATCATACACATGACCTCGTGGTCACAGTATAGGTAGCAGCTATACTGGCTACCTAAAACCATTACTGTAATGCTAAAAACAAATCATTTTTACTGTATATGTACAAAGATAGGGGTAGGATGTCATAGCCTCTTTATATGATTCCTGAAAATAACATGACCTCGTGGTCACCCAAAGGTCATTGGCTTGAAGCCCAAGGTTGCTGGCTTGAGCCCAAGGTCACTGGCTCAGCTGGAGCTCCCTCCCCATCAAGGCACATATGAGAAACAATCAATGATAAACTAATGTGCTGCAACTATGAATTGATGCTTCTCATCTCTCTCCCTTCCTGTCTGTCTGTCTGTCTCTCTCTCTTGTACATGTGTGCTAAAAAAAAAAAAGCCAACCATGAGTAAACATGGCCAAATTGGATTTTAGGGTCTTTACACTCTCCCAGCCTCCAAAGATGATTTCTCTTTAAAAAGTTTTTTTTCTCAGTTTCCATCCAGATCCAAAATTAGAATTTAGGAATCACTCTATACCTCTTTCTCCCTTACCAGGCATATTTAAATCATTAATAAGACTCATTGATTTTAACTTAATATTCATCTACTTTTCTTCATCTCTACTGTCTCTGCTCATATCTAACCAAAATGATTACAATAACATTTCAGCTGGTCTTTCTGGATCTTCTCTTTTTCCTTTCCAATTCCATTCTTCTTCCTGTAGCTATGATGATTGTTGGGAATCTGCTCATGCACCTACTACTCTTAGACTAATGATAAAAATATTTAATATAGCTCTCTTTTCCTCCTGTTCCTCATCTTAAACAGATCTCTGCATGTCAGGCACAATGAATTTCTTTTATTTCCTTAAAAGCTTATGTTCTTTCTCAATCATATTTCATTCTACCTCAGGACCTATATACTGATGTTTCTTATACCAGGAAACTCTTTTCCTGTCTTAGTTCATTTGGGCTACTATAACAAATATACTATAACCTGGGTAGCTTATAAGCAACAGAAATTATCACGGTTCTGGAAGCTGGAGGTCTGAGATCAGGAAGCCAGCATAGTCAGGTGAGGGCCCTCTTCCAGGTTGCGTGCTTCTGATTGTATTCTCACGTGACCAAATGCCAAGCTAGCTCTCTGGGGTCTCTTTTATATGAGGCCTCTACCCTCATGACCTAAGTACCTCCTAAAGGTCCTACTTCCTTATACCATCACATTGGACATTATTTCTTTTCTTTTTATTTTTTTTTACATTATGATTTCAACATGAATCTGGAGGAAACACAAATATTGTTTAGTCCATAGCACCTCTCTTTACTAAATAAATTTCTACTAATAATCTTTACATGCTCAATTTAATTATCACTTTCTCAGGAAAGTTTTACTGGACTCTCATTATACCCATTCCCTATCCTACTTGCTCTCCTATTCTTATTTGTTTCCTACAGTTTTCCTTAATAGTTTTTATCACAGTTTGTAATTTTTGGTATATTTATTTATTTATTTATTTTTGTTTTTTGTTTTTACAGGGACAGAGAGAGAGTCAGAGAGAGGGATAGATAGGGACAGACAGGAACGGAGAGAGGTGAGAAGCATCAATCATTAGTTTTTTATTGCCATTCTGACACCTTAGTTGTTCATTGATTGCTTTCTCACATGTGCCTTGACCACGGGCCTTCAGCAGACGGAGCCACCCCTTGCTGGAGCCAGCGACCTTGGGTCCAAGTTGGCGAGCTTTTGCTCAAGCCAGATGGGCCCGCGCTCAAGCTGGCGAGCTCGGGGTCTCGAACCTGGGTCTTTTGCATCCCAGTCTGACGCTCTATCCACTGCGCCACCGCCTGGTCAGGCAATTCTTGGTACATTTATTACTGCAATTTATCTGTGTGTTTCTCTAAGCTGTAAGCTTCTTGAGATTATAGGGCTTTTTTTTGTTTTTTTGTGGTTATTTTTAAGAGAGAGATCAAGAGGGACTGACAGGGACAGATAGACAGGAAAGGAGAGATGAGAAGCATCGACCCATTGTTGTAGCATTTTAGTTGTTTATTGATTGCTTTCTCATACATGCCTTGATGGTGGAGGGGCCTCCAGCTGAGCCACTGACCCCTTGCTCAAGCCAGTGACCTTAGGTTACAAGCCAGTGACCTTTGGGTTCAAGCCAACGACCATGGGGTCATGCCTGTGATCTCACGCTCAAGCCAGCAACCCTGCACTCAAGCTGGCAACCTCCAGGTTTCGAACCTGGGTACTCAGCATCCCAGGTCAACACTCTATCCACTACACCACCACCTAGTCAAGCAAGATTACAGATTTTCTTAAAACTTGATTTTGAGAGAGAGAGAAATGTTGATATATTGTTCAACTTATTTATGCATTCATTGTTTGATTCTTGTATGTGTCCTGACTGGGTATCGAACCTTCAACCTTGGTGTATTGGGACAATACTCTAACCAACTGACCTGTTGTTGGCCAGGGCTGAGAGTATAGATTGATCATGTCGATTTGTCTCATAATTGTATCCAAAGTAAAAAGAATCAGAATTGGAGAGGCAGGAGATAACTCTAGAGTATGGAGGAGTAAGCAGCTGTACTTGCTACCTAAAACCATTACTGTAATGCTAAAAACAAATCATTCTTACTGTACATGTACAAAGATAGGTGTAGGATGTCATAGCCTCTTTACATGATTCCTGAAAATAATATTATCTTTGCATAGCAGTTAAAAATCAAAGGAGCCTGACCAGGTGGTGGCACAGTGGATAGAGCGTCGAACTGGGATGCGAGGACTGAGGTTCGAGGCCCCGAGGTCGCCAGCTTAAGCGCGAGCTCATCTGGTTTGAGCAAGGGGTCACTCGCTCTGCTGTAGCCTCCGGTCAAGGCACATATGCGAAAGCAATCAATGAACAACTAAGGTGCCACAACAAAGAACTGATGCTTCTCATCTCTCTCCCTTCTTGCCTGTCTGTCCCTATCTGTCCCTCTGTCTCTGTCGCTAAAAAAATTAAAAAGTCAAAAGAAGATGCCTTTTTTTTATGTTTATTTTATTGATTTTAGAGAGAGTAATGGAGAGAATGCAAGAGTGACAGGAACATCTGTTTCAGTATGTGTACTGACTGGGGATCAAACTGGCAACCTCTGCAGTTCTGGACAATGCTCTAACCAACCAAGTTATCTGGCCAGGGCAAAGGAGGAGATCTTGATAAATATACTACAAATATATTACACCTTAAGTTTACTTCTTTCAAAGGCCTGCAATCAATATAGTTCAGTGGTCTTAGTGGAGCCTTTACTATATAGAGAGAATAATATGATTCCTGCTACCCAGAAAGGGTAGGACTCTAAAGTACTTGAGTTGTATGTGGCTTAAAGTCAAATAATAAAAAGAAATACTGTCCTTATTCTGGTTCTCTCTAGTTGGTCTCCCTTTCCTGAACAAGGCTTGTAGAAAGATTGTTGACCTGAATTTTCAATCTCTGTTAGATGGTAAGTTCAAACATTTAAGCCACTAAAAATGTTAGAAATTTACAAGTGTAAATTAATTTAGAACTCTTTCACATACTAAGTTAAATATAAATAATAATAATTTGTCCTTAGAAATGTGTAGTAGACATGGAATTGCTAGGATAATGTTCCAAGTATTGGGTGGGTTTTAAAAGAAATGATTTTTATAATTACTAGATCTTGAGCACTGATTAATAATAGCTATTTCCATAATCTAAAAATTACCATTATGAGTACTTATTCTGTATCAGGCATGTGTATTACTTATATCAACACTGTGAGGTAGGTATTATTCCCATTTTACAATTTAGGGACCTCAGCTTAAAAGAAATGTGTTGTGCTCAAGCTCACTCAGATAGTGAGGAAGGACAGAGTTTAAACTCAAGTTTATGTTACATTTAAGCCTATGCTCCTTAAAAAAAAAAAAAAAGATTTTATTTATTTATTTTAGAGAGAGAAAAAGGCAGGGGGAGGAACAGGAAGCATCAGCTAGCTCGTAGTTGCTTCTTGTAGATGCCTTGACTGGGCAAGCACAGGGTTTCGAACCAGCAACCTCAGCATTCCATCTCAGCATTCCAGGTCAATGCTTTATGCACTGAGCCAACACAGGTCAAAGCCTACGCTCTTAATCAAGTTTTATTCTGTATGTGATAAAGGCTTGAGTATTTATAAAAATGTCTTATATTTACCATATATTGTGATTTATATATTTGAAAATAAAATGGAGAGGATACCTAATAGTTTAAAGTTATTTCTAGTTTGTATAATATTTCTAGTTTACATATATAAAATGTTTGAATAATTAATGCCCTGCTTTTGATTTTTTTCCTTCCTCAGAGGATAAAGCTCCTCCTTCCTCCCTTTTAGTTCATAAGCTTATTTTTCAGTACATTAAGGAACAAGAATCCTGGAAAAAGAAATGTACAACACAGCATCAGGTATCCAAGGTAAATTTTGATTGAAGTATATAAAGGCAAATTACATTATATGTCCCAGAAAGCAGAACTAAAATTTTGTATGTGTAATACTGGATATTGAAATAATATATCTAAATCATATTTAAAAATCACTAAATGTTTAAATGTTCTTATAATTTCTTTTTCTTCTTCTTCTATTTTTCCCAGATGCTTCAAGAAATCTCACTGGTAGTAAGACATTGCAGGCTCCTTGGAGAAGAGATTGAGTTTTTAAAGAGATGGGGACCAAATTATAACCTAATGAACATAGATGTGGATAATACTGAGTAAGTGTATTAGTTCCATAGGGCTGCCATAACAAAGTGTACTGCACACTGGGAGGCTTAAAGAGCAGAAACTCGTTATTTCACAGTTCTCGAGGCTGGAAGTCTGAGAGCAAAGTGTTGGCATGGTTGATTCCTTCTGAGGACTTTGAAAAAGAATCTGTTTTATGCCTCCCTCCTAACTTCTAGTCATTTGCTGTCAATATTTGACATTTCTTGGGTTGTAAATATATAGCCCCACTGTATGCTTTCATCTTCATAAACATTCTTCCTGTGTGTATGTTTGTGTCCAAATGTCCTCTTTTTATAAAGACACCAGTCATTTGGATTACAGACCCACCATACTTCAGTAGGACCTCATCTTAACTGCAGTGATCCTATTTCTATTTTTTTTTAATTTCTTTTTTTTTATTTATTCATTTCAGAGAGGAGACAGAGTGAGAGAGAGAGAGAGAAAGAGAGAAAGGGGGGAGGAGCTGGAAGCATCAACTCCCATATGTGCCTTGACCAGACCAGTGCAGGGTTTTGAACTGGCGACCTCAGTGTTCCCAGGTCTACGCTTTATCCACTGCTCCACCACAGGTCAGGCTGCAGTGATCCTATTTCTAAGGAAGGACACATGCTGAGATGTACTGGGCTAGGGCTTCAACATATGAATTTGGGTAGGGGAAACACAGTTCAATAATAAAAGTAAGTACAGTGGTACCTTGAGATACGAATTTAATTTGTTCTGTAACTGAGTTCGTAAGTCAGTCAACTCATATATCAAACTGCCGATACTGGACCCGTGCGCCAGTGTGCCAATTAGCGGCAGCTTCCCGAATCACGACTCATATCTCAGAATTTCACTCGCATCTAGAACAAAAATACGGACCGAGTCACAGCTTCTTTGTTTTTTTATATATATATATATTTTATTATTATTAATTTTAATGGGGTGACGCCAATAAATCAGCGTACATATGTACAATGAAAACATCTCCAGGTTATCTTATCATTCAATTGTGTTGCATACCCGTCACCAAAAGTCAAATTGTCCTCTGTCACCTTCTATCTGGTTTTCCCTGTGTCCCACCCCTCCCCCCATCCCAACCTTCCCTCCCTCCCCCAACCCCGTAACCACCACTCTCTCGTCCATGTCTCATAGTCTCACTTTTATGTCCCACCTATGTATGAAATCATGCTGTTCTCAGTTTTTCTTTTTTTCTGATTTACTTATTTCACTCCGTATAATGTTATCAAGATCCATCCATTTTGTTATAAATGATCCGATGTCATCATTTCTTATGGCTGAGTAGTATTCCATAGTATATATATATGTACCATAGCTTTTTAATCCACTCGTCTTCTGACGGACACTTGGGCTATTTCCAGATCTTCGCTATTGTGAACAATGCTGCCACAAACATGGGGGCGCATTTCTTCTTTTCGAACAGTGCTATGGTGTTCTTAGGGTATATTCCTAAAAGTAGAATAGCTGGGTCAAAAGGCAGTTCGATTTTTAATTTTTTGAGGAATCTCCATACTGTTATCCACAGTGGCTGCACCATTCTGCATTCCCACCAGCAGTGCAGAAGGGTTCCCTTTTCTCCACATCCTCTCCAGCACTTACTCTGTGTTGTTTTGCTGATGAGTGCCATTCTGACTGGTGTGAGGTGATATCTCATTGTAGTTTTAATTTGCATTTCTCTAATGATTAGTGATGTTGAGCATTTTTTCATATGCCTATTGGCCATCTGTATGTCCTCTTTGGAGAAATTTCTATTCATTTCTTTTGCCCATTTTTTGATTGGGTTGTTTGTCTTCCTGGTGTTGAGTTTTATAAGTTCTTTATAAATTTTAGTTATTAACCCCTTATCAGATGTGCTGTCGAATATGTTCTCCCATTGTGTGGTTTGTCTTTTTATTCTGTTCTTATTGTCTTTCGCTGTGCAAAAACATTTTAGTTTGATATAGTCCCATTTGTTTATCTTGCCTTTTATTTTATTTGCCCGTGGAGATAAATCGGCAAATATATTGCTGCTACAGATGTCGGAGAGCTTGCTGCCTATGTTTTCTTCTAAGATGCTTATGGTTTCACGGCTTACGTTTAAGTCTTTTATCCATTTTGAGTTTGTTTTTGTGAATGGTGTAAGTTGATGGTCTAGTTTCATTTTTTTGCAGGTAGATGTCCAATTTTCCCAACACCATTTGTTAAAGAGGCTGTCTTTACTCCATTGTATGTTCTTTCCTCCTTTGTCAAATATCAGTTGTCCATAAAGGTGTGGGTTTATTTCTGGGTTCTCTGTTCTGTTCCATTGATCTATGTGCCTGTTCTTATGCCAGTACCAGGCTGTCTTGAGTATAATGGCCTTGTAGTAAACCTTGATATCAGGAAGAGTGATACCTCCAGCTTTATTTTTTCTTTTTAAGATTGCTGAGGCTATTCGTGTTCTTTTTTGGTTCCATATAAATTTTTGGAATATGTGTTCTATATCTTTGAAGTATGTCATTGGTATTTTAATTGGTATTGCATTGAATTTATAAATTGCTTTGGGTAATGTAGACATTTTAATGATGTTTATTCTTCCTAACCATGAGCACGGTATGTGCTTCCACTTGTTTGTATCTTCCTTGATTTCTCTTATCAATGTTTTATAATTTTCCGAGTACAAGTCCTTAACCTCCTTGGTTAAATTTACTCCTAGGTACTTTATTTTTTGGTTGCAATAGTGAAGGGGATTGTTTCCTTAATTTCTTTTGCTGACAGTTCATTGTTGGTATATAGAAATGCTTCTGATTTCTGAGTATTAATTTTATATCCTGCCACCTTGCTGAATTCATTTATCAGGTCCAGTAGTTTTTTTACTGAGACTTTAGGGTTTTCAATATACAATATCATATCATCTGCAAATAGTGACAGTTTTGATTCTTCTTTTCCAATTTGGATGCCTTTTATTTCTTCTTCCTGTCTGATTGCTGTAGCTAGGACTTCCAGGACTATGTTGAATAAGAGTGGTGAAAGGGGGCACCCCTGCCTGGTTCCTGATCTTAAGGGGATTGCTTTTAATTTTTGTCCATTTAGTATGATGTTTGCTGTGGTTTTGTCGTAGATGGCCTTTATCATGTTAAGGAATGTTCCCCGTTTTCCCACTTTACTGAGAGTTTTGAGCATGAATGGGTGTTGGATTTTATCAAATGCCTTTTCTGCATCATTGAAATTATCATGTGATTTTTGTCCTTCCTTTTGTTTATGTGATGAATCACATTGATTGATTTGCGAATATTGAACCAACCTTGCCTCTCCAGAATAAATCCCACTTGATCATGGTGTATGATTTTTTTCATATATTTCTGGATCCGGTTGGCAAATATTTTGTTGAGAATTTTAGCGTCTAAATTCATCAGGGATATAGGCCTATAATTTTCTTTCTTTGTGTTGTCTTTGCCCGGTTTTAGGATCAGAATTATGCTCGCCTCATAAAAGGAGTTTGGAAGTCTTCCTTCCTCTTGAATTTTTTGAAATAGCTTGAGGAGGATAGGAGTTAGTTCTTCTTTGAATTTTTGATAGAATTCACTTGTGAAGCCATCAGGCCCAGGACTTTTCTTTTTTGGGAGTTTTTTGATAACTGTTTCGATCTCATTTGTTGTAATTGGTCTGTTTAGGTGTTCTGATTCTTCCAGATTGATTTTTGGAAGGTTATATGATTCAAGAAATTTGTCCATTTCACCAGGATTGTCTAATTTTTTGGCATATAGTTCTTCATAGTATTTTCTTACAATGCTTTGTATTTCTGCTGTGTCAGTTGTTATTTCTCCACTGTCCTTTCTAATTTTATTTATTTGAGTCCTCTCCCTTTTTTTCTTCGCGTTTTCGCTATTCCTACCAGTCTCAATGTGGCTTCTTCTGTGTTCCTTGGTTGAAGAGTCCACTTAGTTTAGTTCAAGGGTGGTTTATCCAGATGATGGTTCTTAAAATTGAATTATAATCCACTTTGGTTCTGGGAGTTGGAAGTTGTCACATCCGCCTGCTCCGTTGCCATCTTGCTCCTCCTCGCAGGTTCTATCTTAAAAAAAAAAAAATTGTATGTTGGTCTGTTTGTATCTCAAGGTACCACTATAGTAGAAAACTTTATAAAATATTTTATTAATGAGTTTCATGGCTAGTAATGAAAAAGGAATCATCACAATATTTTGTTCCAGATGTTTTTTATTTTTATTTATTATTATTTTTTAAATGAGAGGAGGGAGAGATAGTGAGACAGATTTCCACATGTGCCCCGACCA
Source organism: Rhynchonycteris naso (assembly GCA_037038555.1). Lineage (NCBI taxonomy): Eukaryota > Metazoa > Chordata > Mammalia > Chiroptera > Emballonuridae > Rhynchonycteris > Rhynchonycteris naso. The sequence continues at coordinate 77,564,687 of CM072999.1, read as the reverse complement.
GGATCCACCCAACAATCCCTGTCTGGGGCCAGTGCTTTAATCAACTGAGCTATCCTCAGCACTTGAGGACAGTGTTCAGACCAACTGAACTATACTTGGCACCCATGGCCATGCTCGAAGCATTCGATTCAGTGGCTTCAAGAGGAAGGGGGAGAGAAGCAGATGGTCCCTTCTCGTGGGTGCCCTGATCAGGGATTGAACCTGAGGCATCCACACAACAGGCCAACTGACCAGGTTCCTTTGTTCCAGATGTTTTACCATCTGTCTATCTGATAAGTACAAGAAACAATGTACATCTGCCTGACCAGTGGTGGTGCAGTGAATAGAGCATCAAGCTGGGACCCTGAGGACCCAGGTTTGAAACCCCAAGGTCTGCTGGCCTGAGCATGGGCTCACCAGTTTGAGCACAGTGTCGCTGGCTTGAGGCCAAGGTCACTGGCTTGAACAGGGGGGTCACTGGCTCAGCTGGCACATGTGAGAAGCAATCAATGAACAATAAAGTGCCACAAATATGAGTTAATGGTTCTTATCTCTCTCCTTTCCTGTGTCTGTCTCTGTCTCCCTTGCTTAAAACAGAAAAGGAAAGAAAAAAAGTAATAATGTACACCTAAGTTTTACATACCAGTATAAAAGGAAAGTATTTTTGTGTTTCATTCTATTTTTGTTTTGTATTTTTAATGGAGGATTTCATCTTTTACAGATTGAGGCTTTTATTCTCCAGCTATGCAGCATTTGCAAAGTTTGAGATAACTTTGTCTCTCTCAGCCCATTATCCAACTGTGCTGTTACCTTTCTCTGTTAAAAATCATTTTGGAAACATGAGGTGAGTGAAGGACTAGCAGGATAGGGTTTCCAACTACTCTTACCTTTGTCATATCATTTGAAACATCCTTCAAAGTGATCAGCAAATAGATAGATCATAGTGAGAGCCAACTGTTACTTCTCTCTGACTTTATTTTGAAGAATGTGTTTCTTTGAAGTCAGTGACCTTCACTTCTATGGGGATTCTAAATACCGTCGATCTGTTCTTTTATACTTACTCTACTTTTTCAACACTCTTACCTAAAATAGGAATCAAGAAGAAAAAAATACTGCATAAACTTAGCCTAGGTCGTATATGAACAACTGTTATGATCTTGAAAACAAAATAATCATTTAAAAAGTTGTGCAGTCATAATGCTGTTCTCAATTAGCCTTTGGAACCAGACCTAAAAATATTTAATTCCTACTTTATATTGTATGACTTTTTAAACATACTGCTAACATATTGTAAGGTGGCAGAATTTAGAATGTGCCCACCTCAAATCCATCAGCAAATACCTATAGTCCAGCAGTTTAGAATGTTATAGCCAGAGAAAGCAGGTAGGTCAGGATACCTCACAATTACATGCAGAATTGGTTCTTAGGCTTTGTTTTTAGAATCTTAGTTCAAACTGAAAAGTCTTTTTCCAGAAATACCTATTTGTGTTTCCTGGGAGACTCAGAGACTGGACCCCAAAACGTGAATTACACTGAAATTGAGATTGTGTAAATTTGCAGAAAAATTAATTAACCTTTTGTTCTTTCCAGCCAAGATGAAATTTCTGCCCTTCTATCTAAAGTGCCACTGGAGGACAACTATCTAAAGAATTTAGTGAAGCAAATTTACCAAGATCTGCATCAGGGCTGTGATTTTCACCAGTACACCCATGGACCACAGCTGTAACAATCAAGCACAGTACACTTAATAATGATATTATGTTAGAGTCTCCATTGCTATTTAATCTTTGTCTTTAGGTCCTAGAAAGAAGCCTAGTAAAATTCCTTCTGATGATTTTCTAGTTAGTTTGTAGGGTTAGTTTTTAAAGCTCTACAGTCAGAAATAATGAAATGCCTGAAATAGCCTGCTATCAACTTGCTCATCTTTCTAGTAAAGGTTTAAGTAGTAGAACACTTAGCGACATTTTCTCCTAACTAAAGTGCTTTCTGCTTTAATATAAGTTCTAAGGAGTAACTTTTAAGTGTAAGAGGAGGTACTGTAGACACTAACAAAAACATAAGCCATTTTCCCACATTCAGAGCTATGGTTTTTTAGGTTTCCTGGCTTCTGTCGAGTAGATATTTCTGGAATAGAGACATGGCTGTCTATAAACGATCCTCCTTTTGCATCATTCCAGAAATGTTAAGAGAAAACAATAGCACTCAACTAATAGTTTGCTATTTTTTTCGTGAAGGTCTTGCCTCCTTTTATTATATAATATCTATTAGTGCTTTCTCAGTAAGTGTAATTTTGTAGGGAGGGGTCATTGATTTTGGCCCAGTACATATATGTAAATATATTAATACTGATTTTGTGTTTGTGATGTAGTAAGGAGGTATATAAAACTATATAGAGAAGTTTAGGGAGATACTGTATCTTCTGCCTGGGCAGTTTTCATCTTTCTGAAGGATGCCTTATAGCAGTATTCTCAACTTCTTTTATTAAATAATTACACTTAAACAATATCAGACCCCAAACAACAGTTTTGTCAAATTCTGACAGTAGTGATGAACTTAATATAAGTGTTGGTCTGTGAAACAATACTTTTCTCATATACAAAACTAAAAATATCCATTTATATTGAATGATCATTATTATCTGTGAGATAGACAAATAGACTTTTACCCAATCTTTAGTCAAATCCTAATCATGGTAATTTTTGTTTATATTTAATTCTAAACTAAAATATATTTGCATTTTTCAACTAATTCATCTTAAAATTTTACTTTATGCTTTAAGATCAGATTAAAGTTCTTTGGATACCTCTTGGTTGTTTTGACTTCTGAGTTATTAGTTAAAAGATCACATGGTCTTTTAAGCTTTAAAAACCAACTCATTTGCCATAAAAATCAAGATGTAAATGTTCCCTATAAAACTTTTAAGGTCACCAATGTGGTCTGTTTCCCATGAAACTTAAGTTACTTTTCTTACTGGAGTTTTATATCTCTTCTATAAGCCTAAAATGTAGAAGCTTTGTTTGATGCATTTTGGTAACTCGGAATTATTAGTTTCAAAGTGATTTGGCTTGTAATGATGGTTTCTGCTTTCTTGGATTGGGAGTACATAATTGTAATATTTTCTTATTTTATTTTGTTCAAAGTATTGCCTATTTTTATTAAAATCTTTGGAAGTTTTTTCTTCACTGATTGGAAGAAGGTTATTTTTTGCACTATTAAAAGTTATTATACAGCCTAACCAGGCGGTGGTGCAGTGGATAGAGCGTCCGACTAGGATGCGGAGGACCCAGGTTCGAGACCCCAAGGTCACCAACCTGAGTGCAGTCCCATCTGGCTTGAGCAAAAGCTCACCAGCTTGGACCCAAGTTTGCTGGCTCAGGCAAGGGGTTGCTCGGTCTGCTGAAGGCCTGCGGTAAAGGCACATGTGAGAAAGCAATCAATGAACAACTATGGTGTCACAACGAAAAACTGATCATTGAAGCTTCTCATCTCTCTCCATTCCTGTCTCTCTGTCCCTATCTATCCCTCTCTCTGACTCTCTCTGTCTTTGTAAAAAAAAAAAAGTTATACAAAATATTGTTAAGCAGCATCTCTTTATGAACTGAAGAGTGTTTTTACCATGTATTCAAAAGACCTCTGAAGATATGTCAAATAAAGCTCCCTGTAGGAGTATCTGCCTATTTGGAAACTAAGATAAGATTAAAATATGTCAGGACCTGAATGTAAGAATCAGGTATATCCCTGGCCGGGTGGTTCAGTGAATAGAGCATTGCCCCTGCACGCTGAGGTTGTGGATTCAATCCCCGGGCAGGGCACATATGAGAAGCAACCAGTGAGTGCTCAGCTAAATGTAACAACTAAGTGAAACAATGAGTTGATGCTTTTTTCTCTCAAATCAATGGAGAAAAATTTTAAATTAAAAAAATAAAACAGATACAAGCCACAGTTACGTCTATCTCTGAAGGACAGTAAAAGAAAACTATTTTAAAGTTTCTTTCAAAACTATAATTTCTGTGAGCTAATGCAGAAGTAGATTCTCAAAGTATATAATTTCTACACTACTGAACCAGAAATGGTAGGAGTGGGGACCAGCAATCCGTGTTGCTGGGTGTTTTATACTCATATATCTTATGACTCACCATTTAAATTATACCATTGAGTCATTTTTAGTATAGTCTCAGGTATGTGCAACCATCAATCACCACAGTCAATTTCAGAACATTGTCATTACCTCAAAAAAATCCCACTTTTCAGCCTGACCAGGCAGTGGCGCATGGATAGAGTGTCGGACTAGGATGCGGAAGACCCAGGTTCAAGACCCTGAGGTCGCCAGCTTGAGTGCAGGCCCATCTGGCTTGAGCAAAAGCTCACCAGCTTGAGTCCAAGGTCACTGGCTCGAGCAAGGGGTTGTTTGGTCTGCTGAAGGCCCGTGGTCAGGGTACATGTGAGAAAGCAATCAATGAACAACTAAGGTGTCAAAACAAAAAACTGATGATTGATGCTTCTCACCTCTCTCCGTTCCTGTCTGTCCCTGTCTATCCCTCTCTCTGACTCTCTCTCTGTCTCTGTAAAAAAACAAACAAACCACTTTTCAACAAATGGTGCTGGGAAAATTGGATTTGCATATACAAAAGAATAAAGTTAACAGCAACAAAAAAAGAATGAAGTTGTGCCTGACTGTTGGTAGTGCAATGAATAGAGCATTAACCAGGTATGCTGAGGTCCCAGGTTCAAAACCCTGAAGTCACCGGCTTGAGCACAGGGTCGCCTGCTTGAGCATGGGATCAAAGACATGACACCACGGTCGATGGCTTGAGCCCAAGGTTGCTGGCTTGAGCAAGGAGTCACTGGCTCAGCTGGAGCCCCATGGTCAAGACACATAGAAAGCAATCAATGAACAACTAAAGTGCTGCACCTATGAGTTGATGCTTTTCTGTCTCCCTTCCTGTCTGCCACTTTTCTCTCTCTCTAAAAAAAAAAAAAGTGATGGGAATGGGAATAAATGGTGATGGAAGGAGACTTGACTTGGAGTGGTGAAGACACAATATAACATACAGTTGATGTATTATAGAATTGTATATCTGAAACAATTGAATAAACCAATGTCACTCCAATAAATTCAATGAAAAATACTTTAAAAAGTGAAAAAAAATGGAAGAAAATATTTGCAAATCATATACCTGTTAAGATTCTAGTATCCAGAATATATAAGTAATTCTTACAACTTAACACAGGAACAGCCCAATTTTTATTTGTTTATTTATAAAGAGAGGAAGGGAGAAAGAGAAACACTAGTCTGTTCTTATATGTGCCCTGACCAGGGATCAAACCCTTAACCTTTGTTTATTGGGACAATGCTCTAACCAACTGAGATATTTGGCTAGGGCAACAACCCAATTTTTAAAATGTGATAAAAGTGCCTGACCAGTGGTGGCGCAGTAGATAAAGTGTCGACCTGGAACACTGAGGTCACCAGTTTGAAACCTGGGTCTTGCCTAGTCAAGGCACATATGGGAGATGGGAGTTGATGCTTCCTGCCTCCCCCTCCTCCTCTCAAATGAATAAATAAAATATTTTAAAAAATAAAGTAAAATGAACAGAGGACTTAAATAAATACTGAATAAACAAATTATTCAAAGTAGATACATGTTTAGTCTACTTAGGATGGGTATATTTTTTTCAATGGAAAATGTGTTTGAGAGGAGGATGTGGAGAATTTGGAGCCTCGTGTATTGCTGGTAGGAGTGTAAAATGATGTGGTCGCTGTGGAAAACAGTATCAGTTTCTCAAAAGGTTAAACATAAAACTACCATATGACCAACAATTCTTGTTTTGGTATATTTCCAAAATAATGTAGGGACTCAAAAAGATGCATGTACATCAATCAATGTTCATAGCAGCATTATTTACCATAGCCAAAAGGTAGAAACAGCCCAAGTGTCTCTCAACATATGGAGAGTGTTGGTCAAATAAGTTTGTACAATATGATTTTTTATGTTTGGTTGCTTATAGTTTGCATTGGGGGCTGGGCAGTGCTAGGTATATGTGATCTGTGAAATTGCAAATTATCTTCCTGCTGAGGAAGGGCCATTTTTTTGCTAATGTTTGCTGGAGGAGAGGTTTTTGCACCAGAAAGTTTTGACAAGAGATAGAAGAGAAAAGAAGCCATGATTGCAGAATGAGAGCAGAGAGAATGCAGAGTGCAGATAGAGAAGCCATGTTGGCAGGGAGAGAAGATGTGCAGATGGGGAACCAGAAGTGAATGGCTTTGGGAGCCCTATTGAGACTGGTGAGGCCTTTGATTATAGGAAAAACCGGAGAAAATTCTCCTGATTGTGGAACTGGAGAATGCGTCAGTGGTTTTGGGAGCTTTGTGTGTTTGCTTGTTGGCAGGTACGAGACTTTAATAAAGAAATAACCCACCATTTTTTGGCTCCATTCTTTCTTTACTGTCAGTCAGAATTCAATGAGAACTTGCATGTGCATGGCCAGGACAGCAGTGACTACTGGCCATACAGATAGATTAAAAGAATGTGGTGTGTTCATGTGTGGAATACTATTCAGCCACAAAAAATAAAATTTTGCCTGATCAGGCGGTGGTGCAGTCGATAGAGCATCGGACTGGGCCGTGGAGGACCCAGGTTCAAAACCCCAGGGTCGCCAGTTTGAGCACGGGTTCATCTGATTTGACCAAGACTCACCAGTTTGAGCCTAAGGTCGCTGGCTTGAGCAAGGGGTTTCTTGCTCTGCTGTAACCCCCTGGTCAAGGCACATATGAGAAAGCAATCAATGAACAACTAAGGTGAACAACTAAAGTGCTGCAATAAGAATTGATGCTTCCCATTTTTCTCCCTTCCTGTCTGTACCTATCTGTCCCTCTCTCTCTTTCTGTCACACAGAAAAAGAAAAAAATGTATAAAAAATAAAATTTTGATATACATATGCTACAATAAAAATGGGCCTTGAAAATATGCTTAGTGGAATAAGCTAGATATAATAAGGACAAATAATGTTATTCCATTTATATTGAGGTACATACAGACCTTATTCATTTCCACTAGTTTTTACATGCAGCTTATGTGTGTATGTATAGTTCTATGCAAGTTTATGCAATGTACAGTATAGATTTTGTGTAAACCACCACTACAATCACGATGCAGAATTGCTCTTATTACAAAAGACTTATAATTCCCTTTTGCCACCACTTGATAGTCACACCACACATCCATCTTTATCCTGTGGTAACCACTAATCTGTTTCCATCTCTAATTTTATCAATTTTAGAATGCTATATACATGGAATTTAAGGTATGTAACCTTTTGATACTGGCTTATTTTTTCATTCGGCATAATGTCCTTGACATTCACCCAAATTGTCCTATGTATAAAGAGTTTGTTCCTTTTAATGCTGAGGATTATTCCTGCTGTATAAATGTACCATAGTTTATCCAGTGACCCATGAAAGGACATTGGGCTGCCTGACCTGTGAAGATTTATTGGACTGTAGGGTTATCTGATAGACCTTAAGAGCAGTTAAGTGTTGGGCCCCTGAGAAACTGGAAAAGGGATCTAAAAAGCAATCAGAATTCAAAACTTACTTTCTGTGTCAGACTCCCATGTTCTTAGCCTCTCGATTTCTTTTTTGAATTTTTAATTTATTCGTTTTAGAGCGGAGAGAGAGAAAGGGGAGAGGAGCAGGAAGCATCAACTTCCATATGTGCCTTGACCAGACAAGTGCAGGGTTTTGAACCGGCGACCTCAGTGTTCTAGGTCTATGCTTTATCCACTGTGCTACCACAAGTCAGGCCGCCTCTCAATTTCTTAATCTTTTTGCATACGTGGTTGCTTTGATTTAACATTCACACAGTCACAGGAATTTAATTTTAGTAAAGGTGAAAGTTGTGTGACTTCACTCTGCCAAAAGAGGCTATGGATTTGCAAATGCTTTAAGGAGGAGTATGCATGAAGAATGGGAGGTAAAAGGGTATCTTTGGTATGGAAGGCAGCTCTTTATTATCCCCAGGTACAGTACTACATGTTTATAATCACTAAGTTAGGTTGATTGTACTTCAGAATGCTTCCTGAATCTTTTGTCATTGCTCTAAATCAAGCCTCCATCCCTTCCCTGTTAATTTCCTAACAGTTTTTGCTGTTTACTCTTCTGAAATCTATCCTTCAATGCAAAAAGATAATGGTGTGAGAAATAACTCTATGAACTTTATTTTTAAATTTATTTTTAGAGAGACAGCCCGAGGGAGGGGGGGAGGGAGAATCATTGATTTGCTGTTCCACTTATTTATTTACACATTCCTTAGTTGTACGTGTTCTGACCAGGGATTTAACCCCCAACCTTGGTGTATCCTGAGGATGTTCTACCAAATGAGCTACTTGGCCAGGGTGAAAACTTTATGAACTTTAAAACATTCCACAAATACAAAGTAGTGCGGCGGGGGGTGTGGGTGGGGGATAGATCTTGCCAAAATGACTTGTATGCTTAAACGCTTTCAATGATTTCCCCATTACCTAAAAAATGAAGACCAAAGCTCGGTATTAAGCCTCTTCCATAGTCTGAACTATAACATAACTTTACAGTTTCAGACCTCTTACTTACATGTTTTCTCCATATCAGACAATACCATTCCTTGACAATACCATTTCTATGGCCATAATACTTTTACCATGTTTCCCCACGTATAAGATGCACCTTCTTCCGAAAAATTTCTGCTTATTTGCGCTTGTTTTCCGCGCTCATTGTAGATTTTATTTAACTTGCATTTCCCACTTTTTTGCGCTTATTGTCTTTGCACTCATTGTTTCATACTTTTTACCGGTATATTATGTAGGTTATGTTTTGCCATGTTCAGAAGTGGCTTAGGAAAGATTTTTGTACAGTGCTGAATTCAAGTTAAAAGTGATCCAGTTTGCAAAAGTAAATGGAAATCATGCTGTTGAATGTTAAGTTTGGTTTTCCTCTAACTGAGAAATCAATCCCAGACAGTGATGAGGAGTTGTATGAATTTTATGACAAATAAAACTTTACTTCAACAACTTTATGTAATATATTTTCTTTCAAATTTCGGGCCCCAAAATTAAGGTGTGTCTTATACATGGGAGCATCTTATACATGGGAAATATGGTATCTGCTTGTCTGCAAGCGCTTTGCCTACTCACGGTTTAAAAACGGAATAACAGAACATACTTTCCAGTAAACCATAAGGTCTACCGTCTCAAAATCAATGCTTCCTTCCTCTGGAGTCCTGTAAAACTCCAGCCTATTAATACAACTCGACTAATAATATTCCAGCCACTTTTTTCTCCCTTCCATCAGCTCGATTTTCCAGTTTCATCCATCTACTCTAGCTTCCTCCGCTCCAACACCTCCAAGGTCCTGGAAAGCACCTGGCTTATTCATCTGGGTCAGAGGCTCAGAGTTACTTAGGGTGTCCAAAGGTCACGTTTAGCTACTTAAAAGTTAATCAAGGGTAACTTCAGAAGCCAGTCTACTGCCGAGAGAGAAAGAGGGAGGCCAAGGGAGTACTTCCGTCGCGTCCTCCCGCGGTGCATACTGGGAGATGTTGTTTCCAGCCACGCCACGACTGCTTGAGAATTGTAGACCTCCATGGGGCCATAAGAAGGCGGCAACTCCCAAATTTTGAATTAGTCCTTAGGAGTAAAAGGAAGAGGGCAAGCCATAATATCTTGCAAAGTCAAGTTCCTTGGGCTTAGAGCTGGAGCTCGCAAGCAGCACCAGGACGTGCTAGGAGGTGACCTGAGAAGGGCGGAGCACGTTACGTTGACGCGAGCGTGACCCCGCGGAGAGAGGTTGGCGGGGTTTATGAAAAGTCGCGGGGCCGAACGCTGGCTACCGGTTAGGACTTGAGGGCTGAGGGGAGCTGAGGCGCGCCTCCGAGGCGCCCCCCAGACGTGTAGTTGGGAGCTGAAACTCGCTTGGGTCGTGTGCAGACGGTCGGAGCAAAGTAGTAAAGAAGTGGGGCGCAAGCAGGGTATCTGGAGTTCGTCCAGGGTAGGGCGTGTGCGCGCAGCCGGCCGGAGCGAGTGGCGCTGCAGGCCCAGGTGAGTGCATCAGGCGCGGACTGGATCCCTTTTCATAGCCGGCTTCGTTACCACGTTAGCCAGACCCGACCGGCTTGTGCTCCCTCAGCCAGGTTAGGGTGCTCTCCGCGGCAAATGCGGTAGGGGCGTGCGGGGCCCAACCAGCCCTAGGAGCTCGTGGTAGCAAAAACAGAAGCGGACCCATCTTTAATGCTGGAAGGAGTCTTTTTGTATTTTTCTTTTTTAAAGATTTTATTGATTTTAGAGAGGAGAGTGAGAAAGGGGGGAGGAGCGGGAAGCATCAACTCGTAGTTGCTTCCGGTTTGTACTTGATCCAGCAAGCCCGAGTTTCAAACCGGATTCCAGGTCAGGCTTTATTCACTGCGCCGCCACGCGTTAGGCCGATATCCATTTCATTGGCGTAGGCGAGGAAGCTGAAATTCAGAGAAGTGTTAATAACTTAATCACAGCTGTTTTATATTAGAGCCGGGATTCCGGATTTCTTTCCATTACACTATGCTTTGCTTACTCAAGTTGACAAAAACATTTATTTTTTTCATTTTGCAGCAAGTGAAGAAACAATTTATTGGCGGTGCAGGAAAAAACTCAGAAGGGATTGAGCGGGCAAAGAAAGGGGGGCCTTTGGTGCAGGTTTGGGGGGCTTAGCCCAGAAGGAGCTGCCATTGCCAATTGCTCCCCTGCTTGCAAGTCTCCTGGGGTCCCTTAGAACTTAGGACACACAGAGAGGCAAGGAAAACCGACGGGGGTGGGGAGAGAAGAGGATGAGCAAGGTGCAAGCGTGCCTCCGGAAGGGAGAGAGTTCCACAAAAGATAATTTCATCATCTGATCAGAAGACTGTTTACGTGATGCCTGGGCAATAATCTGTAGTGAGCTGTTTTTTGTTTGTTTTAGATCTCTAAAGTGAAGTATAATATACATATTGAAAAACACAAATGTGTATTCAGCTCAGTGAGTTACTGCAAAAGTAATATATCTGTGTAACAACCACTCAGGTTAAAAAATAGAATGCTGTCAGCACCCCAGAAGCCTTCCTGTGCCTACTTGTCTAATACTCTTCCCCTCTTTTCTCCAAAAGTAACCACTATTGACTTCTAAGACCATTGACTAATTTTGCCTTTTCTAAACTTTGTATAAGTAGTATACAAAGTAGTATATTGAGCCAGACTGATGACATATGTCTGGAAACAAGACCTCAGATGTTCCTCTAAGTCAGTGGTTCTTAACCTTTTTTGAGGTACTGAACCCACCAGTTTCATATGCGCATTCACCGAACCCTTCTTTAGTGATAAATAAAATACTATTTTTTCCCCCAAATTCAAGACATAGGTATATGTTTTTTTACTGGTGCACAAAATGAGCCGTGCATGAACTCACAACAAATTAAGGTATTACTTTATTCTGGCCTCCGCGGCAGAGGCTTCTCCGAACCCCTGAGACCAACTCATCGAACTAATAGTATGTACATTCATACATGTCTTTACACACAGCAGTAGTTCTTTATTGTTGCTATGTGGTGTTTCTTATTTTACTCGTGGTGGACTTTTGGATTATTTGTGTTATTTAACTTGTAAAGGCTGCTGAGAACATTACTATATATGTCTTAGTGTACACATGTATGCTTTTCAGTTGGTTAATAATATAAACTAGTGGAATTCTTGGGTCATAGTGTTTGTCTGGTTTAACTTTCACATTTAATCCCAGTTTTCCAAAGATGTTAGTAACAGTTTAAGCTTATACCAGCACAGCAGTGTATGAATGTTTAGTTGTTCCACATGCTTGTCAACACTTGATATTATTAGTCTTTTTGATTTTAGCTATTCTGGTTGGTATATAGTAATATCTTGCTTTAATTTTCCCAACCATTAACAAGGTTGAGCATTTGTTATATGTTTATTGGACATTTTACTATCTTCTATTGTGAAGTGCTTATTCAAATTTCCAGCCTACTATTTTTCTTTTGGGTTGCCCTGCTAATCTGGAGCTTGCCTTTTTTTTTTTAGAGAGAGACAGACAGAAAGGGAGAGAGAGATAAGAAGCATCAACTGGTAGTTGTGGCATCTTAGTAGTTCATTGATTGCTTTCTCATACATGCCTTGAAGGGGATGGGGGCTCCAACTGAGCCAGCAACCTTGGGCTTCAAGCCAGTGACCTTTGGGCTCAAACTAGTGACCAAGGGATTATGTCTATGATCCTATACTCAAGCTGGTGAGCCTGTGCTCAAGCCAGCCACCTCTGGGTTTTGAATCAGGAACCTCAGTGTCCCAGGTCAATGCTCTGTCCACTACACCACCACCAGTCAGGCTCGTCAAATATTTTTTTAAAAACCTAACATTTGTAATGTATCATGGGGTATATACAAATAAATAAAACTTGGCCCCTACCCTCAAGGAATATGGAGCAGGGGAACAGAGACGTAGTTGATGTAGTTAAGCTGTGCATCTTTAAGAAGCAGAATAGGCCCTGGCCAATTGCTCAGGGGATAGAGCTCTAATTCAGGACTCTGGACAAGAACATCAGGCATTAGAGCTGGAGCCTTGTACTGTTTCTGCTCATTGTAGAGGCCCCAGTGTGAGTGCAGCTGAGGTGGGCACCCTGCATATAGACATCTGGGTTTGATTCTTGGTCAGAGCACACAGGAGAAGCGACCATTTACTTCTCTCCTACCCCCTTCTTTGCCTCTTCCCCTCCTGCAGCCAGTGGCTCAGTTGGTTCCAGCGTGGGCACAGGCACTAAGGATTAAGAATTGCTCAGTTAAGTGTGTCAGCTTCAGGTGCTAAAAATAGCTTGGTACTCGAGTATTGACCCCAGATGGTGCATTCCAGTCCAAGGCACGTGGGGGAGTCTACCTCACCATCTCCCCTCCTCTCACCTAAAACAAATAATAAGAAGAAGCAGCAGAATAGTCCTGGCTCTTCCTAAAGTTTTTCTGATGTACTAGCTAGGTGGAAGGGAAAGCTCGTGACAGATTTGTTCTTGCCGTGGGTAGGTCAATGATTACACCAAAAGCCCAGCGAGTAATTCTTCAGGGATTTATTGCAAAATTGAGTTTGTAGCTCTGTATTTTTTTCTAGTGTTCTTCCTGATGACCATCTGTATTTTTCGGTATTGAACATTGAGTAATGGCTATGCAGATGCAGCTTGAAGCAAATGCAGATACTTCAGTGGAAGAAGAGAGCTTTGGCCCACAACCTGTTTCACGATTAGAGGTATGTACTTAATTGCTAATTTAGGAATTTTAAAGCTGGGCTAGATTCTGTAACCTGTTGGGAGAAATCACAACCTTTACATAAACCATTGCTTTACTACCTATGGTCAAGACTCAGAGTTTTCAGAAGGGTAGTCAAGGACACTGTGGAAAGCCTTTAGATAGTTGCTAAACATGTCAAGGCAGATCTCTTTTGTCAAGAATTCTACTTAATCACTTTTCTTTCTCAGAGCTGGATTGTCAGAAACTAAGAAGCCCTTGGATCCCGTGGTAGAGTCTGTGCTGTTTGTACTAAGTATGAAATTATTGTCCAGGGAATTACAGTGGCCTGGCCAGTGATGCAGGGAGGAAAGACCCAGATCTGTGCTAAAGTTACTAGCAAGACAGCTGTCACAGGCACAGAGTAGGGCTTGTAATTGTTAAGGTTCAAGTGCCAAGCTCTAATTCAGGACTCTGGACAAGAACATCAAGCACTAGAGCTGGGGCCTTGTACTGTTTCTGCTCATTGTAGAGGCCCCAGTGTGAGTGCAGCTGAGGTGGGCAGAAATAATAGGTGAGAAAGCCTTTATTCTTCTGTCTCTTTACATATATTTTTTCCATCTCCAGCTAAGCTTCTGAACTCCAGAAGGTTATTCGAAGAGATTTGTGATAAACATTAGCAAGTTCAGAGTCATAACTTTTGGTATCATGAGCATCCTTATACCCACACATGTGTATTGCTTATTATGTAAATATTAATAGCAGACATGGTTTCTGTGGGCAGATAGCATTATCTCATCCCCCAAACCTCCCCTGACTTCCTAATACCTACATATCCCCTCACTAACTCATATTCTCCCAGAAGTCACGCTTTCGGTGGCTAATAAAACCCAAGCTGACTTATTAGTATATAGGGAAAAAAGAATGCTTTGGGTGGTTTGTTTTGAGAAGTAGTGTATAAATCCCTGACCAAAAGCAATTTTCCCTATTTTCTTTTTTTTTTTCTGTTTTTTACTTTTTATAGCGACAGAGAGGAACAGATAGAAACAGACAGACAGGAATGGAGAGAGATGAGAAGCATCAGTTCTTCGATGCAGCACCTTAGTTGTTCATTGATTGCTTTCTCATATGTGACGGGGGTGGGGTGGGGTGGGGGGGCTACAACAGAGCAAGTGACCCTTTGCTCAAGCCAGCGACCTTTGGGCTCAAGCTCTGACGATGGGGTTATGTCTGTGATCCCATGTTCAAGCTGATGAGCCTGCACTCAAGCTGGCGACCTCGGGATTTTGAACCTGGGTCCTTCGTGTCGCAGTTCAACACTATCCACTGCGCTACTGCCTAGTCAGGCACTTTTCCCCATTTTCAATGTCAATTATTAGAGCAGAGCTTTCTAGTCATTGTGTTTCAAAAAGAATATTGATATGCTAAGATAGTTCTCTACTCAGCTCTGGGGACAGCCTCATCTGTTTACCCCAGTTTAGTGTAAAATATATATATTTTGTGTGTGTGTGTGTGTGTGACAGAGACAAACAGACAGGAAGGGGGGAGAGATGAGAAGTATCATTTCTTTGTTGTGACACCTTAGTTGTTCATTGATTCCTTTCTCATATGTGCCTTGACTGGAGGGCTACAGCAGACCGAGTAACCCCTTGCTCAAACCAGAGACATTGGGCTTAAGCTAGCGGACCTCGGGGTTTCTAAGCTGGGTCCTCTGCATCCCAGTCCAGTGCTATATCCACTGCATCACTGCCTGGTCAGGTATTATGTGTGCTTAATGTGGAAAATGTTGAGAAATACTGGCTTTAAGTAGTATTTTAGGACCCAAGGTCTCAAAGGCCATTTATTTAGCCTACTAGTCATAAAAGGCTCAGTTATACATATATTTTCAGTGGTTGGAACTTTTACTGATTTAATGATCCCAATTCATAATGAGTCCATCTTAATATACATGGGATGGTACTAGTTTAAAACTCCTGTTTTTTTGTGTTTTTTTTACAAGGACAGAGAGAGAGTCAAAGAGAGGGATAGATAGGGACAAACAGGAACGGAGAGAGGTGAGAAGCATCAATCATCAGTTTTTTGTGGTGACACCTTAGTTGTTCATTGATTGCTTTCTCATATGTGCCTTGACCGCGGTCCTTCGGCAGACCTAGCAACCCCTTGCTCGTGAGCATTTTGCTCAAGCCATATGAGCCCATGCTCAAGTTGGCGACCTCAGGGTTTCGAACCTGGGTCCTCCAAATCCCAGTCCGCCGCTCTTTCCACTGCACCACCGCCTGGTCAGGCTAAAACTCCTGATTTTGATAAATATTTTTTAACTACCTTATATAGGCACACTCTTCAAAGCTTTTGGATATAATATCATAGTTATTCCAAACTTATGAAGTAGGTAGGGCTAATATCCACATTAGACAGATTAGAAAAAAGTTTAAATTTATCCATGGTTTTCTTCACTTGCAGCAATGTGGCATAAATGCCAGTGATGTGAAGAAATTGGAAGAAGCTGGATTCCATACTGTGGAGGCTGTTGCCTATGCACCGAAGAAGGAGCTAATAAATATTAAGGGGATTAGTGAAGCCAAAGCTGATAAAATTCTTGTAAGTACTGTTTACGTGAGTGACCTCGGGAGATATTAGAGGGAATAGTACAAAAGAGTATACTTTAAATGGTGGCAGTCTTCCTGCTTTCATCATTCGTTCCCCTTTCCACAGGTGACTGCATCACCAGTTAATTATCTCTATGTGCCTTCTTGCATAAATTGGGATTTTCTTTAAGGAATTGCAGTATCATGGGTTATAACATAAATACTGCCAAATTGACTACCAATTTGTGCTCCCAAAAGCCATGCGTGGTATGTGGTATATAATATACCTTATCTTTCTAGATAATATGATCTCATGCCTTGGCAATATTCTGTACACTGCATCCACAAAACAAAACAGTTTCGAAGAATATTCATTGACATAGAGAAATATTAGGCCCTGGCTGGTTTGCTCAGTGGTAGAGCGTCGGCCTGGCATTTGGAGTTATGGGTTCAGTTCCTGGTCAGGGCACACAGAAGAACTGACCATCTGCTTCTCCGCCTCTCTTTCTCTCTCTCTCCCTCTTCCCCTTCCCCTCTCTTCCTCTCTTTTCCTCTCTCTTCTCTTGCAGCAAGGGCTCAGTTGGAGCAAGTTGGCCCCAGCACTAAGGATGGCCCCATGGCCTCACTTCAGGTGCTTAAATAGCTTTGTTGCTGAACAACAGAGCAGTGGCCACAGATGGGCAGAGCATTCCCCAGTAGGTGGCTTGCCAAGTGGATCCTAGTCAGGGTACCTATAGGAGGTAGGAGGAGTCTGTCTCTCTGCCTCCCCGCCTCTCACTTTAAAAAAAAAAAAAAAGGAAACATTAACAAAATGTGCACTAGCTGGATAGCTCAGTTGGTTAGAGCAGGGGTCCCCAAACTTTTTACACAGGGGGCCAGTTCACTGTCCCTCAGACCGTTGGAGGGCCGAACTATAAAAAAACTGAACAAATCCCTGTGCACATTTCCCATATCTTATTTTAAAGTAAAAGAACAAAACGGGGAAAAATACAATATTTAAAATAAAGAACAAGTATATTTCTTTGTTTGTTTTGTTTGTTTTCTTCTTACAGGAACAGAGAGAAATGAGAAGCATCAATCATTAGTTTTTTGTTGCCGTTGCGACACCATAGTTGTTCATTGATTGCTTTCTCACGTGTGCCTTGACCGCGGGCCTTCAGCAGACCGAGCCACCCCTTGCTGGAGCCAGCGACCTTGGGTCCAAGCTGGCAAGCTTTTGCTCAAGCCAGATGGGCCCATGCTCAAGCTGGCTACCTCGGGGTCTCGAACCTGGGTCCTCCGCATCCCAGTCCGACGCTCTACCCACTGCGCCACCGCCTGGTTAGGCAAGAACAAGTATATTTAAATCAACAAACTGACCAGTATTTCAGTGGGAGCTACGGGTGCAGATGCATCCTGTGTTCCTCTCACTGATCACCAATAAAAGAGGTGCCCCTTCTGGAAGTGCCGCAGGGGCTGGATAAATGGCCTCGGGGCCGTAGTTTGGGGACCCCTGGGTTAGAGCATCATCCCGCAGTGCAGAGGTTGCAGGTTTGATCCCTGGTCAGAACACATACAGGAACAGACTGATTTTCCTGCCTCTTTCTCTCTCTCTCTCCCTCCTTTTCCCTCCCTCCCTCCCTTACTCCCTACCCCTCAGCCTCTCTTCCTCCCCTCTCCCTCTTCCTTCTTTCTCTAAGATCAATAAAACATTAAAAAAATATATGTGGCCTGACCAGGTGGTGGCGCAGTGGATAGAGCGTCTGACTGGGATGCGTAAGACCCAGGTTTGAGACCCCGAGGTTGTCAGCCTGAGCTCGGGCCCATCTGGCTTGAGCAAAAGATCACCAGCTTGGACCCAAGGTCGCTGGCTCCAACAAGGGGTTGGTCGGTCTGCTGAAGACCCACAGTCAAGGCACATGTGAGAAAGCAATCAATGAACAGCTAAGGTGTCGCAATGGCAATGAAAAACTAATGATTGAAGCTTATCTCTCTTCGTTCCTGTCTGTCTGTTCATATCTATCCCTCTCTCTGACTCTCTCTCTGTCCCTGTAAGTAAATAAATAAATAAAATTAGCGGTGCTCCCTGATAGTGGGAAACCACTTTGTTGAAAAAAAAAATGTGTGTGTATACATACACACATATGTATATATTCATATATACTTACATTCTTGATTTTTGTTTTTAAAAATGCATATTTATAAATTATATAGCACACTGGGTATAAATACACAAAAATATTAATGTTATTTCTGGATGGTAAGAATATGAGCAATTTTTATTTTTTACTCAATTTTCTGAGGTTTCTACATTTTTTTTTTAAAATAATTTTTCTTTATTGATTTTTAGCAAGAGAGGAAAGGAGAAAGAAACAGCAACATAGATTTTTCCTGCACATACCCTGACTAGGGATTAAACTGGCAACCTCTGCGCTTCACAATGATGCTGTAACCAGCCGAGCTTTCTGGCCAGGGTTTTACATCTTCTATAATAAACATGTTTTAATTTAAAATGGAGAAGCTGTTTTTATTGCTTGAATTTTAAAGTCATAGTAATTAGGCTGTCAATGTATATAATATGCTAGTCAACTAATCACAGGCAACATTCTTTAATAATGACAAGAGGGTGTGATTTCAAATCATGCATCTAGTTTTTTATTTATCATAATAAATGACATAAAAGTGATTTTTACTGGCTTAACAAATGAGTGTAATTCCTCATGAAGCACTATAACTTTGAATTCTCATCTTTTTCATATATATTTTCATTTGGTCTTCCTAACAACACTGAGAAAGATAGATAGAACCAGTCATCAATAAAATCATAGTTTTACAGAAATTTTCTTTGAAAAATAATGTTTTAAAAGCTGACGAATCTTGGCCTGACCTGTGGTGTCACAGTGGATAAAGCGTTGACTGGGAATGCTGAGGTTGCCACTTCGAAACCCTGGGCTTTCCTGGTTAAGGCACATATGGGAGTTGATGCTTTCTGCTCCTCCCCCCTTTCTCTCTCCCTCTGTCTCTGTCTCTCCTCTCTCTTTTCAAAAGATTAAAGAATCTCAAAAGATTACGTTTTTTGTTATTGAGTATCTTTGGTATATGTAGTTCTGCAGTGTAACTTAGTCAAATGGACAGTATCTGAGATTTATGTATACATTTAATACCTCACACATAAAATATGTACAAAACCCAGTAAATTCTGTTTTAGTGGATATTGTACTAAGAGCTCTGAATTTTTAAACTCTGAGGTCTCTGGCTTAAGTCCAGGGTCGCTGGTTTGAGCAGGGCATTGTAGACATTATCCCATGGTCACTGGCTTAAGCAAGAGCCCTCTGGTTAAGGCACATATGAGAAAATAATCAGTGAACAATTAAAGTGCTGCAAGTACAAGTTGATGCTTCTCATCTATATCCCTTCCTATCTGTGCCTGTCTGTCCCTATCTCGCTTGCTCTCTCTAGCTAACAACAAACAAAACCATAAGTAACTTTGAGCCCTTAGAGGAAGGATATTGTCATTTACTAGATTACTGAAATAATTAAATATTTGAAGTGGTGAATTGGAAATAAGAGTTCTGAGTCCCTAATACCTTATTGAAAGATTGTGATATTGCCTGACCAGGTGGTGGTGCAGTGGATAGAGCGTCGGACTGGGATGCGGAAGACCCAGGTTCGAGACCCCAAAGTTGCCAGCTTGATTGCGGGCTCATCTGGTTTAAGCAAAGCTCACCAGCTTGGACCCAAGGTCGCTGGCTCAAGCAAGGGGTTACTCAGTCTGCTGAAGACCCACGGTCAAGGCACGTATGAGAAAGCAATCAATGAACAACTAAGGTGTCGCAACAAAAAACTGATGATTGATGCTTCTCATCTCTCTTCGTTCCTGGCTGTCTATCCGTCTCTCTGACTCTGTAAAAAAAAAAAAAAGATTGTGATATTAACTAAACCACTAGGTTTCCCTAAAGTATATTTGTTGTTTCTTTTTGGACTTAAGTTTTTGTGTTTGAACAAATCTTGACAGGATCTTTATGCCTTCTCAGACCTTAGTTTTAAAAATCAAATCAGTGTTCTGCTATTGTGAAAACGTACAAACCCATAATAAGTGAAATGAGGTATGGAAAATGATTTAGATATGTCATTCTATTTCTGTCCTCAGACATTTTATACTGTGAATTTCTTGTGAGTAAAGATTGTGCTATTTACTTTTAAAGGCTAAAGATTTTTTCAGTGCTGTGGCTATTCCTTCCCACTTCCCCAAAATCTTTTCTTATTTTTAATTTTTTGTATTTTTCTGAAGTGGGGAGGCAGAGAGACAGACTTCCTCATGTGCCCAACCAGGATCCATGCTGTAAGCCCACCAGGGGGCGATGCTCTGCCTATGGAGCCATCCTCAGTGCTTGAGGGCCAACTTTGCTCCAGTGGAGCCTTGGCTTCAAGAGGGGAAGAGAGAGAGATAGAGAGGAAGGAGGGGGAAGGCTGGGGAAGCAGATGGACACTTTTCCTATGTGCCCTGGCTGGGAATCGAACCCAGGGCTTCCACATGCTGGGTCGATGCTCTACCACTTCCCCAAAATTTTTGTAATTGACTTTAAGGAAGAATATCCATTGTCACAGTGGAGAAGAAAAACTATCTCCAAAATTCTTTATTTTGTTTTATTTATTTTAAATTTTTTCATTGATTTGAGAAAGAGGAAGGGTAAAAGGGGTAGGTGAAGGGAGAGAGAGAAGCATCACCTCATTCCATTTAGTTGTGTACTCATTGATAGCTTCTCATATGTGACCTGACCTGAGGTTGAACCCGCAACCTCTGGTACACCAATTTGGCACTTTATCCTTTGAACCACCCAGCCAGGGCCTGTTTTTTATTTTTTAATTTATTGGCGTGACATTAGTTAATAAGATTATATAGGTTTCAAGGTACATTTCTAGTACATGATCTGGAACGTTGAGAATATTACACAGCGAAATAAGTCAGAAAAAGTAAGAACATAGGATTTCACTCATAATGTGGGATATACAACTGAAACTCAGAGACAACGGAATGGTGTTTACCCGAGGGAAGGGAGGTGTAGGGTAATAAAGGATAAAGGGGGCCAAATATATGGTGATGGAAGATGAAACTGTCTAAAGAAAAGAAATCCGTTATCAGAATATAAATCAAAACACTTGAGAGAAAAAATAATATTGTGAATGAAGCAATTCATTCTGAAGGTGCCAGATTCTAGTGGCTTTTTCCAGTTTCAAACTTTAAAGAAATTGTAATTGGTTTTTGTTGAGCTATTCTCCCTTGCTTGGTACACTATCATAGTACTAACAGATTCAGCATGGATATATTTTGTAATCTTTTACTTGTCATTTTTATGTCTTGTGAATAAGGGTTTGGTAGTTTGGCTGTTGAAATCTTTTTTGTTTTTCCTTTGTTTTTAAAAAAGAGGAAGGGAGAGAGAAACATTGATTAGTTGTTCCACTATTTATGCATTTATTGGTTGATTCTTGTATGTGCCGTGACCAGGAATCGAACTCTCAGTTTTGGCATATCAGGACAATGCTCTAATCAACTGAACTATCCGGCAAGGGCACTATTGAAAACTTTTCAAGACTTCTACTTAGCATAGATGAAGGCAGGCTTATGATGTAAAGTGTAAGAATAGAAGTGAAGTTCTGCCTAATTAGGCAGTTGGATGGTGTTTTACTTCAAATTTCATTTTGGTTATAATATTCTGTTCCTTTAAGAACTCATAGATTAGAAAATGTAGGGGTTAAATTGATAAGGTAAAGCATCTCTTTCTGAGTTTTCTCAACATTTTTAACTTACTGCAAAACTGAAAGAATTATACAATGAACATTCATACACCCACCACCTAGACTATGCCATTAACATGTACTTGCAGTCCATCTTGGTTATTTTTTTATGCTTTTCAAAGAAAGTTGCAGATATTAGTACATTTTCCTTGAGATTATTTATTTATAGAAACAAAAGAAAGATAAGAAGCATCAACTTATAGTTGTTGCACTTTAGTTGTTCACTGATTGCTTCTCATATGTGCCTTGGCCAGAGGGCTCTTGCTGAGCCAGTGACCCCTTTCATGCCAGTGACCATGGGATCATGTCTACGATGTCATACTCAAGCCAGAGACCTCAGGATTTCGAATCTAGGACCTCGGCATCCCAGGTCAATGCTCTGTTTGCTGCACCACCATTCTTTAGGCTTTCCACCAGGTATTTTAGCATATATTCACTAGATTTAATCAATATTGGCTTATAGCTTCTTTCCCCTCTTTTTGGTATTTTTATTATATTTTTTTAAATTTTTACTTACTGATTTTAGATGGAGAGAGAGAGAGACTGATTTATTTATTTATTCATTCGTTGATTCTTGTATGTGTCCTGACTGGGGGCATATTAGGACAATTCTCTAATCAACTGAGCTGCCTGGCCAGGGCACGTTTTTTTGTTTTCTAGTTTTCATTAATCTTCATTCATCCTGAGATAACAAAAAAAGGAAGAAATTTTCAAGGAAATAATACAATACCACTTGACAGAGTTAAAGGGAAGCAGAAATCTTACATTGTAAGACCCCATAGAGTGTCAAAGACCAACACTTAGACCAGGAGTCCCCAAACTTTTTACACAGGGGGCCAGTTCACTGTCCCTCATACCGTTGGAGGGCCGGACTATAAAAAAAACTATGGCCTGGCCTGTGGTGGCGCAGTGGATAAAGCTTTGGCCTGAATGGCAAGGTTGCTGGTTCAAAACCCTGGGCTTCCCTGGTCAAGGGAAGAAACAGTAGAAACCTTAGTGAAATAATTGTATTTCTGTCATACCATTCGGTTCTGCAATGAATTACCGCATTTCCACATGTATAAGACCCACCCTTTTGGAAATTTTGTCTAAAAACTGGGTGCATCTTATACAGTGGTCGTTTTTTTTTTACTTGCTTTTTCTTGCAGAGGAGTAGAATGAATTTTATGATGAATAAAACTTGAGTTCAATAACTTTATACAATACATTTTTCCCCAAAATTTTGGGCCCCCACATTAAGGTGTGTCTTATACATGGGATCATCATATACATGGGGAAATATGGTATATTTACAAAGCTATATAATATAAACATTGGGATAAATTTTTTTTCTTCTTTATTCCGTGAGAGGAGGAAAGGCAGAGAAACATACTCCTGCATGCACCCCCACCAGGATCCACCTGACAAACCGCCTAGGGGGTGATGCTTTGCCCATCCGGGGTGTTGTTCTGTTGCTCGCAAGCAAGCTCTTCTTAGCACCTGAGGCAAGACCATGGAGCCATCCTCAGTGCCCGGGGCCAACTCGCTCCACTCGAGCCATGGCTGCGAGAGAGAGAGAGAGAGAGAGAGAGAGAGAGAGAGAGAGAGAGAGAGAAGCAAGAGGGGAGGGGTAGAGAAACAGATGGTTGCTTCTCCTGTGTGCCCTGACTGGGAATTGAACCCAGGACATCCATACTCCAGGCTAACGCTGTACCACTGAGCCAACCAGACAGGGCAAGATTTTTTAAATAAAAGTGTTGTTTACAGCTATACATTTCTCTTTACGTCATACTGCTTTTTGCTGTATCCCATAAGTTTTGGTATTTGTGTCTATTTATCTGAAAGCCTTTTCTGTTTACATTGTGAGTTCTTTGACTAATTATTTAGTAGTATAGTGTTTAATTCCCATATATTTGTGTAAATGCATTTATTTTTAAATTTTGGAATCAACTGACTGATCACCGAAGAATTATCACTAACTACAAAATAGGATATAAATCTCTCAGAAAAAGTAAAAGTTAAAAGGAAAAGTGCAGCCTAACTGGATGGTGGCACAGTAGATACTGTTGGCCTGGGACACAGCAGACCCAGGTTTGAAACCCTGAGGTCTCCAGTTTGAGTGCGGGATCACTAGCTTGAGCGTGGGATCATAGACATGACTCCCTGGTCATTGGCTTGAGCTCATGGTCGCTGGCTTGAGCCCAAGGTCACTGGCTTGAGCAAGGCGTTACTGTCTCTGCTGGAGCCCCCTGGTCAAGGCCCATATAGAAAACAATCAATGAACAGCTAAGGTGCCGCAACGAATAGTTGATGTTTCTCATCTCTCTCCCTTCCTGTCTGTCCCTATCTGTCCATCTCTCTGTCTCTCTCACTAAAAAAAAAATAGGAAAGGTACAGCTGACAGAGATGAAGAAGTAGACATGGAGGGAGAAGAGATCAAAGGACAAATGTCCTCATTTAACGAAGTAGAAAGTTAAAAGATAATATTCTGTGGTTGATGGAACAGGGATTGAAGGTTTAAATATGTTTTGGATAGCCAAACCTGTGGTGGTGCAGTGGATAAAGCATCATCCTAGAGTGCTGAGGTTGCCTGTTTGAAACTCTGGGCTTGCACAGTCGACAAGAAGCAGCTTAATCTGAGTTTATGCTTCCTGCTCCTTCTCTACCCCCTTTCTCTCACTCTCTCCTCTCTCTAATAAAGCAATGAATAAAATCTTTAAAAAGTAAATATGTTTCAAACTTTGTATTGTCACATTTGTTATAAATTAGGTGAAGTATGTATGTGTGGATTTATATATATATTTTTAAGTGCATAAATGTATTACTTGTTTTGGCAATTTAAACATTAATCTTCACATAGTCTCTAAATTAGCTTATCATTTAGTTGCCAGAGAGATAGATAAATAAGAGAACTAGAACTACTAGTATATTGATGGCTTTTTTTGTGTGTGTGTGTGAGAGGGAGAGGGACAAGAAAGGAGAGATGAGAAGCATCAACTCTTCATTGCGGCACCTTAATTGCACATGGATTGCTTTCTCACATGTGCCTTGACTGGGGGGTGGGGGACTGCACTGAGCCAGTGACCCCTTGCTCAAGCCAGTGACCTTTGGCTTCAAGCGAGCGACCATGGGGTCATGTCTGTGATGTGCTCCCACACTCAAGCTTGTGAGCCTGCGCTCAAGCTACCGACCTCAGGGTTTCGAACCTAGGTACTCACTGTCCCAGGCTGATGCTCTATTCACTGTGCCACTGTCTGACAGGCTAGATGACTTAAAGAGAAATTATACTAGAACACTGGTTCTTAACCTGGGTTCTATCGAACCCTAGGGGCTCGATGAGTTGGTCTCAGGGGTTCGGAGAAGCCTCTGCCGCGGAGGCCAGAATAAAGTAATACCGTAATTTGTTGTGAGTTCATGCACTTTGTTGGTTTTGTTCTTTGAGCAAGGTGATGTTCATGCACGGCTCATTTTGTGCACCAATAAAAAAACATATACCTGTGTCTTGAATTTGGAAAAAAAATCATTTTATTTATCACTAAAGAAGGGTTCGGTGAATGCGCATATGAAACTGGTGAGTTCGGTACCTCAAAAAAGGTTAAAAACCACTGTACTAGAAATTTGTTAGATGTTGTCTTTTCCTACTTTAGGCTTGGTTCCTTTTTGGTAAGCTTATTTTGTTGATTTGACGTTTCTTGTTTTTCCCAGACTGAGGCAGCTAAATTAGTTCCAATGGGTTTTACCACTGCTACTGAGTTCCACCAAAGGCGATCAGAGATCATACAGATCACAACTGGCTCCAAAGAGCTTGACAAACTACTTCAAGGTATAGTAATCCCTTATCCTATGTTGTGAACTGCAGTTAGCAAAGCATCCAGGTCATAGAACAAAGCTAAAGTATTAAATTTATGTGTTAGATATGATCAGTGGTGAGATTCAGCTGGCTCACACCGGTTCAGCAGAACCAATACCTAATTTTTTGTTGAGTTTGGCGAACTGGTTGTTAAAATGGCACTTGTAATCAGGGTTCTCTCTAAAGTGAGCGCCTGGGCAACAGCTTAATGTAGAAATCACAAATTTACATTTCTTACTCTCTTTTCTGTGTGTGTGTGTGTGTGTGTGTGTGTGTGTGACAGACAGAAAGAAGCACAGATAGGAAGGAAGAGAGATGAGAAGCATCAATTCTTCGTTGCGGCACCTTAATTATTCATTGATTGCTTTCTCATATGTGCCATAATGAGGGGAAGCAGGGGGCTACAGCAGACTGAGTGACCCCTTGCTCAAACCAGATGAGCCCATGCTCAAGCTGACGACCTTGGGGTTTCAAACCTGGGTCTTACGTGTACCAGTCTGATGCTCCATTCACTGCACCACCGCCTGGTCAGGCTCTTAACTCTTTTTTTTTAATGCTTATCGGCTCAATAGCTTATTCTAAGCACTCCTAGTAAAGTTCATTCCATCCATAGGTGAAAAATATTGCAAGTGAGGACGCCAACCAAGAAACAATATGGAAATATCTTAAATAACAGTTGTATTGTTTTATTGTCAGGTATTATTTAATTTGTTTTAATATATTTATTAATATTTTAAAACTCTTATAATCTAGTTTTGTGTACCTCTTATTGTTCTTATTTAAATATTAAATGCATGAAATAGTAAACTACCTTTCAGTATGTTTTCTTATATTTTAAACGGTCATTAGGGCAGAGAACCGGTTAAATTATTTGAATCCCACCACTGGATATGATTAAGAGATAAGAGGCGTGTCCACATTGATAAAGTAAGACTGCTGCAGGGTGACTTACAAAACATTAATGTCTGCCAATTAAATAATTTAGTCTTCATTTAATATTGCATTCGGAGTAAGCTCCCTCTGTATAAAGAAATAATTTAACCCTCGACTCTAACACAAGCTTGAAAATCTGATGACTGATTAAAACACTATGTTTGAATACTACATTGTAGTATATACTAATCTTTAGCACTTTATGGAAAACTGTAGTTTTGAAAAGTATTACTGTCCTAGGTTAGGTTTGATTCTTATTGCTTCCCCAAATGTTTAATCATTCAAGTTTTCTTTTTTTAGGGTACAAAATAGCATGAGTTCAGGAATCACACTTAAATTTGAGTACAGTTACAGCCCTTCCTCTTGTACCTCTGTAACCTCCTGTCAGTATCTTTCTGATGAGCTTTAAGAACATTTCTATGATTATTTTTTCTAAACATTTGTACTGTGCTAAGAGATGTTTCTTACTGCTCTTTTAGGAGGAATTGAAACTGGATCCATCACAGAGATGTTTGGAGAATTCCGAACTGGGAAGACCCAAATCTGTCATACATTGGCTGTAACATGCCAGGTGAGCTGTTGGGCTTCTAACTAGTCAAATCAGCAAGAATGAGTTGATTTCTACTGTTTTCACGCATCTTTTGGAATGGACACAAAAGGCACTTTTATGTCCTTAAGATCCGACGTTTGAGTTAAAAGAGATTCATACTACAAATGCAGAATTCTTTCACATAATAGAAACTTTCAAATCACTGATTTTCATTTTTTTCTAAGGTGAGAAGGGGGGAGATAGTGAGGCAGACTCCCACCTGTACCCTAATCATATCCACCTGGAAACCCATATCGGACCAGTGCTCGAATACCAAGCTAGTTTTAGCACCTGATGTTTTTGTGCTCCACCAGAGCTATCTTCAGTGCCCAGGGCCATGCTGGAACTAATCGAGCCACTGGCAATGGAAGAAGTAGAAGGAGATAAGCGTGTAGGAGGAGATGGTTGCTTTTCCTGTGTGCCCTGTTTGGGAATTGAACCTGGGTTGTCTATATGCTGGACCAGTGCTCTAGCCACTGGGCAACCGGCCAGGGCCCGTTGATTTTAAGCTTTTTTACCATCCACTAGGCCTCCCCTGGCTTTACATTTCTTCATCACTAGTCTAGTTTTATGATTCATTATTAAAATTATTCCTTTAAAAATACCTTGATGTGGGCCTGACCTGTGGTGGCGCAGTGGATAAGGCATCGACCTGGGAACACTGAGGTCGCCAGTTTAAAACCCTGCACTGGTCTGGTCAAGGCACATGTGGGAGTTGATGCTTCCAGCTCCTCCCCCTTCTCTCTTTCTCTCTCTCTCTCTCTCACTCTGTGTCTCCTCTCTAAAATGAATAAAATAAAAATTAAAAATACTTTGATGTGTCAGACCAGGTGGTGGTGCAGTGGATAGAGCATCAGACTGGGATGCGAAGGACCCAGGTTCAAGATCCCGAGGTCGCCAGCTTGAGCACGGGCTCCTCTGGCTTGAGCCAAAAGCTCACCAGCTTGGACCCAAGGTCACTGGCTCGATCGAGCAAGAGTTTACTCGGTCTGCTGAAGGCCCACAGTCAAGGCACATATGAGAAAGCAATCAATGAACAACTAAGGTGTTGCAATGAAAAACTGATGATTGATGCTTCTCATCTCTCTTTGTTCCTGTCTGTCTGTTCCTATCTACCCCTCTCTCTGACTCTCTCTGTCCCTGTTAAAAAAAAACAACAAAAAAAACCCCCTGATGTCCAACATACCTGAAAAGATGCCACTCTCAATGAACCCTGTCTTCTCAATGCCTATTCCCAAGTAGCTGATCATAATGGAGAAAAATCATACCATAAAGCTGATTGGCCTGACCAGGTGGTAGCATAGTGAATGGAGCATCGGCCTGGGTTGCTGAGGACCCATGTTTGAAACCCCGAGGTCGCCGGGTTCAGTGTGGGATCATAGACATGAGCCCTAGTTCTCTGGCTAGAGTAAGTGGTCACTGGTGCAGCTGGAGCCCCCCTGGTCAAGGCACATATAAGAAATCAATCAATGAGCAACTAAAGTGCTGCAACTATGAGTTGATGCTTCTCATCTCTCTCCCTCTCTCTCTGAAAAAAAAATAGTTTTAAATGAAAAAGAAAGCTAGTTGGCTTTGCTTTAAATTTAAGGTGACAAACTTTAGGTTAACATTCAATGATACTGCTTGGCAGATCAACTGAGTTTCTCCATTTGGACATACTTTTTTTCATTCTGTAAGGTGACTTTATCATTGGTTCTTTAATCTTCATACTCATTTATTTTTACAGAGAGAGTGATAGATAGGGACAGACAGACAGGAATGGAGAGAGCTGAGCATCAATCATTAGTTTTTCGTTTTGACACCTTAGTTGTTTATTGATTGCTTTCTTATATGTGCCTTGACCGGGGGACTATAGCAGACTGAGTGACCCCTTGCTTGAGCCAGTGACCTTGGACTCAAGCTTGTGAGCTTTTGCTCAAACCAGATGAACCCGCGCTCAAGCTGGCAACCTCAAGGTCTCGAACCTGGGTCTTCCGCATCCCAGTCCGAGGCTCTATCCACTGCGCCACTAGTCAGGCTAACTTTTATACTCTTTAACACTCACTCTCAGCCAATGACCTAACCGGCTCTTCCTCTAAAATTTATAAATTCACCTACATTTTTATCCACCTTTTCTTATCTTGGGTTATAATGGGGAAAGTTCTTTTCCTCTCAAAGGCCCATCTTTCCAGTGTAATCTAGTTACTCTGTCCTGCCACCCTCTCAAGGAATTTACTCCTGTTTTCTGCTCTGCCTCTGTATAAGATTATCCTCAGCATACAAACACACTTAGTATCTCCATTTGGAGGAAACTCCCCTGGATCCCTTCCGTTTCTTCCTTTACTTATGCTCCCATTCGCAGACACATTTGAAAACAGACAAGTTGACGCCCTGGCCGGTTGTTTCCAGCGGTAAAGCATCAGCCAGTATATGGAAGTCCTCAGTTTGGTTTCCGGTCAGGGCACACAGGACCCTCACCCTCCCCTTCTCTCTCTCTTCTCTCTTCTCTCTCTCTTCTGCAGCCATGGCTCAAACAGTTTGAGCCGTGGTTCAGTCAGTCACTGAGGACTGGCTCCGTGGCATCGTCTTGGATGCTAAAATAGCTTGGTTGCCAAGTGGCAGAGCAATAGGTCCAGATACGCAGAGCATTGCCTGGTAGGGGGCTTGCCGAATGGATCCAGGTTAGGGCGCATGCCGGAGTCTGTCTCTGCCTCCCCTCAATTTAAGAAATAAATAAAACAGACAAGGTAAGTTAAATAATTGCCTAAGATCATACTGCGTATAAATACTACTAGATACAGAAATCAAACCAGGTTTCAGAGCTGATGTTCTTAAAAGATTCATAAGAGTAGAAACTGACTGGCTTGTTCTCTGCTGTATTGCTAGTGCCTGAATCAGTGCTTGGCACTTACTAAGTATTGTACTTGACTGAATGGAGATGATGGAATATCCTGTGGCATACTTGATATAATAAATTGTATAGAGGAAGTAGCATAATTGTTTAAGGAAGCTAGAAGGATTACTTCAGCCTAGAACCCTGGTCGGCAAAATGCGGCTCTTTGGCCCCTTGAGTGTGGCTCTTCCACAAAATA
The DNA here is from genome assembly GCA_037038555.1 of Rhynchonycteris naso. NCBI lineage: Eukaryota > Metazoa > Chordata > Mammalia > Chiroptera > Emballonuridae > Rhynchonycteris > Rhynchonycteris naso. Next base: position 77,534,670 of record CM072999.1, on the reverse strand, counting down.
TCACATGTGGGCGCTACCTCGATAAGGAATGTACCTACTTATATAGTTTAAGTTTAAAAAATTTGGCTTTCAAAAGAAATTTCAGTCGTTGTACTGTTGATATTTGGCTGTGCTGACTAATGAGTTTGCTGACCACTGGCCTAGAGTAATCATGGAATACTTTATAGAGAAAAAGAGATTGGACCAGACCCCTAAAGAATGCTAAATTTGAATAGTTCAACAATTTTTTTTTTTTTTTACAGGGACAAAGAGTCAGAGAGAGGGATAGATAGGGACAGACAGACAGGAACGGAGAGAGATGAGAAGCATCAATCATTAGTTTTTCGTTGTCCTTGTGACACCATAGTTGTTCATTGATTGCTTTCTCACGTGTGCCTTGATCGCAGGCCTTCAGCAGACTGAGCAACCCCTTGCTGGAGCCAGTGACCTTGGGTCCAAGCTGGCGAGCTTTTGCTCAAGCCAGAGGGGCCCGCGCTTAATCTGGCAACCTCGGGGTCTTGAACCTGGTTCTTCCGCATCCCAGTCCGACGCGGTATCCACTGCGCCACCGCCTGGTCAAGTTGAACAGTTAAAGAAATTTAAAAACATTTAACTGTAGGGAGTAGAATGAAGGGAAGTGCAGTGAGCAGAGAAGTATAATATATTGAGGAGAAGACAATAAATAAACCTGTTTACCTAGTTCAGAGGTTTTATTTGGAAAAGTTTTGGGAGATGAACCTTAAAAGGATGCATCAAGACCATATTTTAGCCCTGACTGGGTGGCTCAGTTAGTTAGAACATTGTCCCAATACACCAAGGTTGCAAGTTCAATCCCTAGTCATGGCACATACAAGAATCAACCAATGAATGCTTAAATAAGTGGAACATCAAATCGATGTTTTTCTCTGTATATCTCTAGTTCTTGTTTCTTTCTCTAAAATCATTAAAATGAAAAATATTTTTAAAAAACCTTATTTTAGAAGGTCTTGGTTTGTAGTGTAGGAAGCTTACACTTGATTCTGTTAAGAGTGGGGATTCAGTGTTTTCAGCTAAAGTGTAACAGCAAAATTTTCAAAAATACTCTGTTAGAAACCTATTGAATGAATTGAAAGGGAAGGCAAGAACTGAAGCTATTTGATTGATGTATGACTATTAAAAGCATTAGCTGATCAGGACTAAACTTAAAAAGTGACTCTGAAGGGATATAGGTATAAGATACAAAAGGCAGCATTTAATGGTTAATAATAAAAAATACTTCTCAGCCAAACAGTGTGTTAATTTGTTAAACTGGCGTTTGGGAGAGAAGGTCTTTAATGAAAAGATGAGTTCAAGTTTAGAGATGGTGGGGTTGATGAGACACAACCAAATAAAGTTTCTTTCCATCAGTATTTAGAGATGTAGAACTAAGTCCTTTATAGAGAAGTAACATTGGAATCTCTGAAAATGAGAGAGAGACAGAAGGATATAGAAGAGAAGGTGAGCAAACATTTTTCTTTTTTGCAACTTCAAGCAGTGTTTTAGGGAAACCTTCCTCCCTCTTTGAAAGGGGTCCTAACATTCCCTAGCTTTTAAGGGTATGCTGCTATGAGTGGCTGGACCACAGAGTACCCTGGAACTTGGTCCATCCCCATGGTCCAACTTTCTACTATCTTTTGGGGCTTTATTACAGTTTTAGGTATTTGAAGAAAATGGCATTATTTTAATTTAGTTATACTCACTTCTCTTAGGGGCAGTTTATTGACGGAGTTCAAGAACAGCTGAGCCTGACCACGCGGTGGCACAGTGGATAGAGCGTTGGACTGGGATGCACAGGACCCAGGTTCGAGACCCCAAGGTCACCAGCTTGAGCGCGGGCCCATTTGGCTTGAGCAAAAGCTCGCCAGCTTGGACCCAAGATCGCTGGCTCCAGCAAGGTGATGCTCAGTCTGCTGAAGGCCCGCGGTCAAGGCACATGTGAGAAAGCAGTCAATGAACAACTATGGTGTCGCAACAGCAACGAAAAACTAATGATTGATGCTTCTCACCTCTCTCCGTTCCTGTCTGTCTGTCCCTATCTATCCTTCTCTCTGACTCATGAAATCCACTTCCTTATATGTAATGTCTTTCCATTCTAGTATTAAGTCTTATCCTCTCAACAAAATAATACTAGTTCTTGAAACCTACTTATAATAGTTAGACATCAAATATAAATTTTCTGTTATTTTTTCACTCATAAAATAACTTGTGAACTGTCCTTCATAATTCTGTATTTTAAATAGCACTTTATAAAAAATGTCTATTACAATGATGTAATACAATGCTACAGTTAAGGATGGTATATGTTATAAAAAATGGATTTTGTGAGGACCCTGTTTCTTGCATAGGGTTCACATTTGATAAAACATGTAGTACTGCCTGACCAGGCGGTGGCGCACTGGATAGAGCGTCGGACTGGGATGCGGAAAACCCAGGTTCGAGACCCTAAACTTGCCAGCTTGGACCCAAGGTCGCTGGCCCTGGCAGGGGGTGGCTCGGTCTGCTGAAGGCCCACAGTCAAGGCATGTGTGAGAAAGCAATCAATGAACAACTAAGGTATTGCGAAGGCAATGAAAAACTAATGATTGATGCTTCTCACCTCTCTTCGTTCCTATCTGTCTGTCCCTATTCCTCTCTCTGACTCTCTGTCCCTGTAAAAAAAAACAACCACCACCAAACAGGAAAAAAAGACATGTAGTACTATATATACAGAGAGACTAACACATAATAAGGCGGATATTTCTAAAGGCATCCAAGAAAATGTTTCCTTTTCTTATATAACAAGCATATCTTTTATCAGTCCTCACTGTGTTGAAGTAGTGAATGCTGCTAGCTTTCTTTCTTTCTCTTTCTCTTTTTCTTCCTTCTTCCCTCACTCCCTCCCTCTGTCTTTCCCTCCCTTCTTTCTTACTTATTTATTTAAAGTGAGAGGAGGCGAGATAGATGCCACTGGCTGTGAGAGGGGAAGAGAGATAATGGGTAGAGACGCAGATGGTCGCTTCTCATGTGTGTCCTGACCAGGGATCTAAACCGGGACATCCATACACTGGGCCAACGCTCTATCCACTGAACCAACCTGCCAGGCTGTGAATGCCATTTCATTTTTTTTTTTTTTTAACAGAGACAGAGAGAGGTATAGATAGGGACAGACAGACAGGAACGGAGAGAGATGAGAAGCATCAATCATTAGTTTCTCGTTGCCGTTGCGACAACTTAGTTGTTCATCGATTGCTTTCTCACATGTGCCTTGACCGCGGACCTTCAGCAGACCGAGCCACCCCTTGCTGGAGCCAGAGACCTTGGGTCCAAGCTGACGAGCTTTTGCTCAAGCCAAATGAAGCTGCGCTCAAGCTGGTGACCTAGGGTTCCCGAAATGGGGTCTTCTGCATCTCACTCCGACGCTCTATCCACTGCGCCACCGCCTGGTCAGGCAGCCATTTCTTAAGATAGGAAAATATTCTGGCTCTTTCAGAATAAAAGTTTGTCTAATAGCAAGAGATCCAGCTTAATAGTCTCCTGTTTTTCTCATCCTTTTCCTTTTTCATTTATTTTAATTGTTTCTTTCCTCGATTGCTCTATTGGTTTTTTAATTGTAGACCAAAATGTCACTATATATTTTATGACACAGCCAACTTATCAAGTAGACCTAAGCCATTGTTGGCTCTCCTCAGAAGTAATTCTGTAGAGGAGTTATGGAGATAGGAGAACTTTTAGGGTAATAAGGAACAATCATTGTGAAGAAGAATGGTAAGTAGCTATGGAAGTTATAGTTTATTGTCTGAGCATCTTTAAAAAATTGTTAGCTGCCTGACCAGGTGGTGGCGCAGTGGATAGAGCGTCGGACTGGGATGCGGAAGACCCGGGTTTGAGACCCCGAGGTCGCCAGCTTTAGCGCAGGCCCATCTGGCTTGAGCAAAAGCTCACCAGCTTGGACCCAGGGTCACTGACTCCTGCAAGGGGTTTCTCGGTCTGCTGAAGGCCCCCGGTCAAGGCACGTGTGGGAAAGCAAACCATGAACAACTATGGTGTCACAATGGCAACGAAAAACTAATGATTGATGTTTCTCATCTCTCTCCGTTCCTGTCTGTCTATCCCTATCTATCCCCCTCTCTCTGACTCTCTCTGTCCCTGTAAAAAAAAAAAAAAAGAAAATGTTAACTAAGGGGAAATAGTACTGTTTAAATTATCACCTTTACTTCGGTTATCTGACGTAATGTGTGACCTATTCAAATAGAAATGTTTTCCCCATTTTGTTCTGACAAGGATTCATTTGGAATAAATATTTAGAGTACAGAACACAATGCTTGTATTTACCAGGGCAACTTGGTATGTCACACTGATGCTCTTAAGTTGTACAAACAATCCTGTCCTGGGAATGTTTATTAAGTAATCAGATAATGCATGTCAACAATAAACTGAAGCAGAATTCTCAAACATATATTTTCTGTAAATATATTGCTCACAAAAATTAGAGAATATTTCGAAATGAATATGAAGCTATAAACTGTCCCCTAATTTTTTTTTTAATTTTTATTCATTTTTAGAGAGGAGACACAGAGTGAGAGAGAGAGAAAGAGAGAAAGGGGGGAGGAGCTGGAAGCATCAACTCCCTTATGTGCCTTGACCAAACCAGTGCAGGGTTTTGAACTGGTGACCTCAGTGTTCCCAGGTTGACGCTTTATCCACTGCACCACCACAGGTCAGGCAAACTGTCCCCTAATTTTTGTGAGCAGTATATAACCGAACATTCACAGGTGACTGAATATCAGAGAAAAACTGTTAATTCATTAATAATAGAAAGGATTTCATTTCACCAGCCTAACAGCTAGAAGAGCTATATAGAGTACGTTAGATTACTACTTAAATCTAGATATTATCTGCTCTTATTTGTTCAGATTTTTCAACTTAATGAAGTGAAGCCCCAGTGTGTTATATCTCAGTCTTTTTAAAAAAATTTTTTTTTTAAAAAATTTTTTAAAGCTTTATTTTAGAGAGGGGAGAGAGAAAGAGAGAGAGAAGGGAGGAGCAGGAAGCATCAACTTCCATATGTGCCTTGACCAGGCAAGTCCAGGGTTTTGAACTGGCACTCAGCATTCCAGGTCGATGCTTTATCCACTCTACCACCATAGGTCAGGCCCTATATCTCACTCTTAATAGTGAAGTTATAAAAAGTTGGAAGACACAGGTATGTTACAAAAATATGAGCAGTTCAAGCTTGTTCAAAGTACGAGTGGAGGCTGACCAGGTGGTGGCACAGTAGATAGAACATCCACAAGGTTGCTGGCTTGAGCACGGGCTCACCGGCTTGAGCACAGGGTCGCTGACTTGAGCGTAGAATCAGAGACGTGACCCTATGGTCTCTGTCGCTGGCTCTGCTGGAGCCCCCTGGTCAAGGCATGTATGAGAAAGAAATCAATGAACCACTAAAGTGTCACAACTGTGAGTTGATGTTTCTCATCTCTCCCTTCCTCTCTGTCCTTGTCTGTCTCTCACTCTCAAAAAGAAAAGTCATAGCATAATTTAAAATTTTTTTGAAGACAATTTGACAGTATAATTCTATTTATTAAAAATCGATTGATTGATTGGAGAAAGAGAGAAATGGCGATTTGATGTTCCACTTACTTATGCATTCATTGGTTGATTCTCCTTTTTATTTTTAGTTGTTTTGGGTTTTTTTTTAAGACTTGTTTCATTTTGCCTGACCGGGTGGTAGCGTAGTAGATAGAGTGTCGAACTGAAACACGGAGGACTCAGGTTAAAGGCCCCGAGGTCACCAGCTTGAGCCTAAGGTTGCTGGCTTGAGCAAGGGGTCACTCGGTCTGCTGTAGTCCTCTGGTCAAGGCATATATGAGAAAGCAATCATTGAATAACAAAGGTGCTGCAATGAAGAGTTGATGCTTCTCATCTCTCTCCCTTCCTGTCTGTCTATACCTATCAGTCCCTCTCTCTGTCTCTGTCACAAAAAAGAAAGACTTTATTCATTTTGGAGAGGGGAGAGACAGAGGGGGATGAGCAGGAAGCATTAACTCCCATATGTGTCTTGACCAGGCAAGTCCAGGGTTTTGAACTGGTGACCTCAGCATTCCATTTCTACACTTTATTCACTGTGCCAACACAGGTCAGGCCCTGTTTGATTCTTGCCATGTGCCCGGACCAGTGATGGAACCCACAACTTTGGCATATTGGGATGACACTCTAACCAACCGAGCTACCCAACCAGGGCATAAATACCAATTCTTTTTTTTTTTTTTTAATCTTTTATTTATTTATTTATTTACAGGGACAGAGAGAGGGATAGATAGGGACAGGCAGACAGGAACAGAGAGAAATGAGAAGCTTCAATCATTAGTTTCTCATTGCCATTGTGACACCATAGTTGTTCGTTGATTGCTCTCTCACACGTGCCTTGACCGCGGGCCTTCAGCAGACCGAGCCACCCCTTCCTGGAGCCAGTGACCTTGGGTTCAAGCTAGCAAGCTTTTGCTCAAGCCAGATGGGCCCGCGCTCAAGCTGGCAAGCTTGGGGTCTCAAACCTGGGTCTTCCGCATCTTAGTCCGACGCTCTATCCACTGCACCACCGCCTGGTCAGGCATAAATACCAATTTTAAATGCACATGTACTTTGACAGAAAATGTATCTTTTAGAACTTTTCATATCAAGGATAAAGGCACAAAGAATTTACACGGCAGCATTATAAAATGGTGAGAATTTGAAACTACTTGCATCACTATAAAATAAAGAGTTAAATTATGCTACTAAGCAGTTATTTAAAAAGCTAACATGGTGGCGTCCAAGTCCAGTAACTCAGGGTAGCCATGGTGACACTGGGAGAGCAAGGTGGAGGAGACAATATGGGCTGGAGTGCAGAGCATGTAATCCATCCCCTTGAGACTGGCCAAACCACTGGGACTCTGTCCATGCCTCTGCTGTCAGTCTGACTGCCTGTGGCCTTCCTTCTTCCCTTCTACCTAGCTGGAAATGAAACCCCTCTCATGTTAGCAGTAAAGACAGCAAAAAGTGAGGGAAGGGATAACCTCATTTATCTCAATTTCTTGGGACTTAGCCCCAAGTGTCAAGACTTTCTCTTTCCCCTAAAAGCTGAGGCAGCCTCTGCTTTCTGTCCTTTTGGCTAGTGGTTTCACACCTTTCCTCTGTCAAAACCCTTTTTTGGCCTGACCTGTGGTGGTGCAGTGGATAAAGCATCGACCTGGGAACACTGAGGTCGCCAGTTCAAGACCCTGCACTGGTCTGGTCAAGGCACATATGGGAGTTGATGCTTCCAGCTCCTCCCCCCTTTCTCTCTTTCTCTCTCTCTCTCTCTCTCTCTCTCTCTCACTCTGTGTTTCCTCTCTAAAATGAATTTAAAAAAAAAACACAAAAAAAACCCTTTTTTGTTTGATAACTATCCTTTGCTCTTTTTATGGATTCCTATGATTTGAAAGATTTTGTTTGCTAACCTGGCAAATGATAAGCATTTTCCCTTTCCAAATTAATAAAACCTTCCATTGGTAGAGAATATCATAAGTCTTCAAAGTGCTTTCTGTCTGTCAGGCACTGTGCTAAACACTTTACATAAATTATTTCATCTTCAAAACAATCCCAAAAGGGGGGTTTTATCTACATTTTACAGAAAAGGAAACAATATTCTTTAGAACACATAGTATCAGAACCACAAATAATAAAAAGTGCTTGTATGACTATGCATAGAAAATGATCTGAAAGATTGATTACTTCTGGGAGATGGGAGTAATGAAAAGAGCTGTCAATTTTTACTTTGCTTTTACTTCATTTTCTTTTTCCTTTTTATTTTTTAAGAGAGAGAGGTACAAACAGGGAGAGAGACGAGAAGAGTCAACTCATAGTTGCAGCACCTTAGTTCATTAATTGCTTTCTCATATGTGCCTTGAGCCAGGGGTGCTCCAGCTGAGCCAGTGACCCCTTGCTCAAGCCAGCAACCATGGGGTCATGTCTGATCTTACGCTCAAACCAGATGAGCCTATGCTCAAGCCAGCAACCTTGGTGTTTCAATGCTCTACACCACTGCCTGGTCAGGCTGACTCTACTTTTTTATATATTTGAATATTTAATATATGCATATAGAACTTTTGTAATTCTAAAAAATAAAATGTGTTTCTCAGAAATCGGAAACAAAAGAAAATTTGGTGCTACCATGTTCTTAAGGTAAAATGTCCTAAGGAATTTTCCTCAGAATTAAGAGGTGAATTAGGTGCACAGATTTGTAGGGGAGGAAACTACCCTTTAGCATCATTCACGTAAACTCCTGGAACCCAAAGGTGTCTGGCATGGGCTGGGTAGCCTAAAGTAGAGACTTCCTCGAGTAGCTCATGAGACGGTTTCCATGACATTTCTTCCTTATCTCTTTGTTTGTCTTTCTTTCAGATTTTATTTATTGATTTTAGTGAGAAGAGGGGATAGGAAGGAGTGGGAAGCATCAGCTTGTAATAATAGTTGCTTTTTGTATGTGCCTTGACCAGGCAAGCCTGGAGTTTTGAACCTGCGACTTTAGCAGGTTTACGCTTTATCCACTGTGCCACAGGGGTAGTATAGCCAGGCTTCCTTTTCTTTTTTATAACTCTATTATTTATTTTCCTTTTTTGTTTTCTGGTTCATTTCTAACATCTAAATATACTATTGGAGCAAACACCTTTTTCTTCATTTTTGCCCATACATTAATCTTGATAGGGTGCCCCTGGGGCATTGCCAGGTTCCTTTAGTAACCTGTGGAATTGAACTCTGCTCAAGAAAGTGAGCCTGACCAGGCGGTGGTGTAGTGCATAGTGTTGGACTGGGATGCAGAAGTACCCAGGTTCGAGACCCCGAGGTCACCAGCTTGAGCACGGGATCATCTGGTTTCAGCAAAAGCTCACCAGCTTGAGTTTAAGGTCACTGGCTCGAGCAAGGGGTCACTTGGTCTGCTGTAGCCCCCCAGGTCAAGGTACATATGAGAAAGCAATCAATGAACAACTAAGGTGTCAAAACGAAAAACTGATAATTAATACTTCTTATCTCTCTCCGTTCCTGTCTGTCTGTCCCTGTCTATTCCTCTCTCTGACTCTTTCTCTTTTCTTTTTTTTTTTTTAACAAAGAAAGTGAAGTGTAGCCTGACTAGGTGGAGAACGTTATCCTGGAAAGCTAAGGACACAGGTTCAAAACCCTGAGGTTGCCAACATGAGCACAGGGTCACTGGCTTAGCTGCAGTCTTCCCCAGTCAAGGCATGTATGAGAAGCAATCAGTGAACAACTAAAGTTTATAACTACAAGTTGATGCTTCTCATCTTTCTCCCATTCTGTCTGTCTCTGTCTCTCTAAAAAAAAAGTGAAGTGTAAGTTTGGTTTGGATAGGCTAAAATTAATTGGGTATGGGTCAAGCTCTCTTACTTATTAAAGCTAAGGGAATTGATCTCCCAAATGTTTGTACTCTTGAGAGCATTGGTCAAGCTTGTGTTGGTGTGTAGTCATAGAAGCTTATCACCTACTTTGGACTATATTTCCAAGCAGTCCAACTCTGGCAAGATTTGTAGCCTCACACGCTGTGGGACACAACAAGCTTCATTCTACTACTAGCTATATTTTTCTCAGAAGGGAATGCCCTCCTTCCTACCTACAATTGTCACTATGAAATGTTTCTTTTCTGTTGCCTTATCGAATCATGGTTAAGTCAGTCAGTTATATCAGAAGTAGAATGTTCATTTCTACTGTTCTTTTTGTTTTCTCTAGCTTCCCATTGACCGAGGTGGAGGTGAAGGAAAGGCCATGTATATTGACACTGAGGGTACCTTTAGGCCAGAACGCCTGCTGGCAGTGGCTGAGAGGTAGGTTACTGGATTAGATGATGACTGTACCTGTCACTATAGTGATTGCCAGGGTTAGTCTATCTGAAAAGTGTCTTTTATTACTCCATATTTCAAAATTATATATATATAGTAGAGAAAAGCATTCTTCTTTAGTCAGAAATCTATGAGTTATTGCCAGACTGGATAAAAGAACAAGATCCAACTATATGCTGTCTTCTAGAAAAACACTATGGTTCAAAGACACAAATAGATTGAAAGGAAAAGGATAGAAATAGGTTTGCATGTAAACAGTAATTATTAGAAAATTATAGTGGCTACACTAATATCAGACAAAATGGACCTTAAAAGACACCCAAAATATACTGCTCACAAAAATTAGGGGACATTTTATAGCTTCATATTCATTTTTTAAATATCCCCTAATTTTTGTGAGCAGTATATATCACTAGGACAGAACATTTTATAATTAAAAGGTCAGTTCATTAGATAAATGTAACTATTATAAACATATGTACATCTAATAACAACCTAAAATACGTGAAACAAAAACCGACATAATTGAAGGGTTAAATAGACAGTTCAACCATAATAGTTGGGGGCCAATATCTCACTGTCAAGAATGGGTAGAACATTTATCAGATTCCCTGATAAAGGGAGCTACAAAAAAACCTACAGTTTACATCATACTTAATGGTGAAAGTCTAAATGCTTTCTCCTTAAGATTAGAAAGAAGACAAGGGTGTCCACTCTCATCATTTATATTCTGCATTGTATAGAGGTCCTAGCCAGTGCAGTCAGGCAAGAAAATAAAAGGCATTCAGGCTGGAATGGAAAACATAAAACTTTTTATTCATTAATGACATGATCCTGTACCTAGAAAATCCTAAAGAAACTATATATACATACACAGAAAAAAAAAACTAGTAGAACTTAATTAGTCCAGCAAGGTAGTAGGCTATAATGTCAGTATTTCTGTATACTATCAATGAACAATTTAAAAATTAAAAGAATAATCCTAGGCCTGACTTGTGGTGGCACAGTAGATAAAGTGTCAACCTGGAATGCTGAGGTCTCTGGTTCAAATCCCTGACTTTGCCTGGTTAAGGCACATACAAGAAGCAACTACAAGCAGATGCTTCCTGCTTCTCCCACCTCTCTCCTCTCTGAAAAAAAGAACAATCCAGCCTGACCTGGGGTGACGCAGTGGATAAAAAGAACAATCCTCTTCACAGTAGCATAAAAAATAATATTTAGTAATTAACAGACATGTAGGATTGGTACACTGAAAATTACAAAACAATACAGAGAAACTGAACTAAACATCTGCATAAATAGAGAAACATTTCACATTCATAGATTGGAAGATGCAATACTACTAAAATGGTGATTTTCCCTCAAATTGACCTGTGGATTTAGCATAATTCCCCCCCAAGCAGGCTTTTTTGTAGAAATTGACAGCTGATTATAAAATTTATATGGAAATGTCAAAGACTCAGAATAGCCAAAACATTGTTGGGGGAAAAAATTAAATTGGAGGTCTTACTTAGTCTTTCCAATGTAAAAACTTATTATAAAGCAACAGTAATCAAAACAGTGTGGTGCTGGCATAAGGATAGACATAATGGGTCAACAGAACCATCTTGAAATTACAGAAAGAAGCCTTCTTATTTATAGTCACTTGATTTTTGACAAAGGTACCAAGGCAATTTAATGGGGAAAATAATAAAGTAATGGGATCCACCTGGCAACCCTGGTCTGGGACCAATGTTCGAATCAACCAAGCTATCCTCAGCACCTGAGGCCAATGTTCAAACCAACCAAGCTATCCTCAGCTCCTGGGACCGATGCTCAAACTAATCGAGGCACTCGCTGCAAGAGGAGAAAAGAGAAGGGGAGAGGGAGAAGCAGATGGGTGCTTCTCATGTGTGCCCTGACTGGGAATCGAACCCAGAACATCTACACACCCAGCTGACCTCTATCCATTGAGACAGTTGGCAGGGCCAATAGTCTTTTTAATAATTAATTAATGAAGTTGGATATCCACATGCAAAAAGATGTATTTAATATTTAGACCCTTATCTTATACCAGGGGTTGGAAACCATTTCAGCTGAGAGAGCCATGAACGCCACATATTTTAAAATGTAATTCCATGAGAGCCATACAATATGTTTAACACTAAATACAAGTAAATGTGTGCATTTTATGTAAGACCAACACTTTTAAAGTTTCTGAATTTTTTTTAATAACGTTGTTATGCTGTTGCTAATCAATGATGAATAAAGTACCTCTTACCATTAATGCAACTTCTGGTGCTGCATGGTTTTGCTGATGGCTTTGTAGTCTGGTTGATACGTGATGAGGTTAAGCTTCACGCAGGCGTTGAGATTTCCATCCATTAAACATGATCGAAGGTTGGTCGTAACGTTCTTTAGATGTGAGAAAGACTGCTCACATGCATACATAGAGCCAAACTTTGTGAGTACAGCAATACTCACACGCTGCAGTGTGTGGTATGTGACGGGAAGCACGTTCCAAGTTTTGACAATCAGCTGGTCTGCGGGTTGAAGTTTTTTCATTTCTCCCCACTTGTGTTTGCTCGCCAACTCTGCTTGCTGTTGTGCAAGTCTTTCCAAATCTTCATTCAGTGACTTGAACTTATTTACCCACATGTCTGAGGCCTTCAGGTCAGTAGCTTGTAGCTCAAAATCTCTGACAGAGACACCAGGGATGTAACTCAGGTCGGCGCTATCCACTGCACACTCATGTGGATGGGTGATGAACTGAAAAAGACGAGTGCACTCAAGAAATTCTACAAAGTGTGCTTTGAATGACTGCAGGAGATTAGATGTGAAGCCTGCTAGATGCTGGAGATCAAGATGTTGAGCAGGGTCACTTGCTGTGCATGCATCTTTAATCTCTCCCAGTTTTTCAAAGTGTAGTAAACGACCTGTTTCAATGTCGGCGATGAGAAGTTCCAGCTTGTTTTCAAATGCAAACACTGCTTGTTGAAGGGATAAGACTGTACTTTCAACACCTTGCATTTTCACACTGAGCAGGTTCAGATGTTCAGTCATTTCCACAAGATAGTAGAATTTCAGGAGCCACTCAGTGTTAGCTAACTCAGGATGCTCGACGTTTTTTATTTCAAGAAAAGTACGGATTTTGCTCAGGCAAGCTGCGAAACGGCTGAGCACCTTCCCTTTTGACAACCAACGTACATTGCTGTGCAGAAGCAGACCAGGATTATTATTCCCAACTTCATCTTGCAGTGATTTAAACTGGCAATCATTTAAAGCTCAGACAACAATAAAGTTGACCACCCAAATGACCAGCGACATCACCTCTCCAAGCTGCTCGCCACACATCTGAGCGCAAAGCGCCTCCTGATGTAGGATGCAGTGAAAACTTAGGATGGGTCTCTTTTCATGTTCATGAAGAAGTGCTACGAATCCTGCACGGATTTTTCCCACCATGCATGGAGCACCATCAATACACATCGGAATAAGTTTATCCATCACTAGATTTTTTTCTTTAGTGAGCTCAGTGAAAGACTTTGTCTCTTTCATAGACAAAACAGCAAGACTTTCCCTATGTAGTGTGTCACCAACAGCATACCTTGCAATCACGCTGAACTGGGATAAATGGCTTACGTCTGTTGACTCATCCAAAGTGAGAGAAAAGAATGATGCTGCATTTATGTCCTTCACTTGTGTTGCCTCAATTTAATTTGCCATCATGATGGTACGATCGTGAACAGTTCTTGCTGACAGAGGCATGTCTTTTATTCGTTTGATATCTTGTCTTTATCTGAAAAGTCGTCAAAAAGTTCATTTTCGCCTGTCCTGTGGTGGCGCAGTGGATAAAGCATCGACCTGGGAACACTGAGGTTGCCATTTCAAAACCCTGCACTGGTCTGGTCAAGGCACATATGGGAGTTGATGCTTCCAGCTCCTCCCGCCTTTTCTCTCTCTCCCTCTCTCTCTCTCTCTCTCTCTCTCCCCCTCACTCTCACTCTCTCTCTCTCTCTCTCACACACACACACACACACACTGTGTCTCCTCTCTAAAATGAATAAAATAAAAAGAAATTTTTTTAAAAAGTTCATTTTCAACATCAAGCATGAATGTTTTGGCATACTCCCCATCTGTGAATGGCTTTTCGTTTCTCACAATTGCTAAAGCACCAGCAAAGCTAGCCAAATTCCAGTCACCTTGTTGGGTCCAAACACGGAGTTGCTGCTGATTAGCTTGCACTCTGCACAGTAGCTCTTGACATGCTTTGTTCCTGCTGCCCCCCGCTGGATATTTCGATGCAAATGTAGTATGGCGTGTGTCAAAGTGCCACATTATATTTGACCGTTTCATTGATGCAATTTTATCATTGCATATTAGACACACTGCAAACCCTGCTCTCTCCACAAAGGCGAATTCCTCTGTCCATTCCTTCTGAAAAGTATGATACTTCTCATCTTTTTTTCTTTTAGCCATCTTCATCAAAAGGGTTTCTGCAATTAGCTAGCTGACTACTTGATTAAAAGGAGGGAGGTTTACTTCCTGACCTCTCAATGATCCGTGTACGTTAGGCATTATCCAATCAAAATTTGGTGTTGTCCCAGAGGACAGCTGTGATTGGCTCCAGCCACTCCCAACGATGAACATGAGTGGTAGAAAATGAATGGATTATAATATATGAGAATGTTTTATATATTTTTGTTTTGTTTTGTTTTTTGTTTTTTTATTCATTTTAGAGAGGAGACACAGAGTGAGAGAGAGAAAGAGAGAAAGGGGGGAGGAGCTGGAAGCTCAACTCCCATACGTGCCTTGACCAGACCAGTGCAGGATTTTGAACTGGCGACCTCAGTGTTCCCAGGTCGACTCTTATCCACTGCACCACCACAGGTCAGGCGAATGTTTTATATTTTTAACATTATTTTTTTTATTAAAGATTTGTCTGCAAGCCAGATGCAGCCATCAAGAGCTGCATCTGGCTCACGAGCCATAGGTTCCTGACCCCTGCCTTATACCGTACATAAAAATTAACTAAATATGGATACTAGTCTGATGATTCCGTAAAAAAATTAAACAGAGCTACAATATGGCCTAACCAGGTGTTGGAGCAATGGATAGAGCATCAGCCTAGGATGCAGAGGACCCAGGTTCAAAACCTCAAGGTTGCTGGGTTGAGCGTGGGGTTACTGGTCAAGGCACATATGAGAAAGCAATCAGTGAACAACTAAGGTGCCACAATGAAGAATTGATGCTTCTCAGCTCTTTCTCCTCCTGTCTTGTCTGTCCTTGTCTGTCAGTCTTACTCTCTCACTAAAAAAAAAAGGACAGCCTGACCAGGCGGTGGCATAGTAGATAGAGTGTCGGACTGGGATGCGGAAGACCCAGGTTTGAGACCCTGAGGTAGCCAGCTTGAGTGCGGAGCCCATTTGGCTTGAGCAAAAGCTCACCAGCTTGGACCCAAGGTCACTGGCTCCAGGAAGGGGTGGCTCGGTCTGCTGAAGGCCCGCAGTCAAGGCACATGTGAGAAAGCAATCAATGAAAAACTAAGGTGTTGTGACGGCAACGAAAAACTAATGATTGATGCTTCTCACCTCTCTCTGTTCCTGTCTGTCTGTCCCTATCTATCCCTCTCTCTGACTCTCTCTCTCTGTCCCTGTAAAAAAAAAAAAAAAAAAAGACACTATGATCCAGCAATTTTAATTCTGATTATATACTCAAAAGAACTGAAAGCCAGGACCCAAACAGATACTTGTATAACAATGTTCATAACCTGACCAGGCGGTGGCGCAGTGGATAGAGCTTCGGACTGGATGTGGAGGACCCAGGTTTGAAACTCAAGGTCGCCAGCTTGAGTGCAGGTTCATCTGGTTTGAGCAAAAGCTCATCAGCTTGGACTCAAGGTCGCAGGCTCCAGCAAGGGGTTAGTCGGTCCCTTGCTGAAGGCCCATGGTCAAGTCACATATGAGAAAGCAATCAATGAACAACTAAGGTGCAGGGGTCCCCAAACTACGGCCCACGGGGTGCATGCGGCCCCCTGAGGCCGTTTATCCGGCCCCCGCCACAATTCCGGAAGGGCCACCTCTTTCATTGGTGGTCAATGAGAGGAGCACAGGATACATCCACACCCATAGTTCCCATTGAAATCCTGGTCAGTTTGTTGATTTAAATTTACTTATTCTTTATTTAAATATTGTATTTGTTCCCGTTTTGTATTTTTACTTTAAAATAATGTATGTGCAGTGTGCATAGAGATTTGTTCATAGTTTTTTTATAGTCCAGCCCTCCAATGGTCTGAGGGACAGTGAACTGGTCCCCTGTGTAAAATGTTTGGGGACCCCTGAACTAAGTAAGATGTCACAACGAAAAACTGATGATTGATGCTTCTCATCTCTTTCCATTCTTGTCTGTCTGTCCCTATCTATCCCTCTCTGAGTCTCTCTTTGTCTTTAAAAAAAGCAAAAACAACAAAAAAACAATGTTCATAGTGGCATTATTCACAATAGCCAAAATGTGGAAACTATCCAAGTGTCCATCAACGGGTGAATGGATAAACAAAATGTTGTATATACACATAACAAAATATTCCATCTCAAAAAGGAAGGAAATTCTCATACCTGCTATATCATGGATGAACCTTGAAAATATGCTAAATGAAATATACCAGCTGCCTGAGGACAAATCTGGTATGCTTCCTTTTTATATGAGATACTTAACATTAGTCAAATTCATAAAGACAGATTAGAATGGTGGTTCCCAGGGACTGGGGGTGAGGAGAATGGGGACTTACTGTTTAATGTGTAGAGAGTTTCTATTTGGAATGATGATAAAGTTCTGGTGGTTCCGGTTGCACAACAATGGGGATATATTTATTGCCACTGGACTATATATTTTTAAAAGGTTAAAATGGTAAATTTATGTATAGTTACAGTAATTTTTTTAAAAGATGATAATCCTGAAGTAAGAGCTAAAACTAACACTTTTGGCGGGGGGGGCAGGGCAGAAGAAAAATCTGATAAGGGTCTAATATCCAGACTATATAAATACGTCTTACAACCAGACAGTAAAATAACTCAATTTAAAAATGGGCAAAGATTGTAAAGACATTTATTCAAAGACAATATATGTTCTAATGGCCAGTAAGCACATGGAAAGATACTTATAATCATTAGTCAAAGAAAATGCAAATTAAAACCACAGTGAGATACCACTACTGGGATAACTAATAAAAAAGACAATAACAGGTTTTGGGGAGGATGTGAAAAAACCGGAACCTTTAATATATACTGGTGAGAATGTAAAATGATGCAGTCACTTTGAAAAAGAATATGTTAGTTAAACAAATTTACCATATGACCCAGCAATTGAGTTTGGTTATGTACCCAAGAGAGGTGAAAATATGTCCACACGGAAACTTGTATATGGATATTTATAATTTATAGTATTATCTCCAAAAAACTGGTAACAATCCATTGTCTATCAACTGGTAAGTGAACATACAAAATCTTATTTATCCGTTTCATTTATACTATTTGCATTGTATGTGAAATACTATTCAAACATAAAAAGGAATGATGTACCAATAAGTGTTACAACATGGAGGAACCTCAAAAATGTACTGAATGGTAGAAGATAGACATGTTGTATATGATTCCATTTATATGAAATTCCCAGAAGGGGAATATCTATAAAGATAGTATATTAAGTAGTTTCCTGGGGCTGAGAGTAAGAACAGAAGTAGCTACAGAGAGACCTGCGATCTTTTTGGGGTGATGGAAATGTTCTAATATTGGATTCTGATGATAATTGTTAAACTCTACAGTTTGACTAGAAAGACATTGAATTTTACACTTAAAACAGGTTAATATGGTGTCTAAATTACGCCTCAGTAAAGCTGGTAAAGAATTTTTAAGTTTCTACATCCCCTAATACAAATTTTAAATAAACTTTTTTTTTAAAAAAAAAGAGAGAGTTACAAACAGGAAGGGAGATGAGAAGCATCAATTCTTCGATGCCGTATTTGTTCATTGATTGCTTTCTCATCCATGCTTTAATGGGGGTGGAGGGTGGGGCTCCAGCCTAGCCAGTGACACCTTGCTCAAGCCAACAACCATGGGGTTTTGACCCTGGGTTCACAGCATCCCAAGCCAATGCTTTATCCACTGCACCATTGTCTGGTCAGGCTAAATAAACTTTTATTAATTTTAGAGAGAGAAAGAGAAGGGGATTGAGGAGGAGCAGGAAGCATCATCTCAAAGTAGTTGCTTCTCTATGTGCCTTGACCAGGCTGGTTTCAAATTGGCAACCTCAGCGTCCCAGGTCACTACTCTATCCACTACGCCACTACAGGTCAGGCTAAATAAATTCTTGAAAGCACTTGTTTTCCCTTGTGAAGGGTCAGGTGTGATCATTTGGTCCCTACCACACATTTTCTGAAACCTAGTGATTAAATAGAATTTAATTGTATATTGAGATGTCAGGCTCAAGTTGTAACCTACCTGGCTAAATTGAGAATTTTCTAGTTTTATAATTATAACCAAATTCTCTTTCCCTGTTAACAATTTGAGGAATTCAAACCATGGAGTGTATACCATTGAGGCATAAAGTTAGGTTGGAACAATAAGCTTTTTGCCTCTGCTTATAAAATTCGTCATGAAAAAAGAATTACTCTCTTGCAGCCTGGTCTTAGTTTTCTAAAGATGTATATACTAAACTGTATTTTTCCTCCTGAAGTTTTTTGTGTTTTTATACAGAAATCACACTTTTAATTTTTAAGTACATTGTTTTAGTGGTTGACAAGTTATCATTAAATTTTGTCCGGTAATATACATGAGTGTTCACATAGGATAGATGAGATAGGAGAATGTTGGCTCTGAGGACATGGACTTTGTCTTGATCACTCATAATATCCCTAAATCCTAGAACAGGGCATTCAGAATAAATTAATATTAATTAAGTAAAGCCATGGCCTGGCCTGTGGTGGCGCAGTGGATAAAGCGTCGACCTGGGAATACTGAGGTCGCCAGTTCAAAACCCTGCACTGGTCTGGTCAAGGCACATATGGGAGTTGATGCTTCCAGCTCCTCCCCCCTTTCTCTCTTTCTGTATCTCTCTCTCTCACTCTGTGTCTCCTCTCTAAAATGAATAAATAAATTAATTAATTTAAAAAATTTTTTAAATTTAAAGTTACAGGGCCTTCTTAAGCTAATTCCCCTTCACGACAGAACAACCCTCATGTGTAATTTTTTGCTATCCTACCTTGTTGAAGCGTATTAACCCATATTAAGGTTACTGTAGCTCAGGGTTCTCAGAATATGGTCCTCAGTACAGCTGCATTACCATCACCTGGGTACCTATTTAAAATGAAAATTATCGGTATTTGATTCCATACCAGATCTACTGAGTCAGAAACAGGCTGAGAATAGTGTCCAGCAATCTGTTTTAACAAGCTCTCCAGGTTCTTCAAGATGCTTGCTGAAGTTTGAGACCACAGCCACACTTGCTAGCTACAGTGTCACCACATTATTTGAAAGTTCTCTTAAGTACTATGAAAGAGAACGATGGAAATCCCTTGAGGTGATAGAGCTGAATTTTCAAACTTATATTTTTAGAATCACCTGAGGGGCCTGAAGGCAGTGGCACAGTGGATAGAGTGTTGGACTGGGATGCGGTGGACCCAGGTTCGAAACCCTGAGGTCGCCATCTTGAGCGCAGGCTCATCTGGTTTAAGCAAGGCTCACCAGCTTGAGTCCAAGGTCGCTGGCTTGAGCAAGGTGTCACTCGATCTGCTGTCGCCTGCCCCACCCCCTACCCCCGTCAAGGCACATATGAGAAAACAATCAATGAACAACTAAGGTACTGCAACAAAGAATTGATACTTCTCATTTCTCTCACTTCTTATCTGTCTGTCTCTCTCTCTGTCACCAAAAAAAAAAGAAAAAAATCACTTGAGGGGCCCTGGCTGTTTGCTAGAGAGAGCATCAGCCTGGAGTGTGGTGTGGAATTTCTGGGTTTGATTCCTGGTCAGGGCACACAAGAGAAGTGCCCATCTGCTTCTCCCCACCCCCGCCCCGTCCACTGCAGCCATGGCTTGATTGAAGCCCGTTGGCCCAGGGTGCTGAGGATGGCTCCATGGCCTCTGCCTCAGGCACTAAGAAGAGCTCTTTGTGAGCATGGCCCCACGTGGGCAAAGCATTGCCTCCTAGCTGGCTTGCCAGGTCGATCCAGGTCCAGGCGCATGTGGAGTCTGTCTCTTTGCCTCCCCTCCTGTCACTGAATTTTATTTTTTTTTTTATTTTTTATTTTTTTCTTTTATTCATTTTAGAGAGGAGACACAGAGTGAGAGAGAGAGAGAAAGAGAGAAAGGGGGGAGGAGCTGGAAGCTCAACTCCCATATGTGCCTTGACCAGACCAGTGCAGGGTTTTGAACTGGCGACCTCAGTGTTCCCAGGTCGACGCTTTATCCACTGCGCCACCACAGGTCAGGCCTGTCACTGAATTTTAAAAAAAAATGTAGCACATTGATTTGTTTAAACAAATTCTCCTTTGAACTGTTACATAAGGGAATCAGTACTATATTTATGTACTATAATGATTGTAGGCGACAATATGAAAATATGACGAATTCAAATGTATATGATTCTCTTCTTGTACGGATATGGGTAAAAATGTTATTCAGAATTTACTAGATATAAAAAACATGTCCTAGATAGAGAAGCTTAGTCTTGTTTTGTTGTTGTTGTTTTGTTGTTGTTTTGTGACAGAGAGAGAGAGAAACAGATAGGGACAGACAGACAGAAAGGGAGATAGATGAGAACCATCAGTTTTCCTTTGTGGCTTTTTAGTTGTTCATTGATTGCTTTTTCATATGTGCCTTGACCAGGGGGCTCCAGCAGAGCAAGTGACACCCCTTGCTTAAGCCAGTGACCTTGGGCTCAAGCCTGGAACCTTGGGCTTCAAGCCAGCGACCATGGGGTCATGTCTATGATCCTACGCTCAAGCCAGTAACCTCTGGGTTTTGAACCTGGGTCCTCTGCGTCCCAGTCTGACGCTCTGTCCACTGTGCCACCACCTGGTCTTTACCCTCAAGGAATTTGTAGTCTCTAGTCAAAGAATGGCAGGGCAGTTCCTCACAAGTGCCATAAAAACAACCTGAACCAGTCTTTTGGAAGTGTCAGAATAGGGAGAATCACATCTGAGGGGTCTGAGGAAGTTTTAATGAAAGTACAGCCATTTAAGTTTAGTCTTGATAGATGTGTAAGTCAAATTATCTTTGAAGAAATGGGGCTCCATTTTGATACATTTAATGAGAATGAAAACTGTCTCACTCGAACCACTCAGTCTTAGGTACCAGTAATAAGGGTACGAAAAAACGAGATATTTTAATTGCCTTTTTTTAATGCAAAGGAAAAGTCATTATTGATATATAAAATGAGTTAACATACCATTTAACTATACTAGATACATGTCAAATAGTCTGTCTTAAGTATAACTAATTACTAGCAAGAAAAAAAGAAGAAAAGTACTTGTTTCTCTCGAACTTCTTAAAGAGTTTTGAGTCCTTCCTTAGGTTTTATTCCTATGTAAGGTTTATGTGAATTTAATAGATTTTTTTTTCTTTTTACTGGGACAGAGAGAGAGTCAGAGAGAGGAATAGATAGGGACAGACAGACAGGAACGAAGAGAGATGAGAAGCATCAATCATCAGTTTTTCGTTGTGACACCTTAGTTGTTCATTGATTGCTTTCTCATATGTGCTTTGACCGCGGGCCTTCAGCAGACCAAGTAACCCCTTGCTCGAGCCAGCGACATTGGGTCCAAGCTGGTAAGCTTTTGCTCAAGCCAGATGGGCCCGCACTCAAGCTGGAGACCTCGGGCTCTCAAACCTGGGTTCTCGGCATCCCAGTCCAATGCTCTATCCACTGCACCACCTCCTGGTCAGACTGTTTAATAGATCTTTGAGTAATTCTTTTTATTTGTTTCGGTCTCAATTCTGTCATGTTACCCTTGGTCTTTCCAAGAAAAATACTGTTTTCTTATATACTGCTCACAAAAATTAGGGGATATTTAGACCTGACCAGGCGGAGGACCCAGGTTTGAGACCCCGAGGTCTCCAGCTTGAGTGCGGGCCCATCTGGCTTGAGCAAAAGCTCGCCAGTTTGGACCCAAGGTCGCTGGCTCGAGCAAGGGGTTACTTGGTCTGCTGAAGGCCCACGGTCAAGGCACATATGAGAAAGCAATCAATGAACAACTAAGGTGTCGCAACGAAAAACTGATGATTGATGCTTCTCATCTCTCTCCTTTCCTGTCTGTCTGTCCCTATCTCTGACTCTCTCTCTGTCCCTGGAAAAAATATATATATATAGGGGATATTTCAAAATGAATGTGAAGCGATAAAAAAGGGAAGCATTTGATTTTGTGTGTGTGTATTTTTCCGAAGTTAGACATGGGGAGGCAGTCAGACTTCCGCATGTGCCCAACTGGGATCCACCCGGCATGCCCACTAGGGGGCAATACTCTGCCCATCTCTGGCGTTGCTCCATTGTGGCTATAGCCATTCTAGCGCCTGAGGCAGAGGCCATGGAGCCGTCCTCAGCACCCGGGGCCAACATTGTTCCAGTGGACCCTTGGCTGCAGGAGTTGAAGAAAGAGAGAGAGAGGAAGGAGAGGAGGAAGGGTAGAGAAGCAGATTGGCACTTCTGTGTGCCCTGACTGGAAATCAAACCTGGGATTTCACATGCTGGGTTGTCGCTCTACCGCTGAGCCAACTGGCCAGGGCCTGATTTTTTTTATTAAACAAGAACATCAGAAAAGTAAATGAGTCTACGGCCATACCACCCTGAACGCGCCTGATCTCGGAAGCTAAGCAGGGTCGGGCCTGGTTAGTACTTGGATGGGAGAAAAGTAAATGACAAGTCAAAGAAAGTTATTCAATTATGCAAATGAGATGCAAAACCAACTTTTATTTCATTAATGAAAAGATACTATACAAAAGGCTGACTGAAAGTACTAGAGTATCTACACGTTCCCTGATCCCCTAATTTTTGGAAATTTCTGTTCAAGTTCAGGAGTCCTCAGGGAATAGATCTGATTGATCTTGGAAGTCCTGCCAGGTAGATCTATCTACTCCAAAGCAGCTACTGTGTCATCTCTCTCTTTCTCCCCACCCCTCCTCTAGTTTGTCTGGACTTCCTAATAGAAAGGGAATTAATATTCTTGAGCCCCAATACCTGTTCTTACCTACCCATCCAGACAATTTTTGTATTAGAGATGACTTTCCCATCTGCCTGAGTTGTGTGTGCAGCCTAAAAATATCCTTTGTTCTAGATATGGCCTCTCTGGCAGTGATGTCCTAGATAATGTAGCATATGCTCGTGGCTTCAACACAGACCACCAGACCCAGCTTCTTTATCAAGCATCAGCTATGATGGTAGAGTCCAGGTATGTGCTCAGTAGAAGAAACTGAATATGCTCCAAGGGCCCTTTCTCTGAATCTTACATGGGCTACTTGGCCAAATTGATATTATAGTAGCTTGAATTAGAAATGGGGAGATTGAAGTTTTAGTTCCTATTTTGACATTCTTGCTTTATGGTTAAAGTCAAGTAACTGTTAAAAAATGAAGCCAGCCTTGGGCAAGGCACATACAGGAACAGAGCTATGTTTCTCTTCCTCCTTCCCTCCCCCTTCCTTTCTCTCTAAAATAAATAAAATATTTTTAAAAATGAAACCATGTCACCCAAAAAAAAATTACACCATAATTTACCTGGAATTGTTGGAAATTTTATCTTGTTACATGGTCCTCAGACATGAACAATGTACATATATATTAATGAAACACCTAGGCCTGACCTGTGGTGGCGCAATGGATAAAGTGTCAACCTGGAACCCTGAGGTTGCCAGTCTGAAACCCTGGGCCTGCCTGGTCAAGGCACATATGGGAGTTGATGCTTCCTGCTCCTTCCCCTCCTCTCTCTCTCTGAAATGAATAAAAATAAAATCCTTAAATAAACATCTATATACAACTGTGAATATGAAATTTTAGCATATTAAGAAGGAAATGGAATCGGACATAAGCTAGAAAGAGGCCTCAAAGAACCTTGTTCCCTGCAGGTATGCACTGCTAATTGTAGACAGTGCCACTGCCCTCTACAGAACAGACTATTCCGGTCGAGGTGAACTTTCAGCCAGGCAGATGCACTTGGCCAGGTTTCTGCGGATGCTTCTGCGACTTGCTGATGAGGTAAGTTGTCAGGTACGGACACAGAGCATAACTACTTTCAGAGGCCACAGTAATTCTGGGTGCCTTGCTGGGAGGCCAGGATGTCAGGGCCTAGTATCATTAAGATACAGGTTAGATATGAAGAGAGACTTGAACCATTGGCTGTGGGAGAAAGGGGTGGCAGCAATAAAGTCTTTGGAATGTCTGTGGCCACAAAAAATAACATTTATCCTTCCTCCATCAGTTTGGTGTAGCAGTGGTAATCACCAATCAGGTGGTAGCCCAAGTGGATGGAGCAGCCATGTTTGCTGCAGATCCTAAAAAACCTATTGGAGGAAATATCATTGCTCATGCCTCAACCACCAGGTAAAGTGATGAGACAGATGACTTCATCTTAGAATGTTGTGTTAGCTGTGAAGTAGACATGAAGATATAACATTCCCTGTTAAAGCTACTGTTGTGTATACAGAGGATTCCTTGATAAATCTGTCATGCTTTGATTAGTTTATTAGTTTAGGTGTTTGCAAAGTTCATAAAAGAATAAAAAGCCCTCAAATGTAAAGGGCTGAGCCTGACCAGCCAGTGGCACAGTGGATAGAGCGTCGGACTGGGACGCGGAAGACCCAGGTTCAAGACCCTGAGCTCGCCAGCTTGAGTGCAGGCCCATCTGGCTTAAGCAAAAGCTTGCAAGGTCGCTGGCTCCAGCAAGGGGTTGCTTGGTCTACTGAAGGCCCGCGGTCAAGGCACATGTGAGAAAGCAATCAATGAACAACTATGGTGTCACAACAGCAAAATTGATGCTTCTCACCTCTCTCCGTTCCTGTCTGTCTGTCCGTCCCTATCTCTCTCTCTGACTCTCTCTCTCTGTCCCTTTAAAAAGGGAGAAAAGAAAAAAAAAATAAAAAATGTAAAGGGCTGAATGTAAAGAATTAATATGCTTTTCCTTCATTATTAAAAAAAGATAGTTGTATTAACATGGAAAATCTGCCTGACCAGTGGTAGTGCAGGGGATAGAGTATCGACTTGGGATTCTGAGGTCCCAGGTTCAAAACTCTGAGGTCTCCAGCTTGAGCACAGGCTCATCCAGCTTGAGCGTGGGATCATCAACAGGATTCCATGGTCACTGGCTTGCTGCAAAGGGTCACTTGTTCAGCTGGAGTCCCCCGGTCAAGGCATGTATGAGAAGCAATCAATGAACAGCTAAAAGACAACTACAAGTTGATGTTTCTCATTTCTCCCTCTCTCTCTCACCAAAAAAAAATGTGTGTGTGTAAAATCCACTATCCAAAAAATTTCAGTTCTACCATACTCAGGAATAGGAATTTTTATAATAACTTTGGTGTTTTGGTCTGTGTCTTTGGGTCAGACTATACCTGCGAAAAGGAAGAGGGGAAACCAGAATCTGCAAAATCTATGACTCTCCCTGTCTTCCTGAAGCTGAAGCTGTGTTTGCCATCAATGCGGATGGAGTGGGAGATGCCAAAGACTGAATCGTTGGTTTTTTTCTCGTGATAAGCCTAAGTGCTGCAGCCTGATGAAGACTGCTCACTCCCTGGGGTTCTTCGGAGGCCTCTTCCTGTTGTGACTGCCAGAAAAAAGGGCAAACAGGAAAACAGCCGGTGTATCAGCTTTTCTGGTGGTATAAACAGGAGACAGGTCAGTAATCACAAACTGATCTGAAATGTTTACTCCTTCTCTAGAGAGCATATTAATCTCTATGTGAATTCTTTGGTTCTGAGGGGATGGTGTATGAAATACCTTTGACATAGTGCCTTGAGTGACTTGGGACATCTTGTGTCTCCAGAACTAAAGCCAAGGATACCGACTCCTCTTACTGTCTGAATAATGTTGGAAAGAGTATCTGAGCTGTGGCAAAGGGAACAGGTCTCTTGGCAGGTTCTTTTCTCTGTCAGTGAATCTGTCAGTCAGACAGAGGGTTTAAGTTTGTATGCCTGAAATTTCTTCTATAAAATGTTTTTAGTTGAGGATTGAGCAGACCCGCTGGGCGACCAGCCCTTTATAGTTCATTTGCATGCGGTTTTTTTACTGCTAAGAGCAACTCAAGATAATTCTGGAATCTTAAGCATTTCAGAGGCTTAAAGTGGGTTCATTGTGGGGCTGCTAATAAAGTAGTTATTTGTAACGACTGCTGTTTATAGGAGTTATTCTGCTACAAACTAATTATTTCAAGATTAGGTCCTTTATATCTTTTTGCCACTAGGTAGATGTGATCAGTTTCTATTACTTTAAAATTGAAATTTTAAAAGGGAATCCTACATTCAGATGATTGAACTTCTTGTCCTTCAACCTAATAGACTATTAAAAGATGGCTATACCATGGCTTTCCTATGGCCTTTGTTTTTATTCTGCAAGTCCCATGTTATAGAAGTCCGATGCTTCCCTGGATTATTCTACTTCAGGGGTTTGAGATATTCTTCCCCTTCAAACTGCTCAGGATGAGTTTTAAAACTGCTCTTACAATTTCAAAGGGCTTCTCAGTATTGGGAATAAAGGCAATGAAAATCTCTGCTGTTGTCTGTGTTGATCCCACTGTATGTAGAGAGCTAGGAGAAGATACAATTTAATGCAGCTTTGTTTTGAGAACAGTTCTGTTCACTGGTTTTTAAGAATGGAGCATCTCTTGGGTCTTCTCTTACCAAAGAACAAACCTGGGGTAGGATAATAAAGCCCCAACAACAGATTCTGGAATGAGAGCTTGGTTCTTGTGTAAAAGTATATCAATATTTTAGGACCTATATTTAAATGCCTTTAACCTAAAATTTGTCTCAATTTTTCTTGTAGGTAGGATTAGGCTTTGTGCTGCTTACTCTAAAGTGAACATGAGGTCAGGAAATAACCAGTTTAATTGGAATAGGCGTTGTTAGGCTAAAAAAATCAGCTTTCTGTCTCTCTGTATTTTATATGTATCATAACATTTCTACAAATAGCATTAACCAGAGAGCTTTTTCTAAATTCTTTGGTGCTTTTTTTCTCCTTGTCCGCAACAGCCTCTGCAGTAGGAAACAACTGTTGAAGTGTTAAGAATAGGAGCTGATAATAAACATAGCGGAATACACTTCTAATCAAATATGGTTTATTTTCAGTTTGTATCAAAATATATGCCAGGCAACAACTCAGTTCATTGTTTCACAGTCTCATAAGCCTTATGTATTACTGTTATTTCAAAAGCAGCCAAGACTGGAAGTCAAGTGGTCCAGCCCCTCGGACCAGGAATACAATTAGAATCCACATGATAGGTGAGAAGAGGGCAATATCGATTGACTACCCTGCCCCTTTTACCCTGGAAGATAGGGTACAATCTTAGGGCTATGTACTTTGGTGTTGAACATTACTCGGTGAAAAAGGTTAGAGAGTACAAGTCCTGTATTTTGTCCCTATAGCTCTTTGAAGTGCATTCACCTTACCAGTAGTTGGAGGGCAGCCTTCAGTTCTCTACCCAAACCTAGGACAGACAGGTCTTGATTTTTCAAGAATTCACGTAAGGGAAAAAACAAGAAACCCAGGCCCCAAGTACTTCCCCAGTTTCAGCTTAGTTAAGCGATTAGAATAAATTAACCCGTGGACAATAGGCAAGAAGTGGGGAATGGTAGCAGGTACTGATTAGACCAGGCATCAGGGTACTCCTTTAACCAGCCTTGCTCAGTCTCCTGATCTAAAAAGGGTCTAAGGGAAAAAAGACTTGGTTTTTGTTCCCCATAAGTACTGGTATTTCTGAAGTCATGAAGGCCACTGGAATGTAGTTAGTGTCCTAAAATTACTTCCAATTCTTCTAGGTCCTTCTGGAAAGCTGAATCCTAGGGAGACAAAAGAACAAGACTAGGACCCAACATCTAAGCCAACATTTCCCAAGCCACTGGTACCCAAGAAGAAGCACGCTTTGCTTCCCTTCTGAGCTGTTATCATAGTGCCTACATGCAAAAGTATAGACTTTTCTAGGGAAATAAGATTTCAAGGGAAGATTTTCTCTCTTGGAAAGGTCCAGTGGTCACTGAATGATGGAACCCAGTGTTAGAATACTCTTAAATGGATTACCTCATTAGTGACATCTGGCAGCTCCCTGGCCAGCTTCACCCACTGTCTAGCTTCAGAGGTTTTTCCTAGTTCTCTGTAGCACTGAGAAGAGACAACAGTGAAACCCTAGGGGAACTGCCATCGGGAGACTAGCAGGGATAAGTAGGTATGCTTTCAGGAGTTTCCAGAATGTTATCAGCATACATACTTTTCATCTACGTTGAAATAGGTGAGTTTACCTTGGAAATATATACCCTTCCCGCTTTGGAAAATCCTGGCTGTAGTTCTTCTGCCTGGAGGTGGGAGGAAGAACTACATTTCAGTAAGGTGTTCCCAAATTCAAGACAGGCTCTGAAGTACATTAGAGATTTCCAGTCCCCTACCCAGAGACTGATTTAGTGGTCTGGGAATTTATATCTTCTTATAAGCTTTTCAGGTGGTTATGATTTTCCCACAGAGCAAGCAAACAATTGCTCCCTACCAGAAACCACTCCCAATAATGTCTTTAGGAAAAACAACTTTGCCCCGGCATTTTGGGCTGCTGTCCACCCCTCTCCTCCTCCCTCTTGATACCTTCAGGAAGCTCTGGAGGGCATCCTGCACAGTGGCACTGAGAGGGCTTTCAAGTAAGGCTGTAGCAGTTTTCTTTTCTAACCAGCTCAGGTGTGCAACCTGCCACCAAAAAAAGATCAAGGTACTGATGACAAGGTTTAACAGGTATTTTTAGAAATATTGCATATTCTGTACTGAAAACAAAACAAGGTCAAACGAGGCTGGGTCCAGTCCCAGTAACATGACTGTTCCGAGGAAACGGAAATGGTACTTGAACCAGGCTCGGTCGCTGCTGCAAAATTTTCACTACAAGGAGATCAGTGTCACAGGACACTGAGGCTCCTTATATTAAGCCCTGAATTTAGCTCACCTGATAACACCACCTCCCAAGGAGAAAGTGAGCCATGGGGTTCTCTGGCCGGAGAGCAAGGGCTTTATCCACATGCTCCTGCAGGGTAACATGTAAATATAAACTAACATCACACAAGGGAATTGATAAAGAAAAAGGGGCAAGTCATAGAGGTGGTAGGAACACCCTATGCAAGGAGTGAGGATGGAGCAGGGAATGTGGACAGCACAAGGGGTAGAGGAGAAGCCTTTCCTCACCTTGAAGCTAAAGCCACTCTGGATGCGCCTCTGGATGCCCTCATGCTCAGCCAGCTGACCACAAAGCACTGCGTACCTACAGGGAAAGCAGCAAGCAGCGAGCTCAGCGACAAGGAACGGGCTTCCCCCTCATTCCCCTGGCCTGACGAAACCTGCTCCTAATCCCTCAACTATAGCTGAAAATATCATTTCCATCTATTTGTAATTCCTCTGTTCATAGATTTGTGGTCCCAATTCATTCTTTAACATAGTGGTAGGCTCTTCAGAGTATACATACTAAGTACAAAAAAGCTATGTCCTCCACAGTAAATCTCTTATACTTAATACGGTGTGTCCGTAAAGTCATGGTGCACTTTTGAAAAGTGCACCATGACTTTACGGACACACTGTATTTAGGCAAGGTCTTGGTCCAAATCTCTAAAAAAAAAATTTCCTCATAATGAGTACAGCCCTCCGTGTCAAAAACTTAAAAAGCAGTTCTCTAGCCTGACCAGGCAGTGGCACAGTGGATAGAGCATTGGACTGGGATGTAGAGGACCCAGGTTTGAGATCCTGAGGTCACCAGCTTGAGCCTAAGGTCACTGGCTTGAGAAAGGGGTCACTTGGTCTGCTGTGCCCCCCCTCCCCTGGTCAAGGCACATATGAGAAATCAATCAATGAATAACTAAGGAACCGCAACGAAGAATTGATGTTTCTCATCTCTCTCTCCCTTCCTGTCTGTCCCCATCTGTCCCTCTCTGACACACACACACAGGCAGTTCTCTAATAATCGGCATCAAAGGAGAAGAGACCTGAATACATTGTTTTTTGTCTCCTGAGCAGACACTAAAAGAAGGTCTCTTTAGCCTTGGAAGTATACAGGTAAATCATTAAAATAGACTTGGGCCCAGCGGTTGGCAAACTCAGTTAACAGAACCAGATATCAACAGTACAACGATTGAAATACCTTTTTTTTTTTTTTAATTTTTATTT
Source organism: Rhynchonycteris naso (assembly GCA_037038555.1). Taxonomy (NCBI): domain Eukaryota; kingdom Metazoa; phylum Chordata; class Mammalia; order Chiroptera; family Emballonuridae; genus Rhynchonycteris; species Rhynchonycteris naso. The sequence continues at coordinate 77,504,474 of CM072999.1, read as the reverse complement.
TTATTTTTTATTTTATTTTATTCATTTTAGAGAGGAGATACAGAGAGAGAAAGGGGGGAGGAACTGGAAGCATCAACTCCCATATGTGCCTTGACCAGACCAGTACAGGGTTTTGAACTGGCGACCTCAGTGTTCCCAGGTCGACGCTTTATCCACTGCGCTACCACAGGTCAGGCGAAATATCTTTTGAGCACCAAATTTTTTAAACTTACACTATATAGGTAGGTACATTCCTTATCAATGTAGTACCCATATGTGGTATTTTGTGAAGAACCACACTCAAGGGCCAAAGAGCTGCATGTGGCTCGTGAGCCGCAGTTTGCCGACCAGGGGTCTAGGACAATCAAATTTCAAATTGGGATGAGATACTCTAGGAATTTCTGAGGTTAAGCTGGGAACCAATAGAAGCAAAGGAAGAAAGACCTCTGATTTCTGCCCTCTCCACATCCTTCCTCCCATGGGAACACAGCCAGCAGCTTCCTATATTCTATCTTTAAAACAAAGGTCACATTACCTTCCAGCATTGTTTGACATTAAATGAGAATTTAAAGGCTCAAGTTGCTTTTTCAAATATTCACTTGTATCAGATACTTTCAGAAGTTCATCTCCATGTTTAGTCCAAATCACTTCCCCAAGAACAGGTAAGAAAGCATGAGGCCAATTTCCATTGTTGGGAGTCCAGCCCCAAGGAAGCCTACAGGGAAGCAGTACCTGAGACACCCTAGAAACAGTGATGACCTGGCTTCTGAGAAGACCCCTTGCAGAAATAAAGTTTTAGCAACAGATAGCTTCTTCCGGCTCACAACTTGAGGACAAAGATACAGAAAGCAAGAGGAGAGGTAGGAAAGGAACATTTTCACTAACACTGAGGTTCTGGAACCAGGTACCAGAACAAAAGTTGGCTCTGACCCATGTAAATTAGTTTAACTTTTACTCACATGACACCACACAAAGGGCTGATGTTTTTGTGTGCTAATAAACTGACTACTGAGATTCACAGGGGGTGGGGGGTAACTCATCCACTTTTCCTCATGCAAGCCAAGCAAAAAAGCCAAAGCCCACCACCAGCCAGGGATAGCAAATTGAGCAGGAGCAGGGGCTGCGAATTGTCCCAGCCTCTCTGAGGTATCAAGAACCCACAGGTTTTGCAGCTAGAAGCTGCTCGTTTCTCCAAGCCCTAACAGAAAAGAGAGCATATACCCTCCCCTGCCTCTTCCTGAAGGTACCTGCCAAGGAAAACTTCCTTTGGTCCCCAGCTGGGATAGGGTGGGGCATATGGAAGTAAAAGCCAGAGCTCCCTCTACTGGTTCTCTTGGCAAAGGCCTTTGTGGCCAGGGCAGAGACAATGAAGCCTCGCGCCCTCCACTCTGCTAACCCCTCCTGGCTCTTCTCAGGACCCTGCAGGGTGTTATTACCATTGGTGACAATCAGCATTCTCATCCCCCTTCTTCAGAGCGGCCTCTGCTTCTTCTTTTCCTGTGGGGCAAAGGTGTTCCAGAATTGACAAGGGCTCCCATGCACACTTCTTAAGAGGGGGCTTTGGGAAGAATAACTGCTCTCTAGGTCTCACCAATGCTTACCAGACTGGACTTGTTTGGAAATATACAGTGTGTCTGTAAAGTCATGGTGCACTTTTGACCGGTCACACCGTCAAAAGTGCACCATGACTTTACGGACACTGTAGTTGTGAACTTGAACAGAGTGAAAAGCTTCAAGTAGCTTCTCAGGAATGAACTGTTTCATCTTGCCTTCCCAAACTGTTATCAGCTGTCCTAGCTGCCTTGTTTCTATAATACCACTGACGTGCTTGCAGCACTTCAAGTATAAAAGATTCTACATTATCAAAGATTCAATAACATTTATAAGGCTTTACTTATAAAAGTGGGAAAGTATACAGTCAATTTTTTTTTTTTTTTACAGGGACAGAGAGAGAGTCAGAGAGAGGGATAGATAGGGACAGACAGGAACGGAGAGGTGAGAAGCATCAATCATTAGTTTTTCATTGCCTTGACCGCGGGCCTTCAGCAGACCGAGCAACCCCTTGCTGGAGCCAGCGACCTTGGGTCCAAGTTGGCGAACTTTTACTCAAGCCAGATGTGTCTGCGCTCAAGCTGGCGGCCTCGGGGTCTCGAACCTGGGTCTTCCGCATCCCAGTCTGATGCTCTATCCACTGCGCCACCGCCCGGTCAGGCGGAAAGTATACATTCTAGGTACAAAAAAGCTATATCCTCCACAGGGTTCTCAGTGACTTCATGGCAGAGGGGACAGAGGGATCAGCCCTGTGCCTGGCATAAGTCTGATGTACTCTACCCCAGGGCACAGAGGTTTCTGTGTTTTTTTTATTTAGAAAATTAAACGGTGACATTGATCAATAAGTACATACATAGGTTTCAGGCAAACATTTCTATAGCATTTAAACTTGATGTAGATTGTATACCCAGCACCCAAAGTCAAATATTCTGTCACCAGTAGAATATTTTAGATAACAAGACCTGGAAGCCCAATGATGGATGGTATATGACTCAGGTGTGTGGCGAGGCAGGACACATCACCTTCCCCATGAAACCAATCGTGGTTTTGCTGAACATCAACTTTTTGTTCCACTTATTTATGCATTCATTGGCTAATTCCTGTATGTGCCAGACTGGGGATCAAACCCGCAACCTTGGTGTATCAGGATGATGCTCTAAACAACTGAGCTACCCAGCCAGGGCTGAGACCAGTCGCTTTTTAAAGTTCCAGGATTCTCGCCTGACCTGTGGTGGCGCAGTGGATAAAGCGTCGACCTGGGAACACTGAGGTCGCCAGTTCAAAACCCTGCACTGGTCTGGTCAAGGCACATATGGGAGTTGATGCTTCCAGCTCCTCCCCCCTTTCTCTCTCTCTCTCTCTCTCTCTCTGTGTCTCCTCTCTAAAATGAATAAAATAAAAAGAAATTAAAGTTCCAGGATTCTCAGTGACTTCATGGTAGAGGGGGCAGAAAGATCAGCCCTGTGCCTGGCATAAGTCTGATGTACTCTATCTACCCCAGGGCATTCTGTTGCCAAGTAGATTCCAGGGACTTCTAAGCAGTATTCTCCCAAACTTCTTACAGGTGCTCACCAGATTTACTCCACTCATTCTCAGAACACCTGTCCCACAACCTCTATAACTGAAACCAGATCCATAAGCCACAGAAAAAAACTTCAGGTTAAGAAAGGAGGTTTTGCCCTCATTTTGTATTTGGGGAGTGAGACCAAAGAATTAGGCTGATATGATAAAAGTACTTCCCAAAACATGCACTGGTGTTACTCAGATCACGATGATGTGCAGAGAAAAAGACTGTTCTGTGTATCAAGGAAGCAGGAGTCCCTGGGAGTCAGGATTTGTCCCCAGTGAGTAACTGAGCCGCAACTTCCAGGAATGTGTCAGCACTTACCATTGAGAGCATATGACTTCTTCTCGCTCACCTCATCAGCTAGCTCGCACATGTCACTGTAGGCCCGGGCCAGGCGCCAGAGAAAGTCCTGCAGATTTCCATACTAGAGACCAAACAGAGAAAGGGATGGAGGCCCCTCTTCCCTCAGAGAATTGGGGCTCTGGCCTTCCCACACCCCCGGTTTGAGTTTCCGGGCTAGTGTGTTACACATGCTAACTGACATTAAGCCAGTTTTGTGCACCATCCTCTACCCCCATACACCCTTTTCTTGGGCATTTTCCATTTCTTTCATTGTGTCAGCAAGACTTCTCCTTTGCTGTGCCTCATTACATCTTAGAGTTGACCTTTCCTCAGTGTTAGGAAGCCAGAATGCCCTCTACAGAAAGTAGTGCCTCAAACAAGGAATTCTAACTTTAGGGCATTTATACTTGGGTGAGCATAAATTCTGGCAGTGAACCTGAAGAGAAGGGAATTGTGGCTGAGTGAGCTACACACTTATCCGTGCTGCTGGAAACTTAAAGTGGGTTGGCAGCTCGGGCTCTGCCTCAAGGGAAACAAAAGGACATTCCAGTTCTATCCACGTTTTCCTCTACTGTGCGATGTGTAGCTCTTGCAGAACTCTAAGAGGCAGAGGACCACTCGGGAGGAAGCTCTGGAACAGGCAGTAAACCTGGGCCCCTGGAAGTTAGGTGCAAAACCAGCCATTCACCCTCATTTTCCTTCTGAGGTCACCTTGCAGGGTCAATAACCACAGTGGCCCTCTTGCATTCCCTAGGAGTCAGCAGGGTTTAGCAGGGAGGGAGGGGAGAGGGCAGACAGGCAGCTGGAGCCTCACCGCTAGCTTGTTGTTGAGCAGCAGCTGAAAGCCTTCTCGCTTGCTCTGCTCACCACCCTGGTGCAGCTCGTCAGCCTGCTGCAGAAGGGGCAGGACGTCCTCCAGGCCAGGGGAGCCCTCGGCCTCCAGTGCTCTGGGAACCAAGCCTGAAGCCACCTCTGCCTCCAGGTCCACAGAATCCTTTCTCCCCATCTTCACGGTCTCACAGCTCACTTCATCTTCCCCATCTTCACTCTCCCTGTCAGAGTCCCGCTCGTAGTCAGACTCGGCATTAGCTGTTGTGTAACTATGGCAGAAAAATATAAGGTACAGGGTCAAAGGAGAGGACCATTCTGCCTTAGAGCTGTAGGCCACAAAGGCAGACTCTTCGTGATACTGTTGTCTGGGGCACCAAATAAGAACCACTCTCCCCACTTAGGGGCAAAAAACAGTCCTCTAGAGAAGGCTTCCCATGGGAACTATGGGGCTGGGGAAATTATTTAGAAGAGTGACCAGCTTGGACACACTTTGACAATCAGGGACTATTATGAGAACCCCTGCTTAGCTATTACCAAGTCTGCCCTAAAATAGAGGAAAAGAAAAAGCTTAGAAAGGTATGTACCAAAATGTTTCCAGTCTACCTCTCAGGGTAGAATTAAAAGGAAATTATTTTGACCCTGGCCGGTTTGCTCATAGACAGAGTGTTGGTCAGCATATGGATTCCCAGTCAGGGTTTGATTCCCAGTCATGGGTTTGATTCCCAGTCAGGGTACACAAAAGAACCAACCATCTGCCTCTCTCCCCCTCCCACAGTCAGCGGCTCCATTGGTTTGAGTGCTGGCCCTGGGTACTGAGAATAACTCAGTTGATTCGAGCATCAGCCCCAAACCAGGGTTGCCAAATAGATCCCGATCCCAGTCAGGGCGCATGCAGGAGTCAGTCTATCTCCCCTTCTCTCAAAAAAAAAAAAAAAAAAAAAAAAAGAGAAATTATTTTCTTATCTTTTAATGTGATTGCTTTAGTGAGCGTATATTCTTATAAAGAAATTAATGTTTTGGCCTGACCAGGCGGTGGCGCAGTGGATAGAGCATCGGACTGGGATGCAGAAGACCCAGTTTCGAGACCCCGAGGTCGTCAGCTTGAGCGCAGGCCCATCTGGCTTGAGCATAAAGCTCACCAGCTTGGACCTAAGGTCGCTGGCTCTAGCAAGGGGTTGCTCGGTCTGCTGAAGGCCCGTGGTCAAGGCACATGTGAAAAAGCAATCAATGAACAACTATGGTCGCGCAACGGCAATGAAAAACTAATGATTGATGCTTCTCACCTCTTTCCATTCCTGTCTGTCTGTCCCTATCTATCCCTCTCTCTGTCCCTGTAAAAAAAAAAAAAAAAGAAATGAATGTTTTGGATAAAAACTTCATTGTAGGTGGAGTTGATCTCCTGAGCTAGAAGGCTCACCAGGCTCAGGGTTTGTCAACCATTTTCACTGTATCAGCCAAAGGCACCTGTCAGAACCAGCATGGGCGGGTAGCAGCCTCTGAGGCCATGGGCAGCCACAGATAGCCACATTTCTTTTTTTGTGTGTGACAGAGAGAGAAAGAGGGACAGATAGGAACAGACAGACAGGAAGGGAGAGAGATGAAAAGCACCAATTCTTTGTTGCAGCTCCTTAGCTGTTTATTTACTGCTTCCTCATATGTGCCTTGATTGGGGGGCTACAGCAGACTGAGTGACCCCTTGCTCAAACCAGATGAGCCCACGCTCAAGCTAGCGACCTCATCCGATGCTGGGTCCTCCGCGTCCCAGTCTGTCGCTCTATGCAGTGCACCACCACCTGGTCAGGCTCCACATTTCTTCTCAATTCAACAAGTACCTCTATCACAAGTCAGTCACCAAACCTAAACTACAACAGGAGCAGCCCTTAGAAAACTTTGGAATTGATGGGGCTGCGGTGAGGGCCATTTGCAGCTGGAAGTAGGGGTGAAAGATGCAAACAGAACCCGCTGGGAAGGTAGCTCTCGGCCACCATAACCCAGAGTTCTCCTAGGGAGCCCCAACCTTGATGCACCTACTGAAGAGGAAGCCAAGTTTTCCTCAGGTCTTGTCCTCTACCAGCAGCTGATTAGGGTATTTTTCCTAACTGCCAATTGAATCAGACCAAAACTGAGTAGGGGAGAAGATCTGATTTCCAGGACCTAGCATCAGACACCAGAGAGGCCTCCAGACTGAGTGAAAGAAAAGCAGGTTCTGAAGCACGGGGAAGACCTTTAGAGATAATCTTTCCTCCATCCTGGAATGAAAGATAGGGGAAGGACCTCTGTGGCTGGAGCAAAACAGAACTGAAGGAGAGAAGAGGCAGACTCGTACCAATCAAGTCAGTGTGAGAGCACCTGAAGGCCAGAGCTGGATGCTGGAGGCCAGAAAGACAAAGGTGAAGGAGGCCGGTTTCATCTGGAAGGTACCAAGTGAGCAGTCAGACCTGGTACCTACTCCATGCTGACTGCTTTATAGAGGAGCTTCCAGAATCCTCTAACAAAGGGGCCCTTGTAACATCTACTACAGGAATTTATAAGGTACCTAAAACCTTAATTTCACTCTGTTTTTAAGTGATTATCCAAATATCTTTCCCCTCTAGCAATTTGCAGTAAAAACTTTAGAAATTAAAGGGACAAGGAAAAGTGGCATCTGGTTTCCCAAACAATCTGGGTGGTGATGAGTAAGACCACATGGGGGCATCCTAGAGAAACTCCCAACCAAGTCCTAGGACCTGGATAATAACCTGCCCCTATTCAGCCCAGCCAGGCCCAAAGCCAAATGGGTGAGCTATCTGGGTTGGAGAACTTGAGCCTTATCAACTCTACTTGCTAGAAAGAAGGGGAGATACCATTCTCTGCTAGACTGAAGGCTGTCTTGGCCAATCAGTAGTTCAAATCAGGAGTCTCTGGAATGCAGTGGGCAGGGAAACACGTGCTAAGTGAGCACTGACATCAACCCCATGAGCTTCCAGGGCTTGAGGAGAAATTAATCATGTGCCAGAGCTTCATGGGCCGCTGTCCCTACATTCACATCATGCTCTCACACCTCCTGGACTGAAAACCCAGCCCTTGGAGAAATACACCAGAGTGAGAGGTGGCCCTTTTGTTTACAATGCCCTGAAGCTTTTGAGGCTCCCTTGGAGCAAGGAGCTCAGAGCTATCCTACTGTATTCCTTGAGTGATCAAGGACTCAGTTACACTTATCTCCCCTCCTGGCAATTAAGTTTCTTTCCTTCTCCTAAGCCCCACTAGAGGGGCTGAGCTGCAGCATTCAAAGACAAGCAGGTATGGGTCCTGACCCTGAGACACTCTCAGTGGTGTGAACGTAAGGCCATCTTTTAATGAGGTCATAATGCCCAAGAAGGAGATAACTTTGCAGGCAATCCCTCTTGGCTGGGATGCCTGCCAGGGCTTGCTGGAGGAGCTGGTGTTTTAGGACAAGTTGGATTTTTTACAGGGAGGGAACAAAAGCCAGGTCTGCTATGATGCTCAGGGAATAAGCTCACAAACCCACACAGTGACTTTGCCTCTTCTGCGTTCAGTCAGTCCCCTAGGAACTCCAAGTTGCTATCTTACTGGGGGCCGGGGGGGGGGGGGAATACAGCTTTCTGTGGAGTTGAGTAGTCCCATCAAATATTCTTATCCTTTCATCCCTCAAAGGGGCACTCCTTCCCCCAGGATCACATGTTCAAAGTCATTCCAGAGTTTGAGGTCTCCTCCCATAATTTCCCCTTGACCTATATGGCACTGACCATGGCAAAAATAATTACCTCACTATGGCCACTGCCCCAGATGGCAGCCAGCTAAACCAGAGCCTTGTGTCACATGCCCCTATCAGCCTCCACAAGCCACGTGATCAGTCATGGGACTGAGCTTGCTGGAGCTATAATGAAGAAAGCCGCCCCTCCTCTCACCCCATCACAGGTGGCTGGTGGGCCTGTCCTGCCCCTTACGGGAGCCCCAGTGAGCACCCACAACTTCCCTAGTTAAACACTGGCTCTCACTGCCCACAGAGGTTTGTATAACTTCTTAAAAATCATCAAGGGCCCCAAATAAAGCCTCAATAATTAAGACTTTAAAAAAAAAAATCATCAAGGGCCTTGAGTTCTATACCCTGATCTTGGGCAGAGTTGTGACCTCTGTTACCCTCTTACAAAGTTTAAATATCAATTCCCCACCCATGTGACCTGCTTCCTTGGGTGCAGAAAGAGGCCTCTTTAGTCTCAGGGCCCATTATCAACCACTTTGTCCTTTCAATCCAGATGTGTCAAATATTTCATTTCTGCCTCTCCTCTAAACAGCCCTCTAGAAGCATCTCTCAGCCCAGAGTTGTTAGGTACATTGAACAGAAAAGGGCCTCTCCTGCTAGCCCTTGAGAATACAGATAATAGGGATCAGACAACCCAGGCACCAGTAGCAATGAATGAAGGACTAAAGCTCTACTTAGCCTTCACTTGTTTCAAGAGGCACCTGAACATTAATCAAATCCAACAGGTACCCAATGGCAGTGACAGGGAAAAAGAGAGTAACACTATTCTTTTTTTTTTTTTTACAGGGACAGAGAGTCAGAGAGAGGGATAGATAGGGACAGACAGACCAGAACGGAGAGAGATGAGAAGCATCAATCATTAGTTTTTCATTGCCATTGCGACACCTTAGTTGTTCATTGATTGCTTTCTCACATGTGCCTTGACTGCGGGCCTTCAGCAGACCGAGTAACCCCTTCCTGGAGCCAGTGACCTTGGGTCCAAGCTGGTGAGCTTTTGCTCAAGCCATATGGGCCTGCACTCAAGCTGGCGACCTCGAGGTCTCGAACCCGGGGCCTCCGCTTCCCAGTCCGACGCTCTATCCACTGCACCACCGCCTGGTCAGGCGAGAGTAACACTATTAATTTTCTTAGAAAACCAAGAGGAGACTGTAATGGCCCAATCAAGAAAACAAGGCTGAAATCTCTTGAGTAAGAGGTACTGAACTTACTATACTACGATGGACAATGAGCTGTGATGGCTCTTAGTCAATGGTAAGAATTCCCAGGGACTGCTGGGATATGTCATTCTGTGAGAGCCCTTCTCTGCCCTGATGACCAAGGCATTCCTCAGATCACAGACCCTCACACCCTGCAGATGAGCACAACTAAGCTTGAGCTTGGTAGTTGGACAACCCTAGGCAAGGCATCAAACCTTGCTAAGCTTCAAGTCTGCTTTGAGAAACAGAAAAAGCAGCACCTACTATACAGGATCCTTGTGAGGATTAAGTGAGAAAATACTTCTAAAGTGCTTAGTACACACACAATCTGTCACAGAGGAAGAATAACCAGTAGTTAATATTATAAGGTGTTTCAACTAAGAGGGACAGTGCTGCAGAGATCATCCTGAGTGGCTTTTTACAGCCATCCTGACCTGACGGAAGGCTTGGGTGTTCTCTGCACCAATCTTTTCCTTGAGGAGGAAGCAAGGTCGGCAGAGGCCTTAAGAAAGAGACCAGCTTCTTTGGCTCCTGCAGTCCACCTGGGTCCCTGGAGCGAGCAGCAAACAAGGGCAGTGCTGCCACTGAGCTCCAGGCACTGCAACAAAGATGCTCATTAGTCTTCATGTTTGGGACCATAGTTTCAAAATGGCACTAGTGGTTTAAAATCAAAAGCTGTAGCCTAACCAAATCTGGAGGCTGTCTATAAGACTCCTGTCCCATCTAGGGCCTAAGACCAAACCTGCAGGGCCACCAATTACTTAGGACAGACACCTGCCATATGCAGTGTTGTCAAGAAAGCAAGCCTCCCCTGTGGGAAGAGGAGAATTCCAGGGAAGGGGGCACACTCAGTGAAAGAAATAAAATTCTTGTGATAGCACAGGAAAATGCCCAACTGGTGTTATAAGAACAGAAAATTTAAAAATAACTATGCAAAAATCAGACCTACTCAGAGGAAAATAAGAGATGCAGGTAGTAACCATTGTTAACATTTCTGTTTGTCTGGATGACATAAGGTGGAAAGTTTCTCTTATTTCAACCGTTCTGTATTTATTTATACTCTTACCTTTTTCCAAATATTACTCATAGAAGCGTGGTATCCATTTTCCATTGAAAAACATTACTTTTACAAAATATAACCTTGGCTGGAGCCACAACTGCCTCCAGGAGAGAGAACTCACCCCCCTTCACTCTCAGCATCTGTGTATGTGGCTCCTGATGTGGCCGAGAAGTAGACGGAGCTGGAGCCAGTTGAGTCCCTCCTCTCCCGGGCAAACGGGAACCTTCGCCTCCGAGCCCCTGTCTGGTTCTCTTCCATGTGCGATCTGCAAAGCAGGGTGGCATTAGGCTGCATCTGACCTGTCTTTCCTCTCACCATGAGGGGCCTCTTTCTATCACTCCTTATTAAAGGGCCAAGAGCAGAGAGAATCCTAGGTCTCTACACAGGGAAACTCTAGACAGACCTGGACTGGCCAGGGCAGACCAGGTTCATCAGAACAAAGCATTTCAGTTGCTACAACAGACCATAGGGGCCCAAATGCAGCAAGGAACCATCTTCCCTGCCAATTAGGTGAGACGCTATAAAGCTGACTTCCTCCTTAGAGAGACAGCAAAGAACAGAGCTCAGCTGGAAAAGCTGTGGGGGCTGGGGAGGGGGCTGCATTACTCACCGGAACTCCCCAGCAATCTGCCCAGCGAGCCCCTGCAGGCTGCTCCTCAGCTCCTCCACCTCCCGCCTCAGTGCCACCAGACTAGTCAGCACGAAGTCCAGGCGTTCCAGCACCATCTCCTGCCCCTCTCGTGGCAGGCTGGGCAGGGCTGCAGCATCTCCGGCCTCACCCGGGGCTGCTCTCAAGGGCCTCACTAAAAGAAGGAGGACAGGAGATGGGAGTGTCCATGGGACATAGCAAGGAAAGAATCTTGCACTTAGAATTCAACAACACTTGCTTCTCATTAGAGTTCAATTTATAAAGACCCTTGAGGCTTAGAAAGCACATGTTCACAGCTAAGTCCTGTTAACAAATCCCAAGTAACTATCCAGAAATAACACCAAGGTCCCAATCTATAAATAAGAGCCCTCTGTTCCATGAACTTTCCACACCATGGCAGATGATATAAAATGCATGTAAGAGTGAGACTCCTCAAAGTCAGGACAGCTACCCTGCTAGAATAAAAGAAAAATCTACCTGACTACAGACATACCTCGGAGAGATAGTGGGTTTGGTTTCAGACCACTGCAATAAATCAAGTACTGCAATAAAGTGAGTTGTAATCTTTTGCTGGTGAGGGGTTTTGCCTTCAATTTGGAAATAAAAGAAAAATGTGCCTGACCTGTAGTGGCACCGTAGATAAAGCATAGACCTGGAACACTGAGGTCGCCAGTTTGAAACCAGGCTTGCCAGGTCAAGGCACATACAAGAAGCAACTACTATGAGTTGATGCTTCCCACTTCCCCACCTTTCTGCCTCTTTCTCTCTCTCTCTAAAATTAATAAAATCTTTTTTAAAATGCAGTGTTTGTGTATTGGTCAAATAAATTTGTAAAGTGTGATTTTTATGTTTGCTCGCTTATAGTTTGCATTGGGGGCTGGGTGGCACCAAGTATATGTAGTCTGTGAAATTGCAAATTACCTTCCTGTTTGGGAAGGGCCATCGTTTTGCTAATGTTTGCAGGAGGAGAGGTTTTCACACCAGAAAGTTTTGTAAAGAGAGAAGAAGAAGCAGAGAGAAGCCATGTTTGCAGAGTGAGAGCAGAGAGAATGCAGAGTGCTGAAAAAGCCAGTTTGTGCAGAGAAGGGAGAAGGTGTGCAGATGGGGAACCAGAGGTGAGGGGCTTTTGCCAGTTCCGCTGAGACTGATGAGGCCTTTGATTCTAGGAGAAACTGGAGAAGATTCTCCTGGCTGTGGAACTGGAGAATGTGTCAGTGGCTTTGGGAGCCCTGTGTGTTTGCTCGTCGGCTGGTGCGAGACTTTAATAAAGAAATGGTCCACCATTTTTTAGCTCCACTCTTTTTTTATTATTTTGTGTGTGTGTGTGTGTGACAGAGACAGTGAGTCAGAGAGAGGGACAGATAGGGACAGACAGACAGGAAGAGAGATGAGAAACATCAATTCTTTGTTGTGGTTCCTTAGTTGTTCATTGATTGATTTCTCATATATGCCTTGACCCAGGGACTACAGCAAACCGAGTGACTCCTTGGTCGAGCCAGCAACATTGGGCTCAAGCTGGTGAACTTTGCTCAATCCGGATGAGCCCACGCTCAAGCTGTTGACCTCAGGGTCTCAAACCTGGGTCCTCCACACCCCAGTCCAACGCTCTATCCACTGCACACCACTGCCTGGTCAGGCTAGCTCTATTCTTTCTTTACCATCTGTCTGAATTCAATGGGAACCTGCATGTGAATGGCCAGGATGGCAGCACCTACTGGCCATACTCTGTGAAACACAATAAAGCAAAGCACAATAAAACGAGGTATGCCTATATACAATACCCAGATACTAGTCAATACTGTGGGGCAGCTGTGTTAGACTTGCTCACGGGGTTACCAGCTGCAAGCACTTTGCCTGATTGGTGTGTGAGTGCGTGGCTGTGCCATGTGTGTATGGCCTATATAAGGCTACAGTTGCCTGTGCTCGAGAGAGATGGGGGATTACAGGTGTGTGTAGATTGCCTGCCCGCCACTGTAAGGGGCCATTTTGCTGGTTGTTTGCCTGAGAAGCAGTTTCCCTGCCTGTGTGCTTGTCCACTGTTGTGAGACTTTATTAAACGGAATGGCCCAACCCTTTCTGATTCCACAGTTTCTCTACCATTTGCCTGAACCTAATGTGAACCTGCCTGGCCTCAGCCACCACCAGCATTACAAATAACAATCACAAAGCAAAACTAAAATTGAGCTCACCCAAATTCTGATCTTTCACTTCATAAAGAATAGCAAAGAAAACTTTGAGTTCCTCTCTACTATCATCTGAGAGGAGCAAAGAGAAAAAGGGTAGTAACTAAAAGAAAAGTACACTGGAAATAGCCTATCAAAACCCTTTGGAGCCTGACCTGTGGTGGCGCAGTGGATAAAGTGTCGACCTGGGAACACTGAGGTTGCCAGTTCAAAACCCTGCACTGGTCCGGTCAAGGCACATATGGGAGTTGATGCTTCCAGCTCCTCCCCCCTTTCTCTCTTTCTCTCTCTCTCTCACTCTGTGCCTCCTCTCTAAAATGAATAAAAAAAAAAAAAAACCCTTTGGAAAAAAAACATCATTACCTAGCCCTATATTAAGCTCTAGGTAAATTCCAACAATAAATGCTAGTAACCTGAGAGCTACCCAAGGCAATTTTACTATAGAATATAAAAACAGGAAAGAAACCAGGGAGGCAGAATCCACAGACCAGCAAGCACAAATCTGTTAAATCTAATAACAATCTAGGCCAGATTACAATATACACTCAACAGTGTTCAAGAATGTAGAGCCTGACCTGTGGTGGCGCAGTGGATAAAGCGTCGACCTGGGACCACTGAGGTCGCCAGTTCAAATCCCTGCACTGGTCTGGTCAAGGCACATATGGGAGTTGATGCTTCCAGCTCCTCCCCCCTTTCTCTCTTTCTCTCTCACTCTGTGTCTCCACTCTAAAATGAATAAAATAAAAATTTTTTAAAAAAAAGAATGTAGAGCAAGAGCCTGACCAGACGGTGGTGCAATGGATAGAGCGTAGAACTGGGATGCGGAGGACCCAGGTTCGAGACCCCAAGGTCGCCAGCTTGAGCGCAGGCTCATCTGAATTGAGCAAAAAAAAAAGCTCACCAGCTTGGACCCAAGGTCGCTGGCTCGAGCAAGGGGTTACTCGGCCTGCTGAAGGCACATATGAGAAAGCAATCAGTGAACAACTAAGGTGTCGCAATGAAAAACTGAAGATTGATGCTTCTCATCTCTCTCCGTTCCTGTCTATCTATCCCTCTGTCTGTCCCTGTAAAAAAAAAAAAAAAGAATGTAGAGCAAGAAAAATTCCTGGGAACAGCCACTTTCTCACAATCTCAGCAGAAATGACTACTGCTCAGAAATTACAAACAAAACTCAAGGGAAATGAAGGAAAAACAAGCACACCTACAAAACTCGGTTACTACCAGGTTATAAAATGCTGACAGTTACAAGTTAAAATGAGAACTCTTTGAAGACTCTTTAAACTTTTCTAAACCACCTGGCCTTTGTTAATCAGAGAAAACACTCCCTGTTAATATAGGGTGAGATGATCTCAAAACTCCTCTGTTATGTGAACATGAGGTTTGAACCAGCCCTAGATGCTCTGCTCAAATGAGTTAAAGTGAAAGTTTTGCAAAATGGAAAGCACTATCCATTTCAGCTGTGGCTGGCTACCAGCCATATTCAACTTCAATTGCAAGTAAGCACACTCCCAGCCCTGTACTCTGTTAAGTCCACAGGACCAAGTGACCAGGCCCTATACTGCCACTTACTTGCTCTGTGACAACCTTGGAAAAGTTACACAACCTCTTTAAATCTTGATTTCAACATAGGAAGGAAAAAACACTTGGACTATATAGTCTCCAAGGTGCCTTCATTCTAATACGTATTTGATATGTAAATTTGACTACTTTTGGACTCTTGCTCTATTTACTAAACACTACACCCAACGCTAAGCAAGTGACTTTATTACATATATAGCACCACTGTGGCCAGAACTAAAAGTGAAAGCTAAACAGTCTTTTCACAATGTACTTTCCCTGGAATTATAAGGGAAGAGTGCAGATGGGGGAGAATGCTTTCCTTTTGAATAAGCTTTCCAGAAGAGTGAAAGAAACTCTCAGGCACCCGCCTCCAATGTTCTGTCCCACAGGCTCTGCTAAAAGCAGCCTAGATCCCAGGCCCATCCGTTAGCCGTGACTGCGGCCCCCGGGGACCGGCTCCTACCCTGGCGTCCAGGCTCTGAAGTCTGCGTGAAGTCCAGTGAGTTGGGCGGGAGCTGGCTATGGCCATGGCGCTGGGTCCGTTTCCACCGCTGGCTGTAAAGGGCACACAGGAATCCAAGGCCCGCTGCCGTGCCCAGCAATAGTCCCAGTCCGGAGCGGACGCCGCCCAGCACCCCCAGCCTAGACATGATGCACCTGTAGCCCGCGTGAACCACCAGGAGCGGGCGGGGGAGGGGAGAGAGATTCGTGAAGGTGGTCCACCCACCCCCGCGACGAGCCCCTGGAAAGATCTTGCCACGACCCTGAGCTCCCAATTACCGTCATCACAATCCGGACCCTAAGATTTCTGTCGGCCCCCAGAGCCTAACTAGCGCGCCTCTCACACAGCGTGGACACAGCCTCCCCTCCAAAAACGCCCCCTATCCCTGATCCCAGAGTCAGGTTCCCGGCCTCTAAACCCTCTCCTCTAGTCTCACGACACTGTAGGCCACAAGTCCGCCGCCCTGGCCACAAATCCTGGTTTCCCCCCGGCGCCCTCTGAGGGTTCCCCGGCCTTGCAGAAAATAAACTCAGACCCTTAGCCTGCCGCTCAACACCATGGCAGCAGTCACCGCCACCTAACGCTGTCAATGATCGTGACGTCATTGAACGGCGCCATCAAACCCGCACCCGGTTAGGAAGACGCGGTAAAATGACTGCACTATACTGCGCCTCCTGCCTAAGTTTTTCCCAGGGACAAGGCCACGGGTGCGGACAGAGGGGCGGAGCCAGCAGAGAGGCGGGAAGCGGGAACAGAGTGAGGAAGAGTGGGGAAAGCTGATTGGGACGAATGCTGCAACAGAAGTCTCCACGGTCTGGCCAGCTGGGTTACCGTTTCTCTCCAGCCACACCAAATTACCTGCTGCTCCTCCAATATCTTTCTACCTTCGCATCTACCGTGGATTCTGCCTAGAAAGACCCATTCTCTACCTGAATAAACGCTGCCCCTCCCCACCTATCCTTAACAGTCTGTAGTAACTCTGACCTCATTTATTTAGGCATAACTTGTTTATGCATTTTTTCTGAAACCATTTACTAAACACTAGACAATAGCACCTTGCGCAGTTCAAATTACAACATAAAAATTGTTGGTTGGCTACAAGAAGTGCCTGAGTCCCAGAGCCAGCTGCTTAAAAACTCGTATCCTGCACACCGCCTCGCTAAGAAAAATAGTTTTTCTATGCCCACCTGTGGCTCAGTCGTATAGGGAACGCCCAGGTGTGGATGTCGCAGGTTCCAGGTGAGGCGGGAACGGGGGGGTGGGGGGGGGGGAGGAAAGGGGTGGAGAAGTCGTGTCTCCTGTGTGCCCTGAACAGGAATTAAACCCAGTACTAACACATGATGGGCGGATGCTCTACCACAGAGCCAACCTGCTAGGGCCCCTTGTTCATTCTTAAGAGTTTATTTCAATTAGTACCTCTTGAAATACACTCAAAGACTAGTTATAATTGTAGAGAGGCTTTTTAATTTTTTATTTTTATTAAACTTATTGAGTAGCATTAAATGATAACATATAGTTTTCAGATGTACAAGATAATTCGACATCTGTGTACTCTATTGCATGCTCCCACATGAAGTCTAGTTTTGTTCACTTTATATTTGACCCTTGTAACCCAATTCACCATCTCCCATCCTCTTTCCATTGTGGTGACCACCATTCTGTTGTCTGTATCTACCAACCAGTTTTGTTTTTTGTTAGTCTTGTTACATTTTGTTTTATATTTCACCAATGAGTGAAATCATAGGTTTTTGTCCTTTTCCTTCTAACTTACTTCATTTAGCATAATACAGTCAAGATCTGTTGTCACAAATAGCACTATTTCATCATTTTATGACTGAGTATATTTCATTGTATACATGTCCCACATCTTCTTTATCCATTCATCCCTTAGAATGTTTTCCATGTCTTGGATATTGTAAATAATACAACAATGTGCAAAATATAATATAAATGGAACCACATTATTATATATTTATTTTTAGAAAGAGAGAGGGACAGACAGAGAGGAAGGGAGATGAGAAGCATCAACTTGTAGTTGTGACACTTTAGTTATTCAGTGATTGCTTTCTCATATGTGCCTTGACTAAGGGACTCCAGCTAAGCTAGTGACCCCTTGCTTAAGCCAGACACCATGGGCTTCAAGATAGCGATCTTTGTGGGCTCAAGCGATCGACCATGGGGTCGTGTCTATGATCCCACACTCAAGCCAGCGATCCCACACTCAAGCCAGCAACCTTGGGGTCATGTCTATGAGCCCACGCTCAAGCTGGCAACCTTGAGTTTTTTGTTTGTTTGTTTTTTGCAGGGACAGAGAGTCCGAAAGAGGGACAGGCAGGAACAGAGAGAGATGAGAAGCATCAATCATCTGTTTTTCATTGCGACACCTTAGTTGTTCATTGATTGCTTTCTCACATGTGCCTTGACCGCGGGCCTTCAGCAGACCGAGCAACCCCTTGCTCGAGCCAGCGACCTTGGGTCCAAGCTGGCGAGCTTTTGCTCAAGCCAGATGGTCCTGCACTCAAGCTGGTGACCTCGGGTTCTCAAACCTGGGTCCTCCGCATCCCAATCCGATGCTCTATCCACTGCACCACCGCTCAGTCAGGCCAACCTTGGGTTTTGAACCTGGGTCCTCAACAGTCCAGACCGATGCTCTATCCACTGTTCCACTGCCTGGTCAAGCAAAATGAAGCCACTTTATTTATTTTTTTTTTTATTCTTTTTTTTAAAATTCATTTTTAGAGAGGAGACACAGAGTGAGAGAGAGAGAGAGAGAGAGAGAGAGAGAGAGAAAGAGGGGAGGAGCTGGAAGCATCAACTCCCATATGTGCCTTGACTAGACCAGTGCAGGGTTTTGAACTGGCGACCTCAGTGTTCCCAGGTCGACGCTTTATCCACTGCACCACCACAGGTCAGGCCTTTTCTTTTTATTTTTTATTCTTTTTTTTTTTATTCATTCTTAGAGAGGAGACACAGAGTGAGAGAGAGAGAAAGAGAGAAAGAGGGGAGGAGCTGGAAGCATCAACTCCCATAGCCACTTTAAATAATATAAATGTGATCCCCAGTCAGGGCACATACAAGAATCAATCAATGGCCCTGGCCAGATAGCTCAATTGGTTAGAGCATCATCCTGAAGCACAGAGGTTGCTTGTTTGATTCCCGGTCAGGGCACATACAGAAACAGATCTATGTTCCTGTTCCTATCTCTTTCTCTCCCTCTCTCTCTCCATTTCTCTCTCACTAAAATCAATTTTAAAAAATCAACCAATGAGCCTGATCAGGTAGTGGTGCTGTGGACAGAGCATCGAACTGGGACATGGAGGACCCAGGTTCAAAACCCTGAGGTCACAGCTCGAGCACAGGCTCATCTGGCTTGAGCTTTGGCTCACCAGTTTGATTGCGGACTCATTGGCTTGAACGTGGGATCATAGAGGTGACCCCATGGTCGCTGGCTTGAGCCCAAAGGTCACTAGCTTGAAGCCCAAGGTCGCTGGCTTGAGCAAGGGGTCACTTATTCTGCTGCAGCCCCTGGGTCAAGCATATATGAGAAAGCAATCAATGAACAACTAAGGAGATGTTGGGCAGATAAAATATATTATGCTCACTTTGTTAAAGATGGTACTGCCCACGTGGAAGCCCCATTGCCCAGGTGATAATAGTAGTTGCCCTTCATGCTTGGGATGGCGTGATTATATTAATGTGTGTTGGGGGAGGGCTTTCTCGCCAAAAGGTTTTAAATGGAAGAGAGATCACATTGTTCCTGGGGAAGAGTGATTACATTCTAGGAGGAGCCCATGCTGTTGGAGAGCAGAGAAAGGCCACGTGGAGGGGATGAGAAGCAGCCAAGATGGAGGAATGCTGAAGGAGAAGCCGGTTTGTGCAGAAAGAAGGAGATGGGGAACAGACGTGAATAAGTCTGGTGAGCTAGAAATCTTTGATTCTAGGAAACTTGGATAAGTCAGTGGCTTTGGGAGCCTGAATGGAAAGGGAAGTGTTTTCCCACTGTGTGTATTTCTTGCCCACCAGGTGTAAGCTAGGATTAAAGCAAATGGCCCCCCAGTTCTTGGCTCCGTTGTTTCATTATCGTCTGTCCGAATCAAATGCGAACCTGCACTGGCCAGGCAGCTGTGATGGTGGCCATGGCTACTGGCTTTACAGGAAACTAAGGAGCTGCAATGAAGAATTGATGCTTCTCATCTCTCTCCCTTCCTGTCTGTCTATCCCTATCTGTCCCCCTCTCTCTGACTCTTTGTCTCTGTCACACACACAAGAAAAAATTAACCAATGAATGCATAAATAAGTGGAACAATAAACTGTTGTTTCTCTCATTCTCTCTCACTCTCATTAATCAATAAATAAAATAGTAATATAAATTGAGCTTGAGCTACCATTCCATTCCAGAGGCATATCTATGCCTCTGGAATGTTAAACAGGGCAAATTAACCTGTGGACTAGGCCTAAAGCAACATTGCATTTCTAAAGAACTTTTTGCAAAGATAACAAGAAAACAGATATTTTGCCTTCTGGGCTGTTGACTATGAAATGAAAATTAACAACATTGTTTAAAATTAGCATAACTGGACCCTGGCCAGGTTGACTAAGTCTAGAGTGTTGGCCCCCTGTGTGGTGTGTGGATGTCCTGGGCTCAATTTCCAGTCAGGGCACACAGGAAAAGTTACCACCTGCTTATCCTCCACTTCCCCTCCTCCTTCTCACTCTCTTTCTCTCTCTCCCTCCCCCTCTTGCAGCTAGTGGTTCAGTTGGTTCAAAGGCATCCTCCCCAGGCACTGAGGATGGCGCTCTGGAGCCACTGCCTCAGGAGCTAAAAATAGCTCAGTTGCTGAGTGTGGGGTTGCTGGGTGGATTCTGGTTGAGGCACATGAGGGAGTCTATCTCACTATCTCCTCTCTTCTCACTTAAAAACCCCAAAATTCTGTGTCACTGTGTCAGCTTATCTGCACCAATAGAAATGCCTTCCTTCTAGTGATGTAATTGTTCCCTTTCCCTTTTTCATAAATACACTTTGCCTTGTCATCAAAAAGAAAGAAAGAAAAGAAAACAGAACATTATCTTGGCTTCTGCCTAAATCAGTGCTTCCCCAATAGCTAGTCTTTTTTATCTCAATAAATGCTTGTTGACTCTCACTTTGGCCTTTTATGTTTAATTTTTTTAATTTATTCATTTTTAGAGAGAGAGTAGAGAGAAAGAAAAGATAGAGAGAACAGGGAGGAAGGGCAGGAAGCATCAACTCCCATATGTGCCTTGAACAGGGAAGCCCAGGGTTTGGAACCAGCGAACTCAGCATTCCAGGTTAATGCTTTGCTTTATCCACTGCACCACCGCAGGTCAGGCAGCCTTTATTTTTAGATTAAGTGTTTTCGTATTAAAACGGTGTTTTTAATATCCATTTCCCCTATTTTATCTCAATTTCTAAAATCTGAGCATCTGTTTCTTTTATAAGAAAAATATATTAACTTATTTTGGAGGAAATAAAAATTCATTTCCCCCTGATTAGGCAGTGGTGCGGTGAATAGATTGTCAGCCTGGGATACTGAGAACAAAAGTTTGAAGGCCTGAGGTTGCTGACTTGAGAACGGGCTCATCCGGCTTAAACATGGGCTCACCAGCTTGAGCATGGGGTCACCGGCTTGAGCGTTGGATCATAGACATTACCCTATGGTTGCCAGCTTGAAGCCCAAGGTCACTGGGTTGAGTCAGGGGTCACTCACTCTGCTGGAGCCTCCAGTCAAGGCACATATGAGAAAGCAAGCAATGAACAACCAAGATGCTACAACAAAGAACTGATGCTTCTCATTTTTCTCCCCTCCAGCCTGTCTGTATGTCTCTCTCTCTCTCACTTAGAAAAAAGAAATAATTTCCTCTGTTGGAATTAATCTTTTTATCTTCCTTTGCTTCTGAGGGTTGGTTACGTCCATTACACTTAGTTCCATGATTATTTGCTTTCTAGTCCATCTACCTCACTGGACTCTAAGACAAGCAAGGTTCATGCCTGATTCGTCTCCATGTCTCCTGTGCCTAGCACAGCTCTAATACAGAAGCCACCCGTAAAAGCTGAATAGAGGAAGGAAGTAAGAAGAAATGACCAACATCCAGGCCCTGATACTTTGACGATGTTTTCATGATGACAAGCTGAGTTGTGAAAGAATAAATTCTCCTCTATTTATAGGAGAGGAAGATCTGCCAGATAAACTGACTACAGCAAGAGACAAGGCCAGATGGGCAGACCAAGTGAGGGAATTCATTTCCTCCTGGATATTAAAGATGTTATCTGGCTGGTGTGAGGCTGCCAGAGCAATCAGCAGTGGGATGGGTGATTCTGAATGAAATTCTCTGTCTTATGCATCTGCAGATCAGTTTTGCAAATGTAATAAAGCCCTGGCAGCCTGAGACATGCACCATCCTTCCACCTCCTCCCCACTTCTCCAGAGTGCAGCTTGAGAGGAGACAGATCCCAAACTTCTGTTTTGCTCTCTCCCCAGAACGTGATACCCTCATCTACCTGGCTCTTCCAAGAGTGGCAACATAGTCAAATGCCTTAGGTGTGCAATGAGAATTTTTAAAATATGCAATACCTGACTATTTGGTCAGGGGCATTGATCTCTTTTCTCTCAGATTGTCAAATTAAAAAAAAAATAAAAAAGACAACAGGCCCTGCCTGGCGTGGTAGCTTAATTGGCTAGAGCATCATCCCAATACACTAAGGTTGTGGATATGAGCCCTGGTCAGGGCACATACAAGAAACAACCAATGAATGCATAAGTAAGTGGAAGAACAAATCAATGTCTCTCTCTTTCTCTCCCTTCCTCTCTCTTTTTTTTTAATTTTTTTTAGATTTTATTTATTCATTTTTAGAGAGAGAGAGGAAAGAGATAGAGAGAATAGGAGGAGAAGCAGGAAGCATCAACCCCCATATGTGCCTTGACCAGGCAAGCCCAGGGTTTCGAACCGGTGACCTCGGCATTGCAGGTCGGCAGTTTACCCACTGCACCACCACAGGTCAGGCTCCCTTCCTCTCTCTTTAAAATTCATAAGTTAAAAAAATAATAGCCACCGGTGTAATGAATCAAAATTATATCAATTATTTTGTCAAATCAGAAAAAAATTTTTTTTGGATGTGCTGCAGAATTTTAGTAATTAGTATGTGCCATGAGATGAAAAAGGTTGCCTTGGGATGGTGGACTTACCCGTCTCTAACCTCTCAGGTAGTGATTTTCAACCTTACTTTCCTCACTTTACTTTATAGTATGACTACCCTTATTTTTATCTCCAAACAATATATTTCTCAGTTTTGCAAATTTGTGAGGTTTATGTAAATAGAATCGTTCTATATTTTTCCAGGATTTGCGCTGAGCATTTTCATTGCTATACAGTTTCTGTCCTAAGAATTGAGGACTTATAAGAAATTGAATATTGTAACTGGTGGCCTAACATTGGGATTTTTGCACTGTGAACTCAGACCCTGCTCTCTGCATTCAGAATAAGACTCCACTTCCTTGGACTTGGAAACTGCCTTCAGAATAAACATTTTCTCTGTGCTGTTTGATTTCTGTTGATAAGAAACCCAAAAGCTTTTGATCTACAATCTCAAACTAGAACATTGACAAATGCCTAATCGTTGGTTATCCATTGTTCTTGTATCACAGCCCCACTTGCTGAACACTGAGTCAGCCACGGTTGAAAGTCCATCACTCTCAACAATTGACAAATGAATGATGTAAGTTTCTAGTCTTGTTTTCCCTAACAACCCATTTCATAGATGATCAGCTGCTAACAACTTATATCATTTATTTAATTTTTTTCCCCCCAGGGACAGAGAGAGAGTCAGAGAGAGGGATAGACAAGCAGGAACGGAGAGAGGTGAGAAGCACCAATCATTAGTTTTTCGTTGCCATTGCGACACCATAGTTGTTCATTGATTGCTTTCTCACATGTGCCTTGACCGGCGGCCTTCAGCAGACCCAGCAACCCCCCTGCTGGAGTCAGCGACCTTGGGTCCAAGCTGGCGAGCTTTTTGCTCAAGCCTGATGGGCCCTCACTCAAGCTGGCGAGCTCGGGGTCTCGAAACCTGGTCTTCTGCATCCCAGTCCGATGCTCTATCCACTGCGCCACCGCCTGGTCAGGCTAATTTTTTTTTTTTTTTTTTTTTACAGGGACAGACAGACAGGAGCGGAGAGAGGTGAGAAGCATCAATCATTAGTTTTTCGTTGCCATTGCGACACCATAGTTGTTCATTGATTGCTTCCTCACATGTCCCTTGACCGTGGGCCTTCAAGAGACCGAGCCACCCCTTGCTGGAGCCAGCGACCTTGGGTCCAAGCTGGCGAGCTTTTGCTCAAGCCAGATGGGCCTGTGCTCAAGCTAGTGAGCTCCGGGTCTGGAACCTGGGTCTTACACATCCCAGTCTGACGCTCTATCCACTGCGCCACCGCCTGGTCAGGCTAAATTTTTTTTTTTTTTTTTTTTCATTTTTAGAGAGAAGACACAGAGTGTGTGTGTGAGAGAGAGAGAAAGAGAGAAAGGGGGGAGGAGCTGGAAGCATCAACTCCCATATGTGCCTTGACTGAACCAGTGCATGGTTTTGAACTGGCGACCTCAGTGTTCCCAGGTCGATGCTTTATCCACTGCGCCACCACAGGTCAGGCCCAGGCTAAATTTTTTTGATTGATTGATTTAGAAGCAGGGAAGAGAGAGAGAGAGAGAGAGAGAGAGAGAGAGATTTGTTATTTCACTTATTCATGCATTACTTGGTTGATTCTTGTGTGCCCTGACCAAAGATCGAACTTGCAACCTTAACAAATCCCTACCACGCTCGCTCTAACCAATCATACGTCTACCAACCCGGGCAAGGTCTGCTTTGTTTTTTAAAGAACCAATCACAAGACAAAGAATGTTGAGTTGTCAGACTTTGGTACATCCAGATGAGGGCGTGGATGTGAGGAGGTGAACTAGCTGCCCCCTCAGTTATGACTGGTGCAGGGAAGTTGTTTCTTTTGCCCCAGATGTTGCCTTGTGATCTCCACTTGCGCCAGTCCCTCCAGCTCCGCAGAGTCGCTCTCCGATCTGAGGGCCAAATTCTGCTGGTTCAAGTCGGTCTAGGCCTGGCACTCAGCTAAGCGCTCAGTTCCTCTACAGATCTACTGATAGCACCACAGAAATGCAAGATCCAGTTGCTGTGCTAGGACTTACAGCCAGGGAGGCGGAAACGCGCAGCGCACCCTAAGTGGTGTTTTAGCTGCTGTCACAAGCCGGGCAACTATCTTTCTTCGGCTGAAGGAGTCTCTGGAGAACGTGTCATAGGCACCGGAAGTGGGATCCGCTAAAAGCTTTAGAGGTGTTCCTGGATGCAGTGGACTGGAGCTTGGGAGGCTTCAGCGGGGTCGCCGTTGCTGCCTGCTCTGCTTCATTGGGATGGGGGAGGAGACCAGCAGAACTTTGGAATCTGTTACTGAAGTGTTGCAGTAAGAACGTGCAAGGTCAACACGTGTGCTTGGTGCCTCAAGGCAGCGGGTGCCGATACGGCCCCCCCACAAACACACACCTTCTCAGTGCGCTGCCCCAGGATAGGGGCGGGCCTTGGATCACCAGGTGCCAGTGCCCGTCATGGACGCCCGCTCCTAATTGGCCGCCGCTGCGGTAATGGGCTGGGCTCACGGGATTGGCACTGCTAGAGCCCAGAGCCGGGGTAACGGGACTTGGGGCGGCGGGTCACAGTCTCCGGAGCCCAGGGACTGACGTTGACACCACGCCCAAAGCCCACGTTGGAAGCCTGTCCGGGACGCGCACATCATGCCCTACGTGCTCATCAGCACCCAGATCCGCATGGTGAGTAGCCCAGCCTGGACAGTGGAGTTGGGGTCGGGCGGGGCCTGGGGACTGCTGCCGCACTTTGGCGCTTCCCTCCAGAGCAATGCCCACTGGTGCTGGGCCCAGAAGCTGTCTGGGACACGCCCCCTCGGCCCGCCCGGATCCCGGGACTCAGAGCTCTGGCCGCCCCGCACCTCCCGGACCGCGAAGGAGGGCAGATGCAGGTGCGTGCGTCCTCGCAACCCAGCGAGCTCAGTGCGCTTATGGCTGCAGTACTACCTGTCCACGAGAAACCCTGCCCTCATACTTACAACACCCACTGCCCTACACAAAGCCGCTCTGCAGGGGGGAAAAGGTATAGTAATTTGAGGGTAAGAGGTCTGGAAAAGAAAAGGACGTGCTAAGATGCTAAAACACGTAAGCCAAGAGCCTGCCTGGTCCACCCACAGCTGCTGACTGCACCCTTAAGCACGTCCAGGAAGAGCTAGCTGTCCTTCAGAACTTAGAAAAGAAAAAGACGACTTTCCTGCTCAAGAAGAAAAAGGAGGGAGACCACCGCCCAAGGGATTAGAGGTGGGAAGAACACCATTCAGGACTCGATTCACTCTTTCTCTAGATACAGTTTCCTAGTCTAAGGAGGTGCTGGTTGTTCCAGGGGTCCCCTTTTAGCTTCAGAATGCTATGATTTGGTCCCCCTTCTGGGTACAGGATGCTCCTCGGCCCTTTTTCCCTCCCCAGTGCTTTAGTGATCCATCAGAGGGTGAGCACTCCCTGGGGGTGAAGGAAACAGGCAGGCTCACCACAGGACAGGAGAGGTTTTGGCAGTGCCCTGGGCAGTGGTTTGAGAATCAGTCAGTAGGGCAATTATTAAAATGTGGACTCCTGGGCCCTTTCCAGACCTCTCAAAACACTGTGAGCATGAGGCATGTATATTCAGTGCTCCTTATTCTTTTTCTTAAATATACAGGCAGTTCCTGGGTTACAAACAAGCATGGATATTCAATGCTCCTTAGATGATTCTTTTTCTTAAATATACAGGCAGTTCCTGGGATAGGTTCTGTAGGTTTGAAAATGTGTAAGTATTTATATGCACAGAAAGGTAAAAATGTTATACAAACATTTGTCTAAGTTGCATTTAATAGGTAAATATACTTGTTCCAGCTGACAAATTTAATTCAGAACAAACCTACAGAACCTACCCCATTCATAACCCCGAAGACTGCCTGTATCAGGCTTTTTATTTTTATTTTTGAGAGAGAGAGGGACGGACAGGAAAGGGACAGAGAAGAGAAGCATAAACTCCTAGTTGCGGCACCTCAGTTGTTATTGATTGCTTTCTGGTATGTTCCTTGACTGGGGGGCTCCAGCTGACCCAGTGACCGCTTGCTCAAGCCAGCAACCTTTGGGCTCAAACCAGTGACCATGGGGTCATGTCTATGATCCCACACTCAAGCCAGCAACCCCATGCTCAAGTCAGCTACCTCGGGGTTTTGAACCTGGGACCTCAGTGTCCCAGGCTGACACTCTATACATGGTGCCACCGCCTGATCAGTCTCAGCTTTATTGCTATATAATGCACATACCATAGAATTCACCAAATTAAAGTGTACAGTTCAACAGATTTTTTAAAAATAGCATATTCAGAGTTGTGTAACCATCATTCTAATCAATTTTAGAACATTTTCCATCACCTTAGCAGTCACTCCTTATCATCCCCCTCCCCTCCAGTCCCCCAGGTAACCACTAATCTACTTTCTGTTGTAATCTGTGATCTTTTACTGGCATCTTTCACTTACATAGGTTTTCAAGTTCATGTGTATTGCAGAATGTATCAGTACTCATTCCTTTTTATTGCAAATAAGATTTCATCATATGGCTAATACCACATTTTATTTACCCATTCAGCAGCTGTAAAACATTTAGGTTTCCACTTTTTGGTTATTAATAATGCTGCTACCAACATTACTGTACAAGTTTTTGTGTGGACAGGCTTTCATTTCTCTGATCTCAAGCTGATACTGACATACCAAACACAGGTGGTGGGTGGTGCTTGGCATGAAGGTGCCAGTTCAGACACTGCCTAGCTCAGCTTGGAGGGACTAGAGAAGCCTCGTATTGCTTGGCTGGGTCATTGTCTGGCCTCACCCTTTCCCAGCTTGTTCTCAGTCCTCAAGGTCCCTCACCAACCACTCCAGACTTCACCTGAAGCTGGCTTAGGGCCAGCTGGCAGGGGAGGAAGGAGGCAAGACCTGCCACCTCTACCTGGCAGCCAGCCAAGCATCCACTGTGACTTACCTTGCAGGAGGTGGGCCCCACCATGGTGGGCGATGAGCACTCGGATCCAGAGCTGATGCGGTATCTGGGGGCCTCAAAAAGAGGCGTCCTGGGAAACAACTTGTAAGTCGTGGCATTCTTAAGTATCGTCTCCTCTCTGGCCCCTAGACCTGCTTTTGTTCCCTTCACACACCACCAAGATCAGGGCCAATGCCACTGCCAATCTCAGAGCCCCTCTGCCTGCCTCCTGGGGCTCTGTCCTCTTGTAGGGTCAGTCTCCTGTCTGCAGCCTCACAGCCCCCCAGGCTGGCTCTGCAGGTTTTCCCAGTGGTCCTCCCTTCACAAGAGAGCTCAAGGACAAAGTCAAATCCCAGGACAGAGTCCAGCTCCCTGGAGATAGGACTATGTAAATGGACTGTTCCCTGTCCTGCCCTCTTATCTCCAAGCTGGACCTTATCGAGGAAAAGATAGGCACAGAGGAATAGACTTCTGTCCTGAAGAGCTGGCTGATTAATAAAGCTAAGCCCTAGAAACAGGGAACAGGCTGCCTGGGTCCTACTTCTAGCTCAACCAGCTGCCTGGGGACTCGGCCACTTCCCTTGGCATTCTTCACACCAGTTCTGAGTCTGAACAGTGAGTGCCGCTTCCTTTTCTGCCCCTCCCTCTTCATACCATGTAGGCGGGGAGAACCTTGGCTCCACAGGCTGGAACTCCTTAGAAGGGTCTCCAGAGTGAGCCCCAGTTCAAAGGGGAAAGGCAAAGGGGAGGCGAGCTGGTGCTAGCCCCTTGGGTCAGTGTTGGAGAACTGATGCCAACCCCACCCCTTTGCCATGAGGCATTTGTCTGGAGATACCCAGCTTGGGGCTTGAGCCCTTTATCTACTTGATGGCCCTTTAGAATCAATTCACCCTTAAAGAAGGAAGAGCAAGCATTCTCTGTGCTAGGGAGAGGCGCTCAGAGTCAGAATCTACTAGGGGCGAAGCTGCTGTCCGAGGACTGGAGGGCTGCCTGGGCCACCGGAGGGGCCAGCAGCCTGGGCAAGGACCCTGGGGAGAGCAGCCTGTTCCTCCTGAACAGTGCAGCAGCCTAGATCACATGGGGCTGTCATCAGACTAACACGGGTTCTACTGTCTGATGACGTCGGGAAAGCTACTTAAGCGCTCTGAGTTTTGTCATTAATAAATGGGAACAATAGTGCCTTCCTCAGGTTGTGGGAGGAACAAATGAGATGCATGCACAGAAAGTCCTCTGCCTGACCCTTAGTGGCGCAGTGGATAAAGCGTCGACCTGGGAACACTGAGGTCGCCAGTTCAAAACCCTGCACTAGTCTGGTCAAGGCACATATGGGAGTTGATGCTTCCAGCTCCTTCCCCCTTTCTCTATCTCTCTCTCACTCTGTGTATCCTCTCTAAAATGAATAAAATAAAATAAAAAAAGTTTAAATAAAAAAAGAAAGTCCTCAGCAGAGGAAGGGTGCAGGGACCGTGCACTTAGCCTGGACCTTGGGAGACACCAGCAGGTATCAGTCACTGCTGTGAGCACTCCGGCCAGGCGTGGTCTTCGGCAGACACTAGCTTTGTAGGGAGCCTGCACTGCATACTGCCTCATGCTGCCCCCTCTCCTCTGTTCACAGTTATGAGTACTTCGTCAATGACCCTCCTCGAATAGTCCTGGACAAGCTGGAACGCAGGGGCTTCCGTGTGCTGAGCATGACGGGGGTGGGCCAGACGCTGGTGTGGTGCCTGCACAAGGAGGAGTGACACACTGAGGACTGGACAGGGCACCCCTTCTTTGAGTGGTTGCCTTGGGCCCTGATTCCAAGCTCCTGGCTCACTCACTGCCCTGCCTCTCTTCCAAAATCTTCATTTTTTCCCCTCCACCTAGCATCACGGGGTGTGAATGGCCTTCTCTGAAACCTGTCTTAGTAGGGACAGGGAAAACAGGCCCCTGGCCCTGGTGCCCTGGCTGCCCCTCCACCTTCCGGCCTGGCTGAGTCCTGGGGCAGTCCGTGTTTATGGGTAGGGTGAGGGGCTGGCAAGAGCCAGGCTGCCCTTGCCCAGGAGGATGGCCCCAGGACTGGGAGGGTGGACACTGTGTAGCTAGTCCAAGTCAATAAAGGGCTGTGATGAGTGGTGATCCTAAGCTCTGTGTATGCAGGGACTCTCACAAAGGGGAGCACCACCCTGGGGAGGGAGAACCAGCCTGGGCGGGGCCTCTGAAGCAAAGCCCAGAAATCAGGGCCACACTTGGACAGGCTGGCACCCTACACCTATATATGCAAGAGGTAGACTTAAAAAAAATTTATTGGTGGGATTAAAGAAAAAGGCTGTGGGGTGGTAGGGCTGGAGGCTACGTGGGCTGCCCCACCTTGTCCTCCTGCTGCATCTGAGCGATCAGCTGCTGCCGCTCTGCTGCTTGGCGCATGCGCATCATGACGAGGCTTTCGTAGTCCCTCTCAGACACCACTGAGCCCTGGGGGACAGAGGAGGGACAGGTAGGTATCAGGGCGCATCCACAGACTCCAGACTTGGAGGACAGGACCTAGGCACTGCTACAGTCAAGTAAATGCCCAGGAAAGGAAGGACCCTGAAGCAGTCTGCAATGCCAATTCATCCATGCTCCTCAGAGCAAGCAGGTCCTTAACCTCCACACTAGCTTCTCAACCCATCTGAACCTGTTATCACCCCCAGGTCCTTCAGTCTCCAGTCAGCTCCAGTTCATCTCTCCCAGGTGATTCACTTCCTCCTGCTCCGGCCAGACCCGCTTCTCCCTTCACTTCCTCTCAGCCCTCCAGCCTGCAGCTTCTGCTTCTTGCAGTTTCCAGTGCAGGGGAGAGGTCAGAGGTTTACAAACCCATCCTGTTCCGCCAGGCCAAGGCTAGGGCACTACACCCTCCCAGCTGTCCACATTCCTTGTGGTTGGGCCGAGCATATAGGAGGAAGCCCTACCCTAGACACACACACAATCAGCCCTACCCTAAAAAAGAAAAATAAGCAGGAGGCTGGCTTGCCTCCTGAAAATACACGTGGGGGTGGGGGCTGGCCTGATAGCTCAGTTGGTTAGAGCATCTTCCAGATATGAGGTGCACACCTGAATCAACCAATGAATGCATAAATAAGTGGAACAACAAATTGGTTACTCTCTCTCTTAAAAAGAAGAAAATGTATATATCAGGGTTCCTGGAGCCCTGTAGCTTTTTCTTTTATGATTTTGCCAGCAGAGTGCAGAGGATTAAAGACTGGTATATTTTAATAATCAAAAGAATAATAGGTACATATATTCTATGGAATACTACTCAGCCATAAGAAATGATGACATCGGATCATTTACAACAAAATAGATGTACCTTGATAACATTATACGGAGTTAAATAAGTAAATCAGACAAAAAAAACTGAGAACAGCATGATTTCATACATAGGTGGGACATAAAAGTGAGACTATGAGACATGGACAAGAGTGTGGTGGTTACGGGGGTGGGGGGAGGGAGGGAAGGGAGGGATAGGGAGGAGCGGAGGGACACAGGGAAAACCAGATAGAAGGTGACAGAGGACAATTTGACTTTGGGTGATAGGTATGCAACATAATTGAATGACAAGATAACCTGGAGATGTTTTCTTTGAACATATGTACCCTGATTTATTAATGTTACCCCATTAAAATTAATAATAATAAAAAAAGAATAATAAACAACCCCCTTAATGGGCCAAGGCTGTGAGGCAGAGAGGCTGCTCTACAGTGCCAGGATCCCTGAGCTGCTAATCCCACGCCCTGATAAGGTCTGCAGTGGGAAGTAAATCACTTCCTCCCTTGGGGCAGCAGAAGCTGAGTGAAGTGTGACACCCACCTGAGTTGGCACAGAAGCAAGCCATGCCAGGGGGCTACATAGAAGACAAACATGTGGAGCCCTGTTCTGTGGTATGCCAAACTGATCCATTCTCAGAGAGTAAGTCAGGAGGAAAGTGGTGGTCAGTGACCCAGAAAATAAGAAGGGAGTGGCTGGGGTTAAGATGCCAGGCCCTGGCCAGCTGGTCTGGAGTGAGGGGTGTACATAACCAGGAAGTGTTATTCAGCCCAGATCCCCCTGCTCCTCCCAACAGCCCCACCCCTTCCTCTACACTGGGCTGCAGAAGCACTCCCAGCCAGGCCCACCTAGCTAAGCTTGGCCCAGAGTACTACTGACAATTCAGGGCAGTCCCACATGGCCGCCCCTCCACAGAGGAACAACCTCAAGTGAGGGCCAAGCAGCGCATGGGAAGGACTGGACCCAAGGGTAGGAGGCAGCAGGACTCTACCCCTCAGCTGTGCTCTCCAACCCTGAGGCCATCTGGTAAACCAAGAAAGGATGATGAAATGGAACAGCTAGACTGGGTGTCAGGCCAAGGGAAGGACAGTTCTCCCCTCCCCAAGGTAATACTCCTCAACTGAAAATACTCAGTCACCCTGGCATGACGAGCCCAGCCCTTTACTGGCATGGGACTGCTTCTCATTAACACACCCTCTACTTCCTTCCCCGCAACTTCTAGGTTCTGTTCATGTGGGCCTGTCCCCAGGCTCCAGGGCTGAGTCACCCACACCAGCAACAGGTCTCTTCCTTCTCCAACAATTGTTGTTCTATTTTTCAATTAACTGCCACCTTCCCTGAGCTCCAACCTCCAGACATACTGAGGGCTGGGGAGCCAGGCCTGCCTGCTAGGGCCCAGGGTGGTGGGGAAAACAGAGACAGTGTGGTGACACACAAAGCAGAGTGCTCTAGACGAGTCCCCAGAAGAATCAAGCTCTCCAGTGGCCCTGGGGTGTTGGCCATAGCTGCCCCAACCCCTGCATGCAGATGCTGCAATTAACTCAGAGCATGAAACCCAGCTTCCCACCTGACTGAGTCAGCTGAGAACAACACACCTCCACACCACACCAGCACAACCAGCCAGACACTAATCAGTCAAGGAGCTGCAGCAGAACTAGGCAGGGGCAGAGAGAGGCAACTGGGGCCACGAGGAGCTGGGCCAGGGGAAGGAGCAAAGCTGCTCGGCCACCTGAGAAGATCCATCTCTGACACCCCGGAGCTGCTCTCACTCGGGCTCCTATAAGTGCTGCTTCTTCCTCTTCAGGTTTTTTCCACTGCCCTCTCAAGTAACCAGGCCACTCCTGTCCCTCTGGGAAATTCCCGACACCCAGCACTCGCAGAACTCCGCTCTCCTCTTCCTGGGACCTCATCTCACCATCTAGAATGCTGGTTCAAGGTATGTGCTGAGCAGAAGGCTAGAGACCTGTGCTGGAAGCCCACGTGGGCTGTCTCCCAATCTTTGTCATTCACTGCTCCGGCAGGGACCAAATGGTCCCTAGCCACTCTTGAACTGGACTTCTAAGGTCTGCTGGCTCCCTGGGTCCCATGGAAACCTGGCGGAAAGGCTCCTTCCGCAATGCCTCCTTCTTCAAGCGGCTGAGTCTGGGGCGGCCTCAGCGACTCTGGCGACAGGGCAGTGTGCTGAGCCAGGCCAGCATGGCTGGCGGGGACCACGAGGAGTACAGCAACAGAGAGGTCGTCCGGGAGCTTCGAGGGAGGCCTGATGGCCGGCGCCTGCCACTGTGGGGGGACGAGCAGCCCCGGACCACCCTTCTTGCCCCACCCAAGCCCCCGCGCCTTTACCGAGAGAGCTCCAGTTGCCCCAACATCCTGGAGCCCTCATCTGCCTACACTTCTGCCTACTCAGCAACCTTGCCCTCAGCACTCTCCCTGGCAGACGCCATCCATGAATACTCCGGGGAGGACCTTTCGGACACTACCTCCTTCCAGAGGACACCTGCTCCGGACCTCAATGACCCCTTCTTCTCCTTCAAGGTGGACCTGGGGATCTCACTTCTTGAGGAAGTTCTACAGATGCTGAGGGAGCAATTTCCCAGTGGGCTCGCTTCTGGATGGGGTGAGGCTGGGCAGAGTTGTGGTGTCTGAAGGGCTAAAGCCTTGGGACCCAGGAAAGGAAGGCACAGTCATGGATTAAGAAAAAACCTGGGGCAGGAATCCAGGGCTGCCTGCCCTCAGGGTCCTCCACAGTCCTCCAGCTCACCCCAAAGTGGAGGAACAGAGGCACAGAGGCAAACTAGAAGTCTGTGTGGCGGGCACTTGCTGACAAGGGCCCTGAGGCTGGCTGGGCCAGAAAAGGCAGGCCATGCCTGCAACTCCAGGGCCCAGGTACAGGTCAGCAGAGGGAGTGGGTGACACAAGGGGTGGGTCAGGAAGTGCAAGACACAGATTGGAGATCAGATGGGTGGCACCCTGCCCCAACCCTCTCTGAAGCTACTGTCAACAGAGAGAGGCTACAGGGCAGCTCTAGGCAAAAGTCCAAATGGGGCCTTAAAGGGAAGTGGGGAGGCCTGAGCAGAGAGAAATGAGACAGGCTAGACTTGTCCAATGTGTACATTTCAATAATTGAAAGTAAGCAAAATTAAAAATTTAGTTCCTGAGCTACACTAGCTGCATTTCAAATGCTCAACAGCCACAAATGACTAACAGCTACCACACCAGACAGTGGAGGGTGAACAGTAACATCAGTGGATAAAATTCTGTTGATGGTGCTGGCCTCAATCGTGGCCTGAAGCCAGCAGTGGCCTGGTAGGGACGGTGGAAGCAGAGGGGTCTGCAGTGAAAGGGAGGGGTGGCAGAGCAGGAAAGTGAGGCATGCAGAGATAGAGTATACCTTAGGGGAAAAGTCATACAAATCATTAGCAGGAAAGGGGGCATGAGAGACTCAACTCCCAGAATTATTACTGGGGGGGGAGGGTCCTTGGTAAATGCAGCAAGAACGGTGATAGGTTTCCCTCCATGCTGGCCCCATGAGAGCACAGGAGAACTGTGCCAGGTGATGGATACGAAACCCACGGCTGTACCTGTGAAGAGGCACAGCTAGTCTCCAGAATCCTCCACCAGGACTGGGGAGCTCTGCCTTGCCTAAACCCTCAGCAATGGGGCCTGCCACCCTGGGCCGGGCCACTGGGTCAAGGCCACACACTGGGCTACTGCTCCATACTGTGGCTTGGCCGAAAGACTTAAAACCAGAGCTCAGGATGGCTGGGCCATGTGGTTCTGCAATTCCAGGTGTGGAAGAGTAAGAGGGAAGCTTCCACACACTGCTTCCACAGCCCGAACCTGTGGCTCTATCTCTCTTCCTCCTGTGTGTATGTGCCCAGGGAGAGGTACCCTCTGGATGCAAGAGACAATAAACAACATTCTCTGTAATAGCCTCTGGGGTGTCGTCAGGGCCCGTGAAGTGATGGAACTTAATTGTGAGGGAGTTCTCAGAGGAAGGGTCTCTAGCTGGGCTCAGACCAGTTGCTTTTATTCCTCTGTCCAGGGCCTAGGACACACTTCCAGAGCTTCCTGTTCTCATGGCCAGGTGAGGGCAAGTAGCAAAGCAGGGGCGGGGTGACTGAGAGCAAAGACCTTGCTGAGCCACCAAGGGGCACTCTCCCTCATAGGGGATTGTGAGCACATCAGTCTGAGGCTCCCACATAGACCCACAGGCCATTTCAGAGAAGGGAGAGCTCTTGGCCTTAAAAGTCTCTGTCCCACCAACATGGGGACAGATGTGACTCGGGCCACCTTGTGTATGTGTGCGTGTGTGCAGCTGTGAGAATGAACAGCTACTGCTCAGAACGCATCAGCTGAAGTCTGCTTCTCCACGAGTCAGGCCAAGGCAGCAAGCACCCCAGTGTCAGCAGGGCAGCTAGTGTTATTTCTAAAGAGGAAATATCACCTCTTGACAGTAGATCCTGTCTGGGGCAGTCATAGATGCACCTGGAAAACGAGCTGGGGGCAGAAACAGTTGCCCTCGGCCTCTTCCCTTTCTCCACAGCACTGGGTTGTCTAAGTGCC
The DNA here is from genome assembly GCA_037038555.1 of Rhynchonycteris naso. Taxonomy (NCBI): domain Eukaryota; kingdom Metazoa; phylum Chordata; class Mammalia; order Chiroptera; family Emballonuridae; genus Rhynchonycteris; species Rhynchonycteris naso. The sequence goes on along the minus strand of CM072999.1, from coordinate 77,469,326 downwards.
AAATGATTCACAACAAAACCAAGCAGCCTGTGGGCCGGGAAAATCACTTTGGGTGATGACGAAGGTCTCCAACAGGAGACCAGGACATGGAGAAAAAATAAGGTCTAAGCATTGTGGGGTGGGGCCCACTGGCACTCAGACAGGAAAACAGGTCGCACAGAATCAGTCCTGTATGGCTGGGGCACCCGACAATCTCACTCCATTGGGATGACCTGGATTTGCGAGATAAGAGCCCGGAGAAGAGCCAAACAGGAGAAGGCCCCAAACTCTCGGCAGGCCCGCATGTGTCAGGCCTGGCTCAGGCCTGGCTCCTTACCTGCGACTGCCCTGGGCAGCTAGGGCCACCCTGGCCCTGGGGCCGCCCCTCCAACCAGGAAATCTTCAGAGGCTTGCCCATGAGGCCCACTTCATTCTGGACAGCTAGCTCCTGCCGAACACAGCGTCCAGTTAGTCCCATCACTCCTGTCAGCTACAGAGTGAGCCTGTCTACCTCCACAGAAAGTATCAGAACCAGCACTCTCAGCTTCCAAGCAAAGCTGAGCAACCTTCCTGTGATGGTGCGCTAGAGCTCTGACCATCCTCATGGGTGAGTGGGGTTCTGAGCCTTCTCACTGGGCAACTGGAGAAAAGGAAAAGGCAGTGTGAGACCCCCGCCTGGAGGCTGCCAGCTGCTGGCAGAGTGAAGGGGATGGAGCCGGGCAACAGGAAATGAAGTTGGTCTGTGTTCTCCTTTATCCCAGAGCATAATCCCACCCACTCCTTCACTTACTGTGCCCAGACTCCTGGGACTTGGGGGACCTTGGGAGGACTTTGGCTCTGAGCTGGCCCAGAGATTCCCTGGGAATGTGGATACTTAAGCTTAGGGTACCCCCAGAATTGACTCCCTGACATTCCAGGGCAGGGTGCCCCGAAGCCTCACACCTCACTCACCGCAGCCTTGAGGGTTGCAAACTCCACCACGGCGGTGCCAGCCTTCTTCCTGGAGAGCACCAGGTTGAGCACCTCTCCATACTGTGGGGACAAGGAAGGCCCAGCTCAGGACACAGACAAGTCTAGGCTACCTGGAAATAGCTTCTTGTTGCCAGGCTCTCAGAGAGGTGAGATCAGATGGGAAGGAGAGGATTTTGGGGGGGGGATGCAGGAGAGCAAAGGAAAATTGGGCAAAGGACTGGGACTTACACCGGCAGAGTTGCAAAGCTGCCTCAGTGGCTGATAACGGTGAAGAGGACAGGGCTCTTGTGCCAGGTGCCTACTTCTTCTCTCCCCACACACTCAGCTAATCCCTCTGTTTCTAAGACTGGCAAGTGCCACCTGGGCAGTGAAGGTGAGACAGGCTGGTAGGGACACACAGCAACACAAGTAAGAGGAGGGTCGTGGCCTGGGAAGAAGCTAAGCTGCCCTATCGTCTACGAACAGGAAAAAAAAAAAAAGGCTGGTAGAGGTGTTAAGGGAAGTGAAGGCCTAGAGATCCTGGGTTTGGACTGAGCTGATGGCAAGAGGGAAGTCAGCAGGGCAGACCTTCTGAAAGAGCCGCAGAAGGACATCTCTGGAGTAGCAGCCTTCTGACCCATCCTCCTTGCACTTCCACTTCAGCTGAAAGACAGCAGGGCATCACCACTGAATACCAGCCTTCGCCTGAACAGTGCAGACCCTGCACCTGAGCTTCACAGTCTGAATAGACACCCTCCACTAGTAATTTAGGGAGCACCCTACCCAATAATGTGTTCCCATTGAACGCAAACGAGCAGGGCGGCCTGCTCACCACAGCCATGTTTCCAGCCCCGTACAATGCTCTCTCCCGAGGGCTTCCGGGGCGTGCTGCCTGCCACAGTCAGGGCTAAGAGCAGCCTTCCCCGGTGAGCTCTGAGAGGCCATCTCATACCTGGACAGTGGGGAAACAGGAGGATGTGAATAGTGGTGCTGGCTCCCAGAGATCCAGTGTTCCCACCAGAACCCCCCTTTTCTTTTTTTCTTTTCTTTTTTTTTTTAGTGAGAGTGAGATACAGAGAGAGAGGGACAGACAGGGAGGGAGAAACATGTGAAGCATCAACTCACAGTTGTGGCATTTTAGTTGCTCATTGCTTTCTCATACGTTCCTTGACTAGGAGGCTCCAGCTGACCCAGTGACCCTTTGCTCAAGCCAGCGACCTCTGGACAAGCCAGTGACCATGGGGACATGTCTATGATCCCACGCGTAAGCCAGCAATCCAGCACTCAAGCTGATGAGCCCACCCTCAAGCTGGATGAGCCCGCGCTCAAGCCAGTGACTTCAGGGTTTCAAACCTGGGTCCTCTGCGTCCCAGGCCAATGCTCCATCCATTGTGTCACTGCCTGGTCAGGCTCACCAGAACCCATTGAGCCACAGAAAGTATCTGTTCTTGCTAAGGAGAGGGTATGAGAGACTCATGTATCCCAACAGGGCTCACCTTTAGCTTGGGAGTTCCTCTGCCTTCAGGATTTTCTGCCTTTCCTAGAAAATTTGGGGAAATTAACAGAGTATGAGAGAGAGAGAAGTTCTCCCAAAAGAGACACTGCCCAGGACCATAAGGACCTAGAAAAGGTCACTTATGACCAACAGCAGTATCTGCCTCCTCTGAGGAGCCTGGTGAGGAGGTAGAGGTAATTTGATGCAGGGCTGTGAAAACCTTCTGGGGGCAGTACATAGAGGTATAGACCACATGGTTCTACTAAACAAAGTATCCCAGAATCTCTCTTCTGGTTACTTGCTCCAAAATAGAGCCAGCCCTACTTGGGACTAAGACATACCAAGCCAGGAGATCTAGGGCACAGTGAAAAGCAAATAGGCCCCAGAGAACAGGTAGGAGGGACAGGTGACATCCATCCACAAGGGGTGCCCCCAGGGTTCCAGCAGGTGGAAGTCTCCACAAAGAGCTGCCTCAGAGTGGGAGGTGAGTGAGTGACGGACTCTCACCTCTCAACCTCTGTTCCTTTTCTTGGCGTATCTGCTCCTGGATCAGCCTCTGCTGCTCCTCCAGCTGCCGGGAACCCTCTTCTCGCAGGCGTTCGATCTGCAGAGGGGAGGGTTGTGGGTGGGAGGTGACAATTCTGTGCAGATCCAACTCCAGGTTGGCTCCCCTTGGAAAGGTCCCTGGGAGGTTCCACCTGTAAGTTAGGGCTCAGCAAGCTGCGGGTGGGAAAGATTACCCAGATCCCGCAGAAGAAGGTGGGAAGGACATGACCTCCTCAGCCACTGCAGCCCCTAGGTGCACCCACCACCCCTGCTGATGGCCTCAGGCCCACATGCCTGGACACTCACTTCTTGCTCTAGTGTTCTGGTGCTCCAGCTCTCCTCCGCCTCCTCATTGTCCTGGGCCTGAGCCTGCCGTTCCCGGGCCTCCAGGTCTAGGCACAAGGGTTGAATGACCCAATGATGGGTCTAAGCAGTTTCTACATAGCCTCAGCAATGCCAGCTCAGTCTGCTTCTCCCGTCTCACACAGGATGAAACCAACAGTGATTCTGCCCCCTCCCTCCATTCACATGTGTTCCTAAGTTAATTCCTATTGAGAAAAAGTCACAGTGCAGAAGTATAGGCTCCAGCCGAGAGGCTGGGGTCTGGAAGAGTTATATCAGCTCATATTGACCCAGCCAGTTCTCTGGTCAGAGATCAGGGTGAAGGTGGGTGCTTATGTCAGCAACCCAGGGTCATGTGTTAGGAATGCCACCAGGTGAAGATGCTGGCCTCTGTCCCTGTGGTTTGGCACCACAGCCTGACCTGGAGCTTGCCTTGGCTCTGATGCATTTCCCAGCACTGAGCCAGGCTGTCACACACACACCCATTTACCAAACCACACTGAGAACCTGGCAGCATGGCTCCTACAGGGATGGAAGATTCTGGGTGAGGACATGAGGCCAAGTAACAGAGCCTTTCCGTTTTCCAAGGGAAACTCACTTGTGGCCCTGTTCCAGGCCAGCTGCTATGATAAACCCTTCTCTTAGGTCTGGGACTCACTGCTTTGTTTTCTAGGCATTGATCTATAATCTCCAGGGTTTTTTTGTTCGTTTGTTTGTTTTGCAAGAGAGAGATGGACAGACAGGAAGGGAGAAAGATGAGAAGCATCAACTCATAGTTGCAGCACCTTAGTTGTTCATTGATTGCTTTCTCATATGTGCCTTGACCAGGGGCTCCAGCTGACCCACTGACCCCTTGCTCAAGCCAGCAACCATGAAATTTTGAACCTGGGTCCTCAGCATCCCAGGCCAACGCTCTATCCACTGCACTACTGGCTGGTTAGGCTTTTTTGTTTGTTTTTCAGAGAGAGATGGATGCACTGGGATGATATATGTACACATTAATTACATCGATATCAACTATGCAAGAAGATAGGAAGAAAATTGAGTGAAGAATGCTTGAACCGCCTGACTAGGCGGTGGCGCAGTGGATAGAGCGTCAGACTGGGATGCAGAAGACCCAGGTTCAAGACACCAAGGTCACCAGCTTGAGCGCGGGCCCATCTGGCTTGAGCAAAAGCTCGTCAGCTTGGACCCAAGGTCGCTGGCTCCAGCAAGGGGTTGCTCAGTCAGCTGAAGGCCCACGGTCACGGCACATGTGAGAAAGCAATCAATGAACAACTATGATGTCACAAGGACAACGAAAAACTAATGATTGATGCTTCTCACCTCTCTCTGTTCCTGTCTGTCTGTCCCTATCTATCCCTCTCTCTGACTCTCTCTCTGTCCTTGGAAAAAAAAAAAAAAAAGAATGCTTGGACCAATCTTACTATAGAAATGAAATTGATTTATAGTCATAGTTACACCATTTGATATATTTACTAAAAATCACTGAATGTTCACTTGAAAAGGGTGGACTTTTTTTTTTTTTTGAAAAGGGTGGATATTATAATACAAAAAATCTATCTCAATAAAACTGTTAAAGAAAAGAAAAAAGAAGAAATGAGGAGAAAAGAAAGTAAAGGAAAGGAAAAGAAAAGAAAGGAAAAGAAAAGAATGCCTGGACCTCTTTGGATCCTTTTGAGGGGGCTCCTCAGAGTGAAAGCTCTGTGCAGAAGTGCGGCTGGGACGGATGAAAAGGCCAGGATGGCAAGGTGAACAAGAACATGGGTCTACATTACTGCATGGGTCTAAATCACAGCTCCAGCCAAGTTCTCGTCCTTGGGGTGTCTTAGCTTCTTTGTCTACGAAAAATGGGTTTAGTAATACCCACAATGCTGTGGTAATTAAAAAAGACAATAAAACGTTTGCCACAGTGCTTAACTAACAATAAATCTCGTCATTGTTATTATCCTCGAGAGTGTCCTTGAAGTCCTACCTCTGAGTAGGAAGTTCTTCCCAGAGCTGGGGCCAAGAGGTTCTGAGTCACTAGAACCGAAAGAAGCTCCAGGAAGCAAGGCGAGAGAGCTACATGAAAACGGCCCAGAAAAACGCAGGCCACCCAGCACCACCATGTCACCTACCAAGCTTCACTTTCTTCCTTCTCTCATCTAGTTTCTGGGTCCTCTCTGCTGCCTGCTTCTTGGCTTTCCTGACCTTGTCATATGCAGCCTGGCAGGAGAAAGGTCATCGAGGAGCAGTCAGCCAGAGAACAAGCGTAGGGCCCAGCCACCTTCCTGGCCCCCCGCGTAGACCTTGAGTCTCTAGTCTGTAACAGCAAGGACTATGCTGCATGGCAGAGTACAGAGGACCGAGGCTAAAGTGCATGGCGGTCTCTAACCATGGGGACAGTGCAGATAAATGAGGATGTGCTTACCCTGGCTGCAGCATCAGTCAGTACCTCCAAGGCCTGAGAAAGCTGGTGGAAGAGTTCAGCTAAACCCAAGGATCAAAAAACAGAGAGGAGAAAATTAAATTAGACTTGTTGATGGTGTGCTCGCTCAAAAAAGCACCTCAGAGAAGCCACAGGCTGGCAAAAAGAAAAAAAAGCTGACATCAATAGATGACAGACCAGCCAAAAAGGGTTAATGCATCAGCAACTGACCTAAGATGAGAAGCCAGGCTGAGTGCACCAGCATTCCCCGCATTCCTGCAGGAGCACAGGTGGGAAACGTACCATGTCCAGGTGGCTGGCTCCCTCCTCCCCACGCCTCTGAGAGTCTCACCTGCTCTGGGATTATCTGGATTTTTGTCTGGGTGGCAGGAGAGGGCCTTCTGCCTATATGCCTTTTTCACCTGGAAGGGTCAGAAGACATGGTCATTAGCTCTGTGACCGGCACAGGCAAGAACATTCTGCAGAAAGTACTTCCTGTCTCTGGAACGGAGGCTGCTGTCTCTCACACTGAGACAGTCACCTCACAACCAACAAGGAGATTTGCAATGGAGGAGGCAGAGGCCGTGGAGGAAGCCCACCACAGCCTGGAGCAGAGGGCCTGGGCCTACTTCCTACCCAGTGCCCAATTTCACCACTGGGGATGTCAAAGTGATCCTGGCAGGGGCAGGTTCTCTACAGACACCTGGAAACAGGCACTCTCACACATCCTTGGTGGGCATATCAACTGGGGCAACCTTTCTGGAGAAAAAATTTGCTATCAAAAAGAAAAAAAATTGTATTTTTCCAAAGTTAGAAGTGGGGAGGCAGTCAGACAGACTCCTGCATGCACCCGACCAGGATCCACCTGGCATGCCCACCAGTGGGCAATGCTCTGCCCATCTGGGACATTGCTCCATTGTGGCTGAAGCCATCCTAGCGCCTCAGGCAGAGGCCATGAAGCTGTCCTCAGTGCTCAGGCCAACTCTGCTCCAATGGAGCCTTGGCTGCAGGAGGGGAAGAAAGAGAGAGGAAGGAGAGGGGGAAGGGTGGAAAAGCAGATGCGCTTCTCCTGTGTGCCCTGACTATGAATCTAACCTGGGACTTCCACATGCCAGGCCAATGCTCTAAGCTGGCCAGGGCGCCATCAAAAATTTAAATGTACTTCTCTTTGACCCACTCCTAGGAATTCGGACTTGTAGAAGTATGCCAACATAAACATACAAGGATGCCTACTGCGCCACTGTTTATATTAGCTCCCAACTGGAGCCAACCAAAATCTCCATAAACAAGAAGATCCATTTTAAAAGTTATGATAGATAGAAGCCTGTATGTGCTGACTAGAAAGATCTTCAAGTTCTCATTACAAGAAAAAAAGAGAGTCTCTAACTATGTGTAGTGATGAATGTTAACTAGATTTATTGTGGTGATCATGTCTGTTGTATACCTAAAATTAATACAATGTTAACATGTTAATTATATCTCAATTTGGAAACAAGAAGAATCTTCAAGATGTAGTGTGTTAAATAAAAGGCTTAGAACAGTTATATAATATTACTTTGGGGCTTACAATAAACAATGAAATAAAAATAAAGATACTAGGCATGTACATAGCTTCTGTTTTCTTTCTTCCTCATAGCAATGGTAAGAAACATAAGAGTGGTTTCCTTTGGAGAAAAGCTAAAGATGGAGGGAGGGAAATTTTATTTATTTATTTATTTATTTATTTATTTATTTTACAGAGAGATAGAGTGAGAAAGAGAGGGATAGATAGGGACAGACAGACAGGAACGAAGAGAGATGAGAAGCATCAGTCATTAGTTTTTCGTTGCAACACCTTAATTGTTCATTGATTGCTTTCTCATATGTGCCTTGACCGTGGGGCTATAGCAGACCGAGTAACCCCTTTCTCAAGCCAGGGACCTTGGGTCCAAGCTGGTGAGCTTTGCTCAAACCAGATGAGTCCACGCTCAAGCTGGCAACCTCGGGGTCTCAAACCTGGGTCCTCCGCATCCCAGTCCGATGCTCTATCCACTGCGCCATTGCCTGGTCAGGCAGGAGGGAAACATTTAAATCTCATTTTATGCCATTCTCTAGTTTAATTTTCAAACCACCTGACCTGTGGTGGTGCAGTGGATAGACTGTCAACCTGGATGCAGTAGATAGAATGTCAATTTGGAGCGCTGAGGTCGCTGGTTTGAAATCCTGGGTTTGCTGGGTCAAGGCACATATGAGAAACAATCAATAAACAGCTAAAGTGAAGTAACTATGATCTCGTTTTCCCCCACATCTCTATAAAATCAGTAAATAAAATCTTAAAAAAAAATTTTTTTAACCTTAAACAAGTCTTAAACTATTGTCAACAGAGAGTTATCTTGGTGGGGAAGTTATGGTTCATTTCTTGTTTTTATCTTTTCATATCTCTGATTTAAAAAGGAAACAGGTAATATTTCTTATATTAGTAAAAATTAACAGCTACCAAGACTCTCGGGTGTTTTAAGTTAAAGCAGAATACAAAATCATAGAATGTGTCCTGTTTCCTGAGGGCTTGCCCTCATTTCTGCCTGTATACCAGTGGTTCTTAACCTGGGTTCTATCGAACCCTAAGGGTTCGATGAGACAGTCTCAGGGGTTCAGAAAAACCTCTGCCGTGGAAGCCAGAATAAAGTAATACCGTCATTCGTTGTGAGTTCATGCACTTTGTTGGTTTTGTTCTTTGAGCAAGGTGATGTTCATGCATGGCTCATTTTGTGCACCAGTAAAAAAACATATACCTATGTCTTGAATTTGGAAAAAAAAATCATATTTTATTTATCACTAAAGAAAGGTTCGGTGAATGCGCATATGAAACTAGTGGGTTCGGTACCTCAAAAAAAGGTTAAGAACCACTGCTGTATACCTTACTTGCTGCTCAAACCTCCTGGGAGGAGGAGCCTCTTGACCCAGGACTTCTGTGTCTCAGAGGAAACCAATAAATACTTCCAACCAAAGTGTGCTAAATAAGGACCTTCAGACGCAAGCTGCCAGCAGCGCAGGTGCCTCACTTCACTCTCCATCTTCCGCCAAGAAAGGTAGGTAGCTGCCTAGATCTCGGGGTTGTGCTGCCACCTGCTGGGCCACCACCAGCACCACACCTTCACTTACCAGGGCAACCCGGCCCATATGACTGACTCTCCTGGCTGAGCAGGAGGCAAGAAACCATAACCCTAGGACAGGTCTTGAGCAGCAAAGGTGTTAACATACTTCTATGCCCTCCCACGTTCCCAATCGCCCACCTATGCTCACCTAGCCCACCTATTCACCTCCCCACCCCACCCAATGTCTTCACCATTAAACATCACCTAGCTGTTTTCACTACAAAATAATAATAATAAAAATAATAATCCAAGGAAACAGGAGGTGATAGTCTTACATTTGAAATGTCACCTTCACTCTTTAACCCCCTTGTCTTGTCTCTCTCTTTCTTTTGCCTCCTCCATTGTGTTCTCGACTTCATTTCCGTTTTGTTTTAAAATAAGCCTTTATTATATATTCTTTAGATCTTAGAGTCCTTCATTTATTTTTCCAGTAAGTAACACAATACAAAAAACATATGAAAAGCTAATGTTCTTTTACCATTCCCCCAGCCCTCTCCAGAATTCCAATGTTAACTGGATGGTGGGTATCCTTCTAAACCTTCCTCCTTAATCACTGCAATAAATACAAGCATCTAACGCACCTAGAGGAGTCTGAGTTTTGTTTCGCCTCTCTCCCCCCACCTTGCTCTCTGATCCCATCCCCACCCTCCCTCTGAGAAGAATGAGCAGAAGCAGGAAGAATGAGGTGTCTATCACCTCACCTTGAAACACTGCCCTCAGAATGAACTTGCTTAGCGCCAGAAATATGATGCATCCCCTACTAATGTTGGGGCATTTTGTAGAAGGTGGTTTCTTTTGTATCATGGGCTCTTTTAAATATTATACGTTCTTTTTTGTAAATTCAAGAGGGACAGTAGAAGGGAAAGAGTGGCAATAAGGACCATTAAGAAAGCAAGATAAAATAGTCATGAGATGGGCTGGCATTCTTCAGGTTCTTTCCTTTCTTTTTTCTTGGACAAAATGCTTTATGGGTTTATTCAAAAGGAATATTAAATATTGCTTTGTGTTTTATAATTCATTTTGGATGTTCTATATATTTTTTTCTTTATCTTTTTCTTTTTTTATAGACAGAGTCAGAGAGAGGGGCAGATAGGGACAGACAGGGAAGAAGAGAGATGAGAAGCATCAAGTCTTCGTTGCGGCTCCTTAGTTGTTCACTGAATGATTTCTCACATGTGCCTTGACAATGGGGGGGCCTACAGCAGACAGAGTGACCCCTTGCTCGAGCCAGCAACCTTGGGCTCAAGCTGGTGAGCCTCGGGGTCTCGAACCTGGGTCCTCCACATCCTAGTTCGTCACTATATCCCCTGTGCCATCACCTGGTCAGGCTGGATGTTCTATATCTTAAAATTAGTTTTTTTACGTAAATAGGAAAACAAAATTCTTCAAACTGGGAAAAAAATTAATTATATAATGGAAAATGAATCTACATATTTTAATTTGCCTCCTTATCAATTCTTTTTCCAGAATGTGCTCCTTTGACAAATGTTTCTAACAGTCTCATCAGATTTTCCTTGAAGCAACTAGTACAACTAGATCTCAGTTATGCCACTTCCCTTGTGGGTGATACCCCATCTTACCCGACCTTCCAGCTCTCACCCTCCCAACATCACAACCAAACACAACTTCCCCAATCAACTTGATGTAGCCTGGACACTCGTTCCCTCAGGGCCTGAGCTGGCCCTCAATTTCCAAACCACCTTTTAAAGGTGTAAGGCACTGAACATTCTGTGTTTCAAGATCTTAAAGGAAAAAAATTACCAGTCTCCTGCACTGACTAGATGTTAGCAGGGAGAGAGGTGAGGTCAGAAAGTCAAGGTTAGGTTGGTATTCAATCCCAGGCAGTGACATTTAAGGGCAGAAGGAGAACTCTCTGAGAGCCCTTCAGAACAGTAGTGAATGAAGCTCACCCTCTCCTGGGTCTGCTGATGGAGCATCTAGGAGAGGCAGGGGCTTAGCTGGAGCAGGCGATGCAGAGAAAAATCAGTCATTTCCATGACACTGAAGAGGAAGGTGACTGTTGAGCAAAAAAGATGACTGAAAACAATTAATTACATCACAGTGTGTGAGATAAGAGTGGTCTCTAAGAATGGGAACACAGTAATGAGTGACTAACTTTTGTCCAGAAGACTCCCCAGAGGAGGCAATATCTGAGCTGATTCTGAAAGGCGAGTAGTTCTCCAAGTAGAGAGCCAGAAAAGAGTCAAGACAGAGGGTATGAAAAAGCCAACTTCTCTTCACACCGCAGACCATCTTAAAGAAGAAATATAAATTTTTTTTTTATTTTTTACACAGGGACAGAGAGAGAGTCAGAGAGAGGGATAGATAGGGACAGACAGACAGAAACGGAGAGAGGTGAGAAGCATCAGTCATTAGTTTTTCGTTGCCGTCGCAACACCTTAGTTGTTCATTGATTGCTTTCTCACATGTGCCTTGACCGCGGGCCTTCAGCAGACCAAGCCACCCCTTGCTGGAGCCAGTGACCTTGGTTCCAAGCTGGCGAGCTTTTGCTCAAGCCAGATGGGCCCGTGCTCAAGCTGGTAAGCTCAGGGTCTCGAACCTGGGTCTTCCGCATCCCAGTCCGACACTCTATCCACTGCGCCACCGCCTGGTCAAGCAAAAAATTTTGTTTTAATAATGAGAAAAAGGGCCTGACCACTAAGGTGGTGGTATAGTTGATAGAGTGTCAACCTGGGACACTGAGGTCCCAGGTTTGAAACGCCAAGGTCACCAGCTTGAGCATGGAATCATAGACATGACCCCACGGTCACTGGCTTGAGCCCAAAGGTTGCTGACTTAAAGCCCAAGGTTACTGGCTTGAGCCCAAGGTCTCTGGCTTGAGTCCAAGGTCTCTGGCTTGAGCAAGGGGTCACTGGATTGGCTGTAGCCCCTTGGTCAAGGCACATATGACAAAGCATTCAATGAACAGCTAAAGTGTCACAACTATGAGTTGAAGTCTCTCATCTCTCTCCCTTCCTGTCTGTCTCAACTACACTCACACACAAAATTAACATTAATAATGAGGAAAAGGTACTGAGAACAGGAAAGGATTTGAAAAGACAGAGATGGTTGCAATAAAACATGAAAATAGAAATAATGTTTTTGTTAAAGGATATTTTGGTTAATTAAAAAACTTCAACCAAAGAAAAAATGAAAGAAAACTAGGAAAAGAAAAACTTCATAGAAACAGGTTTTCATGCAGGATTTGGGATGAATTAAAGAAAGGTAAGTTAACAAATAATAGAACAATTACAAGGGAAGCCCCATGGTGTTTATGAGCAGGGCCAGCTGTGGAGAGACTTCTGAGTTCAAGGTAATAGAACAGGATGAGTTACTTATGGAGGCTTATGGGGTCTCCAGGTGCAAAAACTTGAACGTCACCACTGTCTGCTATAAAAGTATATCATAAAGCACAAAAATATCAGGCAAGAATAATGAACAAACTGTAGTAAATGAGAAAATTCAAGATATAATAAAAGTCCTTATTAAAATTTACTATACCAGCCTGACCAGGTGGTGGCGCAGTCAGACTGGGACACTGAGGACCCAAGTTTGAAACCCCAAGGTTGCCGGCTTGAGCACGGGCTATCTGGTTTGAGGAAGGCTCACCAGCTTGAGCCCAAGGTTGCTGGCTTGAGCAAGGGGTTACTCAGTCTGCTGTAGCCCCCTGGTCAAGGCACATATGAGAAAGCAATCAACGAACAACTAAAGTGTCACAATGAAGAATTGATGCTTCTTATCTCTCCCTTCTTGTCTGTCCCTATCTGTCCCTCTCTCTGACTCTATCACACACACACACAAAAATGTTTATTACACCAAATGAAAAAAAAAGTTGGATCTTCATCTCAATCAATATATCAAAGTAATTCCAACTAGATTTTAAAAACTAATTATAAAAGAAAAAGAAACTAGCCTGGCCTGTGGTGGCCCAATGAATAAAACATTGACCTGGAATGCTGAGGTTGCCAGTTCTAAACCCTGGGCTTGCCTGGTCAAGGCACATACAACAAGCATTCAATGAACAACAAAAGTGAAGCAACTATGGGTTGATACTACTCTCTCCCCACCCCCTATCCCTGTAAAATCAATAAATATCTTTAAAAAGGAAAAAAAGGAAGGAAGGAAAGGAGGAAGGGAGGGAGGGAGGAAAAAACTACAGAAAACTAAAAAGAAAAAAACTAATAGACCAGTAATCTGCTTTTTGGATGAAAAAGAACTTCTTAAGTATTAAAATGGAAAAAAACGGCCTGACCTGTGGTGGCACAGTAGATAAAGCATCTACCTGGAATGCTGGGTTCACTGGTTCGAAACCCTGGGCTTGCCTGTCAAGGCACATGTGGGAGTTGATGCTTCCTGCTCCATCCCCCCTTCTCTCTCTCTCTCTAAAATGAATAATTAAAAAAATCTAAAATGAAAAAAATCATACAAGCACATGCACACAAACACAAAATGAATGGATTTACAAGGAAAAAACTTTTATCTAAGTCAAAAATCATAGACAAAAGACAGAGGAAATAAAAACTAAGAGAAGGCTCTCCATGAAATATGACAGACTCCAAATCCCTACTATATAGACAACTCATACAGAAAAAAACAAACTACAAGAAAATAGAGAAAGATCATAAAGAGAATACACTATAAATGACTAATAACATGAAAAATGTTCAGTCTCACATACAACAATTAAGTCATTTTTCTTTTTTCTAGTGAGAGGAGAGGAGATAGAGAGACAGACTCCTGCATGTGCCCCGACCAGTATCCACCTCTAGGACCGATGTTCAACTCATCTGGGGCCATGCTTGCAACTGAGCTATTTTTAGCACCTGAGGTAGAGGGTTCATGGAGACATCCTCAGTGCTTGGGGCCGATGCACTCATACCAATCAAGCCATAGCTGTGGGAGGGGATGAGAGAGAAGGAGTGAGAGAGAAGGGAGAGGAGAGAAGCAGATGATCACGTCTCCTTTGTGCCCTGACTGGGAATCAAACCCAGGACTTCCACACATTGAGTCAATGCCCTACCACTGAGCCAACCAGCCAGGGCAATTAAGTCATTTTTCACCTGTCAATTGACAACAAGTGAAAAAGAGATAGAGCCTGACCAGGCAGTGGCACAGTGGGTAGAGCATCGGACTGGGACATGGAGGACCCAGGTTCAAAACGCCGAGGTTGCTGGGTAGAGCGAGGGCTCCTCCAGCTTAAGCATAGGCTCACCAGCTTGAGCCCAAAGGTTGCTGGCTTGAGCCCAAGGTCACTGACTTGAGCAAGGGGTCACTGGCTCGGCTGGAGGCCCCAGTCAAGGAACATATAAGAAAGCAATCGATCAACAACTAAGTTGCCACAATGAAGAATTGAAGCTTCTCATCTCTCTCCCTTCCTGTCTGTCTGTTCCTATCTGTTCCTCTCTCTGACTCTCTCTCTCTGTCCAAAAAAAAACACAAAAGGTATTTTTTTGGTATTTAATGTTGGCGGCTTTGTGGTGAATATATAAATTGACACAATGCTTCTAGAAAGCCGTTCATACATATCAAAAGGCTTTGAAAAGTGACGATCCTTTGATTCAGCAAGTCCTCTTCTAAGAATTTGTCCTAAAGAAATATTTAGAAATTTATACAATATTTATAAACACTGGTATTTGTTTGTAGCATTTTTTATAATAGAGAAAAACCCAGAAGTAATTTACATACCAAACAAAACCAAAATAGCTGGCAATTATATAATGCTCACCATATGGCAAACTCTGTTTGAAGTTCTTTATATAGGATAACTTATTTGACTCTTTAAAAAAATTTTTTTTCAGTGAGAGAGAGAGAGAGACAGATGGGAAGGTAGAGAGATGAGAAGCACCAACTCCTAGTTGTGGAATTTTACTTGTTCATTGATTGCTTTCTCATATGTGCTTTGACCAGGGGGCTCCAGCTGAGCCAGTAATCTCTTGCTCAAGCCAGTGACCAGGAGGTAATGTCTATGATCCCAAACTCAAGCTGGTGAGTCCGTGCTCAAGCCAGTGACCTCAGGGTTTTAAACTTGGGTCTCAGCATCCCTGGTTGATGCTCTATCTGCACCACTGCCTGAGCAGGCTAAAAAAAAGTATTTTTAATTTATTGATTTTAGAAAGAGAGATAAATAGGGGAAAAGAGAGAGAGAGAAACATCAATTTGTTTGACTTATTTATGCATTCATTGGTTAATTCTTATATGTGCCCTGACCCAGTGTCAAACCTGCAAACTTGGCATATCTGGAGAACGCTCTATCCTATTTTCATCAATGGATAGATCATTCAGACAGAAAATTAGTAAGGAAACATGGGCCTTAAATGATATGTTAGCTCATATGGACTTAATAGACATATATGGAACATTTTACCCAAGCACCAGAGCACATGTTCTTCTCAAGCACAATATATATCATATGTTAGTCCACAAAACAATCCTTAATAAATATTTTTTTCTTAATAAATTTTTAAAGATTGAAATCATATCAAGCATCTTTAATCACAATAGTATGAAACTAGATATCAATTATAAGAAGAAAACAAAAATTCACAAATATGTGTAGATTAAACAATATGCTACTAAACAACTAATCGGTCAAAGCAGAAATCAAGAGAGATAAATAAATTCCTTGAGAAAAATAAAAATAGAAACACAACATACCAAAACTTATGGGTTACAGCAAAAGCGGTTGAAGGAGGGAAGTTCATAGCGATAAATACCAATAGTAAGAAACAAGAAAGATCTCAAATAAACAATTTAACTTTACACCTCAAGGAATGAGAAAAAGAAAAACAAATGAAGCCCAAAGTTAGTAAAAGTAGGAAAATAATACAGATTAGAGTGGAAATAAATGAGATAGACTCTAAAAGTCAATAGAAAAGATTGATGAAACTAAGAGATGGTTTTCTGAAAGAATAAGCAAAACAGACAAATCTTGTGCTCAATTTATCAAGAAAAAAAGAAAAAGGAGGCAAAATGAAAATCAGAAATAAAAGTAGAGATACAACTGATATCACTGATGTCTGCCAACTTCAATAGTACATTAAAAGAATCAAACACCATGATCAAATGGGATTAGTTCCAGGAATGCAAGGGTGGTTCATATTCTGCAAATTAATCAGTGTGATACACCACATTAAGAAAATACAGCCTGACCAGGCGGTGGCGCAGTGGATAGAGCGCCAGACTGGGATGCGGAAGACCCAGGTTCGAGACCCCGAGCTCACAAGCTTGAGCGTGGGCCCATCTGGCTTGAGCAAAAGCTCACCAGCTTGGACCCAAGGTCGCTGGCTCCAGCAAGAGGTGGCTCGGTCTGCTGAAGGCCCACGGTCAAGACACATGTGAGAAAGCAATTAATGGACAACTATGGTGTCACAATGGCAACGAAAAACTAATGATTGATGCTTCTCATCTCTCTCTGTTCCTGTCTGTCTATCCCTCTCTCTGACTCTCTCTCTGTCCCTGTAAAAAAAAAAAAAAAAAAAAAAGGGTGCTGGACAGCTGTCTGTGAAATTGCTAATTACCTTCCTGTTTGGAAAGGGCCATGTTCCTCCCCCTCCACCACTATCTTCACCTGACCTTGAAGGTAAATACACTTCATAAACCAGTTTATTTCTTTATAATCTCTTTTTTTTTTTTTACAGGGACAGAGAGAGGCATAGATAGGGACAGACAGAAACAGAGAGAGATGAGAAGCATCAATCATCAGTTTTTCATTGTGACACCTTAGTTGTTCATTGATTGATTTCTCATATGTGCCTTGACCATGGGCCTTCAGCAGACCAAGTAACCTCTTGCTCTAGCCAGCGACCTTGGACCTTGGGTCCAAGCTGGTGAGCTTTTTTTTTTATTTTTTTTGCTCAAGCCAGATGAGCCTGTGCTCAAACTGGTGACCTCGGGGTCTTAAACCTGGGTGCTGGCGACCTTGGGGTCTCGAACCTGGGTCTTCCGCATCCCAGTCCGACGTTCTATCCACTGCGCCACCGCCTGGTCAGGCCATTCTCTCTTAGTGTGTGTGCGTGTGTGTGTGTGTGTGTGTGTGTGTGTGTGTGTATGTATTTGTTATTTACAAAGTACACTTTCTAATTTAAAAGTATATAAAACAAAAAATTTGTGTGGTATCTGGGGGCCGAAATGGATTAATTGCATTCCCATTAATTTAAATGGGGAAATTCAATTTAATACTCAAGCAAATTGAGTCACAAGCTCAGCCATGAAACAAATTAAACTCATTTGTCAAGGTATCACTGTAAAGGATAGGCGCTGGCTGGGTGATTCAGTGGACAGAGTGTCATGCAGGTACACCAAGGTCACCAGTTCGATCCCATCCCCAGTCAGGGAACATACAAGAAGCAACCAATGAGTGCACAACTAAATAGAACAACTACATGGAACAATGATGCATCTTTCTCTCCTCCCCTTTTTCCCCATTCCTCTCTCTCTGTCTCTCAAGTTAATGGAAAAATTAATTTAAAAAGAAAATAAAGAATAAAAATTGTATGTTCATTTCATGATCATCTCAATAGATGCAGAAAAGCATTTGACAAAATTCAATATCCATTTATGATAAAAATTCTCAATAAAGTGAATACAGGCAAGTGTTGGTGAGATGGAGAAATGAGAACCCCTGTACAATGTTCGTGTGAATACATAATATAGGTAATATATGACAGTCCATGGCTAACATACATAATGGTGAAAAGCTGAAAGGAGCCCTGGCCACTTGGCTCAGTGGATAGAGCATTGGCCGATGTTTGAACGTCTTGGGTTCAATCCTGGTCAGGGCACACATAAGAAGCAACCATATGCTTCTCTCCTCCTCCCTCTTCCCTCCTTTCTCTCCCTCTTCCCCTCCCACAGCCAGTGGCTTGATTGGTTTCAATGTCAGCCAGGAGCACTGAGGATAGCTTGTTGGCCAAGCACCAGCCTCAGGTGCTAAAAATAGCTCAGTTTATTTGAGGATTGGCCCCTGAAAGAGGTTACCAGGTGGATCCCAGTCAGGGAGCATAATGGAGTCTGTCTCACTATCTCCTCTCCTCTCATTAAAATAAATAAATAGATAAATAAATAAATACATAGCTTTTCCTCTAAGATCATGAACAAAGAAAGAATGCTCATTCTCACCACTTTTACTCAACATAGTACTGGAAGTCCTAATCAGAAAAATTAGGCAAAAAAAGAATAAAAGAAGTTAAAGGCATCCAAATCAGACAGAAAGAAGTACATTTGTCACTATTTGCAGATGACATATTACATATAGAAACCCTAAAGATTCCACCAAAAGACTATTAGAACTAATAAATGAACTCAGTAAAGTTGAAGGTACAAAATCAATATAAAATAGTCAGTTGCATTTCTATACACTACTAATAAACAATAAAAAAGAGAAATTAAGAAAACAATCTCATTTACAACTGCATCAAAAAAGAATACTCAAGAATAAATTTAACCAAGGAAGTTAAAGACCTGTACACTGAAAACTATAAGACAATGATTTTAAAATAATTGAATAAAACATAAATAAATGGAAAGATATTTCATGCCCATAGATAGAAAGAATTAATATTGCTAAAATATGTCCATCTACCAAAAGCAATCTACAAATTCAATGCAACTCCTGTCAAAATGTCAATGGCACTTTTCACAGAAATATAACAAGCAATCCTGAAATTTGTATGAAACCATAAAAGACCCTAAATAGCCAAAGCAATCTTGAGAAAACAACACTGTAGGCATCATATTTCCTGATTTCAAACTATATTACAGAACTACAGTAATCAAAACAGTATGGTTTATAGGCACACAGATCAATGGAACAGAATAGAGCCCAAAAATAAACCCATACATTCAAGTTCTATTAATTTTTTGGCAAAGGAGCCAAGAATATATATACATGGGAAAGGACAGTCCCTTTGATAGTGTTGGGATAATTAGACAACTACATGCAAAAGAATGAACTCTTACACCAAACACAAAAATAAACTCGAAATGGGTTCAAGACTTGAATGTAAGACTGGAAACCACCAATTTCTAGAAGAAAACAGATGGTAAGCAACTTGACATCAGTCTTGGCAATAATTTTTTGGATTTGACATCAAAAGCAAAGGACAAAAGCAAAACAACAACAAAAAAGTGAGACTACATCAAACTAAAAAGCTACTGCACAGCAAAAAACAAAACAAAATAAAAATCAACAAAATGAAGTCAGCCTAAAGAATGAAAGAAAATATTTGCAAACTATATAGCTGATAAAGGTTAATATCCAAAATATATAAAGAACTCATTCAACTCAGTATCAAGAAAACCAAACAACCTGATTAAAAAATGGGCTTGACCAGGCGGTAGTGCAGTCAATAGAGTGTCAGCCTGGGATGCTGAGGACCCAGGTTTGAGGAGCCAAGGTTGCTGGCTTAAGCAAGGGGTCACTTGCTCTGCTAGAGATTCCCACCCTGGTCAAGGCATATATGAGAAAGGAAACAATGAACAACTAAGATGCCACAATGAAGAATTGATGCTTCTCATCTCTCTCCCTTCCTGTCTGTCCCCCTGACCTCTCTCTCTGTCTCTTGCTAAAAAAAAAAAAAAAAAAAAAAAAAGGGCAGAGGATTTAAAGAGACATTTTTCCTAAGAAGACATACGTATGGCCAACAGGTACATGAAAAGATGCTCAACATCACTAAACAACAGGGAAATGTCAATCTAAACCACAATGAGATATCACTGCATACCAGTTAGAATAGATATTATCAAAAAGACAAGAAATACGGTAATAAGAACTGTCTTTGGGATGGAGAAAAAAGAACCTTGTATACTGTTGGTAGGAATGAAAATTGGTGCAACAACTATGGAAAACAGTATGGAGGTTGCTCAAAAAATTAGAAATAGAACTATCATATGATCCAGCAATTCCACTTCTGGGTATAGACCAGAAAAAAATGAAAACACTGACTCAAAAAGATATATGCCCCCCCCATATTCACAGTAGTATTATTTATAATAGCTGAGACACAGAAGTAACCTGAAGTAACCTAAATATGCATTGATGGGTATAAAGAAAATGTAGCATATACATACAATGGAATATTAATCAGCCATAAAATAGATGAAAATCTTGCTCTGGTTAGATAGCTCAGTTGGTTAGAATCTCATTCCAAAGTGTAGACATAGCTGGTTTGATTCCCAGTCAGGGCACATACAGAACAGATGGATGTCATTATTTCTCTCTCTCCCTCTTCTTCTCTCACTAAAATCAATCAATAAATATTTTTTAAAAGATTAAAGTCTTGCTATATGTGACAACATAGATGGAGCTTGAAGGCATTGTGCTAAGTGAAATAACTCAGAAAAAGACAAATACATGTGATCTCACATATATGTGGGATCTAAAAAAACAAAAACCTGAACTCATTGATACACAGAACAGACTGGTGGTTGCTAGCAGCAGTGGGTGGGGGTGGGCAAAATAGGTAAAGGGGATCAGAAGGTCTGGGGATATAATGTACAGCAGTGACTAGAGTTAATAATACTATATTGTATATTTAAAAGTTGCTAAGAAAGTAGATCTTAAAAGTTCTCATCATTAGAAAAAATTTGTAACCGTGTTGATTATGGATGTTAACTAGACTTGTGATCATTTTCCAGTATACACATATTGTAAATTACGTTGTTTACCTGAAACTAATATTATAGTATATGTCAATTATGTTTCAAAAAAAACCAAAAGAGCCTGACCAGTGGTGATGCGGTGGATAGAATGTTGACCTGGGATGCTGAGATGCCAGGTTTGAAATCCCAAGGTCACCAGCTTGAACACAGGCTCATCCGGCTTGAGCGCGGGATCATCAAAATGATCCCATGCTTGCTGGCTTGAAGCCCAAGGTTGCTGGCTTGACCAAGGGGTCACTGGCTCAACTGGAGCCCAGCAGTCAAGGCATGTAGGAGAAGCAATCAATAAACAACTAAAGTGCCATAACTTCAAGTTGCTGCTTCTCATCTCTCTCCCCTCCTCTCTAAAAACAAAAACAAAACAGAAGAATGTTTAGCTTATTTCTATTGTTCCAAGATAGCAGACAGCATGGTTCACTGAAAGAAAGAAGGTTCTGGAGTCTTAACAGATGTATTTTCAAAATACACATGAATCTTCCACAAACAACTAGCATAACCTTGGGGAAATAACTGAATCTCACTCAGCCTTGATTCTTCAACTACAAAGTGGAGAAAGTATCCCCTATACAGAGGACTGTTGTAAAGATTAAGTAATCCTTGTGAAGTACCTGACAAAAACCAGGCACTCATATAAGTTCCAAAACCCTCGCTTACCCGTTTCTGGGAGGGAGATAAATTGTGACACCAGCTCAAAATGATGCCAACCTGACAATAACTCCAAGGGTGGATACGGGTCCACAGTGGGCTTGGAACAGCTCAATTTGAATTCTTGAGGTGGACAGGGCTGATTTTAAGTCTGCTGGGGCAGTTCTAAAATTCAATCCTTGGTTAGCCCCCAGGGGCTCTGAAATACTCTCATTCAAAAGGTAGAGGCCACAGGTAGGTGGTCTGAGATCTTCCAGAGCGGCTGTGACCCAAAATCAAGCTGGCCTAAGAATGCTGGTCAAGCCTGACCAGGCGGTGGCGCAGTGGATAGAGCGTTGGACTGGGATGCGGAAGACCCAGGTTCAAGAACCCGAGGTCGCCAGCTTGAGCGCAGGGCCCAACTGGCTTGAGCAAAAGTTCGCCAGCTTGGACCCAAGGTCACTGGCTCCAGCAAGGGGTGGCTCCATCTGCTGAAGGCCCGTGGTCAAAGCACATATGAGAAAGCAATCAATGAACAACTATGGTGTCGCAACGGCAACAAAAAACTAATGATTGATGCTTCTCATCTCTCTCCGTTCCTGTCTGTCTGTCTCTATCTATCCCTCTCTCTGACTCTCTCTCTGTCCCTGTTAAAAAAATAATAATAATAATGCTGGTCAAGTGTGTCTGGCCTGATTAACTAGTTATTGCTATCTTTATATCTTTAGCAGCTAAGCCTGCTCTGGGCAGGGCCCATTCCTGGGTTTTAGGCTAGCAGGTCAGTTTTCTTTATAAAATTTTTTTTTTTTATTTATTCATTTTAGAGAGGAGACACAGAGTGAGAGAGAGAGATAGCGAAAGAGAGGAAGGGGGGAGGAGCTGGAAGCATCAACTCCCATATGTGCCTTGACCAGACCAGAGCAGGGTTTTGAACTGGCGACCTCAGTGTTCCCAGGTCGACGCTTTATCCACTGCGCCACCACAGGTCAGGCTAGCAGGTCAGTTTTCACTTTGAACCAGTTGGCCTAGAGTTTGGTGTTTTGTGTTATAAATTGGATTCCAATTTTGCCCAACCCTCCTGGAGTGACTGCTGCCTGAAAAATTTCTTACCATGTAAGCACAACTCTCTTAAAGCAGGCCTTTGAAAAAGCTTCCAGTGTCAACACTGTTCATTATTAAATAATCCTAACCTTTTGAGCAGCTCATGAGGTGAGATTCAGGGCAGAAAGATGCAACATTCTTGTTAACTGGAACTGGCAGTTGGTTCAGGGGTAGAGCATGGATATCCCAGGTTCAATTCCTGGTCAGGGCACACAGGAGAAGGGATCATCTGCTTCTCCACCCAACTCCTCTTCTCCTCCCGCAGCCATGGCTCAAATGAGCAAATTGGCCCTGGGCACTGAGGATGGCCCCATGGCCTCACCTCAGATGCTGGAACTGCTTGGTTGCCGAGCAATAAAGCAGCAGCCCCAGATCAGCAGAACATCAGCCCCAGACGAGGGTTGCCAGGTGGATCATGGTTGGGGTGCATGTGGGAGTCTGTCTCTCCACCTCCCTACCTTTCACTTTGTTAACTATAATAAAGTTGGGAAGAAAGAGAAACTTTCAGAAGAACAAAGAATAGAGGCACGCAATGTAGAATGATATGGGATAAAGATTGGACTGCCTGCCTATTCCAGGCATCGGGGTTGGTAGCTCCTCTTCTGAAACTGAGTTTGCAAGTGCTGAGACTGTTTAGGCAAGGCTGAAGTAGTCACAGGAAGTTGCCAAAAGCTACTGCGTTGTCTTAACACTTGGCAGTTCCCTTCCTTACCTGTAGGTTTCCCCTAAGTCCTCTGGTCTCCTCAACACTTAGAAACATTCATTTGCATTTCCTGAGACTTCACAGAGAGGAGTTAGGTAACAGTTGAGAGACTTACCACCCAATGCCTCCTGGCCAGACCAAGGTTTTCCAGAGGACCAGGCTGTCTCCAAGGCCCAGCCCCAGAACGACAAAGGTCTCAGGTGAACATAAGCTCTATGAGGACTTTAAACTCCAGGTTGCAGAATCGGGGTCTTTCTCCTGATGTTTTTCTAAAACGGTACTGCCTACCCTCTCCCCTTCTCCGTCTAAGACACTACATGAATTTACTCTGTCTTCCATGCCTGAGGATCATCATCCAGAACATACACCACTGAGCAGATAGATGCGACTGAGGGCAGAGTCGGGCTTTTCCTATGCTTAGGCAGTGATAATCTTAAATTTAGTTTCTATAGCTTTTCCATCTCTTCCCTAGTCAGCCTCTGCTAGTCTGTGTCAGATGTCAGCACTTCCCTGAAAGTGCTTCTAGTGTGCAGTTTCTTTTCTGGTAGTCAGAAAAAAACAGAGAAGCTGGTTGCAACCATACCTCAAATGAGAGCATACAGGTATAAGAAATTATGGAGGCCTGACCAGGTGGTGAGTAGATAGTGTCGGACTGGGATGTGGAGGACCCAGGTTCAAGACCCCAAGGTCGCCAACTTGAGCACAGGCTCATCTGGTTTGAGCAAAAGCTCACCAGCTTGAGCCCAAGGTCGCTGGCTTGAGCAAGGGGTTCCTTGGTCTGCTGTAGCCCCCCAGTCAAGGCACGTATGAGAAAGCAATTAATGAACAAGTAAAGTACCACAACGAAGAAGTGATGCTTCTCATCTCTCTCCCTTCCTGTCTGTCCCACTCTGTCTCTCTTTGTCTCTGTCACAAAAAAAGAAAAGAAATTATGGGGGTTACAAATAAAGGGAATGTACTTTAGGGGGCAGAGTTTTGCTTATTTCCAGGGCCCAGAACAGTGCACTGAACAGCACCAGGTACTTAGAAGGCACACAATAAACACCTACCCAACCAAAGGGGAAAACATTCATTTGTTTTCAACCAAAACACAATCAGAAAACCTCAACTATGTCAACTAGCTCAGGTCCACTAAGGAGTAGAAGGAAGGGGTGCTGTCCCAACCCTAGGAGACCTTCCACTATTTCACAATTCCCCCTCCTACCTAAAACCTCCTCTTGAGAAATCAAGTCTGGAAAAGGGAAGAAATTACTATAGCAGAATGCCAGGAGAACAACTGTGGGAACTAATGTCACCCCCAGACCCTACATCACAGAGAAGAATGAGTCATGTATTAATAGCCACCCTGCCCTTCCTGGAGTCTTCTTAACTGGTTCCACCACTTGCAGTAGCCTGAGCCCAGAGTGGGAGCGGGGACGGGTGAGCTGCATCTCCTGCCATCTCCAGTGGGCTTTGTACCTGGCACAGAGCCGGGCCTCTGACAATCCACTTGCTTCCAGTTTTGCCTCTTAGGGGAACGAACTTCTGATTTACCCAAAAAAATAAGGCACTAAGGGGTCCAATAAACATAAAATAGCCATAATTAACTTAAAAGACGGGTGCCCTACAAAGAGATCATTATTTTTTAAAAGGCTGCAGTCTTTTCTTATAATAATAAAACTTGGAGCCAGTTAAGTAAGTGGTATAAAGTAATTAGGCTCAGTTCTCAAAAGCCAGACTCATAAATGGGACTCAGATATGGTGACTCACAGATAGGACTCAGATGTGAAGGACACATAGGAAGGCCTATCTGTGTGACAACAGGTACTGAATGAACAAGCCTTACCCTTGTGAATCAGCTAGAAAGGCCGGGTTCTAGAAATTGGAACAGTCAGTAATCACCACCTGGCAGGAATTTTCCCCAGGAACACCAGAGGTTACATGACTGCCTGATGTCACAGGCAGGAAGTAATCCACAGAGCTCTGGACTCTTATCTAGCAGTCTGCTCTGCCTAAAAGATTGGTCACCTTCATCCCTTATAGCCTGTGGCCCACAGAGAAAGCCCTAAATGCCTGGTCACTATAGGAACTATGGACTCCTCCTAAGGCTAAGTGTAAACAGGGTACCAGCCAACCCCCAGACCAGCATCCTCAGCTTAATACTTCCAAAATGTGGGCCCACTGGTGGTACCAAAACGATTCTGGGGGAACCCGGACCTCACACCAGCATCTCTCTCAAACTGCTAACCACGCCCAGGGTCCAGATTCAGGGCTGTGGCCTGTGCAGCATGAACCAACTGGGACAATGTACAGGGCCTGACTTGCTTCTCCCCACATGTTGCCCCTACGTACTCTTTGGGATCTGGATATCCTGCCCATCTCTGAGGTCACTCTTCAGCTCCTTCCATCCCTGGCTCTTACCTCTGGGTTCCCCCTTCCTTTAGCCTTCCTGATACTCCTGAGCCTCAAGCTCTGTCCAGCCCTCCCTCTCAGCCCACTTCCCCAAATCAGCAACTCACATGTAGCCCAGTCCACCACCTTCCTCTTCCTCTTCTTCCTCCTCCTCCTCCTTTCCCTTCTCTTCCTCAGATGACCCTTGCTCTCAGGCCCTGCCTTGACCCTCCCACCCTTACCCTGAGTACCCCTATATCAGGCTCGGACTCAAAAATCCTTGCCCACCTTCTTATCTCAGGTTGGAGATTCCCACCCCTCAGGTCTGACCATCCTTTACCGCTCCCCAATGCCTGCTGTCACCCCCAACTCCTGGAGACCTGGGTCCCCAGACCCAAATACTCTCTCTGCCCAGTCTCTGCCCTCTCCCAGGGTGTAGAACTCCCCTCTGGGCCCTGGTACTTCCTACTTCTCATTCATTTTTCCCTTAATGCACTGGTTTCCTTTATAAACAAATTCATATTAGTAAAAAGAGGTAAGCCTGACCAGGCAGTGGCGCAGTGGATAGAGCATCGGACTAAGATGAGGAGGACCCAGGTTCGAGACCCCCAAGGTCGCCAGCTTGAGTGCGGGCTCATCTGGCTTGAGTAAGGCTCACCAGCTTGGGCCCAAGGTTGCTGGCTTGAGCAAGGGATCAACTTGGTCTGTTGTAGACTTCTGGTCAAGGCACATATGAGAAAGCAATCAACGAACAACTAAAGAGCCACAATGAAGAATTGATGTTTCTCATCTTTCTCCCTTCCTATTTGTCTGTTCCTATGTCCCTCTCTCTGACGCTATCACCACACACACACACAAAAAAAATAGCTAAGCCACCTGACCTGTGTTGGTGCAGTGGATATAGCATCAACCTGGAATGCTGAGGTTGCTGGTTCAAAACCCCAGGCTTGCCTCATCAAGGTACATATGGGAGTTGATGCTTCCTGTTCCTACCCCCATATCCCCCCTCCACCGCTCTTATAAATGAATAAATAAAAATTTTAAAATAAAAGAAGCCAATTTAAAGAAAAATAACATTAACTAAAGAGCAATACTCAGGAACAGCAAAAATAGGGAAGCAGCTATGCAAACAGAGAATATTTTGAATTCTGCCTCAGTTGAATGGAACCTGCCACAGTAGTTTTAAGGTAAAAAAAAATTTTTAGAGGGGGGGAAGGACAGACAGGAAGGGAGAGAGATGAGAAGCATCAATTCTTGATTGTGGCATCTTAGTTGTTCATTGATTGCTTTCTCATATGTGCCTTGATGGGGGTGTGTGGGGGGGGGCTACAGCAGAGCCAGTGACCTCTTGCTCAAGCCAGAAATCTTGGGCTCAAGCCAGAGACCATGGGCTCATGTCTATGGTCCCACGCTCAAGCCAGTGACCCCGCACTCAAGCTGGTGAGCCCATGCTCAAGCCAGCGACCTCAGGGTTTCAAACTTGGGTCCTCAGCATCTCAGTCTGACGCTCTATCTACTGCGCCACTGCCTGGTCAGGGATAAGGGAAATTTTGATGCACTCACTCAAGCTTTCCAGACTGGCTTAATACCTGTTGGGTTCACTGAGGTTGGGCGGCTTTACTCAGTCAAATGTCTATCTGTGTCACAGTTGGAGTCCCAAGGCTCTCTGGGGCCCAAAGACTCATCTCTATTGCCCTAACTACTCCTGAAGTATGGGTCATGGAAAAACCTCTGAGAAAGGAGTAGAAAATTCGGGTTTGGGCAGGTGCTCTGCATTTAATAGCCACCTTATGCTGGGCAAATCAATTAAACTCTTGGTCTTCTCATCTATAAATTGGAGCTAATGGTCCTTGCCTACCTCACAGGCTTGTTTTGAAGATCACATCAAATGAGATAATTTATGTGAAAGCAATTTGGTGTTATATAAGTGTGAGGTATTATCTTGAAAGCTAATGTATAGCTTAAAACACAAATAAATCATTCTTTCTGACTTAACAGGCAGCCAAGTAACTTTAAAAATCCAGAGCTTCAGCCAGACAACCAAACCTAGGAGTGAGTTAACCATCAGAGAGATACCTGGCTTCTGGTCCTGATCAGTGCTGGTCAGGCCCATAGTGAACAAAGGATCATCACCAAGTGAAACCAAGCTCAATACCCAACCTCAAAGATTCAGTGCCTGGTCGAGGTGAGAGGCTTTGGGAGAGGCTCCTGTTGAAGACAGTGAACCAAATCAGGTATACTTCAAATCCAGAAATGGCCCCCAGACGCCCACAGAATCAAGCCCAACCACCCTAGAGCCTAGAGGACCAAAGACAACACGTTTTTCAGATTCTCCTGCCACATTCTCAGTGAACCCGAAGCAATGTTCCATTCCTGGTCACACAAAGCACTTTTACTTCATCTTCGTGCACATGCTGTTCCTTTAAGCCCCTGTCTGTTCTCAAAAACTTAACTCTTCTTAAATCTGTAAGAAACAACATTTAGTGCATCACATTCTAGGGAATAACAGAAATACGTGGTTTAAAGAAAGGTATTAGCTAGAGAGAAGCAAGATGGCGACGGAGTAGGCGGACGTACCAACTTCCAACTCCCAGAACCAAAGTGGATTACAACTCAATTTAAAGAACCATCATCTGGATAAACCAACTATGAACTGAACTAAGTGGACTCTTCAACCAAGGAACACAGAAGAAGCCACATTGAGACTGGTAGGAATAGCGAAAATGCGAAGAGGGCTGCCCAGCTCCCCGGAGCAAACGGTAGCCTGGAGAGACCCACGTGGCAGGAGGAGAGTTTGGCGGAGAGGGAGGGACCTGGGTCCCAGGAACCAAGCCCCAGCCGGCAGTCCCAGAGCCTAGAAGAGGCGTTTGGACAGTTTTGAGCTGTGAAGCAAGTGAGGGAGCTGCCAGGCCTACAGTGTGGAGTATTAGGTCCCTTCCTACTCTGCTGAGGGTTGCTGAAAGGTTTGGGGCGGTAGGACGCTGAAACGCAGTTCTGTCGGCGTGGGCAGAGGCCAAGCCGGTGAGAGCTCGGTCGAGCCCAGCAGGGTCGGAGGGGACACGAGAAAGCGGTCCGGCAGCTGCAGGCCCGCCTTTAATCCCACTTACGAGGACAAAGCGGGAGGCCAGGAACGGGCAGAAATCTGCTCTGCAACACTGCACAAGCCGGCCCTGACCGCGGGGACCGGGCTAGGACCAGGGACGGGCAGGGGCTCGCGGCTGAGCTCACGCTACCAGCCCCGCCGGCCGGAGAAACCGCGATTTGCAATTATACTGCACGAGGGGACTCCGAACTCGGGGGCGGGGTAGAATCCGGGAGGCGCGGAAGTACGCAGCTGAGCGGAAGCCAGCAAACACGCCCGGCCCAATAAACCTGGATTTGTGACCCTGCGCAGAAGGGCTCTGGCCTCGAGGGCGGGGCTAAAGCTCCGGACGGGCAAAGGTCACAGCTGAGAGCACATCAAAAGCCCCCCCAACCCGCGAAATTGTGGCGAGCAGGCTATGACTGCGGGTTCTGGGCGGAAGTCCGGAAATAGGCTGGGTCCACAGCTGAGCAAAGGTGCTCACCTCTACCCTTGGTGCTAAGGCTTGTGGCTTGAGTTTCCGTGGAGGAGAGGCAGAAATCACAGCAAAAGCCACAGTGGGCCGGCGCTGGCAACGCTCATACCCAACCACCCTAGGCAGCGGCAGAGGGGGTGGGGGACCTGCAGACAGACCACACCTAGAGAACACAAAGGCAACAACTACTGAACTCCAGTAGCCACAACTTGCTTATACACAGACAAAATGGGTAGGCAGAGGAATGCAAACCAAATGAATCAAGAGAAATCCCCAGAGAAGGACCTGAATGAACCAGATATAACCAAATTACCAGAAGCAGAATTTAGAATAATGATAGTTAGGATGTTCAAAGAAATTAGAGCAACAATGGATAGTCATTATGAACACCTAAATAAAGAGATAACAAGTATAAAAAATGAAATTGAAATAATAAAAAAAGAATCAGACAGAAATGACAAATACAGTATCAGAACTGAAGACCACAATGGAAGGAATTAAAAGCAGGATGAATCACGCTGAGGATCGAATCAGCGAGTTAGAGGACACAATAAACAAAGGCACAGAAACAGAGGAGAAAAAGGAAAAGAGACTCAAAAAATGTGAGGAAACTCTAAGGGAGCTCTGTGACAACATGAAGAGAAACAACATTCGCATCATAGGGGTGCCTGAAGAAGAGGAGAGAGGACAGGAAATGGAAACTTTGTTCAATCAAATCATAGCAGAAAATTTTCCTAAATTAAGGCTGGGAAACACTCCACACGTTCAAGAAGCACACAGAACTCCATTAAAGAGAAACCCAAAAAGATCTACACCAAGACACATCATAGTTAAAATACCAAAGCTAAGTGATAAAGAGAAAATTTTAAAAGCTGCTAGGGAAAAAAAGGCTATCACCTACAAAGGAGCCCCCATAAGGATGACAACGGACTTCTCAACAGAAACACTTGAGGCCAGAAGGGAATGGCAAGATATAATCAAAGTAATGCAGAACAAGAACCTACAACGAAGACTACTTTATCCAGCAAGGCTAACGTTTAAAATTGAAGGAGAAATAATGAGCTTCCCAGAAAAAGAAAGCCTGAAGGAATTCATAAAAACCAAACCAATTCTGCAAGAGATATATCTATGCACCAAATATAGGAGCCCCGACATACATAAAGAAGACTTTGATGGATATAAAGGGCGAGATTAACAGCAATACTATCATAGTAGGGGATTTCAATACCCCTCTAACAACACTGGATAGATCCTCAAGAAAGAAAATTAATAAAGAAACAGCAGACTTAAAGGAGATACTAGATCAACTTGATTTAATAGATATCTTCAGAACTTTTCACCCTAAAGCAGTAGAATATACATTCTTCTCAAGCGCTCATGGTATGTTTTCTAGGATAGACCACATGTTAGGACACAAAAATGGTCTCAATAAATTTAAGAAAATTGAAATCATATCAAGCATTTTCTCTGATCACAATGCCATGAAACTAGAAATTAACCACAAAAGAAAAAATGAAAAATACTCAAACACTTGGAAACTAAATAGCATGTTATTAAATAATGAATGGATTAACAATGAGATCAAAGAAGAAATAAAAAAGTTTCTAGAAACAAATGATAATGAGCATACATCAACTCAAAATTTATGGGACACAGCAAAAGCAGTTCTGAGAGGGAAGTTTATTGCACTACAGGCATATCATAAGAAGCTAGAAAAAGCTCAAATAAGCAACCTGACCCTGCATCTAAAAGAACTAGAAAAACAACAACAAATAAAACCCAAGACAAGTAGAAGGAAGGAAATAATAAAGGTCAGAGCAGAAATAAATGACATAGAGGCGAAGGAAACAATACAGAGGATCAATGAAACCAGAAGCTGGTTCTTTGAAAAGGTAAACAAGATTGATGAACCTTTAACTAGACTCACAAAGAAAAAAAGAGAGAGGACTCAAATAAATAAAATTAGAAAGGACAGTGGAGAAATAACAACTGACACAGCAGAAATACAAAGCATTGTAAGAAAATACTATGAAGAACTCTATGCCAAAAAATTAGACAATCTTGGTGAAATGGACAAATTTCTTGAATCATATAACCTTCCAAAAATCAATCTGGAAGAATCAGAACACCTAAACAAACCAATTACAACAAATGAGATAGAAACAGTTATCAAAAAACTCCCAAAAAAGAAAAGTCCTGGGCCTGATGGCTTCACAAGTGAATTCTATCAAAAATTCAAAGAAGAACTAACTCCTATCCTCCTCAAGCTATTTCAAAAAATTCAAGAGGAAGGAAGACTTCCAAACTCCTTTTATGAGGCGAGCATAATTCTGATCCCAAAACCGGGCAAAGACAACACAAAGAAAGAAAATTATAGGCCTATATCCCTGATGAATTTAGACGCTAAAATTCTCAACAAAATATTAGCCAACCGGATCCAGCAATATATGAAAAAAATCATACACCATGATCAATTGGGATTTATCCTGGAGAGGCAAGGCTGGTTCAATATTCGCAAATCAATCAATGTGATTCATCACATAAACAAAAGGAAGGACAAAAATCACATGATAATTTCAATAGATGCAGAAAAAGCATTTGATAAAATCCAGCACCCATTCATGCTCAAAACTCTCAGTATTGAGCATGGGAATACAGGGATCATTCCTTAACATGATAAAGGCCATCTACGATAAACCCACAGCAAACATCATACTAAATGGACAAAAATTAAAAGCAATCCCCTTAAGATCAGGAACCAGGCAGGGATGCCCCCTTTCACTACTCTTATTCAACATAGTTCTGGAAGTCCTAGCTACAGCAATCGACAAGAAGAAGAAATAAAAGGCATCCAAATTGGAAAAGAAGAAGTAAAACTGTCACTATTTGCAGATGATATGATATTGTATATTGAAAACCCTAAAGTCTCAGTCAAAAAACTACTGGACCTTATAAATGAATTCAGCAAGGTGGCAGGATATAAAATTAATACTCAGAAATCAGAGGCATTTCTATATACCAACAATGAACTGTCAGCAAAAGAAATTAAGGAAACAATCCCCTTCACTATTGCAGCCAAAAAAATAAAGTACCTAGAAGTAAGGTTAAAGACTTGTACTCGGAAAATTATAAAACGTTGATAAAAGAAATCAAGAAAGATACAAACAAGTGGAAGCATATACCGTGCTCATGGTTAGGAAGAATAAACATCATTAAAATGTCTATATTACCCAAAGCAATTTATAAATTCAATGCAATACCAATTAAAATACCAATGACATACTTCAAAGATATAGAACACATATTCCAAAAATTTACATGGAACCAAAAAAGAACACGAATAGCCTCAGCAATCTTAAAAAGAAAAAATAAAGCAGGAGGTATCACTCTTCCTGATATCAAGGTTTACTATAAGGCCATTATACTCAAGACAGCCTGGTACTGGCATAAGAACAGGCACATAGATCAATGGAACAGAACAGAGGACCCAGAAATAAACCCACAGCCTTATGGACAACTGATATTTGACAAAGGAGGAAAGAACAAAGAATGGAGTAAAGACAGCCCCTTTAACAAATGGTGTTGGGAAAATTGGACATCTACCTGCAAAAAAATTAAACTAGACCATCAACTTACACCATTCACAAAAACAAACTCAAAATGGATAAAAGACTTAAATGTAAGCCGTG
Source organism: Rhynchonycteris naso (assembly GCA_037038555.1). Lineage (NCBI taxonomy): Eukaryota > Metazoa > Chordata > Mammalia > Chiroptera > Emballonuridae > Rhynchonycteris > Rhynchonycteris naso. Next base: position 77,436,767 of record CM072999.1, on the reverse strand, counting down.
AAACCATAAGCATCTTAGAAGAAAACATAGGCAGCAAGCTCTCCGACATCTGTAGCAGCAGTATATTTGCCGATTTATCTCCACAGGCAAATGAAATAAAAGGCAAGATAAACAAATGGGACTATATCAAACTAAAAAGTTTTTGCACAGCTAAAGACAATAAGAACAGAATAAAAAGACAAACCACACAATGGGAGAATATATTCGACAGCACATCAGATAAGGGGTTAATAACTAAAATTTATAAAGAACTTATAAAACTCAACACCAGGAAGACAAACAACCCAATCAAAAAATGGGCAAAAGAAATGAATAGAAATTTCTCCAAAGAGGACATACAGATGGCCAAAAGACATATGAAAAAAAATGCTCAACATCACTAATCATTAGAGAAATGCAAATTAAAACCACAATGAGATATCACCTCACACCAGTCAGAATGGCACTCATCAGCAAAACAACACAGAATAAGGGCTGGAGAGGATGTGGAGAAAAGGGAACCCTTCTGCACTGCTGGTGGGAATGCAGACTGGTGCAGCCATTGTGGAAAACAGTTTGGAGATTCCTCAGAAAATTAAAAATCGAACTGCCTTTTGACCCAGCTATCCCACTATAGGAATATACCCTAAGAACACCATAGCACTGTGAGAAAAGAAGAAATGCGCCCCCATGTTTGTGGCAGCATTGTTCACAATAGCGAAGATCTAGAACCAGCCCAAGTGTCCGTCAGAAGACGAGTGGATTAAAAAGCTATGGTACATATATACTATGGAATACTACTCAGCCATAAGAAACGATGACATCGGGCCTGACCTGTGGTGGCACAGAGGATAAAGCGTCGACCTGGGAACACTGAGGTCGCCGGTTCAAAACCCTGCACTGGTTCGGTCAAGGCACATATGGGAGTTGATGCTTCCAGCTCCTCCCCCCTTTCTCTCTTTCTCTCTCTCTCTCTCTCTCACTCTGTGTCTCCTCTCTAAAATGAATAAAATAAAAATAAAATAAACTTAAAAAAAAAAAAAGAAAAGAAACGATGACATCGGGTCATTTATAACAAAATGGATGTACCTTGATAACATTATACGGAGTGAAATAAGTAAATCAGAAAAAAAGAAAAACTGAGAACAGCATGATTTCATACATAGGTGGGACATAAAAGTGAGAATATGAGACATGGACAAGAGAGTGGTGGTTATGGGATGGGGGGAGGGAGGGAAGAATGGGATAGGGAGGAGGGGAGGGACACAGGGAAAACCAGATAGAAGGTGACAGAGGACAATTTGACTTTTGGTGACGGGTATGCAACACAATTGAATAATAAGATAACCTGGAGATGTTTTCATTGTACATATGTACCCTGATTTATTGGTGTCACCCCATTAGAATTAATAATAATATAAATATATATTAAAAAAAAAAAGAAAGGTATTAGCTAGTAGACAGGTTCAATAGCCTTTACCTTAAAGCAATAATAAACTATACCCCCCCAAGTGTCAATATTACATTTCCGTGGTAGTTTTCCCAGTAAATACACTTAAAATTTGAATCTTCAAAAGTGATCAAAATGCATTTCAAGCACCCGGCTTCACCAAGTAATACCTGCCAAGACACAGTGAGTCTGAAGCCTTCAAAGCGCTTCAAATGAAAAGTAAAGCTGCTATAGACAGAAGAGCATTTCCTGTGTCAGCTGTAGAGTAGTGGAGAGAACATTAAACTGGGCTCCAGTCTGGCCTGATGCGCCCTCACTGGGTTATCTCTGGCAAGTTCCTCCATTCTCCTGTCTATAAAATGAAGAGTAGAGGAGCACAAAGATCACTTTTAACCCTGCTGTGATATATTCTTTTCTCGCCTCAAGGTCTTGCATAAAAACACCTCCTGAGGGATGTCTTCCCTGATCTTGCCAATCATATAAATCATATCTTCCTCTTTATTGTTACATTTTCTTTACATAATTTCATTAAACTTCCTGCACTATAACTCGAACTCATTGTTTACTATATATACTGTGTGAGGTGTCCAAACACAGAAGTGGTGTCTTACTCAGTTCTAACGTCCCATACGCTACTTATCCATGATGACATACTCTATTCATTAGTAGATTTGAACTGAACACTGAACCCTCCTGATCCTCATTTTTGTTCTGATTCCCCACTTCCTTTCTACCCTGACTGCTGCTTCAACTGAGAATCACTGGTGTAGTGCTGGATGAATCAGCACTGCTCTGTCAGATTGGAATGAATGAGAGGGGTGAAGGGTGGGGACAACTTCGGACATGAGTTCTGGGCGGCATGTATTTGACTTCCATGTAAGGAAGGTGGAACAACAGTGATATAACAACAAGAGCTAACTTGCCTGAACAGGCGGTGGCACCGTGGATAGAGCGTTGGACCGGGACGCGGAGGACCCAGGTTAGAGACACCGAGGTCGCCAGCTTGAGCGCGGGCCCATCTGGCTTGAGCAAAAGCTCACCAGCTTGGACCCAAGGTCGCCGGCTCCAGCAAGGGGTTGCTCGGTCTGCTGAAGGCCCGTGGTCAAGGCACATGTGAGAAAGCAATCAATGAACAACTAAGGTGCCGCAACAAAAAACTGATGATTGATGCTTCTCATCTCTCTCCGTTCCTGTCTGTCCCTGTCTATCCCTCTCTCTGACTCTCTCTCTGTCCCTGTAAAAAAAAAAAAAAAATTAATTAAAAAAAAAATAAATAAAACTAAGCTTTAAAAAAAAAAAAAAGAGCTAACTTGTAGCCTGACTAGGTGATGGCGCAGTGGATAGAGCATCAAACTGGGATGCAGAGGACCGAGGTTTGAAACCCTGAGGTGACCAGCTTGAGTGCGGGTTCATCTGGTTTGAGCACAGCTCACTAGCTTGAACCCAAGGTCACTGGCTTGAGCAAGGGGTCACTCGCTCTGCTGTAGGTCCCCAGGCAAGGCACATTTCATTACTTGTCACCTCTCTCTGTTCCTGTCTGTCTGTCCCTATCTATCCCTCTCTGACTCTCTCTCTATCCCTGTAAAAAAAAAAAAAAGAATCCGATAATTCAGATAACAACACAATCTTTGTGCAAGGACTTGGGGAGGGTGTATCCACAGACCAAGTGGAGGAGTTCTTTAAACAGATAGGAATTATCATGACAAACAACACCAGACAAGGACACAGGGAAATTATCAGACAAAACTGCACAGACAAGGACACAGGGAAGCCAAAATAGGAGGCAACAGTGTCATTTGACAGCCCTCCTTCAGCTAAGGCAGCCATTGACTGGTTTGATGGGAAAGAACTCCATGGCACCATCATTAAAGTGTCTTTTGCTGCCAGAAGACCTGAATTTATGAGAGAAGGTGGAACTGGAGGTGGGTGGCAAGGCCATGTATCTAGAAGCCATGGAGGCTTTCAGGGGAGAGGTGGAAAACCCAAAAGTGGGGACTGGGTTTGTCTTAATCCTCCATGTGGAAATACGAACTTCGCTTCAAGGAATTCCTGCAATCAGCGCAATGAACTCAGACCAGAGGACTGTCGTCTCTCCTAAGGAGATTTCCGGGGAAGAGGATATGGTGGAGATAGGAGCTATAGAGGTCATGGGGCAGAGGTGGAGACTGACACAGCTATGGTGGAGACAGAAGTGGGGTATCTACAAAGAAGACAGGAGTAGTGGGAGCTATGGAGGACACCAAGGTGGCTATGGAGGCAAAATGGAAGGAGGAAATGACTACAGAAATGATCAATGCAACCAACCATAATGATGATTGTTTTGAATGTTCCTTTGTCTCTGACATGATCCATAGTGAAACTGCCAGAGTTTTTTGTCCCCCCCCCCATGTTAGAAGCAGGGAGGCAGTCAGACAGACTCCCACATGCGCCCGACAGGGATCCACCCAACATGCCCACCAGGGGGTGATGAGGCTCTGCCCACCTGGGGTGTTGCTCCATTGCGATGAGCCATTCTAGCACCTAAGGTGAAGGCCATGGAGCCATCCTCAGCTCCCCAGCTAACTTTACTTCAATGGAGCCTTGGCTGTGGGAGGGGAAGAGAGAGATAGAGAGAAATGAGCGGGGGTGGGGTGGGGGGAGCAGATGGACGCTTCTCCTGTGTGCCCTGGCTGGGAATCGAACCTGGGACTTTCACACGCCCGGCTGATGCTCTACTGCTGAGCCAAACTGCCAGAGTTTTGCCTGCTGCTTTCCTCCCTCTTCTTGAGTAGTAAAATTAAGTAATGTTTAGAATTTTATTTGAGTGGGAGGGCTAGGATAGTTTTCTTTTAGTAATGACTATTGAAATTTCCCTCTTTAGTTTCCAACATTCTCCTTACCAAATCTTGAACCTAAGTGTGTTGTAGAATATTGCCAAAATGGGAAATGTTTTTTAATACTGCAATAAAGGGTGCTTGTTTTGTGAGAGGGGAAAAAAATACATATGTGTGTGTGTGTGTGTTTGTGTGTGTGTGTGTGTGTATGTGTGTATATATATATATATATATATATATATATATCAGACTCCAAAGTCCACTCTCTTAATTATCACTAGTAGTAAGTACAATGACCATTATAAAGGCACACTTACAATTCCAAACATCACTCAGTGATCTGTATTGTGATTTCCACCCATTCTCAACACACAGTTGATGTAATAAGCAACAATTCTTGGCCTTATTAGTTAAGATTAGTTATAAACACTGCTATTTTCTACAGCAGTGACCTTCTCTAGGAAATCATCATCTGATTAGAAAATGTCAGCATCTAGAATTATCAGCTTTATTCCCTGCATTTCACAATGATGGGCCACAGGATCAAGAGACAGGGCAGCTTGAAACAGACAAGCTGGGGTGACCATACAGGGATCACTGTCTTCACATTTGTATCCCTAGAACCATCTAGGATGGGCACACGGTAGTCAGTTAAAAGTTTGTGGAATCATGCCTGGCCTGTGGTGGCGCAGTGGATGAAGCGTAGACCTGGGAACACTGAGGTCGCCAGTTCAAAACCCTGCACTGGTCTGGTCAGGGCACATATGGGAGTTGATGCTTCCAGCTCCTCCCCCCTTTCTCTCTCTCTCTCTCTCTCTCTCTCTCACTCTGTGCCTCCTCTCTAAAATGAATAAAATAAAATAAAAAATTTTAAAAAAAAGTTTGTGGAATCAAATAGTGTTTGTGGGAAATGATTCTAAACTCCTCTACAATACTTACATAGAAAGAAAAGGAAGCTAAAAGGAAGCAGGGGAAACACTATAAAGTGTGATTTCATAAAGTGAGTGTGCCACCTGATGGGTGGTGGCACAGTAGATACAGCACTGACCCAGAATGCTGAGCTCACCCATTCAAAACTCAAGGTCACCGACTTGACCACAGGCTCACCAGCTTGAGTATAGGTCACAGGCTTGAGTGTGAGATCACCGGCTTGAGTGCAGGTCAACACAATCCCAAGGTCACCAGCTTGAACCCAAGGTTGCTGGCTTGAGACCAAGGCCACTTGTTTAAGCAAGGGGTCTCTGGCTCAACTTGAGCCTGAGGTCTCTGGTCCAATCCCTGGTCAAGGCACATAGAAGGAGCAATCAATGCACAATTAAAGCAACGAGTTGATGCTTCTCTCTCTCCCTTCCTGTCTCTCTCTCCCTCTCTCTTTCAGGAAGGGAGGGAGGGAGGGAAGGAGGGAGGGAGGAAAGAAGGAAGGAAGGAAGGAAGGAAGGAAGGAAGGAAGGAAGGAAGGAAGGAAAGGAAGGAAGAAAGGGGAGGAAGAAAAATGAGGGGAAAAAAAGAAAGAGAGAGAAAGAAAAGAAAAAAGAAAGAGAAAGGAAAAAAAGAGACAAAGAAATGTGTGTGCCTGCTCTGACTAATGTATGTACTGGGCACACTGTATACTAATTTCAAAACTCAGGCCTGACCAGGCTAAGGTGCAGTGGATAGAGTATCAGACTGGGACACAGAGGAACCAGGTTTGAAACCTCAGGGTAGACAGCTTGAGCATAGGCTCATCTGGCTTGAGTGCGGGCTCACCAGCTTGAGCAAAGGGTCACTGGATTGAGCCCAAGGTGGCTCAATGGCTTGAGCAAGGGGTCACTCATTCTGCTGTAGCCCCCTGGCTAAGACACATATGAGAAGACAATCAACAAACAACTAAGATGCTACAACAAAGAATTGATGCTTTTCATTCTCTCTCCTTTCCTGTCTGTCCCTATCTGTTTCTCTCTGTCTCTGTCAGAAAAAAAACAAAAAAAAACCAAAATACTCAGGGCAGGGGCTGCCAGCAGAGACATGGGCAATCTCCTACCTACTCAGTGGGAGTACCACATATCTGAAAGATAATTTTTAAAAACACTGTTATTGATTATAGAGAGAGAGAAGGGAGACAGCGAGAAAAAGAAATATAAGTTTGTTGTTCCACTTATTTATGCTTTCATTGATTGATTTTTTTTTTTTCATTTAGAGAGAGTAGGGGAGAGAAAGAGACCGGAAAGAGAGACATGAGAAATATTAACTCATAATTGCTTCACTTTTTAGTTGTTCATTGGTTAATCCTTCCTCATATGTGCCTTGACTGGGAGACTCAATCTGAGCCAGTGAACTCTTTTTTTTTTTTACAGGGACAGAGAGAGAGAGAGAGAGAGAGAGTCAGACAGAGGGATAGATAGGGGCAGACAGGCAGGAATTGAGAGAGATGAGAAGCATCAATCATCAGTTTTTTGTTGCGACACCTTAGTTGTTCATTGATTGCTTTCTCATATATGCCTTGACCACAGGCCTTCAGCAGACCGAGTAACCCCTCGCTCGAGCTAGCAACCTTGGTCCAAGCTGGAGAGCTTTTGCTCAAGCCAGATGGACCCGCGCTTAAGCTGGCAACCTCAGGGTCTCAAACCTGGGTCCTCCGCATCCCAGTCCAATGCTCTATCCACTGCGCCACTGCCTGGTCAGGCGTAGCCTTCTATTTTGTGCCTCTTCTATAAAGACATCAAAATCATATTCAGCTCCTCCATGAGTGTTCCCTGTCAAAGATACCTGCCTATCCACCAGAGTCCCTCCCAGGAGGTCCCAGAACCAACAGACCCTGGCATCAGCTTCAGAGAACAGCAGAGCAGAATCCAATTAACTTTACAAGCGATATATTCAAAGGGAGACCTTGGCAGGCACCAGACCCTGTTGAGGTGAATTCCACTTTGTGTGGTCAGCACCTACATAGTGGCTTGTACACTGTGGTCAGGGTTGATCCTCACACTCAGCCAGCCTGAGGGTCAACTCCTCGCACAAACGAGCTAACAGCAATCAAGTCTCAATTAAAACAGGAGGGCCCACATAACCCAGTAACGAACATTCATAGGGCACCCATCTCAGGTGATCAAGGAGACTGCACCACCAGTTCCCATAAGACACCTTCTACATAAGGCCACCCAATTAAGACTGGAAGTAATAGCAGATCTACCTAATACATAGAAATAAACACAAAGAGGCAGCCAAAATGAGGAGACAAAGAAACATGCCCCTAATCAAAGAACAGAAGAAATCTCCAGAAAAAAAGCTAAATGAAACGAAGGCAAGCAATTTATCAAATACAGAGTTTTAAAAATGGTTATAAGGAGCCTGACCAGTTGGTAGCGCAGTGGATAGAGCATCGGACTGGGACGCAGAGGACAGGTTCAAAACCCCGAGGTCGCCGGCTTGAGCGCAGGCTTATCTGGTTTGAGCAAGGTTCACCAGCTTGAGCTCAAGGTCACTGGTTTGAGCAAGGAGTCACTCGGTCTGCTGTAGACCCCCAGTCAAGGCATATATGAGAAAGCAATCACTGAACAACTAAGGTGCCATAATGAAGAACTGATGCTTCTCATCTCTCTCCCTTCCTGTCTGTCCCACTCTGTCTTTGTCAAAAAAAGAGAAAGGTTATAAGGAGCCTGACCAGTGGTGGCACAGTGGACACAGTATCAGTCTGGGATGCTGAGGTTCCAGGTTCGAAACACAGAGATTGCCGACTTGAGTGCAGGCTCATCCAGCTTGAACGTGGGATCATCAACATGATTTCATGGTTACAGGTTTGAGCCCAAAGATCGCTGGCTTGAAGCCCAAGGTTACTGGCTTGAGCAAGGGGTCACTGGCTTGGTTTGAGCCCCCCTGGCCAAGGCATGTATGAGAAGCAATCAATGAACAACTAAAGTGAAGTAACTATGAATTGATGGCTCTCATCTCTCTCCTCTCTAAAAAAAAAAAAATGGTTATAAGGATGCTCAACCCCTGGCTGGATGGCTTGGTGGATAGAGTGTCAGCCTGGTATGTGGACATCCCGGGTTCAATCCCTGGTCAGGGCACACATAAGAGGTGACCATTAGCTTCTCTTCCCCTCCATCTCCCCTTTCTCTCTCACCTCCCCTCTCACAACCAGTGGCTCGATAGGTTCGAGCATCACCTTCAGGCATTGAGGATAACGCAGGTGATTCGAGCATCAGCTCCAGACTGGAGCTGTCAGGTGGATCCTGGTTGGGGCGCATGCAGGAGTCTGTCTCTCTATCTCCATCTTTTCATTTAAAGAAAAATAAAAGATGCTTAAGGAACTTAGTGAGAGCTAAAAGGAACTTAGAACTACAACAGCATGAAAAAGGACAAAGAAACCATAATAAAAAAACAGTTTGAAATGAAAATATACAGTATCTGAAATAAAATAAACATAGTAAGTTGGATGAAGCAGAGGATCAAATCAGCTATTTAGAAGAGAAAATAGCAGAAAATACCCAATCAGAACAGTAAAAAGAAAAAAGAATTTAAAAATGAGGACAGATTAAGGGTCTTTGTGACAACATGAAGCATAAAAAATCTGCATCATAGGAGTACCAGAAGGAAAGAGAAAACAAGGGATCAAGAACCTAATTGAAGAAATAATGACCAAAAACTTCCCTAATCTGTTGAAGGAAATAGACGTACATGTCCAGGAAGCACAGGAAGTCCCAAACAAGAAGAACCAAGAGGCCCACACCAAGATAAATCATAATTACAATGACAAAGGTTAAAGACAAAAAAGAGACTCTTAAAAGCTGCAAGAGAAAGACAGTTACCAACAAGGGAGCGCCCATTAGACTGTCAGCTGATTTCTCAACAGAAACATTTCAGGCCAGAAGGGACTGGCATTAAATACTCATAGTGATGAAAAGCAAGGACCTACAACCAAGACTATTTTACCCAGAAAGGCTATCATTTAAAGTTGAAGGAGAAATAAAGAGCTTCTCAGACAAGAAAATGCTAAAACAGTATTACAAGAAATGTTAAAGAGCCTTCTTTAAGAAGAAGAAAAGGAAACAAACAACAACAAAAAGGAGGAATATAGTTAAAAGAATAATATGACAATAAATACATACCTATCAATAATCACTTTAAATGTAAATGGCTTAAATGAAGAAACATACACACAGACTAAAAGTAAAGGAGTAGAAAACGATATTTCATGCAAATGAAAAGGAAAAAAAAAGCTGGGGTAGCAATACTTCTATCTGACATAATAGACTTTAAACAAAGGCTATAGGTCTGATCAGGTGGTGGCACAGTGGATAGAGCATCAGTCTGGGACGCTGAGGACCCAGGTTAAAAACTCTTGAGTTCGCTCGCTTGAGTGCTTGAGTGCAGGGTCGCTGGCTTAAAGCTCAAGCTCGCTGGCTTGAGCAAGGGGTCACCAGCTCAGCTGGAGCCCCCTGGTCAAGGCACATATGAGCAAGCAATCAATGAACAACTAAGGCACCACAACTATGAGTTGATGCTTCTCATCTCTCTCCCATCCTGTCTGTCTGTCCCTCTCTCTCTGTCTATCACTCTCGCAAAAATAAATAAAACAGAAAACAAACAAAAAATAAAACAACTATAATAAGAGACAAAGAAGGATACTACATAATGATAAATGAAGCAATTCAACAAAAGGCTTTAGTGCTAGTAAACATTTCTGCATGCAACATAGGATCACCTAAATATGTAAAGCAAATCTTGATGGACATAAAGGGAGAGATTGAAAGTAATACAATCATAGCAGGAAATCTTAAAACCCCATTGATATCAATAGATAGATCTTCTAGGCAGAAAATCAACAAGAAAACAGTGGTCTTAAGTGACACCCTAGATCAGATGGATTTTAATTAATATCTTCAGAGCATTTCACCCCAAAGCAGCACAATATACATTCTTATCAAGTGTACATGAAACTTTTTCTAGGATAATCACATGGTAGGACACAAAACAAGTCTCAATAAATTTAAGAAGACTGAAATCTTATAAAGCATCTTCTCTGACCAGGCTAAATAACATGTTACTAAACAATGAATGGGTTAACAATGAGATCAGGGAAGAAATCAAAAGATATCTTGAAACAAATGAAAATGAGAACAAAACAAGCCAAAAATCTAGGGGTCACAGTGAAAGCAGTCTTAAGTGGGAAATTCATAGGCCTATCTCAAGAAACAAGAAAACTCTCAAATAAACAATCTAACTTTACAGTAAATACACTTGAAAAACAACAACAAATAAAGCCCAAAGTAAGTAGAAGAAAGGAAATAATAAACATCAGAGCAGAATAAATAAGAGTCTAAAAAGATATAAAAGATCAATGAAACCAAGAGCTGATTCCTTGAAAAGATAAACAAGACTGACAAACCTTTAACTAGACTCATCAAGAAAAAAAGAGAACCCATGCCCTGGCCAGATAACTCGGCTGGTTAGAGCACTGTCCTGAAGCACAGAGGTTGCTGGTTCAATCCCCAGTCAGGGAATATACAGGAACAGATTGATGTTCCCGTCTCTCTATCCCTTTCTCCCCTTTCCTTCTTTTCTCACTAAAATCAATAAAATAAAAATTATAGAGAAAAAAGAGAACCCAAATAAATAAAATCAGAAATGAAAGAGAAGTAACACCTGACACCAAAGAAATACAGTAATGCCTCAGTTTTCGTTGACGTCGGTTATCGTCAGTTTCCGTTTTCCTTGTTTTCCAGTTTTCGTCTGTGTGCCTACATGACCTAGCTGCTTATTTTGCGTTTTTCAGTTTCAAAATGTACGTAACACACATAAGATAAAATCACATGTGCTCAAATCACATGGTCCCTGTTAAGTGTTTCCTTTGCTAATAATGCCATGTTAAATGTTCATTTATTCTTTACATTCTTATATTCATTTAATATGAATTTCTTATTGTTTTTAGTATTAAACAACACATTTATTCTCTATAAAATGTGTTTTTGATATGTGTTTTGGAGTCTCCAGAATGAGTTAATTGAATTTACATTGATTCATATAGAAATAATTGCCTCGGTTTTCGTCAGTTTCGGATTTCGCCCATTGTTTTCAGACAGATTATTGACGAAAACTGAGGTATCACTGTACAAAGGATTGTAAGAAAATATTACAGCCTGACCAGGTGGTGGGCAGTGGATGGACTGTCGGCCTGATATGCTGAGGATCCAGGTTCAAAACCCTAAGGTTGCTGGCTTGAGTGCGGACTCATCTGAATTGAGCGTGGATCACTGGCTTGAGCATGGGATCATAGACATGAACCCATGGTCCCTGGCTTGAGCCCAAAGGTTGCTGGCTTGAGCAAGGGGCCACTGGCTTGAGCAAGGGTCACTGGGTTGGCTGGAGCCCCCAAGTCAAGGTAAAAATGAGAAAGCAATCAATGAACAACAAAGTACCGCAACTATGAGTTGATGCTTTTCACCCACCTCTCACCCTTCCTGTCTGTCCCTCTCTCTCTCACTAAAATAAACACACACACATTATAACCAGAGGCAGATTTAATGGCGGCACTGAAGGGCCCCACAAAATCCCAACTTTACACTTTTTTCTAGTGTAAGGGGCCCAATATTTTCTTCTGTGCCCGGGGCCTCAACCGACCTTAATCCATCTCTTATTACAACCAACTATATGCCAACAAATTGGACAATCTGGATGAAATGGATAAATTACTAGAAACATAAATTCTTCCAAAACTAAATCAGGAAGAATCAGAGGATTTGAATAGACATATTACAACTAATGAAATTGAAGCAGTAATCAAGAAACAAAATCCTAGACTGGGTAGCTTCATAGGTGTGGTGTGCTGGGACAATCCTTTATCCACTGAGCCACCTGGCAAGGGCACAGGTGAGTTTTACCAACCATTCAAAAAAGAACTAGTACCTATCCTTTTCAAATTCTTTCAAAAAATTCAAGAGGAGAGAAGACTCCCAAGCTCATTTTATGAGGCAAGCATTATCCTAATTCCAAAACCAGATGAAGACACTATAAATAAAGAAAATTATAGGCCAATATCCTTGATGAACATAGATGCTAAAATCCTCAACAAAATATTAGCAAACTAGTTCCAGCAATACATTAAAAAAAAATCATACCTGACCAGGCCGTAGTGCAATGGATAGAGCGTCCAACTGGGACGCAGAGGACCCAGGTTTGAAATCCTAAGGTTGCCGGCTTGAGTGTGGGCTCATCCAGCTTGAGCACAGGTTCACCAGCTTGAGTATGGGGTTGCAAGCTTGAGCATGGAATCAAAGACATGACCCCATGGTCGCTGGCTTGAGCCCAAAGGTTGCTGACTTGAAGCCCAAGGTCACTGGCTTGAGCTCAAGGTCATTGGCTTGAGTAAGGGATCACTCAGTCTGCTGTAGCCCTTCCCCGGTCAAGGCACATATGAGGAAGCAAAAATCAATGAAAAGCTGAGGTGCCACAACGAAGAATTGATGCTTCTCATCTCTCTCCCTTCCTGTCTGTGTGTCTCTATCTGTCCCTCTTTGTCTCTTTCTGTCTTTGTCACCAAAAAAAAAAAAAAGATCATACACTATCATCAAGTGGGATTTATTCTGGAGAAGCAAGGCAGGTATGACATCTGCAAATCAATAAACATGATACACCACATAAACAAAATGAAGGATAAAAATCAAATAACAGGCTGACCTGTGGTGGCACAGTGGGATAAAGCGTCAACCTGGAAGACTGAGGAAACTGGTTTGAAACCCTGGGCTTGCCTGATCAAGGCCCATATGGGAGTTGATGCCTCCTGCTCCTCTCCTTTCTCTCTCTTTCTCTCTCTCTCCCTTTTCCCCTCTCTCTTTCCTCTCTGAAAATTAAATAAAGTCTTTAAAAATAATCAAATAATAATATCAATAAATGCAGAAAAAACATTTGCCCACTTATGATTTTTAAAAAAAGCCTGACTAGGCGGTGGAGCAGTGGAAAGAGCGTCGGACTGGGACGTGGAAGACCCAGGTTCGAGACCCCGAGGTCACCAGCTCGAGCAGGGGCCCCATCTGGCTTGAGCAAAAGCTCGCCAGCTTGGACCCAAGGTCGCTGTTGCTCGGTCTGCTGAAGGCCCGCAACAGCAATGAAAAACTAATGATTGATGCTTCTCACCTCTCTCCATTCCTGTCTGTCTGTCCCTATCTATCCCTTTCTCTGACTCTCTCTCTCTCTGTCCCTGTAAAAAAAAAAAGAGAAAACTCAACAAAATGGGAATACAGTCATCCCTCGCCATATCACAGTTTTCATTTTTTGCGGTCTCACTGTATTGCGGATTTTAAAATTGTCTATATCTAATTTTGTATAGTGGATTTTTCACTATATCACGAGATTTTGCAGTATATAGGTATTTTTATATATTTATTATTTTTGCGGTAAAATAAGCATTTTCTAGCCTCAAAAACTGAAAACAATATTAAAAATTAAAACATATTAAAAGAATATTAAATCAAAATAAAATATGTAGCATAAAGCAGATGAGTAGACAAAGACTCACACTATGGAAAACACAGCTATAGCTGCTTCCACTTCAGCTAGTTTGCCCACGTGAGATCGTACAGGGTACACTATTGGACCCACCAGAGCATTGGAAGTGTTTATAAGAATGTGGGAAAGGTTAATAACAGCGTGGGAAAGGTTAATAAGAGTGTGGGGAGCGTTTATAAAGCCTTAAAATATATATAAATAATAAAATAAATATAAGGTGGCTATTTCGTGGATTTTCGCCTATCACAGGGAGTTCTGGAACCTAACCCCCATGACAGACGAGGGACCACTGTATAGGGAACATACCTCAATGTAATAAAGACCATATATGACAAACACATAGCCAACATCATACACAATGGGTAAAAACTACAACTGTTTCCCTTAAGATTGGGAACCAGACAGGGATGACCATTTTTACCACTTATTCAACATAGTACTGGAATACCTAGCCATGGCAATCAGATAAAAAGAAGAAATAAAAGGCATCCAAGTTGGAAAGGAAGAAGTAAAACTGTCAGTATTTGCAAGTGACATACTGTATATAGAGAATCCTAAAGATTCCACACAAAAAAACTTATTAAAATTGATAACTGAATTTAGTAAAGTAGCAGAATAAAAAATACATATCCAGAAATCAGTTGCATTTTTATAGACCAACAATGAACTATTAGAAAGGGAAACTAAAAAAAAAAATCTCATTTACAATTTACATACAGTAAAATACTTAGCAATAAATTTAATCAAGGAGGTAAAAGACCTATACATGGAAAATTATAAGACACTGAAGAGCCTGACCAGGTGGTGACGCAGTGGATAGAGCGTGGGCCTGGGATGCAGAGGACCCAGGTTGCTGGCATGAGTACGGGCTCATCCTGCTTGAGCGCAGGGTTGCCAGCTTGAGTGTAGGATCATAGACATGACCCCATGGTTGCTGGCTTGAAGCCCAAGGTCACTGGCTTCAGCAAAGGGTCACTTGCTCTGCAGTAGCCCCCTAGTCAGGGCACATATGAGAAAGCAATCAATGAACAAGCAATCAATGAACTAAGATGCCGCAACAAAGAACTGATATTTCTAATCTCTTCCTTCCAGTCTGTCTGTCCCTATCAGTCCCTCTCTCTGACTCTGTCTCTGTCAAAAAAGTATAATAATAATAAAAAAATTGCTGACTCTGCATTCCTATGAATGGTGGTGTTTAGTTCACTCCTGGGCCTCCTGGGTTTATTATAATAAGAGAAAAACTTGCAAAAAGGGCTAGCTCTCCATGCAGAAAGATGGAGCTGGACTTGTCTGTACTTCTAGGGAGGTAGGTAAACTTTGTCTGTAAAGGGCCAGATAGTCTTTTTTTTTATTTAAAAAAAACTTACTGATTGGTTTGTTTGTTTTTTAGAGAGAGAAAAGAAGGGAGAGAGACAAAGAGGCAGAAACATCAATCTGTTTCTGTTATGTGCCCTAACCGGGAAGTGAACCCACAACCTTTGTGTATTGGGACAATGCTCTAACCAACTGAGCTCTCCAGCCAGGGCTCCATATGGTCTTTGTCACACATTATTCTTTGTGTTTGTCTTGGTTGTTTATTTCTATTGTGGTAAAACAGAAATAACAAAATATACTGTTTTAAACCTTTTTTTAAAACAGGGACAGAGAGAGAGTCAGATAGGGACAGACAGACAGGAACGGAGAGAGGTGAGAAGCATCAATCATTAGTTTTTTGTTGCCATTGCGACACCATAGTTGTTCATTGATTGCTTTCTCATATGTGCCTTGACTGCGGGCCTTTAGCAGACCGAGCAACCCCTTGCTGAAGCCAGCAACCTTGGATCCAAGATGGCGAGCTTTTGCTCAAGCCAGATGGGCCCGCACTCAAGCTGGCAAGCTCAGGGTCTTAAACCTGGGTCTTCCGCATCCCAGCCCGATGCTCTATCCACTGCGCCACCGCCTGGTCAGGCTGTTTTAAATCATTTTTAAGTGTACAGTTCTGTGGTATTAAGTACATTCAAAGTATTGTGCAATCATCATCACCAACAATCTCCAGAACTTTTTTTCATGTTCCCCAACTGAAAATACCCATTAAACAATAACACACTAACTCCTAATGCGATTCCCATCCTCCAGGCAAACCAACCTTCTACATTCTGTCTCTACAAACCTGACCACAATAGGACCCACATAATAAAGGAATCATACAATATTTGTCCTTTGTGACTTGTTAATTAGCATTATGTTTTCAAGTTTCATCCACGTTGCAATATGTGTATGAATATCCTTCCATTTGAAAGCTGAATGAAATTCCACTGCATGTATTTACCGTGTGTGTGTATATATATATTTTTTTCTTTTTTTTTTTACATGGACAGAGAGAGAGTCAGCGAGAGGGATAGACAGGGACAGACAGACAGGAACGGAGAGATGAGAAGCATCAATTATCAGTTTTTCGTTGCAACACCTTAGTTGTTCATTGATTGCTTTCTCACATGTCCCTTGACCGCGGGCCTTCAGCAGACCGAGCAACCCCTTGCTGGAGCCAGCGACCTTGGGTCCAAGCTGGCGAACTTTTGCTCAAGCCAGATCGGCCCACGCTCAAGCTGGCGACCTTGGGGTCTCAAACCTGGGTCTTCCGCATCCCAGTCCAATACTCTATCCACTGCGCCACCACCTGGTCAGGCTATTTACCATATTTTTTAAAAAGTTTTTATTATTGATTTTACAGAGAGAGGAGGGGGTAGGGGCAGGAACCGGAAGTCTCAACTCATAGCTGCTTCACTTTAGTTGTTCATTGATTCTTTTAATATGTATTTTGACTGGGAAAGCCAAGGATTTTGAACTGGTGACTTCAGCATTCCAGGTTGACGTTCTACCCATTGCGCCACCACAAGCCAGGCGGCAGTATTTACCCAATTTCATTCACTCGTTCATCTGTTGATGGACACTTGGGTTGCTCCCACCTTTTGCCTACTGTGAATAATGCTATGAACACTGGCACACAAATATCATCTGTTCAAGTGCATGCTTTCACTTCTCTGGGTAGAGAAGTGAAATTAATCATATGATAAGTCTAAGTTTAATTTTTTTTTTTTTTTTTTGGAATCAATGCATTTTATTGAGGGCCTTTGGAGGAGAGTGGAAGGGTTGGGAAGACCATGAAACCCGACGTCTTCGACCCGGCCGTGATCTCCGAATCTTCCCAGCCGCCGAAAGGCCTCTAAGTTTAATTTTTTGAGGAATCACCATAATGTTTTTCATAGCAGCTATATCACCAGTAAAGTATAAGTGTTCCAATTTCTCCAAATCCTCACCAACTCTTTACTTTCTACATTTTTGTCTTTGTTTTTATTTTATTTTATTTTATTTTTTACAGAGACAGAGAGAAAGTCAGAGAGAGGAAGAGATAGGGACAGACAGACAGGAACGAAGAGAGATGAGAAGCATCAATCATCAGTTTTTTGTTGCAACACCTTAGTTGTTCATTGATTGCTTTCTCATATGTGCCTTGACCACGGGCCTGCAGCAGACCCAGCAACCCCTTGCTGGAGGCAGCAACCTTGGACTCAAGCTGGTGAGCGTTTGCTCAAACCAGATGAGCCCGCGCTCAAGCTGGCGATCTCGGGGTCTCGAACCTGGGTCCTTCCGCATCCCAGTCCAGCGCTCTATCCACTGCACCACCGCCTGGTCAGGCTGTCTTTGTTTTTGTAATAGCCATCCAAATGGGTATGAAGTAGTAACTTAATGTGGTTTTTATCTGCATTTACCTAATGACTATTGTGGTATCTAAGCATCTTTTCATGTACTTATTAGCCATTTGTGTATCTTTTTTAGAGAAATGTCTATTCAAGTATTTTGCCCATTTTTTATATTTTTAAATTGATTTTAGCGAGAGAGAAAGGGGTAGAGAGAGACAGACAGACAGAAACATCCATCTGTTCCTGTATGTGCCCTGACCCAGGAGCGAACTGGCAACCTCTGTGCTTCAGGACAATGCTCTAACCAACTAAGCTATCTGGCCAGGGCAATGCCATTAAATTAGCTAATCTTTTTTTCTTCTTAAGGGAGAGGCAGGGAGGCAAAGAGACAAGACTCCCTCCCGTATGCGCCCCAACCAAGATCCACCTGGCAATTCTCTGCCCATCTGAGGCTGCTGCTCTATTGCTCAGCAACCAAGCTATATTAGTGCCTGAGGTGAGACCACGGAGCCATTCTCAGGACCCAGAAACCAACTTTGCTCAAACCATTCAAACAATTTAAGCCATGGCTGCGGGAGGAGAAGGGGGTGGTGGTAGAGAGAGGGGTGGAGAAGCAAATGGCCCCTTCTCTGACTGGGAATTAAACCAGGACTTCCACACACCAGGCCAACACTCTACTGCTGAGCTGACTTGCCAGGGCCACTAATGGTTTTTCTTTAAAGATTTTATAATTAATTTTAGAGAGAGGAGAAAGGAGAGAGGAGAGAGAGAAAGGCAGTGGGGGAGGAGCAGGAAGTACCAACTCATAGTTGTTGCTTCTTGTATGTACCTTGACCAGGCAAGCCCCAGGTTTTTTTTCGTTTGTTTGTTTGTTTTTAAGCCCCAGGTTTTGAACCAGTGACCTCAGCACTCCATGCCAACTGTTTACTGTGCCACACAGGTCAGGCCTTTTGCCCATTTTTTAATCGAGTTGTTTGGGGTGTTTTTGTTGTTGTTGAGTTGTGTTTGTTTTTTCATAATCATTTCTTTTTTTTTTTCTTTTTTACAGAGACAGAGAGAGAGTCAGAGAGAGGGATAGATAGGGACAGACAGACAGAAATGGAAAGAGATGAGAAGCATCAATCTTCACTTTTTCGTTGCGACACCTTAGGTGTTCATTGATTGCTTTCTCACATGTGCCTTGACCACGGGCCTTCAGCAGACCGAATAACCCTTTGCTCGAGCCAGTGACCTTGGACTCAAGCTGGTGAGCTTTTGCTCAAACCAGATGAACCAGCACTCAAGCTGGCAACCCTAGGGTCTCGAACCTGGGTCTTCCGCATCCCAGTCCGACGCTTTATCCACTGCACCACCGCCTGGTCAGGCTCATAATCATTTAAACATGTAAAAATCATTCTTTGCCCATGAACCACTAAAAAATAGGTCATGGGCCATTTGACCCCTGAAGCCATAGTTGGCTCAACACCCTCATTCTCCTCATTTGAGGAAAATCAGATCCTGAGAGAGGCAAATATTGCCCCCAGGTCTTCTGATTTTCAAGTCAAGTTGTTGCAGTGATTTTTGCAGACACTATTTCATTCATTCAACAAATATGGGATGAACCTGACCAGGCAGTGCTGCAGTGGATAGAGTATCAGACTGGGATGCAGAGGACTCAGGTTTGAAACCCCAAGGTTGCTGGCTTGAGCGCGGGCTCACCAGCTTGAGCGCAGGGTTGCTGACTTGAGTGTGGAATCACAGACATGACCCCATGGTTGCTGGCTTAAACCCAAAGGTCGCTGGCCTGAAGCCCAAGGTCGCTGGCCTGAAGCCAAGGTTGCTGACTTGAGCCCAAGGTTGCTGGCTTGAGCAAGGGGTCACTGGCTCAGCTGTAGTACTGCAGTCAAGGCACATATGAGAAGCAATTAATGAACAACTAAAGTGCCACATCTACAAGATGATGCTTCTCATTTCTCTCCCTCCATCCCCCCCTTTCTCTCAAATAAATAAATAATACATACAGGGGTTTATTCAGTTCCTGGCACCTTTCTGTGGACCCCAAACTAGGAATATCTGATGAGACAACCAAAATTTAGGAGGCCTTCCTTATACATACTTTAAATATCTGTTGGTCCCCCAGACACCCCTAGAGAATATGGCAGGCCTTGAACCAAGGAGAGGGGACAACAGGGCCTAGATCTCCCTTGTTCTCTGCCAAAAAGTATCTGTTACCATGAAGCAAGCCAAAATATCCAAAGACCCCAATCTATTATACTTTTCAAGATTTATCTTCTTTTACCCTTCCTATCTTCTTAGTCTATGCTCCATACAAAGTGGACTACACACATTCTCCCCTTTCGCAGAATATCCTGCCTCATATCTCTACACATCCAAATTCTGTCCGTTTATCAAGGCTTCAAATGCCTTTTCTATTTCCCCTACCCTTTTTCACAAACTAGAAGCAACCTTAGCGTACTCTATACATCCACAGCACTTTGTGTCACTTTAAGGAATGTACCTTGTTCTTCCTTGTAGTATAGTTGTGACCCCCTCCCCCACTAAAAGTCAGGAGCAGAACCTTTTACCCTTTAAAAGAACGTTCTCGCCTGACTAGGTGGTGGCGCAGTAGAGAGAGCGTTGGACTGCGATGCGATGCAGAGGACCCAGGTTCAAGAACCCAAGGTCGCCAGCTTGAGCACAGGCTCATCTGGTTTGAGCAAAGCTCACCAGCTTGGACCCAAGGTCGCAGGCTTGAGCAAAGGTCACTCAGTCTGCCGTAGCCCCATGGTCAAGGTCAAATGAGAAAATAATCAATGAACAACTAAAGTGCCACAACAAAAAATTAATGATCGATGCTTCTCATCTCTCTTCGTATCTGTCTATCTATCCCTCTCTCTGACTCTCTCGGTCTCTGTAAAAAAAAAAAGAACGTTCTCACAAATCCCTTATCTCATCTGAGTGAAAACTGGATCTCAACTACAGTGGTCTGCTTAAACCTTGGTTTTGGCAAGACAACAGTCCCCTAACCCCCCACTTTTGTCCATTCTACACACTGATGGCTAATATTTTAAAATCTAATTATGTCACTTCTCTGTGTAATAGGTACATCAACAATTAGGAAGGCTCCTAACTGTCTTCCTCAAAAGTTCTCAATTTCACACCCTAACTGGATAGTTCAGCTGGTTAGACCATTGTCCCTAAACACCAAGTTTGTGGGTTTGATCCCCAGTCAGGGCACGTACAAGAATCAACAAAAGCGTCTGACTACGCGGTGGTGCAGTGGAGAGCATTGGACTAGGACACAGAGGACCCAGGTTCAAAATCCAGAGGTTGCCAGCTTGAATGCAGGTTCATCGAGCTTGAGTGCGGGCTCACCAGCTTGAGTGTGGGGTCGCCGCTGGCTAGAGCATGGGATCAGACATGACTCCATGGTCACTGACTTGAGCAAGAGGTCACTCTCTCTGCTATAGCCTCCCCACTCGAGGCACAAATGAGAAAGCAATCAATAAACAACCAAGGAGCCGCAACAAAGAATTGATGCTTCTCATCTCTCTCCCTTCCTCTCTGTCCCTATCTGCCCCCCCCCCCATCAGAAAAAAGATTCAACAAATTAAGAAAAAGCCTGACCTGACTTGTGGTGGCACAGTGTTTAAAGCTTTGACCTGGAACGCTGAGGTTACAGGTTCGCAACCCTGGGTTTCCCTGGTCAAGGCACATATGGGAGTTGATGCTTCCTGCTCCTCCCCTCCTGCTCCTCCCACCTTCTCTCTTTCTCTCTCTCTCTCCTCTGTCTCTAAAATGGATGTGTAAAAAAGTTTTTCTAAAATTAGTTAATTAATCAAGAAAAAAAATGTTCTCAATTTCGGGGTTCCACAACACTGGTTGGATCTGGTGTGAAATGTCCAAAGTAGTTTCTCACTATTAATGAAGTACAAGTTAAACAATTTATGAATGTAGAGCACTTAGAATAATAGTGCCTCACACACAGTGTTACACAGATGTTAGGCATGATTAATACTGAACTTTGGAGACTTATCAAGCAGGGGTAGCAGATGTTTTGGGTGCCCTGTACACATTCCCATGGCCCATTCTGATTTCAGCTGCAGCTGCAGGGGACAGTTCTGTGCAGGTTGACAGCATCTCTCCTCAAGGGCCCTATGGGTCTTCTTGCTTTTCTGCCCCAGAGCTTCATCTTATAAGCTCACTTAATTAATGAGCAGGGCAGCCGGGAAGTACAGGGGCATTTGTAGGCATTAATTTTCATCTGATGAATTATCTACCTTCCCTCCCTACATTGCTACAACTACCAACCATGATCCAGGGTTAGATAATAGAAATCTTAATTACGGCTTGATCAGTGAACCATTCACTAGCACCTTCATCAACATCTTCCTGTGGAACTTCAGGCCATCTGCCTTACCCTTCTGATTTGCCTGTTTTTTGACTCCCTAGCACATGTTGAGAGGATACCTGAGCATCAGCTGTTTGAAAAGAATCAATGGGCTGGGGTGGAAAAGAAAACATAGTCGGCAGAGTCATAGGTCCCAGAGTCAAGGAGGGGGTGCAAAGGGAGTGGAGGAGCCTGGAGACCTGGCCTTTCTTTCGCCCTAGGCTCCAAGTGGAGTTAAATCAGCCTTCAGGAGAGGCTGCAGAACCTCCAGCCATAGTCAAGACAGAAACGTAACTCGAAGCTGATCCTACACAGAGAGGCTAGCTAGGGTTCCCTCCCAGGCTCACCCCGCCGCCTCTCAATGACAAGGGCCAAAGGGAGAGCAGAGTAAGTGCCCTGCACGAGGAGCCTCCCTTCTGTGATCCCCTCTTCCTCGTTAGGTTCTCAGACCATCCTAGAATGGTCTAGGAGCCCACCTTCCAAAGCCGTCAAGCCGCCCCTCGCTCCCCGCCCAGGGCCCGGCCGAACCTGGAGAGTGGGTGCCAGCCGCGGGCTAGGCTCCAGACAGAAAGGGCCGCCAGACCTCTCGGGACCGGCCCTCCTCGCCACCGTTCTCACCTCTTTGTCTGCCGCCTTCTCCTCAATGCCTAGCAGCGCGTACAGGTCCATCTGTAAGAGTTCCTTGGTCACCGCCATAGTTCCAATCCTGACTGGGTTTGTACTACAACTCCCAGTAGTCTATGCGTGCGCGGGGATTCTCGGGACTGTCCGCCCAGAGCTAGCTGAATGCCGCTTAGTCCCCTGGGAAATGTCATGTGCTGAGGGAAGCCGGCCGTCGTGAATGAACTACGACTCCCAGCAGCCCCCGCGCCCACCGCTGTAGCTCGCTGACTAGGGTGGCGGGTCGCGATTTATCGGCTGTAGGCTGTAACTGGCCCGCGCGAGTGGGCGTGGGGGTCAGCGGCGGAGCTGGGTGAAGGTCCAAGGGGTCTTGGGCCTGGTGCTCGCGATCTCAGCTCTGCGGACTATGCTGCGCCTCACCGGGAAACAGGATGGAGAGTAGGTGCTATGGCTGCGCTGTCAAGTTCACCCTCTTCAGGAAAGAGGCGAGTCTTCTCTCCCTGTGGACTGGAGGGCCAAGGAGGACGCAGAGTGGAGGAGAAAACAGGGGACTTGCAGCCCGTAGACTGGTTTTACGGTTCCTTTCCAACAGTATGGTTTTAATTAAGTAACTGAGCCTTAGTTTGCATTTTTTTGTAAAATGGGTCAAGCACTCCCTCGCTTGCGGGGTTGGTTTTGTGGGTCCAGTGAAGTGCTAGAGGTAAACGTTCTCTAGAAATTGTAAAGCGCGCTCCTGTCGTTTTGGGGAACCTAGACTTTTCTTTCTGCCAAATGTAGAATCCGGCAGTTTCCTCCCCTCAACTCTGCTCCGCAATCCTGTGGCCACTCTCCATCACACCATGCCCCGTTACTCTCCGCTTGCTCTGCAACCTTCATCACGCAGCTTGCCTTCCTAAATTTCTTCAGTTAGATTACCGCCCTTTCTCCTGCCCGTAGGGCACCATGGCAAACTCGTCTTCAGCACAGACCCGCTAAGCTCCCCTGGTAAACGGAGGCTTCTTCTGCCTCAGCTGTGACCAGGAGATAGATATGGTGAATGAAAAGCACAGGGAGGCAGATCCGTATAGCAGTTAGAAACCTGGATTTGGGAGTCAGGGCTCAAATTTGAGCTCTGTTTTATTCATGAGATGGCCTTTGTTTGGGCAAGTCATGTAACTTCTCTGACCCTGCCAAAAATAGGAACAATAATGGGGGGCATCAGGATTAAGCAAAATAATGTGTTGTAATTGTGAGGATTAAGTCAGTTGAATGTTAAATACTGAGTTTAGTGCCTGACACACAGTAAGTATTT
Source organism: Rhynchonycteris naso (assembly GCA_037038555.1). Taxonomy (NCBI): domain Eukaryota; kingdom Metazoa; phylum Chordata; class Mammalia; order Chiroptera; family Emballonuridae; genus Rhynchonycteris; species Rhynchonycteris naso. Next base: position 77,413,084 of record CM072999.1, on the reverse strand, counting down.
AATAAATGGAGGCTATTGTTATCCCATCCTGAGCTAGAGCAGAGAAGGCATGACCTCTGCACTCTCTGATTCTCCTTTGTTGAAGTCAGTGACCACCTGACCAGTAGTGGTGCAGTGGATAGAGCATTAACCTGGGGTGCCGAGGTCCCAAGTTCAAAACCCCAAGGTTGCTGGCTTGAGTGCGGACTCATCCAGCTTGAGTGTGGGGTCACCGCCTTAAGCTGGAATCATCAACTTGATCTCATGGTTGCTGGCTTGAGTCCAAGGTTGCTGTTTCCACTGGAGCCCCCCGTCCCAGTCAAGGCACAAATGAGAAGCAATCAATGAACAACTAAAAGTGCTGCAACTAGGAGTGGATGCTTCTCATCTGTCTCGCTTCCTATCTCCCTCTCTCTCTTTCTTTCTCTCTCTCAAAAAAGAAAAGGAATCAGTCACCAAAGGGCTTTGCCTGTTTTTCTTCTACACCCCAGTGTGTCAGGGAATTGAAGACAGGGTAGAAAGAAAGTTTGGAAATTTTGCATGAAGCTTTACTTGATTTGAATAAAAGACTGAAGACTGAGAAATCACTTTCCCCTCCACCTCATGTCCCCTAGGCCTTAGGGGCCCCACTCCTCATCCTCTTCTCAGCTGTTGATCACAACTTTAGTGTCTTCTCTGTGTGTGTGCTCGGAGAGTCCCAGGGGGGAGCCTGCAAGAGCAGTTGAGAACAGGATAACCCTGAATCCTGTTTCTTATAGAATGGCTGTAAGAATTGTGGTCGGGTCTTCTGTTCTGGCTGCCTTAGCTTCAGTGCAGCAGTGCCCCGGGCTGGGAACACCCAACAGAAAGTCTGCAAGCAGTGCCACGAGGCCCTGACCAGGTGAGAATACCACATGTGTAAGGGCTCAGCCAGACATGGCAACGGGCAGCTGACCAGCCCTTGCAGCTTGTGCTCTGTGGTCAGAAGTCAACCCAGAAAGTGTCTGGGGTGCGGGGTATTGACTGGCAGATGGCAGGACTTTGAAACCATATTTCTTCTCTATAGAGGATCTTCTCCTGCCAGTGCTTCCAAATGGTCACCACCTCGAAACTATAAGAAGTAAGTGCTTAAGGGACAGAGACAAATGTGGATGGAGAAAGGACAAGGGAGTCCTAGAGTAGTACTCTTCCCAGCCTCTAGATCAAATGAACAGTCTCAGGAGAATATCCACCTCTCAGGCTCCTGACTGTGCTCTTGGGATCAGAAAGCAGCTAATTAGTCCTCTCTCCAGAAAAAGTTAATAATAGATATTGCCCTTTGAGTTGGACCCTCCAGCTGAGCTGCAGGACAGTATGCATGAGGGTCACAGAGGATTATCCATTTGAGGCCTCCCCAGATGCCTAGAAATGATTTGAATGGGAAAAAATGAGTGGGTGCCTTCACTCCTTCCTTCTGCCTTCTTCAAGAACCTTTATCTCATATCCTGCCAGGTGTGTGGCAGCCTTGGAAGCCAAGCAGAAGCTCGGCACTCCCCAGAACCAGGGATTGACCCAACAAGACCAACTCATCGCTGAGCGCCTAGCACGGCTCCGCCAAGAGAACAAGCCCAGTGAGTAGGGGCAGGCAGGGTGGCTTAAGGACACCATCTGGGGCTTCTAGGACTGGGATTACTCTGGATCTTACAAGGTTTTCCCCATACCAATTGCAGAGTCAGTGCCCTCACAGGCGGAAATAGAAGCCAGGCTAGCCGCACTGAGGGATGAACCCCATGGTTCCATCCCTTCCACCCAGGAGTTGGAGGCACGGCTTGCTGCACTGCAGGGCAGAATTCCACCTTCTCAGGCCGCCCAGCCGGTAAGTGCTATGGCTTGAGAGGGAAGGGGGTCCTAGTACATGTATGCTTCTGTACTCTGTAGGAGTTGGCAAGCCTGACCCCACCTCCTGATCCTTAGGTCTGCTGCCAGGCCTAGGACTCAAGGACAAACAGGATTGGATGGGGCAGGAAAGAGTGACCCCTTGGTCCTGTTGGGGACTGTCACATACTCGATTATGTGGGACTTGAATTAGTCCCCGTTTCCCTGAGCTTTGGTAATGCCTCAGTATCTCCCCCTGACATAGACTGCTCTGGACTTTATGGTGTGGCTTCCCACTAAACCTACTGAGGTTCCCACCTCTGAGCAGGTGCGTCAGCAATCGGACACCAGGACACAGGCCCAGCAGGCGCGGGATCTACTGGCACAGCTGACAGCAGAGATGGCTATTGATGAGAGCTGGGAACGAGGAGGCCCAGGTAACTTCTCCAGCTGGGCCCCCAGGGACCTGTCTTCCTTTTTCCCCAGGTGAGAGAAGCTCTATGCCCACCCTCTGGGAAGTGAATATAAATCAGAGAACAATCGCCTGACCAGGCGGTGGCGCAGTGGATAGCGCGTCGGACTGGGATGCCAAGGACCCAGGTTCGAGACCCAGAGGTCGCCAGCTTGAGCGCCCATCTGGCTTGAGCAAAAGCTCGCCAGCTTGGACCCAAGGTCTCTGGCTCGAGCAAAGAGTTTCTTGGTCTGCTGAAGGCCCACAGTCAAGGCACATATGAGAAAGCAATCAATGAACAACTAAGGTGTCACAATGAAAAACTGATGATTGATGCTTCTCATCTCTCTCCATTCTGGTCTGTCTGTCCCTATCTATCCCTCTCTCTGATTCCCTCTCTGTCCCTGTAAAAAAAAAAAAAAAAATCAGAGAACAATCAGCATTATAAGAGCTCCCATTTATTGGATGTTTACTTCAACAAGAGCCAGTATAAGCTTAGTGGGTAAGTATGTGGGCTTTAGAATCAGTGATTCTCTGCCCTACCACTTACTAGCTGTGTGACCCTGGGAAAGTCTCACGTTCCTCATCTGTAAAATGGAGGTGTATGTGGTAAAACCCACCTCATGGGGAAGTTGTGAGGAGTAAATGAGATAATCCAATAAGCTCTTAGGAACCTGCCTAGCTCATAATAAGTGCTTAATAAATGTTGTTTGCAATGGTGACAATAAGGAGGAGGAAGAGGCTATTTAATTAATTAAACTTAAATAAAATTTAAAATGTGGTTCCTTCAGTGATACCAGTCACATTTCAAGTACTCAATAGCCACATGTGGCTCATGGCTACCATCCTGGACAGCACAAATGTAAACCATGATTTGGAATGTTTCCATCATCATAAAAAATTCTGTTGGACTAGTCAAAGGCTTTAGAGCAGTGGTTCTCAGCCGAGGATGATTTCCCCTGCAGGGCCCATTTGACAGTGTCTAGAGGCTTTCTGACTGTCACAGTTCAGAAAGTACCACTGGTATTTAGTGAGCAGAAGCTAGGGATGCTGCTAAAACATCACACAATGCACAGGACAGTCCCACAACAAAGAATCATCCTGCCCAATGTCAGTGAAACCAATACTGAAAAGCCTGCTTTAGAGACACAATCTTGTTGAACATCCTCAGTACTATGTGGTACACACTATTATGATCCATATTTTATAAAATCGGAAACTGAGGCCTGTTGAGCTTAAGGAACTAGATCAAAGTCACACAGCTATTAAATAACAAAGCTAGTACTTGAACCCAAAGCTGTCTGCTTTCAAACCTCTTGCTCTGCAGCTGAACTAAAGGAAATGTGTCAAAGCCACATCCACTCTGGCAGGATTCTTCCAGCCTAGTAACACATTCTTTCTGTGCTGCTTCCTGGAAATGTTCGTTCCAGCCTATAAGGCAGAGACTCTGGCTGAACCTTGGCTTTCCTGTATCCTGGTCCTTCTGGGCAGCGAGTCCCATACCATGAGATGCCCACCCTAAGGACCTCATGTGGTAGAGCATCGGCCCAGCCTGTAGATGTCCTGGGTCCAATTCCCATTCAGAGCATACAGGAGAAGCGCCCATCTGCTTTTCCACCCCTCCCCCTCTCGCTACTCTCTCTCTCTCTCCCTTTCTCTCATCTCCTCCCCTCCTGCAGCCATGACTTGATTAGAGCAAGTTAGCACCAGATGCTGAGGATGGCTTCACAGCCTCTGCCTCAGGTGCTAAAAAAGATGGCTCAGTTGCAACAGAGCAAGAGCCCCAGATGGGCAGAACATTGCCCCTACTGGGCTTGCCGGGTGAATCCCGGTCAGGGCACATGTGGGAGTCTCTCTGCCTCCCCTCCTCTCACTAAAATAAAAAAAAATTTTTAAATCAGGTGGGTGAGGATGGATATGGTTGAAAAAACATCCAAGATTACCAGTATTTTACTCTGGGAAAAATGGTGGAAATACTTGTAATATAAACCACAGGAGCTAGTGCTAAACAAAAAGCTGATGATCTGTGGGTTTTTATAAGATGAAAAATGGGCTCAGCAGCTTCTGATTAGAGATCTTGGAATGTCTCTGCCTCCCTGACTGCATTGCTCCTTCTAGCTGCCTCTATTCAGAATGACCTCAACCAGGGTGGACCAGGGGCCCAGAGCACCAACTTCAAGCAACAGGCCACCTTGTCCCTGAATGAGGAGAAGAGCAGGCTGCTGGCTGAAGCAGCAGTCGAGCTGCGGGAGGAGAACACTAGGCAGGAGCGGATCCTGGCCCTTGCCAAGCGCCTGGCCATGCTTCGGGGACAGGACCCTGACAGAGGTAGCGGCTGGGGAGAAGCTACTCACTCATGTCCATTGGGCAGCCCCCGACCCCCATCTCCAGGCTCTGCAAAATAGCTGCCAGACTCAGTCAGCTGCTGGGGGTCCCTGTGCCCAGGGTTCAATAGAGCTGTGTCCAGAGCCACCAGGTAAGTACTGGAGCAAAGCAGTGGATGAAGAATAAGTGGCAGCTCTCAGATGGCAGGTGACCTTCAGTCATGTCAGGTGCAGAGCCTTCTGTTCCTACACCCCAGCCCTGTAGCGTGGAGCAGGGAGGGGGCGGGGTCTGATCAGAATGGCTGCAGAAACTGCTCAGCTCTGAAACAAGTGCTACCGAAAACCAAACCAGCTCCTGGGGTCAAGAGTACAGACACTCAGGTAAACTCTCTCAACCTCACTCCTCCCCTATTCCTGTCTCTCTCCCTCTTCAAGTGACCCTCCAAGACTATCTCCTCCCAGACAGTGATGATGATGAAGATGAGGAGATAGCTATCCAGAGAGTCCTACAACAGGTGGGCCTGCCTTACCCACCTGACCACCCCTTGTTCTGTTTCTACTTTGCTGCTCTGCCACCCACCTGGTCCCATTCACCCTGCCTCCACTCTGAGATTGGATGGCCAGTTACTCTGCAGCTGCTATTGTAGCTGGGGCCACACTGTCCCTGTGACACAGACCTGCCCCTAGGCCCCTTGAGATGGAGTGTCAGCAGCCACAGGCAACAGATAAAGGAAGATGGCTTGAGAAGCTAAGGCCACACAACCGCTGGGGGTGTGGAGGAGGACCTGGGCCCTGATCAGGGAGCTGTATGTCTTTGCTCTACCCACAGCTCACTGAAGAAGCTGCCCTGGATCAGGCAAGTGGCTTTAACATCCCTGTGGAGCCAACTCTCCAAACCTGGGTCAAACCCTGCAGGACAGAGCCTGAGGTGAGAAAAACCCCAGACACAGACCCCTAGGTGGCCTCCACAGCATCCCTCTTGACTAGCTGACTGCTCTGGCAGCAGCCCTCCCACCCATACTCTATCAGGTACCTTACTTCCCCCATTCCTCTCTGCTCCCTGAAGGCCCAGGCTGTGGCCCCCAGGCATGAGGCTGAGGAAGAAGAGCTCCCCTGGTGCTGCATTTGCAATGAGGATGCCACCCTGCGGTGTGCTGGTTGCGATGGAGACCTGTACTGTGTCCGCTGCTTCCGGTGGGTGCAGGTAGAATGTTCTGTAGAACTGGGTGTGGCCTGACCAGGTTCTGGCGCAGTGGATAGAACATCGGACTGGGATGTGGAAGACCCAGGTTCGAGACTCCGAGGTTGCCAGCTTGAGCGCGGGCTCATCTGGCTTGAGCAAAAAGCTCACCAGCTAGGACCCAAAGTCACTGGCTCCAGCAAGGGGTTACTCAGTCTGCTGAAGGCCCGTGGTCAAGGCACATATGAGAGAGCAATCGAACAACTAAGGTGTTGCAACGAAAAATTGATGATTGATGCTTCTCATCCCTCTCCGTTCCTGTCTGTCTGTCCCTTTCTATCCCTGTCTCTGACTCTCTCTCTGTTCCTGTAAAAATAAAAAATAACTGGGTGTGTTGAAGGCCTACCTGAGATCCCTGACCTATATCTCTTTGTTCCATAGGGAAGGCCACGATGCCTTTGAACTTAAAGAGCACCAGACATTTGCTTACCACCCCCTACATGCAGTCCAAAAGCACTGAGGAAACCCTGGTCCTCCTAGGAAAATCACATAGGTTGGGGCACCCACCTCTGGGCCCAGCCTCAGGGCATCTGATGGGAGAGCATATCAGTCTCAACTGTGCATAGGTACACCCTTTTCTGAGCCTCAATGTCCCTGGGAGGAGGAAAGACTCTCCACTGGAGATGGTGCGTGGAGGAGCCAGATTGAAAGCAGAAGTTAGGACCCCTCCACCAGCTACACCTGGACTGGAAGGACCAGACTGATTCTAAGGATGAACCGTGAAACCTGCCCAAGGACCCTAGCACTTAGTGTGTCAAATAAAATATGTTGATTCCTTCAGCTGAGCATCTTTTATCTCTGGAACCCTGTGGGCCCTGAGCCTGAGCCCTTGGAGAGGTGGCAAAGAAGAGTAGGCTATAAGTCCAGTCCTGTGGAGTGAGGGAAAGGATTGAGCCCTCATGGGACATTCTCCAGTCAGGAACAGCACCACCCATCCTATCCTTGAGGTCATATAGCCAGTAGGCATGAATATTCATTCAATTGAACTGTACCACAGTGTTCTGCTCTGGGCAGCCCAGCTTAGCCCTCAGGCCCCACCATCTTGGATTCTCAGCCCCTCTAGTACTCAAACATTACATGCATAAACAATGGATGCGTACCCTGCCTCCTGCCTTACTCCCAAAGGATACCACCTCCCAGCACTCTTGTCCTAACCTGCCTGCCATTCTGACTCAGGGTCTGTTTCCAGCAACTCTCTCCTAACCTCACCCCTGGCCTCTTAGTGTGTTCCCTTTATACCTCTGTGCTTCACCCCTGCTTTTTCTCTTCTTGCTGGATTCAACTCAGGAGAGTTCTCTGCCTGAGGCCTCTTGTATCATTTAGAGCAGGGGTCCCCAAACTTTTTACACAGGGGGCCAGTTCACTGTCCCTCAGACCGTTGGAGGGCCGGACTATAAAAAGAACTATGAACAAATCCCTACGCACACTGCACATATCTTATTTTAAAGTAAAACAAAACGGGAACAAATACAATATTTAAAATAAAGAACAAGTAAATTTAAATCAACAAACTGACCATTATTTCAATGGGAACTATGGGTGCGGATGCATCCTGTGCTCCTCTCACTGACCACCAATGAAAGAGGTGCCCCTTCTGGAAGTGTGGCAGGGGCCAAATAAATGGCCTCAGGGGTCCCATGCGGGCCACAGGCCGTAGTTTGGGGACCCCTGATTTAGAGGGTTGGGGTGTTTAGCTTTCCCTGATGCCCAGACCCAGCTAGCTTTTTCCTGTTACCTCTCTTCTGGGTTCAAAACACTGTATTTTCCCATGTATAAGACACACCCTTTTTCAAAAAATTTGGGGTCTAAAAACTGGGTGCATCTTATACAGTGGTGGCATTTCAAATGCCATAGATGGAACTGAGGATGAGGCAATATAATGAAGACTGATTCCTCATCAGACACAGATGAGGACAAGCTAATAGATGAGAGTTTTGACAGTGATGAGTTGTATGAATTTTATGATGAATAAAACTTGAGTTCGCCTGACCAGGTGGTGGCGCAGTGGATAGAGCGTCGGACTGGGATGCGGAAGACCCAGGTTCGAGACCCCGAGGTCACCAGCTTGAGCGCGGGCCCATCTGGCTTGAGCAAAAGCTCGCCGGCTTGGACCCAAGGTCGCTGGCTCCAGCAAGGGGTTGCTTGGTCTGCTGAAGGCCCGTGGTCAAGGCACATGTGAGAAAGCAATCAATGAACAACTATGGTGTCGCAACAGCAACGAAAAACTAATGATTGATGCTTCTCATCTCTTTCCATCCCTGTCTGTCTGTCCCTATCTATCCCTCTCTTTGACTCTCTCTCTCTGTCCCTGTAGAAAAAAAAAACAACATTAAAAAAACCCACTTGAGTTCAGTAACTTTATATAATACTTTTTTTTTCAAATTTTCAGCCCCAAAATTAAAGTGCGTCTTATACATAGGGAAATACGGTAGTCTTTGCTACTTGAGCTTCTGTGGTTGATGACAGGAGAATTTGTGTCTTAACCTCTGGGCCTTGCTAGACTGTAATCTCTCAGAAACTGTGAAACTGACTTTCATTTTTAAGTTCTCAAGGACTGTTTGGATGGATGGATGGATGGATGGATGGGGTATGTGAATAGAGTGTAGTGAGTGACTCAGAGTGCTGACCTTCTGGTATATCACTCCCCCCCACCTCACCCATCTCTCAATACAGATATGCTCCACACTCCATTCAGCTGGAACTGCTAGGTTTTATCCACTTGGCTGTCAAGGAAAGTACTGGACAACAGCTATGACTGGCTCCCAGAAAGCCCAACTGACAAGAACTAGCTGTGACCGTACATACAATAGGGTTGTTCAAATGTCCCTCCTCATCTTCAGGTGTTTCTTGTCCATATCCCAAGGAGCCACTTCCCTCTCAGCTCAGGATCCAGAGGCTCACTGTAGGCCTGACAGTGCTCACAGGTCTTATTTCTGAGGTCGACTGAGTCTCCGGAGTTTCTTGAGTTGACTAAGTAGCTCGGAGATAAAAGGCTGCGAGAGAAACCAGTGAGATTAAGGCATGGAGTCATGCCCGCCCACCCACTGTCCTCCCTAATCTCTCCCTGATCCCATCTCCCTAGAGCAGTGGTTCTTAACCTAGGTTCTGTGGAACCCTAGGGGTTCGATGAGTCGGTCTCAGGGGTTCAGAGAAGCCTCTGCCATGGAGGCCAGAATAAAGTACTACCGTAATTTGTTGTGAGTTCATGCACTTTGTTGGTTTTGTTCTTTGAGCAAGGTGATGTTGATGCATGGCTCATTTTGTGTACCAGTAAAAAAACATATACCTATGTCTTGAATTTGGAAAAAAAATCATATTTTATTTATCACTAAAGAAGGGTTTGGTGAATGCGCATATGAAACTGGTGGGTTCGTTACCTCAAAAAAGGTTAAGAACCACTGCTCTAGAGCCAGGGAAGGGGGGAAAGATGCAAAGCCAAGCTTTCTGCTCATTAGCTGCCTTCCCACTCAGCTTCCTCTTAGCCCCAGAGTAGCAAAGCATCCATACCTCTGTGGGGTGGGGACAGTCTTGGAGAAGAGCCTTGGTAGAAGAGAGAAGACAGTGGGTCCCTGAGCCACAGCTCTTTCCCACAAGCCCCCACTCAGTCTTCTAGGAATTCTTCCCTCTGATTTGGTTTTCCTCACTCCACCCAAAGAGGCAGAGCCAGAATTTCCCTTGGTCCAAACCCAGCTTCCAACTCCAACCCCTGGACCTGGGGCCCAGCCACACCCCATTCTACCTCCAACTGAGTTTTCTGCTCCTCTGCAGATAGTTCCATGAGAGCCTCCAAGTCAATCTCAGGCTCTGAAGGGGTTGGTTGATCCTGTTTGGGAATCACATGGGGCTCAGAGAGGAATGCCCAGCTAGTGCTGGAATGAGATACTGTCAGGGGCTCAGCTGTCCCCCACTCTATTTCCCATGTTCTATCCCTCTCCTCACCCTACTCAAACCACACATTCACTCTTCTGTAACAGTTACTCAACACCTAATAGTTCTACCTGAAACATCACTAGAGTTCTTTAAAGAGAATATTTGTTTAATTTCAAAAGTTACATACATTGTCATAAGGATATAAAATGGTGCAGCTGGTTTAGAAAATAGTTTGGAAGTTCTGTAAAATGTTAAGTATACAGTTATCGTCAAACCCAGCAATTCAGCTTCTTGGTCTGTTCCCAAGAGAAATGAAACTTATGTCTACACGAAAGTTTGCACATGAATGTTCATAGCAGCATCATTCATGCCAGCCAAAAAGTTGAAAACAGTCCAAATGCCCATCAACTGATGAATAGATAAATAACACTGGGGAACTTTTTTTTTCATTTACTGTTGCATGAGGTCTTAAAACTTTTTCTTTATATTTCTTCATCGCTGATTCCAAATCTGAAATCCATTTTTTTGGTGCATGCTCTAGTTTTTATGCAATTTCTTTTTGTTATAGTTAATGGCATGCATTGGTTTTTAAACTGGAGTTAAAGGGCAATGACTCTTGGATTGAACATAACCACAAGGCAATTAATGTTTTACAAACATCACTTTTACATAATTGTAGTTGTTTTCTTTGTTTTTTTCCACAGGGACGGAGAGAGAGAGAGTCAGAGAGAGGGACAGATAGGGACAGACTGACAGGAACAGAGAAATGAGAAGCATCAATCACCAGTCTTTCGTCACCATTGCGACACCTTTGTTGTTCATTGATTGCTTCCTCACATGTGCCCTGACCATGGACCTTCAGCAGACTGAGCAACCCACTGCTCGAGCCAGCAACCTTGGGTCCAAGCCGGCAAGCTTTTGCTCAAACCAGATGGGCCCGTGCCCAAGCTGGCAACCTCGGGGTCTTGAACCTGGGTCTTCCGCATCCCAGTCCGATGCTCCATCCACTGCACCACCGCCTGGTCAGGCTGTAGTTGATTTTAAATGTAAAAAATTATTATCTGATAAAAACACCCTCTTATTTTGTTTTAAGATTGAATCATGGCTTCTTTGAGTAGGTGTAAATGTAAGAATAGTCCTGACACCTTCTGTAATATATGTGGCTGTTACACACTTCAACGTCAAAGGTGCAATATTTCATCATTTGTGACACTTGCATATATTGCCTATTTTCAAGTTCCCCTTGGCGATCAAGACAAGAATTGGACTCCTCATATTGTGTGTCATAATTCTGAGGAAATGCTTCGTGACTGGACAAAAGGAAAACACAAAGGAATGCCTTTTGGTATTCCCATGGTTTGGCGTGAACCTAAGGACCACAGCAGTGACTGTTATTTCTGTCTGATTCATACAAAGGGCATCGGCAAGGAAAAACGGCATATGATTACATATCTTAATATTCCTTCAGCAATACGACGTATCCCACACTCTGAGACACTCCCAGTTCCAGTTTTCAATGGTTTTATTTCTTCCAAGGATGAAGAAAGTGAACATGGTGATCAAGTGTATTTTGATAAGATGCATGAGGAAACGGTTGTAGAATCTGAAGGGTCTTCTTCTAATGCCAAGCAGTCATTAACCCCTCAGCAGTTTAGCCAACCTGAATAGAATGACTTAGTAAGAGATTTGGGCCCATCAAAGAAAGCAGCTAAGTTATTGGCCTCCAGGCTTCAAGAAATGAATGTACTTCACCGGTCAGCTAAAGTATCCCATTTCAGAAAACATGAACAAATTTTTGTGGACTTTATTTCCAAAGACAAACACTTTGTTTACTGTCATGATATCAGTAGTCTTCTCAGCCAGCTAGCTGTTACCACTTACAGTCCAACAGAATGGCGGCTATTTCTTCACAGCTCTAAATGGAGTCTGAAATGTGTTCTCCTACACAACGGTAATGTTTATGCAGCGGTTCCAATTGGTTATTCAACTCATCTGCGAGAAGATTATAATGACATAAAAATTGTCCTTGACTTTCTAAAGTATGAGGAGCATAACTGGATCATTTGTGTGGATCTTAAAATGGTGAATTTCCTGCTAGGACAACAGAGAGGTTTCACAAAGTAGCCTTGCTTTCTGTGTTTTGGGACAGCCAAGCTCGGAAGAAACACTGACACAGAAGGAGTGGCCAAAACGTGAAGCTCTGGAAGTGGGGATCCAAAATATTGTTAATGAACCTGTAGTTAATCGAGACAGGATCATTTTCCCCCCACTTCACATCAAACTTGGCTTAATGAAGCAGTTTGTTCAAGCTTTGAATAGAAAAAGTGAATGCTTTCAACATATTTTACTGCCTTGTCTTTCAAGAAGATAAAAGCAGGTGTATTCGATGAACCTCAAATTGGAACCCTCATACGTGATAAGGAATTTGCCAGGAAGTTGAATAAGGAGAAGAAAGCAGCATGGCAGTCTTTTGTGTCATTTACAAAGAACTTTCTTGGCAACAAAAAAGCCGAAAACTATGAACTCTGGTTCAAAGGATGCTATTAGCTTTCCACGACATTGGATGTAACATGAGCATTAAGACTCACTTCCTGAACAGTTACCTTGATAAATTCCCCGAAAATCTTGGAGTTGTTAGTGATGAGCAGGGAGAATGCTTTAATCAATATCTGAAGATGATCAGGGGTAATGGGACATAAATCTGATGGCAGACTACTGCTGGAGCATCAAACAAGATTGTCCTTACCAAGTACACAAATACAAGAGCTACAAATGCAAATTTTTGCGTGAATAGAATTTAAATAAGTTTTGTGCAAATTTTATGATTAAAGTAAGTGTTTTAATATGTTCTATTTTGAAATTGTAGACAAATTCTGATGCAATCATATCTTTTAGTGTATTAGTGTATTTACTGCATTATATAAATTATTATATTTTCACAAAGATGATGCCCAAGAAGACATTCTACTTTATTATGTTAAACTAAAGAAAAAGTTCTAGCCTGACCAGGCAGTGGCACAGTGGATAGAGTATTGGACTGGGATGCGAAAGACCCAGGTTTGAGACCCCAAGGTTGCCAGCTTGAGCGTGGGCTCATCTGGTTTAGCAAAAAAAAAAAAGCTCACCAGCTTGGACCCAAGGTCGCTGGCTTGAGCAAGGGGTCACTCACTCTGCTATAGCCCCCCTCCCAGTAAAGGCACATATGAGAAAGCAATCAATGAACAACTAAGGTGTCACATCGAAAAACTGATGATTGATACTTCTCATCTCTCTCCATTCCTGTCTGTCTGTCCCTATCTATCCCTCTCTCTGACTCTCTCTGTCTCTGTAAAAAAAATTAAAATAAAGTTCTAAAACCTCATGTAACAGAAAATGAAAAAGAAAATGTTCCCCAGTGTTATTGTATAAGTTCTTACCAGCAATTGAACCCCCAACCTTGGCATATCGGGAAAATGATCTAACCAACTGAGCTACCTGGCCAGGGCTACCCTGAATTTCTTTCTAGAGGCAATTTCCAGACAACAGAGCTGAGAGGGAGATCCCAAGCAGAATTCAGGGTTGAGATAACTGGAATTTGTTGGACAAAGTTCTGGTAAGGAGGGAGTTATAAAGAAAGAGACCTCCAGAAATCTGCCTAAAGGGTCTCTTGAGTCTTTGCTGACACAAGATGTACATTCATTGAGCAACACTTCACAAGGCCAAGTACTATAAGATACCTAAAGCACAGAGATGAACAGTTCTCAGACCTCACAGAGGACTGGGAACAAATCAAATTCCACCCAGCCAAAGTAGATCACTATCTAAAAAGTAGATGACTATCACTGATCATGCAGGGATTCAGTAGAGACCTCAGAAGGACCATACTTCACTACAGGGATAAATTATTCTCTAGATTAAAAGCTACTGCCTGAACAGGCGGTGGCGCAGTGGATAGAGCGTCGGACTGGGATGTGGAAGACCCAGATTCGAGACCCGGAGTTTGCCAGCTTGAGCGCGGGCCCATCTGGCTTGAGCAAAAGCTCACCAGCTTGGACTCAAGGTCGCTGGCTCCAGCAAGGGGTTACTCGGTCTGCTGAAGGCCCGCGGTCAATGCACATGTGAGAAAGCAATCAATAAACAACTAAGGTGTTGCGACGGCAATGAAAAACTAATGATTGATGCTTCTCACCTCTCTCTATTCTTGCCTGTCTGTCCTTGTCTATCCCTCTCTCTGACTCTCTCTGTCCCTGTAAAAAAAAAAAAAAAAAGCTACTTTAGACTGATGCTAATTGAGATTAAAAACAAGCGTTAGAATGATCAAACTAAACTACAAGTAAGTAAACTACCTGCTAGGACAAAGCCTAGCACCCTTTAAAGGAAGAAAAAAAAATCCAGTTACTCAACGTCATAAAATTTATAGTACAATTCAGTATCCAGTAAAAAAAAAACAAAAGAACACTAAAACATTAGTCATGCCAAGAAGCAGGAAATCTGACCTATACCTAGGGAGAAAAATCAATTAATAGACTCAGACCTAGAAATGGCAGACATAATGGAATTAGCAAACAAAAATATAAACATATTGATGAAAATAAAAGATATAAGAAAGAACCAAACATCTAGAGATGACAAATAGAATATTTTAAATGAAAATTTTACTGGATGGAATTGACAGCAAATTTGTCCCCCACCCCCCGAAAAAGAATCAGTTGAACTAGAAGATATAGCAAAAGAAAGTAGTCAAAATGAAGCATAAAAGCAAAAAAAACTGGGGTGGGGAACAGAATAAAGCTTTGGTGATCTGTGCGATGATATCAAGTGGTCTAACATACATGTAATTGGAATCCCAGAAGTTGGACAGTGGAATAACTATATAGAATATAATAATAAAGACATATTCTAATAATTAGAATTCTACCTTCAAAAGAGTGTTAGTGTAGCTCCAAAAAACATTTTCATTTTTATATCACTAATGATGTTAGAAATATGTATGTTGAATATAAGGTACGTATATTACCTAGAATCAGGTTGCCCCTGCAGTTCTGGAGTTGAGAAATGGGCTTTTATCATAATCCAAATATTATTTCCCTCAAGTATTTTTTTGAATTCTCAGAAAACGAACAGAGATATCAAACAATTGCTGAGATGAACAAGTATGGTGCACTAAGACTCCTCATTACATGTGGTGGTAGCCTGGTAAATGCTGCCAGATTTAACCCCTTTCTCACCTCCACTCCCTACTCACTCCTCTTACTCCTTGTCTCTCATGGGATCTCTCATGAAATCAGCAGTGGAGTAAGGATTAGAGATGAGCTAACAATGTTTGTTCCACATATTCAAACAAGCAATCAATGAGTGTATAACTAAATAGAACAACCAAGTGAAACAAGTTGATACTTTTCTCTCCCTTTCCCTCTCTCTCCCTTTCTTTCTCCCTTTCATTTCTCTCTTATCAATGACAAAAAAAGAAAAAGATAGTGTCAAGAAAGCCATAGGATAAAAATGTTTCAAAAATTTGGGGCCTGACCAGGCCATGGTGCAGTGGATAGAGTGTCAGACTGGGATGCGGAGGACCCAGGTTCAAGACCCCGAGCTCACCAGCTTGAGCATGAGCTCATCTGGTTTGAGCAAAGCTCACCAGCTAAGACCCAAGGTCTTGGCTCTGCTGAAGGCCCACGGTCAAGGCACATGTGAGAAAGCAATCAATGAACAACTATGGTGTCACAATGAAAAACTGATGATTGATGCTTCTCATCTCTCTGTGTTCCTGTCTGTCTATCCCTATCTATTCCTCTCTCTGACTCTCGCTCTGTCTCTGAAAAAAAAAGAATTTGGGAGGTCAACAGTGATGTGTACATTAGAGCTAGCCCATGGCAGTGATTGGTGACCTTGGCAAGACCTCTCAGTAGAGTGGTGGGAACAGATGCCAGATTTTGGTAGTTTGAATGGTGATAGGAAGGAAAAAGGTAATTAAAGGGTGTGAATGTAGACAAATCCTTTAAGCAGTCTTACTATAAAGGAGACATGAGATATGGGAAGGTGGGGGCACATTGTTGAGCATGAGTCTTTAAAATAGGAGAAATTTATGAGTGTTTAAATCCCTGCTTAGTAGCCTAATCCACACTTCCCATGTGGGCAACAGGAGCTCTAGGGCCCCAAATCTGTTTGGTTGAACCCAGCCAGACTTCCTTCCTCTGGAGACCTCACAGCAGGCTGCACACCCAGCGAGAAGAGGTGGGGCGCTCCAACAAAGGAAGGTTGGGTCCCATTAAAAAAACCAAACAAGTAGTGATACATACCTAGAACCATTTCCAGTGGTGCCACTTACAGTGGACATGTCAGGGAGAACCCTCGTGGGTGGTGAGGGGCTCTGAAGTTAGAACTGGGGTAGGGTAAGCCTAGAGGCTCTATTGCCTCCACCTCTGCCATCTCTGCTGAAGATGATGAGTCACTTGGCTACTTCCTGCTGAAAGAGCAGGGATAGGGAGAGAAGCTGCCACCTTGCACCTTTAGACAATTGCTATGGCAACTGCAGGCCAGGTATTTTATTTCGGTCATTGCCTGGACGCAGTCCTCCCACATGTCCTGCTTTCCAATGTTATGAGCTCATTATTCTCCAGCTTCTCCCCAACCCTGCCACACCCCTGCCTCCCTCTACCTTAATCTTGCAAAACAAAAATTGGCAAATGTCTTTCTTTGGTGCCTGGAAGGATTTGCCCTGAGGTTCCTGAAATATGAGACTTTTCATGCAAGTGCACAACAATCTGAAATTGAAACTGATCCAGAGAGGGAGGGTGCTGGCAGTAGTAAAGGGAAGTGGAGGTGCCCTTCAAGGTCAGAGCAGACACAGGCCAAGAAACTTTTCCTCTCCTGCTCCCAGCTTCAGGACATCTCCTACCTACCCCAGCTTGCAGCAGAAAACATGGTCAATACCTGGATCAAATGCATACATGATCCTCTGACCCTCACAAGACCATCACATGAATGACTTCCTACCGCCACATCAGGGCCAATGATACATTCCTTCCCAGGAAGGACCACAGGCCCTTGCTTCCCCCAAGAAAAGAAAAAGGACGTGAGTCAAGAAAGAGGAGAAACAAGGACCATGTTATATGGACAAGGAGGATTTCTGGTTTTCGGCTTGGTGCAGTGGTTCTCTGCACCAAGAATCAACTGTGGAGCTCATAAAAAAGACCAGTGCCTAGGCCCCACCCTAGTAGATTAAAATTAAATTCAACTGAGGTGCAACCAGGGCATTGGTTTTTTCTGAAGTACTTCAGGTGTGGATTACCACTAGATGCTCAAGTAAGTGCTCAGACTCTGCAGGAAGAACCCCAGCTGCAGCTCTGGGTCCCACAGCTTCTTAGTTGTGTGACCTTGGGCTAGTTTCGCAACAGGTCTAAACCTCCATTTCCTCCCTGGTAAAACAGTGCCTACTTAATGGAGTCACGGGGAAGCTGAATGAAATACTGTACGTCAAACGCTGGCACTGTGTCTAACACATGCTGAAGTGCTCCAAATTTATTCTTGTTGACGCAGTTGTTGCTACTATTCTAGGACCCAATTTGGAGATATTTAAGTACTTCCATGATAAGGCACCAAGACCTATTCTTTTCCCACGGTGAGGTCAGTCAGAGCCAGGGCCAAGGCTAATCAGCTGCTGGTGTTAGTGCCAATTACTCCAATGTCCTAGTCCCATTCTGTCCATTCTGAAATGATGAAAATGTTTTACATTTATACTGACAATATGGTAGGCTAAAGGGCAGCTGAAATGTGGCTAGTGTGACTAAGAAAATGAACTTTTAATTTAATTTTGTTTCATTAATTAAAATTAAATAGTTACACATAGCTGATAGCTACAGTATTAGACAATGTAGCTCTAGACATGTATGTGTGTTGAGAATGAGAGTAAATAAAGACATAAAAAGCTCTGGCCAGATAGCTCAATTGGTTAGAGCATTGTCCTGAATGAAGCACAGAGTTTGCTTGTTTGATCTCCAGTCAGGGCACATACAGGAACAGAGATGTTCCTGTCTCTCTCCTGCTCTCACCCTTCCTTTCTCTAAAATTAATAAAATAAACATTTAAAAAGTAAAATAAGAATAGACCCTGGCCAGTTAGCTCAGTCAGTTAAGAGCGTCATCCTGAAATGACAAGGTTGTGGGTTCAATCCCCAGTCAGAGCACACACTGAAAGGAAACAAGGAATGCACGACTGAGTGGAACAACAAATGAATGCTTCCCTTCCCGCTCCCCTCTCTCTGCCTTCCTCTCTCTGTCTCTAAAAATTAATAAAAATTAAGCCCCTGACTGACCAGGCGGTGGCGCAGTGGATAGAGCGTCGGACTGGGACGCGGAGGACCCAGGTTCGAGACCCCGAGGTTGCCAGCTTGAGAACGGGCTCATCTGGCTTGAGAAGAAAAAAAAAGCTCACCAGCTTGGACCCAAGGTCGCTGACTCAAGCAAGGGGTTGCTCGGTCTGCTGAAGGCCCGAGGTCAAGGCACATATGAGGAAGCAATCAATGAACAACTAAGGTGTCGCAACGAAAAACTGATGATTGATGCTTCTCATCTCTCTGTTTCTGTCTGTCTGTCCCTATCTATCCGTCTCTCTGACTCTCTCTCTGTCCCTGTAAAAAAATAATAATAATAAATAAATAATAAAAATTAAGCCCTGGCCAGATAGGTTGGTTGGCTGGAATGTCATCCCAGAGTGCGGAGGTTGCGGGTTTGATTTCCTGGTCAGGGCACATACAGGAGCAGCTTGATGTGCCTGTCTCTCTCTCTCCTTGTTTCTCTCAAAAAAAATAAAAATAAAAAATAAAATAAAATAAAATAAAGACATAAAATAAAAATAGCCCTTCTATTATTTCATTTGAGCATCAAAAAGTCCTAAAAGGCAATATTTATAGGCATTTATAGCCCTATTTTATAGATTAGGAAACTAAGTCTCAGAGATGGTAAAAGACATGACCCAGATTCCCAGATTTTATGAAGAGAGTTAGAGGCAGAGCCCAGATCAGAGGGGCCTGGTTTCTGGTCTGCAAAAACATGCTTTACCTGTTGAGAGAAGCTTTTTCTCCACGGGAGCTTCTCACATCTGCCCTCCAGCTCCTCCTGAGGTCTTAGAGCAGGCTCTTTCTCAGCCCCCTGGCCAGGACCCAGGTCCCCCAGACCCACTGCCCTCCTGCATGCTACCCACCTGGTAAAGCTCCTGAACCTTTGCATCCACCCACTGCTCCACCTCCAGCCAGCGCTGGAGCTGCCCCCGGTCATACTTCACCGTCAGCCGGCTTGGTCTCCGGGACCTAGACACTTTGGAGGGGTCAGGGTGAGACTTCGACTCTGCATCTGTGGATGATGTTCTTCTCCTTCCAGAAGCCCATTGGACCTTCTTACTTGAGTTCTTGTCAGGGTTGGGAGATGTGCAGGAAGCAGGGCTTGAAGACAACATGGAAGGATTGGTCTAGGCAAGGAGCTGGGGTAAACTGCCAGTCAGTGCAACGGTGCCAGGGAAGTGAGAAGCCAGAAAACAGGAGAGGCCAGCAGGGAAGAAACAAGGTGGGAGGGGAAGGGAGGGGAGGTCAAAGATCAACAGGCCTTTGTCTGGTCCTGGGAGTGCCAGACTCCTGGCTCCTGGCTGCCAGTGAGTGGCACTCCTGAGCTAAGCTGTGCCCCAGCCTCCCTTCCTGCAGCTGATGAGGCCCAAAGTGACATAAACTGCAGATAAGCAAAAGTCAAAAGCCATGCCTGGGAGGTGGGGGGAGGCAGTGGCCCTTGGGTCCTGAGGGGTGCAGGGCTGTGATCTGTGCTCTATGACCAGCTCTAGAACAACACCAGAGTTACGCTCACCTAAGAACCCTCTGCATTTCACCTACCTAGGACTAGATCTACCTGGGAAGCTGCAGTCAGACAGACCCAGCAGAGGCAGTGTCCCTAGCAGCAAGAGCTCCTGCTCAGAGTGCAGCACTGCAGTCTCACCAGGCAGTTAGATAGGTGGTTACTTGTAGTCCTCATGGAGTCAGTGCCCTATTGTGTGTGGGTGTGCCTGTATCTCAGTTGCCTTTAGGAATATATGAGGGAAAGGAGCCAGGTTCCTGTGTTAGCCTGGCCCTATGTGCTTGTACAGGCAAATTTCTCAAGCTTCTTTCCAATTCCCTTTCCCCAGAGGCAACTGCTTAGGAAGCCATGTTTATCATCACATGACCCTCCCCTCGCTCCTGTCTTTCCTGTCAGAGAGGAAACCTGCAGACTTTTATCCAGGTCAGGGGTCCCCAAACTTTTTACACAGGGTGCCAGTTCACTGTCCCTCAGACCATCGGAGGGCCAGACTATAAAAAAAACTATGAACAGCCTGACCTGTGGTGGCGCAGTGGATAAAGGGTCGACTTGGGAACACTGAGGTCACCAGCTCAAAACCCTGCACTGGTCTGGTCAAGGCACATATGGGAGTTGATGCTTCCAGCTCCTCCCCCCTTTCTCTTTCTCTCTCTCTCTCTCTCTCTCTCTCTTTCTGTGTGTGTCTCCTCTCTAAAGTGAATAAATAAAATGAAATTTAAAAAAAAAAAGAAAAAACTATGAACAAATCCCTAGGCACACTGCACATATCTTATTTTAAAGTAAAAAAAAAAAAAAAACAGGAACAAATACAATATTTAAAATAAAAAACGAGTAAATTTAAATCAACAAACTGATCAGTATTTCAATGGGAACTATGGGTGCGGATGCATCCTGTGCTCCTCTCACTGACCACCAATGAAAGAGGTGCCCCTTCCCGGGAAGTGCAGAAGTGCGGCAGGGGCGGATAAATGGCCTCAGGGGGCCCTATGAGGCCCACAGGCAGTAGTTTGGGGACCCCTGACCCATGTGTTAATGACTACTACTTCTGGACATACTTGCATTCTAAAGGGAGGGTATTTTGTTTAGTCCTTTGTAACAAAAATTTCTAAACCTTTTAGAAAAGTTACATAACACCATATCTACTGCCCACAAAAATTAGGGGATATTATATCATTTCATATTCATTATGAAATATCCCTAATTTTTGTGAGTATTGTATATATATAATTTTTATATATAATTATAATATAGTATATATTATATGTATCTATATAGTATATATAATATTGTATATACATTTTCTCTCTCTATATATACATATATAGAGAGAGAAAATGTATATATGTATAAAAAACAATTATAGCCTGACCTGTGGTGGCGCAGTGGGCAAAGCATCAACCTGGAACACTGAGGTTGCCGGTTCAAAAAAACCCTGGTTATAAAACTCAACAACAGGAAGACAAACAATCCAATCAAAAAATGGGCAAAAGAAATAAATAGAAATTTCTCCAAAGAGGACATACAGGTGGCCAATAGGCATATGAAAAAATGCTCAACATCACTAATCATTAGAGAAATGCAAATTAAAACCACAATGAGATATCACCTCACACCAGTCAGAATGGCACTCATCAGCAAAACAACACAGAATAAGTGCTGGAGAGGATGTGGAGAAAAGGGAACCCTTCTGCACTGCTGGTGGGAATGCAGACTGGTGCAGCCACTGTGGAAAACAGTTTGGAGATTCCTCAAAAAATTAAAAATCGAACTGTCTTTTGACCCAGCTATTTCACTTATAGGAATATACCCTAAGAACACCATAGCACTGTTTGAAAAAAAGAAATGCGCCCCCATGTTCGTGGCAGCATTGTTCACAGTAGCGAAGATCTGGAACCAGCCCAAGTGTCCGTCAGAAGACGAGTGGATTAAAAAGCTTTGGTACATATATACTATGGAATACTACTCAGCCATAAGAAATGATGACATCGGATCATTTATAACAAAATGAATGGTCCTTGATAACATTATACGGAGTGAAATAAGTAAATCAGAAAAAAAGAAAAACTGAGAACAGCATGATTTTATACATAGGTGGAACATAAAAGTGAGACTATGAGACATGGACAAGAGAATGGTGGTTACGGAGTGGGGGGAGGGAGAGAAGGGTGGGATAGGGAGGAGGGGAGGGACACAGGGAAAACCAGATAGAAGGTGACAGAGAACAATTTGACTTTGGGTGACGGGTATGCAACACAATTGAATGATAAGATAACCTGGAGATGTTTTCATTGTACATATGTACCCTGATTTATTGGTGTCACCCCATTAAAATTAATAATAATAAAATTTAAAAAAACAAAAAAAAACCCTGGGATTGCCTGGTCAAGGCATATATGAGAGTTGATGCTTCCTGCTCCTTCCCCGCCCTTCTTTCTCTCTCTCCCCTCTCTAAAATGAATAAATAAAAAATATTTTTAAAAAAACAAAAAAAATTATATATATATGTGTGTGTATATATATATAACTTTTTTTTTTTAATGAACAGCTCAGAAGGACAAACAAATGAAAATGCAAGTTTCTCTTTTTTCCCCAGCTCCACTCCCTGGATGCAAACCCCACCAACAGCTTGTTTTTAGTTCTCCTGTGATCACTATTACCCTTCTGTGTAAATGTCATAAATGAGTTCATTTTAGACAGTATCTCTTATCTCCCCCATATGAAAGAAGAGAAATTAACTCCCTCACACTAACTCCATCTCCTTTACTTTCCACATTCCAATTTTTGTTTATATATTTCTTTTTAGGTCTGGTAGCAACTGCCTTCATGTTGAGTTTCTGTTTCCAATGTATAGACTTCATGCCTCTTACACCAACTCCTAAAAGACAGCTGTAGACAAAAGCCAACAGATGAGTCTTTAGGGCCAATTTTAGGCCCTAATTTAACAGTGTGAGGGTGGTGTTTGAGGGCTGGAGGCCAGGTTGGTAGCCTGGAAAAGCCCAGGCTTTTGAGGAATGCTGTTAGATCTGGACTCAAACTCAGTTTTGCCCTGCATTGGTTTCACAACCTCTTTTTTTTTTTTTTTTCCAAGGACAGAGAGAGAGAGTCAGAGAGAGGGATAGACAGGGACAGACAGACAGAAACGGAGAGAGGAACGGAGAAGCATCAATCATTAGTTTCTCGTTGCCCCTGCAACACCATAGTTGTTCATTGATTGCTTTCTCACACGTGCCTTGACCGCGGGCCTTCAGCAGACCGAGCCACCCCCTGCTGGAGCCAGCAATCCTGGATCCAAGCTGATGAACTTTTTCGCTCAAGCCAGATGGGCCCGCGCTCAAGCCAGATGGGCCCGCGCTCAAGCTGGCGACTTCGGGGTCTCGAATCCGGCTCTTCCACATCCCAGTCTGACGCTCTATCCACTGCGCAACCGCCTGGTCAGGCGGTTTCACAACCTCTTTAAGTCTGTTTTCTCATCTGCAAACTGGGGTTCTGGTAAGGATTAAATGAAATGATGTATGTAAACAGTTTGCATGGTGTGCAAAACAGGTGTCCCTGTTTGCTTAGTAGACATCTATCCCTTCCTTTCTTCACCTTTGCATTCTCTCTGCCTTCCTGGTGAGGCTCTGTTCAGGTAAGGCTGGCCCTGGGACTTCTCCAAAGTGAGTTCCTTTCTGGCCCTCTTTGGAAGAGGGTGGAAATTAGCATGGGTAGAGAGACCACTAAAATGCAGCCTGTAGACTCTCTTGTTACTTTGACGCCTTGTGATGGGCAGATGTTATTATGATAGTCCCCTCCCTCTTCTATTTCCTGTCTTCTGAAGGATTTGAGAGCCAATGGTTTTGTTCATTCATTAACTCCTTCATTTAACAAAGATTTTATGAGCTCTTCTAGTAGGCCAAAAATTATGCTCAGCACCAGGGATTGGTGATCCAAAAGAGACAGGGTCCCTGCCTTTGGAGAACTTGCCATCTAGTATAAAAATAAATTAACATTAATCAGCTAATCAAATAAATGAAAAACTGCAATTGTATTTAGTGATCTAAAGAAAAAGTAAGAAGTGCTATATGAATGTCTAGTGAGGGTGTGACCCAGTGACCTAGTAGTGAGTGATAACATTTGAACTGAATTTTGAGGGATGAGTAGGAGTTAACTAGGCACAGGGCCAGCAGAAGTGGATCTGACAGAAGGCAGAGCATATACAAACTCATGTGGCAGCAAGAAAATTATGAGTACAGAGGACTAAGGGAGTCCACAGGGTTGGAACAGAGAGGCAGGGGTCCATGAGCACTAGGGCTGGAGGTATCTATACAGGGTTCACTGAATAATGTTAAGTAGTTTTGTCTCTATCCTAAGAGCATTGGAAATCACTGCAAAATCCTAAGCAATGGTGATTGAACAGGCTGACATATTTAGATTTAAATTTCCTCTGGAATAGAGAGAGGATGGGAGGGTGCAGAAGAGCTGGAGGAGACCAATTAAGAGGATACTGCTGTAGGTCTTGACTAGGAGAGATAGTGTTGTAGTAAGAAGTGGACAAACTGGAGAGCTATTAGGGGGTAATCTTTAACAGAACTTGGTGATGAATTGAGAACACATAAATATGCAAACTTCATGATGCCTACATAGGGACTTAGATAGGTTCATGCATGGAGCCTCTCTGGGCATGTTTCCTCATCTGTAAACTGGAGGTTGATGAGATTCTGTATCAGCATGCAATACAGACCTGGTAAAATTTGAGGGCACACAAATGAATTATGCCTATTATTTATAATGTGAGGCTCCTTAGGGTATTCACCAATGATACATCCAATAAGGGGTTAATATCCAAAGTACATAAAGAACTAGTACAACACCAAAAAACAAACAATCCAATTAAAAAGTGGGCAGAGGACCTGAATAGACACTTCTCCAAAGAGGACATACAGATGGCCAATAGACATATGAAAAGATACTCAACATCACTAATCATCAGAAAAATGCAAGTTAAAACCACAATGAGATGTCGCCTCACACCTGTCAGTATGGCTCTCATCAATAAGTCAACATACAACAAGTGCTGAGGAGGATATAGAGAAAAGGGAACCTTCATGCCCTGTTGATGGGAATGCAGTTTCGTGTAGTCACTGTGGAAAACAGTATGGAGATTCCTCAAAAAATTAAAAATGAGCCTGACCAGGCGGCGGCACAGTGGATAGAGTATCAGACTGAGATGTGGAAGACCCAGGTTCGAGACCCCAAGCTTGCCAGCTTGAGCGTGGGCCCATCTGGCTTGAGCAAAAGCTGGCCAGCTTGGACCCAAGGTCGCTGGCTCCAGCAAGTGGTGGCTCGGTCTGCTGAAGGCCCGCGGTCAAGGCACGTGTGAGAAAGCAATCAATGAACAACTAAGGTGTTGCGACGGCAAGGAAAAGCTGATGATTGATGCTTCTCAACTCTCTCTGTTCCTGTCTGTTCATATCTATCCCTCTCTCTGACTCTCTCTCTGTCCCTGTAAAAAAAAAAAAAATTAAAATTAAAATGCTTTATGACCCAGTGATTCCACTTCTGAGTTTATATATTAAAAAAATCCAAAACATTAATTTGAAGGAGTATGTATGCACCCCTGCCTAGCTTGTGGTGACTCAGTGGATAGAGTGTCGATCTGGAATGCTGAGGTTGCTGGTTCAAAACCTGAGCTTACCCAGTCAGGGCATATACAACAGGCAAGCAATGAACAACTAAGGTGAGGGGGTCATGAGTTCATACTTCTCACTCCCCCTATCTCCTCTCTCTATAAAATCAATAAATAATATCTTTATATATATATATATATATATATATATATATATATATATATATATATATATATATATACACACACACACACACCCATATGTTCATTGCAGCATTATTTACAATAGCCAAGACATGGAAGCAACCAAAGTGACGATCAATAGATGAGTGGATAAAAAGTGGTAGTACATATATACAATAAACTATTACTCGGCCATAAAAAGAATGAAATCTTACTATTTATGACAGCATGGATGGACCCAGGGGGTATTATGCTAAGCAAAATAAGTCAAACAGAGAAAGAAAAATACCACATGATTTCACTTATATGTGAAATCTAAAGAACAAAATAAATGAACAAACAATAAAAACAGAATCATAGATACAGAAAACAGACTGATAGTTGCCAGAGGAGAGAAGGGTTGGGGGTCTGTGTGATAAACGTGAAGTGATTAAGTATAAATCTATAGTTACAAAGTAGTCACAGGAATGTAAAGTACAGCATAAGGAATATAGTAAAAAATATTGTAATAACTATGTATGGTGCTAGGTGGGTACTTGAAGTATTATTGGGGGACCACTTTGTAAAGTATATTACTGTCTAACCACTGTGCTGTACACCTGAAACTAATACAAAATAATATTAAATGTAAACTGCAATTGAAAAAATAATAATGTGAGAATCCTTATTTACATTCTTATATCTCAGCATTTACTCATATCTTACTAATCACCAATAAAGTAAGCTTGCCCAAGATAAGGGGACTCAAAATCCAAGATAAGATGAGAAGAAAAAAACCACCAGGACAGCAAGGACACATTATTCAGCAGGGAAACAAAGAGGGGTGCAGCTCTGGGCAGAGGCAAGAATGTCTGCCCTGTTCTCTTAGCCTGGCTTGGGACCAGTGGTGAGATAAAATGGACAGCAGGCAGACTCCATCTGACTAGACTCTTCTTTCTTTTTAAAAAAATTTTATTAAAAAAGAAAAACATGTTCATTTTAGAAATATGTCTTTCTTTCTTTCTTTTTTCTTTTTAAGATTTTGTGTACCAGTTTCGATTCCTAGTCTGGGCACATAAGAGAAGCGACCATCTGCTTCTCTCCTCCTCCCTCTCCCCTTTCTCTCCCTCTTCCCCTCCAGCAGCCAGTGGCTTCATTGGTTAGAGCAGTGGTAGTCAACCTGGTCCCTATCGCCCACTAGTGGGTGTTCCAGTTTTCATGGTGGGCGGTAGCAGAGCAACCAAAGTATAAATAAAAAGATAGATTTAACTATAGTAAGTTGTTTTTATAAAGATTTATTCTGCCAAACTTAGCGAAAATTCGACATAAAGTACTTGGTAAGTAATTATTATTATATGCTTTAACTTGCTGTAACTCTGCTTTATAAATTTTAAAAAGTAAAGTTACTTCCCTACTTCATAAATCACCATTACTGTGGAACCGGTGGGCGGTTATAAAATTTTACTACTAACAGAAATACAAAAGTGGGTAGTAGGTCTAAAAGGGTTGACTACCCCTGGGTTAGAGCGTCTGCCCCAGGCACTGAGGATAGTTCAGTTGGTCTGAGCCCATCAGCCTCAGGCACTAAAAATAGTTTGGTTGACCCAAGCATTGGCCCTTGATGGGGTTGCTGGGTGGACCCCAGTTGGAGCATATGCAAGAGTCTATTTCAGTACCTCCCTTCCCCCCACTTAAAAAAAAAAGATTTTGCTTATTTATTTTACAGAGAGAGAAGGGGTTGGGAAACAAGAAGCATCAACTCATAGTTGCTTCACTTTAGTTGTTCATTGCTTATTTGTTGTATATGCCTTGACCGGGCAAGTCCAGAGTTTTGAACTGGCAACCTCAGCATTTCAGGTGTATGTCTTAGCCACTGCACCACAGGTCAGGGCAACTCTGATATTTTCACCTCTACTCCATTTTATTTTGTTTTTCAAATGCTAATAGCAAATCACTTTGCTTTTCAAGACTCACTAACCTGTTCTATTAGAGGCAATTCCATGATCTAGTTACTCAATGCCCAGTTATTGGGTATGTGAATTGCTACCAAATTTTGCCATTATAAATAGTGCTGTTCTGATCATCCTTGTAACTATTCCTTTGTTAACATTTCATGATCATTTTTTTCCTTTAAGAGAAGTTCTAGAGGTGGAACTAAAAAAACAGAGGATGTATAAAATTGTAGGAGAATTTACTATTTATGGTCATATTAGCTCCCTGAAAAGCTGTATCAAATAAACTGTTTATAGTTTGATGTCATAATTTTTCAGTTGATATATATTAGTTACATACATATTGCTGCCTAACAAATTATTCAAAAATTTAGCAGCTTGAAGCAATTAGTATTTATTATCTCATGTTTCCGTAGGTGGCTTAACTGACTCCTCTGGCTCAAGGATTCTCAGAAGGCTGCAAGCCAGGTGCCAGCCAAGGCTGTTAGTCAGACATTGGTTCTTTGCCTTGTGGACCTCTCTAAAGAGATACTCACCACATGGCAGCTGGCCTCCAGTAGAGCCAGGGCACCAAAATAGGGAGGAGGCATCAAGCTAGATAAAAATCACAGTCTTTTTTGTAACCTAATCTAGAAAGTGACATCCCTTGACTTTTGTATTCTGCTTGGCAGAAGTCAGTTACTAGGTCCAGCCACACTCAAGGGGAAGAGGTCACACAATAGCATGAACACCACAGGTAGGGATCACTGATGGCCACTTAGGGGATACCTACCACACTGGAATATTATGGTAAGGTGACCAATCGTCCTCCTTTAGGGAAGACAGTCCTCCTTTTGTAAGTTCTGTCCTCCCTCAAAAAGTGTCCTCCTACAAGTCCCCCTTTTTTTTTCTTTATATTTATTCATTTTAGAGAGACAGAGTGAGAGAGAGAGAGAGAGAAGGGGGAGGAGCTGGAAGCATCAACTCCCATATGTGCCTTGACCAGACCAGTGCAGGGTTTTGAACTGGTGACCTCAGTGTTCCCAGGTCGATGTTTTATCCACTGCGCCACCACAGGTCAGGCTCCCCCTTTTTGATATTGGAAGGCTAATCTGTAAATGTCCATTTTCGATCTATGCAGAGTAGATCCATTGCATGTGATGTGACGTATTTGTATTTCACATGACGATTCGTCAAAGATCAGTACAGTGCGGTGAGACATGATTATGAGACGCATGCACTCTCCACGGGAGACCTTGAGAGAGTGGTGCAAATGGCTTTGTGTACTTCTTACTGAAACACCACATGGCACATATGACATTGTAGACTCATGATTATTTCTTTCTCAGTGAATATTCAGTCATAGACAGGTAGGCACAATTCATGTTTTATTAATTCATTATCTATTTAATAGTTTCCAAATATGTATAATTTTATTTATAAGTATTTTCCCAAATTTTTAAGTTTTAAAGTGGAAATCTAACCTCAAACCATATCTATTAATAACACATTTTGATTAAATAGTTGCATAAAACAGACTTTTTAAACTAGAAAATGATAAATATACCCAAATATCACTCCAAATTAGTGGTTTTGTTTGATATTTAGTTTTGTTAATTTAGCTTCCGGAAAATTCGCCTATCATGATGTAACGTTTTTAGTTCCTAATGTGCTCGCATTGTTCATGTAGTTCTATATTTTATTTTTAATTTTAAATTTCATTTAAGGGATGGAAAAATCAAAAAAGAGAAAATGCCATTTCAATAATAAATTGAAAAAGGAACTTCCATTCCTCATATCAAAGAAAGATACCATTGTTTTCTGCAATATTTGCAGCGGAGAATTTTGTATTGCAGTTGGGGGCAGAGCAGTGATAACGAAACACTTGACCACCACCAAACATAAGCAATCATTAGACACATCAGCTTCCAGTTGTAAAGTAACAAGTTTTTTTAAAACTTCAAATTATTCTGAAGATGAAAAACAGTTGGCTGCAATGGAGGGAACATTTGCATTTCATACCATAATTCACAAAGTTTTCGTAGTGTGGATTGTACAACTAAATTATTGAAAAAGTTTCACAATGTAAAATTTTCCTTTGACAGGACAAAATGCAAGGCCATTTTTTTTAATGTTTTATTTATTTATTTTTTTACAGGGACAGAGAGAGAGAGTCAGAGAGAGGGATAGATAGGGACAGACAGACAGGAACAGAGAGAAATGAGAAGCATCAATCATTAGTTTCTCATTGCCATTGCAACACCATAGTTGTTCATTGATTGCTCTCTCACACATGCCTTGACCGTGGGCATTCAGCAGACCAAGCCACCCCTTGCTGGAGCCAGTGACCTTGGGTCAAAGCTGGCAATCTTTCGCTCAAGCCAGATGGGCCCGCGCTCAAGCCAGATGGGCCTGCGCTCAAGCTGGCAAGCTCGGAGTCTCGAACCCGGGTCTTCCACGTCCCAGTCCGACGCTCTATCCACTGCGCCACCGCCTGGTCAGGCGCAAGGCCATTTTGAAATCAGTATTTAAAAATCACTGTGACAAAATGCTTACAGAGGACTTGGAAACTGCAGCATTTGTAACGATTTCATCTGTTGCATCAACTAATAATAAAATTAAATTGTAGCCAGTAATAGTAAGATATTTTAATGTTGCCAAGGGCATTCAAGTAAAAATTTTAAATTTAGAATCCACTGAGGGTGAAATTTCTGAAATTTTGCCAAAGCATTTATACAGAGTAATAAATGAAAACAATTTGAAATCCAAAGTTGTTGCACTAACGGCTGATAATACAAATACCAATTTTGGTGGGCAAAGACACAAAGAGATGAATAACATGTATGTAAAATTGTAAGAGTTATTCCAAAAGAAAATACTAAGAATAGGTTATAATGCACATATTTTGTCAAATGCAATCAACACAGCATCATGTTCCATGCCAATTGATGTAGAAGTAATAATAACTATAATTTATTTGCCTTTTAGTCATTTTACTATTCATGTTGCTACTTTAAAACAATTTTGTGAAGAAGCAAATGTTGAATACAAAAAACTTTTAGGATATTCAAAAGTTAGATGGCTTGCTCTAACACCTGCTATAGAGCATATTGTACAATTATTTGAGCCTGTTCATATTTTTTTAAGTTTAGACAAATGTCCTGAAATCATTTTTCAATAATAAAATATCTGAGATATTAATGTATTTTGTACATAATCAAGCAACTATTTTTCACAAAACGATTCAAAAGATTGAAGGTGAACACATTTCAGCTACAGAAGTTAGTCTTATTTTGAATGACTTTATCCTTCAATATAAATATCCTTTTTAAAATTTTTTTTTATTTTTTATTTTATTCATTTTAGAGAGGAGACACAAAGTGAGAGAGAGAGAGAGAGAGAGAGAAAGAGAGAAAGGGGGAAGGAGCTGGAAACTCAACTCCCATATGTGCCTTGACCAGACCAGTGCAGGGTTTTGAACTGGTGACCTTAGTGTTCCCAGGTCGACGCTTTATCCAGTGCGCCACCACAGGTTAGGCTAAATATCCTTTTAAAGAAAAATTTCTTCCTTTAGTTATAAAAAGAAAATTGTCAGACTTAGAGGAATCAAATTCAGGCATAACAGAAAAGTTTTTCAAAGAAGTGCAGAATTTTTACCAGACATGTTTTCAATATATCGAAGAATGGTCTGAAACAAACATCACGGGAAGTAACAGTTTTCAATGGTGTTTTTTCACTTCATCGCAAGTATATTGGACAGATATTGAATCTTGTCTTGAGTTTTTATCTAAAGAAATGCCAATTTAGATAAACAGACAATTATCTCTTTGAAGAAATTAGAAGACTAAATGTATATTTAAATTCTAAAAAATTAATACAATGGAAAAATGAACATGTTGAAATTGATAAAAGATGGGTAGAAATATTCAGCCATTTCAAAAATGAACATATTCCATGTGAAAATTTATTTATTCTTGTTCAATTTACATTTTGCTGCCCTGGAACTAATGCAGCAGTTGAAAGAGGTTTTTTTTTTAATTTTTTTATTTATTCATTTTAGAGAGTTGGGGGCGGAGAGAGAGAGAAGGGAGGTAAGGAGCAGGAAGCGTCAACTCCCATATGTGCCTTGACCAGGCAAGCCCAGGGTTTTGAACCGGCAACCTCAGCATTCCAGGTCGATACTTTACCCACTGAGCCACCACAGGTCAGGCTAAAGAGTTTTTTCAATTGCTAATGATTTTTTGGACAAATGAGAAATGGAGATTGAATTGATACTCTAGCTGCAGCACTTGCCATAAAACTCAATATGAAGGATATTTCTTGTTCAGATATTTCCAATATATTGTTACAAGATGATACACTGACAAAAAATATTAATTCAAAGAAAAATTTTTTTACAATTATTATTAAAAATTAACAGGCATGTAAGCATAATTATAATATAAAATATTACAAATGTTTTTATTATGCATTTATTATATTATAGTATATTATTGTTGCAATGAATAAAATGTTTCTTTTATTTACGATATTGTTTTCTTCAATTTATTTTTGTCCTCTTTTTCATTGTAAAAAAGTTGGTCATCTTAATTACAGGCATGTTGACATAAGAATCCTTCAAGTCTCGTCTGACCAGGTGGCAGCAAAGTGGATAGAGTGTCAGAATGAGACGTGGAGGACCCAGGTTCAAAATCCCAAGGTCGCGGGCTTGAGCATGGCTCATCCGGCTTGGACACGGGCTCACCGGCTTGAGCGCAGGATCCTCAGCTTAAGTGTGGGATCACAGACATGATCCCATGGTCACTGGCTTGAGCCCAAAGGTTGCTGGCTTGAAGGCCAAGGTCGCTGGCTTGAGCCCAAGGTTGCTGGCTTGAGCAAGGGGTCACTCACTCTGCTGTAGCATTTCAGTCAAGGCACATATGAGAAACTAATCAATGAACAACTAAGGTGCTACAATGAAGAGTTGATGCTTATCTCTCTCCCTTCCTGTCTTTCTGTCCTTATCTGTCCCTTTCTCTGACTCTCTGACTCTCTCTCTGTTTCTGTCAAAAAAAAAAAAAAGAAATTCTTCAAGTCTCTTGCCATCTGAGCCCAGTGTGGTGGCCATGTCTTCCAGGGCCAGAGTGAATGCTCTGCAGTGCCCAGCTGAGGCTGGAGGCCAGTGTGTAGAGAATCGGCAGTACTGCAAGGATGCCTTGCTGGTCAGTGTTCCAGCTGGAAGCTACACCTTCCAGGTGGCCGATCCAGTGCTTTTTTTTTTTAACATTATATTTTAGAGAGAGAGAGGGGAGAGAAAAATAGAAACATTAATTTTGTCTTTCCATTTATTTATGCATTCATTGGTTGATTCTTTTTGTTTTTAAGATTTTATTTATTTATTTAAAGATTTTGTTTATTGATTTCAGAGAGAGGGAGCGAGATCATAGTTGCTTCACTTTAATTGTTCATTTATTGCTTCTCGTATGTGCCTTGACCAGGCAAGCCAGGGGTTTCCAATCAGCAGCCTTAGAATTTCCGGTCAATACTCTATCCACTGTGTCACCAAGGCCAGGCAAGATTTTATTTATTTATTTTACAGGGTGGGGGAGCGAGAAGCATCAACTCAATAGTTACTTCACTGTAGTTGTTCATTGATTCTTTTTCTTTTTTTTCTAAATTATTTCTTTTTATAAAATTCATTTTAGAAAGGAGACAGAGAGAGAGAGAGAGAGAGAGAGAGAGAGAGAGAGAGAAAGGGGGGAGGAGCTGGAAGCATCAACTCCCATATGTGCCTTGACCAGACCAGTGCAGGGTTTTGAACTGGCGACCTCAGTGTTCCCAGGTCGACGCTTTATCCACTGCGCCACCACAGGTCAGGCTCCATTGATTCTT